>CM066733.1:68756920-70006920 GCA_033961575.1 Aselliscus stoliczkanus
AATAACTAACAAATCTACACTTCCAAAATTCCCTTAGCCTATCAAAATATTTTCACACACATAATTTCCTTTTACCCTTAAAAAGAACAGGTGAATGAGCAAACATAGGTATTGTTATCTTAGAAGCAGATGGAAAAGTTAGAAAATCATGAATTTGTCATTTATATAGGCCTTTCTTTGAATCTGGACTCAAACATTTACTAATTTGGGACTTTGGATAATTTATTTAAGCTTCTTGAAATTTACATTTTTTACTTGAAAAATGTGGAATAAAAATCTCTATCATAGAGGATTAGAGTAAGAATAAAATGAGATAAGGAATGAAAGGTATCGGAAAATATGGCAGGTGGTCAAAAAATGCTAGTTCTCATACTTATCCAGTATCAGCCAGTGAAGGTGGAACTAATTATACTTTAGGACTCTTCTGCTTTTAATCAGGCAAGTAGAGATATGTTAAACTAAGAAGAATCTTTTAGTCACAGACTATAGCATATTTAAGCAAGAAAAGATAATTGCCCAGCTCCCAATGAAGGCTTGCCATTTTGACAAGAGTGAATGCATGTAGTTAATCCATGAATGTATTTTTAAGTAATAGCTTCACTCATATGCTTTGGTAGCCACTGATTACCTCTGCCCCCTCAATATTTATGTATTCATTTGAATTCTTTTTGAAAGTTCTTGTTGGGCAAGGGAATTGTTCACCAGAAGTTTCTTTGAGTGCCAAAGCCCAAGAGCAGGTCACTCCTATGTGGTATCAGAGCCCTTCAGTTCATGCGAAGAATTGCTTCAAGCGGGCACAGATACACAGTGCTTAGAAGATTCACAAATACTTTATTTTAAAATTCTTTTTTATCATTTATGTTGAAATATAAAAGAAGTTAAAAAAAAAAACCCAAAGAAACAAAGAAAACAACCCAAACAAACACTGAACAAGAAACAACAATATTTTTATTTTCCTAAGGGTTCTTTTCCACAGAGAGCATCAAACTAGAAGCACCTTTTGTGGTGTGATTCAGAAAAGACTTGTAGCCTCGACTCTTCACCACAAATTCCAGTGTTCTTCCCAGAGAAGGCAATGGTACGTATCTGACTATTTGTGTTGGAGTTATTGAAAGTGTCTGGGTGGTGAGCACACACTGTGATATATAGATGTATTATGGACATGCACACTGGAAACCTATGTAACTTTACTAACCAATAAATTTAATTTAAAAAAAAAGTCTAGTGTCTGAAAAATGGTGTACACTGACCAGGCCTGGAAGTTGCACACACCGTTTTCTGACACTCAGGCTTCTCCTCACTGCCCTCTCAGGCACACGCTCCCAAATGTATCTGACCATGACCCACTTAATCCACTTGACAGTGATGAATAGACTTGGAAGAAACCAATTAAAATAAAGGAAATAGTAACAGCACAGCAATTATCCAGAAACACAAAATGATAAAGCTAAAATCTACCAGTGAGTCTACGATGTTTTGATCCCAATAATAACAGCTGCAATTGCTCAGGATTTCATTGATGACTTGCTAGTAACAAACTGTCCTACTCCCAAAGTTGGTGTCCTTGCCATGAAGAGGGCAGCCAAGCAACTAGACAAAGCGATGGTTGATAGTCAGGTTTTAGCAGAAAGGCTGTAAGGGGGACTTAATAAACTCTGATCACATGTTAGTTCAAGTTTTTGAAGAGCAAATTTTAACAGCATTTAATAGCTTACTTCATAGGTTACTGACAATTATCCTTAAACTATATATAAAAATTAAAACCTATGGAATTGAAACATCTGCAAGAATTATTAAAAGAACTCCAATTTTAAAAATCAGATAGTTGATCAGAAAAACCTTTGCAATCCCCTTGTGGGCCATAGATCCACTCAATAATATTAACCATGACAATATTAAGTTGAATATGTGCATTAGCATGGTTTGCATAATAGGATATGTTTCATATGCCTATGTTTTATTTAAGTACAGTATGTGCATATTTCAAGACTACCTACCTAAATACGGCAAATTTTAGCAGAAGAGCAACAGTTACTTAAATTAAAGTGTATCTTATTTGCACTTCTATTGCCTATGCTAATGATTTGTTTGTTTAACTAAAGGTGGATGTTCTCACCATAAATGCACAATTCAGTTAGGAAAAAACAAAATCTTTAAAAATACTATGCAATATAAAATATACAAGGATTAGTATAAAACATGCTATAGACACTTGTAAAGAAGTGATATTAAAGCTAGCTAAACTGATATCTTTGGAAAGAGCTTAGAAAAAGAGCACAGGAGCTTGAGGAAACATAAAAAGGAGGAGAAGCTGGGGAATCAGGGTAATGTGAGGTCAGGGGAAAGACAAAAGAATGGAGAATTTCCTCAACGGATGCTTCCAAGAAGCTAACAACAATGAGAAAAGACCATCCTGAAATTAAAGATTAAGGAGTAGGAATTCAGGGTAGCAAAATCCAGATTGCTGGAGGTTAAGGATAAAAGAGGTGGTCAGACTGCAGGTAACCACATTCACTAGCAAAGTTTGGCAGTGGGGTAAGATGAGAAAAAGAATGACATATTTTATTAAGCCTTTATTGATGCTGTCCCCCCTCATTGAACTTGACTTTCTGTAAATCATTTTGCACTTAATGAAGCAAGACTTTATTATTTTAGAAAAGCATTTCCAAGCTTGCCAGACTCATAAGATTCACTGAGCACTTATTAAAAATATGGATTCCAAGGATACACCTCAATGTAGTTGAATTGAAATCTTCAGTGACTGGACCTGGAAAAGTGTTTTTCTATAAAAAAAACAAACCCAGATAATTCTCATGATTGAGTAAATTTGGGAAACACTGTATTTAACCCATGAAGTTATATCATAAGGTTGCTTTTTAAGCTAATTAATTAATATTTTACATTTTGCTTATCAATTGTACCAACTGGACAAACAGTTAACCAAGTTTACTATTTGAAAGTGCTGAAAAGGCTGCATGAAAAACTTAGACTACCTGACCTGGATTTTTCACCAACAATTCACAGCTCTTGCATCACAACAATGCACCGGCTCACACAGCACTGTCTGTGAGGGAGTTTTTAGCCAGTCAACAAATAACTACATTGGAACACCCTCCCTACTCACCTGATCTGGCCCCCAATGACTTTTTTCTTTACCCGAAGATAAAGGAAGTATTGAAAAGAAGACATTTTACGGACATTCAGGACATCAAGGATAATACAAAGACAGCTCTGATGGCCATTCCAGAAAAAGAGTTCCAAAATTGCTTTGAAGGGTGGACTAGGCACTGGCGTTGGTGCATAGCTTCCCAAGGGGAGTACTTCGAAGGTGACCACAGTGATATTCAGCAATGCGGTATGTAGCACTTTTTCTAGGGTGAGTTTGTGAACTTAATTGTCCGACCATGTATTTCTTTTGTATTCTATAAGATAATGATAATGTCATGTTAAAGTTAAAGTACATAATAAAGTCATGTTGGTTAGTTAAGTTTCATCTTTTAGAAACTTATATTCATCATATCATCAGAATAGAGGTTTTGAGCACATCTCTATCATCGGTTCCTTATAAGTTTAGTGTCCTAAGAATCCTAAGAACCATGTTGCTTCCTGATGCTGCTTTACATATTCTGTGTGAAAATCTTCATATGAACTCTGTGGAGGGACTCTCAGCATGAACTAGAGGAGGAGACTTGCAAAGTCAGTGGCTGAAACAGCTTTGCCAGTGAGTCAAACCCTGAATGTGCGTCCAGGAGAAAAAAAAAAAAAAAAGCCAAGTTTGAAAGTGTGTTTTTCCCAGATTATCTAGATGTACTGGCTACATTGACCAACTACCTTAGGTAATTATTCAGTCATGCATAGCCCTCTTTCCATTGTTTTTGCTTGTTTGTTCGGATAGAGAAGAGAAGGGTATTACTATTATTAGCACATCTTACTCTAAAGAAAATTCACAATACTCTGTGATCTCTTCAGTTTTCCTTCACTCAGCACACATTTATTAAGCAACTATTATGTTCCAGGCATATTTCTAGGCACTAGGGATACAACGGGAATGAAAGTAAAAGCACTTGTTCTCATGGAGCTCACATTCTACGGGGAGAGGTAGACAGTACATAAATAATGGAATTAGTATATGTCGGTACACTGAAGGGACAAAAAGCAGGATACGGGGGCAGAATGAACACGTAGGGCTATTTTAGATGAGGCAGTCTGGGAAATCCTGTGCAAGCAGATACCTGAGTGAGTGGAGTTTGGCAGCCATGAGGAATCCTGGGAGAAGAGCAACCTGGCAGAAATGAGAGAAGCACAGTAGGTCCTCACTTAATGTCATCGATAGGTTCTTCTGGAAACTGACTTTAAACAAAATGACATATAAGAAACCAATTATGCCATAGGTTAATTGTTATAAACAAGAGTTAAGTTCCTATGGCATCTTTCTGGACAAGAGAACATCACCAAACTTTTAAATAAAGAGCCCAAATACTTTTTATATTGAACAACAAAATAAATGTGAATTATACATATATTTACGAAAGATAAAAACTAGTCAAGATCATTATTTTCCAACCCGCTTATTCCAGTTCACGATCACAGGTGCCTCAAGCTTCTCCCAGGAGCTCGGGGTGCCAGGTGGGACTCACCCTGGACAGGCCACCTTTCCATCATGGGGCCACTCACACCCACATCCACACACGCAGACTGGGACAATGTAGACATGCCAGTTCACCTCACCTTTGGGACATGGGAGGAAACTAGAGTCCCGGGAGAAAACCCACACAGACATAGGGAGAACGTGCAAACTCCACACGGTCAATGGTCCTGGCCAGGAATTGATTCCTTTCTTTTCTCATCAATGTTTTAATGAAACGATGTTGAACAAAACGATGTAATAATCCGAGGACCTGCAGTACCAGAAAGGCAATGGTGTGGGAAGACAATATTAGGGATTTAAAAATAATAGATAAAATTTGTATGGCAATTGCTGTACTCCAGGTAGGATTTGAAGAATTATCTAGGTATTAGTTTATTTAATACCCATAGCAACTCTCAGACTGTGTGCTACAGTTATCCTGATTTTAATGATGATGCGACAGAGAGAAGTTCATTTACTTGCTAAAGGTTACATATGTAAGACAATTCAGTCAGTTACAACTGGGATATAAACCCACTGCTACACTCTTAACTATTCTACTGACCTTCAAAAAGACTTTATTTGATTTATCCTCCCTTCCCCACCCCATCCTTCCTTATAGAAAGGAAATAGACATAATATATGTAAAGGAATAAGAGATCTAGCTATTGTTTATGAAATCTCATCCTCTTATCAACCCTCACTCTTACCAGGAAAGATTGGGAAGATCAAGGAAATTGAATTTTTGTGCTCAGTCCCAAGATCAAGTTTCAGGCTGTGGAAATATAGTTTTCTTTCATTTTCTTTGTGTATTTCCCGATTTATTTTCTATGTGATTTATTGATCTAAGTTCCATGACCTAGACAGAATTTATATATTGATTTAGCCTAAAAGACACATAGCTTCAGCACGTTATTTCTGAGAGGGGGTTATTATGGTCAACCTGGCATGCGGGCCTCACCTACAGCTATTCCTTTGATCCCTTTTGGGGCTGATCCACACTCCTGTTAGTCTGGTCCTGTCATTGCAGGTGTTAGCATTTAAAGAAGCATTGACAGATGCAGCCGCAAGGAGCCTCTTATCCAATAAGGTTCCCACATTTTACATTTTTAGGGAGAAAACAAAATTTACTGTGTGTGTTTCTTATTGATTCAAATGTTATTTAGAAAGAATCTCAAGTGTCTCACTTTTCTCTTTGAAGAAAACTAGAATCCACTCCCTCGGATGAAAATACGGGAACACTCTTAAAGGGATTGGAAGCATGGGTTGGAGAAAGATAGAAGTGGTGACAAAGGTCACACATTCTTCTATGACCCATGTTTACCAAGAACACAGAGTGAAAGTGAAGGATTAATAAAGTCTGAAGGTAGAAAATAGAAAAAGGGAGGAACATATCTTTGTTCCTTTGTACTTACTGTGTGGCAGGGAAAGAGGTGGAATTGGAATTGGGAGATTTGGCTTCTTGGCCTAATATTTTTTCCTGACCTTAGACAAATCATTTGAGTATGTGGGCTCACCATAGCTATGACCATAGGCAACCTACTTCATGCCCCTTAGTTGTCTTAGTTGTCTTGTGTGTCAAATGGTAATAATAATAATATCTACCTGAGGTACTACTATAATAGTATATTATAATCCTAGTAATCTAGGGTTGTCATCAGGATTTACTAGCCAATACATGGAAAGCCTTAGGATAGAGTCTGCAAAATAGTAAATGTTCAATAAATGCCAATTATTATTATTGTTGTTATTACTATTGCTAATTTCTTTTTAAAAATTTTTATTTTTTATTAGTTTCAGGTGCACAAAACAATGCAATAGACATTTACACCCCTCACAAAGTCATAATCCCACTCCCCAATCTACTAGCCCTCTGACATTGTATACATCTATTACAATTCCATCGACTCTATTCCCTATGCTGTACTCCATATACCATGACTATATATATGTATTAAATTATAGTTGACATTCATTATTAGTCAGCTTCAGCTTCAGGTGTACAGCGTAGTCGTCGGGCATCTACACCATCCATGAAGTGGTTTCCCTAATAAGACTATTGCTAATTTCTTCCTTTTTTTTTTTTTTTTAAAGATTTTATTGGGGAATTGTGGGAGGGGAGCAGTGTTGGGGAATTGGGGAAGGGGAACAGACAAGTTGTTCTTCAATCTTTGTTGTGGAAGGTGCCAGGTGCCATGTGGCTTCCCGTCAGCAGCTCATGGCCTCTAAATTCAAGGTGCTGTGTTCAATCTTAGTTGTAGGTGGGCATAACCACCATCCCATATGGGAGTCAAACCAGCAGCCTTGTTGTTAAGAGCGCACGCCCTATCCACTGAGTCATCTGGGCAGCAGCTCAGCTCAAGGTGCCGAGTTCAATCTTTAGTTGCGAGTAGGCATAGCCCACCATCGAACAGGTAATGTTGTGTTACATCAGCTGAGGCATCCTGCCACCTGTTGGCAGCTCAGCCACAGCTCAGCGAGGGTGCAGCGTTCACTGGCCCATGTGGGAATCAAACCAGGGGCCCTGTTGCTGAGAGCACGTGCTCTAAGCCAGTTCTTAACCAGCTGGGTCACTCAGCCAGCCCACTATTGCTAATTTCTGAAAGCCTCATTTTCTCATATAGAAAGATGATTTCTAATTTTATAAATACATGGTTCTTACACGATTTCTTCAAATTCTGAAGACCTTCATCTGAAGAACCCACTCTTTTCCTTTCTTCTCCCAGCAACTAGTAAAGAAAATTATGAAGTCTCATTGCCTCTAGAAGAAAGCCCAAACTCCTTAGCTATGCATTCAAAAACCTTTGGAATCCAGGCCTACCCAAACTTTCCAACCTGATTTCCAATCGATTCTGTTCACATAAGCCTACTCATCTGGAAGAGGGAGCCTTATATGTGTTGTGGAATACTGAATACTTTGACTTTACTTCTACTGCCCCTCTTGACCTCTCCGCAGCTCAGAACATAGGCTGTCCTGTTGATAGCCCTAACTGAGCCCTGCCTTGCAGTCATCCCTTCACAACTCCAGAATTATGGACACTGTATCCCATCCACCAGCTGAATCTCATTAAGGGACATCTGTCAACACCACGCAGGAAAAGAATTGCCTAGCTGAAACCTGTCTGTATCCCTGACAAACAAAATTGTGAGATATAAGAATATGGTTGTTGTTTTAAGCCAATATATTTGGAGGTGTTTTGTTATATAGCCATGAATAACCGTAACGCTTTTTCTTCGGGGCTGTGAGTTTTTCAATGTTAAAAACTCTGTCATATTAACTTTTATACCTTTACAGTAGCCACCACTAGACCCAGTCACTTGTACAAGTAGGGTTCTTTTCCAGACGTGCCCCCAGATTCTCAAGTGTGTTTCTCTAAGACACAGGTTTTCAAACTTAGCTATGCATTAGACACAAAGAGATTTTGAAATCCTGGAGTAGGACTCAGACATGTGTGACCTACAGTTATTCATTTATAAAATGGAAAAAAGCAGAGTGAGATGCAAAAGCAAATACTTCTTTAATTTATGTTTGAAAGGTAAATGAGTAGATGGAGTAAACATTTTAGTTTGATGTCATAGAGATATGGAGTCTTTCTTTTAAACTGACGATCAGTGAAGAATTTCATTTTTCCTGGGCTATGGCTCATTACAGGGGGAGATAAGAACTGCATTTCAATCTCATAGATATAAGTCCATCATCTGTAGATGTTCATGGACCACCTACTACACATTTCACCCTGTTGTGAGTGGACATAGAGGCTAGAGAAAATGTATAAGATACTGATCCCACCCTCAAGGTGCTTATATTTTTGTCTTATAAATGACATTGAAGAAACAAAATGAATACACGTGATTCAGTAAAAGTGATACTTGTTAGAATACTTTCTTTTTTCTTGCTAATCTGTATGATGGAAAGTATCGAAGGAGATCAGAGAAAGGGAGATAAATGAAAGATAAAATGGTTAAAGAAGTAAATGATAGGCATTATTTGGCCAAGAAAAGAGAATGCCAGGCAAAGAGACAAAACATATGGGAAACCACTGGGGCAAAATAAGTGCGGGGTGTTCCTTTGTTTGAGGGCAACAGAGAGCAGGCTGGGGTACAGTCCTGCTGGGGAGAAGGGATAAAGGAGGGTGAGCTGGTTTTATGGGAGCAAACTATGAAAGAGATCTCTTCAACTTCTTCTGGTCTTTAAAAAAAGTGCAATTTTGTGATTTGAAGTGGCACATAAACCATTTGATCTCCAGTTATTTAAGCAAAGGTAACACTTTGCACAGCAAAGTAGTCATACCTTAACCCAGTTTGCCAACTTCCTCTGCTCAATCGTTAACCTAACCTTTTTCTCCAAGGAGATGGCTGTCTCATACAAGCACCACCTCTTCCCAGGACCTGAGCATGGACCAGATGCAGAAAGCAATCGTCCTGTTTAGGCATTTGGCATAAGTCATTAGTCTAGCTTTTAGCAGAATATCTAAATGTAGTGCAAGAAAACAGCTTTCCCAAGGTGCTGGGACCTTGAACATGGGATGATAACCTACGTATCCAGGTTATATATACGAGGGTGGAAGGATTCCTATCCCTGCGGAATCTCCCAGATGCTAAGGGGAGAACTGGGAATCTGTTCATGTTTAAATGCATATGCTTCAAACCCTACTTTTCTATGGCTCTTTCTTTGATTAAAGAGCAATTGGGCTTTATACCTCGATTGTCCAACTGCTGTTAATAATTCCATTATAAGTCAATATCAGACCTGAAAGTACATTTATATATACTGGGGTGTGTTTATGTGTGTTCAAGGCCGTGTGTTTGCTGAAGATAGAGCAAAACAGACTTGCCCTTGGGAAGTTTACATTCTTTCAGAAGAATAAGACACTTAGCAATGAGTTCTTTACTTATAAGTGTGATAAGTTCTTTCAAGAAATATAGAGTATTAACAAGGCTTGCCAAAATGAAGAGGGTACTCTGGTCACAACAACCCTAGATAGAATCCTAGTCCTTATGAGAATTAATTTGTAAATATAAATAAATGGGTGTTCTGATTTCATGCCTCAATCTCATGAACATATTTATGAACTGGTCTTTAAAAGAGGGAACTGCTCACTGTGCAAATGAAATGAGAGGTCACAATAACCTAGGGCCTCCTTAGGGCCTTTTGGGAAGTGGCCATGGCACCTTCCCTGGGGACCAATCTTTCATTGCAACAGACAGGTTAATGAGCCCTTCCCTAAATGTCTGCACTTAGTAAGGACAAAAATGGAGCCAATGTGGAAAACTGCTGCCAACAAGGGTTAAAACAGAAACATGTTTCTGGTCAAATAAATTAATTTAACATTTTAATTCACCGAAAGAGCAGTTGAGCTTTATACATGGCAACATTTTGGTTCACTTTGGCTGAGTCACTTCAAGGCACTGGTCCTTTGGAGAATGTGGGTGGTGACTGAATAATTCCAGGATCAAGGAAAGAAGAGCTTTTATTTAAAATTAAAATTTAATAATCTTTCTTAAAAAGCCATACTTCTAATATAAAGAAATTAGAAAGTTTTAAAACTATGAGCCTTTGCCTATGAAATTAATTCTTTGTCTCTATCACAAAATTTGCTAAAATGACCAGGAAGGATTAATCTTTCAAGCTTTAGTGTTGAGCATTATCTAGAAATATGATCACTAGAAACATTAAAGTGTTGCCCCTTCCTATATAACTGTTATCTCTTTCTGGAGATAGTCCAGTCATTTGAGGAAAACTTCATTTTTTGCTTAAGTGTATCTTTAGCTGACTTAACCTAAAGGTTAGTTGAAAGGCTTAACATTATAAAACATAGAGGTTTTTTTTAAAGTTTGGGGACAATTTATAGATAGAAGACTATGCATATCCTAAAAAAGTAAATATAGTAGTTCCCTCTTTTCCACAGTGGATATAGTCCAAGTCCCCCAGTGGATGCCTGAAACTGCAGCCAGTATTGAACCCTATATAAATATAGATGATATAAATATAAATATAGATAATAGATATACACATATCTATGATAATGTTTAATTTATAAATTAGGCACGGTAAAAGATTAATGATAGAACAGTTATAACAACATATTGAACAGTTATAGAACAACAAATAGAACAGTTATAACAACATATTGCACTAACAGTTATGTGAATGCGATCTTTCTCTATTTCTGTGATAACCAATCTGATAACTGAGAAAACTATTAAGTAACTCATGGGCAGGTAGCATACACAGTGTGGATACACTGGGCAAAAGGATGATTCACAGCCCAGGTGGGACAAAGAGAGATTTTATCATGCTACTCTGAACGGTACACAATTTGAAATGTATGAATTATTTATTGCTGGAATTTCCCATTTAATATTTTCGGACCACAGTTGACTCTGGGTAACTGAAACCCAGAAAAGTGAAACCACAGATAGGGGTGGGTACTGTATTAAAATTTTCTGCTGCCCTGAGGCATACCTCTCATGACTTGGATCATGTTAACTTTAATTTAAAAACAAAATTTGCTTTTCAGTTGGTCTGGTCATCTTCCGTATCCCTCCTCTCCACTCCATCCACTCATCCATAATGGACTTTGTTTCCTTATGCACTAAAATGGGGAACCTGTATTTCCCCCATTACTTTAGTTTCTTGTGACTACAGTCACAAATTACTACACAATTGGTGAATTAAAACAACACAAATCCATTCTCCATTGTTCTAAAGTCCAGAGGTCTGAAGTCAAGTGGCCCACACTCCCTCTGAAGGCTCTAAAAGAGATTCTGTTCCTTGCCTCTTGTAGCTTCTGGTGGTTACTGGCACTCCTTGGCTTGAGGCTGTATCGCTCCAATCTGTGTGTCCATCTTCACATTGCCTTTTCCTCCTCTAGTTTTTTCAGTTTGTCTTTTTACTCCCATTCTTTCTCATAAGGATGCTTGTGATGGCAGGTAGGGCCCACCTGAAATAATCCTGGGTTATCTTCTCATTTCAAAAATCCTTAACTTAATCACATCTGCAAAGACTTTTTTTTTTTAAATAAGGATTTAACATAAACATATTGGGGGGCCATTTTCCACCTACCCACCACCATCAGGAATTGATACTCTTTCATATGGGTGTATCTATATTTCCTACAAGAATGGCAACTTCTAGATGATAGGGAGTAATTGTTGTTTTGAATTCTTTGTAGTGCCTTCTACAGTACTAAGCACATAATGGGGAGTTAATTCTTACTAAATTGTAGTAAATGTATGAAATTACATTAGATCACCTATGGAAAAAAATTGTGTTTGACCATAAGTCCAAGAATAAGTTGCCAGAATTGACCATTTACCCTACTGCATCATCACCCACCTATGCCAGAAATGATGAACAGGAATGCTGAAACCCAGCACCTCAAGCCAAGCTGTCCTTATTCCAGTCATGTTGCCTCTCCCAGTACCCAAAACACTGCCCCTCACATTGTAGGCAAATCTTTCTTCCCACTCAAATGTACCTTCTGCCCCGGACCTATCACTACTATTGAGTTGTCGGAAAAGTCATGACACATTTTTGCAACAAAAAACAGAAAAATACGTCATGACTTTTCCGATAACCCAATATATCCATCCACCAATGAAACTTACCTAACCTAATTGGTAGCTAGCTGCCTAGATCTCAATTTACTATTGGAATAAGTTAGTTTTTCAGAATACCTCATTGACTCCACCCTGTTAATAAGAGCTTTCAAGTAACATATGCTTTTTAATTGTGGCCAACTTGGAATAATAGGTCTATGATGTGGAAATGGGGGCACAGAGGCTCACAGTAATGGGCAGTCTTAAATGGCTTTTGTAAAATCATATGTCTAATAAATGGCAGAACCAGGGTGTGGGTATATTGATGCCAAATCCCTTTCTTTTTCCATTTTACTGCAACTTCTAACCCATCAGCAGCTGAGAGAATGCCACTCATCTTATCCCAGATGGGATGATATTTGTTCCTATATTAGGGCATGGACTGTTCCCAAATTTAGGGCCATTTAATAGTTTCTGACTCAAATCTATTTTCGTACTCCTTTGGTGGATTTTAAAATTTGAATTGAACATGGCTTCATTTCCTTCCTTTGGCTTCTCTAGGATAGAGAAAAAGGAATGGAGTGGCCTCCTGTGTCAATGGTGACGACCTTTATCACCACACCCTCTGATTAATTGTAGAATTTAGAAGCATAAAAGGGAAACTTTTAAAAGTTCATTTTATGACATTTTCCTCTTTTCAGTCATACAACTTTAAAAATGCCCCAGCCAATTTATTTATTTAATAATAAAAGAAAAAAAACTAGTAGAAAATTCTCTCCTGGACTTATTTTCCATGTGCCAAATTTGAGCCTGGAGCACATTTTTACTGCTGGAAATAGGGAGTTATAATGAAAATGCTGACACAACCTCAACCATAGAGGTGCTAGCAGGCATGGCTATAATAAATAACGTGGGAAATATGTTACACTTCAAGGCAATTACATGTTCAGCCATCTTTAGGATAGCTGGCCCATGAAGGGTAGGGATTAGGTTTCCGTGACAAGTGTAAAAGACCCATGACTCATGAAAGCCAGGAGGTACGAATGAATTAGAAGAGCTGAATGAAAGCCACATAATCACCTATCTTAGGTAAAAATTCTTCTGTTTATTTCCAGGGGAGGAGGATGGCAAAATCCAACCGGGGTATTTCTGCCAATTTGGGGTTTGACCAAAAAGGCTAGAGGTGCTGAACGTTGGGCAATGCTCTCTATGGACTTGACAGGCATTGCTGGATGCATAAAGAAGCTGATTTTCATTCTCTACCTTTCCTTCATATGAATATATTTTCAGTGGACGGTAAAGTGATGACTTATGTTCCTGGAAGGATGAGATTGTGTGTGTGCCGACACATAGTAATGTGGCCTGAGGAGCACTGCAGACAGTCACAGAACATTCGCTAACCCAGTTCTGCTCAGGCTGTATGCTCAGAGGCATGCCCTGTCCTGTCTTTTGAATGCTGCATTCATTGCTTCCTCTGTAGCTGAGAAAAATGGCAGTGGCTATTCAGGTGCTTCTTCCCAGGGGCTATTCACCTGTATGTAAGGGAAGTTTGCTTTCATTTCTCTTCCTCCTTCAGTGCCTTAAACAAACCTGGGGGTAATGAATTAGGTGGTATGAGTTACAGATTCCCCTCTCCTGTTTCTGGGGTACGCCCTCCCTCACAGTTTCTAAGTCCCCAAACATGGCGCTTGGCGCGCTATTCTGCCGCTGCTTGTTGACTGAATGCATCCTTCCTTTAGAATGTAAGCTACCTAAGTAGAGAAACTGTGTCTGTTTGTCTTATTTGGGGTTATGGTCCCAAAGCCTAGCATGGTGCCCAACATGTAATAGATGCTCTGTAGATAAATTAATCAAGTAAAGGAGTGAATGGCCTTACTGGGTTAAGGCATCTCATATGTCCATTTATTCCACAAACAGTATTGTGTCTGATACTATGTGCAGGTATTGATTTAGTCATTTGGTATAAGTGAATCACACTCATTGCACTAAGGGGGCTCCCATGTTACAGGGAGCTTAACTGAGCAAATAATCACAATATAGTCCAATGAAGACTGTATAACAATGGCATGGATCAGAGAAGATGTTAGCAAGAAGGAATGGTGATCAGTTCAGTATATATCACTTATTAACTATAGATACTGACAATATTTGGCCTTGTATTGTTAGTTATCAGTCATTTACATGTTCTGTCACCCCAAATAATCATCAACCATATCTTCTATTAACACATCTTTTTAACTCCTTCAATACCTAGCACAGAACTTGTTACAGATTGTTACTGCATAGGATATTTTGATGGGAGCAGACAGACTGGAACATAACTCAAGTTAAATTAGTTAGAGTTGAATACCAGTCTTGCTACAGGCTGTCTCATGACCTTGAATTCATTATGAAACCTTTGTCAAACTTTCCTGAACATTAGTTCCTAGTCTTTAACATGGTATCTACCCTACAGTTCTATTTTTAGAATTAGACAAATAGGAATAAAACAAATTTTATGTGCTCAGAAAGTGTTGCCCTTTTTTGCTCTAAATAAGTATTTTTCGATGTATTGATGGTCATGAGATAAAGTACGTATTGAACTAATAATATAGATGGTTGGAAATTGTGAATGCGGTGATTTTCTTTGAAATGGCTTAGTGTTTGGTACATTCAGCTGTTTGATGATACTTAGTCTAGGATGCATTGGGATAGTCTAGAATGTAATGGGGTAGCATTTGTTTAGAATCACTGTTGGTAGAATTATTTAGGTAAGTGGCTTCATATCACCGTATTGCAATCAGTTCACCTGCGATTGTTCATCAGAATTCTCCAACTTATAACTTGAAAATCCACTAAAAGGTAGAAGCACAATAATAGTGAGAAGTAATTACCATCATTCATCACTTCCCTCATTTTGTTCTTCACATGTGGGAACGTAGAGATGATGTTAAGGCAAAGAAAAGAGAGATCTTATTTCATTAACCAAATTTATAAAAAATTTCTGATAGGATCTCAGTGGCAGTTTCCATATTCCCGATGGAAGGACATGTGGGAATGTGCATTTCACATGTGTGTGTGTGTAACTGACAGTAGCCAGAACACATAGGGGAAATAAGAAGTTCCTACAAACTTAAACGTTTTACTATGATCATCACCTTGGGCCACACAGTTTCTGGGACTTTTACATTCTGGACAATGGAGGTTGAATCCATACTGGCAGATCTCTCATGAGAGCCACTGTGTGTGCAAGCTTATTTACTCTAAGAAAGAATAAGGGAAGACCTTAGGACCACAGGTTTATATTTATTATATTTAACTTTTAACAAAGATAAGTGCAGTATCCTAGTTAGACTATAAATTTGATTAAATAATTGTCAAGTGTGTAGTTGCTTTGACACACAGATATCCTGAAATCTTTTGATAACATAGAACCTAGTGAGTTAAATTATTTTCAACCCATCCTTCTGCTGTCTGAGCTATGAGTAGAGATCTTTATAAATACTATATTTAATTTTTGCTTAATAAAAATGTAAAAGTGAGCCGCAGTATCTCAGAGAGTTTCTCTTTAAATATTTGCAAGGCTGTATTAAGGAACATATTAAAGCACATGTATTATTGCCTATGTATACATTTTTCATTCCCCAACAAAGCCATGATTATTCAAGCGGTTTAAAATAACATGCGCTCATCTATTATCACTGGTTATAAAGTCTTTAGAAGGGTGCATTGAACATTATGTTAGCATTGATATGTCAATCTTTTAGTTGAAGGATGGCACGTCTGAATCCCAGAACAACCTTAATTAACAAAAAATAATTAGCATCATTTCCCCAGCAGAGAATATGAGTTTTTTTTTAAACAGAATCCATTGATTGATAATTAAGGAGGAGTTAATTGTAATAAAACTCCCAGTATTGCAATTTCTAATTGGCCTTTCAGGACATTTTACAGTTACAGTTACTTTGTTTCAGGCGTTTTCTGCCTTTTGAAGAGTTTTAATAAGAATCTTTCCTCTCTAAAGTCAAGGCTCTGCAGGTGATGAAGAAAAAGGATGTTGACACACAGGAGCGCATTACTGCCAGGTGGGCCGAGTGGCGGCTGGAGAACTGTTCATTCCTTTTAAGTTTTTGTGGACACCATACCTTCCTCCTTCAGGGCTAAACTTGATCGTGGGACAAGTAGGATTTGCCTGAGGGTCCTTCTCTGCAGGAAGCATTCTGCCGTCTGGGACCCTTTCCTCCCTCTATACAAAGCACAAATCTCTGATCATCTCCTCTTTAAGCATTTAAAGCTTTTCCTGAAGATGTAGGCCTGATAAAACCTTCCACTGCACCACCTCCAACACCTTTTTTTGTTAATTTCTTCTTTCTCTGTCTGCTCTTTTGCATGCAGGACATAGGGGAACAAATCTGATGTTCACACTGTAGAAAAACTGGAAACTATAGCAACTAAAGAAAACAAAAGCACATTTACTGAATGTACTTTTATATAACTGTTACACTTTTGGAGTATTTCCTTCTGGTCATTGTTTGTATGCATTTTTATATTTAATTGAGTTCACGTAATTTTTTTATGAAACATGGATTTCTAAAAATTTAGTTTTCTTATAAACTAAACCATGCAAATCTGTGCTAATTTTTTTGACCAAACTGACGTAGATATTTGCTGCTCTGATTTGTTCTTTGAAGATATTTTATTCAGTATATGAGTGCTGCTTTCCTTTCATATAGTATTTTTATTTATATTTGTCTTTATTTGTGATGTGAGAATGAAATTAGCCCTCACTTTTTCACTGGTATAATGTGTAACTTAGAAAAATAAGTGAAGCAATTTAGATAACTAAATTTAGGTAGTTGAAGTATGATATTAGTTTCCTAACAAAAATTAGTAAATAGTTGTCACTTGTTTGAACTAAAAACCAGCCATGTGATACAGCACAAAAAAAGTATGAGTCATGGATCATTTTATTGATTTTTGAAAAGATAATCCTCCTGTAAGAAGCAGCTCAAAAGAAAAAAATTTAAACTTTTGATAGACTGTTTGAAGATATATCCATTCATAAAACTTCTCATGGATTGCAACATATGTTCAATTTATAAGAAACAAAAGGCGAATAGGAATTTTAAAAATCAGAGGAAAAATGCACTAAACAAACAACTGCAATAAATGTATTTACTTAATATATTTGGTTATATTTGTATTGAATTCTATAATATTAGCAAACATGGGAAATATCAAGTGAAAATAAATTGGAAGATTTCTGTATAATAGAATACATGAATACAGTAGGTACTCAGTATTTTAATTTTGATTAGTTTTGTAAAGAAAATAGTTCAACAGAATATTGATTTGATACATTCACGACATAAAACATCACTAAATGTTTAAAAATGTCCACTGAATTAAAGAAGTATATTTCTATTACTTGAGTCATATCCACTTAGTTTTCCCAAATCCTCTCATGTGAGTATTGAGGTCTCTTTTCTTCCACACATGAACCAATAATCGATTACATCTCTGAAAAGTACACAAAATGGAACAGGGGAGCGGGGTTTGATTTGGATGAATATGTTTGGGGGTGGCATTAGCAGTTTCCCCTCAAGGTTACCTAGATATCTCAATAATCTTTCTTTACAATATTAGCTTTGGCTTACACAGCCTTCTGCTGACTCTACAGGGCGAATTAATTACAAAAAGTATCTCTATGTAATTAAGTGAATTGATTGACCATCATTAAATATGAACGATTGTATTTTAGAGAGGACATCTGCTCTCAAATACCAGATCATTGTAGTGTCATTTCTATTGATTCAATTTTTGAGGTCTTATCTAACTTCCAATTTTAGTTATCTCTAGTTTAAAAAATTAAAACTTGAATGTTGGTTTTGCCATTTAGATTAAGTAGAAGTAAGTGATTTAAAAAGTAAGAAAAATAATTATAAAGTTCCTTTATTTAAACATTGATTATATAATAATATCTCATTTAAGGTATTCTTTAAAAATTACTTGTACTTGGGCCGGCCGAGTGGCGCGGTGGTTAAGCGCTGGCTTAGGAAGTCAGTGACCCCGGTTCGGTCCCACATATGAGGGTTAGTGACACTGCCCTCAAAAAAAAAAAATATTGCTTGTACCATGTGTGAACACACACACACACACACACACACACACACACACACACACACACACCACATTACAGAACACCGTTCAATGTTCCATGTTATAAGCACAAGCCAACCTGATGAGGCTTGGCTGATTTAGATCGTATAACTCTTGGATGAAGATTGATAAAGTACTGCATTGTGACTTTTTTCAGCCAGTGAATGCCAGATGCTATTATCCTGAGTTCTGAATGATCTGCAATAGATGTTGTTTATTCTCCTGTGGCTTCTTCTTTTTTTGCCAGTTTTTGCAATTATGTCAGCTATTTTAGACCCATAAGGGCTGACAAAATTTTGCATGTGACACTTCTTGACTTGCTATATACTGAGGGTGCCAAAAAACGTATACACATGACTTGTATTTATCTTTTGTTATGGCATATATTGAGTATTGCAATTTTAATACAGTTTTTTTCCTTTCTTAAAATGTGTATACATTCTTTTGGGAACCCACTATATTTGTTAGGGTTAGGTTCCACAATATTAGAAAACCCAAAACTCTTGTTTAAACAGTGGTTTAAACAAGACAGAATTTAATTTTTTCTCATGTAAAATTCCAGAGGTATGCCATCTAAGGTTGATAATCTGTTTCACAAAGTCTTCAGGGACCTGGACTCTGTCCATCTTATCACTGTCATTCCTAAAATGTGGCTTTTATTCTCCTGGCCCAAGATGGGGGCATCCTCATTCTAAACAGTAGGATGAGTAAAAAAAAAAAAAAAAATGAAGAACAAGAGGCAAACAATGAACACACCTTACTTCTGAAAATAAAGTTTTTCTCCCCTGAAACTACCAAAGACACCATTGTTTACTTGCCATTAAACAAAACATAGTCCCATAGCTTCATGAAACTGCAAGGAAGACTTGAAATGTAACTATTTACTCTAGGAGGCCTATCCGTAGATAAAAGTCTAGTATTATAGATGGAAATGGACACTGGGGCAACCTCGTATCCATGACCATATGATAGGAAAGCGAGTGCTTTCAGGAGAAACAAGTAAGAGGTGCGATGAACAGGACCGGGAAGAGGAAGGAACTAGAGAAGAAAGTGGTTTCCCTTCAGCCTGATCATGGAGGGAGTTCTGCAGAAAATTTATCACAAATCTGTCCCACTTATGACAAGGAAGGGGACTTTTGGGATAAGAGTCACTCAGTAGTCACAGGCCACTGTTTACTTACTCTGCTTATCTCATTAATAATAAATTGGTTAACTTTCTCACCTTTGGTGGAGCTGTAGGGGAGCGGAGTAAGGAAGATTGGGAAGTGGGTGGTGGTTTCTTTGTTCTTTATAATTATAATTATATACTGGGCCGGCCCAGTGGCACGGTGGTTATGAGCTGGCTTGGGATGCCAGCGGCCCCGGTTCGGATCCCACATATGAGGGCCAGTGATACTGCCCTCTAAAAAAAAAAAAAAATAAATAAAATCTTTATAATTATATACAGATATATGTATATAATTATGACATCAGGAATTTGTAATCACTTAGTTATTTGATTATATAATTTAGAGAAAAAATCTATTTAGCATAGTATCTCTACATACTTACCTTAAATATGAACAAGTGAACATTCTGCCATATCATTCTGGAAACTGCTTCTGGCAAGACAATTCTGAGACAACTGATTATCCCTTGGGGACAAAACTAAATATACTTAGGTATATGGAGTATTTGGTACCTTTCCGTCTTTCTCTCTCTTTTTTTAAATTCCCTTTGTGCTTGTTTATTTACCTTATCTTTGATGCCCACTTAAAAGGAAGAGCTCAAATAGATTTTAACTGTCAGAATTTTTTCCCCCTCAAAACAAAAGAATAGTACACTTGTCCATAAGGCCATCAAAAATCAGTAGGAACATTTGGTGCAATCAATCTATTACAAACCAATTTTATAGCTATATAATGAGATCTAATTGCTGCTTTATTAGTCTGGCTAATATTAAAAGTGTCAGTAATTGCTTTGCATTTAAGTTGGTTTTCCAATTTAAATTGCATGTCCAATACATTACCATTAACTTATGTACTTCTTTTATTTAATAGATTTTCCCATTTCCAGTCCACATTTATAGAATATACTCTTCCTAACTAGTTAAAATGGGAAAAAGAGATAAATGAGGATAAATTAGAATTTTATACAGTGCATACTTGTGTTTCTGGGATGCTGTAATATATTTTTCCTACTGTATACCTGAGTGGGATTTGGATAGACTGAGTTATCTGTCTGACCATTGCCTCAACTGTATGCAAAATAAAAGCAAAGTAAATGAACTCTTTTATGATAGAGTATACAAAATGCTATTAGTGACTGAAATAACTAGATTATCCATTTCCAGTTCTTTTCATTCAATCATATTAATTAGTAGATCAAAGTAATATTTTATGAAAAAACTCAATGATTTGTTTTTGGAGGAAATCAAACAGATTATAGGGAATCCAACAGTTTATTTATATAGTTAATTAAACTGCTGTGGAAATACAGCCCATGCTCTGAGTGCTAATCATCAAATCTTATGAATATATCCTTTGGGAAAAAAATCTTTATTTTCTAAAAACAATGCACATTAAATTATTTTTTAGTCCATACCACTTTGAGACAAACTAAACAAGCTTTCTGTGGAAGTCAGCAGAAGCTTAATTTTAATTGTGGGGAAAATTTTGTTTCATCGATAGCTTCTTGAACCTGAATTTTCATATCAAGGACTGTGGACCAAGGGGGAGAAAAAAAGCTAACAAAGGACAAAGAACACAACTGGCTCCTATGAGCTGTATGTTTGAGACTTTTGTATTAATCCATTCCTCTCCCTTCACCAAAAGGTCAATTCTATCCCCCAAGTATGTCTTTCTCTAGTATATTTTCCTTCTGCGCCACCATCCTCACTTATCGAATTCACTGCATTCACATTCTAAAGTTCTTGCAGCTCCGTTTACTTCCACAATAAGCCTAACTGCCCCTTTTAACACAATGAATTCAACCATATTATTTCCTTCTTTAATCCCTTCAGTGTGCCAATTTCTCTCAGAGTGAGAACAAATCCTCAACATAGCAGACAGAACCTGCTAACCTGGCCCAGACCCTCACTCGGCAATCCAGTACACTGCTGTGTTTCCCACTGTGGGATGTTCTTTCCCTTACTTGTTCAGATGCCAATTCCAGGAACTCTCCTTACCCCTTGTACTGGGTTAAAGGTCCTTCCGAAGTTCACATTTACCCCAAAACTGTGAATGTGATTTTATCTGGAAACAGGGTCTTTGAAGACATAATCAAGTAAAAATGAGGTCATAACAGATTAGGATGGGCCCTAAATCCAATGGCCCCTGTCCTTACAAGAAGAGGGAAATCTAGGCACAGAGACACAGGGAGAGTGCCATTTGATGATGGAAGCAGATGGGAGTTATGGCGCCACAAACCAAGGAATGCCAAGGATCATGGGCAACTATCATAAATTAGGAGACAAATTGTTATGACCTGAATTGTGTCCCCCAATTGATATATAATAACCTAATGCCTAATATGACTATATTTAGAAATAGAGCCTTTAGTAGGTAATAAGGTTAAATGATATTATTAGAATAGAACTCTTAGTTTTTCTTTTTCTTTTTCTTTTTTTGAGCTGAGCCATCCTGCCACCTGTTGGCAGCTCAGCAGCTGCTCAGCTTGGGCTGGGCATTGAACTGCTGTTGCTCAGAGCTCAGCTCGCACTCTTGAGTGAGCTCTTAACCAACTGAACCACTTGGCCGGCCCAGAGTGGAACTCTAATACAATAAAATTGGTGCCCTTATAAGAAAAGAAAGAGACACCACACAGCTCGCTCTCTCTCTCTCTCTCTCTCTCTCTCTCTCTCTCTCTCTCTCTCTCTCTCTCTCTCTCTCTCTCTGAATGTTAACACAGAGAGGCCATGTGAGGACACAGTGAGAAGGTGGCTGCCTAAAAGCCAGGAAGAGAGGCCTTACCAGAAACCAGCCCTACTGGCATCTTGATCTTGGACTTCCAGCCTCCAGACTGTAAGAAAATGAACTTCTGTTGTTAAGACCATTAGGTCTGTGGTATTTTGATATGGCAGCCCAGGCATATTCACACTGCATTGGAACAGTTCACCCACTGAGCCTCCAAGAAGGACTCAATCATGCTGACACTTTGATTTTGGATTTTTGACCTCCAGAACTGTGAAAGAATAGATTTCTGTTGTTTCAAGCAACTAAGTTTGTGGTAATTGTTTTTACAGCAGCCCTAGGAATCAGTACACTCTCCCAGCCTCCCCTGCCCTTTCCATATGCCCCTGTCCCCCCTCCTCTTGCTAGTTAATGTTCCCACATCCTTTAATTCTCTGCTCAGTTCCTCAGAGAAACGTTTTCAGATTCCCCACTTAAATCAAGTGTAGCCTTCATATAATCAACAATGCAAAATTACAGAACAGTATGTATATATGTAAGCATGCATGTATTTGTTTATGTTTATTTGGTAGAACATTTGATTAGCATATGTCTCAAGTACTACGTTTTAAGGTCCCAAGGGTATACAGCAACCTCTCCTGTTTTTTTGTTTTTGTTTTTGTTTTGTTTTGTTTTGTTTTTTTGTTTTTGAGGGCAGTGTCACTGGCCCTCACATGTGGGACCGAACCGGGGCCGCTGGCACAACCTCTCCTATTTTATTCACCATTTTATCCCCCAACCTTTCAGTGAATGAATCAAATTTTATATATATATATATATATATATATATATATATATATATATATATATATAATGTCTATGGATGATTTAAAAAGAACCAGAATGTATCAACAGTTAGTTTCCCAGTTACAGCTGCTTAATTATTATATATCATTGAGTAAGTCATTTCATCTTTCTAGGAATCTATTTTCTCACTTGTGAAATGAGGCAAGTGAGCTAGACTATTTCTGAGGCCTGATATAATTCTAACATTCTGTGGGGCTGTGATTCCTTCTGTTAAAAATTCTTCCTGAGACACTGATCACAAATACATGATTAGGCTCATGTGCCTGTGAAAAATAGGTCAGATTCAAGTCTAAAATTTACAGTCACTATTGATGTATTTATTGTGACTTGAATGGTGGGCATTAAAAAAATGAGTGTTTACATGTAATTTTCTGAAAGCCTAGCACTGTGCCTGGTATTTAGGTACTCAGTAATGTGTGTTGAAGTACTAATTAGTTAAGGCAGGGATTAAATTTATGTGTGGAATGGAGACTTTTGAAATTGGGACACCAAAGTATACTCAAATTGTAGCATCATTGTTTTCTCTTACCCCAAATAGTGGTGACTGAAACCAATATGAGAGTTTAGAAGATCAATATTTTTCATTTTTTTCTTATTCTGGTCTTCTAAATGCCTTTATCATTGAAAAAAAAGAAAAGCCACATAAAAGAATCAAGGAAGGTTAAAAGTAAAAACCAGGCATCCAAGACAATAAATTCTTTTCTTTCTATTTCAGCTCCATCATCAGCTGGGTCCTTGGAGTCTGTCCATGGAGAGAATCTAAAAAGAAAATGGAGATTTTCAAAATGTTACTTGGCTTCATGCAGGATTTTGAAAGCAACCACTTTGGGGCCCTTTCTTCTTCTTTTCCCCTGCCTGGCCTGGTCCTGAATCTCCCTTCAACATGCTGTGATGCTGGTAATTTGTTAAATATCGTGCAGATCCTCCGCTCTGACTGAGGCTTTCTATCTTGCACATGTTGGGCAGTAATTGGGGATTTGTATTTTCCACGGGGAAATTTATCTGAGTAGTAAGGCTTGTTTCTCTTTTATGAAAGGATTGCTTTTTTTTCTTTCTCTTTGAATTGGCTGTTGTGATCTCCGATTGGATTTTTCAGGGATGACCTGTACCACCCCAGTGTGGTGATTATGATTTCTAATGCTGATTATTTATTGCCTTGGGCAAGGGCTGCCAGGATCCCACCTTCCAGAAAGGAACATTTCAGGGACCGCTAAGAAAGTGAAGTGATGGCTTTACATACTTCCAAACTGAAATACGTTAACTGGTCTCCTTTGTAATGCTTATTAGAGAAAAGAAATACACACAAAAATTATATAACTATTTGCTTAATGGTCATTTTTATTAATAGAATTGAAGTCCCTTGAAAGGGCTTTGCCTTGTCTTGTTAAGACTGTCATAGATGTCCAAATACTTGGAGGAAAATAGAATCTGCATTTTTTCTTGGTGCACAGGTAGGCCTTGCTTTGGCTATGGGTTTCTCAGGGAGAGGTCCTAGCCCCCAAAGTAAAGCCAAGGGAAAAGGCTCATGTGCAGGAGGTTTATTTGAAAACTGATACCAGGAAATAGGAGTGAAAGGCAGGGGAAGAGTGGAACAGGGGAAGGACGGAAAGCTGGCATAAGGATGCATTGTTGAGTTGATCACTGCAGTGGATATCTGGTGCTCATCGGGGCCTTCTGACAAGTAATGTAGAATTCAATTTCATATTAATCAGCCAGCTTCTAAAGGGAAAAGCATTTATCACTTGCCACGCTCTGTTGGTGGCGAGCTGCCCCAAGTTTCAGTGCCCTGTAGTTTAGAATTGTGTATGTATAAATGCCAAGTGGGCTCCAATAGGTGGTATCCCAGGACACAAGTGAGAGTCACATTGTTTTATGCTAAAGATGGGCACTGTCCATGTGCATCGAGTAGAAGTTTTCACAGAACCATCGACTTGTTAAAACTGGATGCAACAGTGAGTCTGAGAGGATGTGCGATAGTGCAAAGATCTGGCTTGATGACAGTAGTTACTCTTTTCATCTAGACACGTGTCATGTTGACATAGAGGCTGGACCACGTATAGCCTGGGAGTGGACTAGTTCTCATGTCTGTATGGCACACACTGAGCTAGCCTGCTTCTATTCAACAAGAATAACCAGCAAACGATTGATTCAATCACGTATTCCAGTTTGTTAGGATGGTCTTGTCCATCAGTATAGGACTGGAACCTCTTCGTTCCATAACTTCCATGGATCCCAAAGTAGAAACATGGTGTTTAGTGATATGCTCATAAATATTTAACCACCAGCTCTCCAGGGAAAAATAAAGCCCTGATTTTTAGTGTTGCCACTTTCCATTGTGTAAATACATTCTCCATGGCCAGTTTCAAGCAACCAATGTGATGTCACTTAATGAAACCTTGGGAAGAAATGCGCACAATTTGCTGAGAGTTAATACTCATCAACTCCAGTGCACCAATGAGGTTTCCTTAGCTACAGCGTTAATTAGAGCAGGAGGCTCTATAGCAATGTGATTCAGATCATAGGGTTTAATATCTGACTCTGTTACTGGCACAACTTTAGCAAAATTTCTACCCTCTCTATGCCTCAATTTTCCTTCTCTAAAATAGATATACTAAAATTACCACCTCCTCTTAGGATCACTGTGCAGATTGGGATTATCCATGCAAAGCATTATCCATTGTAACAGGATAGCTGGCATATGGGAATTGCTGGAGGGCAGAGTAGGTGGGGAAGAGGCGATGCTGAGGCATAAATGAGTTGGGAAGTAACAAAGGGAGTTTAAATAAAAATTTTGTACTTTAAAAATGACAAAAGTAACTGTGAATAGATTAGGAATTTTCCAGCTCTGCTCTTTCTTTCTACTTGCACTGGGCATAACATAAAATGAAGAGTTCCTTCTGTAAAGTAATTCTTCTATAGAAAAGGGCAAAGAAAGCTTTGACACAATTTATAGGAATATTAATTGTAGAGACTATAACGTAATCAAACTAAAATATAATTTTTCTATAGGTCATCTTCTGAGGACCTGGACATTATTTTCTTCTGAGGAAATGTTGTAAGGCTTTTATGGACATTTGAGTAGTATTTTTTATGAAGAAAACAATAAAATAAAGAAAACCAAAAGAAAAAAATGCTTATTTAATAGTGAAACTATTATTTAGTGGTCATATTTGCATTTAAACAGTGAATACCCTATATATATTTTTTCTCGCTCCATCTCATATATATATGAGATATAATATAATATATATATACATATATAATGAATATATATATTCATTAGTACTTTTATAAGAATCCTTAATATAGGCAATACTTCCTTCTATTAAGAGCCTAATACTTGTCAGCTGTTTTAGTGTATGAACTTGGATTAATAAAATCGTATTTTCTTCAAAATGCCCTTCTTTATTGAGACTTTTCTTTAATTCAGAATGACCTCACAACATATAATTTACCCTTAATTAGGGCAAATTGATGAGGTTTCATTATGTGATATGTCAAAGAAAGAGGTGGTATATACAGGTATAACTAATTTTACCCCAAAATGATTCAGAATGATTTTAGCCGTAACAAGCTCATTTTCTTTATCATACAAGCTTGTGGCCTTGAGTCAATCTTTGCTTTCTCCCTCACCCACGGTTAGTCTCTATCATCTCTACGATTGACCTTAAATATTACTTGCCATATAAGCTTATTGTGCATGTTAAAAAGTACTGGTAAAGGTTTAAAACAGTATCAGATACATTTTAAGCTAACTTGCTATATCTATCTTTGTATGTATGTATTATCTATCTATCTATCTATCTATCTATCTATCTATCTATCTATCATCTATCTATCTATCATCTATCTATATCTGTCTGTCCGTCCGTCCATCCATCCATCCATCCATCCATCCATCCATCCATCCATCCATCCATCTCCATTATTATCATAGGTACCAAGATAATGCCTCCTGCAAGCAGCTCTCTATTTGTGCTTTCACCAATTTCCAGCTATATTTTTTTCATTCTGGAGTACCACCTCAACCTTACCATTGTTTACCTGGCCACAGTTCCCTTCTTCTCCATGCTGAAAGACAAAGATAAGATTTCAGTGTCTTGCAGTTTCATCAAGCTGACATTTTGGCCCATCTCTCATGATGTGATTTGTCAAGTAATTCTCAAGATCATTGTCTTCAGGTTTTGCAATTTTTTTCCTCTGTTTTAACATGATACTTTAAAAAATAGGCTACAGGAAATGTACAGGTTAACCAGAGTGAGAGAAAAATAAAGACGAAAGAAAAAATAAAGAACATGCCATTTTTTTTTTATCCGTCATAATGCACTGGCTGAATAGTTGTGAAATATCTAGGGGAATCTAATATCTATGGCACCCTTTTTTTTTTTGATTGCCCCCTTTGCAATACACAGGGCATGATACTCACTAGAGGGAAAAAAAACAAAAACATAAATAAGCAAACGTGCAGTGATTGGAGCAAGTTCCTGAGAGTCCAAATGCTGGTTTCTCTTGCCTCAATTGATCCAAATATGGAGAGGGAGACTGAGATAATGAGTTGTCATCAATTGAAAAGACATTGTTTTTATCAAATAATCAAATGTAAGCTTATTTAGTTCATTTACTTACATGAAAATGAGGACTTAGCAAAGATACAAATGTAATACCCAATTACTGTAAAAAAAGAAAATTGAGTATTGTTTTCAGTCAATCTTCAACTGGTAGTGGTACATTAAAATATTTTGATGTGGATTTCAGTATGACATGCTACAATGAAGTGAGCCAAAATATCATTACCTTGTAATCAGTAAATAGACCATCTGATATTTTAATTTTACCAAGTTGTTTCGAATTTAAAAGGAATTGGGGTGACCTACTCCCCCCAGTATATATTCTATATAGGTTACTACGCATTCAGGAAAAACGATCTTGAACATGTGTAAATTCAAGGCAGACTGAGAAATTGAGTGAATGCAGTTGAATGCCTAGAAATTCTTAAGTAGAGTAAAAGTAATGTTATAAAGTCACTAATGCCCAGCCATATGCATTAGAGAACATTGCAAGTCTAGCAATATCATTTAGATTCATGGGAATTTAGATACTGAAATAAGGGTTTTAGGTTTCTAAGGGGTGGGGGAGCAAAAAAGATGTTTCTATTGCTCAGTGTATGGGAGAGTGGTTTGTGTTTGGTAGCAGGCACTTGACATTTGGTTAGTCCCAGTTTCTGCTCCAGAGTAAAACCACATTGAGTAAGTTGACCCTCTTACCTGAAAGGTTACTATTGCTTAACACATTGCAGATTTTTAACCTGGGGCCACAGCACGAGCTGGAAGAAGGATTTCAAAACCTGCGCCCAACAACACAATCAGCTCCATTATGTGACTTGTTTCATGTTACATTCATGCTTTATGGAGTCCTGCTTCTGACACATCTGTTTTCAAGGGATTTGTGTGTTTGCTTGCTGTTTCACCCCTCCGAGGAGATATACGCTTCTGGGAAATAGTTGTTGTTATTGTTGTTGTTTTTATTTTCTGAAACATAGATCAATATGGAGGAGTTTATTTCTTGAGCACCAACATAATGTTCACTTTGCATTGCCGAAGGCCAATTAGGATTCAGAATATTTAAAAATTCAGAGCCCTGCAGAGTGATTCCCTCTTTAGGAAAGGATGAGCGGCCTTGGGAGAAAGACTAAACTGGTGAAATTGACAAAAAAGTGTTTTGTTCATAAGCCTGTGCAAGCAATTATAGCATTATATGAAACGATCTATTTATATGCCTGTCTCCGCCATCTGAGTATGAGCTCCTTGACTGAAGTATCTGTTTGTTATTATTCATCTCTCTGTCCTCAGCACTCACCTGACACATAGCGTGTGCTCCATAAATGTATGAGTGGATAAAAGAAATTTAAAAGACTTCCCCTTGAGCTTTCAGGAATATAGCAGCATACCTTTTCATGGCAGGTAACCATTCCTGTTTAATAACGTATACTCCAATGAGTCATGGCAAGAGTATTATCAATAAGCAAGGCTCCCCTTGTATAAGCATTAACAGGTGATTCTCAAACCTTTGAGTACATAGAAGTGCAGAAACTGAAGCCCACAGTGCTGTCAGAACAGGGTGTGTGGCCTCCCAGAAAATGCTACACTTTTCTTGCCAAGAATGTAAACTAGCACATGAGGCACCCCCGGAACACATCTAATGAAAGAGATGATCTGGGGACACTGGGATGCCTGAAACTTATTTGTGAAATAACGCTGCATTTATCCATTCATTGGACAAACACACTGGGTCCTGGCCCCATACTAGGTACTGGAGAAGGCACCAAGAATAACAAAGATGTGCCCCCAGCAGGTTCAGAGTTCAGGGCAAACATATTAATTCTCTGGTTTCCCCAATGTTCTACCAATAAATATTAATTCATGATATTATTGTTATTATTATTATTATTATTATTTTAAAAGATTTTATTGGGGAATTGAGAGAAGGGGAACAATGTTGAAAAATTGGGGAAAGGGAACAGACAAGTTGCTGTCTTTTTGTTCTTCAGTCTAGTTGCAGAGGACCTTGCTTCACTGGCCCATGTTGGTATCGTCATTGCGCTCTTCCTGGATGAGGCAGATCGGTTGCCGGCCTCTGGATAG
Organism: Aselliscus stoliczkanus; assembly: GCA_033961575.1. Classification (NCBI taxonomy): domain Eukaryota; kingdom Metazoa; phylum Chordata; class Mammalia; order Chiroptera; family Hipposideridae; genus Aselliscus; species Aselliscus stoliczkanus. The sequence continues at coordinate 68,786,605 of CM066733.1, forward strand.
TCACTCACCACGGCTATTGGCAGTTCACGCTGCCTGCCAGCCGTTCATGCTGGCTGCTGGCCACTCACTGTAGCTTATGGCAGCCCACTGCAGCAGGGGCTGCAGCCTACATTGTCGCGGGGCTCGCAGCCCAACTCCAGGTGGAGCTGTTTTTCACCATCTTAGCTGTAGAGGGCAGTGTCACTGGCCCTCATATGTGGGATCCGAACCGGGGCCGCTGGCATCTCATGCCAGCTCTTAACCAATGCGCCACTCGGCCGGCCCTAATTCATGATATTATTAACACAAGTTGGGCATGACACATAATATCCATCAAGATTTCATTAAGCCATAGAGCATTTGGTGTTTATTTTTGCTGTTTTATTCAGTGCCTAAGATGCACTTGGCACTGTAGGTGTAAAGCTGAAGATGTGATATTTTTATTCAAGAGCTTACAATACACTGGTTATCGTCAGAATAAGACACCCAAGTAAAGGCCCCAACTACTGATGTGGGAAGTAGTTGGAGCCAGAAAACATTAGAACTGGGTATTTCCAAACACTAGTACTTTGACTGGCTCAGTGTGGTTCCCAAGTAAGGGGAAAAAAAATAATTTTGTTCCGAACAAGTTTCAAGTGGGCAAAGAAAAATGTTCTGACTCCCTAGTCATTGGCTGTATGATCTTGGATAAACTTCATTTCTCTGATTTTCACTTGAGCTAGAGGAACTCTAAGGCATTTTGGAATTCTAATGATAAGCCAACATACAGGCACACATCATAAAGTAACTCTGGGCCTTAGAGTAAAGCCCAGACTCAGAATCTTAGAGCGTGCTCATAATGAAACTTTAAGGTCCAAGGAAACTTGAAGGTCAATATATACCTTTGCAGTGTCTTTGTCCCTGCTACATTGCTTTCAAGATATGTTATCTGAGTTACCTGCTATACCGGAGGAGGGATTAAGAGCACAAGTCCCTTTGCTTCCTATTCAAATGAGTGATGCAGCTGCTCTTATTGATATTTCTTATCTGGTCATTTCCACATCTAGCTACAGACATGTTTCTCCAATATAGTTTGATTTCCATTGTCGGCCAAGTTTGGCTGTCCATTTGTAAAGTAAAGAATATATAAAATAGAGTTGACAGGTCAGCTAATCAGTATGGGGATAACTCAAACCTTTACATATACATATTTTTTAATCCCTTACCTTTTTGTCTAATGTAAGCAGAAAGGAGGTTTATTGGGAAGAATAATGGGTAGCTCTTAGAATAGAAGGGAGGACTCAGAGATTTAGAAAATGAACATAGATGAGGTAAGGTAGGCAATGAGAACAACTGCTAAAATCAAGGTGTGGAGGAGCTGGTTGAAGTGCAACTGCCTGCACTGCCTCTATTGGGCAGCCCCAATAGCACTGCCATGGGCCCTGCTGCTTCAATACTACTAGATAGTGGTTGATACCATCCATGCCAAGCCGATGCCTCCTCAAGCAGAGCTTCTATTGTTTTCCAAGATGCCACTTTTTCTGTCTCAGCTGCCTCTGTCACCATCAGCATGAGTTCTAAACTGTCTCTAGTTCTCTGGGTCACTCAATCTAGATTCAAAATGTCAGGAAGCAGCATCCCTTTGGAAGTGATTAAATTCCTAAGCTGGTATTTTTGCAATTGGTAGTGATAGGCCGCACTCTGCACCTCTGTTTTATTTTATTTAATCTTTCCTAGGATAGAATATTTGTTTGCTTATATTTTTGCTTATTAAAGTATAGTTGACATACAATATTATATTAGTTTCAGGTGTACAACATAATGATTGGAAAACTCTTTACCTAACGAAGTGATCACAAGTCTAGTAACCTTCCATCACTGTAAAAAGTTATTATGATGTTAGTCACTATATTCCCTCATTGTACTTTATATCCCATGACTTCTTTATTGTATAACTGGAAGTTTGTGCATTTTAATCCCCTGTACCTTTTTTGCCCACTCCCCATCCCCTCCCTTCTGGCAACCATCAGTTTCTTCTATCTGAGAGTCTGTTTCTGTTTTGTTTTGCTTGTTCATTTATTTTCTCTTTCATAGTCTACATTTAAGTACAGTCATAGAGTATTTGTCTTTCTCTGTCTGACTTATTTCCCTTAGCATAATACTTTCTAGGCCTATCCATGTTGTCACAAATGTCAAGATTTCATTCTTTTTTTATGGCTGTGTGTTTTTTTTATATATATATATATATATATATATATATATATACATATATATATATATAATAAATAATTTATATATATACACAGATATATAACTGTATATAATTTATATATATACAGATATATAACTGTATATAATTTATATATATACAGATATATATACAGTTATATATCTGTATATATATAAATTATATATAATATAATACACACACACACACAGAGGATGCCAAAATAGTGTATACACATTTTAAGAAAGTAAAAAACTATATTAAAATTATGCTGATGGTAACCACTTTGAGCACCTTTTGTTAATTGCAGAAGTCAAACATGACTTCTAATCATCTTTTATTATCAGTATATATTATTACAATTTTACTACAGTTTTTCCCTTTCTTAAAATGTGTATACATTTTTGGGATATATATATATATATATATATATATATATATATATATATGATATGGCATATATATATATGCCATATGAATAAAGAAGATATGGCATATATATGTATATATATATATGCCATATCTTCTTTATTCATCTGCTGATGGATACCTGGGTTGCTTCTATATCTTGGCTATTATAATAATGCTGCAATGAATACAAGGGTGCATATGAGGTCTGATGATTAAGTTTAAGAACTCATCCTAGAAAAAGTGCTGCATACCTCATTGCTGAATATCACTACAGTCACCTTTGAAGTACTTCCCTTGAGAACCTATGCACTGACACCAGTGCCTAGTCCATCCTTCAAAGCAATTTTGGAACTCTTTCTGGAATGGCCATCAGAGCTATCTTCGTATTACCCTTGATGTCCTGAATGTCATCAAAATGCCTTCCTTTCAATATTTCCTTTATCTTTGGGTAATGAAAGAAATCATTGGGGCCCAGATCAGGTGAGTAGGGAGGGTGTTCCAATATAGTTATTTGTTTACTGGCTAAAAACTCCCTCCGACAGTGCTGTGTGAGCTGGTGCATTGTCGTGATGCAACAGCCATGAATTGTTGGCAAAAAGTTCAGGTCATCTAACTTTTTCATGCAGCCTTTCAGCACTTCCAAATAGTAAACTTGGTTAACTCTTTGTCCAGTTGGTACAAATTCATAATGAATAACCAACTCTGATATCAAAACATTTAAGAACATCATTGCAACAAGTTTGTGAACCTAATTGTCAGACCTCATATATCTTTTTGAATTAGTGTTTTGAATTACTTTTTTTTTAATTAAAATTTATTAGGGTGACAATGGTTAGTAAAATTACATAGGTTTCAAGTGCACAATTCTATAATAAATCATCTATATATCACATTGTGTGTTCACCACTCAGAGTCAGTTCTCCTTCAATCACCATATATGAAATTGCTAAGTTGTATGGTAGTTCTATTTTTAATTTTTTGAGAAATTTCTATATTGTTTTCCATAGTGGCTGCACCAATTTATAATCTTACCAACAGTGTACCAGGTTTCCCTTTTCACCACCTCCTCTCCAATACTTGTAATTTGTTGCCTTTTTGATAATAACCATTCTGACAGGGGTGAGGTGGTATCTCATTTGGGTTTTGATTTGCCTTTCCCTGATAATTAGTGATATTGAGCATCTTTTTATGTGTCTGTTGGCCATTTGAATGTCTTCTCTGGAGAAATGTCTATTCATGTCCTCTGCCCATTTTTTTTTTTTTTTGATATTGACTTGTATGAGTTCTTTATGTATATTTTGGATATCTACTCCTTGTTGGCTATCTCATTTGCAAATTTCTTCTCCCATTCAGTAGGCTGCCTTTTCATTTTGTTGAAGATTTCCTGTTTAGTTTGATGTAGTCCCATTTGTTAATTTTTGTTTTTGTTGCTCTTGCCTAAGGAGACATATTAAAAAATATATATTGCTAAGAACAATGCCAAAAAGTTTACTGCCTGTATTTTCTTCTAGAAGTTTTATGGTTTCTGGTCTTCCATTTAAGACTTTAATCCATGAGTTAATTTTTGTTTATGGTGTAAAAAAAGTGGTCTGGTTTCATTTTTTTTTACATGTATCAGTATAGTTTTCCCAACTTTATTTATTGAAAAGACTGCTTTTCACAATCATACATTCCTGCCTCCTTTGTCATAGATTAACTGACCATATAAGCCTGGGTTTATTTCTAGGCTTTCCATTTTGTTCCATTGATCTATATGTCTGTTGCCAAGCTGAATTTTAAATCCAAAAAGAACATGTTAATTCAAGTTCATTACTCTCTACAATTTCCTGATGAAATACTATTCAAGGGAGAACATAGGTAATGCTAGAATACCAAGTTTTGTGATTTTCATTAGATATGAATCAGCTTTTAGTGACTTCCCTTGAGAGGTTTTGGATAGCATGAGAACACTGGTATTTCTAAATTGTGTTTTCTACATACATGCCCTCTTATCTGTGTTATTGTTTATCTGGTGAATTGTTAATGTCATGCATAAATTTACAGGCAACAGATTAGCTGAAAAAGAAAGTTAGCAGTGCCAAATCTAGGGCATCTTTCCTTCCTGAGAATTGTCTGTTGCGTGCCTGTGTGCTCTGTGTAGTTTTTAGTTTTTTTGGATATTTCCCCCCTTGCTTAGAGCAATAAGGATTTGGTAGATTATATAGTACAAAGGAAGTTTGAGTGTTCTAAGTAACCTCCATTTCATGTACCCCATGCCCCAAATCAAAAGGGTCCTGGACTGCATTATTTGACTATCTAAAGGCTTCTCATGTTTCTATCAATCACTGAAAAAAAAATGTTTAATCTACTCTCAGTCTACTTATCTGAAGCCTTTACTTTAAGCCTTTGCCACCCTCTCCTCAGAAAATGAGAAAACAATTATGGATTTTTATTTTTATTTTTTAAAATTTTTAAGCAAGGTATTTGAAAATGTCTCCCACATTTTCCTTGTCTGGCAATGCTCACCGATCCTAGTAACTCTGGGACAGGAACTGACCAAGGATATTTAGGATGGGTGCAGAGGACGTGCTCTCTAGGAAGCTCAGTTTACTAACATTCTTTTCATTAGTTTCCTCAAAAATTGTGCCAAGGACTAAAGTGAAGTTAACAGTTTCACTTTCCAGAATAACTTTTCTCATCTTCGTGAGAGCTGAGTCAACATTTGACCATTTCCAATTGATGAATGTCATAGTTTATGATAGAATTTTGATAATATTCACAAATGGTTTTAGATCTTTAGTGAAAATTATGGTGTTTAGACACTATTTGTCATATAGACAGTAAATTTTAGAGGGTGAATTTGAAAAACGCCTGTAGTTGGTAATTAGCAAAACTATTTTATTCAATTAGCAAAAATATGTTTTGCTCCCCTGATCCTATGCCCTGATTTTCTTCTTTCCACCACCACTAATTCCGATGGACCACAATGCCTGATGGACATTGCTTATGTTTCAAGTTTCTGTTTAAGTTTCTCTTGATTTATCTCAAGGATAAGTTCTCTCCCGCCCCACCCTCACCCCCGCCCTCCACCCCCACCACCCCCGTGTGCCCTATTACATTCTGCACATACAAACAGCATAGAATTTTTAACACCTTTTTAATCAAATTTGTTTATATGTCTAATGCCTCAGCCCTGCCCGTTTGATTCTGTGAGCTTGATGAGGGCAGCAAACTGATTTCTAAGAAGGCATAGAAAAAGCAAGACAGACACAGAGAAAAGTCTGCGTTCTCCACCCAGAGCTACACTATCTAATACATGGGAAGAGGCAGCAAAACTCATTGAATGAAACAAGTGGAATTCAGCCTCAACCATCATGCATCAAAGTTACAACACATTTTTTAATCTAGCTGCTGTTTTTTCCTTCTCTCTCTTTGCCTTAGTAAATAGTAACATAACTTTCTAAAGGTGATAGAGAGATAAATAATATAATTTCCAAGATATGGCAATAAATGAGCAAGGTTACATTTTAAACTATGGTAGGATATTTATCCAAGTGGACACTGTCTGCTTTCACGTTGGCATCTTGGAAAGTTAAAGCTGTTGCCATTACTCAAAACAACAGTTTTGGAACTTCTTTTCAAAATTGCTTTTCCAGTCCTTTTGGAATATCCTCACATGGCAAATCTTTATTTTTGAAACTGAGTTAGATTTCTGGAAATAGCCATAACTTTTTGGGAGCCAGAATTGGCTGAAGTGAATGCTTAAGCTGTGTAATGTCATTGTTAGCTATTTTGGTATACTATGCCTCAGTAGAATGGTGCCTTATATAATTGTAAATTGCCTCCATTGGGGGAATAATGAGAATAATAATGCAACAGCTGGCCTGCTTCCTCTCTTCTTCAGAATTTCATCTTGTGTGGTCTGCTGTGCATTGACCTATTTCCACAGTTAATAAATGATTGCTTTTCAAGTTATTTTTTTATGATTGGAATCTACACACACACACACACACACACACACACACACAGAAAAAAACAAAACGAAAAACCTCTCCATGTCTTGTTCATCTAAGTCTCCTCTTCATAACCCCCAGCATAACATCTTGGAAAGATTCCTATTCTTATAAGTCATGAGGCTGGATTCTAGAACCAACTTTGCTGTTTAGTAGCTGTGAGCCTCTGGGCAAGTGACTGAGCTTCCATTTACTTATCTGTAAAATGTAAATCATTGTGTTACCTCTTTGGGGTTCTTAGTTTTTCCAAGATAGTAATTGAGGGGAAACCTCAGAAAAATTCTAGACAAATTTTATTAAGCTTATGCTAGAGCACAAGGAAGATAGCACAGAGGAAGAAAAGGTCCTCATAACTGACTCCAGGGCTGGCTTTGTTTATTTAGCTGCTTTTATAAGCCTGAGACAAAGCAGGCTTACTTGGGAAGGTGGGCTATTTGAAAATGGCGGGTTTTTTGAAAGTGGTGGATTTTCTTTACCAGATAAGCTGCCTGGTAACCATGTTGGCATCTGCTCTTTGGGGGCAAGATGGCAGACTGCTTGTTAGCACCGCCCCAGGAAGGTCGTAGAGCGGTCAAACCTTGAGCAACTGCGAATGCGGAATAGTGATTTGACATCTGTAGCGAAGTAAATGGTTAGTAGGGAGATAATAATCAGCTATTTTTGCATTTTTGTGTGAGGGGTGATGGAGTGGTAGCAGTCTTGTAGTCAGTTATCTGCTTTCCTCCTGACCATCTGGCATTCCTTCAGCTCCAGGCCCAAGTCCCTACGCTGTCTCAATTACACTGGGCCTATATCCCTCAATGAACGAATGGTTGGAGGAGTCTATGAGAAAGGGAATGTGAAGGCCCTGTGCTCACTGCAGAGCTCTGTGAAGCCATGTGACAACATAAAAGAGATCCCTACACTGATGGTTCTTCCTGCACACCTTCTACATGAAGTCTTTCCTCCCTCCTTCCCTGCAATCATCAGATCCAGAGAAGATGCAAACATTCTTCCTTTTTGGCACTCACTTTATTACAGACATGCTGACATAATGTCTATAACCTTTTTTGTTTGTTTGTTTTACTCCCCTGTCAAAGACTTTGAACTCCTTGAGATTAAGGACCATACTAGAATCACATAAGGATTCCCTGCTCATATCTTGATACCTGTGAAATGAAATAATAGAAACTTCATTTAAAATGGAATCAGGGGACCAGAAGAAAGATCTCTCTCATTCACAACCACTCAACATCAAATAAACACCTCAACAAGAAGAAATGTCAGTTACAGATCCCAAAAGGAGAGACTTACCTTGCATTACCAGCAAGAAGTATTTCTACTCCACTACCCAGCAGGAAAAAGAGATTTTCTCCTTGCCCAGCAACAAGCCCAGCCAATGGGAACAGTTGCAACAATGGGAGCCAATGAGACGCCTTCACCACTCTGAACTATTGCTTTCCTCCAACAGATTTTTCTTCAAAGCACCCCCTCCCAACTCCTTTTTTTTTTCCTATAATGTTCCTTTCCTTTGTTTGCTGGACTTGCCTATAGTTTTTGCTATGTTGTGCTTATCCTGAATTGTAATTCTCTGCTATTCCTGAATAAACCCTCTTTTTCTGGTAAAAATAACTGGCTGCTTTATTTTTAAGGCAACAGTACAGAGCAAGAACTCAGTAAATGAGTTTTGTAAATAAATATAATTAAGTCATAATTTCTATGAAGGAAAAGTTTCCAGTCAAAGGAAATAAACCCATTACCACTTTCCCATTATTTTTGGTGACTTTAACATTTGTGGGGGAGATGTGAATTGTCCCCCAGTGGCTTTACTCCCCTTCTTCCCTTTAGTAATAGAAAACTTTGAGGTCTGGCTAGGCACATGGCCAATCAACTGCAGACTGAGGTGTGACCATATTGCTAAGATATGGTCAATTACGTGTGAGCAGAAATGATATGTTCAACTTCTTTAAGAGGATACAGCTTGCCCTTAACTTTCATTCCCCCTGAATTTGATTATGATGAGCCAGATTGACCATATGAGGAAGGGCTATCTATGTCCAGGTGCTATAGCCACAAGGCAGAGTCCCCAGATCTCTGAATGACCTCATGGAGCAAAGCAGCCTACTTCCTTAGTCGTCTTGCCTGTATCTGAGCTATTATGAGAGAGCTAAAATCTTATTGAAGCCACTGTATTTTGTGGTCTATTTATTACAGCAGCTTAAAATATTCTGTAATAAATACTCTTAGGTCCTGTAAGAACCATTTGTACAGCCCACCCAATTTCACACATTGGCCATCTGCTTTCTGTTTTGTTTTGCTTTGTTTTTTGTCTTTTTGCTGCTATCAGTCCTTTACTCACTGTATCTTAAATGCCTTTTATCCTATTCACCCCCTTATTCTTATTAACGCTGATAACTGCATTGCCTCCAAGATCTCATCTTCAGCATCTTATTCTCTAACTATACCAACTCTTTGCACTTAGATATCCAATTTATTGACATTTCCATTTTCTCTCTGTAATGTTTGTTTTCTAATTCTCACTTCATCTTGGTAGTATCCCATATGCATCTTTAAAATCACTCCTGTATAAGTCCTTTTGCCTGGCAAAGCTGAAACCCCAATGAAACCCAAACCCCACATTCTGTACTTAAGCAGTTGGTTATTGCTGAAGAAGAACACAAGACCACAAAATCAAGCTTATGCTTTTCATACCATTTTTTCTCCCATCAACCCCCCTAAATGCTACACCACAATTCTTAGAGGAAAACATATCTTCAAAGTTTATTTAAAAAGAAGGAGGAGGAGGAGAGGGAGGAAGAGAAGGAGGAGGAGGAGGAGGCCTTACATTTGTAGGGTCTTCCTTCAAACAACCATCATCATTTTCTCCCTCTACTGTATCTTATCCATCAGGAAACAAGCTTGCTCTGTTCATCCTTATATGTCCTAACTCCAACTTTAAAAGTTTCTTCATTCTCCTGCATCTCCCTCAATTATTTCTTTATCCATTCACTACAAAAATTACAGAAAAAAATTGTCTGTAGTGACAGTACCCACTTCCTCCACTCATATTTTCTTCTTAAGCCATTCAAATTAGGCTTCTTTATTGACATTTCCATTGAGGCTTGCCTAATAATAGTCACCAGTGGCATCTATGTTTCCCAATCAAATAACCTCGTCTTTTTAAACATTTTTTATATTTATTAGTTTCAGGTGTACAAAACAATGTAACAGTTAGACATTTACATCCCTCTACTACCCCTCTGACATCGTATATAGCTGTTACGATTTCATTGAGTCTAATCCCTATGCTGTTTTTATTGTACTTCCTCTCAAAGGCTTTCTAGTCAGTTACCATCCCTTTTTTGATGCCTTTTATTTACTTTGATTCTCTGATACTACACTTTCCTGGTCTTGCTACTCCTTTTCCAACTTTTTTGCTGCTTTCTACTCCTATACTCACCTAAATATTAGAGTGCTCCAGGTTGTAATGAGGGTCTTCATTTTTTTCCAAATTCTTTAAGAATTTTGTCTTTTCTTTCATTGCTCTATTCTCACTGCTTAAAACAGTACTTGGCACATAGTAAGAAGACCTCAGCAAATATTTGTAAAGTGAATACATATGTTATCTGGCTTTTTAGAGAAAGTGATTGTGAGTAATGATCCTCTTTCCCGTGCCATACATCTACTTTTGAAATGTCTCTGGAATTTTGTCTACCTATGACTTTCTCGTATGTTAGAGTTTAATAATTGCTCTCTAGGTAGGATGACTCAGCAATTGTCTTTATATTAGCTTATGTGATTGTACGAGAATAAAATAAACTTAATGACACAACTACCCTATACATATGCAGACAAAAACAATGGAGTATTACAGAGTTACCATATGAATTTGATTCCACTAGACAACTAATATAGATAACTCAGTTTTCAAACTCATTTCCTTCAGCACAGCCTTTATTTATTTATTTACTTATTTACATAACTTGAATTATGCCAGCAACAATCCTAATTATAAGGTTCCTCTAAGAGAACTGTAAACTCTAGCTTCCATTTTATTACCTTGTGCTCCACCCTTTTCATCTTTACAAAATGGAGAAACCATTTTGTTTGCAGAATGCTTTGAGGTCAGAAATGAAAGATCTGGTAAGTCCATGGCATTATAAGTACAATGTGTTCAAAATGCCGTAAGCCGTTTGCACAGGAAAATAACACGTTCTAATCCATTTAAGGGCCTTTGTAAGTAGTCAGGTCTCCATTTCTTAATCCACCTCATTATGCCTAGGTAGTGAAACATAGAGGGTTTTAGGTACCGACAATTATTGGCTGATAAGGTACACTGACTACCAAAAGACAGGTTAGGCAATGATATTCTAAAGAAGGCACTTCTAGCCTGTGATCACGTGACACAGAGGGTTGGGCTGGCTGTATGCTGAGAGAGCACATCTTCCTGTGCAGTCTGGTCTGAATTGGCCTAAGTCGTCCCTTAGACTAAGCCACCAGGTAAAGGCTGGCAATCACCATCCTCACTGACTGTCAAACATTACTGATGTCCCCAGAAACTCAGGCCAAAACATCTGTATTTCCAGGTTTGATTACACAGTTAGTAAGCTAATTTTTCTCAGATTTATAACCTCTAATAACTGCCCCAAGTATTTTATGTCCAAGGCCTCTTTCTGGTTTCTACGCTTCATCCTTATATGTTCTAACCAATTAGAAAACGAAGCACCACTAACGATGCCTTGCCACAAGCTCTGTATTGTTAAGTGTCTGTCTGACACTCAACAGGACAGTGGCCAGAACTCTACGATGACAGTCCTACCTGGATGCATCTGGAGTACAGACGAGACAATGAAACAAACTCAGCTCTGCACGTCTACCAGTTTACTGGAACTTCCATCTACATGTATACTCTATGATCCTTCTTTATAAATTGCAAACCAGGTCAAAATTCTTTACAAGAAGCAAGAAAACTTCAGATGTGACTACTCTAATGTGGACTAATAATATTATGTCCTTGCAAAGCAATTTGCAACACAATAATATGAGATTATTTACTGGTCATCTTGACCTTTTCCTTACTGCATTACTTTTGTAAAATACTTAGTTACAATTCAATCAGCATAAGGTCAGTATGGACCACTGGTTACTTTTTTTTTTTTTAAGAAATATTTGAAGGTATTCATTAAAACTTTGTTTGGTAGTTATCAAGTATGACCATCTAATTTTGCTAGCTGGTTGTTGTCTGTCTTACATTTCATGGAATGTACTCAGTATTTAACTTTCAGATTTCATTCAAGTTAGGATTAAGTTGATCCATGTCTTGGTGTTTGAAGAAAGAATGAGTGAATTATGGACATATTTTTTTGCAAATAGAAATTTATATGACCTTATGAATTGTTTCATTTGTTTGGCATCTCTTACAATTCAACATTCTTGATTCTGAATTTTGAATTCTCTCCATATGCTCCAACTTTTAAGTGTTCTCTTATTGACTTGATTACATAAATAAGATTGTAGACAAATGAATCTTGTTAATTATAATGTGGTTGTCTTTAGATTACTGTGGGACTAGGAGTGCTGCTTCTTGCAAGAACAATGTTTACTCTGAGTTACTCATTGTCTTGTGTATTTGAATGCAATGCAGTATAACAGAATACAGACTTTATCACATAAAACTAACTTCCCTTCTCTCCATACATGCATGTACTCACACACGTAATAGGAATACAATTAACAATTTTGATGCTGCAAAAACTGCTCAGGTTGGTCACCTAAGATGTTCAGATACTCATGACTGGGGGTGTGGGTGGGGTGGTCCAGCTGAGAGTGTGAGGAAAAGACAAAGGTATTTATTTATTTACTTATTTATTCATTATTTGTATTTTAGGAATCCTTTCAACAAAGGCTCAATAATGGTAAAGCTGGATCTGAAGGCTTTTCTGGTCTTTGAGACCTGGGATCTGGCCACCCACCTAGAAGGGAGTTTTCCAATCATCAAAACTTCCCATCCCCCTTCTTGGGGCATCTCATCCTTGTAAGATAAATGTATACTTATGTTAAGGACTATAAATGGGTGGTGACGTTGAGTATGTTAGTATTCTACTCTCCCTTTAGGGGACTCCTTTCTATCCTACAAAGCTTCCCAGGGCTTCATACATGTCTGCACTTTTCTATGATTATCAGGAAGCTCCTTAGAGAAGAAGCCAATTTGGACAGTGCCATTTGCTCCCGATTTCCTATTTCTTATTCCCACCAAAATGTCTGCATTATGTCTCATACCCTACCATTAGCTAAATTCATAATTGCAGCCAAACAGATGTTATGTATATGTTAACAAGGACCTGATGGGGCAATGGTAGAAGGTCCATCTAACATGGTGGGCTGGTAAAAGTGATCTGTTGATTAGCTCAGACTCATGGTAGCTCTCATAGCACACCATGTGGGAAAGGGACACCACAGTTTAGTAGTCAGCCTGGGAAAAGCCACTGTTTTGTCTTGAATGAGTGCCATTAAGAACAGAGAGTACTTACAGAGGGCACAGGTGAGCCATAGGTGAGGACATGTGCTTCCTCCTAGATTGTAGTAATTGTTTTTCACTAGGGCTAATTGGGCTGGAATTGTCACTGCACTCAAAATAGAAGACAGAATGACACAGTAATATGGTGAGGTTTAGAAAATATTTTAGGTGGGTTGGTTATGAGGTGGTCATTGTTAGGAATTTAATCAGTGCAAGTTATTAGTAAGAGAGCACAGTGCCACTGGTTCTTAAATTTATATTTTCTTATTCTGATCACAGTTTCTATCTTGTGTTCATTATATCGTAACATAAATTCATATATGCATGCAAAGAGATGTTCAAGTGCTACATATTGTTTTCTGCTTCCTGGTAATGCACATTTTTGTAAGGACTTTCTGGGGGCAATGCCCCAACTGCAATATATGACTGTCATGGTAAAAGTTTCATGAACATAAGATCCTGGTGAAAGAGATGTATTTGAGAAGTCAGAGCCTTATGCTACACTACATATCATACCATGTAACAATGGGGCACCAAGTTTGGTAGTGGGCCTGGGAAAAGTCACTACTCTTTCTGGGATGAGTGCCATTTGCAGCAGACAGTACTTACAGAGGCACAGATGGGGCAGCTACATTCTGGTAGGTAGTAGTAATTGTAATACAATGAGTGTTAACCAGGCAGAGTTGTCACCGTGTTTGTAATACTAATCAGTAAGGCACAGAGGTTTGGCAGGGACTTGGAATCAGGTGGGTAATAGTCACTGGTGGTAATCTGGGCAGTGCAAGCCATGAGGAGGGAACACCTCTAAGCGAGTGTCTTGAATTTAGGTCAAACTAGATAAATCACGGAAGGACTGTAAGATGACTTGCTCTTCAGAACATTTGATTGGGACATAGGTGAGTCTATTGCATCAATCCAGTTTTACTGTGACGTACAACCCACCTTTGGGAATAGCCAGAGCTTAGTTCTTGGCACACAATTACCGTGATTATGATCAACTGGGTAGTTTCTGTACTACCCTTAGTCAGACTGAAATCTAATCTCTGAGCAGCCAATGTTCATGCAAAAAAGAAAGAAAAACAATCTATAAACATAATGGACAACACCAATGAGCTTCTTTTATGGACTAGAATTTTTACCACAGGGAGGCGGTAGTGGTGAAGTGCTAACACTTGAATGAGCAAATAAATAAAAAAGTCCAGAACATTCTTATTAACAACATTTTTTTCTTATATCTAAAATGTAGAATGGTATTGTTATATTCAGCTATTACAGAGTTCCCTTACAAGCTTAATTTTGTGTCCAATATTATTGCCATTTCAATTTATAGTGTATTAGCATAAGTGATTATATTGTAAAAGAGAGATATAGTTTTTTAGCTATTGTCCTACACTCAATTATCCTTTAATTAGGCTGGAAACCACTGTAATATTATTACTACAATTAAAAAGACATTAAATGAATGTTTAAGATGTCTACATTTAAATACACAAAATATGTTGAATGGAGTTTTCATATTGTCTTTTTTTTGCATGAACTATATTTTAGGGTACATCTAAAATTATGTAGAAGCAGTTCATATTCATATTTCCTTACTGTTCACATTATTTGTAATGGTGTTTTCTCCCACCATTGTATGTGTTATCCAAATGACATTTTTACAGATGATGGCAAAAGCGTATGGAGCTTATTAGATCTGAATTGTATATCTAAAATAAAAGCATAAAAGAAAATTGTGATTGCTCCACCAAGCTTTTAATGCCATCAGAAAATTTATATTCTTATATTGAGGAGATTTTAAATAAAGACAAATGTTTAATAAGATGGCAGTTGAACATAGAGCATGGTCCTTGAAAGCCACTGACCACTCACCATACAAAGTTTATGGAAATAGAAAAAAGTTAAGATTGCATCACTTCTTTTTGAAAGTTTCCATACAGTTGAACATAGAGCATGGTCCTTGAAAGCCACTGACCACTCACCATACAAAGTTTATGGAAATAGAAAAAAGTTAAGATTGCATCACTTCTTTTTGAAAGTTTCCATATTAAAATTGAAAATGTCTCCAGAGTTCTTTTCTTTTTTTAGGATTAAAACTTGATTTATTATTTCAAATATTGAAAAAATTTTTATGACCACTTTGATTAATGTCACCTAAGAGCTGTTATTTGTTGTATTTGAAAATTGTTTTGAATCCTTTATAACTTTGTGTTTCAAAAATTTTAAGAGCTCATAATTTTCTCAAAATTGAAGACGGGGAACTATGTAAAATACCTAAGGGTTTATACTTTTTAACATTTTTACCCACTTAAGGTAATAGAAAAAATGTCTTGTGGATGGTAAGTTAGAAACTGTTTAGGAAGGTTTATTTAAGTTACAATGTAAACTATTGTATGTTTTCCTTAGCCAATTTGAAAAATATCTGAAAATACATATATTTTGGTAGTTGATGTGTAAATTGCAAATCTGCTATAAAAAAAAACAGTTTGACATCTAGAAATTTAAAAAATATCTGTATTACTATGACCCAGAAAAAATTCTACTTCAAGATATATTTAACACACAAACCATTTTTTTCTCATACTTCAATGTGCATCCAAATCACCTGGGAACCTTGTTAAAATTAAAATTCTGATTCAGTAGGTCTGGGGAGAAGTCTGGAATACTACAGTTCTGACTGATTCCTACATAATACACATGATGCTGGTCCATGGACCAGCTTTAAATAGCAGTGGTTCTCAAGAGTATGTTTCCCAGACCAGGGATGCTGGCAATCACCTGGGGACTTATTAGAAATGTAATGCTTGGGCCATACCCCAGGCCTACTGAAACTCTGAAGTGGGAACCAGAGATTTGCGTTCTAACAAACCTTCCATGTGATCCTGACATATGTTAAAGTATATCAGAGTACATGCATAGGAACGCTCATAACAACATTGTTCATAAGGGCTCAAACTGGAAAAAATTCAAACATCGATCAAAATTGATTAAATAAATTATGATATAGTATGGAATACTTCACAGCAATGAAAATAAACAAATAACAGTTATCCTCAATAATATGGAGGGATATGTGTGATCAAATTGAGCATCAGAAACAAAACATAAAAGAATACATATATATTATTCCACCTTTATAAATTAAAAAACAGTTATCATACTTTTAGGGATGTCTACATCAGTGGTAAAACTATAAAGAAAGTGGTAACCATAAAAGTCAGGATAGGGATCACCTCTAGCTAAAATGAAGGGGTCGTGATATAATGATAGGGGGGATATCTTGGGGATCCTAGAAAGCTAGCAGTGTTTTGAGAGTGGCCGTTATATTAATAGCTATATGAATAGTAACTTTGTGATTATTCATTCACTGTTAATTTATGTGTTATGCACTTTTAAAATTTGTAAACATATAAGATAATAATAAACCACATTTCTACCATGTCAATTTTATAATGATGTTTTTCTTTGTTAATGACTGAAGAATTACTCTGATGGCAGTTACTCTATTTTCCACAAAAAGTTATTTCTAAAACAAATAGAAATTAAGTCTAGTGTCTCATTGTATAACATTGAGAAAGTATGGGTTCAACAAACTTATAACGTTTTACAACATAATATTTGTTTGATAGTGACTGATTACAATATTTTGGATAGTTTTGTTCCCTTATATGATGATATTTTTGGTAAAAAAACAATACAAAACAAAATATGGAGTAGGGGCACAATTTACATAGTATGGTAGACATAGAATACTTCCTGCACCGCTTTTCTTCTGTGCATGAGCTGCCCTTCCTTCCATGTGATTCTGGCAGGGCTGCCAATCATAGTGCCATCTTATCCTTGCAAGGTGGTGAAGTGGTCCAGGCCTGGCCAAACATGGAATCCTGTCTTTCTGTCCACAATGATAAATCCCAAAGCAGTCCTTCTCTTAGATGTGCTGTAAGGATGTTGGAAGTAGAGTTATTTCTATGCGTCAAGGATAATGATTTCGGGGACCATGGAAGACTGAACATCTAATGGCCATTTTCCTTCCACTCGGAAAGAGGCTTGAAATGCAGTGTACAACAAAGAACACATAGTTGCATGCTGCTGGAAAAAGAAGTGTGTTATTTTTTGATCACTTGGATCAAGCCATACTGCAGTCCATGGGATGAGTCAATAAGTTACTGTTTATTTGTTTTATGTTGCTGCTTGAGCTACTTTGAGTTCAGTTTCAAACACTTACAATGGAAAGACTCCTAGTTAGTTTATAAACACAGTTTAAGATATTTCCAGAGTGGGGAGCCTAAAATTGTTAAGTTTATTTGTGTGCTTAGGCCATTGGATCAACTTTCTGGAATAAGAGAATTAACTCATAATTACTTGTGTTAATGAGGGTCTTACTTCATGGATAACTGACTAACTGAACCCCACAAAGCTTTGGTTGTGTCCCTCTGGCCACAAGGATTGCTTTCTCTATATTAATATAAAGTTGTAAAGAAATTAAAACAGAAAGGACTACAGCAGAATGAAACCAGGTGATATCTTGATAAGATTTCCTTATTCTGCTTTCATTCCATAAACTTTGAAGATGTTAACTTTTCAGTTACTCACTGAAAGGCTTATCCATGACACAGGAAATATATACACTGCGTCCAGAGGTGAATCCTAAGGGAAGCTCCCGCCTTTGCGGTATCAGGCACACTATGAGGAAAGCTTCACTCAGAAGGGCTATAAAGCAGCGGCTGCACATTGAATCACTTGGGAAACTTTATAAAACACAAATGGTTGGGTCTCACCCGAGAAAGAGATTGATTTACTGGTCTGGGATATGGGCAAGGCATCAGGATTCTTAAAATCTCCCCAAGTGATTCTATGGTGCAGAAAAATTGAATAAGTCTGTCCCAACTCACAGGTTTTAAAGGACTTGGACTGTTAGTGGCAGTGGAGAGAGTGGAGATGATATGTAGAGAAGCAGGCAGCTGTATCTTTTGGGAAGGTTTGGGGGATATGCTCAGATAGTGGTCTTGGGCGCCTTGCCTGAATACTATATCCTTGCACAGTCCCCAGAGTGCCTCTCAGCTAATCACAGGGAATCACTCCTGGGCCTACTCAGTTTTACATCTTGAGTCTGAAATCACTCCCCATCGACTTCAACTGCCTTCCCTCAGAGCTCCTTATTTCAATCTACTCCTTAGAATAACAATGATAACAAAAAGCAGAAAACATGGGAAAGTTCTTAGCTAGAAATTCAGGGACCCTAGTGGTCAGACATAATCACTTTGGAGTAAGCTCATCTGTAAATATTTTTAAAAATACTATCTTCCCATTCTTCCATATTCCATAACTGTTGCTTCAAACTCAGGTTAAGTTTCACAGTTAATTCTGATAAGCATATCTAGTATAACCAATCATTGATAACTTGAGTGGGTAGATTTCAAGAGTTTCATGGATCACCCCCTCTTTGCAAATGATAAGCATCACTTTTGGCTTGTGACTTTCCTTTGTGTATAGAAAGATTACTGAAAAAAATTAGATTATGAAATGGGCCTGTAACTTTTTTCTATTTAAGAGTCCCTTTAATATGCTAATAATATAAATCCTACCAGAAGATATCTTTTCGTTTTTTGCATAAAAAAGGTAAAGCATTCTCCTAGCTATTATCAACAAGACTTTCTAATAAATCTTCCTAGGGTAGGTGAAACTTGAAATTTACTTTTTTTAAAAAAGACTACTTCAGTTTAATCCTTAAACATTAATTGATTCCAATCATTAACCACAAACTCTTCTATGGCACATGACAAGACCATGCTATGTTGGTCTTTAGGAAACATTCAGTACTGAAAGAAAACTTTAAGTGTATTTGGATTTAGCCATAATGCCCTCGTTGTTTTATTAGAACTCAAGTATTTTTTTAATTATAAAGAATGTACTTGTAAAATAATTTCCCACTTCCTCTACTCCTCCTAGAGATGGCCAATATGGAACCAGTAATTGCCCCCCTTCTATAAGAATACGTTCCAAGACCCCCAGTGGATACCTGAAACTGGGAATAATACCGAACCCTAGATACACTGTTTTTTCTTATATGTACATCCTATGCTAAAGTTTAATTATCAAATTAGGCACAGCAATAGATTAACAACAATAACTAATAATAAAATAGAACAGTTATCACAACATACTGTGATAAAAGTTAGGTGAATACGGTCTCTCTCTCTCTCTCTCTCTCTCTCTCTCTCTCTCTCTCTCTCTGTGATAACTGATCTGATAACCTTGAGGGCTGCTCAGTGACTCACCCATGGGTACCTTACATAGTGTAGATATGCTGGACGAAGGGATGATTCACTCCTGGGCAGGACGGAGCAGGACAGCACAACATTTCATCACACTACTCAGAATAGCATGCAATTTAAAATATGAACTGTTCATTTCTGGAATTTTCCATTTAATATTTTTATGGATGGCCACAGATAGTTGAAACTGCAAAAAGCAAATCTGCAAATAAGGAGGGACTACTGTAGGGTTCTATGTATCAGACAAATACAAATACATACGTGTGTGTGTGTGTGTGTGTGTGTGTGTGTGTGTAATTTTAAATTCATGCAACCATATAATTCCATTTCCTTTTTCCACTTACCCATATATCTTGGACATTTTTCTAGGTTACAAAACTGCTTTTGAAAGCATATCCTGTTATTTTCTGAAAGCATGAGGATCTCTGGTAATGAGCATCATTTCTGTAAAACTGAATTGGAAATGCAGTCTTTGCATATCAAAGTCAGCTGCTGTCCTCAAAGCAGCCCTTCTCTCCTGTTTCCTTCACCTGCACCTATTCCACAACCCACAGCCCTTCACCTTCTTTCGTTCACCCCCAAAGAGGACAGAGCCCCTTTCCTTGTTCACTCTGTGCAGCCCTTTCAGAAGACGTTTCCAAGCCTCTGAGGCTGCTGCATGCATAAGTTGGCTTGGAATACAGATTTCAATTCAGAAACCGTTCTGTCAAGTGAGCTCTCCCTGCATGTTTCCCATTGTGAGCAAAGAAAAATAGATTTAGCACTAAAATATACCATCTGTGTCAATATGTGTCAAAATGTGATGGTGTGGATTTAAATCTGAGCACATTTGTTAGTTTTAATTCCAAGGCATCTCGTGCAGCAGTCATTGTTTCCTCTAGCCCTCAAAGAAAGATCTTCCTGGGATCACCAAATCCTTTCTTAGAAGTCAGGTCAAAACATCTGCTACAAAAAAAGCTCTCTTGGGTAGGAGAGGCAGAGCTTCCTTGCTTGGCAAGTTCAGTGAATCTTTTTACACCAAACACAGCACTGAGTTCAAGGCTGCTGAGGAAACAGTTAAAAGAAAGCTCTTTTTATCTCCCACATCACAAATCATTTTTCTGTTGCATTATGCTGTATTTGGTGCCTTATTGCAACACAAACACTTAAGGTTAGTTTTGTACCCAGCTTGCCACCTCCATGTTGAAAAGATACCAGGAATGTGGAAAAGCCAGTGAAGTTTTAATTGGATTAAACTCTGTGTGTCCCTCCACCCCTACCCCCACCCCCTACCCCCCAACCCTCTTCCTGGCAACTTGCTTGACAGCTTAACTAACAAGATAATATGCAACAAAGAGATGTGGCATTCAGCAGGGCCTCCCACCTTACCTGCGGGGAATACACCTGGGCCAGCTGGGAGTCAGCAACAGAGTAACAGGTAACTGACAACAATCACCATTCTGATACTGTCACCAACTCCCAGGCTTTGTGCATTTCTGAGATGAAACTCAAACCTGAAATTTTAGCTGCTCAAAGTGATTGGGTTCCGCAGGCGTCTGCTGAACTTACTGGGGAAGCGCCCAAGGGGGAACAAGGCCACTTCCCTGGTCTTTAATTCCCCCAGCCAAGAAAAATCAAAATCTGTCCATTTGGCACGTTTGAGAGAGAAAAAAAGGGCAATCCAAATTTTCCTTAATAAAATAATGTCGGCTATTAAAGCGTAGCCTTGCTGATGCCACTTGACGCCCTTCTCCCACAGGGCTGGCGGGCACGAGGCCAGAGTGCGGGAAAGTGCAATTGGAGACATTAGTTCCACCACCTTAGGTACGGTAGCAAAATAAGATTTGATAAATGAAAATAAATCCAGGCAGACACAATTTCCAAATAGTTTTTAGAAGTACCTGTCACTTCCAGATTCTCTTTGAAGCGTAAACCTTGGTGAGCGAATCCATTTGACCGCTTCTTCCAGGCAGAAAATTTCAGTGTGTCCGAAAGGAATTCAGTGTTTCCAGGAAAAGGGTGACAATCACATTTTTCACGAGAATTGGGGATTGTCTGTAAAAACTCCTTGCAGGAAGTTCTTAACGGAAACTGAAATAGTTGGATGCCTGCACTCATTTCAGAAACTCTGGGAGGAATCAAGTGACCCCTGCTTCCCCCCGCAAAAAAAATATTGCCCCCACAAACAGGAGAGTTAATATCTCAAATACCTGTCACAGGAAGACACCCGTTTCATGGAATTATTAGAGCTGAAGTTTCATCCCAATACCCACTACGCTGTAAAGGACTTCTATGTGATGCCATACTATGGGAAAGTTTTGATACTAGAGAGGATAAAAAGATGGGGAATTATAAGGGAGATAAACTTTATGTCTGGGCTATGTTTTTCAGCTATATGCAATAGATCGGATAATTTGGGGAAAGTGGAACAAAGAGTTCTAGTAATCAAAAGACAGAGGAGGGAGAAGAAAACAAAGATTTAACAGTAAGAGATAAGTGATCAGGGGTGGGGGGTTCTAACTTGACATAATTAGAAGTCGCATAATCTTTTGACTTTCCACATTTTAGATTCACCATGCCCAATAATACTGAAGGCAATTATGCTATATGTTCTGGGAAACCTAATTGCGTTAGAGTCAGCACTGGTACAGGGGAAAGGTGCCAGCACCTCTGAGACCCAGGTCTAGAGTAGTAATTACGTGACCTATGGTTCATCAGTTAAAATAGGGTAAGGACCTACTACAATATTGCCACTACACTGTGAACTCCCAAGTAGTCCATCTATGTCAGTCTGTGTAGGGAGACTCAGTTTCCGCCAATATATACTTCTTACTGTGAGGACTGAATTTACAGATGTAAGGAAAGTAGTCAGTCCTCTCTCTCTTTCTTTATCTCTCCTTTCTTTTGATAAATTCTGTAACTCTATTCCTCGGTTTCCTCTGCTGTAACGTGTGGATAATACCTGTGGATAGGATCGTTGTGAAGGTTAGTTGAGGTAATTAATTTTAATTGCTTAGGAAGGTGCACGTAGTAAACAGCAATCAATAATCAGTTTTATCAGGGACTGACATTGAAGCTATTTTAGTATGTCTGAACACACTGCTTTCTGTTGGGGGCTGGGCATGGAAGTTCAGGGTTCTTTACTCTCCTGTATTTTTACCGTTGCCTTTAAGTACAGGAATTTGGTCTTAAGATGACCTTCAGCCACAGGACACAGTATGGAAAGCAGCAGTGAATGAGAAGCATCCCGTTTCACGTTTCACGGAGGCGGCTGGTGACAGGGGTTATCCTGACACCAGCAAGGGCAAGGAGGCAGCTGTCACCATTTTCCCATTATAACGGTGGACTGGCCTGCCACCATCTTATGCAAACAAGCCCAGACAACTTAACTTGGATGGCCAGAAGAGCCAATTGCCAACAACTACAAATCAAGGGGGAAAAAATCCAAACAAGAAAAGCCAACCAAATAAACAAACAAAATGAAAACAACACTTACCCTCTGAAAAACAAACCCAAAACAAGATTTGTTTCACCAGAGCTCTGAGGTCTAGAAAGCCAGAGCTTGGTGGAAAGACTTCACTGTTATCTTACACTGCAAGCCCATTAAACATAAAATACAAAATGAAATGCCAGGACTCTCATTGATATAAAGGAAGTTAATATAAAGAAAGAAAAAAATGCTTAGATTAGGAATTATTTACTTGAGTCTGTGAATCCATAGTGGCACATGCATTGTCTTCAGGGGTCTCTGAAAATGCTAAAATTACAAGCAAAATTTAGTGTGTGCATACATGCAGTTTTTTGTATTTTTCTGAAAAGGGCTTATAACTTTCATGTGATGTGCAAAGAGGCCTGAGACTTCAAAAGGGTTAAGAACCTTGGATTAGGGAATGGTATACTTAGGTTTATAAATAAGGGTCGTTATCTTTTTTATCTTCATGTTGCACAAGAAAGTTCCAAAGGTACCGTACAGTAACTTGGCATCTTGGCAAGAGAGACGTTGGTTCTGACTTTCTGGAGAGCCAACAGGAAGTGAGGAAGTGGGAGGTGCCCCAGGTCCTGGGTCTCTGGCCTCCACCAAGGAGTTTCATATGCTTTTCTTGTGTGACAGTGCTTTCTGGCACTGTCCTAGACTCTGGAAAAATCATGCAGCAGCAGCTATCATTTTAACCGGAACTTGACCTGGGTTCTCGAAAACACTCCCACTTCTATCAGATGCCTCTCTAAAAGTTGCTGAGGAAGTCACTGTCTTAAAGTCCTCTTTTCAATTCATGTCGCAGACTTTACCTTGTGTCTATCCCCTCCCATGACCTCAAGGAAGCTGG
The DNA here is from genome assembly GCA_033961575.1 of Aselliscus stoliczkanus. NCBI lineage: Eukaryota > Metazoa > Chordata > Mammalia > Chiroptera > Hipposideridae > Aselliscus > Aselliscus stoliczkanus. The sequence goes on from CM066733.1 coordinate 68,810,268, forward strand.
GATGAGACTGAGAATGGCTCATCACTACCCATTCCTCTCCTGGAGACCCACTAAGAGCAATGAAGAAGGACATATTTTATGCAAAGTGGTTTATGTTGAAAATAGCATGGATCATCTTCCTTAATGCTCGTACCTGTCATTAGTGAAGGTTAGGTTGATTGTGCCAAACACTCTACAAGGCACTCGGCAGACATTTTGCCATTGAATCCCCACAACCGTCTTATAAGATGGTTCTAATGATCAGTTTGCAGGGAAGTGAATCAGGGCTCAGGGAAATTAAGTAACTTGTCCAAGGTAAAACAGCTAGCAAATAACAGAGTTCAACTACATGGCATGATCTGTATAATTTCAAAATCCCAAGCTCTTTATCACTATTCCGTGGACATACATGATTTCTGTTAGATTATAAAGTATCCTACCACTTTGCTTGTCTTTCTTTCATTGAGAAAGAAGTTCAGCTTTTTGGTTTGAAAGGACCTTCGTAAACACTAGCTGCCCGTGTGTTCCCCTGACTGAGGAAATGGCTCCTCCTCTGCCCCTCTGAGTTGTGAGTTACACACACAGATGATGAAAGGAAGCTAACATCAGTGAACGAAGTAAGCTGGGTGGTGCAACTGTGGAATGCTGGCATGGATGCTGTTTGTATCAGCTGGGATCACAGTTAACAATTAATAGAATACCTGAAAGGCTGAATTTTAAATAAGTAAGGACTTTGATTCTCACACTTCAAGTGTGTAGGTGGGTGATTCACAGCTGACTGGATAGCGCCAGTGTGATGTCAGTCTCCTATCTTCCTGTTTCACCATTGTTAGCCTGTGGCTCTTGTTCTCATGTTCAGCAAATGGTAGCTGTACTTCCAGTCATTGTGTTTATATTCTAAGAAGGAAGGGCAAGGAGCAAACAGAGCACAGAGAGTGTGCCAAACAGGTCTGTCCCCAGGCCGAGTCACTCGGCCACTCCTTGCCTGGGGAAACTGGGGACCGAGTTTGGGTGCTGAACACATTGCCATTCCAAACAAAAATGAGGCCCTGTGAGTGAGGAAGAAGGGACTATAATTGGTGGATAGACAACAACCGGAGCAGAAACACTCTGCAAGAGAAGCAGCCTCCAGGCAATTGCGTGGAAGCTCTCATTTTCTATAGCTGCAAGTTAGTGTTGTCACATTAGCTACATCATCCCATGCCACAAACCCTGAGGTAAAGTCTGTCTGGGGCCTGCGTATTGCAAAGCCTCAGGTTTCTGTGGTGTGCAATGCCAGATACAAAGAACTCACTGCTGAAACTGGGCTCCGTGCACCAAACAACTGCAAAAGCCTGGGCTTGAATTCAGAAGACAAAAATTCAAGTCTCCCGTCTCTGCCATAAAACCCATGTGACCTTAGGCAAGTCACTAACCTCAAGTTCTTCATGTTACAGCAATGATAATACTATCTAAGACATAGGTGGCTGTGAGGTTTAAATGAGGTGTTTTGTGTAGAAGAAACTTATGGAAAGTTGAGCGTAAACATGACCTGTGATTATGATGGTTTTTAATTGACTAGCACTCATTTGGTCACTTGATTTGTTACGGAAGTCGCTTCTTTTTGATTAATTAATATTTCAGCCCTCATTTGGCACAAAGCATCAGGCTATGCACTGATGCTCTATAAAGGGAAATCTGCAAACTTTAGTGAGCATCCTTAGGGGCTCACATCTCACAGTGCTGGTCTCCCTTTTAGAGGTAACCCTCATCATCTTCTTCAGGATGAGTCCTCCTTGTCACTGAGCACTGAGCTCAGAAGCATCGACTTCAAGGACCTCCATTGGCTTTCATGGCACTGGTATTCCTCTAATTGTTCCTCCTTTTTGTTTTTGATTTTTCCTTTTGTCTCTTTCATGGACTCCTTTCTTTCCACTAGTGCCTGGAATGTAAAGATTTCTAGACTTGGGCTGGGTTTCGGCCATGACTCTTTTTAATTGACCTGCTCCATCGGTTTAATCTCAGCCACTGAGATTAACCACTTCATGGTTTCTTCTATTTCGATGCACCGATGACGTATTAGTCTGTACTATGGTTCAGATCTGTGTCTCAACACATCCAATGGCTTGCTGGACGTGTCTCCCAGCAGGTGTTCCAAACCACTGCAAATGCCAAACATTCAAAACAGAACACTTCTCTATTTTGTGTATTTGGGTCACAACTCTATGTTCTCTATTTCAGCAAGCCCTACCATCTACACAATCATCTAAGATAGGAAACTGAGTTAATCCTTGTCTGTTTCTGTTTTCTTCCCCATATCCAATCACTTACAAAGTCTTGCCTTAGCGCTGACATTTTTTTTTCTCTTCTTGACCATGACCAAACAACGATTGATTTGGAAGCTCTGGCTGCCTTTTGTCTGCAATATTTTAACAGCTTTTTCACCCCCAATATCACTCTGCTGATCACAGCTGTTGGAATAAGAGTAATGTAACTAAAATGAAATTAACAAAGTCAATTAAAACCCCTGAACAGCACACACCATTTCCAACACTCACTTTTCACTTCAGAAACTTTAAATTTGGGGCATCCATGAGCTGCCCAGGGGACTCATCTAGGGTGGCACTTCCCTATTTGGGCTTCTGTGCATGTGTCTGTCATGAGGTCCAGTGCCCCAGAGCTCCATATCACCTACATTCCTCAGCCTAGGGCTCAGTCTATGGGACAGCACTCAATATTCCATGTATACTTTCGTCAAGTAGTTTAGATTGATTATTTTCCTCTTAACAGTTAAAATATTTGGTAGTATGTTTAACACTGAACTGGCCTCACTTAAGCCTAAATTTGTGTAGACTGTTACTGTTTGTCACTCATATACTATAAACCCTGCATAACATTCCAAGGTAGAGCCAGGTAAGGGCATGACAATTAGAGGATTGATCAGAATTCCTGAACATTTACTTAGCCTCTGTCTTTCTGTTTTTACTCCCACTGATGTAGCAGAACCCATTAATATAGAAGAACGTGAGTGGTTAAAATTAGTCACTCTCCAAGATGGGTAGGAAAAATATCCTTTGATGTTAACCTTCCTAAAAGGCAGATACCCAAACTACACAAATGGTGACATCACCCTTTTGTGTTTGTTTAAATGGACCAGATAAAGGAGATTAAGAAGGAGGTGGGTCAGAGGTAAATGTGATTGGCAGTGGAGAGGAGGCAACAAATCGCTCCCCTTCTCTGAAAACAGTCATCACTCGTGTCTTCACTCATATCTTTAGGGTAGAGAAGCAGGTAGATTTCTGAATCACAGCCTCTGCTCTGGGCTCTGAGTTCAATTTTTAGCTCTGACTCTGGCAAACCAAAGACAAGGCTCTTAATCAAATGAAAGTCCTGTTTACTTTTCAGCCCAAGAAGGAGAACCGTAAGGCCCCTCACAAGATGACACACAAAAAAGCCTATAAAATGCCTTTCTGTGTAGTGAGGGGAAAGAATAATGCTACGTAAACTTAATGATTAAGTGCAGGACATGTTAAATCACCCTATTCTGGGACTGACATTAATAGATAGTTCCAGCTTTCATTTCATATTTTTAGATAAGCATTCTATAGAGTATATAAGGATGTCAGCTTTAAAGATTGTTTTCTGGCTGGCTGAATGGCTCAGTTGGTTAAGAGCTCGCTCAAGAGTGCAAGCTGAGCTCTGAGCAACGGCGGTTCGAGGCCAGCCCAAGCTGAGTTGCCGTTGAGCTGCCAACAGGTGTCAGGATGGCTCAGCTGAAAAAAAAAAAAAAGATTGTTTTTTAACTTTAAGAAGTTATCAAAATGTATCAATAGTCTCTTCCTCAATAGATGTGTTCCTATGAAGCCTTTGGTTCATGAGTGCAGCTAATACGATCTCTCAAAAAACGCAAATCTATCCATATGCATTTTCTTTGTTTGAAACCTGTCAATATCTATTGGATGAGTTCCAAGCTTGACGTATAAAATCCTTTATCCTCTAGGATATGAGTGTATCTTTAGTATATCTCTCCATACTTACTTCTCCCCCGCCTCTGATTTTCTCACCTACATCATGTACTGGTAATATACACACATGAATAAAGGCCCACACACAAAGCATATGGGTACACAGCACACACAAAAACACACACTGTGTTCACACCCATATGCACAAGGACATACATATACACATGGGAAAATATGTAAGATACATATGGGCACACATATAAGAAACACAGGAATATAGAAACAGCCGTGTACACAAGTGTGCATACAGGCACACACATAGGTATACAACACGCAAAAGTGTACACATGGGCACACCAGAAATGCATATGCATACATACACACACACAGAAGCATATATTCATACAGAGGTATACACACACATATAAGAACACATGCATGAATACTGATACCATATACCATAAGGTTGCATGGAAAGACACACACATGGACAGGCACACACACACACACACACACACATGCAGACATGGGCATATATCCAGGGACACACACCCAATACTCCCTGTCATGCAGATTAACCCTTGTTCCTTCCTGGGTGTCACTGCCAACGAGGCAGTATAGTCTTTCATTTGGTTCATGAACTAATCAGGCTTCTTGCTTTTCCCAAGAACCCATTAATGCTACTCTCATTTTAGCTGATTGCTAAAGCAACCATCCCTTTCCTTCACCGAGCACATTACAAGTTCTCATCACAGTCATTTGTCAAGAAGTATCATTTCAACTCATCATTTTTCAGAGATAAGCCTTTATAGAGGATCATCCATAATGTGTAACCTATTCAGTTCTCTGGATCAGAGATGTCCAAAAGAAACATGAGAGCCATAGATATGTGGTTTATGTGTAATTTAAAATTTTCTACTAGCCATATTAAAAAAAAAAAAGAAATGAGTAAAATAAATTTTAGTAATGTATTTTACTGAATCACATACAAAGTATTATAATTTCAACATATAATCATTTAAAAATTATCAGTGAGATAGTTTACATTATTTTGTGTGTATTGGTCTTCGAAATTTAGTGTGTATTTTACACTTGGTGCCTCATGGTTTGGACTAACCTCATTTCAAGTGTCATAGCTACATGCGACTAGCGGCTACCATATTGTACAGTCCAACACAGACGTTGTAAAATCTTCTCTGGATCAAATCAGACCAGTAGGAAGCCAGGCATGGATGGCAAGGAAGCTTAGAGACAAAAGTGGGCCTCGTCTTTAGTAGGTTTTTGTATGGAATTTAAGGCATGCCTTTTGTAAACTTAACCTAATACTAGGATTTACCTAATTTGCCTCTCTTTATTTTCTCTCTGCCTAATTTTTAAAAATTATTTTTCATAGTCAGTATTTTGACTTGCTGTATTAAATTTATTTTTTTTACATGTCATTCTAAGTCTGTTTGTTTGTTGGTTGGTTGGTTGGTGGTCTTCTAAGGAGGTCTTCTAAGGTCTTCTAAGGAGGAGAGTTAAAAAAATGAAGGAAAGAGAATAGATGCTCATGCTCTCCCATGTGGCTGTGATTCTCCATGTTGGTCTCTGGGAAGGCCATTGCTGAACCTTTTCTGCCCTCCCCCAGGACAGAACTCCTAGCTTTGTGCACTCAGGGGCTTGCCGGACTGTCAGTCCTGCAATAATACCAAACACGTGCTCCTAAAAATCACTGTGTTAGACAAAATCAAGCAATGAAAACCATAAGACGTACGGAAAAAATGGAGTTAGGGTCACCACATGCAAAATCTTTGGTAACTGACACATTGACACAAAAAAGACAAACACCAAATGAAAACAGTGGCACAATTTTACATATGTAAAATGGTTTTAAAAAATAGCTAAATACTACAGTAAATAGGGCACTTGACCTTGAAAAAGACCTGAAGTTTGCTTATGGAAGTGGGTGTTAGAAAGGTTCAGCATGTGAGTTCCCATGAAGCAGGGAAGGAGAGTTATCTGAAATCTTAGAAAAAGCTGTGATTCCAGAGCATGATGTGTGAGGCTCAGAACCCACTCAGTGAATTGAGAGAGTGGATGCACTCTAAATGTGTGCGTTTGTTTTTGGATATTCCTACACTGCTCAGTTCATCTCGGCACTGTTTTCTGCATTTACATAGTGTTTCTTGCAGCTGACATTGCATATAATCAAGATGCAAAATTCATGTTATGCTCACATTGTTCCCTAGGATAACCATCTTTGTAATGAACTCATGTGTTTGAAAACAAGTGTTAATAGCATAACTGACTAGTTATTTCTATTATGATTATATTTGCAACTGTTTATTTCTGGTTGTTTTCCTGTGGGTCCTCCATTTTCTGGCCTAGACTGTGATGTCCATGAAGGTCAGAATTGCATCTGTTCTTTGTCCCTCCCTAGCCCAGTGCCTGACATGCAGCAGGGAGTACTCAATGTACAAGGTTGGACAATTATGTTCTTGAACTTGTCTTAGAAAAAGTGATACATACCTCATTGATAAATATCACTATGGTCACCTTCGAAGTACTCCCCGTGGGAAGCTGTGCACTGACCCCAGTGCCTAGTCTCCCCTTCACAGCAGTTTTGGAACTCTTTATCTGGAATGGCTATCAGAGCTGTTGTCGTATTACCCTTGATATCATGAATGTCATCAAATGTCTTCCTTTCAATATTTCCTTTTCTTCAGATAAAGAAAGAAAGTCATTGGCGGCCAGATTGGGTGAGTAGGGATGGTGTTCCTATACAGTTATTTGTTTACTGACTAAAATCCCTCTCATAGACAGTGTCATGTGAGCTGGTGCATTGTCATGATGCAAGAGCCATGAATTGGTAAAAAATTCAGGTCATTTAATTTTTTCATACAGCCATTTCAGCACTTCCAAACAGTAAACTTGGTTAACTGTTTGTCTAATTGGTACCAATTCATAATGAATAATCCCCCTGATATCAAGAAAGGTTAGCAGCATTGTTGCAACAAGTTCATGATGTAATTGTCAGATCTTGTATCATTCAAATGTTAATTTAAGTTATATTTGACAGCCTCATATTAAATTTTGGGTTTCTCAGAGGCAACTGCCACACACTTACATACCTCTTCAAGCCATTTTTCTGTTTGAAACTTCTTGAGTTCAGAATTGAATGGAGAGTAGAAGCATGAGCAATGAGTACACTCTGCTGCTTGTACACATTCATCCACCACCCTCTATCATTCCCTAATCCCTGAGAGACTTAACCATCCCAAGAAAGTGTCAATGGCTTACTCATTGGGTTCAGTGTCTTAATAGAGCAGACTGAGGGGAGCCGAAGCAAGCTAAGGAAACAATGGTTGGCGTTGTTTTTCCAAGTCTTTCTCTAGTCCCTCCCCCAGCATGGACACGCTTCCAGGCTGCTTTCCAGATCAGGACGAAGCCCTTACTAGTCCTGCCGAAATGTTTTTGTGCAGGATCGAGGTAATAACACCAGTGAAAATAGCATTCTTTTTCCATTGGCTAGGCTGGACTCATTCCTCACCCTGGGCAAATGGGCAAGTGGAAATTTGAATACCGAAATTAGAACATCAAGTCATTCAACCACACTGGGAACACCCCATGGAGCCAAAGGTCCTCTCTACACATACAAATGGCATAGACAAAACAGTAAAAGAGATTAAAATGCAGCTGAATCCCGAAAAATCGTATTATTTGTTTGCTCAATACCAGAGTTTTCTCACTGTTTAATTTATGGTTTTGGAGCCTTACAAAGAATCTGAATATTCATGTGTGTGTCACTGAATCTGAATATTCATGCATGTGTCATTGAATCTGAATATTCATGCGTGTGTCATTGCCCTCTACTGGATAAATCAGGTAATGTTATTTCACTGGTGTCCACATGGTATAATCATATGTCAAGTAGCAGCTCATGCTTGCCTGGCATTTGGTCTTTTTATTTTTCAAAATATGTTTACACATAGTATTTTAATGTATCCTATTAAGAATGCTTTGAAATAACTAAACTCTTTGCAGTCCCATTTTACAGATGAAAAAACTGAGGCAGAGTTAAATTTGTTTGTTCAATATACATACGTTAAAGAAGCTATATGCGAAGAACTATGCTAGAGAACTAGAATAAGGATGAAATCTGCTCTCTGGCAGTGTATGCATTGCAGATACGATATATATACAAAAAACTATGATGAAAATAAAATGTGGCATATAGGAATAAAATAAACTAAGATTTATTAATTCCCAATCTTTTTGGCATGTATTATGTGCCCTGGTTTACCAATGACAATATTGAGATTGGGTGCTCATGTCATTTGTCAGACGTCCACAGCAAAAAATTCTATGGGAAATGAGGAGAGAGAATTTGCAGCTGGTGCGAGTTAAGCAAGGCTTCGTTAACATGGTGGTGTTTGATCTAAGGCTTGAAAGATGGGCAGAAGGATGCAGATGTTTGAGGGGAGCAGAGCTTATGATGTGAGCAAAGTGTGGGGCTCGCTTGGGAGTGACAGGTCCTGCAGAGGAAGTGGGAGCTTAGGCTACAGGAAAGGAGCTATTCCTGGTGCAGAATGAGCATGGCAAGGTGATCTGCCAGCAGCAAATGGTGAAGCCAGGGTGGGTCCAGGTCTGCTTCACTGTGCAGTGAGGACGGGGCTGCCGGTGAGGGTCCTGGCCTGGGCCCCGTGCTGGCAGGAGTGGGCCCTGCCTGCCTGTGTGCACAGGGAGGCTGCCGGTTATGAGGCCTGGCTTCTGTAACTCATCAATGTGAGAGCAGGTCAGTGGGAGGCTGGAGTGAGAAGCGTGCGAAGGCAATGGCAGGGTGTGCTGCTGGGAGTCAGTAAGGAGTGTCACATAACAAGGGAAAATCAGAAAATCATTCACTTTCACATTAGAGGTTGCTGAACTGTGGTACCTCCTCTTTCTTTTAACAACCTTGACCAACAGCCTAAAAAAACGGCATGTTAAAAAAAAAAATCAAATTGAAGATACTGTAGCAAATGAAACAGGGCTCTCTTTGTCCTTTGAATGTGATGACAAGCCTCATTTAGTAGAAGACGTGGGTGATTTTTGCTTAGAGTTCTCCTGTTATGCCTGACAATTTCACAGGCCCTCCAGAGTAAACCCCTACCACCTTCCATGTATTTGTTCCTGGTGGCCTCCCAGAGAGTCTGGGGGACAGAATCAATGACAGGAACCACAGAAAGTTCTCAGCGTTTACAAGGTCGTGCCTGGCCCTGCTCCCAGATGGCTAAAGGGGCTGGGGCTTGGCGCTAGGAAAAAAAAATGGAAGGAGCAGAAAGGCAAAGTGAGATTACGGGAATGGGTCTTGTTTGACAAAGAAAGCACTGGGTTGGACATTTTTTTCTTCTGAAACTTTTCTGGTGTGACTCCTTCAAGCCACTGAGAAAGTAGAGTAAACAAGGAAGAAAGACAGGAGAAAGTCAGAGAGAGAGAGAGACCTAGAGATAGACAGGTAGACAGATACGTACATACATGCGTGTGTACATATGTGGACAGAGACAGAGAGAGATGTACAGAGACAAATGTAGGGACAAAAATAAACCTTGAGTAATCATAGCACTACTATAACTTTTCCTAAAATAAGGGCCACGTCTATTGATTCAGCCTTGACTCTCACATAACACACTGGACTGACAGTAGCTTCAGTGCTTCATTTCATGCATATTCATTGAAAACCTAGTCAATAATTGCCCCTGTTCATTTGTTGATTCATCAAGAATCTATTACATACTCACTAGGTACCAGGAACTGTGCCAGGAGTGGGGGACTACAAAGGTAAACAAATAATGTCTCCTTTCCTTAACAAGCTCAGAGTCTTCGCCTCACTGGGCACCACGCGCGTGAGTCATTGACAAATGTTGGAGTTGCAGTGGGGTTGCCTCATCTTCAGGAGGGCTGGGACCTGGGAGCACCAGCTCAGCCACTTTACTGGCATTACACACAAGAGCAAGTCAGATGATACTTTGTTACTCTTTGTCCTTCTTGTTAGGGTCTTTTTCCAAAGCTTTGAGTTTGGGAGAAGGAAATAGGCCATTGGCATGACATTAGGACAGATAGAGCCCAGGCTCTCACCTCTCTGACTGAGCAGTACGCTTTCTCATCTGCAGCTCACCACTGCCATTCCTGTCACTGCTCTCTCTTTAGTATTAGCCAGAACTCTAGAGTGAATGCCACGAAAATGAGATTTGTTTCTTTTTCAGTGATCCACACACCAGGCTACCTCTCTATCTCTGCCCAGTGCGTGTTTTGGAAGAGGTGGCGACTGAGCACGCTGTTGACATTGAGGTGGGAGGCACTTGACAGCCACACTGTAGCCTCATGTCATCAGGGAAGGCAAACTGAAGTGGACCAGGATGTGTTTGTCCTTTAAAGGAGAAAGACAAACTAACTGGGAATAGCAGTTCTAGCCTTTTAGTGTACTGTGCCACCAGAGTCTTGTTTTCACATAAGTGGCCCTCATTCCTCACAGCACGTAACATAGCAGGGTAAGATTCCAGGGAGGTTACCAATGGGGTATTTTCCGGTGGCTTGAGTATAATAATTTGTCAAAAAAAAAAAAGTGGATGAAGGAGAGTTGGAAAATGGTAGAGTTAAAACCAGGGCTTCCAGATTTTTCTTTGTCCTTTTAAAAATCCACGGACAGTTTCTAGAATTTTTCATATCACCAAACTGCATGCACACGGACTTCCACATTGTTCAGTTAGTGTTTTCCAGATTTTGGATTTCAAGCACCATTTGAAAGAAAACAATGGAAACAGTACATGAGACACTGACACAGAGTACCAATTTTGAGTTTACTTTTCTAGAAAAAACAAACAAACAGAGTTTGAAAAATAACAGGCTGTCCGTCCATTGGCACCATCATTTCTTAAATGGATGTTTAATGTCACAAAAGGAAGAAGGAAGCAACTTGATATAAATGGATAGTCCCTTCAATTTAATCAATTTAGATTTTTGAAAAACATAGTATTGGATTTGTATTTTTCATTTGGCCAAGGAACCAGAGATGGGTCATCACAGACCAGCTCTGGACCAGCCTGTGATAACCTTGTCTTGAATTATAAGTCCCATTGATATCAAAGGAGGCCGTCTAGTGTGAGGAACAAGCCCTCACATGCTTTCCTAGATAGAATCCTGATTCTAGCAGCATGTAAAATCTTGGATAACTTGCTGTTACCTCAGGTTCCTCAGATGCAAAAATAAATGTTGCTTATTTGCCTTGGGAACCATGATGCCTGTACAGCCAGTTAGTGGGCTAAGCACTGAGGAATGGGCCTTGTCACAGGTCCACAGTGAGCTTATTTCCCTTATGTTCCTCTTTTTTACAGTAAGACCAGAATCTTACTCTGTTTTTCCCCCGGGATACCTGGCAGAGGGCCTTGTATTTAGGAGGTACTCAATAAAGTTGTACTGAATTGAATTTGAATGACTATGACTCATAACGTAGTATGTGCTACAAATCATCTTTTGTAAATGCTCCTTGTCTCATCTCCCTTACAAATACTATGCACCTTTTGAGTTTGGGATGACAACTGTCCATTTTTCTACTGTCACTCTCCTTCCACATGCCTGGTACAGCCAGTGTACATCCCAGAGGCTCTGAAAAATCCTTGATAATCAGTCACTGATTAAAACAGAGGCTCTGCCCCTTTCTGTGGGCACACTGAAAATCCCTAAGGGGTGTGTGTGTGTGTGTGTGTGTGTGTGTGTACCCATTCTTGCAAGTCTTTTATTTCTAGAAATCTCAGTCCAACTTTGAACTCCAGCAATAATTCTGAATTTACAGACATTCAGCAAGGATGATCAGATTGCACTTTTGGAAAAATCTATTTCAAGTGTGATAGTTTATGTGCCAAGGGCAAGGGCTCTTTCTTTTGCTACTAATAACTCAACAGGAATGGCCGGCTGTAGCACTGCTCTGTTTCTTCATTCTTCATAAATGGAGTGGTATTACCTTGTATAGGCAACTACATTTTACTTACTTAGTGGTGATCTGATTACCTTGATCTTAAGCATTTTAACTTGGCACTATCCATGCCTACAGAGAGTTGAGCAAAATGAGAAGGGCCTGTGGAAATACACATCTAATTTTGTATTGCAGTTCTATTGGTAATTGCAACTTAACCAGCTTTACTCCTAGTTCTGGAGGGAAGTGAAATTACATGCAATAATAAGATTTTTGGAGAAATGGATATGATACATAACACAAGGGTCTTCCTTGATGAAATAGCTAATACTAAGTACATATATGGAAGTCTAATAAACAAGATTTTATTAAGGATCATTTGTTCAATAGTCCATCACAAAGTAAGTGGGAAGGACCATCCATGGAGAATGTGCTACGTCCCCACTTTTTTTCTGAATTAAAACGGTATTTTTCCTTCAGTGTGTCTTTCATGGAAGGATTCATAGACACTGGGATGCGGAGGGACAAGAGACACTCAAAATACTTTTGTAGACCCTTGGAAACTTAGAGTCTTCCTAGTGACTTGGATCCAGTCATATCAATACTAGAACATTCTCAGGAATGAGCCTATGATATTCATAAACTAACCAAACTTGATTATTAAGGCCAGTATTTTCTTTTCTATCACCTTAGATACCATAGTTGATCAAGAGATTTTTGAACAAACAACTCCATTGATTTATAGCGCTGATGTTGAATCATGTGAGCCCCACAAGGGTTTTGAAAGTGTCCTCTGTGGTCCATGGGCAAAGCAGCCGAGCTTTCTGTCCTCCGGTTTATTCTTCTGTAATATTGAGGGAGTGTCAGTTGTGTGTTAGGTGCAGCTTGATTCAGTGTTACTAATCTCCAAATCTGTGCCCAAGGGCCAGTTCTTGCTCAGCATCTGAGGGTGTCCAAATGCAAATACACAAGTAAAAAAACAAAACCAAAAAAAGCCTATATATGAATGGAAGCATCAACTTAAATTTCACTAAATTGTATTAACCCTTTACTCAGCTCTATAGGGCTGAGTTCTACAGGACTACAGGGCCTTTTATGGGAAAGGGGACAGTTTCCTTCATGAAAAAAATCATGGAGACGTCGTGAACCAGACTAATTTGCTATTAACAGTTTGTTATGCAGCTGTCATCTTTGAATTTATCTAAACGCTTCCTGCACCAATTTTTTACTTTCAGCTCATATAAATAATTGGCGTAATAAATTCCACATGTTACGTTATTTGCAGTTAACTTTCTTTCAAACTTCAAGAATGTTTTTCTCAATTTGCTCTTGTGGGACATGGGGAAAAAGATGTCTCAAGTCATTATCTCCTCTGAATGTCCATCACTTTCCAACTGTAGCTATATAATCCTCAAAGTCAGCATGGCATTGAAAACAACAATATTTTATAGAAACTTTGCATTATCTAAATGCTCAATGCAGCCCTCACTTATGGAGTTGATACTGGCGGCCAGAGAGACAGAGTATAAACTGATAAGTGGCATGCAAATACAATTGAGTTATATAAAATGTTATGGATGACAATACAGTTGGGGGCAGGGACAAATTGTTCCTGAGAGACAGGAACCCATGAAAGCTGCAGGATTGAGGAGATGCTTGAGTTTTAAAAGGAGAAGCCTTGTCTAAAATGTGACTGGTGAAAAGCAGTAAATACAGGTATTAAGAACATGGGGTTTGCATCAAAGAAGGCTGGGATGGACTCATAATTCTGTTGCTTCATTGATCTCTAACCTTGAGTAGATTGTTTTAGCTTTTTTAAAAATGTATTTGTTGTTATTAGTTTCAGGTGTACAAAGCAATGTAATAGACATTTACACTCCTGGCAAAGTGATAATCCCCTTCTCCCAAGCTACTACCCCTCTGACATCTTATACAGCTGTTACAATATCATCAACTACCTTCCCTATGCTGTACTCCACATCCCGTAACCATATACACCTATATATTTAGTTATTGTTGACATTCAATATTATTCTACTTCAGCTTCAGGTGTAGAGCGCATTGGTCAGGCATCTACAGGGTCCATGACGTGATCCCCCTGATAAGTCCAGTGCCCACCTGGCACCTTACATGCTCTTTACAACATTGTTGATTATATTCTCCATACTGTATTCACTACCAATTTGTATTTCTTAATGCTTTAGCTTTTAAACCCAAGGCTTCCTCTGACATTAAAGGCAGCTAGTGCTGCTGTAAGTGTTGCTGTAAGGCACACCTGATGTATTTATTGTGTGTAACACCTTTGGCATAGAGCCTGGTCCATTGTGAGCATTTATGTGATGACACCACCATCATCATTACCATCATTATGATCATCCAGATTCGAGTTCTGACTTCATCCTGAATCTTCAGAGAAGCATCCAATTGTCCTTTCCCTTTTCATGGTTCCAAATGAAATACGTCTAGAGCCTTGGCTGTGTGCATGGCATTGTTGAGTCTTGGAGGGGACCTGGAGACACCGAAAGACAAAAATGTTTGCCACAGAGCCTGCTGCTTACAGTGCAGGCCACGGAGCCCACATCCAAATCACTTGTTCAAATGCAGATTCATGGATCGACCCCCTCTACCTATAATACTTCATAAGAAATTCTGAGGGGATACTTCAGAGTCTCTATGTGACAGGCTCCCTAGGGTGATTTGTATAGATACTAGAGCACGGAAATCCCTTCTTGTGTTAACTCCAGTCTGCTCAGGACTCTGTTTCCTAGAGCTTTCCCCGATTTCTTTTTCCCTCCAGTTCCTTCCCATAATTTCCTGCCAGACCCCATTTCTAATTCCATGCAATTTCCCTTAAGCATTTACCAATCTTCAACCATAGGCCAGTCTCAGGGAGACTTCAAATATTTATGCAGGAGATATTCTGCCCTGTCTCTCCTGCTTACGCATCCAACTTAGACCATACCTACTTCTAATGTGCCAATCTCTCTCCCTCCCTCCTCTGTCTGTCTCTTTCCCTCCCAGCCCCTTCTCATAGTCTTACCTGAAGAAGTCATGGATATGGATATGGAAAGGATGCTTAAATGCTGATCATCATAGCCTTGTACTTCACCCTTTTTGCACTAGGGACCATTTATTGACTAAAGAATTAAAGATTTATGTCCAATCCTTTTGTATAGTAAGCCTCTCACAATGGTCTTAGTGGTTTCTTAGACTGAGAGTTATTCATCTTTCTAGGAGAATGAAATAAAAATGTGCAAAATAACTACAGGTACAAAATCAAAGGCATTGACTTTTAAGGCCTTGGGAGGGGAAGTCAAGGGTTATGTAAAAGAGGCTTCCATCAGAGTTAAGAGACTAGAGTTCAAGTATGGCTGCCCCTCTAATTAGCTGTGGAAATGGATCTAATTCACTTTGTATTTGAGGGCATCAGAGTGTCATGGCTATACTTCAGGAGTTGGGCCAAATGGTGTCTAAGAGTCTTTCCAGCTTAATTATTCTATGTCCATATAAGCACAGGATTTCTCTCTAGAACACTCCAGACTTTGATTGTCATAGTATTATGGTTGAAGGACAAATTTCTAGTATGCATCTTGGAATTGATATGTACGATTTTATATAAAGTGTTATATAATAAAGTATAATAAATAATAAGTATAATGATAATAAATAATAATATACTTTTTATATTATATTTATATATCACTTTATTGATTGCACATTTTTACACGTGTTATTTCATAATCAAAACAACCCTTTGAGGCATGTTGTGCAGGAATTATTGTCTACTTCTTAAATAAAGAGACTGAAGCTAAGAAAGTTAGATGATTTACCCCAAGCCACACTCTAATATATGACAGAAATGGAACTTAATTCAGTACTCTTTCCCTCAATCCATACAACTGCTCAGATTTAAATAGTTCCCATAAATTTTCTATGTGCATAAAGTAAGCTTCACAACTGTGAAACCAAAACTTCACCCCAAGCATCACCTCAACGATCCACAGTATCTAATGACATGAAACAGAAGTTCTGACAATCCATGGTTCTCAGGAGATGGGCATATCTTGCAGGCTGGTGGTTTGTAAGATAAAAATGGAAAGATCTAATATTTGTATATGACTTTGTAGTTTTCAAAAGACACTCAAGTGTGTTCCCATACAGAGATGTTTAACAAATTAAACAAGTTATTAAAGTTGGAAAACTGAGCCCAGACAGGTGGCAGCAGATAAAGAGCAACAGGGTCAGATCAGATCCAGGTTTTATGATCCTAGACCTAGTCCCAGTCCACCACATAGGGCAACCCACTGACCCAGGTTGCCTGAGTCTGACAGATTTCTTAGGATGTAAAACTTGCAGTGTTAAAACTGTGAAGTTTGCAGGCAGAGTAAGTTGGTCATCCTATAACCAACCGTATTGCCTAGGTTCTGACACCTACTGTCACAATTTGTGATTTACCACCAGGCAATCAATGGTTAACTCAACAGGTCTCTGGGATCACTAAGTGACCCATCTTGTTATCAAGATGAAACAGGAATAATAATGATAATTGAGTAACCAAGATCTTGATTATGATAATAATCAAAACATTTGCCATAACAATGTCAATTATCATTAAATAGCATTTCCTTACTTACAGTATGGGAACCAAGCCAACAATATAATATACCACCCACGATGGAGGTTACAAGGATGTTGCCTTTGTTCCGGAAAAGGACCACATAAAAAGGATTCTATAGAATTATTTATAAACTGATGCGATAATTTGGGTTTTTTTTTTTTTTTTTTAATGGTTAGGTCCTTTAAGTGCATTTCTGTTAATCCCCAACCAGGAAAGTATCTTTCACCCAGAACAGGAATTGATTATAAAATGTAGTCCTTTGAAGAAATGATACTCTCTCCAGTCATAAATGGAAAATAACTGCATAGAATTCTTACTTCTGTTACTTCTTTTATGGTATTCTATATTGTTGCCAAACTATCCTGTGGATGTATTTGTGTTCTGTAGTCTCCCAATTCTGATATCATTGGTGAATTTATTCCAGTACTGAGCTCTTTTTATTCCTGTCAACTTAAATTAAGTCAAATTAGTTCTCATTTCAATATTGACAAAGATTTTGTTTGACAGCAAGGATGACCTTTGGTTTCCTCCCTAGAACATCTTATCTATAGAGTGAATCATAAACTCTCTCTGAGATGGTGGCTGAAACATTAATGGTGTTTCTATTTAAATTGAGCCAGGGAAAGGGCTTCAAATCATGATACAGGATATCCACCTTAGAAAAAAAGAGGGACTGCTTGGTTTAATGTTTGGGGAATCCTGGGGTTTCCCTTAAGTAGAGATACCCTTAAGTAGAAACTGAAGGATATGTATAACTAGGTTGACCCGAGAGTAGTTCTGACCCAAGTTATAATGAATAATAAGGTTTGGAAGGTGGTAGTGAAGGAGGGATAAGATACTCATGGGAACAGGAGAGAGGGGCCAGATTTGTAAAGGTTAGGGTGTCATGAATCAATTTCTGTTTTGAATCTAGACTCCTAAAACTGAAAGACATCTCTAATACGAGGGTGCCAAAAAAAACGTATACACATTTTAAGAAAGGAAAAAACTGTATTAAAATTTTAATATTCAATATATACCGATAACAAAAGATGAATACAGGTCATGTGTGTATGTTTTTTTGGCACTCCCGGCATAGCTTCTTTAAGTAAGTCTGTTGAATTTCTTAGCTTTTGCATCTTTTTATGAGTTCATTTTTCTTCTGACTCCTTAAGAACAATTTAAGTGAAAAGAATAATGGTTATTAACTAGCTGACTGTCTTCATTTTACAGATGAGGATACTTGGGTTCAGAAATGTCAAATAATTTGCCCAAAGCTCCACAACTAGGAATTTGCAAAATAGCCCAGAATACTGGCTTCTTGCCTCCTTGTTATGTGCTTGTTCAGTGCTCCTTTCCTCTGGGTCTCATTTGCTACATATAAGAGGTATTTCCTCCTTACTACTTGATAGTCTAAGCCGATACAAGCAATCATGGCAGTTGGTGAACTACAAAGAAGATAAGTCATCTTCCTTACATGGTCCCTCTTTGAGGTTGCAGTCCTCAGCAGGGCTCAGTCTGATGGCTCTGCATCTTTAGTTTGTCAGATTCTTCTTCTTCTTCTTCTTCTTCTTCTTCTTCTTTTTTTTTAATTAAATTTTATTGGGATGACAATTGTTAGCAAAGTTACCTAGATTTCAGGTGCTAGGTTCTTGATGACTCTGCTGACGTTCATATCGTTTCATGTGATCTCAGTGTTCTGCTGGGACATTAGACAATAAAATGTGAACCCCATATAGGCAGCAAATAAGGCTATGAAGCAAATTGTGTGAACAGATACTAAGTATGACTATAATATAATAAGATTGGTTTCCAAAAGAGATATAACAACGTGGATGTTTAAACGAACACTATCCTGTGCATCATTCTAAAGAAGTTTGGCACATTTTTGGAGCTTCGCTTGAGAAGTGTCCTTAGTTTCAGGGTTTTTGAAGCACATGGACTGTCAGTTTGAGGCTTACAGTCACCCTAAATTTTAATAAAGAAAACTGTTATCCAGAAGAATCATTCATCTTTTTGCAGATTTCTGCCTTACTCCTCTCTATTTTGTCACATGACGTGAACAATATTTATTGTTGTCTAATTCAATCATATTAAGTGCAATTGACTAAGAGTTGACTCCAGATAACTCCTCGTGGAGGATACATTTGGAGATATTGAATAGAATGCACACAGGCTCTAAAAACATTTACAGAGAGAAATGACAAATGTTTCTGGAAAAAGAGGGACACATTAGAGTGCATGTATCAACTTCAGAGTGAGGACTTTGGAGGGTAGCATTTTCTGATAGATTTGTTCTCACTCTGGTGTATTTGTTGAAACCTCAAACTGCAGTTGCTATACAAGATAATTTACCAATTGTGTGTATTTCAATGTAACAGCTTTGTTTACAGAGTTAGACATGTTAACTTACCAGTCTCACCAGGCTCATCGGGACAATTTTAGCAGTGACTATTAATTCAAGATTTTGTGAGATCCTCTTGTTTTCAATTGTTTAAAAAAGTCATTGAAAATTGTACTTTGATCTAAGATCAGTAAGCATAGTCGATCTAATTAATGACTGGGATAGAGGTATGTGATTAAAATTTAGACAAATGAACTATTTCATAATTAATAGTTTATTTGTTACACAGAAATCATCCAACCTCTAGAGTTCAAGAACAGCGTTTTTCAAAGGCTGTGTGTAGGCACGTGGGGAAGACTAATTTCCTCTCTGCAGAGCTACCCCCATGCTTTGCAGGATATGTGGCATCCTGGCCATACACTACAAACCAGGACTCAGGCAAAAGCGTGGCAAACAAAAATGTTCCACACATTTCCAAACGTTCCTTGGGGCCCGGAGAAAAGGTACTGCCTGTGGTTGAAAACTTCAGATCAGATAAAAATAACATAAATGGTGATAAAAAGAAGGTAGAGCTTATTATTAGTTGTGTGGCCTAGAGCAAATGTATTATCGCTGGGCCTCAGTTTCTTCATTTCTGTAATGAGGATAATAATAAGGCACCTCATAAGATTATTGTTAATGTAATTATAATTAAGGAATGTAATAATGCATATCAAGTTCCTAGTGAATCACCTCATGAATAGTAGGCAAGCAGTATATAATTAGTAACTTTTATTGCTTCTTTCTTTCCCTAATTTGAAATTTCCCTTTCATAGGAAAGGCTGGACTTGATTGCTGGACAACCAGGGCTGTCGTAATGGATGTGTCTAGACATGAAACAAAGGGCTTCAGAAAGTCATTTTTGG
The DNA here is from genome assembly GCA_033961575.1 of Aselliscus stoliczkanus. Lineage (NCBI taxonomy): Eukaryota > Metazoa > Chordata > Mammalia > Chiroptera > Hipposideridae > Aselliscus > Aselliscus stoliczkanus. Next base: position 68,829,964 of record CM066733.1, read on the forward strand.
GGATGTGATAGTTCCAGAAATGGGATACAATCTCTTGAGTAGATTTGAGACTCTCACTCGGTTCCAACTTATGTGTATATTTCACTGATATGAACATTTTATTTTTCACTTCAATAATCAGTTTGTCATATTGTTTACCACCAAATCAGTTTTCTATAAATAGGTTTTATCTGTTGCAGACTAGCTTGTGACTCGCAGTAACCTCTGAGGAGTAGATATAACTCTCAGATTTTTGTCATTTCAGACTGAGGCTTTTCATGAGCAGAAAAAGGAAAAAAATCATACTGAATAGGTTTCCAGTCATTTTCCTGAAAATTTAGCTTCTGGAGAACCAGTGGTCTTTCTTAGGTATCCTCTCAGATTCTGTCCTACAGTTGTTACTGCATATGCTGGATTCTCTTCAATTCTGTGTGTGTGTGTGTTGGTTTTTTTTTGGTTTTGATTTTTTGAGGGCAGTGTCACTGGCCCTCCTATGTGGGACCCGAACCGGGGCCGCTGGCTTCCCCAGCCAGTACTTAACCATCACACCACTCGGATGGCCCTCTGTGTGTGTTGTTTTTTGTTTGTTTGTTTGTTTGTTTGTTTTGAGGGCAGTGTCACTAGCTCTCATATGTGGGACCGAATCAGGGCCGCTGGCTTCCTAAGCCAGCGCTTAACCACCGCGCCACTCGGCCGGCCCTTCTGTGTGTGTGTTTAAAGCATGGTATCGTATATGAGAAATCCTGGAAATACTTGTTTTTTCAACATTGTTTAACATGATGCAATTTTTTTAATCTGAAAGAGTTTCCCAGAGAACTCAAAATATATGTAATCCCAGTGTCTGAGCTCTTCATTTCTCTTCAAATGCAACTCCATAACAAAAAGTCAAAATGGAATTCTACACCTCACAGAACTTTCAGTATCTCAATGGAAATGGAAAGCAGCCCAGAGAAGAGAATGTTCATAATGAGACTCATTGTTTCCAACATTCAGCAGGAACTTATTGAAAATTTACTAGTGCCCAGCAAGGCCAGGGAGACCAAGGTGCATAGCATGGATAGAGATGCTAATGACGTAGGGTAAGAATGATAATAACAATGATGACAATCATGCTGTTTATTGATGCAAGTGTTCTAGGCAGTGTTGGAGAACATTAGAAGTATTATTACCTAATTTAATTCTCACAATAATCTTACGAAGGAATTGCTGTTATTGTTTCTGTTTTACAAATGAGAAATTTGAGATCCAGGAAAGTTAAGCAACTCATTTGATGTCCTCAGTAAATGGCTGAGACAGGAATTGAACCCAGGCAACCTGGCTCAAGGCTTTGGCCTGGAGAAGGGCCTCACTGACTGCCAGGAGGACCAGAGGGGAAGATGCCACAGAAAAGCTGTCCTTGATGTTATGTCTCAAGGGATGAATGGGTATTCTCCAGGTAGGGAAGACAGAGAATGGCGTGCTAGGCAGAGAGAACTGAATATGAACAGACTTACCAGCTTCAGAGCTTCATTGCTAAGGAGACTATGGCACACTCAAAATGGGTCATTTCAGGAAGGTTAATGTAGGGACTACTTTAACAGTATGAGTAGAGTTTCAGGAAATGAATAAGGGGTGTGCAGTATTCCAGAGCTAGTCACTTCGGGTAATCATTCCCATCCAAAAGGGTAAGATGAGGGAGCGACTACCGAGGACCCCATAGAGTAACTGTAGAAACAGGAGCAGGAAAGGAGCTTTTACTAGAGGGATACAACCAACCCATAGCAACGAAATATGAGGACAGCAGGGAATACACCCCCCGATTCTTTATCTTCTCACACTCTAAGCTTGTACCTGTGCTGCCCATGGCTGAAAGCAGTTCGAAGCCCTACAGCAAAGGAACCTCGGGATGCTATCCGTAAGGGTCAGCCTCCCTGGGAACAGGACAGGGTGGGAATAGTGGGCACTGGATTTGGAGGGGCCAATGGGCAAACTGCACAACCCAAAACTAATAGTTTCTGAAAGAGTTTTGGCATATTTCTGAATGGTTTTAGACAAACTTTGGAGTAATTTCCAAAGGTCAAGTATGTTGACAGTAGAATACCTATCTCTCTCCCCAGAGAAAGAAGATCAGAAAGCCTTACATTTGATGGGAATCTGTTCCCAGATGTTTCTGAAACCATACTCCACACAAATACAGTAGTAACTTAATACTAGCTCACATTGAGCAGGTTCAAAAATAACTTTTTTCAATTGCCCCTAACTTAATTAATATTTTCATAATTAGCCAGGAGACTTCCTGAGTGAAGAAGAGATATTTGGAGACTTTCAGCTATTAGTGAATTATCTGGGCATGGAAACAGCCCTATGTTTCTATCAGACAGAAAAGTAAAATAAGTTGCTTTCATCTGCTTCTAATTCAAAAGTAGACAGAGTGAATTTGATTCAACATTATATATACCTAAAAATCACCTTTTGGCTGAGATCATGCATGGAAAAATTCAATCCCAAAGGACAGAAGTCTGGAACATAATATGGAAGCAAAAAAGTGAGCTGGGTAAAAAGGAAGGAGGAATATGCTGGTTGAAATCTGTAAATAATATGAGTTTAGCTATTAAGGTTCACTTTTGCAAATAATCTAAAAAGAGGATTATAGTGCTACCACCAAGGAAGATGGAATACCTACCCCAATGGAAAAACTTAGTAGGGTTTGGATAATTGAACTATTTAGTAATAATTATACTAGCTGACATTTCTATTTGTCCAGACACTGTAATAAGTACACTTATTTAATGCTCTGTCTGTAAGGTAAGTTTTATTATTGGCTTGATTTTACAAACAAGTAAACTAAGGCGTGTAAGATTAAATGACCTTTCTAAGGTTCTATATTCAATACATGACTTTCTTGAGAAACAAAGTTCACTTCTGTTTAACTCTATAAACCAACATAACTGTTAAGGAAAAAAAAAGTAAATGGCAAGGTAACACTGCAATAGGTCTCCAATGATTTGGATTAATTGTTTAGAATATCTAGTGAATTTGAAAGGAGAGCTGATCACCTATTACTTCTGCAGATGGATGTACAGTGTCTTTTTTCACTTTGTTTTGGAATTTCTTATATTTCCTGAGTAGAGCTCAAAACAATGCATAAACTGTAAAACTGTTAAGATACCAAAGCCAGGGCAAAGCATGGAATAATTTTTATGAAGGGTATATGAGCATCCATGACTAGCTCACAGCTGACTTTGACCTCTGTTGTGTTTTTTGAGAAAGGTGCCTCAGGAACTTTGTGCAGTAGGATCTGCACTTGTCCTATAGGCTAACAACATCAGAAGTTGGTGATATTCCCCGGTGTGCCTGTTTTTAAAAATGGTGCTCAATCAACTGGCACAGGTGCAAATATGTATTAAATTTTAGTAGATCTGGGATCAATCAATTGATAGGTAAAATATGTACTAAATCTATTAGATTTTCAGACTAAATCATCTCTTGAGTGTGTGTGCCTTTATTCATGGTGTCTAAAACTGGGAGCCTTAGGTCGGCCGAGTGGCTCAGTTGGTTAAGAGCTTGCTCAAGAGTGCGAGCTGAGCTCTGAGTAACAGCAGTTCGATGCCCAGCCCGAGCTGAGCAGCTGCTGAGCTGCCAATAGGCAGCAGGATGGCTCAGCTAAAAAAATCAGTGTATTGGCCGGCCGAGTGGCGCAGTGGTTAAGCGCTGGCTTGGGAAGCCAGCAGCCCCGGTTCAGGCCCCACATATGAGGGCCAGTGACACTGCCCTCAAAAAAGAAAAAAACGAAAACTTTAAAACTGGGAACCTAACTACTATTCTGGGATTACTAAGTCTTCGACACATGAAAGGCTCTCAGTGCGTTATTGACTTCGTGAGGTAACTGTTTCTATGCTCACCCAATCCATAGTTTTCTAGCAGCTGACCTTGGCCTGCCCCTTTCCCCCTTCTTTGCTCTGAGATAAATACGTTTGCTATCACTGATGGCGTGTGAAGGTGAGGCAACATTCTGAATCAATGGGGCTGTGATACACATTTATTTACCCCCCTCACGTTAAGAGGTTTTGAGGGGCGAGTGGACAGTCTATGAAAGATCTGGCAGAGAGTGCAGAGCATCCCCATTCCTAGCAAGTCATGTTTCTATAATAGCACCTTCCTAGGTACATGCATTGAAGCAGACCACTCCTGCATGTCTGGGGAGTGTGAGGCAAGCACGTAAAGAAATCATTTGGCCCTGACATTGGGCCTACTTGTCTGCGTGGTGCTAAATTAACGTATTCCCTGAATTCTCACTTTGGGGAATTTGCAAAGGAAGAGACATTGTCTCCAGAAAAACCCTCGCTAAAATGCACTTTATGTTACCCAGGAGAGAGAGAGATGGATCAGTGGTCTCTAAACAGGAGCTGCTTTTCAGGCTCATCTATGAGCTTCATGCCTTGGAGCTTGAGAGCAGGGCAGAATCCTTGCCCAGGGTTGTGGGGCTGTCTTGATGGAGGCAAGGAGAAACTGAGGGGCTGAGACTGGAAGGACACAGCGTTCAGATCAACCAACAGGGATAGTGGCTGGGGTGGGGGCGTGGAGTTGGGGTAGGGGTGGGGGGGGCTCGCCATTGTAGGGTTAGAAAATAGAAAAGGGGTGGATCAAGAAAAGAGCCAGGGATATGACCAGACAAGTGAAGTTCCCTAAAGAACAAATAAACCTCTTTTCCCATTTCTCAGTTTTACTTTTGGGCAACCCTATCCGTAAAAGTAGTGTGGCCTCTAGTAATTTATGACTATAAGTGTGTTTCCTTATTCAATTTCTTTCGCTTTTTTTGTTTTGTTTTGTTTTTTGTTTTTCCCCCCTGGTACAAAGGAATTGAGGTTATGAGAGAAGAACTTAAGTGCTATTTCTACCGCTAACATTGGGGCTTGGAGTTTAATCACTCTCTTTGTCTGAACCTTTTAAAATTAAAGTTAGCATCAGCCCTACCTCACTATTGTGGTGTTAAAAAGTATAAAGTGACTTTGAAAAGTATAAAATGTTAAATCAGTGTAAGAATAGGTATGATAAAAAATTCTTTTTCAAAATCTCTTAATATTATTTACCGGTGTAATAAGACTATTTGATCACTATGAATATATTTCTGTTTTATATACATATGTATGAATACAGCCAGACACATGTACTTAGTTTCCTCTTTTTCCTCAGTTTATAAACCACTGTTAATATTGATAGTAAAAAAAAAAACCAGAAAAAAACATTTCTTAGAACTTAAGCAACAGGATGTAGAAATGTATAAAGATAATGTATGAAAATAAAATGGACAATGAAAGGATTTTTTTTTTTTTTTTTTTTTTAGCTGAGCCATCCTGCTACCTGTTGGCAGCTCAGTGGCAGCTCAGCTCGGGCTGGGCATCGAACTGCTGTTGCTCAGAGCTCAGCTCATACTCTTGAGCGAGCTCTTAACCAACTGAGCCACTTAGCTGGCCCAAAAGGATTTTTTTAAGTAAGGAACTGAAGCCTAAAGCACTTATAAGGTATTTACTTTTGAGGTTTTGAAGCAGACGACTTAGGAAAGTTTCCTTTTCTTGCTTAATTTCCTATGGTTGGTCTACATAGGAAATAATTTGACCAATCTATGGAATACTTTTTCTTTAAACTCTAGGCCCTTTTAGTAAGTCTGTAGAAAAACTGCCTCACCAACAAAATATGAGGAACCACTTCCATTTTCCCCACTGTAATTTGTTTCTTATTGCAGGATCAGTGTATTATCAAATGTGGAATCAGTGGTTCCCTTAGATGTAATTAGATGGGCAACAATTTAACCCAGCTCATCTTATTCTCAACCTGTCATCTCTCAGGAGTCCTGTACCTGTGTGTTATGAGAATTTTAGAGAAGTTTCCTTAGAAATGAGAGACTCATGTAAAATATGATGTGTGCAAGTTTTCCTTGAACAAAGCTAAGGCAATTAAAAACAGGAGTATGAATTTTTTAAAAGACATAGTAGAAATTAGAAACAGTCTACTATAACTGTGGTAACTGGAGTTGTGAAAAAAATTAATATGCTTCTAGAGATGAAGCATTCAAATAAGAAAGCAGTGCATCTAAGAATGATGAGAGTGATGGAGTAAGAAAGGTAGAAGTTAAAGAAAAGTAATAACTATGCAATAGCTGAGACCCCTGTAATGTGAAATCTAAAGTTAGGTGCATATTTGTGTATGCTTGTATTGATAGAACGCTCTGAAACAAACCCTTCTAGGGACTGGGACCCTCAATTAAGTAGCACCGTAACCTGTGTAATGGAATTGTCCCTTTAACTGGTTAAGCTTATTGGACTTAACTATAAAATGGATGGATACAATTTGACTATGACACCGTCTTTGAGATTGATTGGCTATGCATACTTATATGGTTAGCTATACATATTTAAAGGATGGGTGAATTACTCAGGTCTGGACAGCTCTGCTCTTGAATGCCTGGTACCTCTTATTGGTGTCAGCACGCCAGCCAGTTTGTCCAATGCACAGAGAGGATCTAATGTCCCTGGGACCCTTACCCAGTCCAGGTGCCAATACAGTGTGGATGACACCTACCAATGAGAGCATTGTCCCTCCCCTGCTGCAAAAGAAAAACTTCCTTGGAACACATAAGAGTCCAGAAGAATACATCCTTCTCTGCCACCTACAAGTACACTTTCTGGCTTAGAAAGGCAGTGACAGTAATTCTCAATTCCCTTTCATGGGGGTGATCCCTCCCCGTTTTTCCCTATTGGATCTTGGGAGTTGGAAGGTGATATTAAAGCTTGTGTGTTTCCTGAACTTACTTTGTCTAGCTGTTTGTACAGTCATAGTTATTCAGAGGAAAAAGAATCTGCTTGTGAATCCATCTCTGAACTAGAAAGTTAATGCATGGTATGCTAAAGTATATTTATCAATTTTTTTACACTGTAGAAGTTCAACCATTGCTGTAGGAAATTAAAGCTACTAGCATTGTGCCATGCGATCACTATTTAATGTTATTGGGGATTCTATGGTAGGAAGATTCATGGTACGTTGGAGCTGACTTTTGGCATAAGAAGATGTAGGTTTCACTATTTATTTCGCAAGTCATTTAACCTGGACTGTAGACTCATCAGGGCTATGGAAATGATAACAATACCTATATCAGGAGTTCTTTTGGGAATATATGAGATATTAATGAATCTACTTTCTTAGCTCTGAAGTCCTACCAAACAGAAAAGTCATTCCAAAATGTCCTTAGATGGTTATATTGCACCCATCAAATGTGCAATGTCAATCAGATGTTGCATATTACTAAGTTTTCATGCATCACAAAATAAAAATGTTTGTAGCTTTGCTCCTCCCATGTTATTAATCTTCAGAGATTGTCTAGGACCATTCAGTTTTTAACCATAATTCTAACAACTCTTTTAAACAAACAAACAAACAAACAAACAAACAAATACTGTTTCATGATCGAGCTGTGCATGTCTCTGATGGTTCCTTCTCAATATGTTCCACTGGCAGCTCATAATGGGTGCTCAGTATATATGTTCTGAGGAAATTCTGGAAGAAGGCAACTAGAGCATGTGGCCCTTAGCTCCCATCTTCCTTGGCATGGGGCATCATTTAGGGGAGGCAGGCTGGTAGACACTAGAGGAATCTAAGATTTCAGAACAGATCCAGGATTTGGTTCTATGTGGGAAGGAGCCCCGGTACCACTTGTAGAGAGGTCTTGTTTGTTCCTGAGGATCAAGGAGAAGTCCACAATTCTGTACCTGCCAGAGTGCTCAGCTCTGTGATTCCCTTCAGCAAATTTTCCTGGAAATGCTCACCTGTTCCGTGGAGGGGGCAGTTACATGGGTGGGCTGAGTTGCTCCCATTCCTTGAGATGAGGAGAGAACTGCCATATGTTCCTAGGAGACTCAGGAGCAGAAAGTCTCAGCAGAGGGTGAACCATTTGCCAAATTGTTTGTTGATGGTTCATAGTGATAGAGACTGAATTTTTCTTTCCTCATTTTCTGGTTTTCCATTGGTCAAAAGATCTTATAATTTAGCTGGATTGCCCAAGGCTTATAGTCTGTAATGAAGCAAAAACAAGTTACAGTGCAAGGGCATCAGCAGTCTGAGATGGGAAGACCTATCTGATTGCCTGGAATAGACAGCCCCCGTTGAAGTGGAGACAATGAGAATGTCAACTGAGATATTTCATAAAAAAATGCTAGAGCTCTCAAGTGAGTACAATTGGAGCACACAAAAAAAGAACTTCTGTTTTGCATTTAGGAAACATGGTCCATGGCTTTAAAAATCCAACAGATAATTTGTCTTTCTCTGTATGACTTATTTCACTTAGCATAATTCCTTCTAGGTCCATCCCTGTTATCTCAAATGGTAAGATTTCATTCTTTTTTTATGGCCAAGTAATATTCCATTGTGTATTTATGTATATTTATGTACCACTTCTTTCTCCAATCATCTGTTGATGGACACTTAGGTTGCTTCCATATCTTGGCTATTGTGAATAATGCTGCAATGAACATAGGGATGCATATATATTTTCAAATTAGTGTTTTGGATTTCATGGGAGCTATAAAGTACAGCATAAAAGATATAGTCAATAATATCTATGCATGGTGCCAGGTGGCTATTATTAAAGTTATCAGGGGGATCACTTCATAAGTTATGCCATATCCCTGATACTAATATAATATTGAATGTCAATTGTAATTGAAAAAATTTCAAGAGATGATTTGAAAAAGAAGATAGACCCTGTTGAAAACAGAAGTGGTGAGTAGAACACCAACAAAAGAAAGAGCTCACCACACAAACAGGCAAAGATATAGAAACCAAGAGGGGAAAGCTAGAGGCTGAGAAGGTAGGTTCAGGACCAGCGTGAAATCAATAGGAGCTCCAGAGAAAGAAAAGGTGCTATTTACGTAGATGATGGGAGAAAATTTTTCTGGTCTCAGAAGGACTTGAATCAGTGGATTGGCTGAGCTGACTTAGTCCCATATAAGAAGGGTGGTCAAATAATCCTGATGTTGATCTAGCATGAACACAAGGACATAAATATTTTGTTGAATGAATGAATGTTTATGTGCAATTTCTTAGGTTTATCTCCCAGATTAATGAATATGTCCACAATACCATACAACCTGTTTTGTGAGTGTAGCTAAATATTTCTACTGTGTGTCATCTGAAAAGCAGGGGACCCTGTGGCAGCCTTCTGCAGTGGATCTTGCTCTCCATGAACCAGCCCACAGCAGGACTGTGGTCCATGGGCTGCAAGAGTCACACATGGATTGTAGGGTCATGCAAGCCTCCATCCCAATTCTGTCTCTTCACTTGCTGTGTAGTTCTAGAAGACCGACTTCGCCTCCATGAGATTCAGTTTCCTCACCTTGTGGTGCAGAAAATTGATTTTGAACAATGGTTGCAAGAATTACATTTGTTGGTGTGTATAGAATTCTTTGCAAGTTTCTGACACACAGCAGTCGGTCAGTGCATATCAGCTATTTTGTGTTTCCTCTTTTTTCATCTTCTCTAGACTCACTTAGTACAGCTTCCTAATTAAAAAAAAGAAAAAGAAAAAAAAAAAGAAATCACAGGGTGGGATAAGCCATGCCATTCAGATTTAACATAGGCAGGAAAAGTGTGGAAAGATAGAGGATCACACTCACACAGACTCTAGAAATCTTGCCACACCAGCTTCCCACACCAGGGTGTTGTGGCTTGGGTAATGCAAGGGAGAGCAAAAAAAGTGCACCTGTCTAAACAATGAATTTCATGCCACATTGAATGTATCTCAAGGCAAAATTCCCAATTCAGCAGTATCTATCTAAACTTTTAATGTTCACCTGAATATTCTCTTTGGCAGTCAGCTATATTCCATGTGTAAGTATAGCTTTAACAATCGTTTATATCTCATAGTCATGTTATTCCCTAGATGCAATTACTTATGAAGATCACTGAGTGATTAAAATTTATCCTTCACCCTCTTTCCTTTGCCTGTGTCTTTTAAAATTGTCATTTTAAATAAATCTTTAAAAACCTTGTTTAGGAATTTCAGCTTAGTTTATTTCAACAAATACTTAGCAGATGTTTGTTTTGCACTGGACTCTATTAAGAGGAGGATTTCAAAGGCAAAGGAAATATGTTCCCTGACCTTACAAAACTCAGAATATAATGAGAACATAAGCAAGGGAATACACAAATCAATTATAGGAGGTGCTAACATGTATAGAGAGAAACCCAGGGTGCTAGGAGAACATGAATGAGAAGCTTTTAACTCAGACCTGGGGAGTTAGAGAGTGGGTGCTCTGTGGGCCTCGTCTTAAAGGAGGGTGAGATTTAGGAACATGGAATGAGGGAAGTGGAATAGAGAGATCAGAGGGGTGAAGGATGACAAAGGCAAGGTAAGCATTGCAGCAAAGGAATAGTGAAAGCAAAAAGGCCAGGGGTGATAGATAGCTCTCTAGAGTGCCTGTGAATGTTAGTAAGAAAACAAACAAAACAAAAACATCCCAAAGAAACAAAAACTCATAGACACAGACAATAGTTTAGTGGTTAGTGGGGAGGGAGGTGGTAGATGGGAGTAAATGGGATCAAATATATGGTGGTGGAAGGAGAACTAACTCTGGGTGGTGAACACACAATGTGATATATAGATGATGTATTACAGAATTGTGCATCTGAAACCTATGTAATTTTACTAACCATTGTCAGGCCAATAAACTTTAATTTAAAAAAGAGAAGAATCCTTATGAGGACCCCATGGCATTGACTATGCCAAAGACCTGGGCTCTGTGGTTCCTTGACTCCTTCTGAACAAGAAGAGTCTGCGATTCTGATACCATCTGTCAAAGTTCCTGGCGATTTTGCTATGTGGGGACATGTTGCCCTGAAGAGAGAATATTAGAATGGGATGAGCACTTTTTAAAGCATCATGTTTGGTTTTTTTTCTGCCCTTTGCGAATCACTACAATAGATTGAGTTCTCAAGGATTCACCCCCCTCTGTTTTCAATACCAGTCACTGAATAGATCCATGTCCTCTGCTCACACAGATGTTATTTCCTTTTTTAGGAGTCCGTGAACTTCCCCATTGTTTTCCTGGCTTCATTCTCTTGGCCACATTCTGTTTCTTCAAACCTCCACTCTGCTAGCACCAGATGAATTTTCCCATTTGGTTAAAAAATCTTTACTGTCCAGAGCTTACTTATCAACTTATGTAGACTTACACTCTTGTTTTCGTTTGTCACATACTCCCTGGCTCAAAACCTATACTTCTGTGTCTTGGGAAAACTCATTCATGGTCACAAAAACAGGATTTAGGCTTTTAGGTCAACTGTGAGGACCAAAGGACTTAAATAAGTATGCAATAAGAATACTCATTGGCTATAAAAGGTCTTTCCTCTTTATTTTGAGGTATCAAAGCTTGTTTATTTAAAGGAAAAGATTAAAAATGGGGAAGCGGGGAGAAAATAAAAGTGGATTTCATTATACTGGTAATTTATTCAAAATTTTATGTGCTTTTATGCAAAGATAATGTCATTTTTGTTCAAGGAAGTATTTATTAAAGTGTGTGTGCATACACACACATATACATACCCCAAAGCAAAAAAGCAAAGAACCTCTTCTGATATAAGGCAACTTTCAAAGTATAGAAGTGTCATGAGAAGTTAGAAAACATGCATAGATTATTTATAAAAAAGAAAATTTTGACCTTTTTAAAGTTAAAAATATAATCTTAATATACCGAGGGTGCCAAAAAATTATGCACATTTAAGAAAGGAAAAAACTGTATTAAAATAATAATGCTCAATATACACCAATAACAAAAGATGAATACAATTTCATGCGTGTACATGTTTTTGGCACCCCTGGTATATCTAGATCTAATTTTGTAGTTCTAATAGCATTCTTCTCTTCTTGGGACGAATCCACAGTTTGTCTTTCTCTTAGTATTTTAGCAATTGTTCACATGCTCTGAAGGATCATATGTTGTTATTAAATACATTTTTTCATAAGATTGGAGCAATTTGATCACTATCATTCTGTTGTTGTTTTGGTAGGGTCTGTCTCCCTGTTATTTCTTTCATCTCTTTAATATGACTCTAGTTAAGCCTGCAAGGCCAATCCATTAGTGTTCTCCTCTGGAAAGTTCTGGGAACAGGGTTGGTACATTATTTTATTTTCCATTGGGCTGTGTTGTTGTGACTCAGGGAAGTGGGAGATTTGTTTCTTTATTCATTCTGGTTACAGAAAAGAAAAGGCAGGGGCATTGAGAATTCCAGTTCTGAGGGCCCAACTTTCTTCTTTTCTATACCTCCACTTTTTTTAAAATTTATTTATTTATTTTTAATTAGCTTCAGGTGACAACACAGTGCAATAGTTATACTTTTTACCCCTCAAAGTGACAACCCCCCCTCCCCCATTTGGCCACCCCCACTCCTCCCCCACATATCATATATATCTATTACCCTTCCTCTGACTCCCTTCCACATTATAATCCACATCCCGTGACTATCTATATATTCAATTAGAGTTGGTATACAATATTATACAACCTCAGCTTCAGGTGTACAGTGCAGTGATCAAGCCTCTTCTCCATCCATAAAATGTATACCTCCACTTCTAATTTTTTATCTTCCAGCATTCACATTTCCTTCCGTCTGAAAACCCCATTGTTTACTTTCTGAACAATGACCAGTCAGTAAAATCTTCAACTTGGTGACAGATCAAGCTGTCCCTAAATGATGAAGGCAGCTCTCCATAACCTGAAGAGATGCAGGGGACTGTTCCTGGGGATGATTTTCATAGGTCTTACAAGATACTACAACTTTGTAGGTTGGCATAAACTTGTAAAACGATGCTAATTCCCCAATGTTGGAAGGGAAGAATGAAGAGGTGCATCGAATATACCTAGATTGTTACCACTTTAGTTTCAAGCCTTCTTAAATTCAAAGCCTCAGCAGCTCCCTTGTCACGTTGAGATTCATAGTACTGGAGATGATGCTGATAGTGATTGTATTGATCAATGATAAAATAAGGTTGTAGGGGAGAAATGCTCCTTATTAAAAGAAGGGGCGTTCTGGGATTTTGGGAAAAATTTCAAAGGTCTCCTAGCTTGTCAAATAAATAAATGAATGAATAAATAAATGACTAAGAAAAAATCCAGGTTGAAGGGCAATTCAGTCAAGCTACCCTAACATAGCCTGTATTTTTGTCTATTCAAATGTGTTTGCCCTGGAGCCAAACAGCCAGCTGTGTTCTGCTGGGTGATGTATGAAGCAGAAAGAACACTGTCTAATTTTTATATCCAGTTGAGCCTGAAGTACCTTGAGATGGGGAGGGAGGTGGCACATCTCTCTCCCACTCAGAAATTATTATTCATGCAAGAATCACTCATCAGCTATCCTGGTTGCTCTCCCTAATTCCATTAACCCCTCATCTACTGGGTGTTAAATAGGAGGGGCTTGTGATCTAATTAAAATTACGTGGCTGCATGCCATTTAAGGAGGAGCTTTTTGAGTTTTGTTTCATTGGGTGGCTATGTTTTGTTTATATTAAATTTCCTTTTTAGGCAGTGGTAAATACTGTGTGGCTCTCTTCCCATATAATACACTTTTAATTTATTCTGGAATACACTTACCTGTATTGGGGGTAAGTGCTTATGCAAATAAGGCATGTCACAGACTGCTTATCTAGTGATCTCCTTAGGTAGAAATTCTCTTTGGAAGACCTCTCTACCTGGGCAATTTAGCTCAGTCAACACCCCTCAGTTTCTTATTTTTATGGGATTCTGAGAAGTTGTGTAGATGTTTTCATTTCTCAGTCATTCCACAAAACACCTAGATAGAACCATTTAGAAATGATCTCAGAAATGAAATGAAGTACACCTGAATTAAACAAAGGACTCTTTGCCTTCAACAAAGACCAGAGCATGGGACACTGGATTATCTGGCCCAAGTCTAGATAATTACTAATTATTTTAATGTTACATTTATGGACTGTAGAGTCCATTGAAACAATGTCTATAAGTTGTCTCAGCAGCATGCATAGAGTTAAAAGGGACACTGAAGTCTCATCTACCTAGTGAACTAAATTAAAATCCTAACACAGTTATTATAGTACACTTAGCCTGCTAACTCAATAAGTAGGATTGCAATATGTTTGATCTAATTTTGATGTTAAGGTACAAATTCCATAAAATACTTAATAGGTGCTTGAAAAGTCTGTCAATTTCATAGACATCTGTAGATAAGAACTTGTGGAAATTCAGATGTTAAAAGAAAAGTGACCTGTGGGTTTTGAAACAACTTGCTGCTTTCCAGTTCACCAACCACCAGGAGCGTGGTGTGCCCAATCCACGTCTTCCATTGTGTCAGGAGGTGAATGACAAGAAGGAAGAGCATGCCCCCTCTCAGCGTGGTTGGGATACCATGTACCACTTAATATTCTGAGGGATAGAAATGACAGATTCTCAAGTGAAGTTGCATTCCAAATGGAGTGTGTTTGCCACATTAGGAAACAGAATGGCACTCTATTGGTTAAGAGCATAAATTCTGGAGCCAGATTGATGGGATTCAAATCCCAGTTCCATCCCTGTGTGACGTTAGGCCAATAGATTAATCTCTCTGTGCCCCAGTTTTATTGTCTATGAAATCATAATCATGGCTCCTATCTCCAATGGTCATTGTGTGGATTAAATGAGTTAATATTTGTAAGGAGCTTGGAACAGAGTTTCACACATAGTAATGCTATTTTTTAAACTTTTTAGTTTGGAATAAATAATGCCCTCTGAAAAGCTGGATATATATTATTTTTGTCGTTGCTGTTGCTGATTTTAAAACAATATTTTATACTAAGTGAAATGCCTTTAGTTTGAGTCCCACCTCTTTTTGTAAAGACATCCCTAGAGAATTCATTCCTCACTGATTTCCTGTATCTCTCAACTGGAAAGGGAGCACATATTTGCTGAGTACTCACAGCATGCTTGGAATTTTATAAATGTTATTATCTATTGCTGTCACAATAAACCTGAAAATGGCTATGATTAGTTGCTTTTGACAGATGAACAAACTGAAGAAAACCTAACTTTGCGTCTTCCCTTTGTCTTAGTTTGAACATATATTAAATGAAGACTGTGAGACTTTCTTCTTAGAACATCCATCCAAATTGAATCATAAACCATAACACCATAGGACTTTACAGTTCTGGGAAGGAAATATCACTATTTTATATGACAAGTTGGTTTGATTTTCTGGGGTGTCTCTGATTCAAATAATCCAAAACAGTCACTACTAATGGAATATGCCCTTTGCAGCCCCTAGTTGGTCAGACTATGTCAGGATGGAGTGTGTTGCCAAGGGCTGCCATAGTGTGGTCCGCTTTGGCCGCTCCCTCCTCCACAGAGGCAGCACTGCCTTGTGGCCACTTTTCAATGATCATAAAAGTAGCCCCCAAAGGACTCAACCCTCAGGAAAAGAAAGTTGGTATGGGGTAGAGTGGTATGGTCATCATGAGTTCTGACTACCAAATATTTCAAGTCCTCCTCTCTAACATGTGGTAGGATTTTGGTACCTGCACCCTTGAGGTTAGATGTGGCCATGTGCCTTGCTTTGGACTGTGAAAAATGATAGAGGTCACAACTCATGAAGATCATGTGGATGAGAAAAAACAAATCTTGTTTTAGGCCAATCAGTTGTAGGTGTTTGTTATGACAGCATAACCTAACTTATCCTGACTGATACAGGTGAGAAATGAGTTTTTCAATGAGGTGTACTTGGAAGTTCTATATAAAAATAGTTACTTTTGAGATCTGCCACTTCCTAGGAAAATGGTTGGGGACAGGGAAAAAGAGATAAGAGAAGATAAGAAATAGAATGTTCTATGATACCTAATCAGGTTTGTAATAGCCACCCTAGCTTGGGATGAGGTGTCTGATTCTTTGACAAGCATTTATTTCTGTTTGATACATAGCTGGATGCTTTCCTGTAGAAGTCACCTACTCTCTTGATTTTCCTCTTTCTGTTAATGGCACAGTAATTCATTTGGAAAAACAAAGGGTATGTGGCAGGCTGTGACGATACAATGGTGAAAAACACTGATATCATTTCAGCCTGATCACAGCAAAACACAAGATACAGAATAGCACTGCTTCAAAACACTGTTACCAAAATGTGAATGTCGGAACACTTAACTAGTCGCAAAACACTTAAGAGTGTCAAAAGGGGCTGGCCGAGTGGCGTGGTGGTTAAGCGCTGGCTTGAGAAGCCAGCGGCCCTGGTTTGGGTCCCACATATAAGGGCCAGTGACACTGCCCTCAAAAAAAAAAAAAAAAAAAGAGTGTCAAAAGAACCAGTTATTTAAAAGATGCCAACACAGTGAGTGTGTTAAACTTAGCTAAACCATTTTTTTTTTTTTTTTTTTTTTTTTTTTTTAGCTGAGCCATCCTGCCACCTGTTGGCAGCTCAGCGGAGCTCAGCTTGGGCTGGGCATTGAACTGCTGTTGCTCAGCGCTAAGCTCGCACTCTTGAGCAAGCTCTTAACCAACTGAGCCACTCAGCCAGCCCAACTAAAGTTTTAAATACATAGCTGAGCTTAAAATAAAAGAAAAAGAATGAAAAGAATACAAAGAAGAAAGAAAAAAGGAAAAGAGAAAGAAAAAAGGAAGGACTGAAGAAAAGAATGAAAGAAGGAAGAAAAATATGAGAGGGAGGGAGAAAAGGGGGCGGTGGTAGGAAGGAGGGCGAGAGAGAGAGAGAGAGAGAGAGAGAGAGAGAGAGAGAGAGAGAGAGAGAGAGAGAGAAACAGAGACACATAGAAAATAAAAGAAAGAAATACTCCTGGTGTCAGAAGTGGAAAAGTAAATTAAAACCAGAACACAAATCTTGTGACCTGATGCCACTAAAGCCAGAAGGAATATCAGGTTGAATATGGGCTCTGCAGGCTGAAGAGTTGAGCTTGAATATCCAAATAAGGTCAAGAGGCATGGCCTTAGGGTTGTGTGAGGTAGAGGACTTGAATTTACATAAAGCCAGCACCCTTAAGTGAGAAACTAGGAAGATTCTTCCCACCAGCCAGGGAAGTGATTTACATGCCTTTTTCTGCCCTAGGCTGTGTATGAACAAAAGGTTTCCTATAAGAAATTGAAAAACTAGAAGAGGCTGCACTAGCTGTGGGCTATAACTTTCACTACATGCATGCTACAGGACTTTCCTCAAGGGTAGAAAGTCATGTGAAACTAATCCCGGGCCAATGACATTCCTAGATTACCAGCAAAGTTCTCCCTAGTAAGAATGCCACAATTTCCAGCTACCTAGGAGAGAAAAAAGCAAAACAAAACAAACCCCCCTTTTCTCTCCCAAACCTGGTAAGGTTAACTCACAATAAAAACAGTAAAACCACAAGAGGAAAGTATGGATCATAAGACACTGAAATAGTGGAAAAATTCAAAAGAGACTTTAAATAAGAATGTTTTAAATAATTAAAAGAACATGAAAGCCACAGGGGAAAGAACACATTATAAACCAGAATAAGCATATTTGAAAAAGGTCCAAATAGAACTTCTGCAAACAAAAAAATATATACTCATTGAGATTTTATAAAACTTAATTTGATGTGTTAAACATATGGGTTTGACTTAAACATTGATCAACAGAAAAACATAATTATTCAAAATATAGCATGGAGAAACCTAACAGGAGAAGATTCAGAACAGAGAATAAAGTTAGAGGTAATCACAGGATATATAAGTGACCCAATAATGACTGAAAATTCGTTAAACCAGATGTCAAAACGAACCTTCAGACTCAAGATGCACAATGAGTACCAGGCAAGATAAATAAAAATAAATCCACACAAGACTCATGTTGAGAAAACTGAAAAACACCAAATAGGAAGTGAAGAAGGACCTACAAAGGAACAATGTTTTTATGCAAAGTGGATTTCCCATCAGCAAAATGAGAGCAAGAAGATAAGGAGAGGAACATCTTCATAAAGCTGAGTGAAAAAAGAAAAAATGCATCTCAGAAATCCATTTAGACAAAGACTGGGAGGTGCCCGTCCACAGACTGTTGCCGAATGAGATACTTTAAAGTAGGTAAAAAGGAAATTAAACCCCAAAGGAAAGAGTGAGATGAAAGGGTAGTGGTGAACTGGGAGCTGGTCAGCTGTGAGCCAGATGGCAGCCTTGCCTGGGATATGAGCTGGTGGACAGCGACAGCCCCCTCTGACAGAGGAGAAAGTTCAAGCAGGCAGAGCAGAGCGGGTTATCCCCAGGGGACAGCCTTCTTCAATGGTCAGTAGAATTTTTAATTTGTGCAGCTCAATGTTTAGGCCTTGATTTGCAATAAACACCAAAATGCTCATTTGCTGGAGGTCTCCATGCTTAGGCTTCTGGTCTGACTTCCCTTTGAGTCAGCCTGTGGTGGGGAAGAGACCCCATGTCACATTCTCCTTTTTGGCTTTAAATGACAGTCCTTACAACATTGTGCATCCCATCTTGGTTTTTCACCACTTCTTGCCAGTCTTTGTTAGTAGTGATTTCTGGAACTTGGGTTCTTGGTATTTCACCTGTAGGTTTAGGGAGGAGTTCTCATATTTAGGGTGCATCAGAATTCCATGGAGGGATTGTTAAAACAGATTGCTAGGTCACATCCCAGGTCACATCCCATCAGTAAGTCTGGGGTGAGGCTGAGAATTTGCATTTTAACAAGTTCCCAGGTAAGGCTGACACTCCTGGTCTGAAGGACACAATTTGACAACCACTGGATGTCCCTACGCTGTGAAGAAAATGAACTTTTCTCTGCTGTCTTCCCAGATCTCCCTTGTTCATGTTCCCTCAAAATTTTATTTACACCATTATTATGGTATATTATTTATATTATATTATATTATATTATATTATATTATTAAGTTAATTATATTTAATAGTATATTATGTTTAAATCATATTATGTGTTAGGTATTTGCCAATACCTTTATCCTGGGAAAAACTTTTTATCTAGGTATATCGGGGTATTTATTTTAAGAGCATGAATCATTTAAAAAAAGTTTTTTTTCAAATAATTTATAAACTAGTATCTAGACACTGGGAATGTAGACATGGGAAGAAGCAGACTGTTTGGTCAAGGAACCTACTCAAAGCTCTCACAGATGATAAGTCACTTAACACATTTTTTGCGGGAAACGAGTAAACTCGTCATATACCTCAAATGCCCGCTTACAAAGTGTTAATTGCAGCTGAAAATCAGGCTGGAATGAACTCAATGGCAATGCTTTTGGTCACAGTGTTGACCTGTCTCACCTTTTTATTTCATAAAACTATATTGGAATGGGCCACCATATGACTTGTTACTGGCTACTGGCTACATGGAATATTCCTGGGAAGGTGAAGTCTTGTTAATGTTAGGGGTCAGGGGTCAGGGGTTGAGATGAATATTGTATCACTTTATTCAGAAGGGTGCCCAGCTAGTGACTCCAAGGATATAATGGGATAAATCACATGCATTATCCATTAATCTCTCAGTGAGGAAAAAATTATGGACTTCTCAGAATATGATGTTTCTCTATAATACTTCATAATTTGGATAGCTAGCCTATGCCAGGAAATGATTGGTTTGTGCAATTGATAATGAAGAAGCAATGTTAATACACTTTAATAACTCTAAGTAGTTTTCTCTGGTGAAAACATCCCATTTGATGTCAGTTCCAAAGGAATCCACTACTGCATCTTTCTTGACCTGGTTTTATTGTTAATAGTAAAGCACTAGGGGGTCCAACTCTAGACCCAATGTGCATAATTGTTAAATGATTTCAGATAGCATCAGGGAATTATTTTTGACTTGAAACAAAATAACTTCCATTTTGGAAAATGGAGGACCTCTTGACTTTCTTTTGCATTCATTCAGCTTCACCGAACCGCCAGTCAAAGGCTGGAGGAGAGTTATCTAATTGAATAGTGTTGATGCAAACCATATGTTGGAGAAGTTGAGCTCTCTCCCACTGGTTAGAGAGACAATTGGATAAGGCTGGTCTTCATATCAATAGCTGAACAGCTTAAGATCAACAAGAGTCTTACCTCTCAGGTTGCTGACACTTGGCATTTCTTTAAGGCAATGATTTTTTTTTTTTAAAGATTTTATTGGGGAATTGAGGGAGGGAAACAGCGTTGGGGAACCAGGGAAGGGGAACAGACAAGTTGCTGTCCTTTTGTTCTTCAGTCTAGTTCTGGAGGATATTGTTTCACCGGCTCATGTTGGTATCATTACTGTGCTCTTTTCGGGTGAGGCAGATTGGTCACCAGCCTCTGGACGGCCGCTCACTGCGGCTCTTGGCAGCTCACACCGGCTGCTAGCTGCTCATGCTAGCTGCCGGCTACTCACTGTAGCCTATGGCAGCCCACTGCAGCAGGGGCTGTCACTGTGCTGTCTCCTCGGACTCACAGCAGCCCAGCTCCAGGTGGAGCTGTTGTTCACCATCTTAGCTGGAGAGAGCAGTGTCACTGGCCCTCATATGTGGAATCCGAACTAGGGTCACTGGCGTCCCAAGCCAGCTCTTAACCAACACGCCACGTGGCCGGCCCCAAGGCAATGATTTTAAAACCTGGTTGCTCAATACAATCACATGAGACACTTAAAAAATCTGAAAGCCCAGTACTTGCCCTGAACCCCAGAGATTCAGATTCAGTTATTCTGGACTGGGACTTGACAGTTAGTATTTTAGCAAACAAATCAAAATAAACATACAAAAACAATAATCAAAAATACTCCAGGTGATTTCAATTGCTTTAATGTATTGGTTCATAAGTATTCTTTTCTTCTTCTCCAACACATTTGTGATAAATGACACACTGACCTTGAGGTTGTTAATGAGTTGCTGGAGAAGCTAAGAATGGGTCTGTATCAGAATTGCTTAGACCAGTGGTTCTCAAAGACTGGCCCTGGACCAACAGTATCAGCATTGTCTGGAAACTTGCTAAAAACACAAATTCTTGGGCCTGACCCCAGAACTTGGGGCTGGGGTTCAGTAATCCACAAGTTAGCAAACCCTCCTGGGGATTCTGATACCCACTGAAGTTTGAGAACCATTGTGTTGGAGCGTTCTAACTCAATGGGTGTTGTAATCGTTTTTTTTGGAGGAGGGAGGGGTGTGGAATTTTATTTATCTTTTTAAAAAGATTTTATTGGGGAATTGGGGAAGGGGACCAGCCAAGTTGTTGTTCCTCAATCTTTGTTATGGAGGGCACCAGTCGCCATTTAGCTGCCCATCGCAGCTCGTGGCCTCTAAGCTCAAGGTGCTGTGTTCAGTCTTAGTTGCGGGTAGGCGTAGCCACCATCCCATGCGGGAGTTGAACCAGCAGCCTTGTTGTTAAGAGTGCACACCCTATCCACTGAGCCATCCGGGTAGCAGCTCAGCTCAAGGTGCTGAGTTCAGTCTTAGTGGTGGGTGGGCATAGCCCATCATCAAATAGGCAATCTTGTTGTTACACCAGCTGAGCCATGCTGCTACCTGTTGGCAGCTCAGCGACAGCTCAGCTCAGGCGCAGCATCACTGGTCCATGTGGGAATCAACCTGGCAGCCCTGTTGCTCAGAGCTCACACTCCAAGCCATCTCTTAACCAACTGAGCCACTCAGCCGGCCTGGGTGTTGCAATCTTAACATCATGTCCGTGAATGTTAAAAAGCAGACTGTCAGCCCCTACTTAAAGACTTAACAAATGAAAACTGACATTTTAAAAAGAGTTTAAGAAGCATTGTGTTAGAGGGAGAAATATGTGTATTTTTAAAAATTCCACAGATCCCTTTTCAAGATGTAGTCATGAGGGCAACCCTGGCTATTGTGACAGATACATTCAGAAACCTATGGCTTAACACAATGCCTATTTAGTTCTTGTTCAACTTGAAGTCTAATCAGTGATGACGGGAAGCTGTATTCTCTACAGTCAGGGCCTGCAGATCAGAGACTGCTGTTTTCAAACTGGGCTTGCAAATCTTCCTGACACTGGATGCGTCCACATCGGCACCCAGTGGAAAAGTAGGGAAGAGAGTAGAGGATCCCCGGCAGGCTTCCTTGGTCCTGGCCTAGAAGTGATGTGTGTCATTTTCTCCCACATGCCACTGGTCAGCACTCAGCCACATAATTTTTCCTAGTTGCAAGGGAGGTCTGCGAAATAGAATCCTAGCCTGGCCCTTGCTACCTAGTAAAAACCCTACCCCATGCCAGGGAAACGTGACTCTTTAGCAACTAGTTATCAGCCTTTTCCATGTTATGGGTTCCAAAATGGACCACATAGGAAGAGAGAAGTGGGGCTGATCCCACTTACCCAGAAGCACTTAAGCAGGCAAAGCCCCATCCTTTACAAAGAGTTGTTTCCAATTTTAGTATGGATTGTAGATACCGTCCCATGGATTTTAAGATTGAAGTCTTCTCAGATATCAAATTTGGAAGCTAGTTATGATAGCGATTCAGGCGCAATGAAAGCGCATTTAGGTAGAATCCATTAAGGGCAGAGGAACATACAAAGGAGAGAGGAAGGCTGGTTGGCCAATTAATGTTAACTGATAAGCTAGTGTTTACAAAGAACATTCACATTTATTATACATGAGACACAACAACCGTATTCACTCAGTGTTATTGTCTATAATTTTCCTAAGAGGAAAATGAATCTCAAAGAGGCTAAGAAACTTTTCCGGGGCTCACTAAGCCAGTCGATCCAAGGCTTTCATCTTCAAAATATATCTCTCTGTTGCAAAGCAGACACCATTGTGACCCAGACCTGAGAGGTCCTCTACCATCCCTGTCTCTTGCCATTCACGCTCTTGTACAAGCCCCTCTCCTTGAGTGCGGGCAGGGCTTGTGACTTACTTCTAACCCTGGACAACAGCAGTGGTGATGGGGCATTACTCCCATGATTATGTTATGGTACATAGTCTGTCTCGCTGGTGACTTGCTGGAGAATTTCTTTCTACATTGCTGCCTTTGAAGACACAAACTGCCATGTGTCCCACAGGTGCAAAGAAATGGATTCTGCCAACAGCCTCCTTCTCTAGTTGAGCCTCTGACGAGAACCCCGCACTGGCCAACGACACCTTGACTGTGGCCTTCTAAGCCTAAGCAGAGGACACAGCTCGGCTGTGCCTGGACTCCGGAACCACAGACACTATGAAGGAGTACATGTGTTTCTGTAAGCTGCTACATTGTGATTTTCAACTTTCAACTGTTTTTCATTGTATTTTTATGTTCTTTAGGCTCACAAGGCTTTTGGTAGCCCAGTTAGCTCTGACCTGACAATTACTTCATTGCTGGTTTCACATATGTACAATTGTGTTTTCTGCATCCAATTAGTTACAAAAGATACAAAGTGATAGCTATTGGATTTTCCAGTTGCCATTCCCCTAATAACCAGGCATCTGATATTTCCTCAATAGACAAAAAGGATGATTGGATATATCTTGGTTATAATTTCTTAGTTCAAATTTCCAACAAACACATAGAAATTACTGGTAGTGTTTTCTGGTAGCACACTGTGACTTCTTGATGCTGTTGTCCAGTTCATTGAATGGGATATTACCTGGGCCAAGTAGAACATTAAAATTAAGACCAGGAGTCTTGTCCTGGATGTGTTCATTCACTCATTATTTCATTAATCCAAATAGTGTTTATTGAGCATTACTATGTACCATCTGCTGCCAACATGGCTTAGACCAGGGCTTGGCAAACTGTAGCCCACAGGCCAAATCCAGTCAGTTGCCTCCTTTTGTATATAAAGTTTTATTAGTACACAGTCATGCCCATTCTTTTACTTATTGCCTGTGGCTGCTTTTGCATTCAAGACCATGTGGGTCACAAAGCAGGAAATACTTGGTAGCTGGCTTAGAGGATCAAAGATACTACGCTTGGCATAGTTTCCTGATCGGAATAATGAGAACAGAAATATCTACCATGTCCAACTTATGCTATTCTTTTGTGTATAGAAACATTTTACACTGTGAAATAACAGGAGCTCTCATTTATTGTGAACTTTCTTATGAGTCAGGTGTTTAGCTCAGCCCTTTATAGAGATCATCTCACTGAGTCCTCACAAGGTAGCTGCTATCATGGGTTCCATGTGACACATGAAGAAACTACAACATCAAAAGCTTCATTGCCATGACTAGAGCGACACTGACACAAATGCAAACCCTAGTTCCCCAGCTCGAGAAGATCCATGCCCGGTTCCCTTATCTGTATGGTGAAGATCAAATGTCTCTCTCAGCAGGAGTGGAGCATGGCATATGGACTGAACACGAGCGTGCGAAGACCAGGCACACAGTACAGAGCTGTGACCTAAAAATACTAGACTACTTCAGAATTACCATCTTTAAGGAGTATTTTTGCCAGAGCTACTCAACAAATGTACTTAAATGTATTTGAACAATTATTCACTTTGAGTGTATTTGTGTTTTATGCATGCTTAGGTCCAAGTGACATAAAAGAAGCCTTAGAAATGATATGTAAATGGCGGAAACTCATGTACTGTGGCTGTAGTGTGTGAATGTCATAAATTCAGTTATTGAACTCACCCTGTCCTATGTGTCTAACAAAATATTGAAGGCTGCACACTTTCAGTAGAATGCTCAATATTAAATTTACAAGTGACACACACCTTAAAATGCCATATGCTGTGAAAGATATTTAGGGGAGGAGGAGGGAGTGGGTAGGTAAGTCACCACCCTAAATGAATCACTCTCTGTTTAAATGCTGTTCCGTTAATTCAAGTGACATTTTGACAATAGCATGCTGTCAGTCCAATGATTTGACCTATACAACAACCTCTAATTATTACTAATTAAATAATTAATTATTCATAGATGTGCGTTCCATTAGCATAGCAGAGATGTGTTGGAATATGAGTTATATGGGGTTTATGAGTCTTCAGAAAATAGATTCTTTAATAAATTAATAAAGGGGCTCTGGGGTTTCATTAAAAGGTGGCTGGAGGGTGTGCTTGCCTGTTTCCAAGGAGACCACAGGTGGTTCGTTGCTTTTTTTTTTAAGTTAAACTTGTTTGGGCTAGATGATTTTTTTTTTTTTTTCACCCTTTTCTCCCTGCTCTGTCCTCAGGCAGAGAATGGAACATTTTAATGAAACCCCTGTTGTCTTCATATCACTTTGATCCCCTTGTGCTCTCTCCAGTCTACACATTGGCCAGTCGGATGAAGGGTTTCAGATTTCCCCCCCAGTATTAAAAACTGTGGCATGCCCTCCATGAATAAACAACATTGTGGTGAAGACCCAGTGAAGAGAAAGGCAGGGCAAACAAAGGGATGGAGGAAAATGCATAAATTCAAATGACATGGGCCTCATTTACCCACTTAATTACCCTGACTCCTGACTCTGTTAGCCTCTGAGATTATTTTTCCAGTTAAGCCTGATTCAAAGAACTTAGAGACACAGAGTTTCATCCATTTCTCCCCCTCAACAATCTCTTTGCCACATGGAGTTCCGCTCCTTAGTTATCTCACTGTCATAATGATCATGGTAATATTAATATCTTCCAGCACTGCTCACTAAATAGTGATAAAAATAGTAATATTAATGATTTCTAACATCCATTTTTGATGCTCTGAGGCGCATTAGAAATTCTGTCTTTGTTTAAGCAGTGGGGAACCCACAAAATATCATTACAGTTATCGTTAGAACTCAAGGGCACTCTCCACAATCTGAAACCTAAGTGGAGCTAAGTCAGCACGCATTCCAGGGCCAGGGATGAAACAAGAAATGAATAAAATAGAATTTTTATATACTGTTTCAACATTTGACCTATTTTGGAAGAGATGCCTTTTTTTTTTTTTAATACCTGCTGATTATTCTCACAAAAGATAAAGGAACCTGTTTGAAACCAACCACAATCACCCTTTCAAATTCACTAGGGCCCATCTGTTTTCTTTTCTCCCTCTCTTTTCCCTTCCTCTGCAAACAGGAGGGGAAATAGGTCCCCACCCATCTAGTCATCTGCTTTCTGTGGTTCAGGAGTCACGCCTCTCTTTACCTAGGAGGTATCTAGTCCAGGTGAGGGATGGCAGAGAGACAGAAAAGGAAACCAGCTCACAAGACTGAGCTGTCAAAGACCCAAGAGGAAATGTTGAGAACGTTGTCATTATTAATGGGGGCCTGCTAAGTGAAAACAAAGCTTTCCCTGGAACCAGTAAAAGAAAATACCCTTTAGCAGTGGGCTTAATTTTCTGACATTTCCTTTTACCTTCACTGACTCACTGTGTAAAGACCCAGCTTTGAGCTTCAGCATGGCCCCACAACCACTTTGTTGATGGCTGTCACTCACTGGGAGACTGGAGGTTGTCCTGAGCTCTCCGGGAATGGTGTTGGGGGTCCCTGGCCTTGTCCAACCCTGAGTGGCTTTCCTGTTCTCCGTTTCCAGCTCCCTAACTTTCATGCGTTCTTTGTTTGTTCTATTTCTTTCTCCTCACTTTTTAAATTCTCTCCTTCTCTTCCCAGCTTCTCCAATATACTCTTTCCTCCTGTTCCCTCATCTCCTTCACTCCCCCACCATTGTTCTGCCTGGCTATTTTCTTGAAGTAGTCTGCCCAGTGGGCAGTGGTATTTGGGTTTTTTTTTTCTAATTCATCAAAATATATAGATGGTACCATTAGTTTATAAGTATCTGGACTGGAACATATAATCAAGAGAGGTAAAATAATATCAAGCCATTAAAGTTAATTACTAACACAAACGGATGTTTACTAATACTTATTATAGGAATACGAATCATTTTAGGAAAATATTATCAACCCCATAGGCATCCAGGGCTCCATCCTTCCCCCCACCCCCCCTTTCTAAAAAAATGAACTCAGGGAAGATTAAAGTCGTAATTAAACACATACTTTATTTCTGTGTTTAGTTTTCACAAACGACATCCTTTTAATATAAAACTGACATTCTGGCATCAGTCACATGCCCAGAAGAGTAAGATAATCAACAACAGTTTATAATAACATTGCACCAGAATAATTAATGAAGTTCAAGAAAAAAAAAATGAGTGCTCCCCAATAACAATGAGAAGGCATTCATTTCCATGTATGATATTTGGAGGTTTGAAGCTCTGAAAATTAGAGAAAGAAATGAAGTGTTTGAGGGCTTGTCATAACTTTGTGCACTATACTGGTTTTGGTTTCCTATTTTCTTTCTTAGCCCTTCCTCCTCTTTCTCCTCCTCCTCCTCCTTTTCTGTTTTGCTACATGAAATCTGCTCCTCCAATTTGTTGGCTTTCAAAAGTACACAGATCTTGTAGCAAATTCAATCCATGTTAACAACAAGAGAAAAATGCCAGTGTTCTATGTTATAAATTAATGATTATTTACATTGTTACATATACATCATTGTCCATCAGCTCCAGCTTTCTCAAAAGAAGGCACTAGGTGATCTCTTGAAATTCATACCAGGCTTTTGAGTCCATTATTAACTTACCTGCCTATGGCGATGTCTGTGCAAGCCCACCGAATTACTGTTTTTCTATAAAATCGAAGCAAGAGGTTAGTAAATTTCATTTGTTCACACAGAGGGTTTAAAACATGAAGTGAGGTTTTAGAGACACTGTACTTATCTAAACCAGTTATTAATATTAATTACGATTCATCATTATAATCTTTCCATCTACTGGTCCATCTCCCTTAGCAAGTGGTGTGAGAAAAATCAGCATTCTGAATCCTATTGGCAGACTTAGAAATGAAAATGGAAACCTAGCAGTGAAAGCCTGGTATGGCTTCGAACACTTGCCTGGGAAGAATGTTTGAAACCCATAGAGAATGTTAAGATTGACCTTGAAATTTAGTCACTGATCTGCTCTTTAAAGCAGATTCATTTTGCTACTCTTAGGGCTGCATATACTACATATGCTGTCTCCTGACTCCCATGGAGCTGAAAGCGGGCGGTAGTCGGGAGGAGAGCTTTTCCGTCTGCACAGGTATGAAGGGGGCTCTATCTCCTACCACCTCAAATCTCCACCCCTACCCCTCCCACTTCTTTTTTCCTACCTCCTTCCCACAGGTACACATACTCATTGTTCTGCAGAGCCAGACAATCCTGAGGGCAGCTTATGTGTCTTATTTTATTTCGGAATGTCCACATTTAACATATTGATGAGCACATAACAATAAGTTATTTGGGTTGAATAAATCAAGCCTCTTAAACAGCACAGCACAGATACATGCGGGTATAATAGTGTGGAATTCATAGGCTGTAAGGAGACGTCACCTTTGGCAATGACAGGCCCAGCGAAAGTTTTAAATCAAATGTCTTTTACTTCTGACCCCAATACATTCATGTTTTTGTTCTAGTCTTGTTTATAATTCCTCCCTCCCCCCTTCCCAGCTTCTAGATTTTTTTGGTTTCTTAATTTTGGAATCTCTCCCACCACCACCCTCCATCTCTCTCTGCCATGACCATGTGCTATTTTCCCTAAGCTCACCTGACTTATTAAGTCTTGCAAACATGCATGTGGTAGCTCACATTCCTCCAGGAGCCTACTCCAAGCCATTGGCACCTCTTGAAAAGATATTTACTACTTTTCTAATGAATCTTAATAAGGACATTTTACATTTATATATTCATTTGCCTGTCTCCCTGGTGCTAGTGACTGGTAAGGGTGAAGGTACTATGTTTCTCAGAGGCATTTACCTTTTAATAGCAAGGATTACCTTTATGAAAATGAACCGTGTAATAGTGGTCTCTCATACCAAGTGGAAGACATACTTTTTGACAGAGGAGCTTCCAGCATCTGTCAAATTTTGCCCCGTGCCGGTCTTCTCCTGATCTCCTAGTATTTTCAGGTAGATATATGGCCAGATCATTATTTCCTAAGTGAGTAGGAAATCCTTGGACTGGACCCCAAAGTGAATCTTTATTTTGTTTCTTATTGCTATTATGAGAATTATCACAAACTTAAAACAACACAGATTTATTATCTTACAGGTCTGTAGGTCAGAAGTCCAATGTGATTGTCACTGGCCTTGCACCAAAGTGTCAGCAGGGCAGCATTCCTTTCTGGAAACTCTAGGAAAGCATCCATTTTCTTGAGTTGTCCAGCTTCTGAAGGTCATCCAAATTCCTCAACTCATGGCCCCCTTCCTCCATTTTCAAAGCCAGCAATGTTTCCTGTCTTCCATCATCACATCTCCCTCTGAATACAGCCAGGAAATGTTCTCTGCTCTTTAAGGACTCAACTGATTATATTGGGCCAATCCAGATAATCCCCAACATCTCATCTCAATGTCTATACCCTTAATCACCTCTACAAAGCCCCCTTTGCCATGTAAATTAATATGTTCACAGGTTCCGGGGATTAGGGCACAAACACCTTTGGGAGCCATTGTTCTGTCTACCAATCTCATTATACTGATCAAATATTTCCGAAGGAGTTAGAAGATCATAAACGTGAATACTGTATCCCTAGGGCTGAGACAGGAACAAATGATACATGCAACCTGGATAATAGAGGAGGAGAAAAACGCCAGTGTTCTACATTCTAATCTGATGGTTATTTACGCATTGACAATATCCATTGTTTCCAACTTTGTAGGTGGAAGGGACTAGGTGATCTCTTGAAATTCATCCCAGGCTTCCGAGTCCATCCTTAATTTACCAGCCTGTGGCAATGTGGGTTCAAGTCCACTGAATTACTGTTTTTCTATTTAAAGACCCTCAGCTGAATGGGCAAGGGGGGAGTGAGCAGTTACCAGAGCCTGGATAGAAGGCTGCCTGTCTGACATTGTGGCTTTTGGTATGTGCAGGTAGTCAACCTGGGATGACTCAGCAGGGAGGGAATTTGGGGAACAAAAACCCAAATACCACTCTCTTCTCTTTCTTCAATCTATTGCCAGTGCCATTCCAATTCCGCCCCACCCCACCACCACCAATGCTCACCCACACACTTCTGTTGGTTGAATCCAACCAGCAAAAGCCAGCAAGGAAACCCACTGATGTAGTCCTTGGGTAGGCTGCGATGGATAGAAGTGGGAAGTGGGTGTGAAATGGCAAATGGAAGATATGTAATGCAAATGGTAGACAGGGCATCATTTTGGAGCATCTGGGCACAACTGGGGAAGATGAGGATATCTAGAGGCAAAAACAAGGATGTATATATAAATAGGTTTAAAAAAAAGAGGTTTATAGGGACATATTCTAACACCCATGGCCATACTCACTTAAAGCCCAGGTTCAGAGGGGAGGGACATGTCCTTAAAAACATAAAGCCATAGCAGACAGTAGTAGAGGCTGATGAACACTGGGCTGAAATCTGCATAAGCCTAATGGTGTCAATAGATGGGAAAGCACTCTCTGCCAAAACACTTCACGCACAGTGTTTCTCTGGCTGCGTGCAACCATTTCCCTACTTCCAACCAAGCTCCTGGTGGAATGAGGCAATGGATGGGCATTCATATTTATTGAGCACCTTCTGTGAGGTTGGTATGTTGTGTGTATTATCTTACAAAATGCTCACAATAAACCCAGAGACAGTTGTTTCTTTCCCCTTTTTACTGAAAAAGAAATGGAGGCTCGTTGACATTCAATCATCTACTTATGTGTTCATTCAGTCAAGGGCTATTTATTGAGTGTTTATGGAGTGCCTGGTGCTACATGAAGTATTTGGATACAAAGTTAAACAAGGCACCATCTGCGTTTTTCTCTCTTATGCAGAAACACTTTGACAGATCTTTCTATACAACATAGGACATGAGGAGTTCTTGAAAGCCCACCTGGATTTTTCCTTTCCCCTGACCTCATGCTGTTGCCACATCAGCCCCTGGTCCCTGCCTGTCTCTCCTTGTCACAACCACCACTGGCAAAAGGAGGGCTTTCTACCGGCACACATTTCCGTGTTATCCAGGAGAGCTCTCCGTAGCTGCAAGTCAGAATCCAGGCAGACAGTAACACGTATGACAGAGCATGAATTGTACTTCCTTTTTGTTTATTTATATCCTCTCTCTGAGTGAAGGGAAAGAAAGGGAAGGTACAGTGACATTCCTTGGACAGTTTCACTAGAGTCTAGTTTTAAAGCAAGCTCTGTGTGAATAGAGAGACACAGAAATTTTATGATTCAGACTTTTTCCATCCCATGGATGTGAATATTTCTATTGAATCACACACTGTGCATCCTCCCAACACACACACACACACACACACACACACACACACACACACACACACACACACCTCTACACAGCCTGAGTCTAGTTTAGGTTTAGGTTTCTAATCCTTCTCAGCTTCTCAGCCCAGCATTACAGGCAGCCACTCTTAATGGGTCAATGTCCGTAAAATGCGTTTAGGCTGATGCAGAGTCGTAAATCAGTTGGGACTACACAAGTCACTTCTAGGACTTTAAAACGGTCATAATGTGCTCATAAGGGTAGGAACTCAGGCTCTCAGTAAAGTATCCAAGAACGTATTGATACCTTTTGCTGTATCCCTTCCCTGTGAACCCTTATTACCTATTTGATTGCCTTGCAGCCTAACTGTGGGTGATCTAAAGATCTGACATCTTCTAAAGGTTTGACCCTTCCAGGTTAATGATTAACCTGGCTTCATCACTTCTTAATAATGTCCTTCTCCTTGGGGTTTTAGCTGTGGTCACCTCTAGGCAAGGCTACCCTTGACAACCAAGGCAAATGGAGGACAAAATACATCGTGCTGTCCCTAAGTTTTCGGGAAGCAAAATCTCTACTTAGTTAAGGCTGAAAGTCACTACAGAAGACTAGAGCTTGGTCTGAATATAACTTACAGCTTTGATGAGGCTACAGCTAGACTTAAAGACTTTGTCAGCCTTGGGAATCTGCTAAGAAATCCCATTTTTTAACTGTCCACAGGAGAATCCCTAGAAGACAATGTATTCCCAATCTAGGGGCTCACTGCCTAGAAGAGAATTATCGGTCCACTGGAAATTCTAATATCTGAGTCATACTCATATATTATAAAGTATCAAACTTTATAAACAGGAGTTAGTTCCTTGTATATGATAATGCAGTGACTTATATGCGAAGATAAGGAGGTAGAAAATCCACGTGGCGTGTGTCAACTGGCAGAATTTCTGAGG
This sequence comes from Aselliscus stoliczkanus, assembly GCA_033961575.1. Taxonomy (NCBI): domain Eukaryota; kingdom Metazoa; phylum Chordata; class Mammalia; order Chiroptera; family Hipposideridae; genus Aselliscus; species Aselliscus stoliczkanus. The sequence continues at coordinate 68,861,997 of CM066733.1, forward strand.
AGATTGGGGGGCCAGACTCTGTATGAGCTGGCACTTCCCAGAGGCCTTCTGGGCCTGTTCCACCTGTAGTATATTTCAATGAATTTATATCTTTAATTTGTTTAACTCTTGCTCTTTCTCTGTGCCTGTGGGAACTTCTAATGGTAGCCTTAGCTGTTTAAAGGAAATTGAATTATGTGCAAATATGAAAATGCAAATGAGAGTCATAGATATTTCTGGGCCTTTTGCCTCTGACTCAGACCTACAAATGGGAAAATATGGGGATGTGAGCAAACTGGCTAGAATGTTCTAGTTCCCAATGTGGCTTTGGCCATGTTCGTACTGATAATCAGTAAGTAATATCTTACCTCAGTTTCATAGCTGTTGCCTTTTTTTTTCAAATATTTCTAGACTTGCTGAATCTCATTTGAAATATGTCATGAAACTATGATTCAAATACTAAAAGTTGCAAATCCATCACTGCCCATTTGAGGAGAGAGATTGTAATAAATAAACATCACAGCAAGGCCTCTCCAGCTGCTTTATCCTCATGGAGCATCTCCTTATCCTAAAAAATATATTATAGATATGTTTCCCTTTCTATTATATAATATATGAAACATATATGATATAAATGTACAAAGCGCTTGTCCCCACAAACATGTATATGCATAAGGCACAAAACATGTATGTGTATTTAACATCTGTCACATAACCATGTACCACATATGTGCATGCACACATATTTGTGATACATAGATGCACACATATAAAATGTGTATAACAGGCATGACATATAAAATATATGAATGTAACACATCCATATTTATGCATTATAGGGCATGTGTACATGGTGTGCACATGTATACCTACATGTAGCATGCTTATGGGAATAGGTAAGCATAAAAATAAACATTATACCATGAACATATAATATATAAACCTATGCAGCATATCTCTATAACATAACATATGTATCTATACTATATGCTTTTTATATATGATATATGTATATATGTAAATATATAGCAAAACAAACCATATTTCATAACATGTAATACACATACATAACAATTTATAATATATATGTAATATATGAATAATATGTTATAAATATGCTCCTCTTTCTATTCTACATTGAAAATTCATAAATATGATATATAATTGTATGTGTAATTTAAAAATTTAATAATGTAGATAGTCTTTTATAAAGGAGAAATAGCAAGAAAGCAATTGATAAAGTAATGTATATTTCAATTGGGAAAATCTGGGGCATGACTATACTAGAAATTGAGGATGAATTTGATTTTTTTTTTAATCCACTTAAAATGAATACCTCTGGATTAAGAGCTGTAAAAAGATCAGAAGCCATTCCAGTCCAACTACACAGGAAAATGAAAGAACAGAAGTGGAAGCAACACTAGACTACAAACTAGCATTAGACTACATAATAACAGACTAGATTTATTAGCATATTATGAGAGGAAGAGGGAAATAACCCAAACGGCTGTAGGAATAACATGCAAAGAACATTACCAGATCTTTACATACAAAAAGTCCTGAGGGGTGTGGGGCAAGTTTTCATCATGTCTGACTGTCCACACATTGCGGGACACTAAGAACCCTGGATTTCATCCACTAAATTCCAATAACACATCCAATTGTTGGGGGCAACTAAAATTACCCCTGAAAATTTCCAAAGGGAAATTTTCAGCCACACTGAGGGGCTGGGCTTCTCTCATGGAGAGACACTAACTACTACAAGGAATGGACTAAACATCGCTTTTATCCAGATCTTCACTCTCTAATTAATGGATTAGAATAAGCATGATTGTACTATTTAAAACTTGTTTCTTTGACATTCATAATTTTTTCCTCTACACTTTGAAAGCAATTTTGTAAGTTTCCGTATATTGAGGCATCTTTAGCTTTCATCTGATATGTGTAATAATGTATTATAGATAGGTCTAAAACATTTGGTACATTTGGTGCACTCAGGGCGGTCTAAAAAAATCTATGAGCAGTGCAATGTCGGCTCTACCATCGTGAGATAGCTTTAGCAATGAGGACATGGCCAGAGTGCTATATATAGATCTTCTCTCACAGAAAGCAGCTTCAGTAATTAACATCGTGGTAATGTTCAGTCTCATTGCTAATGAGGTTCATCAGAGCATGGTGAACATTTGTACATAGGGAAACTGTTTTTAAAATATATGAAAGGATAACTTTCAATGGGAAAAATTCATTAAAGCATAATCCATAATCTTAAGGATGTCAGGAAGGACAGTTTTGCTTGTTGATTTTGGGGTGAAAGTCAGACAGTAATAGTGTATGATTCAAAGACTTTTCCTTTGGACTCATTTGCTTTCCTTTGAGTTCATTGATCAGATGTTACCAAAGCCTCCAAAAATGGGGCTTGGTGTGACCATCCTTGATTCATGTACCCTTGTGATAACTCTGGCTAAATAATAGAAAGAGTGAATAAAGATTTTATAGCTGGAACTTTCTGAATCCAACCTGAATGGCAAGTTATATCCAAATGCTTCAAGGCCATAGAGAACACAGAGGCATGATATGCATTTTGCTCTGAACAAAATATTAAGCATTCATGATGTCATACATCAAAGGGAAAAAAACTCATGGTCATAAACATTGCATGTCACACCTGTTCATGGCTTATCTATGTGACAATGTATAGGGAGATAACTGATCCTCTATTTAAAAATGATTCTTCAATAATAATGTTAATCTCATGATGGATTATTTTACATGACACTGTTGGAAGTCTGACATTTAATTTTGTGAACTTGTTGCAACGATGTTGCTAACCTTTTTTGATATCAGAGGGATTGTTCAGTATGAATTTGCACCAACTAGACAAACAATTAACGAAGTTTACTATTTGGAAGTGCTGAAAAGGCTGTTAAAAAAGTTATATGACCTGAACTTTTTGCCAACAATTCATGGCTCTTGAATTATGACAATGTACCAGCTCACATGGCACTGTCTTTGAGGGAGTTTTTAGCCAGTAAACAAATAACTATATTGGAACACCCTCCCTACACACCTAATCAAGCCACCAATGACTTCTTTCTTTACACAAAAATAAAGGAAATATTGAAAGGAAAATATTTTACTGATATTCAGGACATCAAGGGTAATACGATGATAGCTCTGATAGCCGTTCTAGAAAAAGAGTTCCAAAATTGCTTTGAAAGGTGGACTAATTGCTGGCATTGGTGCATAGCTTTTCAAGGGGACTACTTCAAAGGTCACATTGCTGAATAGTGATATTCAGCAATGTGATATGTAGCACTTTTTCTAGGATGAGTTTCGAACTTAATTTGTCAGATCTCATATGAGGATATGCTGTCTTCTATTTAACAACGTTCTTTAATAATAACATCAAGCAGGGCCGGCCAAATGGGTCATTCATTAAGAGCTGGTTTTGGGATACCAACGGCCCCGGTTCGGATCCCACATATGAGGGCCAGTGAAACTGCCCTCTACAGCTAACAACAGCTCCACCTGGAGCTGGGTTGCGAGCCCTGGCAACAGTGTAGGCTGCAGCCCCTGCTGCAGTGGGCTGCCATAGGCTACAGTGAGTGGCCCGCAGCCAGCGTGAGCGGCTGGCAGCCAAGCGTGAGCTGCCAATAGCCGCGGTGAGCGACATCCAGAGGCCAGCGACCGATCTGCCTCATCTGGGAAGAGCGCAATGACGATACCAACAGTGAAGCAACATCCTTCGCAACTAAACTGAAGAACAAAAAGACAGCAACTTGTCTGTTCCCCTTCCCCGATTCCCCAACGCTGTTCCCCTCCCCCAATTCCCCAATAAAAAATCTTAAAAAAAAAATAATAATGACAGCAAGCATTTATTGAGCGCTTATGGTATGCCAGGCACTCTTCTAAGTACTTCACCTATACTAACTCATTTAATCTTCACAATACTCTTCTATGGTACTGTCTATTATTACTGTCCACTATTATATATGAGAAACAGAGGCACAGAGAGGTTGAGTAAGTTGCCCAGTGTTACATAGGAATGAATGATAGGGCTAATTTGAATCCCTGTTGTCTGGTTACAGAGTACTCTCTTTGAACCAATATGCCTTGCTGTCTCCTAAACTCATTCTTCCCCTCCTTGAAATTTGTCAGCAGTTTTTTAAGAATTAAAGAGAAAAATCTGGTGATTGGCCAATCTAGTGCTGGTACCTAATTATAAAAACATAACTAAGAATTGTCATGACTCTGTCCTTGAAAGGATTTTAAACTTTCTCACTAGCCTTAAAAAATTTTATAAACGTCAACTGATTGACCATCATCTGAAATGTCCACCTTGCATAATGACAGAGCAGCTCATGTTAACACTGCCCAAGAAAACTAAGGCTAATTGGAGTGATATCTTTGTGCGACAAGCTACAGAAAATATGTACTTTTGGTCACCAGATCTGCCTTTCTCTTTGCACCAGCCATCAAACTACTTATTTGTCTGGTTCTCCAAAATACTAGAAACCACGAGCACTGTTCCCTACATCTATCTTCCCTTTATATGCCTTCTGCCTCCCCTCCCCACCTTCCCTGTAACCAGCATTAACTATGGACAGATTTCACCAAAGATTTTCCAAACAGCCCGGCAAGTTGGACACACTGGGCTTTTCCTTACACAACCCAGCAAGCTCCTCCGCTCCTTCACCTCCCGCTTCCCTCATGAGGAAACACACCACACCCCTCATATTTTTAATTGAGTGTGCTTTTCCCTTTCATTACTGCTGAAGACTCTGAATGGGACTCTTGTGTGAGAGGAACGACAATGGTCCTCATTTGATGGGGTTATTTACAATAGGAAAAATGGCTTTAAAAAGAGAAAGCAGGAGAGACAGTTCCAGCAAGAGGCCTGACTGTAAAGCCATTCTTTCATGAGGAGTCTGGCACCCTCCTTACCTTTTCCTGGCCATCTGCCAAGCTCTCCTCTCCTGGAGAGTGGCCCTTGAGTTTTGTTACAGTTTCTGTACGATGCTGCTGCAGCAGCCGGGCTCTGTGGTGTGACTCATTTCCGCAGTGAGAATACTCCGGTACATTAACAGCTCTGTCTTCTTTGATCAAGTGACACCAGGGCATCCGTTCCCATGGCCAACATTTTCAGATGATTAGTCTTTTCCTGGGCACACCCGCCTAGAGAACAGGACACTAGCTGTGGAGGATGGAGCTGAGCTTGGCTCCATAGGCAGATGTGGAAGAAGGGGGTGGGTTTGGCCCAAGGCCTGCAATGGCCTAGGCAGCATTTGAAAACCCTGGGCCAGTGGATGAGGAGAAATTGTCTCCTTTCCCTGGACACAGCTCTCCAGCTCCACACTGGGGTCCATACTCTGTCCAAATGCAGAACTGTATGGGGCAGCTTGAAGAGGCCATGACACCTCTATCAGCCACTTGAACACAACCACCCAGTCAATGTGGTGTCCTGGCAGGGGACAAGGGATCCACAACCAGACTGCACAGGGAGTTTCAATCCTGGGTTTCGTTAGCTGTGCAAGTCTGTTACCTTGGGCAAGATATTTAAATGCTCCATGTCTTGGTTTCCTTATCTGTGAAATGGTTATGGAATTATAGCATCTAATCAGAAGTCATTTGGAGAATGAAGTGAGAACATTTATAGAAAGTTCATCATACAGTGCCCAGTGCAAAGAAAGCTTTTACTAAATGTTGGCTGATACGATTTATGTATAGCAGAGTGCTAAGTTCACCTAGACCTTAGCAAAAACAAAGGAGCTTGTGTGACATCTAGGATTGGTAGATTTAGCCTGCTGTACATTTTCCTTTAGTCCCAAGAATTCTCCCCATTGTTGAGTACAAAGCTACAATGATAACAATGACTGACTTTTATTGTGCATTTTTTGTACTTCAGGTATATGTATTTGTATATATATCATTAAAGCATCCCAAGGTCATTCTAAAAGAGATTCTTCTTTTAACCTCAATTTTCAAATAAAGAGCCTGATAGTCACAGAAGCTAAGCAACTTGTCCAAGATCTAAAAGCCAATGAGTAATTCAGGTGGGCTGTGGGAAAACCCCTTATCCTAGGACCCCACTGTAATCTTCACTACTGAAATCTGCTTAAATCTGCATACATTCACTGTCCAAATCTTTTTTGCTTTGCTCTTTTCGTGTCTTAAGAATATATATCTTTCATGTCCCTGATGACTCCTTTCTGGAATCAGAGATCATGACATGGACACTTGAGAGGCTATACAAATAGGTTAGTACAAGTGCCTTATTTACAAGTGAAATGGAAGTGATAAACATCTAAATAAAAGCATCCTGTCCACAATGGTGTAAGTTAAAAATAAGGAATAATGTATTGCCCTTCCCAAGTGGCAGGTTAGTGGGGGACAAAGGACTGAACCACATCCTGTCAAATGCCAAGGAGGCTGGTGAAGATGGGGTGTGTTGTGCAGGCCCTCCTGGTGTCCTTGAAATCTAAGCATTATCAGCTACAGCCAGTTTTTCCCTGTGTACTGGCTTCTGTTTCAAGTAATACATTCTTCTTCTTCTTCTTCTTCTTCTTCTTATTATTATTATTATTATTATTATTTTTATTTTTAAGGTAGATGGCCTTGCTAATAGACAAGTTTTTTTTTTCTCATTCCTTTTCTGAACTGTTGTTTCATTTGTCTCCTCCTTATTTTATTTATCCAATTTCCTTCAAATTGCACTGTTTGTTACTTGGCCTCGGGGAGCACTGGCTATTAAAACTACACTAATAATTTTAATTTACTTAAAATGATGTAAGAACAGCACAGCTGCCAAGAAACGCAGGGCCTCCCAATAGGCACTAGAGCAGGAAGGAGGCATTAAATGAAGAGAGGGGCCTTAGGCTCTGAACCCCCAAATTCAGTGGGATGTTTCCGAGGAAGGGATGGCCTCATCAGCAAGCTCACGTGGACCCCATCAGAATGCAGCTATGTTTCTCTGTCAGTGCACATTGTAGGGGATGTTTTAAGTTTCTGGAACAAATCATTCAGGGTGGCCGGTACCATGAGGTGTAATTATTCACTGTATAAAAGCTTTTGCCATTGAAGAGGCCTTTGGCATACTGAAAATTTGATTAAAAGAACTATTCGTACACAATTATTTAAACATGAACCTTTGTTGTAGCATGAGATGCATGTATACTTACTTGTACCTTATTCTAACATCATTTCTAACAAATCGTTTAAAGAAGAAAAAGAAAAGAAAGCAAAGGTGGTTGGATGGCATCTGTTCCAGAGAAGTCGCTTATTCATAGGCCCCTGAGAAGCAGTGGGAAAGACAATTGCTTTTCAAATGATGTTGGGTGGTGTCATGCATCAGTTTTCTCCTCTAGATACATGAGAACGCTAGCACCTAGTTTAGCTGGCGGTGGAAGTGGAAAGAGGTGATGCATGAGAGAGCAGGTTGAGATACATGCATGATGTAGTTATGAGGAATTACAAGGCAATCCTTCAGGGAAAGCGCAGTAATATGTTTTAGTGTCAGCTCCCAGAATGTGGAGTCCAGTGGAGAAATCATAACAAACAGGTAATCCTAGTCATGAGGTGATGGAAGCCATTTACTCTGCTTTAAACCAGGCCAGAGAAGTATAGAAATAATTAAGCCCAACTTTCTTATGTTTCAGTCAGAAAACCTGAAATCCAGGCAAAAGTAGTTCCTCTTTGAAGGTCACCATCTAATTATAGGCAATACTAGAATCCATGTCTTTCAATGATTCATTCATCTTGTGGTTTTCCCCTGCAATATCAATCTCATTGCTTAGGCGTAATGTCTAGACCCCACTCCCAGCAGTTTTTCTGATTCCATTTTAGTCAGGACTCACTATCTGAACTCCTTTGGAGGGAGTCTTGCATTCCTGTACAGTGTCACTTGAATAGATTAATAATTAGTTTATTTGCAATACAGGCTCCAGTGCATGTTAGGCTAGTAAATAATAGGTATCTAATCATAACTTACCCTGTGTTTCCCAGTAGATAACTGGCATCATAGACATGGAATAACTGGAGATTTAGGCTTTAATCCTGACTTTGCTACTATTTTCTAGTCTCAGCCATGGTGGAAAAGGCCCACACTCTGCTTCCTACCACCTTGTAGCACAATGCTATTGGATCATACATTATCTCTATCAGGGAAGCAACTGAGAGTTATCATTTATTATATCTCTAGTAGTCAGCATGGTGCCTGAGTACCTAATAGGTGCTAAATAAAAGTTGGAGGGGAAAAAAAAAGACAGAAAAAAAATGAATGGACAGACTCAAGAGCTATGGCCTAGGATTGAGATGGGACAGAAGTCTTGGAAAGGTCATGGTGAATTAGACAGAGGTCTGGATCAGACTAAATTATGGACTAAGCTGGGCTGAGGCTAGGGGATTGATCACATGTGGCAAAATGGTCCGATGGATTGGGGAGGCACCATCAGGCGTGATCAAGTACAGACAATGAGAAAAGTTCTTTCCAGGAGGATGGGTAGAAGAGATTTCATCAACAATTCTCCCTACTTTTAATCTGTGTAAAATGTTTCCATAATGAAACATTATAAAAAGAGGTTTGTTTGGTTTGGTTTCTGAGCAACTAGACTTACAAGAAGAGATTGGAGCTAGATCAGCAAAATATGCTGAATTTAGGAGGTTGGGTCTGTGCTGTAGCAGCACCAGGGAGAGCTCCCAACAGCTGTTGGTGCTTCTGTGGAAACTGATCATGGAGACATGCTGACATTTGGAGGGTTCGCAAAGGTCTCCTTCATTAACTCATGCCAACACAATCTTCCTTGGTGTTAAGAGGTTCTGACTTGTCAGGGTCAGTCCCGCTCCTCCACTCTGGTACTTTTGGCTCACCCTCCATCCATACCATTGGGTATGACAGCCATAGAACCCCTGGGCAGGAAGAGGGCTCAAGGTTGGAAGTTTGGTTTCTCCTGAGTTGGAGGAGGAATTTTGCTTCTTCCAGCAGGATCTTTTTCTTCATTAGACTCTTCCCCACTAGGGCCCTTCTGAGGGTCTTGCGGACCGAACTCTTGGTTGGAGTCTTGATAACAACTGGCTGCTACTGCATCCTTTTAAGAAGGCAACTCTGCCCTGTAGTCTCCTTCCATCATTTTGAAAATAAGGTATCTGAAAGTGATCTGGAATTCCAAAGGCGTGCCTTTACAGAGCTAATCCATCCTTTCACTACAGCTTCAGCCCCAAGTTGATTATATTTTGGTTCCCTTCATTCAAAGTTGAATCCATATCATATAGTCGATAAAAATTATCTAGCCATTATTAATGCGTTAATTAAATCAGTATGGAATAACTCAAATCAGTATGGAATAACTACTGTGCATTGTATCCTCCCATTTGCCAGATACAAAAAAGCCTAATTAGACAAACACCTTGACCTTTGGGAGCTTTCAGTTTATTAATAGTAGGAGGAAAATGAAGAAGTTATTTATATGAATACTTAAAATATGAGGCAGGATATGATAAATGAAAAAAATTGAGACACAGATGAAATGTTTGGGAGTTTAGGAAAAAAGAAAATATTTCTCATGGGTGTCAAGTATGAAAAAAATGGACATGAAGAAATCTATCAGAAGCTCTTTTTGGCTGGCTGACCTAAGAACGGGCTTTCACAACTGACGACCAAGAATCTACCATTAGTCAAGGAGAGTGATTTGATGATCTATCCCAAGCCTGGATATGTACTACAGACTTTCCTCCTGTTTCCCATACACTCAAAGGGACAAAGCTGTGTGAATGACCCATTGTGTAAGGTTACTTGCTACAGCTTGAATTTTATGGGAGTTGGCATTAGATTACAGGGTAAGCCATACAGCTGAGAAGCAGTGAAATGTGGTACATTTGTCTTGGTCTCTAATAGACATGCAATGATGGAAGTGGTGGGCATTTAGAGGGGGGAGAAGCATTTGTGCTGTTTCTGGAAGTGAAAGGATTAGTGCCAGATTCAGTCTGATATTTCTGTAGTACACATGAAAATTTCTATCACTGTGGCATTTAAGAATCCTGATGCTAGCCTCATCCTTTCATTGAAGACAAATACATGTGGAGAAATGAGATGTATTTGTTAATCAACCACACCCACTTCATAGGAAATCTTGGACCAGAAAGCACGATCCTTGATTTTCCAAGCCACTACAAAGCCATAGTTTCTACTATTAATTAGTTTTGACTTTCCATTAACTTAATTCACCCATCATCCCTTACCACCATCAGACCCAAATCTTTCAGACTTTGGAGAGAAACTTGTTCTACAATTATTAATCAATCCATATTGTAAAATATCTGCTAATCTTTGCAAGAATTATGCCAGGGCTAAATCTGTTATTTTGCTGTCTTTCCCACCTGGAAAGTTTCAATTACAGGGGTGTTTCAAAAGGGCCCCATAATAGGGCTATTAACAAGGTGATGAATGGCTGTGCTGAACTGAAGGTTCCTTAAGTGCAATTTCAAATTGTTCTCTGTATGCGGTGAATGAAGTAAGACTTAACTAGCCTCCTAGCAGGCTGCTTCTGGTTTCACTTTCTTTTTAAAAAAAAAAATGGAAAAGAGCCATGTTATCAATGCTTTTGAAAGTATTTTGTGTATACCGGGGATGCCAAAAAAGTGTACACACATGACTTGTATTCATCTTCTGCTATCGATATATATTGAGTATTACAATTTTAATAGTTTTTTTCCTGTCTTAAAATGTGTATACATTTTTGGGGCACCCTTTGTATATACTTAATTTCTCAAAACATAGCATCTACATGTTTCCCTTCAAGTTAAAACATTTTTTGCCAATAACTAAGCTCCATGTATTGGAGATGGATAACACATCCTGTCCAATATCTATATGCCTATAAAGACACCCCAAAACCATGTACACAAAAGGTATAATTTCATAAATGTAGAAGTATTTAAATAGATAATAAGAAGAAAGAATGTATAAGTATAAAAACACATGGATAGAAAGTCAGTTTTGTTAAAGATAGCATAGAATTCTATAGAGTGTGCCCGGTGCGTACTTTCTGCACCTGCACCCACAGACCCATCAAGAAAAATGCAAATGAACAAGAAGAGGAGGAATGGAAGAAAAGGAGTACAAAAAATGCCTGATTTCATGCTTGTCTTCTAAATAACTCTCGTTGCAATTTCTTTCCTTAACATATTAGGCCATGGTGACATTTCTAGAAAAGCACATATAATGGAGCCTGAACTAATAAAATTAGTGAATAGAAAAAGAAGAGCCTACTGTGTTCTTAGTCTTTTGACATTATCTACCACTATCCCAATTCCCTACTGTTTTCCTCCTTTCATTTTGCTGTGATTTAATTTGATTTAGTTCAATAAGTACTGACTGACTGTGTACTCTGAGCCAGGCACTGGGTTTGGCAATAGGATTCTAGAAAATAAAAAGACAGCACCCATGCTATCAAAGAATTCATAGCTGGATGAGGGGACAGCACCTATGTCACTGAACTATAGTTAAGAACACAAGACCTAATTCAGAAAGGGTTGACAATTGGGAAGTGGGGATGGTGGTTAGAGTAAGTCTTTCTGAATGAGCAGACATATGAAATAAGTGTTCAGGGATGGAAGGTACTTAGCTGGGACAATAAAGGAGCAAACGGCATTCCAAAGGGCACCAAGTAGGGAGAGAATGTAGGTTTTTAAGGGAAGTGTAGGTAGTATAGTGAGACTGTAATGTAGACTTTAAGGCAACAGACATCAAATGATGAACAGAGATTGGAATATCGGATCCAAAAAAACGAATAGAAAAAAATTAGTTTGTAAGATCGTGCACGCTACCTTTCCTGCCTTCACTCTTTAACCTCTCCACCCTTTGTTTTCTTAAGACCATCTTGAATTGGAAAAAGAGACGGGCAGAAAAATATTTTGTTTTCTTTTGGATGCTTTTGTTTAGGGTAGCATAACAGAAACAGAGAAACCTGCAGGCCATGAGAGAGAACCCTGCCAAGCATGGCAGCAGTAGGGGTCTACACAAGTGACAGGTTAGAGTGGTAAACATAAGTTAGGGAATATGACTCTCTTCCTTCCAAAGTATATCTCACATGGATAATCACAGGTAAAAATCGAAAGTTGAAAGAATTAAACATAGGGCTCATATAACTTTAAGGGATATTTAGGCCATTTCTAATGATAACCAATTACAAAGAAAACTTGCACATGTTCTTGCACACGTTCCCTCTTCACTTCATCTATTAAAAAAATAGTTGTATCACTATGTGCCAGACACTGTTGCAAGTTCTGGGAACAAGGAAGTGAGCAAGACAAGTAAGGTCCCTGCTCCAATGGGGCTTGGAACTGTGTAGGAGACGATGCCAACAACTAAACAGATGGATGAATAAGGTAGTTTCAGATAGCAATGACAGGATGGTGAGTGAGCAGAGCATAGTGGGTGATGAATTAAAGAGAGTGGTCAAGGGGTGCCTTCTCTGAAGAGATGTTTACACAGAAACTTGAATGAAGAAAAGGAATGAGATATACTAAGATCTGGAAATAGAGTTTTCCAGGAACAAGTACTAGAAATTGGTAAGGCTGTAATGTAAAAAGGAGCTCAGATTGTTGGAAGAAAATCAAGAAAGTCAGCATGGCTAGAGCAAAGTGAGCAAGGGCAAGAGTGCAAGGAGATGAGGTTTGAGAAATTGCAATGGAGCAAACCATACAAGGCTTTGCAGGCCATGGGAAGACGTGTGAATTTTGTTCTCAGTACTCAGAAGTACTCAGTTCTCAGAAGCATTGGTTGGTTTTAAGTAAAGGGATGACACGATTTTATTTGCATTTTCCCTTTGCCATCAATACTTGTGGCCACATTCATGTGTATAAAATTCACACCCATCATGAAGGATCTACAGACTGTATTAGCTTGTTCAAGGCAGAAACACTACCTCTGTGAGAGTCTCCCATGGTGAGTATTACCAGCTTCTTTCCCCTCTGTATACCCACCCCTCTCCATCACAAGAGAGAGAGCTCTGTTTTTCTTTCCCTTAAATTTAGGCTGCACTTAGGGACTTGCTTGACCAATATGAGTGATGACCTGGGACTTCAGATGTTAGATCATTAGATTTCTTAGTTTTCACTTGGATTTTTTGGAATGCTTTTTGTTTTGTTTTGTTTTGTTTTGTTTTAACTATTCCCTCTAAAAGCTCACCATACAACATGACACCTTAGCTCCATAGAGGAGTCATGTGTAGGGAGACTCAGTTGACAGCTCCAGCTGAGTTCCCAGCAGACAGTTAACTTCAACTGCCATCCATGAGGGAGCCATCCTGGATGTCCATTCTAGTCCAGACTTGACATGACTGCAGTCCCGACCATTGATCTGACTACAACTTCATGAGAACCCCAGAGAAAGAATCTCCCAGGTCAGTGCAGACAATTCACAAAACTGTGGGAGCTAAATTGCTGCTTTTAGCCACTAAGTTTGGGGTGGTTTACAATGCAGTAGTTGACCAGAATTGTCTCTTTTGTCTAAAACTTGGTACATCAGGAATCACTGGTTTCTCACTCCATGGCTTTTTCCTAACTTTCAGAGGTCTCCTCTCGTCTCCTCTCCTTTCCCCTCCCCTCCCCTCCACTCCCCTCCCCTCCTCTTCTCTCTCTCTCTCTCTCTCTCTCTCTCTCTCTCTCTCTCTCTCCCCCTCCTTCCCTCCTTTCCTCTCTCCCTCCTTCCCTTCCCCTCCCCTCCAATTCCCTCCCCTCCTGTTCCCTCCCCTCCCATTTCCTTCCTTCCTTCCTTCCTTCCTTCCTTCCTTCCTTCCTTCTTTCCTTCCTTCCTTCTTTCTCTCTCTATCTCCCTTCCTCCCTTCTTCTGTCTCACTCTCTCTCTCTTTCTTTTTTTCTTTCTTTCTCCAAAATAGAAGCAGGTGCAGTTCCCTCACATGCATTTGGCTCAAACTCAGTAATCAGTCAGCCATACAGTTGTGGATGTTCCAGAGCTGAGCTCAGTGATCTCTCAGAGGAGCCACAAAGAATGCCTAATCAAGCATTTTCTTCTACGATTGTCTCTGTCAATGTTTGCCCTCACTTCTTTTTGCAGTTTCAGGCATCTTCATTTCAGTATTTTGTTGTTATTGTTAATCAAGTAAATGAGGTTCATCTTATCAGCAGGCAGTTGATGAGTGCTTTCTTAGATTGCCATGATTCTGTAGATATGTATGTGATGTCTGGGTTAGTTAGATACTCATAACTATAAAACATAGGACAGTTCATTGATTGATTGATTACCATGGAGAACTCTTCCTCTTATCATGCCGTGATGACCCAAGTTGCATGATCTCATTTGCCATGCACATATTAATTTTGGCAATCGTGTATACTTAATACTGGTACATTATTTACTGCTTAAATTGTGTTTCCTTCATCTTATTCCAAATGAACAAGTCAATGAGTTCATAGATAAACATGGTTATGAATGTAGCTCTTTCCATATCCATAAACATGGATAAAGGCAGGATTATGTACAACAGAACAAAAATAAAACAAAACCCCTGGTTGCACATTCAGATCTTTTTAGAGAAAGGGGAAAAATAGAGTGGATATCCTGTGGAACCTTCATGCCCATCAATTCTGGGAGGTAAAAAGCTGAAGCCAATCTTAAATTATGGAAAATAGTTTGCCATGGAGTTGCAGTGATTTAGTTTAAGTAAACAATTAGCGCCAATAGTCTGCTGGCTCAGCAACCCATATGGAAGTCAATCCTAATAAATTATTTTCTGTGATCTTTCAAATCTTATACAAAATAACTCTTCATTGTCTAAGATTTTTAAAAAAAGTCTCTAAATAGCTATCAATTAACTTTCTATTTCCTGTTACAAAATGTGAACATTACGAGTCTTGAGTCACCCATGGACTCAAGGGGAAAAACCACTTCGGTCATGTGACCTCCTTCACATGGGGCATAAATGTAGCCTTTATATATTACTAATCTTAACCACAATGGGACTAATCATATTCTGATACTAAGTTAAGTTGAGGAATTAGAAGAGTTCTTTTTATTTTCAGTCTTTGGAAATCTGGATACAACACAAAAATTACTCAGAGGAAGTCTTCTTTCGAGGGTTTGTTTTTGGCAGAACTGAGTCTGCGGAAGGGGCCTTCTATGCTTGGTAGCACTCTGGTGTTGTTTCATATATTACTCTTGGAAAATATTGAAGTTTCCTTTGAATTATTTTTCCTAATGGTAAAAAACAGCTGAAATTAATGAGTGTTGTGAATTTAAATAGCATCACAGCATTAGTCATAAATATCTCAATAGTAAAGAAGCATATTATCATTAACATTGAAAATGATCAACAAAGCTGCTCATGCTATATTTTCTTTACTGGACAAATTTATCAGTTTGAGGTTGGCTCCTATCACTGTTGCTTGTCAATCCATTTCATTTGGCTGCAAGATACACCAACACATTTTGTTTTGAATAACTGCTACTTTTTACAAAGTGATCTATTTTGGAAGGAGGTGGCCAGAGGGAGAAGTGAGAAAATAGAGTTAACCTAATTACAATATAATGTTTTTTTTTCTTTTTAGTAATTTATATAGGGTGTCTTGAAATGTCATTTTCGGAAGAAAATGAAGGCTTTTTCTGTATCAGGACAAAGTAAATGAGGATGTCAATTAGTTTCAAATGAAATTCTTTCTGTTAACTCTCACTGTTGATGCTTTAATGAATAATACAGTAATACCCTGGTTTGCGAGCATAATTCATTCTGGAAGCAAACTACTTGTATTGCAAGACATCTCTCCTTTACTGCATTAAATTGTATTAGAAATGTTTTCTTGTCTAAAGGAACACTCGCAAACCAAGTTACTCGCAATCCAAGGTTTTACTGTATTTCTATTCATACGTAAATGGTGCAAGTCTGATATCTGTTAAAACTGTTTTGGTCAGACCATCTAAGTTTCATGAATAAGGACTGGTGGAGGGAGCCCTCTGGGGAAATGCAAGGCCTGGTGTTTCCTTGAGGTGTGGACCCATGTGAATTGCTCTGCCTGCAATTCCTTTCCTATAATTCACACCTTTGGGAAGAACATCCCTACCCCTCCATCAGCATCACGATGCTACATAACTTCCCCTGCGATGCCTTCCCTGATATGTTGAGATTTTCTACCATGGTCCTCCGAGAGTTCCTGTAGCATATCTCTAATACTCCATTCATCTGATATTATTTACATATCTTTCCCCAATGTCATCTCCTTTCTCTGACCAAGAAGAAGAAGAAGGCAAAGGAGAAGAAGAAGGAGAAAGAGAAGGAGAAGGAGAAGAAGAACAGGAAGGAGAAGAAGAGGAAGGAGAAGAAGACGGAGAAAGATTATGGCTTCTTTACTCTGGAGATCATATCTTATTCTTCATTATAATCCATGTATTTAATGCTTAGTACCTGGAATGTGTAGACAATAGTGCTGGCTGATGAAAATCCAAAGGGCTATCCCTAAATGTATACCATTTCCGGAGAAGTAGGGTTCTCCTTCAATCCTTATGGTGACACTGGGAAATTATTGAAGTTCCTTCCCTTTCAAACCAATAATCAATTTATGTGAGTTAGTTTTCTTATCTGTGGTGGTTAACCTTTGTCCACAAGACTAAGAGGTTTGCCAAGCCCAGTGAGTGGCATAAGAATTTCCTAAAAGGATAAAAATCATTCCTCTCTAAAGTTAAGGGAAGAGAATAGTCCCAAACAGATAAATAATAATCATAGTTCCTTGATTACAGATGACTGTAAACCATGCATGATTATTTAAAATAAGGAATGGTATAATAATTTGTTCTTTAACTAGTGTGTTGTAGTTTGGCTGAAATGCTCCTTAAAAATGCAGATTCTGACTCATCAGGACTTGTGTGCAGCTCAGGGACCTGCATTTCATACAAGTGTTCCAGGTAATTCTGATGCTGGTGCCTACAGATTGTACTTAGAAGAGACTCTGCTATAGATGTGGGGCTCACTTTTTTAGGAATCAGTTTTCATGTTGTTTCTATGTATGACTATTTGATTTTTTTCCCCTCTCTCTCTCCTCCATTGCGGGGGATCTGCCTCCGCTGACCAGGGCTCAAGAAGGTGGACACGGAGTCGGCGGATGAAAGACAGAAACCTTTTGTTACAGTAAAGACAGAAAATGGAGAAAGAGCTCTCCGGTTTATTTCTTACAGGCTTTATATACATTTTTCATTTTAGGGTATGTGCAAGGGTACGTGTAACATAACAGGAAAAAATATGCATTACCTCAGTAAAAAGTAGATCATTAACTATTTACCAGAAACCTAACGGTCAGTGAAACCTTAGGGAGTCAGTTTCCCAAGACAATTTTTTTTCATTAATCTAGATAGCCATTTTTCTTTTGTGTCCCAAGGAACTGGCCGTCCTCACCACATACCTCAATAAGTAGTAAGCACCCTCCAGGTGTGAAAAGAAACAATAGGAGCAGAAAAACAAGTTTATGCTTCACCAAGCCCACTAAAGCCAGCTTGCAAGCCCCTCAATATTGGGGACCATGGCCTTCAACACTCCATTTAGTATATAGTATAATCAGGACAAATGTCTGGCCCTTTACTTTTTTTTTCACTCCATTGCACTGAATGTAGTGCTCTGACCTCACAGTACCATCAGGGCAAGCATGGAGAGCTCATTCCTTTTCTCGGTTTCTATGAGGCTGGGAGAACGGATGGAATCTGAGGTGGCAACGGTACACAGAGGCCTTCCCTTTTCAAGGTGCTGTGTGACTTTCTGGTTTTGCATATCTGCACATAATGACAAGGCACATAAAAGCAAGTCCTTGGGAGTCAACACATTTATGCCCATCTTCCTCAAATGCCCCAGCTTCAGTCAATTCCCATCAATCCACTGGCATCCATCTATCACTATCCTGCTTAAAGACCACCAGTCACTCTACCTGCCTCTGGAAATGAGTCTAAACTCTGATCCTGTCTTATGGGCTTCTCAGGAGCTGGCTCTTGCCTTCCTTTCCAGCCTTGTCTGTCTCACCTGCCTCAGACACGTGATTCTCCAGTTGATGGGACTTCTTGGAGTGTCCCTAATATGGTAGTAGCAGGGTTTCCATGTACATGTTACCTCCTGCCTAGAAGACATTCACAAAACTCGGACTTTCTGCTTGAGGCCTGCTCTGTCTCCAGTACTCAGCTCAGTAAACACGTCGTCCAATGGGACGTTACCATGACGAAGCCATCTAGTCTGATGTGTTTAATTTCTCCATTTTCATATGCTCATCAAACTGTCATTAAAAAAATGTAACACCAGCTAATCTCAAGTTTATTAACACATATAATCATTCTAGCATTTAATCATTTGACAACCCAATGAGGTACTTTCCCATTTTATAGTTGAGAGAACCAAGGCACTGAGAGGTGAGACAACCTGGCCAAAATCACACAACCTATAAATGGGAGTTAAGATTAGAATGGATGTATCCTATCTCTAGCTCCATGCTCTTAACCTTCACACCATGACTAAATGGTCTTTTGCTTGGGTGCCTTCACCACTAGATGAGAAATTCCTGGAACACAAAACCATGTCTGAGTTTTCCCTGGATTCTGCTTTCCTGGCAAACTGTCTGTTCCACAGTAGATGTTCAATTAACATGTGATTGGATAAGTCCTTTAATGAGATCACATGCCTCTGACCTTGACAAGGATTACAAGAGTAGCAGAAGCCACAAAAAAAGACATAATTGAATTGTCCAACCAGAGCCCATTAAGACCACCACCCAGTTATAGCCTGTAGGAGCGGCATAGAGACTTTTTATTTCTACGTTAAGCTAGAAATTAGTAAAATTCAATAAAATGCAACAGTAATTTATTTGCAATTGACTTCTAGAGACAGAGATGTGAGTTAGGGATGATTTGTTCTTTCAGTCTCCTTTAGCTATTTCTGGATTTCTTTGTGGCAAGGGACATTAGTTTCACCTCATGTGGTGTGGGACAGTGATGGGCCTATTGATCAAAGTGCCAATGGTGCTTTGTGCTCAGAGGCCTCTGACGATCTCTCCCCACTGTCAGTGTTCTCAGATAGCACAGACCAGCTCAACTGTAGAACAAATGGGCCTCTGAGCTTTCAGTGTGTGCCGAATCTTGAAAGTGTCTTGTGAGTTGTTCCAATAACTGACCAGCTTCAACCTGATCCAAGCACATACTCTATGCTTTAGGGTCAGGTCAACCTGAGTTTAAATAGTAGCTTTACTGTGTACCATAAATGACTTTGGACCATATGCTTGTCTTCTCTAAGCTGTCGTTTCCTCATCTCTAAAATGGAGTTAATAAGAGTATCCACCTAATAGGGTTATTACGAGGATTAAGTGACAAAATGTGTGTCAAGTATTACTGTATAAGGTCACATATCTAAGTAAGCTTGGATCCAGGAAACAAATTCAGGTCATCTGATCCTGGAGCCTGAACTCATAGCCATTAGCTTCTTAACAACATACTCAGCTTGCTCAGATATCTCCCTTCCTTTACTCTTTCTTCTACCTCTTCAAACTCTGACCCTTTACTTTTGAAATTCATGAAAATGTAGTCTATCCTCATTGATTTTTATTATGAACCACTTTTTTATCCTACAATGCAATGGACTCTGCCTTCTGTCACTACCTACCACACCATAGCAATTGTTGTCTAGGTGATGAATAGTCACTGACTACCGATTGTGTCGATAGTTCACAAATCAGCAACTACTCCATTAACATGCAACATTCAAACTTTGAATTTATTTCCTACTTCTCTAAATGTGCCGGGTGTTTTGGGTTGGCAGGCTGGCTCTGTTACAGACATTCTTTCAGAACCCCAAGCTGATTGCGGCTTTCTTTCATCCCTTGGGGCTCCTACTCAGAGTCATCTTCATTTGGTCAGCCAAGAGAAGGAAACATGGAGGAGTGCCAAGGAATTGCTACACACACCAGGTCCCGAAGCGGCATGCATCACCTCCACTCCACATCCCACTGTTAGAGCATATGGACTAATTGTAAGGCCAGCTAGGAGAGGAAAATGCGGACTTTCCTATGCAGGTAGAACCCCTTTGCCACGTCTATTGAAGAAAGTCAGATTACTATTAACTTTAAATTTCTCCAATATCAGATGAGTGCACCTTTCCAACCATTTCTTGAACCATTTCTGTACTTCCCTACCACACTGCCTCTATCTGACTAATTTTTCTGTCTAATAGCTCCAAATCACTTCCTTTTACACCTAAATCCTTTAAGACACAGCACAATATCGCCCCATTCACTAAGCTTTCTCTCATGCTTCCTCTCCAAAAGAGGAGGCCAAAGGTAGACAATATACTCTTTCTACTTTAGATCATCTGAAATAAAATCATAGAAACTTAGTGTAGGAAAGAGCCCCAGTAATATTTAGCCCAGAGTTTTCTTTGTATGGAAGAGGAAGGTAAGAACTAGAGAGATAAATGCATCGCCCGGGGCAAAACCATGACTACAAACAAAGTCTATCGAATTCCAATCCTTTCTCTTCCCAACACCTCATGTTATCTCCTCTTTGGATAGGGCCACTTCCATGGAGCAGTTTTATTCATAGATATATTTTTAGAATTTCTCCAATTAACCCCAAGTGTATATTAAGAGCAATAAAATTTTAGGAGTTATAAAAGTAATGCCAATAAAATCTTCCTTGTAAGGGGCTGGCTGAGTGGCGTGGTGGTTAAGCGCTGGTGTGGGAAGCCGGCGGCCCTGGTTCGGTCCCACATATGAGGGCCAGTGACACTGCCCTCAAAAAAAAAAAATCTGCCTTGTATAGCCTGGCAGAGTAAAAATATTTTTGCTTCATGATCCTGTAAGTTTTGAAAATCACTTTTTTTTTTTTATCTAGCGAGTGCTTGAATTTCAGTGAGAATGAAATATATATATATATCTTAATTCTTGGCAATTAAGTCTGGTGATAATTGTTTTTGTGCATTAGTCATAATCACTTTTTAAGCAGCAAAGCCTATTACTGTTCTGGAGTGAGTCTCAGATGCCCTGCAGATTTGAGTCATTTTGGGTAATGCAGCTGTGTGTGGTAAAAAGATTTTACAACGCCTATAAAATGTTGCCTCATGACATGTTTCAGCAGTGTAGGAAGAATCTGTGGCACCATATAGCAATTTCAGTGCATTTCATTAAATACCAGATACCATTTACATTGTGTAGTTTTTAAACAAGAGCCATCCTCTGAGATCAGGAGGGTCTGCAAATTGCAAGGCTTTTGGGAGTCTTGGAATCAGTGGAAGGATCTTGCAGATATTTTTCTGGAAAAGAACACAAAAAACCCTGGAACAAACATGACAAACAAACCAACTCAAAACATTACACATGAAGGAATTGCATTGAATCGACTTTGGCCATAACTGTGTTGCAGGGTGTTAGCGCTGCTCCCTACATCTCTTAGCTTCCCACAAAAGATCAGAACTGGTGGCAAATTATTTGCCTGAAAAATACAGTTTCCCATGAAAATAGAGCAAGCAGAGAATAAAGCACAGTGGATTCCGTAATATTTCTTTTTGCATTTGGAATCATCGCTCTTGGCTTCAACTACTTTTCTTGTTATTGTTATTGCAGGTAATATAGATATAATTATTAAATCAATCATGTATTTGTTCAAACAATTTACACATACTTATTTAGCCCCAATATATACCAGGCAAATGGATAGAAGCCAAAGATAAAATATAGCTATAAGAAAATAGGATGCATTTTTAAAAATGGTTTCTGCCCTCTAAGGGATCACAGTGTGGTAGCTTGAAGTTTGGGCTTCTCACCCCAAACCACGGCCCAACTGATCATGTTGGACATTCTAGCTTCTGCCTAAGCTCAACCTGTTCAAATCTAAATTCATCATTTTTGTCTAAACCAGCTTTTATCCTTGACTAAAGGGAATTACTGTATCTTATAACAGCAAAGCATTATACAAGTGTCTGCTTTTCATTAGAATTATCCTCTACACTGGTAATTATAAGACACACACAAAATAAGATTTTGGAACCATCATCCTCCCAGTTGCCAAGTTCTGTCAACCAGCACAGCCTAAGCACATCCTTTCTGAAATGATGTACTCATCGCTCAATGCCTGCTGCCTTCAGGCTGCTTCCCCTTCTATTTCATGCATTGGTCGTAAGTGTGTAGTCCCTGTTTCTCCAACACTGTGGTATCATCACAACTAGGTCATAGACTCTTAAAATTCATTTCTCAGCTTTAATGATGTCTAAGCATGAGTTTGGATCTGAAAAATGAGCTCAATCAAACCCAGGTCCTGACCCTAACCACCCATGCCAACCAGGCAAACCAGTGAAATCGAAACAGCTTTCAAACGTGTGTTTCTTCTTCTGTAACAATAATAAAGGCATAAGGCCCAACTCACAGGGCTGTATTGATAACAAAAGAGAAAATAGAGTATACTCAAATATCATTGATGTAGACCCCACACAAATGCGATCATTGGTATTATTCTCTGCAGCTCCTGGCTCAACACAATAAATACTAGCAGGTTAACTTATTGATTGATTTTTAAGCAAGTCTCCGAAATGTGCTGAGATCCTGGAACATTTAGTGCCGATCATTCACTTTTACATTTTGAGACTAACCCTTTGAAATGAGTTCTTTTGATCCCTGAACAGTGTATCCCCTGGACAGAAGCACAAGAAGCGCCTCCATCCTTAACCCTGATGCAGCTACGTCAGTGCATTTCCTGGAGTTTTGCATTCCATCCCATAATCACAATGCCAAGGGTTTGTCTTGGAGCTCAGGTAGGTTGCAGGACACATCAGAAAGAGCACTGAACCTCATGCTTTTTCATCCATTTGGTCAGTAGTTCCTGAAAATAGATCCTGGAGACACACAGATAACTTCAATAGTTGACCCCTGTTCTTAAAGGAGCATGAAGTCTGGGGAGGAAGGGTGTGAGCACATAATTAAAATGCAGTATGGCATCCCTGGCCTCCAGAGACCCACGTATTTTACCTGCTGTGTGTCCATGTTCTTGTCACGTTATTTCTCTGAATCTAAACTTCCTTCACTATGAAATGGATCATTTCATAGAGCTATTTTGAAAATGAAGTATACTAATGTATGTCTGACAGTAGATAAAAAATGCTCAATTCTTTCCCTTCCTACTTCCTTCCATGTAAGTTAGGCCCAAACTCCACAGATGACTGTCCCAGTTTGGAGGTAGCGTGTGGCTAACAGTTGCAAGTACCATCTCAATGAAGGTACCGTGTATATACAAGGCCCCCAGAAAGATCATGTCTACCATCTATTGACTGGATAGCATGTGTCAGGAGTGTTATGCACATTATCTTTGTCTTTATGCGAACTCCAGCATACAGGTAGTATCCACATTTACTCAGGTGACAAAACAGAGACCTGAGAGCTTAAGCATAGGTGTCGGGATGGGCTGTGGAAAGAGGCTATGTTAGTAGGACTGACAGCTGTGCCCTTCTTGCTATGGAACTGACCTTGAGCAAGGTTTCTATCTTCTCTTAATCTAATTTTCTTCACCTGTAAAATGGAAATAATAACAGTTCCTTCTTTCATACAAGGATGTCCTTCCATTTATTTGTTGAATTATTGTTGTTCAACAGTGGCACTCTTCTAGAAACTACCAGACAGACAAAACCTTTGCTTTCATTTTGTGAAGAAGGTCGATAATAAATACATATACGCACATTTAAAAGAATTTTAAAGAGCGTCAAATGATATTAAAAAACAACAACAAAGGAAGCTGACGGGGAGGAAGAAATCTTTTCTGAAGAGGTGACAAAATGACATTCGATGTAGTAAACTAGCAATTCAGACATCCCTGGAAAGCATTTTTAGGCCTGAGTTGAGGATTAATAAAATAATATATGCGAAGCACTTATTCTTATTACTTTGATTAAATAACCAGAAGCAGTGTTTAGAATTGAGCCCTGACCTCCCTGGGCCCCGAGCCAGTGTTCTCTCCTGTACCATGACTTCGTGTGTGCAGTTAGCTTGCAGAATTTGTATTTCTCCCCTTCTGACTCTGATTACGAAGTAGAGGCAAAGACTTTGGGCAAAACACGGGGAAGAATGAGTGGGAAGTGGGCCCCACAGCAGGTTCCACTGCAGGAAAGCTTTCCTACCATGCTTGTTCTCTCCTTCTCAGTGTATAATCTTTCTCCGTCAGAATCAAGAGCTGCCTGTCAAGGAGGAGAGAAGAGTGACAGGGCAAGGAGCCAAAACCTCAGCATGAATTTGGTTGGTCACCCTTTCCAATCATATGATTTGTATTGCATCTTTTAGAAACTTGAGAGAGATGGCATTAAACATCATAGAATGACTGAGCCTTACGTAAAGGTACTCTTAAAAATGTCTGATGTGAACACAGAGTGTGATATATAAGTGATGTATGGCAGAATTGTACACTTGAAACCTATGTAACTTTACTAACCTTGTCATCCCAATAAACTTTAATTTTAAAAAAAGTGTCATGATGATGATGATGATGATGATGATGATGATGATGATGATAATGATGATGGAGGAGGTGTTTACTATGGCATCTAGGTGGAGAAAGACTTTATTTTTGACAAAGGTTTGCCCTGGGCTTCTCATAACACATGGGATGTGTATAGGTGACCCATAAATGTTTGGACCACTCCAAAAATCAACCTGGTCCACAGGTGAGTGGATACCTTTATTTTTGCCACCACCAGGTCAACTTAATTTTTTTTTCTCTTAAAGAAAAGTCAATAAACTATGTTTTTTATTGTGAATATTGAGTAATGTCCATGACTGAAGAGATCTTCAAGTCTCACCTACCTGACTGACAGTAAAACCTAAGGCGATGCATTTTTTTTCAAGTTCTCAGGGTTCGTCAAAAGAATTTCCCAGCCAAAATGTTTACATTTATTGCAAGTAGTTTTTATTTAATCTTTTAAAGAAGCAAGACAGTCTTGTAATATAGTGATTTCGTTTTACAGATAATTAAAAGGGAAAAGACTTCTTCTGCCCAAATGATCTATGTAAACCAATAAAAGTCATTTTGGGGCCTAGGTAATTATCTGGATAATTATCTCAACCCTTTTTCACTCTGTTGTTCTGGGCCCATAGTAGACACTCAGTGGAAAATTGGTGATTGATTTGCTTTGGACTATGAAGACTTGACCCAATAATTTCTTTTCTTTTTTCACACCTGAATGGGAGTCTCATTTTTCTTCTAATTGATAAATATTTGACAATTAAAATTTTATATATTTAAGGTATACAACTTGATGATTTGATGTACGTATACATTGTGAAATAATCACCACAAGCCAAACTAATGAATATATCTATCACCTCATGTAGTTACCATTTGTGTGTGTGTGTGCTCTGTGAGAACACTTAAGATCTACCCTCTTAGCAAATTTCAAGTGTACAAAAAGTATTGTTAACTGTAGTCACATTGTTATATATTAGATCTCCAGAACTTAATTATTTTTTATAACTGAAACTTTGTACTCCTTTACCAATAGCTTTCCATTTCTCTCCCCCCACCTCTCCCCACACCATAACCACCATTCTAAACTCTACTTCTATGAATTTGACTAGTTTATTGGGTTGTTGGAAAAGTCATGACATATTTTTTTCTCTTTTTTGTTGCAAAAATGCGTCATACTTCTCCGACAACCCAATAGATTCTACATGTAAGTCAGATCATGCACTATTTGTCTTCCTGCTTCTGGCTTCTTCTTTTTTTTAAATTAAAATTTATTGGGGTGACAATGGTCAACAAAACTACCTAGGTTTCAAGTGTACAATTCTGTAATACATCATCTATATATTGCATTATGTGTTCACCATCCAAAATCAGTTCTCCTTCTATCACCATGTAAACCCCCTTTACTGCTTCTGGTTTATTTCATGTAGCATAATGTCCTCTAAGTTCATCCAGTTGTTGCAAATCGCACGGTTTCTTTCTCTTTTAAGGCTGGATATTATTTCACTACGTGTGTGTATATGTGTGTGTGTGTGTGTATGCTGACCCAATATTTCTGAGCACTTAAAATGTATATTTACTGTTGCTTATGCTAGAATCATAAAACCCTATAGGGAGTAGAAACTGCTCTAGTCATGAAAAAAATTGAAATAAAGTAGTATTTACCCAGCCCAAAATGATGTGAAAAGATATCATACTTGCCTTGGTAACAATTTCTGTTGTCTTATATGCCAATGGATCAAAAGTTCTCTCAAATCTACTTTGAATCCACATGCAATATTATTACCAATCTCTGGTTGGTACATTTAAGTTTTGACATATTTTTTCCCCATTGAAAAATTAAAGAACAGTGAGTTTCATCTTTTTCTTACGTGCTAGAGTTGGTAACCTGGAAGTTCATGATGGTTTGTAATGCTGTAGTTTTTAAGGATGTAAAGAAAAGGTGAAATCTATTTTGAATTAAATTAGAGGTGCAAGAATATGTGCTCTATCTTCACATTTCTAATGGTATATGAAGTGGCTCCCTTGGAGTGTCTATTTTGGACATTAGACTTCAACACACTTCTGAGATGGTAGTAATTGTTGTGAAGTTATATTTATTTTAAAAAAACCCTAACTTGATAAAAACAATCATATCTTATTTTTCAATGAAAGTTTTTTTTTTGTTGTTTGGTTTTTTTTTCTGTTTTTTTTTTTTTTAGGGCAGTGTCACTGGCCCTCATATGTGGGACCGAACCGGGGCTGCTGGCTTCCCAAGCCAGCGCTTCAATGAAAGTTTTGAGGCATCATTTATTTACACACAATAGAGTACACAGGTTTTAAGTGCTCAACTTGATTGACAACTGATATACAACATTTTAATTTTCCTAGAAAGTTTTTTGTGCCTTTTAGCATCCAGTTCTTAACTCTTCAGGGGCCACCATATTTTTAATTTCTATTACCACAGGTGGTTTTACCTGTTCCTGAACTTTATATAAATGGAGTCCTACAGACTTAATACCTTATTTCTAAACTTAAAATTTAGAGAGCATTTTTACTTTCACTACTCCACGTGATCCTTACAGCCACAGGTAAACGTACCAAGATAAAACTTTCTAGAGATGGGAACACTAAAGCTCAGAGAATTTTTGTGATTTGCTGAAAGTCACACAGTAGAAGGCTTCAGAGGCAGAACTGAATGTGGGAGTTCTGGCTCTGAATTCAGAATTTCTGCTAAATTCTAGCGGAGCCTGGAAACATATTTGGACTTGTCATTATCATAACAATGACAGTAATAATAGATATACACCTGGTTCTGAATCCCAACGTTTCCCTTCATATGTGTGTGATTTTATGGAAGTTATTTGATTCATCTCAGACTCAGTTACTTCATCCATAAAATAAGGATGATGATATCCTCATTTTTGGGCCTGACACTACTGTTTATTCTCCAAGACTTAGATTTCTTCATGATTGCTGTTGGAGACCCTGTAAAGTCTCCAATACCAACAGGCAGAGTCAGAAGCCACCTGCTGGGCTATTAGAAACTTAGTCTAAGTTTTTCCTCTTTTTCCCACTTATTTATTTTTTTATTAAGTTTATTGAGGTAACGTTGCTTAATAGCATTATCTAAATTACAGGTGTACAACTTTATAATACATCTGTAGTGTGCTCACCACCTGAAGCCTAGCCTCCTCTGTCACCATATATTTGACCCCCTTTACCCTCTTCATCCTCCCCCTACCCCGCTTCCCCTCTGGTAACCACCATTGCTGTTCTCTGTTATCTATGAGTTAGTTCATTGGGAGCTTTTAGTTTTATATCCCGCATTTGAGTGAAATCATATGATTCTTGTTCTTTTCCATTTGACTTACTTCACTTAACCATGATGCTCTCAAGATCCATCCATGTTGTAGCAAATGTAAGTCTTTCTGACCACATTTTGTTTCTTTTTTTTTTCTCAGCTGCAAAATAATGAGCACGTTGAAAATGGGGTCCAGTTTTTGCTCATTGCTACTTCTCAAGTGCTTAGCACACACACTGTCTGGCCCCCCCGAAGCGATGTGCACTCTAAGGTCACTGAACCTGTCACCAGCAGCCTGGTAGCCAGAAGTAAGCACAGGCAAAGCTCCTTTGGAAAAAAAGACTGGCTTCCGTCATTTTCGTCACGACTCCAGCTTTCCTGAGTGAGCGGCTCTTACCAGATGGAAACTGTATGTCTGTGGCTCACGTAAATCGGACTTCACTTTTCAGGGGAAAATTCATGCTAAAATCTGAAACCACAGCACAAATCTCCAAGTCATCGAATTATAATGCAAATCGATTTAAGGTGCAGAAGGCCCACGTACTGCTGCAGTTCGATACCATAGTGGTGGGGAAGAGCCACTTTGTTTGGTGCTGCACTTTGTCAGTCAGTTTGCAACCGCCGAATTCCCTAGTGCTGCCTTTTGCCAGCTACCTATTGTTAACTGCGGCGCTGTGCTGGTAGTAAGGCAAACAACAATGTCTGCTAATGCTGTCAACACCTTGGCAATATCTGCTTTTCTTCAATTACTTTTGTTTACAAATTACTCCTAATTTTGTTCTTAAAAGCTAGTTAAGAACAAATGCTGCTAGGATTGATGGGAAGCTAACTGCATGATTAAGTAATTACGTTTTTAAAGCTTGCCTTACACTAGGACTAATGATATGTCACCCAGTAGCAGAAACCCCAGATAATGAATGAGAAATGTTTATATGTACTTAGTTGCTTTTAAATCTCCCTTCACGCTAGAGCTGGTGCTGTGCATGGGGTCCTGGGACGAAGAAAAGGAGTGACAGCTTGGCCTCTGCAGCCTTTGTGAAAACCGCCAACTCCCACCAAGGGCTCTTTTCTGCCCCAGTCGACGCTTTATTTTCTGTAGGGCTGATTGTTCAGTTGGTTCCCTGATGAAAATGCTACATCGTTTTGTTGAATAAAGAGCCGAATGAATTTCACTAGGAGATGATTGTCCTTTCCCTGCGGGGACCAGATTCAGGGCTGATGGTTTGAAGGTGTAGAATAGAATCTGCATCAGGGCTGAAGCGGCTCAGCCACCCTTCCTTTAACTGCAGACTTTCATGGTGTATGTTGGTGAGGTTGGTGTTGGGGACACAAGTCGGGGGGAGGGAGGCGGTTCCTCCACGTTTACACCTGGGGATTCTTAGGTCATTGTTTGGCATGCGCAGCCTCTAGACTAGAGACAAACATCAACCCTGTTCTTCAGGGCTGTGATGTAGTCTCAGAACTCATTTTACAGTAAAGGGCAAAGTTTCCTCAACTCCAACATAGGTTCTCCAGTTGCCCAGCAGTTGTCTTATATAATTTCATTATATATATATATATATATTATATATATATGCATTTATTTATAATTTATGTTTCTGTATTAGCATATACTTATATATAGTTATATATAACATGCATATAAAAAGGATGGCACAATAACTATTCAGTATGTTGCTGTAATTATATATATATAAATGTGTTACTATAATGCATGTAGATATCACACATAAACACATAGGTATCTAGTAGCTATATGTGTGTACTATACCCACATTGACACATGCGACTATGTACATGTTGCATATCTATATGCCTATTCTCAAATATATGTAATTCAGTAATAATCTTACAAAATGCATGAATTAAGGGGTATGCTCCAGTGTGGTAAGTTATCATTCATTGGCTTACACTGAATGGTGAGAGAAAATCAGTTCTGAATTTAAATGTAGGCTCACATTGGCCAGTTACATGCCTTTTTTAACATCTTTCTCAGACTACTTTACTATAAAGTGTGGATTATAAATACCAGCCTTGAAGAGCTGCTGTGATGAGTAAATGATATATGGAATTTATCAAACTGTCTTACACATAGTAGGTACTTAAGAGATGTTAATTTTATTTCCTTAAAAACTGCAATTTCTTTTACTTATTGGCAAGTAGTAATCGCTGAGAGAAGCAACAGACTATGCAGTTTTTCCTACTTGTGAAATTCAAACTAGTTACCTCTTACTGCCTAGTAATAATGACTGTAATAAATTGAGGAGAATACTGTTTAAATAAGTGGATGATTTTAGCTGACTCTGGAAATGTAAATGGACCCTAATTAATGAATGCCTTAATCATTCTTCCTGTTTCTTTTTTATAGACACATTATTTCCTGCCTAGGGGTGAATACATTGAGTGTACATACGGTCAGATATGAATACACATATGCATATACGTTTTCAAGGCACCAGCTTTAATGGAGAAGAACAAAGAATAGTCATTAATTAGGGCCACAAAAATCTCTTCAAGGACTTCTATTTGTATCAGAATGAAATTTATCCTCCTTAGTATGGCCTTCAAGGCCTTCTGAATTTGACTTCAACTACATTTCATGACATATTCCATTTTTTCTGAGAAACCAGCTCTCTCTC
Organism: Aselliscus stoliczkanus; assembly: GCA_033961575.1. Classification (NCBI taxonomy): domain Eukaryota; kingdom Metazoa; phylum Chordata; class Mammalia; order Chiroptera; family Hipposideridae; genus Aselliscus; species Aselliscus stoliczkanus. The sequence goes on from CM066733.1 coordinate 68,892,364, forward strand.
TTCTGAATTTCCAGAGGACTCATTCCCTATACTGATCATTTGACATTTTATGGCTGTATTTAAAAGTGTTTTTCTGCCTCACTTCTCAGAGCAAGGAAACTAGCTGTTGAATTTAGCTGATGAAAAAAAAAATTCATTACTGAATAGATATACATGTAATTTCCAGTATGAAACATTACCAACTTACAATAGAAAATTTAAGTATAAAGCACAGTATAAAAAAATAAAAATGACCTATGATTCCATTGCAGAGAAATAAACCTTAATAGCACCACGAGAGATATTAATTAAGTCCCATTCAGCATTTTTTCATGTTTGAAAAACAGCATAGATTTGACTCAGGTTATTTTATACATATTCCATGTAGATTTTTTAAAATTTCAGATTGTGTTATGTGCATATATATTATATTCTGCATTATCATTAATGTTTCTGAATGCTTTCATAACTTTGTGAAATATTATTTGGAAACTTTTTAATAATTATATAATAGTCTTGTAGGACAGAGTACCATAGTTTATTTATCCCATCTATTTACTTTTGGTTAAGTTATCGTACTTTTATGCCTTTAACCAATAATGATGAGCTAAATTGCTTTACCCCCCCCCAACCTTTGTCTTCAGCTCTGATTCTACTCTCAAGGATAGATTTTCTCTAAGTGGGATTTAAGGTTTGAAGCATCTTGACACATGTAACCAAATTGCTTTTCAAAGTACTTCCACACATTTACACTGTTTCCAACAATACTGAGTACCTCTTGCTGCCACTTCAAAATTTTGGGAAGCCTTTTTTTTTTTACAAAACATTTTTGGCAGTATAACTCATTATCAATTTTATCTCCTGTTTACTATTAATGTAGAATATTTTCAAATTGTGAACTTTTTCAGTCAGGAAGAGGAATCTGAGGTTAGGTTAAATTTCTTTCTTTAAAATTAACTTTCTTTGCATTTGTCAATTATACCTCAATAAAGCCACAGTAGATAATAAATAAATCAATCGTAAATAAATAAAAGTAGCTTTCTTTTTCTCCCTTGTCTGATACTTAGGTTTTTTTTTCCTTCCAGAAAAGTCAAAGTTTTCCTCCCATCACCATATATTTGATCTCGTTTACCTTCATCTACCACTCTCCTCCCCGCTTACCCTCTGGTAACCACTAAACTATTGTCTGTGTCTATGAGTTTTTATTTCTTTGTTTGCTTGTCTTGTTCCTTTCTTGCTTTCAGTTTTATATCCCACATATCAGTGAAATTATATGGTTCTTGACTTTTTCTGTCTGACTTATTTCGTTTAGCATAATAATCTCAAGATCTATCCATGTTGTGGCAAATGGCACTATTTCATCTTTTCTTATGGCAGAATAAAATTCCATTCTATATATATACCAGATCTTCTTTATCCAATCATCTATCGAAAAAGAACTCACAATATGATATAATAGATGATGTATTACAGAAATGTACACTTAAAACTTATATAACTTTACTGTTGTCACCCCAATAAACTTGAATTAAAAAGAAAAAAAAAGCTTTCCCAAAATATGTCTATTTTCTTGAACATGCTCAGTGATTTCACTGTGTAGATTCCAACTCTGGGGAAATAAATTATTATTCAAGGATATTTAAAAAGTAGTCTGTGGTCTCCTTTTGCCAAATGTCTTAAAGTTCTCCCAGCATCCTTCCTGCCTCTGCACCATCTAATTCTGGATTCCCGTTTTAGGATGCTGGATCTGAGTCCTCATGACCTCTCACCTTTGGCCACTGCAGGTTAGATGTCATAGTCTCTCAAAGAAGGACTGCAACAGGAGTCCTCATGAGGTTGAAAACAGAGGACTTGAGGAGGGCAGCAGATACCTCTGAGCACCAGTGAGATCAACTGCAGGTTAAGTTACTGATGCTACAGACCAATTCTCTAATACAAGAGAATTGTGGGGGTGGAGGCACATATGGGAGGAATGATTGTGGGCTTCTTTAATCTTTTACCATTCCTTACCTGTTTGCTGGGTTATTTTGTTTTATAGGTTTTGGTGTAAGTTGGTGAATAAGATTTCCCAATTTATCCTACCCATGCAATGACTGAGGTCATTCTTCCACAAAATTGTATGATAAAATACTTGTGACATTACTTGTTTTTCTGTTTTCATGGGTGGGTGAAAATAAGTCAGGTACATATTTCTAATTGTCATCATGCCCTGGGTGTATTTTAAGAAAATAACATTTATACTTGGAAAAACTTTTGTATTTGGAGAATAACATCTCAGTGGACATCATATATCTCAATCCAAATTGTTAGTCTCCACAACCAAGAAATGAAATGGCCATTTAACCTAGTATAAATATCGTATTTTAAATTAAATTTGTTTTTTTCAATTAAAAAGTACAAATCAGAAATTATAGTTTGTCGATATTAAAAGGACTGGTAAAAAATAACTTTGAGTTAAAATTTTCCTTCCAATTCTTCTTACATTATCATCTGATTTTATTTTCATGTTTCAGTAGCAGTTACTATCAGGCAAGTTACTTAAGGTGGAAAGTTACTTAAGGAGTCAGGTAGAGTGATGCAATTGGAAACCCCTTAACCCACTACCACCTTGTGTGTACATATTTTCATTCCTAGCCTATGAGGCCACACAGAAGGAAGATAAAAGGGATAGTTTTCATTTCTATTCCACTATGTTCAGAGCTACTCAAAGTAATTACCTACATTGTGGAATTACATGGCGCATATCAAACAATGAAAAATTTATCTATCTATCATCTACCAATTTATGAATCTAACCACCTACCTAATCATATCTATCTAATCTACTTATCTGTATTTTGAACCTGTTTCCATGTCTGCATTATTTTCAGGCTACATTAGAGAAAATGTTTGAAACATAAATAACCCTAGGAAAATATGTGTATTGACAAAGTTTTGGTAAGGAAATGACATCTCTTGGATTCTTTTGGGGATACAGGGTTGAACAAGTGGATTCAATCCCAAATGAGAGGTGAGGTCAGTGGAAAAGTATAGGATCAACTCACTTGGTCTTTGTCATAATCTTGATCCACCCCACCTTCATCCTTCCCCGTACCCGAGTTAAAATATGTAAATGCCAAAAAAATAATGTGGAAACTCCTACCACAACTAATATGAAAATTAGAAAAAGCCTGCCTTTTTTAACATCTGTGGATCTGCATTACCTCCACATAAAAAGAGCAACATGATTGTATTATTGAATTAACAGCTCTAGTGCAGCTTTTCTTTTCCAATCCTCAAAGTTCAAATTGGGCGAGGGTCCAGGTAACACTTGATTTTGTGGGGTTCACAATCAATATTAATTTCTCACTCAAAGAAAGGACACTAGAGAGGAATGGACGAAACATATATTCCCAGAACCAAGTGACTTGTTGGATGAGTCAGACTAACGATTTAGCCTTGCTGAGCTTCAGATGCCAACATTTAAAAATAGGGCCGGCCGAGTGGCACGGTGGTTAAGTGACGGCTTGGGAAGCCAGATGCCCGGTTTGGGTCCCACATATGACTGCCAGTGACACTGCCCTCAAAAAATAAATTAAAATAATGAGGTGATAAAATAGGAAAGGGTTTGTGCTCCTTGGTTAGTATAGATTCATAGTGTTACTATAGTGAAAATTATACCCATTTTCCAGAGCATTTATTCTTCATTTTCTGTCCATTAATGCAGTGGTCCTCAAGCACTGTTGCATATCAAAATCACCTGGGGGCCTTTTAAGGCATGTCAATGCCTGTGCCCCACCCCCCGGCCAATTAAATCAGGACCTTCTGCAGACCAGGCCATGAATGCTCAGGAGCTTCTATTGTGATGCCAGGATTAAGGATCATTGTTCTAACAGCACAAAATGCCAGTTTGTTTTGTAGCTCCAATTAGATTGGGGTGGGGATGGTCAGGAAGGAAGTGGTCTTCCCAATACATGACTCCTAGCTAGTTCTGGCTCTTAGCACAAAAGACATCTTTGAACTGATATCAAGCAAAGTTAATGCAAGACCCTTGTCATTTTTCTGGCCATTATAAGTGACATATCTGTGCCTGGTGTTTCAGTCCCAAACATGTCACTGCTTTCATGTCATCACTGCATCCCATGTTGAAGAGATCACACCTGTCAGCTACCATTCATTTGGAAGGGTCAGGCCTACGTGCAACCCGAGGCCCTGCCTGTGTTTCTGACAAGCTCTGTGACATAGCGGCTGTCACCAGGCTCAGCACATGTCGGCATTCATCCACTGCCGCTTCAGACTGTGGGCAGTTGATTGTGAGGATTTCAACTTAGCAACCACACCTTCCGACACTAGAACTGAAAATAAATGGCAAGTTACTTGCGGAAATGAGAGGCTATTGGACTTTTGGCCAAATCACCCAGAGCTGATTTATAAGCCTTTCTTGGCTCTACCAAATCCCCTCCAAGGCATAAAATACACCAATACAAGGGCTCATAGAGAATCATTAAGGTTATACTGCAGAAATATCCAGAAAGTCACTTGGCTGTTTACTTTCCCAGGTAGGTAGTAAAAGTAGAACTTGGGAAAGAGTCCAAGGGTTGGAAGACAAGCCATGCCTCAAGGTATGTACACTGGCACCCTTTTCTCAATCTTATTTTCCCTCCACTGAAGGTGGGAGGAGTGGAAGGTGTATAAGAAGGTAAGCAATGACTGTGTATTGTTTTTCTACTTAATCACCTACCTTTTAGCAATGCCTATCAGAGGGTATATAAAGTAAAAATTAGGGATACTTCCAGATTATAAGGGTACAATTTAATGTCCTAAATTATTTGGAAATGATTTCATCTTGCATGAATGAAATTACTTGGAAAAATTGGAAATCACTTTAAGAAAGATGCCCGCGTGCTGTCTCTCACAGCATGCCACCCCATATCGCCCATTCCAACAGCTTAGAGAAGGGTAACCAGGGATGATTCACTCAGATTGCCTCCTACTGCACCACTCAAAGATAAGATTATCTTTCCATAATACCCCATAGTTTAACAATAATCTATTGTTAGTGAAGCAAGTGTTGATACATACCAAAGTTTACAGAAAGCAGAGAAATACAATGGGAGGGACAGTAATACTTTATAATATCTGAGATAGTAGAGAGTAGAAGGTTTTACTTGACTTTTCAGTTCCATGTTGCCAGAGCTGCTGATTCAATAGGCAGATCCCATGAAGTCCACAGAATCTCCAATGACATGCATACTCCAGAGAGAATATTATGAGTTCATGTGGATTATCCATTCATCTGCATAGTTCACGGCAAATTTATTAGGAAAATAAAAGCCACAAAAGTGATACATTAATAGACCAAAATGCACTTGGAAAGGAAAGTTGGAGGTTTTATTGTATTTTTCCTCACTAATTTCCATGTGGGAAAGCTTCTCGAAAATGACCACGAAAACCAATGGGTACGTGATCCTATATATAACATAGACTCTTTACTTATTTACTTTTTTTAGGAAAAACACTCATTGAATATCATGATCTCTGTAAGAATGCATTCACCATCTCATAGAGGTTATCCTAATAAAAGCTAGGATTCAAAGAATAGGTACATAATAAATACTTATTAGCTGCTAAAGAAGTAGTTAGGTTTACCAAAAAAATGGATTAATATCTTGTTACTTAGCTTAATGATCACATACATTAAAAATTTCCATTTGCTTAATGCTTGCTCCTTTCTCAACTAGACAACCACTTGTGATACCATACTAGAATCTGCACATTCCGATGTACTGTGCACACAAAAAACTAACTTAAATAACTACTCTTATTGTGACACATACACAAATTCCATTTCCTTCACTTTGGGGATGTATAAACTGGAAATTTAAAAATATTCATAATGATAGAAAACTGGGAATATAGGGACTGATTGTTTAAACTTTATGAATTTGAATGTTTCAACACTCTTAGAGTGTATGCACCTGGCACAATGGGGTCTCTTGTCATGAAGACAGCTGATACCTCCTGGCAGTCCTTCACATTTTCTCTGCAGACCCAGACTCCTACCTGTCACACAATGTTCAGAGACCCTTAAACAAGTGTCTAACCAAGGGCCAGGGAGCTCCAAGAGCAAATACTTGAGTCTTATCCACCACAGGAGTTTAAATGCATGCACATGTCAATCCACCTAAGAGAGGAAGGAGAGTCAGAGTGTAGCTGGGTAGGAGAGAAATTAAAGAGACAACCAAACTATTCTTTGGAAGCATATATCTGCGAGGTGGGTTAGATTTAGTAGCAGAACCAGAGAGTGAGACAGACAAGACATTCAGGATATATACAGAAAGGGACTACTTCAGACCCTCCCTGATCCAGCCCCTTCCTGTGTAATGGGAGAGACTGAAAGAAGTGATCACGAGGGACCCCAGTACTTCTGCTGTGGGTCTCCCTTCTGAAAGAGCTGAGTACTAGAAAAGGCTATTGCTTCTCTTTGATCAAAGAGAAAATGAGCACTGGAGACTTGGAGGCACCCAAAAGATGGCAAGGCATTCCTTATAGTGACATCAGAGAAACTAAGAGAAAGAACAAGTGAGGAAAAGGAAAAAGCTGGCAAGCAGATGATGCAGCATCAGAGCCCTAGTTTGGGACCAATTCAATGGGTGAGCAGAAAAGAGTGGGCATTTCTGAGATATTTAAGCCTCAGAAATCCTTAGCAAGATGGCTTCAATGAAGGCTTGCAACAGAAGTGCGGTGGGGCTCTGATGCTGAATGAGGCATGGCTCCTCTCCCGCTCCCTTCACCTATAATTGCTTAGAGATTGAGGACAAGTAATGTTGGGGGAAGCTGCGCAGATTCCATCCCATGATTGACGGAAATGTTGATCAGCACACCATTAGACAAACCGTGAATGTGACCTTCCCTTGGAATTTAGGGAGTGGGGCCTAGAGAACATTCGGCTTAAATTGTTAGCATTAAGGAGATTCTACAGGCCTGACAGAAACACCTGCTATGTTTAATTAGCAGCCTATTTTTCAGTGTCTCTAAAATCTTATATGTAGAATTAAGGCCCCTAGAGTTACAAATGAAAATATACAATGTTTAGCACACAAATTACATGGTATTATTATTCACCATGTGCAGCACAGATCAAGAAGTGCATTTGATCAATTTCAAAATTACACACGTGTTTACGGCTTTCCCAGTAGTCACAGAGAATTCGTCTTGAATGCTTTATTAAGGAGCTGTTCCTTGTCACCAGCCACTGCTAATGCATGTAAATATATACAGGCTGCCTGCGTTACCTGGAATTCTTAGTGGCTCATTAGGAGCGTTCGAATGATGTAAAACCAGAAATCCTTCAATCACCTTCCTTCAAGATTCCAAATCAAGTACAAGGCATTTCAAAAACTGTTTCTACCCTTCAGGCACATTGGTACAGAAATAAAAGCACTTAGTCTCCATTTCCAGTTCTGTTTTCCATTCTCAGTAGTGTGAGGTGCTTACACTGTAGACTCAGCTGAGACGAACTTGTGTGCAGAGCACACAGCAGTGGGCAGAAAGGTGACTTTGTTGTAAGAGGTGTGGAATGAGGGATGTAGCAGGTTTGTGTCTACTTATTGGAGTCTACTCATTTCTAGGTGTATATCTCACCTTATGTGCCAGGTAATATATTCATTCAAGAAATGGAGGAGAGGCCAGGTTGTTTAGAGCTACGCTGTCCAATATGGCAGCCACTAACCAACAAAATGGGACTACTGAGCACTTGAGATGTGGCTAATCTGAACTGACATGTGCCATAGGCATAAAATATACACTGGATTTTTAAGACTTAGTTTGAAAAGGAAAAAGAAGGTGAAATATCAATTATCTCCCAAAATAATAACGTTTTGTTAAACAAAATATTTTTACGTTAACATCATCCGTTTCTTTTTGCATTTTTTAATGTGGCTTCCAGAATATTTTAAATAACATATGTAACTTGCATTTATGACTCATACTATACCTACATTATGTTGGTTTAGAAGAGCCATCAGATTAGGGAATAAGCATTTCATTTATATGTAGTTATTGATTCATTCAAAAAACATTTATTAAACTTCTATGTGAATCAAGCATTGGGCAAGATGAGGATTTAATGGTAAACAAAACAGGCCAGTGAAATGTGTCTCACATGTGGCCTCTGGTGCCTCAGGCCTGCTCCCTCTCTCTCAGCTGCTACTGCAGAAAATTCTGTTCCTTTGCCAGCTTTGCTGTATCCAGGTATCTGGCACTCACCTCATACTCCAGCCAGTAATGAGATAATGTCATTTTCTAGTATCCAGCTCTTTCTGAGGGATTGGGAGAGGGTTCTATAAAGGTACTTGGATCCCTGATACCATAATTCTTGCTTTTTACTTCTAAGTTCAATTTCTAAGATCAATCTTCATGGAATCTGGAGAGTAATCGGGAAATCTTGACATTAACCAAATAATAATAGGACTGAAAACGTGAATATAGACTGTGTTTAGTGCTGTGAAAGAAAATTATAGGCAGGCATCAGGATGGGTCTGAAGGTAAGCTCTAAAGGATGAATGTGAGTAGGCCAGGTATGTAGCAGTTGGGGGTATAGAAAATGGGGGTAGAGAAGAAAAACTCTAGGTAAGGGAAAGACTATATTCAAAGGCTTGAGTTGAGAGACAGCATATTAACTTCAAGGAATGTCAAGGAGGCCACTGTGGGTAGAATACAGAGAGTGACAGAGGAGGGACACCTGAAGGCTGTGGGCCAAACCAACAAGGGTCATCTAAGTCCTTGCTCCTCAAAGTGTCATCTGCAGACCACCAACACTGGCATCACCATGGAGCTCATTTTAAATGTGGAGTCTCAGACGCAGGCTGACATATGAGAATCTATATTTTGAAAAGATCTCTAGGTGACTTGTATACACATGAAAGTTTAAGAGACATTAAACGAATTGAAGACTTTTAGTTTTAATGCTTAGAGCAACGGGAAATCATTGCTGGATTTTTGTAGATTGGTGAAATGATCAAATTTATATATTTTTAAAAGAATTCCCTGGATATATTGTGGAAAAACAGACTGGAGAGGGTAGGCAGAGTAGAACCATCAAGACTAGGGAGGAGAGTGGTGCAATAAGGCAAGAGGTAGCAGTAGCATGGACTAGAGTTTAGTGAGAGTGAGTGGAATGGAGAAATATTTTGATGGTAGAATTACCGGGCATCCTTTGGGCTGAATTGATATGACTGGTGAGAGATGCTCTGGATGAGTGCCAGACTTCCAGTCTGAATAATGATGAATGGGGGCATTCTTCGTCATGCTAGGAAATATTGGAGTAGAAGCAGATCTGGGGATGCTTGGTAAACATAATGAATTTGGCTTTGAATATATTGAGTTTGGAATGTTTTTTGAGACATCCAAGTAGAAATGTGAAGACAAGGATCACCCTCTTCTCCACAGGTCTCTCTCTCTCTCTGTATTCCAGCTTTCATTTCCTTCTTCAGTTGGCATGTGCCCTCTCAACTCAAGTGTTTGAACATATTCTTCCCTCTGCCTGGAAATGTTTCTTTTTTTATCTCCATTTCTCCCCATTTCCACAACTCCTGTTTACCAAGATAACTTGTATGTGGAGAGAGAGAGAGAGAGAGAGAGAGAGAGAGAGAGAGAGAGAGAGAGAGAGAGAGAGAGAGAGAGAGATCTAGAACTCAGAGACAAGCTCTGAGTTAGCAATATATTTTTGACCTTGGGGAAATGGAAGAGTCCTTCCTGACTGCTGTAGATTGAGCACATGAACTTGTAAATGTTTACTAATATGAAAAAAAAAAAAGAAGGATAATAACAAATTTCATACCATGCTACGAGAATAAAAATAGATGTATATAAAATACTTTGAAAAATATGAAGTGTATTAAATTGTACTAATAAGACATTTTGCCCATGTATAGTGTAAAAAGATATAAAATTAAGTTGCTTATTGTAGAGTTTCTGTTTTCTCATTTATTGAAAGAAGAAGTTAGAAGAAATTAGCTCTAAGTTTCCTTCAGCTCTAAGGTCTAAGTATGAAATGTTTTCTCAGTTCTGCAAAAGCACAATTCTTTCCACATTAGTTCTATGGCATAGGGATTAACTTTCTGATCCCTTTGTAGAGATGTTCAATATCTTATATTCCCCCTCCTCTTTAGTTGAAGTACAGGTTTAGAAAATGGAATGACAATGCTACATGTGCTGTTTAAAAACAATTGATTGAATATTTATTGAGTGTCTGCTATGTACTAAGTACTGTGAAAGTCAAAAGAAGAGGTATGCTTAAAACTTAATTTAGAAATAAAGCACTGATGTATAAAATGATGATACCCAAACAAAATAATAATAAATACAAAAATACAGAAACATCTTGTGGTAAAGCATGATGTATTGTCAATACTGGGAGTAGAGCCTTATGACATGGTACACATGCTAAGAGCATTGAGGTAGAAAAAGAAAGCATCAATAGTCTGGCTGAAAAAGGCAAGATTTTCACATGATGAGAAGTGGGAGGGTGTCTCTGTGAAGAGAAGGGTTTATGTACAAGTCCAGAAATTAGAATGTGTAACACATGTCTGCAGGGCGTGAGAACAGAAGCCTAATTACAGATGGAAGTCCATGTACAGAAATAGTGAAGAATCAGCATAAAAATAAAGATTGCATATAATTGGGGGAGAGGTGGGACTATAAATTCTAAACTATAAAACCCAACCAAAAATGTAACATTAGAAAGAAATGATGCAAGCTATTCTTTGCATTACAGTATTTACTTTCTGTTTTATTTTTTAAATTGAACATAGGAGATAATGTTCTTATATGCTAAATTAAAAGGAAACTAATTTAATCAGAGTACAGATAACTATTTAAATGGGAGGACAACATTTAAGATCCAGATGCCTTCCAATTGTCTGGATTAACTGTTTCCCACAATCATCAGGTGTAAGAAGATAGAGACACAGTAGAATGGGCAGTGTGGTATGGAACAGCTCTGTTGCTCTCGTGGAGAGAAAGCCCTAGAGAACAAAGCCAGGTTTCCTTTTAATGGGAAATCTCTTGATGTAAAAGAGCGTCCTGACCTCTGACTTAGATCTCATATTTCTACAGTATGATGTACCTTCCCCAAGACCCCAAGGAGTGTAAAATAGGCTCATTCTGTACAAACAAACAATAGTTGGCAGAAACCATTGTGGAGTCAGCATTCCATTTCTCTACATTTACCCCACCATCCTCTTATCACTACCAGCCCTCATAATTACAGAAACCTATGACTAGAAGGAATCTACACCAAAGATTTCCTTTATTCACATTCCCTGAAGCAAACTACACTTAGGAAAGGAACTGTCTATTCCTAAGAATAAACAAACACTGTCTCAAGAAGAGTATATGATAATTTATTTCCAGTAATTCATAATATTTGCAGTCTGGAAGATTCTGTCTTTGCTTAGACGATAATTCTTTCAAGGCATATTACTTTTGACTTTCTGCCAGTCAGATACTACCTTCCTTCTTCCAGCAGGTTAGTAAAGCCACTCTCAGTCTCCATTTTACAGTTCACACTGGGAATCATAAAGATCAATTTAGTTTGACACACACATACACACACACACACGCACACACGCACACACATGCACGTGCACACACACGCATGCACACGCATGCACACACACACACACACAAACACAAACACACACACTCTACCCATGCTTCTGGGACAAAGAGGAAACCCCAGAGTACCCTTGCCCTTCAGGGATTTGCGGTCTAGCTGGATAGGTGACATGTATGCTCTAATTCATTGATACTTGGAAGTCCCAGGCATCTATCTTTCAGGCCTTAAGCCATGTTGTTGGCAGAGTGTGCATGGCAGACTGGGATGGTTGAGCAAGGTTTCGTGGAAGAGCAGTGCCTTGATGAGGAAAAAGTAAAATCAGAATAAGCCAACAAGAGCAAATAAAGTGATCAAGGTAAGTGTCAGGGGATGGCACTGTAGTGACTGCTGATAGGTAAAATCCCGAAATTAAATTGCATTAATCAGGGTATTTCCACCCACCATAAAGCAAATCTCCTCTCCCAGCTGCTTTGCTGAAGCTAGCCAGACCACCTCCTCATGCTAAAGTATCTTTCCAGTTATAGCAAGTTCCACCTAGGGTGATGATGAAAATGAATACAAGTGCCTCCCCTCCGGTGAGACCAGATGGCCAAGGGAGAGCAAAGTCCAAGAGGAGGTTTTCACCTTGACCTTTCTTGATCTACCTTCACACATCACCAGAAGCATATGCTCCCTCCAGGGAACATCAGTGAGTCCTCAGTTTTCCTGCCTCTTAGGGTCTTTTCAGTTTCTCCAAGGGTTTGACCTCTGACCTGTATGTGACCATACCAGTATTTCAAGAGGAGAAAACAAAAATCAAAACCAAAAAATATTAGTTGTTTTAAAGTCTTGCTGTTCAGTTTGGTGTAAACGTGAATGCTTTTCTCCTGCTGTGCTACTGCTTTTCATGCCTTCTCCTTGTTTCTACAAGTGCCAGCTGTAAATTACACAGCTCAGGCGAGCGTGTGCACATGCGCGTGCATGCACTCACCAAAATTTGGATTCTGTTCTTTCTAATTACAAATCACCACCTGTGGTAAAATTATTGAAAAACAGATGAGCTTTTCATTCCAGCAATAGCCTTAAAACAAGCAGCAGTTCCAACTGCCAGTGTGATGTATAGACACCACAGAGGGCAGATGAGGGATTAATTAGGTCTGTCCTTGCACATTGCCAGGGGAGCACTTCTGTAGAGGTGATTGAAAACTAGAAAGAGTGGCATTCGTCTTCATTGTTGGTTAAAGGCAACAAAAATAAAGATGCAATTGAGTTGACAAAGCTTCAAGGTATATGGCTGAGTCATTTGGAGGTGTCAAAACGATCAAACTATAATTAATTAGCTAAAGTGCTATATTTAATCCCTCAACTTTAATGAAGAATTCTGCATCCAAGAACAAACAGCAAAGGAGATGCCATTGGTTTCTGATATTTGTTAGGTTTATGGGAGGGGGATAGCTGTTGGGGGAGAACTGAAGTTTTTTTCTCAGGCTGTAATGATCAGCATCCCCTGCTTTTAATCTTATTGTCATTTCCCTTTCTCTATAGAATGGTGGTGGCAGTTCTCTGCATTTCTATGAGGGGGCAGGCATACAGCCCTCCCTGCAGCCTGTGAAGACTTTTTAAGGAGGCCTAGAAGACTGACTCAGGGCTCTTTCGCTTTTGACAACCTGCAGATTCCTTGTACAAGTTTCTGCCAAAATACTGGGTCTATTTTAAAGCTGTAGGAATGCGACTTTGGACCATAAAATCATGAATAATTCTCAATTATAATTAGGAAACATAACTGATTGTCTACGATGTGTGGTGTACTGCTTCCTTATCTCTAAAAATATTTACAGATGGGGCAAGCACATCATGGGGAATATGGGCTATAAAGATGATTTCATTTTTTTCCCTATTGTCTACATTTTTTGTTTTGTTTTTTTTTGCCCATGTTATTTTATAAATTGGTTTCTGAGCCCCCAGGGAGCAGGAAACAGGTTGGTGGTGTTCTTTCTGTATGAAGCCTAACTTGAGCCTTTAATGGTTCCTTGATGAGGCTCATGATTCAACTGGCTCTAAGTGAAGGCAGAACAGAAATGTATTCATATTTAGCATTTTAATGAATTGGCTAGAAATTAGCAGATTTTCTCCCTACTTCTATGAAGACTTTGTGTTTATTAGCTATCATTTAGTAAAGGTTACTATTTTTTACATTTGTAAAGTGTTTTCTGGTCCTTGTCATCAATTATTACTCAAAATTATTAGAAAAAGCACCAATATTTCATAAAATAAAAGAAACAGAATTGAGGATAAGATAATCCATATTTGAAAAAAAGCCATTATCTTTAGCTTTTCAGCATGCCAAGCTATTTAAATATGCAGAAAACCTCATAGAATCAGGATTGTCTCAAGTGTCATCTAATACAGATTTCATGTAAAAATAGGGTCCCCTCTGGTTTTTGTTAGCTGAGCCATCCTGCCACCTGTTGGCAGCTCAGCGGCAGCTCAGCTCAGGCTGGGCATCGAACTGCTGTTGCTCAGAGCTCAGTTCGCACTCTTGAGCAAGCTCTTAACCAACTGAGCCACTCAGCTGGCCCTAGGTCCCCTCTGTTTTTAAGGCTCTATAATTAAAATCATTGTTTTAGTAACTTTTTAAATATAAATCACTATTAAAAAGGAAGGAATTATATACAACATTGATAATTATGCCTGGGACAAGTATTAACTCAAATACATTTAGTAGCTAACTAAGTAGTTTAGATATGTATTCCTTATACATACTTTCTTGTCTAGAGTAATAACATAAAGTAGCATAATCAAAAAGGAATACCTTCTCTTGCCCCTCTCTAAACAAGGAAAACATGGAAGTTACATGGTTTGTCTCTGAAAGTTGGAAATTTTCTCTTGGAGAAGAGATACTATCAGAGAAATGGAGAGATTCTGTCCTTACTGTCAAAAAAGAAATGTTCTTGAGAACGTTTCCAAAGAACTCACTGGTAAGTTAAATAGGGAGCAGCCTTCCCATTTCTGGTACTCTTCTTCCCCTTCCCACACATCAGCCTTGCTTCAGTCTAGGAGATTTCTTAAGCATGTAACCTGCCTGTCACAAAATTATCTATTTACTTGTTGCTTTAATATTTGCACCCCAACTATTCATGTCCATGTAATAATTACCTATCTTCAATTTTAAATCCCTTAGGGACTGGGATGGTGTTCATAAAAAAGGTGGAACTGCAAAATGTCACACCAGCCAAAGTCATAACTAAGGTGTGAATTCAGCGCAGTGTTTGTGATCATTACACATACCATGCATCCTCTTTGGTGGTTTCTTTTGCTCCTGTAATAAAAACAAGCCCAGGGCCACAAGTAGTAACCTCAGGCATTTGATGATGATCAGGATGGTGAAAGCTCCTTAAATGCAGAATGCAATTAACATATCACCACAGACTTGAACCTAGTCGTTGACTGGTAATAGTGGAGAGAAGATAAACTTCAGAACATCACCCAACCTACCTTCATTCCACATCTATGATCTGCAAAAAAATGCTCTAGACACTGAGCTGCTATTTAAAAAAGTAATAATAACATCATTGTTAATAACATCTTATATGTAAATGCCATTTTTTAATTTTCAAAGTGCTTTCATAGATTGTCACATTTGAGTCTCAAAGAATCCATGTAAGAAAATTGATATTACTCTGGTGTATAGATCACTCAAAAACAACCCACAGAATTTCTCTACCTGCTCTATCAACAAAGAACACATGGCTTGTCTTCTAGCCATTCCTATGGAAAGGAAGTTTGGCATTAAACATCTTGCTTCATTTAGATCCCACATGCAACTGTCTTTTATAGTTGTTAACTTTTGTTAGAGGTGAAAAGTTTTTTGTGAATTCTTGAGTTGTTTATAATACATATTTTGCTGCTTTTTCTATTTTTGAAGAAGATGAGTCTGACTATGACTCTAAATTGTACTTGGCTGAAAATACCAATAATCTCCTCTTTGCACAGAGAAACCTCTGACCATCCTTTGGGGATCCCTTTGCATGCTCAACATGGCTGTCTTTGCTTCAAAAACAGGACTTGTACTATTTATTAGTGAGCAGCAAAATGCATATCCTACCACTGGTGGTACTTTGAGTAGGGAAGAGGTTGGGAAATGCGTATTTCTAGATTCCTAACAGGGAGCAAGGAAAAGACTGGAGAGGAATGGCTGGTCAATTAGTTCCAAATCCCTGAAAAGCTCCTACGGAAAAGAAAGTCTTACTGTGAAACCAGCAGGTTGCCCTTTAGTTGTTAAAATGAGGAGCATACCTCATTCTCTTGCAAGGAGGAAATGACTGGCTTATGAGGAGGAGGGAAGGGAACTTACAAGGATCTTTCAACAAATGGGTCAAAAATATTGGACTCCAGCCCACCTTTCCTGTCTCCTCCATGTTCTCTTCCTATCGTCCTAGTTCCACTTGCTTTTTTCCCATACCCCTAAGCACAGGCAAAGTAGGGGAAGCTAAAGGCATGAATTTCCCAATATTCTTCAGTCTCATTTGAGTCTGGTTCTTAAGGAAAATCTAAGAGGTTAAGGACAACTGGGAGTGTGCTATTTTAGTGCATAGCACACAAACAGGAAAAAAATGTCAGTAACGTATTTCTATAGCTGACATGTAACAACACACATCCGAAGAGGCTTGGGCAATCTGCCAAAGTATCTGACAAAGTTACCTGGTGATCAAGGATCTTTGCAAGACAGCAGTTACACGTTCATTTATATGCTTATATATGGCCCAGAACAGAATCTGCATTTGGAAACTGCCGAGTGCCAGGAAGCTCTTGAATCCAGTTGAACCAGTTTAACACTCTTGCTCAGATGGAGTGGCTGGGCCACTTATCGCTTCTTTTCCCTCTGAGTTATGGAGGCTGTTGTGTAATAATTTTCTTTGCATATTTGCAGCACTTTTCTGTGATTAACTTGACATATTCACTCATAATAAAGTTAAAGTGCCAGTCAATCTTAAGAGAACACTGAGCCTATTTATCGTCTTCGAGTTCTGAAAATACACAGCTTTGGTTGTGAGGCTGGCATCCTTTTATGTCTCTGGTTTCCTCCTCTATGGCTCCAGTTTTGTTCTGCTCTGTCTCTGAGTTACTACTTCCTGTTGCAGTGGCGTTTCTTTGTGGCTGGATTTCTACTGCACCCTTTTTTTTCTGTTTTTTTTTTTTTTGAAACTGCTATATGAGTTTTTTCAAAAAACCAACAACTGAGCTGTGTGTTGTTGTTGCATGTTCCATCTGGAAGACATCAAACATCAATAGGCAGAATCTCAAACCTGTTAAATAAAAATAAACGTCAATCCTTTAGTTCCTATTTCTAAATCCCAAGGTAACGCTGTAGCCCAACATGTATATCCAAAGCTCTACACAGGGCTTGTAGAGAGAAGAGAGGCTAGCAATGTTACAGGTAACTTGAAAGTTGGGTGAACACACAGACATTATACTTCTTTGCTCTGGAAAAATGCCAACTACTTACATCCCATTGGAGTTATCTTCCCAGATGGCTTGAGGAGGAGGAGTGGGGCTTCTGGGTCAGTGGTTCTCAATGGGGCACCCCAGGGGACATGTGACAGTGTCTGGAGACACTATAGTTGTCACAACTAGTAATATGCTATTTGTATCAAGTGAGTGGAGACCAAATATTCTGCTAAACATTCCAGGATGAACAGAACAGTCACTACAACAAAGAATTATTTTTTTCAAAATCTCAATAGTGCCAAAATTGAGAAACCCTGCTTTAGATTTATAAGTATGAAAGTTAGAATTTAAGTAGTCAAGAGAGAACTTCCTTTATCTTCCATAAGATTTTCTCTTTTATCCATGAAATGCCAATTGATGGATCATTGCAGATAGCAATGTGGGTGTATATACTAGGTGGAAAACATGACAGAAAACAAGTTGAGTCTAGAAAGGAGCTGACCATGAGCTGTAAAGCCATCTCCAATCACCTGCTCAAGGTGGATTTTTGTCCCAGTAGTCTCTTATTTAAAAAACAAATAAAAAAAATCCAGTTTTGAAAATACCTTCAGTTTCTTTCTTGGTCCTTACTAAAGGTTTCCCCAAGAATATTCAAAGCACTTTGTTTTGCCCTATCAGTCTTTGTAGTCCCTCAAGTTAAACAGAGGAAGCATCTTCACTTTATTCAGAAGTGAGGTTGTCATCATAAAACAGCTGGAACCATGTAGCTCACTTTTTCTAATTACATAGATTTTAAAGAAAAAGATAAATTCAAATTTCAGGACCCTTGGAGGCAGTGAATAAGCAATACCAACTCTATAATGATTCTGGGGCAGGGGTAGGAAGTGGTGAAAAAGGTAATTATTAATAAAATGTCTACCTTTTATTGGGTATGTGCTATGTGCCAGGCACCATGCTATGATCTTTATCTTCTTCAATCCACTACACTTTGGGATAGATTCTGTCTGTTTCTTCTATGGGTGAGGGAACTGGGGCTTAGGAAGGAGAAGTCTCCCGCAGGAGGACACACAGCTGAGAGAAGAGACAGATTTCAGATCTTGCCCTGGTGAGCCCCAAGCCTGTGTGTGGGTCTCCTGTCAAAGATCTCGGGCGTGCTTTGGCCTCGGCATGGAGAAGGTGGCAATACTGGCCCAGTCAGAGTCAAGAGCTGTTTGCCTACTAGAACTCAGAGCTGTCAGTATAAGATTTGTAGACTCACAGAGCTAATGGGGACTTCGGACATTTTTTTCCTAATTTTTCATATTACAGATGAGGAAATAAGTTCTAGAGAAGAAACGTGATGAGCTTTATGCTCCACTGCCAGATCCTTTGTCTTCCTCTTTGTCCTACGAATTAGTGCCTGGAAGCATGTAAACAAGTGAATGGAGAGGCCAACATCCCTCCCTGTCCAGGCTGGAGCAGGAAAACAGCCAGTTCCTTTTGCTGATGTTCCTGATTTACATTTCATAGAAATGGAGCCTTCTCTCTGGAATTCCCATACTCTCTGTTTAGACAAAGCCCCGGTTTATTTACCTTTAGGACACAATACAAAGCAGTTTTTTTTTAATGAAGAGTACCTACATTACAGACTTGTTTTTTTTCTTCTCAACTTGGCTGGTTAAAACTCACTAAGTGCTAAACCCATACTACCAATGGCTTAGGATTAATTGCGATGTTTATTTTGGTACATTTGCCTGAGGTTCTGATGTGTGTTTTCACAAATCTAACAAATAATTTTACCTAGAATACCAGGCACTGTTCAGCCCCTATTAGCCACGGTTGGATTTGAACCAGTGACCTCGAGGTGAGAGGCCGCTCATCACATTACCGATGCCCCAGGCCACGGAGTTCACTTGCTGGCTGTTTCTTTAATGTAACTGCCAGCAGCAAGATCATCAGTGGGAATTCTCCCCAGTCCAGAGATCCTAAGGTCTCAGAAATTCAGCATTTGAGAGCTTCTTCTTTTTGCCTTGGAGTTTGGACCTATTAACTAGCAACATTGCTAGAGCAACTGCAGAAGGATAAAGGATAGCGTGCATTCAGCACAGTTCTCCTAGAGAAGAAGTAGACGAGCAGGTTATAACCATCTGATTTCTTGTCAGCCTGGCTGATGGCTCCCGTCACCAATGCCCATGTAAAAGGAAATATTCGAGAGTATTAATGATTTGTTGGTACCAAGAGATGCGATGAACAGTTTAAAAATACTGCCCCTCGATGGGAGAAAATGTATTTCTATTAAGGGACCAGAACTGGGCTACACTTGTTGGCATTTTTGCTTGTGCACAGGAATTTAGCTTGAGGTCTCTGTCTGTCACGAAAATTGACAACTGCCTATGGCTCTGCACAATTGAAACGTAGATCTTAAATTTCACATCATTATCCAAATAAAATATATCTGCCAAGGGGGACTGGTATTACACAGTTAGAGAACTGTGATACCAGTTGTCTGATTAACATATTGAGAGCAATGTAAGAATTGCTCACCTATTTTCCAGAGGGAGGCTGGCTTGGGAGCTCCTGTTAAATGGACTAATTGATCGGGCTTTCTGTGCTAAAAACAGAGATGCCCAGCAAAGGCTGTGCTGGTGGAGGCAGGGTTTCCTATGGTTATATTATGTCTATAATGCAAGAAAAAGGGACAGGGCACAAACCAGACATTCCTGATCCTACCTTCTAAAAGGGAAAGACGGGAAACCATTAGCCACCGATTACCTACCTGGTCCCTTGCTCATGGGCCTTGGATCTACTCAGCAATACTCAGGAGGAAGGCACACACCTGAACTTTTCTCAAAGCCTTTTCATAAGATCCAACATCGTGGTAACTCTGCCTTTGCAGTATTTATAAAAAGTGCCAAAGCCATAGAATACTAAAAATGCATTTCGAATTCAATTTAAAAAAAGATGGGGGGGAATTGTTTACTCTAAAAGATATGTTCACAGTAATTCGTATATGTGCTGTCTTTACTTTTTAGTCTGTGTTAGGTCACGTGTTTTCTGGCTTAGTGCTAAATTCTGAACTCTGTTGGTCGTTCATGTATGTACCTCATAGATTTAGATCACAGCAAGTTAGAGAATCTCAGGTGTATTCAATTTTTCAAGCTGGAAGTAACCTTAGTGATTGATATCAGTGCAGTTTTTTTAGGGTTCCAGATGAGAAAACTGGGGTCCTGGAGTTGAAATGCCTTACCACCTAATGAGCTAATGACACTTACAATAAGCTTTAAGATGTAAACACTGACAAATAACTGGTATAATTATCTCCATGGCAACCAAGATTCATTTTGCCTTAGTTTAGCCTTGCAGAGGTTTTTCAGAAGTATCATCCCGTGATAATTTATATCAGTTTACAACCCCTTTCTATTCTTACTGGTGTTTTTTGGTATTTCATTCAAAGTAGTCTATTGGCATTGTTACAAGGATGTTTAAACTCGTGGCCCACTGCCCACTTTCTTTTCTACCAGTATAATATGGTTTAGATCTTCATCTTTTACATAGTGGTGTGTTCGGACATGGTCTAAAAATGTAAGGCTGGGGCCGGCCGAGTGGCGTGGTGGTTAAGCGCTGGCTTGGGATGCCAGCGGCCCCAGTTCGGTTCCACATATAAGGGCCAGTGACACTGCCCTCAAAAAATAAATAAATAAATAAATAAATAAAAATGTAAGGCTGCAAATTCCAATCTGGCTTTTTGTTAAGTGACTGTGAGACCAGAGGCAACTCATTCCACCTCCCTCTGCCTCTGCTTCTTGACAGGAAGTGGAATTTTTCATATGTTTCTCTGCGTTGTGCTGAGCAGAAATAAGCAAATACTCCTACCATGACTTTAAAGAAAAAGGCTAACAGGGATAAAGAATATTTTGAATTCATCTACCTCTACTGAATGTCAATTTCCTAATCTGAAAAAAATGAAAATAATAAAAAAAAAAATGAAAAGAAAAATACCATTATCTTAGGTTAACTTTCAGAACTAGATGAGAAATCTATAAAACAAAAGTACTTGGCACACTGACCGACAAATAGAGATACTTTAGGGTCCTTGTCGTAGCAATCACTTCTGCTTTTTCTGGATTTCAATATAATGCACTACCAATACCCTTTATGTATGACACTTTTCACAGTCTCTCTTGTATTGCAATTCAGGGTTAATCCCTTAACATCCTAATCAGATTGTAAATTCTTGGGGAATCTAGAATTCCATCTCATATATATTTGTTTCCTCGCCAAATCGAGCACGATGCCTTACTCACAGACATGTTCAATACGCCTTGCTTTTCTTAGCAACAAATGAAAAGATAGACTCAGGCTTATTGAATAATAGTCCTGCTAGGTAGTGATATTACAAATGAAGGATTAACTGAATGGTTCTACTTCAGATCATATTAACTACAACATCGTATAGGCTTTCCTTTGTGTTAGTATCAAAAACTGATGGGACATTTTTCTCCACACCATCCCTCACAGGTCATGGGGTAGACAAGGGGTTGGCAAATTATGGCCCATGGGCAGGCTGCCATCTGTTTTTATAAATCAAGTTTTATTTGACCACAATCATGTCCATCTGTTTACATGTTGTGTATGGTTTCTTTTGTGCTACAACAGCAGAGCTGAGTAATTCAGACAGATATCACATAGCCCACAAAGCCTCAAATAATTACTATCTTGTCCTTTGCGGAAAAACTTTGCTGACCCCTGGTATAGACTAGACTAGATATACTACACTATACTATACTATTTTATACTATACTATACTATACTATACTATACTATACTATACTATACTATACTATACTAATGAGTTTCTTACTGCCAGTGAGGAAAAAACTATAACAAAACAAAAGTAAGAAGTCATACTCTAGCTTTTTCTTTTTTTGTGGCTCATTCAAAGGAGTTAAGATTAATATTTATCGAATTTCTCTTTAAAGGTGTCTATATAATAAAATCTATATATACACATATACAGAGGGTGCCAGAAAATGCATACACATTTGAAGAAAGGAAAAAAACTGTGTTAAAATGGTAATCATATATACCGATGACAAAAGATGAATACAGTCATGTGTATACATTTTTTGGCGCCCCCGGTATGTTGACATTTATTGTTAGACATTCTCATTTTTCTTCATAATGAGCAAAGCTATAAAGTAAGAGGAACAGGCATATCGTGATTTCATAAAATCTACAGATCACCTTAAGTGTATGCTTATTTCTACATCCCTTTCTACCAACTATTCCATAACTATATTATGTCACTTCATCTATATTCATGTGGTGACATCAGCTAGAACTGAAGTTTGAATTGCGTTCACTGGCCAAGATCCCACAAGACAGTCTTGGATTCCAGGAGCCATGTCCTAATTTCTGTTGTTCGTAGGGCTGTGTGGAAAGCGTTTGTTAAATTGGGTCCATAAAAACTGATTCTGAACACAAGCACAGCCTTTGTTTACTCTGAAAGCTCACAGTGTGTCACTTTTGTTGTTGCTATAACCTTGCGAATTTTGTACCTCCCTGGAGAAATGTTGGAAGGGTGGGGGCCATAAAACATTAAAAGAAAATAGAGGAAGTGAAAAATGAGAGAGGACTCCGATCCCTTGGGCATTCTATTTACTTTGCTCTTTTAAAAAAAAAAAAAAAAAACCACAAAAAAAAAACAAAACACATTCCCCTGGTCTTGACTGAGATTCATCAGTACTTTTTGAAATCATAAAGTGTGTACCTTGTTTGGGACCCAAAGAATTTTATAGTGTATACAACTTCCCTGTGGGTCTTAAATCTAATCCGATCAGTATTCATGATTTCTCTGAACAACAAACAAAAACACAGTCCACTGGGAAGACAGACTCTCAAGCATGAATTGGACTCCTTTTGTTCTTTTACTCTTTCCTTCCCTTGAATCCAAAACCTCGCTCTGCCATAGCAAGTGACATGAAAAAAAAACAAAGCATCAGGGCCAGTTGAGTGGTGCATTGGTTAAGAGCTGGTTTGGGATGCCAGCAGCCCAGGTTCAGATCCCACATATGAGGGCCAGTGACACTGCCCTCTACAGTTAACAACAGCTCCACCTGGAGCTGGGCTGCGAGCCCCGGTGACGGTGTGGGCTGCAGCCCCTGCTGCAGTGGGCTGCCATAGGCTACAGTGAGTGGCCGGCAGCCAGCGTGAGCGGCTGGCAGCCAGCGTGAGCTGCCAATAGCCGCGGTGAGCGACCATCCAGAGGCCAGCAACCGATCTGCCTCATCCAGGAAGAGCGCAATGATGATACCAACATGGGCCAGTAAAGCAACGTCCTCCTCAACTAGACTGAAGAACAAAAAGACAGCAACTTGTCTGTTCCCCTTCCCTGATTCCCCAACGCTGTTCCCCTCCCCCAATTCCTCAATAAAAACCTTAATAAAAAAACAAAGCATCAGCCATTTGGAACTTCCTTAGGAAAAGAAAAGTAGTGAAAATTGCAACAACATTGAATTATTTTCCAGAGAGCATTAAAATATATATATTTTAGACAAGCCATCAGGATGGAAGGAGAAAGAAAGGGCAAGAAGGAACAAGAAAAACAAGCAAACAGGTTAAGGATTTAAAATAGTTATAGATTTACCAATTGAATATTCATTTTGGCAAAACGACCCTCCTATTATGTACATTTTCTTTGAAGGTTATTAAAAGACAGAGCGGGGGGGGGCGGAGGGAGGGAAGACAGAGACTGATCATGTACAAAGAACAAAGAGTTTGGCAACATACTAGCTTGGCCTGCCAACAAATTAATTGAAAGAAGGAAGGAAGAGGAGTCCAGAACGATTAACTCCTTGTCTCTGATGGCATCTGAGCAGGAGTCATTTTCCTCTACCATTCACCTAGAGTTGGAGACTGGATGGCAGCTTGCATCACACTCTGTGCCTCCCCCATTCCTCACCACCCACCACCTGTTAGCTGAGAGACTGAGCTGAGTAGACCTTGAATGATTCAAGAACTCATTTCATTCTGTCAATTTTCCTTCAAAATCCTGGTTGATTTTCTAAAGCATTTTGGGGAAACTACCTATTCTTCCTTCATTGATTGATTTATGATTTTAATGTATGATTTATGATTTCAAAGTATGATTTATAAGCTGAGTTTGTTCAAAGATTTAGTTTTAATTTTCACAGTCTTCCACTGAAGATGGTATATGTCTTTTTACTCTTATCTTACGTGGAACCAAGAGCCCTGTAAGAATTGTCTCTAGCACTTGCAAGGGGGGAAAAATGGTTCCTCACAGCATAGACTAAATGTTCCAAAGCGGGCCAGAAATACCATTAGAATGTTAGGATTGAATGGCAACTTTACCTTTGTACAATTCAAGTTATCTAGCCAGTTTCTATCATAGCTTTGTTCACACATTATGACAAGTCAAGTTAACTTCTGTCAGCGTTAAGTGCCACAAATACAACTTAGCATGTTGGAAAGAACGCTGGATGGAGACTCAGATAATTCGAGGTCAAATCCTAACTCTGACACTTAAGTTTATAGGATGGTGGGCATCACTTGAATTTCTGAGCCTAAATTTCCTAACCTCTAAATGGAGATAATAATCCTTTTTTTAAAAAAAAAAAATGAAGTACATTTTATTTTTTAAATTTTATTAAATTTATTGGTATGACACTGGTTAATAAAATTATATAGGTTTCAAGTGTACAATTCTATAATAGATCATCTCTATATTGCATTGTGTGTTCACCAACCAAAGTCAAATCTCCTTCTGTCAACACGTAATGGACCCCCTTTATCCTTTTCCACCTCTTCCGCACCCCATTTTCCCTCTGGTAACCACGATACTGTTGTCTGTGTCTTTGAGTTTTTGATTATTTGTATGTTGCTTTCAGTTTTCTATCCCACATATCATATGGTTCTTGACTTTTTCTGTTTGACTTACTTTGTTTAGCATGATATTCTCAAGATCCATCCCTCTTCTATCTACTGCATAAGATTATTGCATGGACAGTATGAAGAAATGAATGTAACAGCAGTTTGTAAAATCAAGGTGATGTGCTGTATGAAAGCCAGGGCTCACCCCAGTCCATCTTACAAAGCGGCATGGTGCACTGTACAGGGAAGCGGGGAAAGTGAGTCATGGTTATAAGTGGTGTCATGACTTTCATATAGGATACCATTCAGAAACACAGGCTGCTTTCTTTTTCAGACAGAAACTAAGGCTTTTGTGCTATTTACTTGGGAATGGGTGTGGGAGGGGGAGAGGGTGAGAAGAATTATAAAATTAAGTTGCTTAAGGCCTTGTCTGATAATTCCAACATTGACGTACCGAAAAGTCTATGTTTTATTTTGCACCCCTCAGGAAAATCATTAGATCCTTCAATCTTATCTCAGAAGAATTTATCTTATCTCGTACCTGATTTACTTTAAATATTTTTAAGTGTAGGGTTTCTGTTTTATAATCGCTTCCTTCCACAGTGTAGAAAACTGCAGTGTTTCCCACACAGAAGAAAGACTGACTATAGTCAATGACACGTCATATAAAAACTAAGCTGAATTCAGAGATTAGGCCAGTCTTTTCACAGAAATTTTCTTTAGAAATTATAATTGGCTTTATGCATAACCAATAAAAATATAAAAATTATAAAGGCTTGAGATAAAATTAAAAGAAGATGGAGAGTGGACATGAACAGAGACATAAAATATATTCCCTGAGACACACTGCCCAATTAACTAAATGTAGCTTTTGTCATCAGAAATATTGGACCTCCAGGTTCTTTATTGTATCCCAGAATAAATGCTGGGTAAGAGAACCACTCTGTTTTGTTCACAGCCCTGATCTCTGCTAAAAACATTTCAATGAACTAGTAACCTCATAGGGCTCTGACTAGTCTGGCTTGATAATGAAGCTAACCTCAAATGTTGGATTTTGGGGCAACTATAAAGTTGCCTTCACCATGGCAACAGGAAACCCAGCTTCCCAGGAAAACTTCTGAGGGAAAAACGGAAAGGATTTTAGATAGGTGATGTAATTACCAACACACTTGAAATTCACTACGTAAATTTATAGCTTCACTTGTTCTGAACATTTTTTAAATCTTTAGTTCATGCAAAACCCTAAAGCATAGAAATCCACAACACATTGGGACAACTAAACCAACAAAGACCAACTTCAACTGCAATATCTTCTGAAGAGGGACACCACTGCTACATCCATGTAATCTGGCCCTCAATAACATCTTCATTCTGTCACCACCAGTCTAGTTTCACTCTACTGCTTGTTTTAAGCCACAGTTTACAAATCCATGAATCTAGTAGGAAGAATGCCTGGCTCACAAATGTGAGTAGAGCATTCCTTGAACGAGTTTCATGTCAAGTGCTCATAAAATTCAAGTTACATGGACTCTTTCTCATCTCCAATTAAGCAGCAGAGTGAGAGTAACCTGATTGGGATGGTGTGTACTGACTGAATTTGATTTTGAATTTGAATTCTGAGAAGCCATAAGTAACATTAGGCCCATAAAATTAAAAAAAAAAAAGATGAGTCTAAGTGTTTTTTACAAATGTAGACACAAAGGAACCCGGAAGGCTCTCAGTAATGTAGAATTCTGTTTGTTCTTAATTGTATAAAGGTGGATTCAAGATCTATAATCTATCACAGTAATATAATCACCAATGAGTTCTAATCTCCAGCTAAATCAAGCGCATGCAATAAAGCCTAGGAGTTAAATCAAGGAATGGGCATAGTTATCTTCCTGGAAAGGACACGCTCAATAAAAACAATGCCATGTAGTATGGTTTGAATTTATGCTGTGTCGGGAAACACATATACTAATAAGCTTATTATTACCACACATTGAGCTTCCATGCATGCTCATTTATGGGGACCTCTCATTCTTTAAGTACCATTACCCTGAGAAGCAGGGAATTTTACTCCCATTTTAAAGATGAGGAAATAGTCATTTAGAGAAGTTGGATAACATGTTCAAGTTTATCCAGCTTGTGGATAGTTAAGGGTTAAAATAAAGAATAAAAAGATCAAGCATTCAATGACAATTTAATAGGAACCAGCTTTGCTGAGAACATAGTTAAAATTTCCTCACATCGTACTTCACATTCATTTCATTGCAGAATTTCACCTTTCACTCTTTTACTCACTTGAGTGTTCTGAGCGCCAACTGTCTTTCACTGTTAGAGGGCGAAAGCTGGGAAGAAAAATATACAGTGTTTGCTCAAACAAAGATTTTAGTTTGGTGGGAAGTCAAATATATAAACTATTGGGAATATACAGAAGAACTCTGCTTATCCTCTGAAATCATAAGCCAAATTCTCACATATACTAAGAAAATAAGGTAACTATTTGGGGTGCATGAAGAATATTTCTCCTTACTTAGGCCAGCGCTCAGGGTATGGCTTGACTATCAAGTACCTAGAGCTTGAAAGAGCACGAGCATAGGCCAATAGCGATGAACTGGCAAGGGTGACTTCTCAAACTGATGCAGCAGGTAGGTACTCAAGCCCAGTACTCAGTGGTAGGAAGTTCATAGCTCATAAAACTCTTCTATGTAATTACTCCATATAGATATCAGAGAGGATTGTCTTAAATGAACAAAAATGCATGTTCTTGGCTATATCAGAAAAATTCTATAGTCATCAAAGGTCAAAGTAATGGAGGCAATAAATTAATTTCCATGTGTTTGATATTGGACATCTCCAGTGTTCTTTAGAAACATTTTGGTGGTGACCTCTGGCATGCATGCCTTCAAACCCTAAGTTAATTTTCATTGCCTATATGGTTGGGGGAGTGAAGAAGATCTTTTAGGGAGGACGACAAATGTTGGCATTACCAAGGAACCTTGGCTAACTTTCAGGTTGGTAAAGGTAGAACTATGCTGCTTTTCTTCATCACTCCATCCCCAAAACGTAGCACAGTCCCAGGCTCATGCAAGCCATATATGGGTTCCATAAAAAGCAATTTAATCTAATGTGATGATATTATCCTAATTTGTCCTAGTAAAAACACCCCATCAATAATAGTTTTCTTTTTAATGCAGAAATCCTTTGAGGCAGATGAGAAACTGATAATGTTTATAGTTTAAAAAAATAAAAGTCGTGTCATTAATAAATCAATTGGTTCTGAAATCAACTCCCCATGAAAGGCTTCCATTTCTACATGAATGTAAATATTTATCATAATCTAATGTGAAACAAACCCCTTCACTTGTTTTCATTTCTTTGGAGACTTGAACCCAGGCTTATTTGGGCTATTAATTAAAAATGCGGTTTCTCTTTGGTTTATGTTAAAATTGTTGCACTGGAAAATAGCTCTAACACTGCCCTTCATAGACTAGTACCACTAGGATTATTGTTTATTTTGATTAGAATGGATTTGCTATTAGAAACAATATTTTTCTCTCATACCAATTACATACAACCACTCCCTTTGAGAGGCAAAGTAAGTTGCTGTCAGGAAGACCGACGAGTTCCTATTTTCCTGCCTTTTTTCGTCATGATTATGATAAAAATTTATTGAGCCGTCTACTTTCACTATTTTCTAGTTGTTAGTGTTGGCATTTCCTTTCTCCAGTTTGGGCTGCTGTTGTCCCTTGAAGCCTTTTTTTCTACCAACTTCCCATTAAAGTGGCTTCCCTCTTTCAAATGGAACTCCTGTCAACCATAACAATCAACAAAAGACTCCCCAAAAGCTTGCTGTTACTCACGGACACCTAAGAGTTTGCTTGTGCAACTTGCCAAGGTTCTTAAAAATACACAGCACACCCATCTCCATAAACCCGCAGCAGCATTTTCGCTAATTGTTGAAATCCTGAAAGGTTGAATCTCGAAAGCAAATGGTAATTAAACACTTTTCCTAACACTAGGTAGCTGGGGTGGAGAAGGAAAGAAAGCTAGGGATTGGAATCCATTATGTGGCTGAGGCTTCTGTCTGGTCGATTTAAGCAGATTGGAGCCGAGACGGGCGCACATAACCGCCTCAGGTAAGGGCGCTCAGTGTTCCTGTGGGGTTATCAAACCAGCCAGGCCTTGAAGGCAGAGCAAAGCCCTTCCACTGGGAAGTTCTTCTAAGTGCTTGCATGGCATCCACGGGATTATCCTACCCCACTCACACATCATCTGGCTTTAAACTTCAGGCCCTCTGGCAAAGAAGAGACGAAACGTTCCATTCAGGCCCTCCTCCCTCTCTTATCCTGTGGTTCTGCCTTTCCCATCCTGTTTCCTAGCAGCCGCTGGCTGAGTCCTGCCCTTCTCTGCCAAGCACCAGGCTGGATTAGCTGCAAGCCAATAGCTGGGGGTCAGGATTAAGAGGCCAGCGTGCACTTTAATACAAGCTGCCTATAATTAATGGCATTATTAATAGCTTGACTGAAAAATTCATTAAAAAATCCATTAAAAATAAATACCCTTTTACAAAAGGCATTGCCTTGGGTAAGAAAAACAGAAAAAAAGATAAAGGAAAATTGATTGGTGGCTTTCAGTTCACAGAAAGACAGACTATAGTTCAAACTGATTAAAATTGAACATTTTAGATTAAACATCCTTGCCAAAATATTCTCTGTAGTTACCCAATATGAAAATATTATGATGGGCCACATATTTATATATTTTTTATGTATCAAAGGGTTGGGATATAAGACATACAGGTAATTGCGTGAAATAACTTTTCTTCAAGTGAACATTCTTGACCTTCAAGAATAGTAGCATGTCCCCCTGAAATGCTGGTTAACTGTATCTGATTAACTCAGAGCCTCAAATGCAACAGATCTGTTGAGAAGTGATTTGTTCCCCACACACTCATGACATGTTTAGCAACCTGTCATTATCTGTGCTAGCACAGATCTTTTTTTCTTCTCTCTCTCTCTCTCTCTCTCTCTCTCTCTCTCTCTCTCTCTCTCTCTCTTCTCTCTCTTGCATTCATACCACACCTCTCGTCCGTATATCTGGCTCTATAACTTGGAATCGATCTTATCGAGTTTTGCCTCAGCCCAAGTAAACAGTGTTGATGGTGATTGGAATGTCTGCGGTTCGGATGTTTGCTCAGAGAAAGCGGAGATGGGAAGAGAAAGTCCTGTTGGGTGTGCAGCCTCCCCCTGACATCTCCTCTGTCAAGATTTGTTTGTGTTGATCCTAAATCTGATCTTTTGGGTCAACTTTGCTCTGGGTCTAATCTGCTCATTGGTGTGAGATGAACATTGTCTTCCAGAGGTACAGGCAACTGTGCCCTCTCAGAAAAAGACCCCATTCATGAGCGTATTTGCTTGAAGAGAGCTTTTATTCACTTCACCTGTTATGTTGTGCCTATAGAGCACAAAGCCAAGAGGAGATTAGGCAATTATCTGGTTAATAGGATCAACATAGACAAGAAGTTCATTCAATAGGCATTTCTGACTGCACACCACGCACAGCTCAGCCCTGGATGTGATGAGAGGCACTGGGTGAGAAGGAAAAATGCTGCTGCTTAGTTTGTAACATGATAAAGGAAATGAGACATAAATACAGCCAACAACTGACACAATTTTACAATCAAGGGTAGAGTTGTATGGGGATTCTATGCATTAAAGTCAGGAATATAACAAGTTAAAAATTATAGGAAGTAGTTAAACCAGGGAAAATTTCTAGGAAAAGGCAAAGTAATCAGAGATCTCCAATTCACCATTTTTAAATCTAATAATTTCTGACAACATATGGTCTTTTTAGCTCTTAAAATGAGTTAAATCCCTTTTATTGTTACTATACTAAGTTCCCATAATTTTTACTAAAGATTGTGTTTAATTTCTGGAAATATTGAGAAACTTGTTTTTATGTGAGATTCTCAAAGTTACCCACAGAGGTGATGTTAAAATTCTGGTGTTGTTTCAGTTCTCACTTTTCTCCCTGATCACTACTTGGTACTTGCAGAGGGCTTCCTAGTTATCAGCGCAGTATAAACTATATTAACGAAACAGTGAGTCCCCAGTAGAAAGATGCTGATAAATGCCCTGGCTCTGTTGATTGCCACATTTGTCGCTAATAACATATGGCCCTAATTAGTGATGTGCTGAACAACTTCCCACATAGGAAGTGTTGGGCTAACCAGCATTCCCATTCTCTCCCATTCTCGTTCCATAACTTAGATTCCCATTCTCGTTCCATAACTTACACTTCTGGGGAATTATCACCAAAGTGTAGTATTTGCAATGTTGTGAGATTCTGACACTTAAAATTAGATTCTTTGGAGTAAGACTCTCTTGATGACTTGTCTTGGGTATGCAATCCTCAAGTGATAGTTTTTCACCTCTATGTTAATATGAAAACCAAACACCACTGGTTGAAATTTTTTAAATTATGTTAGTTGGCCATTTTATTCATGTATATCAAACATATTTAACTAACATATTTCTGAAGTGTCAACTGATGGAATCAAACAATGGTTTTGACATACACTGGACATAGCTGTATCTGAGCAATAGAAACAGAATAAGAAAAGAAGTGAGGGCCCAAGATGAGAGAGGCCCTGCAGAAATGAAGCAGGATGGAAGGTGAAAGGCACTTGGGGATTAGATCACTGTTAATATCACCTGTAACTTAGCACCAGGCAGGTCCTTTGTCAGGTAGATTTGGGCTGATGAGATATATTGGTTTTAGAAAGGAAAACCTTAGCAGTTAGGAAAACAAGGTCTAGGAAAAGCTGACAAGGTTATTTATTTCTTCCAAATACTGTAGTTCCAGATGTCTGGGTTTGCTAGAAAGGTCTGATATTGTGATTTATAAGGAATACATATATTTTCTCATTCAGATGACCAAAATATATTTCTCATATATATTTAATCTTCATCCACAGTTCTTGGTTCACAACTTCTAAAACCTTTGGAATTTCCTGAGGAATGAGAGCAATGGAAATATCTTTTGTTATAATATTTAGTCCCTTTTCCTGCATTCCTGAAAATGCTTCACAGCTATAAAGGTAAAATGGGTGTCTTATTATTATGTTCATAACAAACCCTTTCTACCACAACTGGATTTATGTTTATAAAAGTGACTTTTGAAAGCACCTAGGGATGGGGTCTGGTTGCCAGAGAAACCAACCAAGACCAGAGGTTTGGAACTTTCAGTCCCACCTTCTGAATTCTGGGGAGGGTAGAGGGACTAGAAATTGAGTCAATCACTAATGGCCAATGAGTAAATCAATCATGCCTATGTAATGAAGCCTCCATGAAAGTCCAAAAGGAAGGATTTCAAAGAGGTTTTAGGCTGAAGAACTAGAAGACTACATGCCACTGTGCCAGGACAAGCTCCAGGAGAATAGACGCTCCATTGTTCGGGACATCGCCCTGTGTATCTCTTCATCTGGCTGTTGATTTGTGTCCTTTAATATCCTTTGCAATACATGAGTAATCTAGAGAGTAAACAGGTTTGCAGAGTTCTGTGAGCCATTTTAGTAAATTAATTGAACCGAAGAAGGGGGGTTAAGGGAACCTCTGATTTATAGCCAGTTGGTTAGAAAGAAACATAGGTCACAACCTGGAGCTGTGATTGGCTTCTCAGGTGGAGGATGGTCTTGTGGGACTGAGCTCCTTACCTACAGAATCTGATTCTATCTCAGGGGAGATAGTTATCAGAATTGAGCCGAATTCTCAGGTACCCTGGTGGTGTCCAAGAATTTCTTACTGGTGTGGGAAAACCTACACACACATACACACACACACACACACACACTCACACACACAGAATTGGGCCAAGGAACCCAATTTAGAAGGTTACCAAATTTCAAGCATTTGGTGATCAACTTCTATCAAAGAGGAATCATGATTACAGATGTAAGATGAAGAAATATATTTGAGAGGTAGAGAAAAGATAGCAAGGCTTAGAAAATGGGAGCAGTTTCAGTAATGTAATTATCAACCCCTCCTGTGTCCACTAAGTTTAAATAGAACCTAACATGGAGGATTTAGACAGACCTTAGTTCAGACTCCAGATCATTCACTTATTCATTCAGAATTCATTACAGCAGTATAAAGCCCTTGAGGGTGGAATGTAAGAGTGATGATAATGACAGTGCTTTCCCCAGAGTTACACACACCTAAGGTCATTGGATGGTAGCAAATATGCTCAGAATTTTAAGCTTCAGCTCATAACCAAATAGAAGCCAAAGATAAGGGCATGTTATGAATCAATCCAAGGACTAAAAATCATCGTTTTGAGTCTTGTGCTGGTGTGGGTTACCATCATTCCAAAATATTCTTTCCTGAATTGAGTATGATAAATTGAATAGGTTGTTAATTTTAAACCCTACTTAGTTTCATTAAAAATTAACTGTTCAAAACATTTCCTGCACAAAATGCTAATTCTATACTCTCCTGTGTGCCATGCTCTAAAGCAAAAATATAGGAAAATACCTCAAACCTCTTCTGTTCAGAAACATATATTGGGATGCAAATAAGTGAAGGTGCATTATTGTTGGGAAATTTTTGGAAATTGTGACAAAACAAATTTGAAAATTATTCATTAAAAAAAAAAAAAAAAAAAAAAAAAAAAGAGCTGACCGAGTGGCTCAGTTGCTTAAGAGCTTGCTCAAGAGTGCAAGCTGAGCTCTGAGCAACAGCAGTTTGATGCCAGGCCCAAGCTGATCTGCCGCTGAGCTGCCAATAGGTGGCAGGCTGGCTCAGCTAAAAAAAAAAAAAAAAAAGCCCTGCTGCATGTAAATAGAAAGTTGGTCTTACCGACCACTGTATTCACAGTGGATAGAATAGTGCCTGGCATATTGTGCCTGCTTAGTAGATATTTACTGAATATGTGAATACATACTGCAGTGTAGGAATACACCACAGTTGGTAAACACTACTCTATGACTTATCAGAGTTCCTAGCTAGTAGAAAGCATTCAATGTCTTGATAAAATGGATAAATGAATGTTTGTTATAGGCAAGATGTATGAACTTATGTGGTTTGTGAATCACCAAATCTGAATTCTGTATTCAAGTAGGGGAATTTGGAGGATGACACTACCAGTCTAACACAGAATGTGAAATTATTGGAATAGAAAATGGCTGTTTGGATTGCATCATTGCATAGAATGCCTCTGATTCTCAGACAATTAGTCATGTATTTTTCCATATTTTTCATCTCCTTCAATGTTAACACTGGGTGGAGGGGGGTGGTGGTGGTATCTATGGGAAAGAACCATAGTAACAATTTTCTCGTAGAGACTGTGAATGCAGGGTAGAGTATTGCCTGCCTTGCACAGTATTAGGGGTCTTGGTTAAGCCTGTCTCTTCCTCTAAACTATTATCCTCTATGTTAATTCCTGGAAGTCACAGTAACAGTTTCAATCTTTTTTTCATATTCTTAAATATCATGCATGCAATTTACATTCTCCCCATACAGGTATTATTAGTCATTTACCCTTCAGTATGAATTAAGAGCTAATACATAAATGAACGATTTTGGAATTGGAAGGAAAAAAAAGATGAGAGGGAGAAAGAAAGCATATGACACGGGGAACCTGAGAGGAGCTCCATTGAAAGGAGGAAACATACAGGACAGAAATGTGAAAAGGCAGAACTCTGAAACCCAACATTTTCCCTCCAGCAAAGAGAGAAAAAGTGGAAGACACTTAGCTACACAGAAGAAATCAAATCAACTCTTCAAACTTTAGGCATCCGTTAGCCTATGACTTTGGATTTATCTTTTTAGCACTCTAGTCCCAGAGAGTATCTCATTACTTCTTCAGTTACTTGTGCTGAAAATTTCAGTGCCCTTCTGGGCACAGTGTCCTGGGCCCCTCACAATACCTCAGTTGGAGACCAGGTTAGGAGAAAGCAGAGGAAGGCTCTACCTGAGGTGGGAATGGTTTCTCCTCCTGGATGGGTCACTTCCAGGATACAGTTCCTTAGAGACAGTTTACAAGTCAGTGAGCTGTTCTTTTTTCTCAGTGACTTCCAGCATCTGAGGCCAGAGCTTCATGCCAGGCCTGTGGGTCAGCAGCGCAATCACATTCACCTCAGCAATTCTGAGTGCCAAGTAAGTTTAGAGTAATCACGCCTGCACTGGGAATTCAAACAGCTAATATAAGAGAGAGAACTCCTGACACCCTTAAAGGTCTTAGACTTAATATCGAATATGATCCAAAAAAGAGAGGGAAACAAATTAGCAGTAAAATGGTAG
Source organism: Aselliscus stoliczkanus (assembly GCA_033961575.1). Classification (NCBI taxonomy): domain Eukaryota; kingdom Metazoa; phylum Chordata; class Mammalia; order Chiroptera; family Hipposideridae; genus Aselliscus; species Aselliscus stoliczkanus. Next base: position 68,927,521 of record CM066733.1, read on the forward strand.
CAGGGGACAACTACCAGATGAGAGGTGGTGAATGGGAGTGAAGGTTGGTAATTTTGGTTCCGGAATTGTTTTCTTGAAGAGTACATTTAAATGGATTTAATAAAAATATGCCATCCTGAGAACTGGAAAAATATTGCCTATTTCAAAGGAAAACCCCTCTCCACCCCTCTTTTTATTTTGCCATTCTGATCCAAATCATTTTGAGAAACTCTCAGGGAGCTGTCTATATGCCTATATCAATTCAAAATTGGATTGAAAAGAGTGCTTAAAATCAGTGGGCCAAACTAGGACTAGGATGTCAAAATCTCCATGTACAGAACTCTGTTGGAATAGATGTGACAGGTAAGTATATAGAGGCAGGACAACCTAGCTAATGGGCTTAAGGGTTAGTCAACCATGTCTTGATGAAGAGCTGGAAATGAAGAATGATGGAAGGTATGTTTAGGGGTCCACAGGTCATGATTTTTCCAATCATTGGGAGGTACCTATATAAGATACCTTTGTGAATGAAAATAGTTCAGTTCATATGTAAAGAAAGTGAGCTTTTTCATTTTTGACTAATTGGGAGAATGAAAACTGTATTTATTGGGGACTCCCAGAAGATGAACAAAAAAATACAAGCCCAGTGGCTTGGCAAGAGCTCTTAAGAAAGCAAGACAGAGCGTCATCTCAACTTTAAACGTGCTGAGACAAGGGCAGAAGGACAAGAATGTTGACTTTCAAGTGAAACCAAGCCAGGAGTCTTCAGAAATGTGAATTAAGTAAACACTGACTTGAAGGAAGCTGATTGAAGAGAGCAAATATTTTTTAATTATTTCAAAACTGGTCATGAAGTTGCTGTTGGAGGCCACAGAGAAACATACTGTCAAAGTGTGAACTTTCCATTTGGTGGTCCTAAGGTGTTGGTCCTAAGGCACCAGCTGTCAAGAGTGACTCACAGAGTGAACAATTTTGCTACATTTTGTTTAGGCAGCATACTGTTCAGCTTCCTGCCTTCCATCCTAATCGACTTTGCTCCACTCTGTACTTGCCAGACAGACACATCAGTTCTGACGGCATGTGCCCTGCTCTGTATGCAAAAGATATCCCTGAGTGTTAACTAAGTTTGCAAGAGGAATTAGGATCCCTAATAAATGCTTTAGCAAAGAGGCTTTTGGGAATAAAAATGTGTCTTCAGGCAAAATTCTTATAAACTAGACATCATCTTTGATTTACAGTTTATAGTATTTTCTTCACTGTATCCAATATCCCCAGCTTGAGAGCTCCTACTCCATGTGGAATGATTGACTGCCCAAGGTATGAGGGTAGTTCTATGCACTGAAGTTAAGTCAGTGGAATTAGGAATTAAGGAAAACACAAAACAAGGAACTTTAGATTTTTCTTCTTGTATTTTTAACAGTTAAAAAAGAAATCTTTGTCCACTGCTTTACTCACTAAGCAGAAAACTATTTTAAAAACTTGACTGTTGTTTTAGAAAAGGTGATTTCCTACTTTCTCTTTGGATTTGAGGCACAAGATGAAGACCATAATTGGGAAGGTACGCTATCATACTTGGTGCTGTGGACATCAGGGATTCATTTACTCATAACTTTTAAACATGGAAAAGAGACCTCTTGAATACAGAGGAAGGGTGGATCTTTCAGCTTCCTCAACTCTTTCTCAGATTTTAGGAGTAATCAAAGAAGGGGAAGATATGAGACATAATTAAATAAACTTGATTTAATATCAGTTCTGCTCATGGCACTGTACTAAGCACATTGGCAAACCACATAATACAATGGCATAGGCTAGACAACAGATCAATATCTTACAAATCTATGAGTGGAGATAACAATCATTAATTAATAAACACATGCCAACAACATGAAAGGAATCATAAGTGTTTTACAGAAAATTTTACCTTTTTTTGAGCCACATGTACATCCAAACTAAAAGGTGCAAGAATGTTCTTTTACAGAGCCATAATAAATGGGTACATTAATTATTGGAATACATATTTAGAATGATCACATTGGCAGATGAGTGCATGGGTACACATGAGTTCCTTGCTACTCATTTATTCAGAGACAAATAAATGGTCAAAAGTATCTCTGAGCATATTTTACACCAATAATTCTCATATTGCTTTTAAGCAATTTATAAGCTAATATATACTTTATGACTTTGTTCTAAAATAATGATATCCTTGTACCTTTTTTATATCTAAAAAATTATTTATAATTGATTAGAAGCTATGGGAAAGCACATAGTTATTTCTAACAAGATATTCTTGTGTATGTATGTTATAAACAATATCCAAAAAAAAAAGAAGGAAAAGGAGAGAAGGTGCTGGAAAAGTAGTATTCTGCAAAATTAAAGACTCTACCAAGAAACCAATAAGTGGTAGGAGGAGATATCAGGCAGTATTTGGGAACTTAGAGAAGTATGCTCCAATAGCATGAGTTAATGCAGATGGGCAGAACAAAATAGTTCCATAAGGGAATTGCATAAGGCACTCACCCCACGACCAAAGGCTGAAAAATTTTTTATGGTAGCTTTGCACCATGTTTTGAAAGGATTTATGTGACTTTAGTATGAATATTGGTTCCAGATTATCAGATCTGTTTCTGGATTTGAGTTTTGTCATCGCTGAAAATCGTTCATGAGTTCCTGGGAAAATCCCCGCTCTCACGAAATCTAGGTTTTCCATAAAGTAAATACACCAATACCCTGACCAAAGCTTAATCTCTATTTCTTTGGAAAATACTTCCTGAATAGAGGCTATTTTTAACTTTTTCTAACTGCACTTGAAACTCTCATGTATGAGCCATTGTGAATATTCACATGCAGCATTTACTATTTTGACGTTATATGTATTTACTTCTCTCAACTACATCATGACTTTTCTCTTAACCAATGGGTCACATCATTCTCTATTCTAATGAAAAGCTTGATAATATCAAGACAAAATATTCTGTGACAATTCTGAATCAATTAAATATCATAGCCCAAAATTTGACACCATGATTTCAAAGAATGTATAGGGCTAAAATTAATCAAAACAAGTAATAAAATCTAGGGAGAAAAAGAAAAATATTTTTTACTTTTCATTTACTACATCCTACAGTAATGGCTCAAATTTTACCCATTGATTCATTATGGTATGAAATTGGGGAGGGGGTATGCAAGAAATAAGAGATGTCAGGTAAAGAAGATAAACCCTTATGGGATGGGTAGGTTTCAGAGAGGGCACCCAGGGTTTAGTGTGTTTGTGCTTAGAGTTCATGAAGCTTTTGGAAACAAATGCACATATTCATCTATTAGCCCAAGAGAAACCGGTCTCTAAGCAACTCATTTCCAAATCATTTTCTAAATCGATTGTTTTTAAGGCAGGGAGGGTAAAAAGAGCAAGATCTGGGTGAACCCTAGACTCTTCTGATCCCCTCTTTCTGTTCTCTCTCACCAGTGGCCCCTGAACACCACTGCAATTTAGCAAATGTAAAACAACAGGCGTACTTTGCAGATGATTTTTCTCCCTTTTATAAAACAAAATAAAACTTGACAATCTCAAGACTTTTCAAGAACCTACGGAACGTTCTTCTCTCAGAGTCCCAGTTGAGCCCTAAAATAAAGACAGACAGAGTCAGATACAATTCTAGTTCTTTGGCCTCCTGTGCAGCAGCTGATTCTGCCAACGTAGCGTCAAGAAGGGAGGTACCCTCCCTGTCTGTATTGTGTGGGTGTGTTAATCTACCACCCATGTCAAATTGCCTCAGCACTAAGTGTATTTGAAAGGTTCAGCTTGTGAGGTGGCTGAGGATTTGGGGGAAGGGGAGCAAAAGCTTGGCTTTTCTTATCTCATTCAAATTGGTTTGTCCATCTCTGCTACCATGTGTCTCACAAACATCAAGATGGGTGATCTCTTGGGGGATGGTTAGTACATTCCCCTCTGTCCATTCAGGATTATCTTCTACAATCTGTCCCCTAGCGCTTTATACACACCCATTTAAAATAACTCCAGTAACAGGATCGTTAATTGACTCAGGGGACAGAGGGAGGCTTCCCAGTATGATTGTCGTTTTGGTTCAAAGGAGAAGAATGAAGCTGATTCTGTGCCTTGTGTCCAAGTAACAATATGTGAAAAGATTCATTTAGTCCTTAATCCTTACGGAGGACCTGAATGGAGCTGATCATGTAACAGCCACACAGTGTTCTGCTTTCTAGCTGTTTTCCTTATTTATGTCTTGGTTGTTAAAGCTCAAACCATTCCCTTTATTGTTCAGTGAAGAAAAATAAAGAAAGACAAATTGGTATTAGCAATTCACAAAGCAATGACTCCACACTTAGAAATGAAATCTGCTAAAGTCTTGTAGGACAGAAAAGTTTGGTGTGTAATATTGTGTCAGTCATTAGAGAACCGAGCCTCCTGCCTGACCACTGGTTTCTTGGGGAGAAATATGGAACAACAGAACTGGGCAAAGGAAAATATCAACTTTCAGGAAACTGATGCAAATAAAGTGAGCATTGGACTTTTCTTCTACTGGGTCTGTCCCAACCACACTGCCTTATGTGGGCGCAAATGAGCTCTGAAATAGGTATGGGATTGCATTGGTCTAGGTGTTTGTAGCAAAAATATTGGACAGATTGGAATTTCCATAATTAAATGCTTTGGGGAGGACACAGATAAAAGTTTTCTCTCATCTCCCATTTTCCTACATCCCCAGTAGTAAATCAAACAAAGAATATTTTATTACCAAACTGGGGAAGTGGGAAGCAAAAGGATTATGCAGGCTAGCTACTATAAGCAAAATGATTAGTGTTTCCTTTTATTCTTAACAAACAGTACTTGCATGTCTCCGTCTGCTCATGCCAGGTGGTACTGCTGTTTACGTCACCTGGTATACTATCAGGGAATAAGCTAAACAAAACTCCCCAAATTTCCAAGGATAGGGAAATGTGGGGATTGGATAAAAGTATGCTAATAGATATATTCCCTGCTTTTCTCTGGAATAATGCGAGTGGTTCACCCACTCATGTAAATGTGACCCCAAAGTTTAGTGTATGAGGAATATAACTTGAGAAACCCAGTTTGGTTGGGATGTAGATTTTTCTTGCAATATTGGATCATGATTGCAGATATGTGCATAAGGATACATCCTGACACAGAGCAATCCAGGAAGGTAAACATATGTAGCAAATCAAAGCAAACATAAGTGGCATATTTTATTAAAATAGCACGAAGTTCCAATGGCTCAAAGGCCGTATTCAAGGCACACACATGAACAACACCTGAATTACTAAACGAACAAGAGATGAAGTCTAACATCTACTAAACTCCCAACTTGGAATTTTTCTTTTGCCCCTACCTTTCCTTATTAAAAATATTTTTGAGAGCATTGAAGCATTTGAGTTTCAGTGTACTGAAATCAAATTTCAAAGGAAATTGGACATCTAAAAAGAAAATATTTACATACAACTGTAGCCCTTAAAACCAAATGAAATAACCTGAAAATAAATCCTAAATTGAAGAAACTATAAGTTATTAATGAAGTAAATTCTGGAAAGGCAGTTATGAAAGGAGTCAGTGCCAAGCTATAACTCAGCATGGGGATCTAAAGCTTGGTTGCATAACCAAAGATCTAACCAAAGAGGACAGAGGACTGCAGGCTCCTCCTGGGCTTTAGTAAACAACTAACTGGCCACTTAGTTCTTTTCCACAGAAAGATTCTGTGATTTGATTACTATTATAAGATCAACAAAGTGCCTTTCAGTAGTAGTCAGTGCTATTGTCACAGAAGATAATATAGAAGGAAAGTAATTCAAGTGTGTTGTCTTGCTTATCTTATCTCGTGAGCCATCTAAGTTGATGTTCCAGGGTCCATGGCCAGCCAGAGGAGTGTGTAGCAAGTGGATGGCCTTTATTGTGGAGTATTTTGGGGTTTTTTCCAAGATTTTATTGGTGAATTGGGGGAGGGGAACAGCACTGGGGAATTGGGGAAGGGGAACAGACTAGTTGCTGTCCTTTTGTTCTTCAGTCTAGTTGCGGAGGACGTTGCTTCACTGGCCCATGTCGGTATCGTCATTGCGCTCTTCCCGGATGAGGCAGATCGGTCACTGGCCTCTGGATGGCCCCTCACTGTAGCCTATGGCAGCCCACTGCAGCAGGGGCTGCAGCCTATACCTTCTCCGGGGCTCGCATAGCCCAGCTCCAGGTGGAGCTGTTAGCTGTAGAAGGCAGTGTCACTGGCCCTCATATGTGGGATCCGAACTAGGGCTGCTGGCATCCCAAAACCCTCTCTTAACCAATGCGCCACTCGGCCGGCCCTGGAGTGCTTTTTTTTTTTCTCTTAGGTCATTTATTTGTTGTCAACATTCAAAATGCAAACTAGAGCAGTACTGCATTGCTGGGTTTAAAAACTTAGTTCTTTTCTTGGTAATACACCACGTGATTCGTCTGGGCAGCATGGGCTGTTTGCCATCACCGTTTAATAGAATCTTGCTCCTATGGCTGGGTCATTATTCATATGAGATTACAAATCGAATGTTTGTTGTGCAACAAAGCCTTGCTTCCATCTGTAAGGCCGGACTCCTTTTTAAAAGAGCCTCTTGGCACTGAAACATCTTATTTAAGAGTGTCGGGTACCCCATGCTCATGGCCCCTCTCTGGGATAACTTTTTTAGATGAAGATATTCCTGAAAATCATTGCTGTCCTTTCCCCAGTGCCATATGAAGGATTTTTTTTTTTCTTCCAAGTTAGGCAATAACAGGATGAAATAATTGATTTTGTAAGGATCTGTTCTAAAGCTGATTGGGGTCAATAGATGAAGGAGAGGAGTGAAGATGAGCAAGTCTCCTAATGCAGAGTGCAAAGTTTTCTCTACTTCACTATTTTTGCCTTAGGGAATCTGCCAAGTTCTTTGGATGATGTCAACAAGAATTTGGGCAGAGTCCCGCCGAAGACTGTTCTGATATTTGTTTTGCCGACAGTATTTTCATATGTCTAACCTATTTTTGTTGAACAATGAATAAAAGATTTCCTGTATGGCAACTCCCAACTATAAGGGTCACTTTGACAAGCAAAGCAAAGTCACCCTAATCTTTCCTTTAAGAAATGCCATAAACCAATCCTTAAACATATAAACCCAAATGAGTTCTGTAAAGCAGTTCTTTGCCTATGCAGTGTTCCATTCACATACACTGTAGACACATTAAATATGTGATACAATTTCCAGCAATCTTAAGTATTGTAGACACTTAGAATAAAATTTTTTAAAAATTAAACATTTCTTTTTCTGCAACAAGAGTAACAATGACTTTGGTTCACCTTAATCTTACTCTCAAATCTGAAGTCCCTAAGCGTGGACTGCTCCAAAGTCCATCTGGAGTTCTTTGAGTTCGTTTAATTTATATGTCTGCCATTTATCATTTTATTTATATGGAATACATATGAATAAAATGATAAAAGAATTTTATTATCTCCCTAAAATTAAAGCTTTGTCTTAGCATTCTTTATAATCTTACATAGTCCCCTTTGCCATGCTTGCATAGGCTTTTAATATATTCATTGATGTTAGGATTTAATACCGGTAAATAGCATAGTAATAATAATACCGTACTGAGGTCACAAAAACATTATTTGTGGTTTTTAATAAAGCAATCCCATTTTTCTTTGGGTAAGTTCATTTCATCCACAGAAACAGATGAAGAGAGATAGCTCAAGTGTTAGCAAGAAAATAAGTGATTGGTTTTTATTACCTTTTGAAGGTGCAAAAAGTTGTGTCAACATAATGCTATAACTAACAGACAGAAACTTGCCAGCTTCAACTTGGCCAAAGGAGTGAAGTATAGAAAATTCAACACAGGCACTCAGAGCCAAAAAGTCCTCCAGAGACTTGCAACTTGGCCCGCATTCCCACCCACCATGTTACTTGTTCTAGACCTTGACCAAACACTGCCCTGTTTTCTTTCGATTTGGTGTTTGTGAACTGGCACTCACCATAGGACATTGTACCACTGCCAACCTAAGATCCTCTCCACTGCTAGATGTAGCGATAACAATGGTTATTGCTGTGTGGTCATTTAAGTAAAAGCATCAGGAAAATTGCTTGCTTTTTATTTTTATTTTTTTAAGTCACAAAGACAAAACTAATTGACTAACTGACCAAATCAGATCAGTTTATATCTTAATAATGCCAAGGAGGCTCAGAATGAGAGCTGGAGAAGTTCTCGATGCTTGCCCATTGTGTTAAATTCTATACATAATCATTCTTCCCGTCACAAGACAGATGAACAGCATTGCAGAAGTCCTTGGGTCCCTGAATGGGAATGCTGAATAGTTGAAAGCTGCTGAGATATTCACCATCCCTCTTCCAGGTCTAGAATTAGTGTCAGTCATGGAAGTCAGCTCAGATCATTTTTAGTATAACACAATTGTCTCTTGCTAAGAGCATGATTTATTTTAGTCTTAGTCAAGCTTCATATATAAACGTTTAGGTCTTGCTTGAACCAATAAACCTTTATATTCTTTGAAAAACTGTGATGGATTATATGCCTGGAGAGTGTGCTCTTTCTCAGAAGGATAATTAAAAGCTGGTTCTTTTCCCATGTGCATCAGAAAAACAGACCTAGATGTGGCTTCCTAATGATCAATGTATGAATTATCAAGACTTGAAGCGTGTTTTACAAGTGTTAGTCTGGAATAACTAAAAAAAATTAACAAAATAAATAAAACCAAAACACAAATATCAATAATTACGATTTATATATCATAATTGTTATAGATAGGAAAAAATGAGGAAACTAGATTCAATTTTTCAACCATTTTAATCCTCAAAACAATCCTTCAAGATATGTATTATTGTCCTCTTTTCAGGTATAAAATGTTAAGTAATTTGTCAAAGGATTCAAACCAGTTCTTTCATACCCCAAAGCCTAGTTTACACACATTATGGTAGAGGCTGGCCATAACCCTGGAGCACTCCAAGTAGGGAGATAGCAATCAGATATTTGTGTTCCTCTAGATTCATGTTAACTCAGTATGGATGGAAAGCTAATGGTACCCCAGAGATGCCCATACCCTAATTCCTGGAACCTGTGACTGTTAGATTTCATGGCTATAGTGAATTTAGTTTGCAGATGGAATTAAGGTTTCAAATCAGCTGACATTAAAATAGAGAGATTTTTCTGAATTATCTGATTGGGCTCAATGAAGTCACAAGGGTCCTAAAAAGTGGAAGACGTAGATGTGACTTCAAGAGAATGGTCAGAGAGATGCCACATGGCTAGCTGTGAAGACAGAGGAAGGGACAACGAATAAAGGGATCTGGGTGGCCTTTAGAAGCTCAAAAGAGCAAGGAAATTGATTCTCCTCTAATACCTCCAGAAAAGGAATACACAACAGCTTGATTTTAGCCTAATGAGACCCATTTTGGACTTCTGACCTCCCGAGCTATAAGATAATAAATTTGTATTGTTTAAGTCACTAAGTTTGTGGTTATTTGTTACAGTAGTTATATAAAGCTTATACAGATGGTTTATACCAGGGGTCGGCAAACTTTTGAGATGGAAGAGCTACCACACCCCCTACTTCATTCATCTCTGTTGACTTTGCACCCAACCCACAACTTCATCTTCCAACCTGGCCTCCCACTAGCTTCAATCCCTGGACCTTGAAGTTGGTAAAACATTGAATACCATCTCTCTTGAATTACCCAGTGGGCAACCCTGAGGACCCTAGCATGACAAACCTCAGACCCCTCTTCTTTCGGGTTTCAGTTCCAGGGGTCTAATGGAAAATCAGACACTCATAGCAGGACTCATAAGCATGTACATCATTCTAAAGAATGTATTGGGAGTCAAGGTGAATTAGAAATTAAATTACATGCTATGAAAACTTCACAGCTTATTTAAGGCTAGAAAAGATGCTTTAGATTATCTGGTCAAAAAGTATCACTTCAAATCCTTATCTTTCAGGTGAGGAAACAGACTCAAGAGAGGTTAAGTGACTTGACAAAGATCACATGTCTCATTAGTGTCATTTGCACTCCTGATTCTGAGTGCAAAGCTTGTTTTATGGCCTTCACTCAATCTGAGTTTGACCTTATAGGTGAAGCCTTAGAAGTCCTGGCGAAGAGAATTGTTTTCCCCAATCTCCTGAGGATAGCCAATTTCCTTAATCCTCAAATTCCAGCCCAGTGCTTATTCCCCACACCCATCATCATTAATTTGATTTTCCTCCTGCCTCCTCCCTCACTCCCCATCATATGTAAACTTCGATTTACATCTGAACAGGAAACAGACTCTAAATATATTCCTCAAGTGTTTACCCAACAGTGCTGCAGGCAATACCAATAATGAAGAGCTAAACAATCATATAATTTTTATTGGTCATGAATATTTACTTTATGACAGTATCCTAATCCACTCTCAAATGGTTAGCAAATTCACTGAAACTCTTTACTGGAAAGTTTTTTATTCAAATAATTTGTTTTTATCTCAGGCCCACAAAATAAAACCTTTTCCTCACTTTCAATCATGACCTCTCATGGAAACTAGAGTGCTTAAATAATAACAATAAGAAAGCTTCTTTTTAATAGATCATTATCTTCAACCAAGTTGGCACTTCATCCATTAACTTCAAACAATCAAGAACATTAAAAACCCCTTCCATCAGTGACATACTTATTTTAATTAAGCCCACAATTCTTAGCTTTAGACTGTCTTCTGTCTTGTCTTTTCATTCCTCCTATTCCCAACCTGGACTTCACTTGCTGAATTTCTACTATTAATAGTTCCTTAATGTCACTGTAGTAATTCATGTCTTAATGCCTTAGCTCTTAGTGATTATTTTTTCCTGAAATATAACCATCTCCCTATACACTTATTGCAGAGTGCATTTTCTGAATACCCATGAGTCAGAAAAGAGTTGAGGTACTGGACTGATCATAAGCAAAACACAAAATCTGTAAATTCATCGAATTTGGGATATAGTCAAATAAAACAGTTAAACTGAAATATACCGGAAATAGGTATAACAATAGGGTAAGTATAGATCTGTTCTTGGGAGAAACACCTAAGTTTGCCTTTATGGAGGGGGCTGTTTGAGGGTTAAACCATGGCTTTCACCATCACTGTATGGCCTGGAAGTGATTAGCATATAATACACACTCAGTATATATTGATAGAATTAATGAGAAAAACCTGTGATGAAATGCCTCCTGAGACACAGAGTTACTATGATTCTTTTATTTGAAAATGACTTTACATCATAAACATTTATTGTCTATCTAGATAGAGTTAATCAGAGTGGAAGAAATCACTTGGATGCTTCAGGTTTGTAAATTAAAAAGTTTCTGAGTTATTTCTGCCATTGAATTATTTATATGCCTATTCAGACAGAGTAGACTCAATCACTCCAAGGGTGAATAGAAATTTGGGGGTTAGATATAACAGGTTTTGGATCCTGACTTTCCCATTTATGCATATGTGACATATGGCACATTACTTAAACTCGGTAAACCTATCTATTACATGGGTGTAATAGTGATAACATATAAGAATTAAAAGTAATAACATGCTTATTTTAGTGACTGCTACCTAATAAATACTCAATATAAGTTAGTCCTCTTTGTTTCTTTCCCCACAGCTTTGATGGTATATATTTTGCATAAATTTTTAGAGTAACTGAAAGTAGATGGAATCATGCACAAGTAATTGAATTTCTACTCAGCATGTTGCACAGTAGTCAATATCCAATGCTAGGATGCAAAGAACCAAGTATTGGAGCTCTATTCTGTAAATTTCCTTCCTGTCCTTTATACACTGCCAGCTCTCTACTGAACTATAGTAAAGAAAGGCAGTCAAAAGCAGATCCTCCCTCCACTTATATTCTATCTCCATATGTAATAGGTTATCTACATAATGTTCCTGGATTTTAAGTTACATAGAGTTTTAAACAGCATAATGGTATCATTTGGAAATTCAGTTAACTAGAAAGTTGATGGTGCTGGAATATGTTATAGGGACTTTTAGCTAATCATCCAACCCATCTCCTTTTCTTTCTGGGCCCACAGTGAGAGTACATTTCCCAGTCTTCACAGCATCTATGTTTGATCATGTGATTGAGTTCTACTCAGCGGTATGAGAGTGTATGTGATGTGTACCACTTCTTAACTTGACCCATAAAATTCTCCAATGCATGATTCTCCATATCTTTACATCTTCTAGCTGATTGGAAAGGATGAGCCCCCAATATGAGCTTGGGGAGATAGTAGAAACACAGTATGCAAAGTGTTTGAGACCTTGAATCCCTCCTTGGAGAGCTTCCCAAAGAGGAACATCCCTTGGGTTTACTGAGTGAGAAACAACTTATATTATGCTAGGACACAGAGATTTGAAGGTGCTTCTTTTGCAATATGTAACACATGAGCCAAAAGATCAAAATTTCAGACTTTACTTCTAGTCCTCTCTGTACTAGCAATTGGTCTCATTGTAAATAATGGCTTCCCTTTTCATGGGTTTAGATAGACTGTTTAAGATGACATATCACTTCTTCATTTTCTTCTTTTTTTTTTTGAGGGCAGTGTCACTGACCTTCATATGTGGGACCTGAACTGGGGCTGCTGGCTTCCCAAGCCAGCACTTAACCACCATGCCACTTGGCCGGCCCTTCATTTTCTTTTTATTCTCAGCTCATAACATAGTATCTAGAAGAGAGTAGTTGTCCAATAAAATAATTAATTTGATTTCATAAATAAATAAAAAATAAAGAAATAAATAAAATGATATAGTGTTTATGTGTATAAACCCTCCAGTTAGAATGCCTGGGTTCAAATCCTGGCTCAAACACTTACGCACTGATTTTGGCCACATTACTTAACCTCTCTGTGTCTCAGTTTCTCTCATTTGTGAAATGAGAATTAAAAATAGAAACCTATCTTAAAGTTATCCCCCTCCATATTGTGGAAGTGAAGGAGCCCATAGATGTCAAGGTCTTAAAACCGGGACTGGCCACAATGAGAAGTCAGGAATATCATCCCATATTATTTCTCTGTGCCAGGCAATGTTCTAATAACATTACTTCATTGAAGACCAAGAGCGTGTGCTTCCTACAGCCTGTGGCTGTATTTTGCAGTGATATGTCAGAATCCTATTTGAGTGTATGCCTTATTGACAATGGTGTAAGCTAGGTATCCAAAACCAAGGATTAGATGCAGGAAATTTTTGGAAAAATCATGAAGACACTGGAGTTTCAGTCTTCTGAAAAAGGACTTTTATGATGGCAAAAGCTACCAGCAAGCTGCAATAACATCTTTTCCTGAAATGATTGCCCTTACCTGTTTGGATGTTCATATCTTATCAGTTCTTCAAAGCTCAGCTCAAATGTTGACTCTTCCTCAAAACCTTGGCTGAGAGCCCCACCGGGGAAATTATGAGCTCCTTCTGAGTGCCTTTCATATTGTTCATATTTGTTTACCTTAAATTGAGGTTACGCATATGCTTTTGGTATCTCCTATACTAACATACGAGGTATGATCAAAAAATATGGGGAATGTTTAAATTTTAAAAAAATTATTACAGTAAAAGACACATTGCTATTAATCCCCCTCAAAATACTCCCACTCTCTTGAATACACTTATCCCATTGTTCTTGCCACTTTCTGAAGCAGTTGTGGAAGTCCTCTTTAGTTGTGCTGTCTTGGCTGCCTCGATGTCCTGAATCATTTTGATTTTGGGAAAGAGCCATAAGTTACATGGTGCCAGGTCTGGTGAATAAGATGGATGAGGACACATTGTAATGTTTTTATTTGACAGAAATTGCCATACAAAAAGCGATGTGTGAGACTGAGCATTGTCATGATGGAAGATGAAATAAAGACTCTCATGAAAGAAGACTTCCAGAAGTGTTTCTGAAAGTGGCCAGAACAATAGGAAAAGTATGTTCAAAGTGAGAGGGATTAATGGCAATGTGTCTTTTACTGTAATAAACAATTTTTATTTAAACATGCACCGTATTTTGTGATCACACCTTGCAGAAGCTTCTTGAAGCATGGGTCCATGTCCTACTCATTTTTGAATCCCCAAATCACCTCCTGGTAACAACCTTGAGTTGAAATCATGAAAAACAAAGGAAAATGAAACAAACTGGACATTTCCCTTGCCCACTAACTTTCAGGCTTTCCTGAAGGAACACCAGAGAAGAAAAGTACACAGTATTTGGTAGAAGAGGTAATTATGTAAGAAAACAATTGCTGTCCTTATTTTAAAGAAATAATTAAGGGTGACTTTTAAAGTAGAACATAGGGATATGAAAAAGACAAAAACAAACAAAACAAAACAAAAACTTCTATGAGGGTTTTTTTAGAAGGCAAAACAGAAAGACAAGCTGAATAGACATTTCTGGGAGTAGCGATGGCTGCCTCAAAGCCCTGGGAAGCAATTTGAAGTCATCCTTTTCTAACTCTGCAGCACACTTCCACAGCGGCGGCTGGGGCTTTACACTCCAGTACACATAAGCCAACTCTCAACTTCCAGACCAATGACAGGGATCAGTGGCTCGTATAATGCAGCCAGCAGATAATTGGCCATTTGGGTCAGAATCACCAGCCTTTTTGCGGAGGTAGAGACACCTGCCTGTGCAGGGGGAGTCCTTTTCTCTTTGCCAGATTCTCAACTGCCTGGCTTAGATGGGTTATGTCAGCACTGATCCAGAGCGGCACTATGGAATGAAGCTCCAGTCTGGAGGCCAAGAGATCTGAGCTGTCCTTGACCTAACAGAGGGTCTGGCACAGACTAAAGAGACAAATGCCATCGGCTGGCTCTGGACAAGCCATTTAATTTCTCCGGGTCTCAGTTGTCTCTTAATGAGAAATGCAGAGGGTTGGACCACTGTCCATTTTAACTGGATGACTTTTGATGGTGCCAGAGTAACAGCTTTTGCCCCTTCATAATTTCTATGTGAAGGGTAAGAGATAAGGTGTTATAACTCTCTCACTCTCTACCATCAACTACAGGTATGTGTGTGCCAGCACAAACACAAAAATGCCACACACATGTACACTCACTCACCCTGGCATCATCATTTGTACAAAAAAATCTCCCCAGAAATCAGTTTACCAAATCTTCCCTTAGTCGTCTGACTGTATATTGTACACCCTACCCAGGTGCCTGGTTTCTGCAGTCAGTGACCAGCTGACTTTGAGGGAGTGGCCTCTAATGGTTGAAACTACTGATCAAACTGTCGGGGCTGGCTGCAAATATAATCCCAGGACAAATCTCCATGTAGCCCAGAAATCTCTGAGCCTTATGAATGCCTACGTAGTAAAGCAATCCTTTACAAGACAAACGTGCAGCTAATTAGAATATTCAGCTATACTTTTAATAGCACTTGAGCTAACTATTTCTGGTCAACCCTTTTTCCATGGGTTGAGAAATATCTAGTGGAGTCCAGTCTCTAGTATTCCATCCAAGGCTTTTCCCCTAGAGCACTTACATGTTTACCAGCTAGTAAAACTGGTGAGATCATCATCTATTCTTATTGGTAATTTATTGAATAGAGAGAGCTGATTGAAAAGCAAAGAAAGAGGGCTTCGTCTCACACACATATGCATCCATAAATGCAGTGGCCTCCCTGTCCCACTTTGTAGCCCCAACTGTGCAGGCCCTTGTACACATTCACACCGAACAGGACAAATGGCCCATTTTCAATCAGCTGGAGTCAGCTGCCTCCCACGTGCTGCTGCCTCCCGCTGGCCTCATTGTTCTTCAGGCCTCCAGCAGCAGGAGGTAGGGGACATGTGGAGCCACTCTCACCCGCTGGCCCCCAATCCAGGCCCTTTCATCATACCACAGACAGACACTTTCCAACAACTTGAATGGGGATCCACAACCTCCCTTCTGATCGCTCATTAATCTGCCCTTTTAGACATTCCTCTGCCTTTTGGCTGCCTGGCCCGCCTCCCCAGAGGGATAACATATACTCATAGTGGAACCACTTCTTGTGAGCAGTAAATACAATTCAGAAAAGCAAGGCTGTCTGATAGTATCTGAGTATTAGATATAGCTGAGCTCCCTAAACACAAACTTCTTTCTGGATCTGGAGTACGTGAACTGCCATGAAGTGGTAACTCTGAAAGGAGTGCACATGTATCCATTGGGAGGCTGCCATGGGCCAAGCTCTGCTAGGGGCCTGGTGATGATAAAGAGAAGGAGGCATTTCATAGTCTGTCCTTGTCTTTAAAAGGCTGCCCCGGACGAGACTTTGCAGAGTTAGGTTTTGTCTTTAAGAAGCTGCCCTTCTAGTTAGGGAGATAAAACATGACTACAGGAAGAGAAGTAAATTATAAATTTCCATGGAATGTAACAGAGTCAGGAGGCGAGAAGGTGAATTTCCAAGCCGAAGAAAGCTTGTGAAAAATCTGGAATGAGGAAGTGGGGTTTGACTTGAGCCTTAAAGGTTTCTACAGAGTGAGAGAGAAACAATGATCTGAATATCAAGGCAGGAAAGTGAGAAAGGACAGGGTGTGGTTCACTGGACAGTAAATACACTGGGGTGACTGGGGCAGAGTTGGTGGCAAATGTGGGAAGCTGAGCCGGGGGTAGGAGTTCCAGAAACTTCAGTTTTCTTCTGTGACTGCAGTTGGGTAAAGAGCCATTTGCCAGCTATCTGCTATTTCTAAGATGAGATAGCAATGCATCCCTCTAGTCTCTCACTGTGATGTCTTGTGGGTGACAGAGATGCTGTTTGTAAAACACCTAGAAATAGGCAGCTCATTCAAAATAAGAAAGACACTGCTTTATTATTTCAAACCCAGCCTCCTTCTCTATTTAATGAAGCAGCTTCTCACCTGAGCTGTTCCCTGGGTGTACACCGGCAGTTTAGGAAGCAGCATGAAATCTCTGCTGGCCCCTAGGCTACCATTGAGCACACTGAAGCATTCTGCAATGGGCCCCCAGTGTCCCTATCGGGATCTGTTCTCCATGACGTGTCCATTTGTCCCCTGGGAATGGGCTGTATCAATAGTTATAATCAGCACGTGCAACGTGTGAGCTGCTGAGCATAGCACATTTCATGTAGCCCTTTCCCCCCTTTTTTTTTGGGGGGGGGTGAATTTTGATTGGCATTTATTTGAATTTACCTTATCTACTCTTCTGTATTTTTCACTTTTATTTATTTTTTTTTTTGTCTAACTAGGCTTCATTCTTCATGCTTTAGGTTTAATTTGCTATTTTTTCTGGTTTCCAAAGATGAAAGTTTTGAATATTGATGCAAAACTTCTTGTTTTTAATATAAGAATTTAATGGTATAAACTTCCTTTTATTCATTTCCTGTTATTATTTTATGCACTTACATGTATCCCAATTTTTTTAAATTAAGTTTATTGGGGTGACAATGGTCAGTAAAATTACATGGGTTTCAAGTGTACATTTTTATAATACATCACATTGTATACTCACCACCCAAAGTAAGTGCTCTGTCCATCACCCTGTCACTTTTTATGCAATAGAGAGCAAGCATGCTGCTGGGAATCCAGAGATCTCAGTTCTTTTTTTCTTTTTAAAGATTTTATTGGGGAATTGGGGGAGGGGAACAGCGTTGGGGAACCAGGGAAGGGGAACAGACAAGTTGCTGTCCTTTTTGTTCTTCAGTCTAGTTGTGGAGGATGTCGCTTTACTGGCCCATGATGGTATTGTGATCATTGCTTTCTTCCTTGGTGAGGCCGTCATTCGCTGGCCATTGGATGGCTGCTCACGGCGGCTTATGGCAGCTCATGAACGCTCATGCCAGCTGCCAGCCAGCCCCACTGCAGCCTATGCCGTCACCGGCAACTCACGACAGCCCAGCTCCAGGTCCAGCTGTTGTTCACCATCTTAGCTGTAGAGGGCGCAGTGTCACTGGCCCTAATGTGCAATCTGAACCAGGGCCCTGCTGCTCAGTACTGGCGTGCCAAGCCAACTCTTAACCAACACGCCCCTCGGCCTGCCCCTAGAGTTCTAATGTCGCTCTGCACAGGGAAACCTTGAGACGTGATGTCAGTGTGCCAGATACTGATTACTTCAGCCACCTAATGTGAATCTTAATTTTGACTCCTGCTGGTGCCACATGTCCAGTGTAAGCATCCTACTTCAGGGAAAGGGGGTGCACATGTGACATCTGAGATGGCTGCATATACATACACTACCTGCTTTGCTATATGCTCAGTGTGAGGCCATAGACTCATCTGAGCATTGCAACCAAAGAAAAGCAACCATTCTCATTTGCTTTGATTTTCTAAAAAGAAACACATCTTAAAATGTATGTTCAACATTGCCATTTTGTCTTATTCCAAAACCATTACAATTTTAATGGTTTTAATGGGAATAAAGATTCAGTTTTTAGTAGACCTGGGCTACCGTTTTCATTATCATTTCATGGGCATGTATATACTGCTTTAGCAGCTTCCTTGTAAATCTACCTATTTGTGCATATACACAGAGTCACAGTCTCTTATTTTACCTTTAGATCTGGGAAACGTGAGTTTACAGATGGCCCAAAAAATGAATGGGACCAAAAAAAATGAATGAATAAAGTATCTGTAGTGAGCTGCAGAGAACATTTCAAATAAAAGCAATAGGCAACTGTAAGGTACTTGTGCCCAGTTTCTCCCACCAGTGTTCCAAGAAGTGCAGGCACAGGACCCTGCTGGCTTCCCAGGCAGAAGGACCCCCCTCTTCCCTGGAAACATCAAGGCTCATTCCAAGATACCCCAGGAGAATCATCGGGCTGATGATGCGAACCCCACCCCTAACACACACTGTGCATAGAACGTGTAAATCTTGGCTCAAGTTATTGGGAAGAAGATGAGGGGTAAAGGATGGAAATAATTGTATTATACAAGGTTCAAAATGGTGAGACTCCCTTTACTGCCTCCCTTCTAAAGACTGGGCTGAAAAAGACAGTTGGAGGGTCCCAGAAATTCATGGACAGGACAGTCGTTTAGGTCTTCTTTATTGGCCTTTTTTCCCCATCCCTTTTCCCCACCAACCCACAACACTAGAGAGAGAACTATTTAACCAATAAGCCTCTGTTTATTTTTCAGGTGGAGAGAAGGGCTCATTGTTGTCATCATTATTGCTTTTGGAGGTGAGGACAAATGTCAAACAAGGTTGAGAGGTCAGGTGGCATTTATCCCCAATCTCAGTTCCACCTTTCAGTCCCTGTGTTTTTCCCCAACAATATTTTGCCAATTGAGGAGACTCTTCTGAAAAGCCACAGTGCCACTTTGCCTGATGTGCAAGCATCTGAAATTGGGCTGCAGTTAGACTGAAGCCATGTCTTCTGTGGGTTACCTAATCTGGCTTCTTGAAGAAAAACTTTTGGAGGTCACTATTAGTTTCCCAGAATTCCCAAATAGGCTTAATCAGCTCTGAGATATTGTGAAATCTTTTTTTAAAGGCAGTGATTTTGAAACAACAGTGGCAATCTATCAGTGGGTCCTGGTTAGCAATAAAAAAAAAAAGAAATGGGGGAGGAGAGGTAGAGAGAGAGAGAGAGAGAGAGAGAGAGAGAGAGAGAGAGAGAGAGACAGAGACAGAGAGAGAGAGAGAGAGAGAGAGAAACGAAGAAAGAGAAAAAGAAGAAAAGTACAGTATAGAAAAAATATCAGAATATATTACACGTATACTGAGTCATTCTTTGAAAATCTGTTTATTACTGAAAGCCTCACTCAAAAATGTTTGAAAGGCACAGCTCTTGAGTAAATAAAATGTTCCCAGGAAGTCACAGCAAAAAAGCAGGACTCTAGCCCAGTGACACACTCCTATTGGGCCTCAAGGTACAGTTTTGTACTTTCTTTGAGTTTATTAAACAAATGGTACCCTAATGTCCCCTAAACTTAATGACTGAACTATGTAATCACATGTACTTCATCCTCATTGACTTATGTCAAAATCAAGTGTACTCACTTCTACCCAAGATTCTGTAAATCGGAATAAAATCAATCCACAATTAATAATATATTTGTTTAAGAACTTGATATTCATTGTGATTAAAGTATTTCTACCAGGCTAGAGCGTGGCCTAAACACCTGCTCTGGGCTAAGCATATTCATACGTGCCAGGTTGCTTCATTTCATTTCTGTCTATGGTAGGGACTGCAGTGTGAGCCTAAATACACAAGGCAGGCAGGCTAAATATGCCCAGGCAGGCTTGGTGAAGCAGCAGGGCGACCCACTAGATATTTATTTACACGGAGAACTGAGAAAACATCTGGGAAAGAACACAGCCCCAGAAATAAGGGACTTTGTCAAGACAAACTTGAAGAAGGAACAAAGCTTTAGTCATCTGAGTCATCATTCTTGTCCTTCTGCCTTGCCTTTTGGCCAAAATAGCAACTGAGTCATATTTGAACCCCAAGAAGCCCGAGTGGTGTGGAAGGAAGCATAAAAAATAACAGCAAGCAGAAAGAATTTTAGTTTAATTAAAATTCTATGCAAAGCAGCAGTGCCCTGGTATCCTCTTAGCAGGGCATGCCATGGATGGGATGGAAGAGGCATTTTCCCTCATTTGCCCTCAGGTGCTCATGTGGTTTTGATACCATTCGAGTTCTCGTGCTTTGGCCACCATACCAAGTGGAATTTCTGGTGTCCAGAGGAAAACGACAGTAGACAAAATCATGCCCAGGAGAGGTGTTAGTGGTACCTAGAAGCAGCAGTGGGTCACAACTGACTGAATTTTCCAGAGCATATGTGAAACACCCTCTGAAAACTGCCAAGTATACCTTAAAACTGGGACTTGGGCATGGTCTGGTGTTCTACATGGAATGATAAGAGAAATAGCCAGAGACATATTGGTTACTCATATTTTGTATAAAAGTATTAAATGGCAAAAAAAAAATCATGAATCAAATGTTTCCTTCAAGGGTCCTTTGGAGAATACAACCTATTAGTTTTAGCTACTTGTTTTTCTAAGTTACTAATAAGGACTACATGACATGTACAAAGAGATGCTCTACATAATTGGAAGCTAGATACAGACACACAGATCAGAGAATCTGGGTCACAGAGGAGAAAATGTTTCAGACTTCCTGGACATGCACTAAGGAAGAAACATCGCTTCAGGCAAGCTCTGATAAGAAGTTATTAAGGAAAGAAATATGAATTGATCATTTCCAGATTCATTAGTTTACAGCTGACTCCAAAGGTGTGAAGAGGTGTCAGAGCATTTGAAAATTAAAATGATCAAATATTAGTTTTTTAAGCTCTGGCTTCAAGAAATTTCAACAATGTAAGAGAGCAAAATCAGCTATCTAGTTTGCTTGCTGGTGTGTTCTCTGTTTATCTAAAAATGAGGCATTATCTTAATATTAGATAACGTTACATTTTTAATTATTTTTTTCCTAGTTTTACTTTTGTGTCATTTCCCAATTTTAAGTGAGAACTCTGTTAATCTCAGAGCCCCAAATGCTGTGATCATTTTTATTTTTTTCACATCTTTTTGTATGTGATGATCTTGTGACCAGAAATTATCAATCAATATGGCAGTTGGGGCCAACAGAACCTGGTGATTAATCTCATTCCTTGGTGCTATACTCTGGGTCTTAATAAATTCTTTACATGCAGAGTAACAGCTACCAAATAGGGATGGACATTAAAATAAACATGGTCTTCTGATTTTTTAGGTGGGAGAATAGCGTTTAGTAAACTAAAGGAGAAAGTTCCTCTTCTGGATTACACATACAATGAATGCAGCCAAAATGTAAAAAGCACGCAGGACTGCATCTTAATTATTAAATCCATCACTATTCTACACCACTTATTTAGTGCTTACAGTATGCAAGGCACTGAGCTGACTGTAAACAGGCAAATCTGGGTCAATATGGTTGTTTGTGTTCTTGGGGCACTTGTGATGAGTAGAGATGAAGTAAAACACACCAACCATTATAATAAGGCAAAAACTTTACAAGGAAAAATCAAGCAAACATTTTACAAGGAAAAGAGCCAGGATAGTGGAGAATCACAACAAGTAATAGAGGAGTCAATATAGAAGACTGTGACTAAAAGAATTAAATATTTCAGAGAGCTTAAAAATGAAGGAAAATAAGGAAAGCTTTTTTTTTGAGCTATACTTCATCCTCCTTTTATAGATGAGCTAAATAGTTCATATTGCCGAAAATGGCAGATCCTTGTTTATTTGACTACAATGTGTGGACCTTTAAGTAATGTTGACGATCATGCTGAAGTTTTCCAGCAAAAATTGCAGATAACCAAATTGGTATTTTTAAAAAACTTTTTCCAATAATTCCTAGGAGACAAGAAGCTAAAACAGAGGAAGTAATTAGGGGATTTAGCAAAGATTGAGAAAGGCTTAAGTTCAGAAATGGAAAAATCTAGTGGTAGAATTGGTGTATATGACTGATCCTAAATTGTAAAATGAAAGAACAGCCAGAAAAGGTGAGATGACAAAACTGAGTGAATGTGTCCTGTGGTTGGACCTGACAAGAGGTGAAGAACAAGGTTTAATAGGTGTAAGCAAGTGGAACAGGTATGTTCAGAGAGGGAACTATTTCAAAGTTTAAGCCCACATAGGTGGAGCAGTTGCAAAGTGATGTTGCCTGACATGTACATATCCAGGAAGGCACTCCTGAAACAGAGCAAAAAATGAGGTTGCTGAGTTTGAAAAAACTGAAGTCAGAGCAATAGAAGTGATGTAACGAAAATATACATGAGCCATTTAGGTTAGACATTACTCTTGCACTCAACAAGCCAGTAATTCTCCCGTTTTTGCTTGGAGCAGGCACTAGGACAGGTTAGGGAAGGAAACTAGACAAATAGAACACTTCTTTTCCACTTTCAGCCCATCTACCCTATGAATGCATCGGGAACATCGGGAAGAATAAGAGCACCCGTGTTGATAGTGTTCTTCATCATTAAATCTGTGACCCATTCTACCATTTTAACTCACATGATAATTTTGTTTTCCATGAATATACAGGTATCCCCTGCTTTTCGAAAGTTCACTTTACGAAACCTCAACATTAACACCTGTTTTCACCAATCGAAAGATATCCAAAGAGGAGTTTTGCTTTTATGAAAAAAAAAAAAAAGAGTGAAAATAGCGTTCAGCATTTCTTTTGCAGCAAGCCATTACAGAGGTAGCAAGCATCCGAGCACCTGTTGTCCCCCCCAAGCTCCTTCCCTGGGAACTACACTCAGCATCAAGCCACCACAGTTTTGAGCTGTGCCTGGGAGCTTCTGTACTTCATCTCAATCTATTTTGTGCAACCGTTAGCAAGACGTGTCTAAGAGAATTTGCTTCTTTGCTTTACCCTGTTTCAGTTTGCGGAAGGTTTCATAGGCATGCTCCGCTTTCGGATAGTGGGGGAAACCTGTCTAGGAAAAATCAGACCCCAAGAACTTAAGTCACAGAGAGCTGCGTCCCTTTACAAGAACCCTAAGCCCAGTTTTACACCTGGCCCTTATCCCGTTGCTCCTGGACCTGCCATCAAAGCAAGATTCTTAGAGAATATATACTAACTCAGAGGAAAAAATATATATTGAGCACTTTCTTTGTACAAACTATGGTACGAACTACTTTCCTTGATATGAGCTTCCAAACCAGCTTTCAATGAACATCACCTCTTGGTGTTAGCGGCCATGTGTAATTTTGTCCCGCCTGAGAATGGCCTGGATCTAGTGATCTACTTCTAATAAATATCATATGGCAAAAGTGACAGGATGACATTTCTGAGATTGTTACAAAAGACTGTGACTTCTGTCTTATTTGCACTGTTTCCTTTGCCTCTCAATTGCTCACTGTGACGAAGAGAGCAGCCATGTTTTGAACAGCCCTATGGAGAGACCCACTGCCATGCAAGCACATGGAGGTAGCTTGTGACCAATGTCCAGACAGTAACTAAGACCATGAGCCCAACAATCCTGCCAACAGCCATATGGGTGAATTTACAAGTAGATCCTTCCCCAATTGAGCATTGAGGTGACCACTGCCCCAGCCAATGCCTTGATGGCAGCCTTGGTGGAGATTCTGAGTGAGACATGCCTGATTGCCCACCCAGTGAAACTGAGATATAATAATGTTGTTTCTAAGCCAGTACACTTGGGGGGAAGGGTAATTTGTTACATGGACACAGATAACTAATGCACATGAAGTATTTAGGTTAATCTTCACAATAATACTCTATGGTAAGCATCATTATGTCTTCTGTATAGGTGAGAAAACTGAGGTTTCTAGGTTTGAAATGAGTGCCCCAGATTATATATTAAGTGGTAGAGCTGAGATATTGACAAGCAAAATGTAACTTTGTTCTCGATCACAGAGCTGTATGTAGTATAACTTGCATGAATAGGTAGCTTGGTTATAAAGTGTAGCAAATTCTTTTTCTGATTTTATGTTATCATGTGGTCAATCATGACTCCAATGCCCCAACAGGACTGAAGTAAATTCATCTTAAGACAAACCATCATAGTACGAAGTTTCATGGCCCCCAAAAGTCTTCATCTCCATTAAACCCATTTTGAGGGGTTAAACTGTGATTTTTTTTTAAAAAAGCCCAGAGGGTGTGATAACCTTTCATTTCAAAAAGTGATCGGAAGTAAGTCACCTGATCATTCAATGACCTCTGGTGGATTAATCTAATGACGATAACTGCAGCTCAATGTAATGTGTTTTCTAGAGTTTTGTCTTATGTTTGTTTAATCCTTTTAACCTCAAAAACTCAACCCAAAAATCTTGACTATTTTTTTGGTAACTTTTGAGAGTCTTTTGTATGGTGTAATTTTACATACACAGAGAAAAAGAGATTTGAATTCTCTGTGTGTTCAAATAGTTAGATGTGCTGGAATCCACTTTTTTTTCTAACCTTTGCCCTGAAATATTGTCCTAAAACCTACCATCTCCTCATAGCTGCTGACATGGGAAACTGTGGTTATTATATTTTGAGAAAAAAAATTATTTTTAACAAATGTGAGAAAATAAAACAAATCTCTATTTGCTGTCGGAAGCAGCTCCTTGGATGCTAGTGTCTGATGATCACAACATAAAGGTTTCTTCAGTAGATGATAAATGCTGAGGCCAAATATGGATTGTATGTGTAAGTATGTGTGTGTGTGTGTGTGTGTGTGTGTGTGTGACACACACTCAGGTACCTGAGCATACCTATGGCTATACTTACTATCTTTGTAATCTCTGCTCTTGATCAAACCAATTTCCCTATAACATTCTCCTACTCTTTACACATCTTCCCATTTCCCTCACAAAATTATAACAAAAAATTAAAACTGTAAGGAAGGCAAACTGTTCTCCCACAAAATCCACTGTACAAAACATAAATGAGGCTTGGAATGGGCAGGCTGGCACTGAGCTGGGGACAAGGAGTAGTAACTGTCATTTATCGAGACAGGCAGTGTTCTAAGAGCTTAACCTGTATAAACTCGTGTGCTTATCAAGACAATATTCCCAGGAGGCACTATTAGTATCCCCATTTTGTAGATGGGGGAACTGAGGACCAGTTAAGTAACTTTTAAAAAGTCACACATAGTCCCAGGGATGGAGCCAGGATAGAAGGTCAAGGTCTGAATGGATGAATATTAATCCCATGGTCATAACCTCTCCATTCAGGAATCACGCTAATTAGTTTTCACTATATCAACCCCCTTTATATAAAGCCAGACAGATCTGTACTTTTTAGCCCCAGAGATTGACTTGTCTGTGTTTACTCTTGAGGAAGATTCTGAAACACTGTCGCCTACTCCTTTTATAACCCAATGGCTGTAGTTTTGGGGTTCAAAATAGCATATTATAGATATAAAATTTTTGTATAATACTAGCTAAGTTGTCATTCTTAATACTTAACCCTAATCCACATCGTATATGCATAGTTTATATGTTTCCACCAAAGTTATATACATGCTTTACTTGTAATATATAAACCACAATCTACAAAGTCTAAAATTCTACCATAAATGCCTTTGTAGAATAAAAACCACAATCATATGTGGTGTAACTCACCATTTTGAAACCTCCATATATCACATTTCAAAAGTCTGAGAACAATAAACATGATTTGGAGGGAAAAAAAAGATGATTTCAGTATGATGAAAGGTAACTTTATTCTATCAACAAACAATATCCAAATATAATATATACATATCATTAACTTCATTTGTGTTCCCCAAACTAACTTTTCTTCACATTTCCTAGAGTCGTCTATATCTAGGCTAAGATGTCCTAAAGACAAACGTGCCATTCGATCTTATAGATGCTAGCTCATATACTGGCATCTCACAACACGACTTGCTATGTCACAGAATTAAGTATAATATAAGACTCTTAGGTTTTACCTGAAAACTATTCAATGAGGTTGAGAAGGTAGGGTACGTATTACTTGAGAGCATAGAAGAACGTATGACAACATTGCCTCACTTTTAGTAAGGGTTTGTGAAGGCATACTGTGAGTAACTCCTGTTAACCATATTACCATTCACACAGTTGGTCCTAGTTCTCTGATCAGAGATGGAAGACCAGAATTCACAGTCTCAGTGAGTTAACGTGTAAGTGGAGCAAAGAGTTAATCCTCTAAGTCAGGTGTCCGCAAATGTTTTCAGTAATGAGCCAAATAGTAAATATTTTAGTATTTCCAGGCCATATGGTTTCTATTACAACTACTCAACCCTACCGTTGTAGTGCAAAAAGACAGCCAGAGACAATACATAGAGAAATGGGAGTGGTTATGTTTCAAAAATAGATGGTAAGCCATCTTGGGCTACTTTGCTGACTTTGCCTTACGTTTGGAGGCTCACTGTTCAATTCATCTCAACGTGCATTTAACAATTTTGTACATTGTATAAGACATGGTGTGGAATATAAGAACAAAAAGGTAAGACAACTTTACCATGTTCAATAATTTTATAATTTTTTTTTGAATGGGGTATGATGCCATGGGGAAAGAATTAGGCAAGAAGCAATTATAAGATCACATGGAAAACAAG
This sequence comes from Aselliscus stoliczkanus, assembly GCA_033961575.1. Classification (NCBI taxonomy): domain Eukaryota; kingdom Metazoa; phylum Chordata; class Mammalia; order Chiroptera; family Hipposideridae; genus Aselliscus; species Aselliscus stoliczkanus. The sequence goes on from CM066733.1 coordinate 68,954,482, forward strand.
AGAATTTACCTTATTTATGCTTTCTTAAATAGACTGTCATAAGATCGAAGATCTAAAAAATAGTTGGGGATCTCAAAAGAGTTAACTTTCCATTTATTTAGCCCTTTATCAAATACTGGAATGTTTGTGTGACAGACACTCCAGAGGTTATGAAGACATGGATGAAAACCCCACAACATAGCAAAATATAGACATGACAAATTCTAAAGGCATTATGTGGCCCAGTCCCTGCCCTCTTCTAGACTAATTTTTAAATTATTACTCCCATTTTGTGGTTGAAAGAAGTGAGGTTTAGAGACTTTTGCAGTCACCTATTTAAGGAAGTTACTCTAGATTCTTCGAAAGTGAGACAATTTTCCTTCCCCTATACTGCCTCTCTGTAGCATTATATTCATAGCCCAGCTCTGACCTGTTCTCATCTGTGCTGTCATCATTCAGATCTGCAAAATGGGAGTAATGATACTTAATCTCTATCTACATGCATTTTGAAATTAGAAGCTGTATTTCTGGAAATGTTAATTCCTTTACCATTCCTGTGGTTTTGTTTGTTTGTTTGTTTGTTTGTTTGAATTGTGAAATTATTTACTAATCGATGGGGATCAGAATCTCCAAACTGTCTTCATGATCAAGCCCACAGAGCCATTTCCTTGCTTCTAACCGTGCAGAAAGAGATGAATATTGAATTGCCAGTATTCATAATGTTCCCTGGATTGGCTGAAGAAAGAGTGACCTGAACTCCCTAAAAAATTACCTGTTATGTACATTTGCTTCACATGCTAATTTTGGTTTTTAAGCTTTTTGTGTAAGAAAAAATATATCTGCACACTTCTGATTTACACCTTATTCATTTTTAGTGCTACTGAGTGATGGTTTAATGTCATCAGAGAAAAAGAAGTAAGTCAGGGTCAGGCATAAAAGATACAAGCTATAAGGAACAACCAGCCCATTTTCTGGGTTTTAAAACTAACCCCTTTCCCAATTTTCCCCCCTGGAATCCAAGCAGTGGCTAATTTGCAGGCTGCTAGCAGCCCTCACAGCCACAGCACAAACTAAAAGACAATCTAGCTAACTTTGCCTACCCATTAATGAGGGGGTTTTAGCTTGAAAGGTAAGAAAAGATGCTAGGAAGGTCTAAAAACTCTCTGCCAACATTTCAGCTACAATCTCGTGTCAGGGCGAGGGGGCAGAGAGAAAGAATTGCCCCCAGCCTACCATAAACAGACAGAAAGGCCAGGAGCTCTGATTTCCAGCTGTGACTCTCACTCCCCCTAAGGCCTTGAAGCAAGACCTTACCTCTGCCTGAGGTCCAGCCCCACTTCCATCACAACAACCCTAAAGAAATATAATGAGAAGCAAAGACAGTGCCCCACTCACTTACTAGTATACTTTCTTCTTATTACTTCTTTTGAAAGTTCTGTATGCTCTTCCTTGGGTCACAAAAGCAGTTTTCTCTTGGTCGTAGTCTCATCCTGAGTGTGTGAGGATTAACGAATATTAGGAAGCCCACGGAAAAGTGTGGAGGCAGAAAGTAGCAAGGTAATTAAATATGTAGCCCATATTGTTTCAAAGCCCTAAACTGATCACATTCCCTTGTAGTACTGGCACATGTGATAAAATGTAAAAATGAAGGAAATTTATAAAAACCTGAACTCCTGTTTGTACAATCAAAATGCTAAATGAATACCGACTGACTAGAAAACAGAAGCATTTAGGGTGGTTTTCACTTTTGGTTATTCCCAGCATCTATCATTTGCTGTAATAAAGGGCAGACAAAGTTGAATAGAATCAGATGGTGATTTCATTCCAATCTTCAAGAAGAAAAAAGGGTTTGAGTGAGGAGAGATGTTTTTTGTTTTTGTTTTTTTTCTAGTTTCAGTTTTTGAAACTCCTGTAATTATGTGCAATTACCTATTATGTCGGAAATTGGTTCTCAAAGATGTAGAACCTACTTTGTTTCTTTAAAAAAAAAAAACTGTACAAAATATGCAATTTAAAAAAGAAGCAGTTTGAGTGTGGAGAAAAATGAGGCTACAGCTGTAGGATTTTGTTATGCTTTTAGTACCAAATCACAAAACCCATTAAATTATTTATCCTACAGGCAGGCGTTGTACTGCAAACGTTGAATACAATTGCAGATTCCAGGAAAAGAAATGTGTGCATTTTAATTGCCTCTGATTTAAACAACCCCTAATTTCATTAGCCTTAATTTTTTTTTTCTTTAAGAAATAAAAGAGTTCATTTTTACTACTAGGACACAAATGACAGTAAATTTTTTTCTTTCTTTCTTTCCAAAGGAGCAGGCTATTAAGGATCGAGCCTCTATAGACTTACACGTCCATATAGACAAGCAAGGAAGCTGCATACACATGCATAACACGTTCTCCCGTATATACAATCTGTAATATGCCCCCAAAGAATTCACGGGGCACCTATCACATTCTTAGCTCCTCATACATGCATATAGATTGGCTTACTATATTTTGCTTCCATTGTTTCTCCTGCTACTATGTTACAAATGAAGATATCCTCCAAGAGTCCTGCTTAAAAAGCAGATTATTGTTACCAGATGAAGAAAACATAAATTGATCAAAGGTTGGGTAGCATGGAGCAGGGAAGCTCTCTCAAGACCCACTTTTGGGTTCATTTGAAAAATCTTGGCTTTGCCCTCCTCTGTAATTAAAACTCTTCTGTCTTAAGATTTATTGGTGCGGTAGTGAACGCATTTTCAAAATGTTTCTTTACAGCAGCTATTGGAAATCTCTCTCTGCCTCGGGCAGGATGCCGCGGCTGCTGTACTTTTTGGGGTCTATTCGCCCAATGATAAATGAGCTTAACTTCAAAGATAAGTTCCAATAACTCTCGGAGGGGAAACCCTTATTACTGTTAATATACGTTACTTTCTATCCTAGCATTTCAAATAGTGTTGTGTGGAAAAGAAACCATATAAGACTGCTTCCCTCTTTAATAGAGCCAGGGTGTACAGATGCGGAATTTAATTTTAAAATTAGATAATTATCCCCCCCAAGTTATTTTCTTTGTGTGTTGGGAAACAGGTATATTGAATAATATGCAACCCTGTGACGCCACCCATACTATACATATGCGTGAGCAAAACCCAATGCCATAATGATAACAGTAGTATTTGCTCTCTGATTCAGTGTTAGGCAGGCTTGACCCAACTCAGAGACTCCTTGAAATGAGAATTTTTATTTTATTCAAATGGTACAGGATCTCTAAAAGGATATATGATCTTAATATGATTTTGATCATTTCAGATTTAATAGTGTATTTCTTCTTTTCAGAGCCCATTTTATTTCCAGAAATTTCATTCTGTAGTCTTTTCTCTAAAACTATCCTTCCTGAAATTGTTTACAAATGAGAATATGAAAGAAAAAAAAGGAAACTTTTTTTGTAGTCTGGGTTTATTAAGTTAATAAACTGTCCCCTTCCCTCCTCATCCCACCGCTATCCTCCCCCGAGAATGTATTTGTTCTCCTGGCTAATGAAGTTTTACTCCTCTTCCTGGGTTGTTTGCCAAGTAACATCGAGATGGATGGGTGTGTGCAGATCGGACCCTGGCCTTTTCTCCTTTGAAAGGGTTAAAGTGAAAAAAACGGGCTTGTTGAAACTGGGGAGTCAGTAGGGTGGGGGTCTGAGAGGAGGAAAAAGGAAAAAGAAAAGGTTAGTGTTTTCTGTCCATTAAAGGGAGTATTCTGTTCTGAAACCAAATTGGTCATGCATTCCAGAAGCGTTTCCTGGTAGAGTGGAGTCTGACCGGAGCACCTGCCTCGCTATTGTACTGGGTCTGTGCTGCTCTCCTCCGGCCCTTTCCTTTATACGAGGTGGAATCTGTCACTTATTACAGACAGATTGCTCGCGGACCCAGAATGGCTGCGCACCATGGAAGGGATGGGAAGACACTCTGACTGCTTGCATCTCCACCCTAGCTTGCATCTCCACCCAAGCCATCAAGCACTCAGAGCTTTGTTTTTCCTCTCTGAGCACTTAAAAAACAATGATGTGCGTTCCCAATGACATCATGTTGAAGTCCACCAAACAAATGGAACCATCTGACCCCAGGGTACAGATAAATGGGTTCATATTCCAAGCTAAAGAGTAAGAAATACAAAGACAGGATCAGAACTCGGGGTTCAGCATTTCAGGAACCTGAAAGAAAAACCGGGTATCATAGCCAGCATGCTGCAGGTGGGATCTATTAGCGTGGAATCACTGTGGGTAAATAATTGGACTTGCTCTGTGGATCCTGAGAGGGATTCTCCGGTGTCCCAGCTGTGTTTTTCCATACCACACAGACTACCTCTGTGGATTCATGCCCTGGACAACCTCAGCACTGAGGAAGCACACTCTTACCCAGAAATGATGTCACAGCCTTAATACTGCATGCTTCAACTTGCTACTTTTTTTGAGGCATGTTGCTTAGGAGGTAAACACATTGTGAACATTTTTTTAAATGCATGCTTTAAGGGATTAGTCGGTTCCTCTTTCATCTAGTCATTTTGTTTTTTTTCTTCATTCAAGAAATGTGTAATGAACGGAAGAAAAAAAAAGTTTTGCTATTGCATTTTTTTTTTTTTTAATGTGTGTACATGGAAGGGAACTGGCTGTGATAAAATCCAGTTGTGGAGGATTCACATTGCCCTGTGGCTATCTGTTCAGATTAATGAAAGGTGGCCTTTGTAACCAAATCTTCCAACCCCAGGGTCACCCTCTCTGGCCCTCTAAAACTGTCCTGCTGAACATTAGACAGACAGACCTCCAATATGTTGGACTCGGACATCTTTGCTGATGTCTCTGGACAGATGATAATTACAAGCAAAATAGAAAAGTAATAATGTGCGTGGTATAACAGATATCTATTAAAGTTCGTTTTTTAAATTGCGTTTTTAGTCAAAAGGTTTCATTAGGAAAAAGCACATGGCGAAGTCTTTCACAGAGCACCCCTACCCCCTTGTGGCACAATGGGACTTGTAAAACAGAAACTTCATCCTTAGAACTGTTGAGACGTTTGAACTCAGAAGTACTTGAATTAGACCTTATAGCACTGACAGTTTTGTTGAAGATCAGACAACGTAAAAAGATGACTGCTCAGCTATCAGGGAGGAGGGAAAGGATCTGAGAGATTTTGATTTGGGATCATTTTGGTTTTTATTTTGGTTCTAAGTGCCAGCACATTAAAATGCAGGTGCCCTATTTTATCATCAGGCATCCTGGTTAAAGATAAAGATTTCATCGTTTATTTAGTAAATCTTAAATATTTGTTATCCTAATCGAAATAAATAAAAATGTCGTAGTTTATTTTTTTGAAAAGCTATTATGACGGTAAGCTACCATGATGCCCCAATAGCTCCAGGTGGTACGTTGTGGCTGCCCTCGTTTTGCAAATGAGGAAACTGAAACTCAGAAATATTAAAAGTCTTGCCTAAGTTGACATCACTCTCAACAGACCTATCACAGGGTAAGACACCTACCTGGTCAAGGAGGAAGCCAGGACTTGAACCCAGGTTTTTAAAAATGAAGGCTGGGACCCTGTGGTCTCCCACCCTGTATCAAATATATGGTGATGGAAGGAGAACTGACTCTGAGCGGTGAACACACAATATGATATATAGATGATGTATTACAGAATTGTACACCTGAAAGCTATGTAACTTTACTAACTATTTCACCCCAATAAACTTTAATTTTTTTTTTAAAAAAAAAGAAATTTCCAATCCACGGATCATCCAAACTACATATGTTAGCACACTGAGCTCTCATACTGATACATGATCCTCCCCACCTCCCTCATCTCCAAGGCCTTCATCTACTTTTTTACCCAAACTTCTGCTCATCCTTGAAACCTCTGAGATGTCACCTCCTCCATGAACCTGTTTCTGATTCCCATAAACAGTCATTCACATTTCCCTTCTACTCTCTTTGCATTCCATTCATTCCTGTGCTTTAGCAGTTCCATTGTTGCTTTGGCCTTATCATTGTACTCATCTATATCTCCCTCTAGACTGTGAGTTCCTTTGGGGACAGGTCTTGTCTTATTCATGTCTGTGTCCCAACATTTACTATGGAACCTGACACATGTGTCTGTCAGGAGATGTTTGGAGCTCTACGTAATAAGCTGAGTCACCCTTACTGACAAGTAAGCCCATTCCCAGTAATGTTGGTGTCTGGGAACCCTAAAAGGACCGGTTTGTATATAAGTTCATGGGTTCTTTCTCAGACCCCACATGATTCCCCCTTGCTTTCCTATCCTTAGTGTAGCAGACATCAGTTACCCAAGATGGCTCTAACTTCAATTCATTCATTCATTCATTCATTCAATCATTCACATATTAATTTAACAAATATTAAGTATTCGTTCCATGGTAGGTGCCATGCTAGGTGCTGAGAATAAAGAGGTTAAAAACAATAAAAGAAAGAAATAGCTTCTGACCTTGAGAAATTCAAAGGATATGGCAAAGACAACTTGGGCACAATTTTCTATGAAAGGCAATTCTAAGAGACAGGAGGTAGATGAGACGATAAATCTATAAAGTTTTCTGGAGAAGACGCCATATCTGAGTAGTATTTTGATGTAAAAGTAGGTGTCAACTGGACAGAGAGTAAGTGTGGAGCAAGGGGAGATGTGGGAACAGTGCTGTAATCAGAAGGATCAGAGTGGGAAAATACATAGAGGTTCTCAAACAGTACAGTACATTCAAGGGATTGCAAGAAGTCCAGTATGGTCGTTACAATATTAAAGAAGAAGATGATGAATGATAAAGCTGGTGAAGATGGCAGGAAACTCATCATGAAGTACTTTATGAGTCACATAGAAAATATTATTCTGAAAATAAAGAAGCAATGAGGAGCCCATGAAGGATATTAAAGAGGTCTTATAATCACATTTCTTTTTGATTTTCTTTTCTTTTTTAAGAAAATTCACTTCAATAAAAGTGTGGCAGACACCAGAAATCATTGGACTTAAAGAAGAGAAGCTGGTGGGAAAGGATCAAATTGAAGGCAAGAACATCACTCATTCAATCATTGGGACATAATTCGGGTTTCTGTTTGAATCTATGCCACTGGATTGCAATTTTTTGAAAATCTCAAATACACACCTGTGGCTTCTAAAAAACAAACAAACAAACAAACAACAACAACAAAACAACCTGAAGGCAAGGAAACAATTGGGTTGTTATACCAACATGGGTAACAATCCAAACAAACCAGTTAATAACTGATGAGAGAAAGAACTAAGAGTGTGGGAGTTCTGAAACATATTTATAAAATTTTATTTTATATAAAGGCAAAGAGAAGTTTCCTGAAAAAAAAAATGCTAGCCGAAGAATTAAGTTAAGGGGGAGAAGAGAGAAAACATTAGAAGACTCACTCAAATAAGCCTGAAAACCAAAGTTCCAAAATATAAAAAATCAACTACTAAAAAACAGAAAATTAAAGCCAGATAAATGTATTGGATAGAGCATTCTGAAAAAAGCTTCAAAATATTTTTGTATGTGTAGGATTTTCAAAGAGATAAATGAAAGTGTAACTTCCATTCAAAAAAAAAAAAGAAAAGAATCAGAAATAAGTAGAAATTAAATCAAAACAAATATGAAAAGGGACTAATTGGAAATCATACATATGAAAAATGTAGCCATTGAAATAAAAAATAAAATGAAACAAATGAAATAAACTCTGGACTGGAATAGCTAAAGAAAAGGTAACGGTAGTGATGTAGTGACACAGAACTCAGCACCAGGAGATAAGGAGATAAAAATACGAAATAGCAGTTACTGTTTACTGAGGAAAGATTGATGGTTCCAACAAGTGTCTAATAAGACTTCGCACAGAAGAAAATGGCTGAGAATGGCAGAGAAGTAATAAATACCACAAAATATTCCAAATTTTAAAAAATTGGAAGTGTCAAGTAAGATAAATAACAATAAAGCTACATCTAGACACACCACAGTGAAAGCTTAGTCCAGGAAAGACAGGGAAAACTCAAAAGCTGCCAGGAGAAAAAAATACATTGCTTTAAAATGAATGAAAATGAAGCTGACTGATGACTTCCTAGAAACAACAATAAATGCCAAAGCCAATGGAATAATACTTTCAATGCACTGAAGGAAAATAATTACCAACCTAGTATTCTATATCCAGGTATATTATCATTTAAGCTTGAGGTTTGGAAAAAAGAAAACAAAAACAAAAACATTTTAAACACAAAACGAGGAGAGTTTACCCAGAACTCCCTAAAACCACCATTAAATAATGTTCTTAAGCAGGAAGAAAAGAGAATTCAGGTTGAAGGAGGCAAGGGATAATAAAAATAACAGCTTATAATTACTGAGTATTTACTCTCTGCTGAGCATAGCTCTGAGTGATTATATTATTAGTTTAATTAATTTTTATACACACCCAATAAGATAGGTGCCATTATTATCTCCATTCTATAATTGAGGAAAACCATTAACAAGAAAGGTATATAACTTTCCCACTGCTATGAACTGGCAGACATGAGGCTTGAACCTCATGAGACTGTCTCTAGAAGACACATGTTTAACTACTGTACACACTGCCCTAAAATAAATAAGGAAGAACAGGGAAATTAGTGGGCCATAATGCTAAATGTAATTATTAGATGTAAAAAGAACATTTTTATATGCTTGTAAAAATGTTGATAGAAAGCAAAGAAGTGAAGACTGAAGAGGGAGTTAGAGGGAGACACAGAACAGAGGCATTGATCTCAGTATTTATATGTTGAGAGATAGATTTATCATAGGGCGGTTGCCTGAAATGGAGAAAAAAATGTAGATGGAGCAAAGTGTCAGAGGCAGCAGGAGGAACTTAGACCCAAGGCACAGGAAGCCATTATTCCTCCACTCTTGGATTTCCATGACCTTTAGGCTCCTAATCACTCTCATTAGCAGGTAATTACAGACTGAAGGCCTCTTGGTTTTATTTCCATACATACTATCCGCTTGTTTCCTCCCCTCTTGCCCCTCCCCCCGCCCCCCGCAAGTAAACTGTAAGCTCCTTGAGGAGAGGAATTACACCGTATAGCTTCTTTATCTCTTTCAAGTGTCTAGCACAATTCAGTGTGGCAAAAGTTAAGTCATTCCAACTGAATGATTGATTGACTGGTTATGAAGTTGCAATCCATTCTACAGGAATTACATGATTATCTATGTGAGATATGGCAAGTAAGGAGAGCAAAATTTTTCAAATTACTCGTATTTTCATAGATCCTATGTATATTTCAAGAAAGTTAAATAGTTTAATTAATTAAAATAGTAGAAATCTTGGAAACATTTGTGTTTTGTCCATAGGACTACTCATTCTTAGCTCTTTGGGATTAAAGTATCTATTTCCTCTGATGTCTCCAGGAACTATAAAAACATATAATAGGGTCTGCTTCAGACCTAACACCATCTGCTTCTTGGACATTCTCTCACCCCTGAGCAGCTTGCACTGACCTGATATAAACCTAAACTTGGAGATCCCAGAAATGAACCTATGGAGAAAACCTCCTTTTTGAGAAGAGGGTAGGCATTTCTCTTGGTTGAATCTGTTATGGAATCTTTTGAGAACCGTTCTAAGCTAACAGTCTCTTACTCCTCACTCTGCATGCTACCAGCTCAGTCAGCTGTGTTCTAACATATAGTTAGTCATAAAATACTACTGTTGAGTTTGAAGTCAAGAGAATCTACACTGGAGGCTTCAATCCAGTGTCTTGGTCCCGCTCCCCCTTTACTAACTTTAGCAAGATTACTTCTAGAGGGGAATCTAATTTAGCCACTAAGGTCTCTTTGAGGCTGCTGGCTAAAGTGATCCCAAATGATTTCTTTCTCTAAATGTCCAACAGCTTGCTGCACTGCAGTGAGTTTATTGGTGCCTCAGACCTTCTTAGAGTTTACTCAGTTCACAAGAGACCCGCTGATCATCTCTGGCCCTATTGTCAGAGGGCCCTAAGTAGTGGCTAGGAAATGACTTCTCTAGCTTTCTCCAAATTCCTCTGTTGGTTCTCTAATCCAACCTACCAAATGAACTCAGGTGGGGAGTTAGGGACCACAAGGAAGAACCAATGGTGTCCTCATAACTAACATGTTTATCTGTACAACGAATGAGCACTGCCAAGAATGCCCTGCAGCATCCAAGAGACCCTTTGGCATGGCTGGCAAAGAGACCTCCAGGATCTGCAAGCACTTCCGGAAGCCCATTGGTGAGTACCCCGTGGACCTCATACTCCTGGAAATGGTCTCCTACATCCCTCTAGATGTCCCATGGACTCCACTGGCTCCCCGCAAAGGTCCCCTGTGGGCTCGTCGGCCTTTTTGTTTTTCCAGAATGGCATTGTGCTTCATCAGCTATCCCGCCCACTGTACCAATTTGTCCGGAGCTCAGTTGAGCTGGAGAGAGCTGAACTACAGGTGTTAGAGTAGCTGACTCACAAAAAGCCAAGATGAAAGCAGCAGTGAAGCCTTTAATCGCTTACTACAATAGCATCAACAAGAGGCTTCTGGATCAGGAGGATGATTCTAAGGGGGAGAGGAGTGAGGGAACTTCTCCCTGGTATTTCCTCAAGTCCTTAGAGGTTGAAGCTGGCTTTATAAATGAAGAGTCTGTCATTTTGGGGGGAAACACCTTCCTATCAATGGTTTTATTTGATTCTCATAATAGCCCTCTGAGATAGGTGTTAAAATGTGATCCAAAAGGGAATTATCACATAAAATTAGTCATTTTATCAAAGTTAAGTGTACAGATACCCAACAAATCAGTGACAGGGTTAACTTGCATTTTATTGTATTTAAAGTCACAGGGCTATTACGTATTAGCATAGATTAAACCATGAATATATGAGGATTGTATAGATATTATGATCTATATTATGAATCACTAGGTTCTTTTGCAACCTACTTTAAAATGTTACTTGCGGATTTAAATTTTCCACCTAATGCATTTTGCTGGATTATTTAAGTATAATAATTTTCAAAACCAATCTAAAATTTCTTCTGGAATTTTTGAGGAAATCTTTAATTGATTTTTCCATCTCTCTACGAATAAGCCTTTTAAATTAAGAAATATCTTTATTAGACCTATAATATGTGGTAAATGATACAGACATTTAAAAAAATATATGACATGTGCTGTTAATAAAGTTGATATCCACTTTCTATGAGATAGTAGGCTGTCTATCTTTCTGACTTAAGCAATGAAATTATATTTATCAACATGGGGAACCCCAGGGGCATTCAGAGGAATCCTTGTAGGTCAGGCTTACGACTTGAGCTAAAGAGTTCACTTTCTTCCAGGGACAGTCGAGGACACCCTAGTTTGATGGGTATATCTCTTTCTCTTGCTTTCTGACAGTTGTTCACTAAAAGTGGTTGCCATCTGGCATAAGGCAACTTGGGGGTCCCTTTTATAAAGATGATTCTGTTCCTTAGAGCCACATCCCCCAAGTCCAGTAAATGGGTTATTTCATTAAGCTCTGTGGCTATAAGTATGGTAACTGAATTTGCTGAACACCTACTAGGGAATCTGTTCTGGCAAGTGTAATTACACAAGGAGTTTAGAAATTGCACCTGAAATTTGTAGTTGTAGAATTACTAACATTTATTTTGTCTATAGTTTACTGGTGTTTATTTCGTGTACTGCTCATCTAATTTATTTTGAGTGCTAAGTTGTTTTTCCATTAACACAAGTTGCTACTCCATGGAACTAGCAGAGAGTAGAAAAGAGCACTCTTTGGTCTACGTGGTAAGAGGTGATCTCTACAAGCTACCTGCCCCTGATGCTCTGTCCTAGTTAGTTGGTACAACAGTCATATAAAGTTAGTACTTTCATTACACTGGTTTTTACAATGGAAGAAACTGAGGCATTAGAAGTTTTTTTTGTTTTTTTAAATTAGCTTCAGGTGTACAACACAGTGCAATAGTTATACCTTTTACCCCTCAAAGTGTCTTTCATATCCCAGTGGCAATATTATAGTTGCCTATTTTTGCTGTCTAATCCCTTCCCCTTCTCCCTCATACCCCCCGCATCTAGCAACCCTGATTTTTCCTCTATATCTATGAGACAGTTTCTGTTTACTTTGCTCATTCATACAGTTTTTCAGATTCCACATGAGGCATAAGGAGTTTTATTTAGCATAATGTAAGGTCACGCAGCTAGTACATGGCACGCCTGGCTGCAGACCCCGAAAATCTGATCCTATGAATCACATTCTTGATTGCTATACTATATGACTTCTATTTAATACTTCCTGACTGCTGGTTATGCATTGAATACTCACCACGACAACCCACACATAAATGCTTGAATATAAATCACTCTACAGTTTGGCAAATTTTACAGAGCTGATATCCTGCTGCAGAGCTCATTGGGCAGGCCATCACTAAGTGACGGTGTGACTCCAGGTATCATTAGGTCAGTACCCTGCTCTGTAAAATAGCCACAGATAGAAGCAGTCCCTCACAGAGAGGTTAATGATATAGTGAATCAGGTTAGCAGGCCTCATAAGCTCTTCCCTGGGAATAAGCCAGCTGCTTGAGAAAGCTGAATGGGTCTTTTAGTCCATTAGGGCAATTTGGAGCAAATTCACTCCTGTGACCTACATGTTCACCTAGCAGGCCCCAAAACCCAACACCTGCCCATCCCAGGTAACAATGCAAGCCTCCTGCCCTCCTAGCCTCCTGTGGTTTATTATGTTGAGTGGACAGTTCCAGCAAGATAGCTAGCTCACTCCTAAAAAAGTTGTGGGGTGGTTTCTTGTTTTTTTATAATTTCTTAAAAGTTAAAAAGTCTGACAGTAAAGCAAGTCCATGTTATGATCTGCTTGTTTTACTGTTTCTAATGTGCAGTTTTCAATATTGCAACCCACTTTATAATTTATTCTCCTACTCATTCACAGAATATGTATTGAGAATACACCAAATGCACTAATGTGATATACTGTGGCCTCTGATTTGTGGGATGGACAGGAAGGGGAAACTTAATAATGTGCTCTTGTGCAGAAGTTACTAAACACATTTTAACTTGTTTTTAATGGGAGGGAAGGGAATTTACAGTTCTAGAAAAACTACCATGGGATAGGTGTGGTGATAGGTCCTTTACATATAGCTGATCCTCACTTTAATATTATGAAATTGATATTAATTTTTCATTATTACTTATTATTTACAAATAAAAAAATGAAAGCTCAAGAAATTAAGAAGGCAGGTCCAAGGTCAGCCAGATAAGGAAGGCTGAGCAAGCTGGCTCCAGAAGCTTGCATTTCTGTCAATGACTAGAACTTCTTCCTCATTCTAATAATTCTGAGGATGGATTGTTTGTAATAATTGTCAAAAAGATCCACTGAAAAAGTAGTAAACTTGAACTGTAATCCATAAGACCCAGGATCGTCAGAGAGAAACTTTAAGCGAATGGGCTGTGAAGCAGTCATGTTTTAACTCCTCCATAGAGTGCACTTTTTAGTAGTTTGTATTCTATTATTCTTTTCTCAGTCAGAATTCAAAAGATAGGGATTGCCAGATAGATAGATAGATAGATACATAGATACATAGATAGATACAGAGATATAGGATAAGATAAGATAGGTAAATAGACAGATAGATAATGGTGTTAGAGAGGAATGAAAAGCAATGGAAGTAATAATTAAATTTAGGAAAATAATTGGATGTTTAAATCTAGAAGTGATTTTGGGGGTTTGCTCCTTGAATCTTATTGACTTATCACACATGTTCTCCAGGACATGCCAGCTGGGATAAAAACAGAGCCATAGCAATTTTCTCTCTCTGGTTACCACTTGCATTTGATCTAGCGCAGTCACCAGCCCCACTGTTTCTGAGAGGTATATAGATATCTCACCCTTGGTAATAGAAGCCCTCTTCAAGGACTTTGAGCCTCTGCCGATTCCAAGGGCTCCACCCTCCATGAAGCCCCATGAAGTTGCCTCCCGACAGCTACCCTTGCCCACCAGAAACCCAGGCACCTCCTGAGACCTCATCCCAGGGAGAGGCGGTGAGAGTGGCACATAATTCCTGGAGCCACAGTTCCCAGGAGTTGAGAGATGTCTAAGGTGTATATATTGTTGTGCCCAGGATTGCACAGTGAGCTCCTCTACTTTGTCTTTGACAAAAAACTACATGTGTTTAGGGGCAAGCTAAGGACCATAGAGAATATCAATATTAGAGCAGACATCAGAACTTTGAATGTCAGTGTTGACTAGGCAAGTGATGTTTGTCTGTATTAAAGTAAACAGCAACTCCTCAAAGGTCCTGGTGTTTGCATGCCCAGGACCCAGCACCTGTTCACAGTCACGTGTCCAATATGTGGGAGCAGAACTGAACTTTCCTTAAGACACTTTCTCTGAAGCCTGCCTGGCTTGTTGATAATCAACATTGAATGCCTTATTTTAAATAACAGTCCTCTTACTGATTTTCAGGATGACGAGTGGGGTCTCCTTTTCATCATTTGCCAAATGAGTTTCCAAAGCCTCATGCTAATGTTTCTTGCAGCATTGAGAACTCGGGGTATTTTCTTGGAACTTCTCATGCATGGCACCGTGAGGGACGAATAGCAATTCAGAGGGAGGAACAGAAGGGGAACTGCATACGCATGCAGGAGTCCACCATCCCCCATATTCTTCACCCTAAGACCCACCCAGTCAGATAAGGATAAAAATGGGGAAAAGACCCAATATATTCCACACAGTGATTGTGTCAGTGCTAAGAGTAAAACATCATCTAAAGAAGAAACCAAAACCCAACACCTCTGGAGGAAGATTTTGAATTATCAGGCTTGTGGTCACAACACTTTCTGTAAGATGACGTTTTATCTCCTCCTTTATAGTGAATACTTAGTTATGAATAAGTGGAAAAATACAAACCTTGATACCTGACCACAGGCTTGACTCTTTTGGCTTTCTATATGTCTATATACAAAGGCTGATACACACACACACACACACACACACAAACACACACACACACACACACCTACTCTGGACAACTATAAGAAGCAACACTTTATTCCAATGTTTGCTATTGTTCTCCTGGGATTCTAGGTTCTGTTCACAGCACTGGGCAGCTAGGAATCCCCAATACTCCTTCAGCGAAAATTGTAACTATTTTGAAACTAACCTGGTTAATACTTGACAGGTGGCAGTGTTTGAAGGTCGCCTTCTGAGAGTGAGTTTACAAGAGTACCCCAGGCATCCTCTGCAGAAGTATTTGTGCTAAATTCACAACCACTTTATTATTTTTTTTTCTTTCGAGTCTGCTGTAGTTTACATCTGTTTGCCCCGTGAGTCCACTTGTAAAACAAGAGTAGAATTAACAGTTTGTGAGGATTCTTAGGGACTTTATTTGTTTGTGAAAATGAAACTAATTCAGCCTCACTCCAATATAACGGCTGCTGCACACCGCGCACAGCGCCCTGCAACCCAGAGGGTTCTGCTAACGGTTGTTGATTGACTAATAAACAAGTTCCAGGGTTCTAACTGGCCCCGGCCTCCATGGCTGCTCTGATGATTTATTGCTTTGGGTAGATGATCCAGCCTGTATCACTCAGAAACAAGCACAAATGTAACCACAAAAAAAGACTGCTTTGTATGGATAGAGCATGTCTGATGTTTACGCCTCCACCAACTCCTGACCCCCCCACCCCTTCCTGGGCAGCCCTTGGCCAGAAGATGGGACCTTTAGATGATGCACTTAAACCCACTGAGGATGAGTTAATGATGTGAACCCAGTAGAAGGACTTGGAGCCACCTGGGGAGTCAAGACAGGGCAAATTCAGTTCAATACAAGGGAGAACACTCCAACTCAGAAAACCATTTATTCAGCAACTGCGGGCCAGACTAGACACTGGGAATGCAGAACTAAAAAGATCACTTATTTTTCAGAACTCTAAGTCCAGTTGGGTAATAGACAAATATATAATTATAAGACTGTGCTCTGAGCGCTACGAGAAGGTTGCATGTAGGGAAACACCTTGGAGGGCCACTAAGTACACTGGGGGTTGGGGGTGGTGATAGGGAGAATAATTCAGGGAAGTCTTCCTAAGCTAGATTGGAATGAGAAATAGAAAGGATTCTGGTAAAGATGCCAGGGGGTTCCTAGAAAGAGGGCAAGAGGGTGGGCATAGGGAAAGGCCAGGAAGGTGACAGTGACTCAGTATCAACCAGTTTATTTATGCATTCATTGTGCAGTTTATAAAGGACCTTTGCAAACTGCTCAGCCTCTCCACAGTATTTAGAATAGCCTGTGACATTCACTTCAACAATCTCTTCTTTTGGTCTCTGCATACCCACTTTTTCCAGGCCTCCTTCCTCTGTGAGATTTGCCAGCTTATCTCCTCTGCGCCCCTCTCAGGGTTGGAGTAGCCCCATGTATCTATTCAAGCCCTCTTCTCTATTTACATCTTGGCTCTCAATCAGAGTCATACCTTTTTTTTTTTTTTTAAGATTTTTTCTATTGGGGAATTGGGGGAGAGGAACAGCGTTGGGGAATCGGGGAAGGGGAACAGACAAGTTGCTGTCCTTTTGTTCTTCAGTCTAGTTGCGGAGGACGTTGCTTCACTGGCCCATGTTGGAATCGTCATTGTGCTCTTCCCGGATGAGGCAGATCAGTCACCGGCCTCTGGATGGTCACTCACCGTGGCTATTGGCAGCTCATGCTGGCTGCCGGCCACTCACTGTAGCCTATGGCAGCCCACTGCAGCAGGGGCTGCAGCCTACACCATCACCGGGGCTCGCACAGCCCAGCTCCAGGTGGAGCTGTTGTTAGCTGTAGAGGGCAGTGTCACTGGTCCTCATATGTGGGATCCAAACCGGAGCCGCTGGCATCCCAATTCGGCCGGCCCAAGCCATACCTTTTAAAGCTATCTTTAGGTTGATGATGTCTAAATCTGTGTTTCCAGCTGGACTTCTCCCTGAATTCCATCTCTGTGTGCCCTGCTGCAGACTTTGCACCTCAAGCTCAACGTGGCTAAACCAGAATTATTTATTGCCTTGCACTCTCCAATCTCTGCTCCTTCAAGTCTTCCCATTTTAATAATAGCACTAACTACTCAATTGCTTAGATGAAAAACCTAAGAGTCATCTGATTTCCTTCTTTCCTTCATGGTCCACATCCAAACCCAAAACAATTTCTCTTAGCTCATCTCCAAAATAAATCCTCATTTCAATTGCTTCTTACCATCTCAGCTTCTCAAACTCTAGCTGAGAAACCACTGTCTCTTCTATGAACCACTGCAATAGCTTCCAAACAGGTTTTCATTCTTGATCCTCAGGATCTTTTCTCATATTTTATTCATCTTTTCAAAGCAAAATCAAATGAAACAAATTCCTTTCCTAAACTGCTCAATGACTTTACATTGCAATGAGAATAAAATTCAATCTCCTTTTCACAGTCTGTCAGCCCTTCCTACCTCTCTGCCTCCTCTCCTTCACTCTCCCTAATTTTCTAGCATCTGAGACCTTCCTTCTGTCCTTCAGTCAAACCAAGTTCTTTCCATTCTCAGGGTCTCTGTT
This sequence comes from Aselliscus stoliczkanus, assembly GCA_033961575.1. NCBI lineage: Eukaryota > Metazoa > Chordata > Mammalia > Chiroptera > Hipposideridae > Aselliscus > Aselliscus stoliczkanus. Next base: position 68,972,015 of record CM066733.1, read on the forward strand.
TCTTCTGCTTAAAATGCCCTTCTCTAAGATGCTGGAATACTGCCCCTCCATCAGCTTTGAGCTCAAATGCCTTCTCCAAAGAGCTCTTCTCTGATATTTAATGGTCCCCACCAAACTCACTCTCCTCTCTGTCCATGGCACCATTTTTATTTTCTTCATAAATTGTATTGCTATCTGAAACTGTCTTGTTATTTTATTTGTCTATTCACTTATTATCTCTTTCCCCCATTGAGAAGAGGATGAGAACTTTGATTTGCTCCCCTTTGAATTCCTAGTGCCTAGAATAGAGTGTGACACATAACAAGGGTGCAATAAATAGTTACAGATGACCTTGTGGATGTCTGAACCAAGGGCAGCTGGCCGTGAAGGGTCCTCAGGGAGAACTTTGCCTGGCCAGGATTCTTGTCACTGTATTGTGAGAGGCTGGACCCATCAATCAGATTGGCTCATTGTGAACTGGAGACAGTGAGAGCAAGGTAGCATTAGGGGAGGTGGAGGCAGAAAGAAGTGATGAGTCACCCTACTGGTGGCCCATTAGAGTGGAGGGGAATAGAAACGAGCTGCTGGGGAGACAGCAAAATGACCAGATTGACAAAGTGCTGTGGAGCTGGGAATGTCAAATGATTTTCTGGGAGGCCTCGACATGAAGTTTCCAAGATGTTTTCCTGTTTTTCCTTGCTTCCTCATTAATTAACTTAGCCTGAATGTGTTTCTGTTCCTTATACCTTGCAAGAGCCTAACTAACGTAAGTGCTTTTTTATTTTTTTAAATAAATTTTATTGGGGAACTGTGTGTTTTGCCAGGACCCATCAGCTCCAAGTCAAGTCATTGTCCTTCAATCTAGCTGTGAAGAGTAGAGCTCAGCTCCAAGTCCAGTCTAGTTGCAGGGGATGCAGCCCACCATCCCATATGGGAATCGAACCAGCAACTTTGTTGTTAACAACACGCGCTCTAATCAACTGAGCCACCCAGCCGCCCTCCAGAAGTTCTTTATTATATCTTCTCTTCAGCTGAAAGGATGCTAGGATCCAGAGGGAGTAAGTGACTTGCCCAAGATTGCAGAGCAAGCCATTGATGAGTCAGGGCTTGAACTTTTCCACTATATTAGGTGCCAAATTTCAGCTTCAAAACCATCCTCGGAGAGAGGAAGGAAATGGACTCCCTTGAGATAGAATTTCTTATCCCTCAGATAATTCACCTGGAAGCTGGATGACTGACTAACTATAAAGAATGCTGTAAGGGAGGTCCAAACTTTGGATTCATAGGAATACACTAAATCGGCTTCTTAGATGAATTCAAATCCTGAGACTCAATGATACCTTATGAGAGGATAGAGGAAGCATGGGTGTGATTTGAGGTGTCTGCCCTCATAGGGGATTTTCTTCTTTTCCAGAGTTCTGTGAAAGCCTCGTTCATTTGGAGGCCTTGATCCAGTAATTCCTCTCAGAAACTTCGGTCACCAGGATGTTCCCCTAGTTAAGCTTCTGTTCAGATCCGGATTCACAGGCATTCACGATCTGGATTTTATGTTGTCACTCTCCTGGTCAATGAAGCTTTGCACTTCTGACTTATAATAACTTTAGTGACCATGAGACACTACAGTGCCTGGGACTGGCCATCCCCATTAACAATGAAACAGTCCTTCGAAACAGGTACAGCAGATACAGCACCGGTAGGGTCCCTCCTGGTGAGGTCAGTCTGTGTTTTCATAGTGCAGTGACCTGGCACCAGGAGAAAGTCATTTGTACTTTCACATAAGCCACTTTTGGCCTCGAGTTCAACTTGAAGTGTCATTATATTGACTTTTTTTAAATAGGGCAAACCATGTTTGACCCAATCTAGCACTAACGTTCAAAGATTCCCACAGTGAGATAGATTATTGCTTCCATCTATTAAGCTATAAAATCTAGAGTGTGGAAAGTCAAAAGGATTTGTTCTCAGGTAGTTTTTTTCCCCATTAGCTTTTGAGAGTCACAGGCAAAATATTTGGAACTCCTAATGTTGTATTTTGAAATATCCACCACTGGCTACGAAGGATCCTATTCTAGGCTCTCATCTGTGAAGGGTCTTCTGCCATTCGGCAGCATTAGCGGTTCCCTGAGATGGGCATCCCACCCAATGTAGCAAAGCATCTGGAGAGCTCCCCTTTGCAAGTCTTTGAACATGTAGACATATTCTCCTCGGGAATTTCCACTAGAACACCGTACTTGCTAACCTGTGGAAGGCCCACGTAGGGCTCATCACCAGGTAGCCCGACTCTATAGGAACAATCAGAGTGATGGACCTGTGCATTCTCTGTTTCTCCTGAGATGTAAACAAAAAGAAAAGGGCTAACTAGGTCATAGCAAAAATGCAGGCCGCACTTTCAGATCAGCTTCCTTACTGAGAGTGCTATACCTCACAGGGCTAGGTAAGAACTTTTTATATGTACATTAGACTACCCCTGAGATTATTTTGAAACCATAGCATTTGAATCTGAAAGGAACCAGTCTTATCCTAAAGAAACTATGCAGTAGAACAATATAAATAGTAATTTTAAAAAAAAAGATGTGATATGGGACTTTGTGCACTGGAATTGTATTTCAAGTTAATGGCACTATCAAGTGCATCAGATTCTGTTGTTGGTAAGTGTATTTGCTGCTTTGAAGGCTCTTTGAACTAGTGTATAAAGCTAACGGGTACTGGTCTAGCTGGAAAGTTTGGGGTGCTATCGTGCCCAGACAGAGTGAGGTACTTAGAATTATCTCGCCTCGTGGGTTTCTTTCCAGACCTGAATGACACTGAAAATGAAAGCAAGATAAAAATCCCAAAATGCACACATTCTAGTAATATCTACTGATCAAGTGCCACCCAAGCATCAGCCAAAAAAGGAGCCAAAGGCACAGTGCCTCCACCCGAACATTCTTGCCCCAACCCCTCAGTGTGTTTTTTTAAAAAAATAATACAGGCTTCCAAATAAGCACAGAGTGGAGACCATAAATGCTGTGCAGTAGTCATTCAGTGAAGAACCAAATTAACACTAATTATATTCTGGCTTGCTGTGGTGCAGCCAGTGTGACTTCACAAGGCAAAATGGCATTGGTGGCACTAGGTGGCATCATTCTGACACATTTACAGACCATTAGCCAGCGCTAATATCATTTCAAAGGGCTGATGTCGGGAAGTGGGGTGGGCGCCCTAGGAGCACCACTCAGTGTGAATGAAAACGCTGGACTTGCATTGGAGTTGGGGGTCCATTCCTAACTTACCTCGCTCCCTCTATGTAGGTCACTCAGGGCAGGCTGTGTCCTGAGGCATACAAAAAAATTGTAGAAATTTCATTTTTGGGGGAGTGGGGGTGGGAAGGTATTCTGGTTAGGAAATTCCCTTGCCTCATTGACTCACAGAAAGATCTAAGTTCTTCCTCGGGTTTCTGGCACTAGTAGTCATGTGATCCAGATACTTCCTGGGTAAAAGTGGTAGTTTGTTTTTGTAACTGGAGTTTCAGCATTTGGCTGTTTAACCTAGCAGGCTCCTATCAGGGGAGGTGGGCATGGTGACTGTGAACTAAAAGAAACACTAGACTGGTGGACAACTAAAAATCATGGAATTCAAAAAACTAGGGTAGAAGCATCTGCCACTTGACTGTATGGTCCATGGAGGAACAGCATAAATATCCCTGGGGAGTCTGTTAGAAAGGCAGACTCTCAGCACCACCACCCCTACCCCCCAGGTCTCCTGAATCAGAATCTACATTTTACTAAGACCCCTCGGTGATTTCTGTGCACCTGGTGTTTGAAAAGCACTGCTCTGATCTATACTCCTTACTGAAAGGGTGTTTTTTTAAGGAGGGGACTTTTTTTTTTTTTTTTTAATGAATTTCTAGAGTCAACTCTCTTTCTTGGACTCAGGGCAAGCTCTCCACCAAATCTCTTCTCATATCTGCCTTATATCCTCTTCAGCCCCTCTATCTTTCTACCTCCTTCTATACACTCAGCTTGTACATTCTGCCTTCAGAACCATCTCCATCCTGCCAGGAGCATGCACACACTGCATTGAAAGCAGTTGGAAAGTTGGAAAAGCACTCAACTTAGATCACAAGAATCCAATGCAAGCAAGCCTTTATTCTGCAGAATCCTGAAAGTAAGTCTTTTTATTTTTCTAATAACACCCATTTCCCTGGATTCAGGGATGAAAAGAAATAGTGTATGTAAAAGAACTTTATGAGTATTTATAAAGCCTTAAAGATATACCTAAGGTCTTGATCCTCATGGGGCTATTTTTGAGCACATGCTATTCATAAAAGGGGCAGTATTGTGTAAAGGTTAATGGGCTCAGAGGCGAACGCTAGGGTTTAAATCCTAGAGCTCCCACTTCCTGGGTTGACCACGTTTGACTCTGCTTCCTCATTGTAATAGTACCTACCTACTATCATGACAGGACTGTCATAGGAGTGGAAAAAATAATGTCCGTAATATCCACAAATATCAGCTATGATTACTACTAAATGCAGATAACTTTACATCTGTGAACTTTATATATATATGTCTGTAACGGAACACAGAGACATGGGATAAATGAACAGAAAACAAAACTGAGGCATCTGAGGGTGAGGAAAAGGGAGGGGGAGAGGGAAAGAGAGAGAGAGAGAGAGAGAGAGAGAGAGAGAGAGAGAGAGAGAGAGAGAGATCCAAATATATAGAATAAGAGGCAAGCATAGTGAGAAAGAGTTCTAGGAAAATAAATGGCTAGACTTTATATTATTCCAGAAAAATAAGCATCTGAGGGTATCACCACAAGTAAATGATTATTTGTCACAGATTAAAGTCCAACCAACATGGACTATAGCCCTAAATCACGTGCTTAACCACCTGTAGGGACAGAATTGATATTATTGAACATGGAGGCTAATTGTACATATTATACAAATAAGTCATCATACCATGGCCTTAAATAAACAAACCCATGTTAACATGACTTTATGCAACACAAAAAGTTATGGAAATACACTGAAATGTACGCCCCTTTGATCTCCAGAAAGATCTATTTAGGACTGCATTTAATGCCATCATTCTCTTTGTATGGAAGTTTTGCTTTCAGTCACTAAGCCAGAGCCTTCACCTTAACAGTTTCTTCTCTGGACACATTGGAGACCACAGGGTTCTGTAAAATCCGTCAGTGGCCCCTTTGCTGTGGCTCTGGGAATCTCCATGTCAGCCACTGGTCCAGCCCATTTCCCATCCTGCCTTTTGCTAGCATAAGCTTTTAGTCGTGATCCTTTTTCTTTGGGCTTCTTCTGTCTAGCCACCTTCGAGGGAATGTTTGTTGTCTCCCTGTGCCATGATTTTCCAGACAGCAGACTCCCTCTGCTTTCTCACTCCCTTTGCAACATCCACTTGTACCCCAGCCTAGTCCAGCTCCAGTGCTTCTGCCTTTGGGGGTTTAGGCAGCTTTCTTCCAGTTCCTGGTGCATTTGCCTTGTGTGCCTGGTTATCAGGTTAAAGGCTGTGGTATTGAAAGATGGTAGGATCCTGCTGCTTCATTAATGTCCCAATGGCCTCATTCTTTACTAAACTGAGCCCAGCACTCCACCATGGTACTCTATTCTACTTACCATGAGTCTGCCTTGATGCCTGATGTTCCATACTATGTATCCATTTCTTATTGTCACTGTCTCTCAGGGGAGGATTGACCATTAAGCCATTCATAAGCAGAAAAGAGAAGTTAATGAAAGGGGATCCAACACCTTAAAGTGTTTAAGATTTAACTAGATTGAACACAATTGTACGGTGTGAGGAAGTTCTTATTGGAACATATGCCACCTTGTCACGAGAGAAGGTAAGCAGGCTCTCTAGTTATGCCTCAGTCCTTAGGAGGCTGCATTTTGTAATAAATGAGGTATAATAGGAAAGATTACTTGTCTTGGCTCTTCTAGGTGTTAATTATACCAGCAAGACCATTTCCAGAGTTCTCTGAAATAATTATACATGTGAGATTCCATGCATTTGTGTTTGAAGTATTTAAATCTTTCTTGAGTCGGAAGAACTCCACAGCTCCACTGAGAATTCAGTTTTCAGTCTTGCCTGCTGATACCAGGGAGCTGGGTCAAGCAGCAGTAAAAAACATGTGCTTTGGGAGGAAAAATTTAGTGACTTTTGCAGACACTTTTCCCAGAGAAGTTCTGGGAGGCAAGTTTGCATATGATGGTTCAATGTGTGTAATCCTATACCCAGAGGGAGCCTAAAGCAGTCAGCTGATAAAAATGATTGGGATAAATAATTATTTCTCTCCCTTCCATTCATGAAACTCCTTTCTCTGAGTGGACTGAGTGTATTTAGAATGTGGATTCACGAGCAAGGAGAAAGGGACAGAGGATGAAACTCCGATGAGTGGACTCTCCCTTGGTTCTTAAACAACCTCCATTAGCCATTGATTACAAGCATGTTCACACATACATTTCCAGGTGTCAGTGTGTTTTTTATTTGGTTCAGGCGTGTGCCCATTCTGTCTATTACTCACATCTCTATCTCTGACGCTCTTGAATTATTTAATGTTTTTCCCCAGTTAATCTAAATTAGAGTTTTTGTTTTGTTTTGTTTTTTAAGGGGGGGGAATAGAAGAAACTAAAAATAGTCACTGAAGCCAGGATATATTACATCAACTGCTTTTGCCTCTGGTGGTTACTGGAGTTTTCTTTGTTGTCTTGTTTGATTGTTTCATTTATATGGCAGGTTAGACAGCAACAGACTTCTGTTATTGCCTTTTCTCAGTGGTGGATTTTTTAGGCTCAGATTCCCCTAAGGCAGCCACTCCCCATCCACAGCTGGTGACAAGAGGTGCTGTTGCTCTCAATACTTACACCTACTGGAGAAAGATCAACAGAGATGCTATTAAGTAGCAGAAGGTGTCTCCATTTTTAACTGTTTGGGCCTTTGTTGAGAAACACAGGGAGAGAGAGACTGGCTGACTAAAAATAACAGGCTAAGGGAGAGATCATTAAATATGTTGCACCTTTTCGATGTTTTACATACTACTTTTGCAGGTGCTGGATTGCATTTGTTTCCATCTTCACACCACCGGCTTCCATCCTCTCTTTTAAGGGTGTTCTGAGTTTTGCTGCTATTTCTTTTTAATAATCAGAAATATTTATAATCAAATTATAATAGAAATATGTGGAGAAGACATTTGTAGGGGACAGGGTTTTCACAACAGAGTGAGAGTATAAAGATCAGAAATTCAATCCTCAGGGCAATTTTTTAAAGTTCTCCCAGGAAACTTTGGGTCATTAGTTCCTTTCTAACTTTCCATTACTCTTTTAGTTAATGCAGCCACACAGCATCCTCCTTGGCATAAAACTGGGAATGAGGAGATTTATGGATGGAAAGGAAGTGAAACTTCGTGAAATTAAACAGATTAGATGGCTCTGGTGATACTTCAGGCGATAAATTAGCACTGCAAATGGGGAAGAGACCCCCAAGAATGTTGGTCATTAGGAGAGAGTTCCTGCCCTCCAATCTTGTCTCCTTCCGACTTCTCGACTGACTTTTATTTCCTTTTAGTCTATAGAGCAGAGAGCCATGGAAAGAGCCTCTAAATATTCATAAATAAGCTTTTTTGTTTTGTTTGTTTGCTTTGTTAAGGGAACTAAAAGCAAGGTGAGGAAATGTAAGGTTAAGGACTCTCACCTAGTCTTCAGAGCAATTAAGACCAATGACCTTGAGCACCTATGACCGTAGCACTGAGGGGTCTACCACTACACCCCGAAGAAACATCTTTTTTTAATTAAACTTTATTGGGGTGACAATGGTTAGTAAAGTCACATAGGTTTTAAGTGTACAATTCTGTGATACATCATCTATATATCACACTGTGTGTTTACCACCCAGAGCCTGTTCTCCTTCCATCACCATATATTTGATCCTCTTTACCCTCATCTACCGCCCCCTCCTCCCTTACCTCTGGTAACCACTAGATTATTATGCTAAGTGAAATAAGTCAGAAAAAGTCAAGAACCATATGATTTCACTCATATGTGGAATATAAAACTGAAAGCAACAAAGAAACAAGACAAACAAATAAAGAAACAAAAACCCAAAGGGATATTTAAAAAATTTTTTCAAAGAGGAAGACCCTAGAGCCAGGGCCCTGAATTTAAAATCATAACATAGAGAATGGCAATGGTCTTTAAGAAGATTACAAGAGGAAGGCAGGAGACTCTCTTCTAATAACAATGCATATCACCAGGTGACTCAAGGGCCCACATTAATTCCTGAACATCAAGGAGGCTGAGTAGTCAGAGATGACCTGGGTGTGGAGATATCACCATTGGACATTGAAAAATGAGTGGGATTTGGATAAGTATTACAGACAGAAGAAGTCATGTTAAAATGTCTCCTTCCTTTCGAAACTACAAACGAAGATCTGAAAATTTGGCTCCATCTTTTAGAAAACACCCTAAGTCTTGCTTGTTTTCTCTTTCAAATAAACGATAGGCTCCAATAAATATTCTGAACTCTCCCTATGAGCAGAGTGAAAGAATGGTGATGTCTTACCAAAGAATAACAGCCTGGGAAGGGCCTTCAATGTTTTGTGACTTCAACCTCATTTCTATTCTTGATTGGTCTGTGATAGGATTTTGAGAACTTCTTGTGTAATTTAGAAGTCATTTTGTCGATGTTGCATGATACAGGATAAGGATATTTTACTTTAGGACATTATATAATTCAAAATTGTCTAAGAAAGTACATTCCAATATAACTTTTAATAATATTTATGACATGTAAAAGTAATTTTTAATTTTTTTCCATTTAACAAGTATTCATTGTTTAAGTGACGGTTGAATTGTGTAAGAAGTAGCATTATTTGTGTATGAATGAATTTTTGAAAATATGTTGAATTCAGTTTGGGAACATCTATATTAAAATATGGATTGAAAATTCATGATATTTTACAACATCAAAATCTTAAAATATACCATTATAGCCTCTTGTGTGGAATTTTTGCGCTTACCGTTAATTTATTCATTTTTAGAATATTTTTTTTCTGTTATACTTCTAAAGGACAAGATAATAGAGAAGGATGCAAGCTGATACTTGCATTGTGTCTTTGTAAATAATATATCTTAAATATGGAGAGTCTTTATTCCCAAGAAATGAACAGCCAAATAGGTCATTATAAATGTTGTGTTTCCAATATTTGCTTTGAAGGACTGGAGACAAGGTAGTATAAGAATTCTGATCAGATGAGTGCAACCTGTGGGCTCTGGGGTGCCTTGGCAGAGAGCTCCCCAGATGTGATGCTAGGAGGCGTCCCTAGAGCCAGGCCCTGAATTGAAGTCTATCTTCCCCACTTTTTAGCTATGTGACTTTGAGAAAGTGACTTAAGCTTTCTGTACCTCAGTTTTCTTAGCTGTAAAATTGAGATAATGATAATGCCCAGCCCATAAGATTAAGGGAATTGAATAAGTTATATTTTTAAAGCAATTGGAATATTGCTCAGCATATAGTGAATACTATACAGATACTAAATAATCATTTATATTCTCCTTACTAACTGTATTAAAATTAAAACAACAGTGTTTTTATGTCCATCACTTGTATAAATTATATCTTGATATCTGAGAGTAAAAATGACTTCAAAATATGTAATGGTTAAAATACAATGGTTTTTTTTCTGCTGGATGGCCAACCTCCAGTAGTAGGATCACATGAATGCTCATAGAATCTATCATGCAGCATGCGAATTCTGTCCTTATTTGCATGTATTCAAGCTCCCCCTTCTTTAAAGGAAAACATTTCGATAATTATTTTTTAATTGACTTTGAAACTGACATCATTACCACCTTTTAAAACAGGAATTTCCTGGAACACCTTTATGAACCCCATGATTCGGAAAAGTAGCCAACAATATCTCTAGATCTGACAGCAAGCTCATAGAATCTTTGGAAAGCTTGATTTAACTTTGGCTCAATATAGGGAAAAGTTTCCGTTCCTTTCAAGCTTACACACTCTCAGGGCTGCTTCGTACAGCTGTGCAGGCTGTATACTGCACATCTCCAGGGTTCCTCAGCTGTTTCCTATGTGAATGCTGCCACTAGAATTGTGCTACTGGGTACCCCTGAACACACTGTCCCCTGTGAAATCCCACTGGACATTAGGACATGCCTTGTTTCTATGTCCTATGAAAACCTTCTTTCTTTCAAATACTTAGACAGTGATCATTATTCCTACTTTTCTTTTCTTCCAAGCTAAGAATCATAATTTTCATCAATCTGCTTCACATGGTATGTTTGCAAATTCTAAATTTGCTCATTAAACACTTCCTGAATTTCTGTGTCTCGTGGTATGCAGGCTGTGGTGAGATCACACTGAATAAAGTACAGCCTATGCCCTAAAAGACCAAATATTCCATGCCCCAGTTTGTTGAATCCTCCTTATATCTTGCCTAGGACTCAAAAACATACTTGGTTGATGAGGTCTGAATTGTATCTCGCTTGCTTGATTGTCACAGCCTACTGACAAATTCACAGCCTACTTGCCCAAACTCACATATTCTGTGCTCAGCCTTGTGTCAGTCTGCCTAGGCTTTGACAGTTTGGTTTGTACTGCTTTACATTTGTTCCTGCTGAATTTTATCATCTAAGATTTAGTCTATCAAGCCCCAGTTATCAACCTTTAAAAAATATTCAATATATTCACTGTCTTTCTGAACAATTAAAAAAACACACCCAACAGACAAAACAAAACAGACTCACTGAAACAGATCAAACTGATGGTTGCCAGAGTGGAGAGGAGTGATGGGTGATGGGTGAAAGAGGTAAAGGAGAATATAGTCGATTATGTTATGATAACTTTACACAATGACAGATGGTCACTAAACCTAGTGTGGTGCTCACATTGTAAGGTATATAAGTGTGGAATCACTATACTGTACATCTGAAACTAATATAATATTGTATGTCAACTATACTTAAATAAAATAAAAAATAAAGACAGACAAGTCGAACAAGGCAGAGTCCAAGATGGAGCCCTGCCATCCAATACCATTCCTACGGTTTCTGCTGTGTGCACGCAACTATTTAGGCATATGCAATCAGTGACCCTAAAATCTGTCCACAGGCTTTCATGAGGTGCTTTTGCAAATGCTTTCCCCATGTCTCACTTCTATGTCAATTACATTTCCCTAACTCTTAGTCTAAGAATACTATCAAAGGAAGAATTGGAGACTGAAGAAATTGCTTGTGTTTGCTGACTCCATGTTGGGTCTTAACCATCATTATTACACCCTCCAGGAATTCTTAAGCCAGGCCTTTAATAAAAAATCCTGATTATTTTAGGGGGAAGAGTATTAGAAGGAGGGGCCGTAGTAGGTTATTTGCAAAATCTTCCTTGATTCCTCTTAAAATCATCCCTGCATCTTCAGGTGATCAGTTCTTTTGGCATCCCTGTTGCTCTCCAAGATTTCTTTAGGATCAAGAATTACAGTTCACCAATATTTCAATAGCAAATCCTCTCTACAGAGATAAAGGCCAGAGTAGAACTATCTAAAGCTGACAGGAAACATCCCTTGCCTCAGACAGGATCATGCTAATTAATAATAATCACAATAATATTGTGCTTTGCATTTTATCCAGGGACACCTGAACAGCTGAATGCTTTATGAATATTATTTAATTAAGCCTTATGACTGTCCTGTGAGGTGAATTGGGAAACTAAGATTGGCTTAATTGCTGTGTAGGTAGGGAGATGTGTCAGGTGGAACAGGGCAATACTATAGGAGCAGACAGGCTGGGAGGCTAAGTAGAGGGGAATTGGTGGCAGATGGGCGCGGAAACCTTTCTTACCAGCCACCAGCCAGGCACCTGGAGGAAATTCTCCTATCCGAACCTTTCTGAAATGCTCCTGTGGAGTTTTATGTTTGTCCCTCCAAGATAATAGCAATATTTTATGTGATTCAATGCTCTAGATGTGATTTTAAATTTACTGAAGAAAATGCTGATTAAACCATTTTTTATATGTCCCCTCTCTCTCTTCCTGCCCACCCATCTCTCTCCTTGGTCACCTCCCTGGGGCTCAAATTTGTCAGCCACAAGACTGACTGAGGCACAGTCAAGCAAAGCAAATGACTCTGGTCATTGTCAATACCAGATCCTATTCCGTTACATCCCAGTGGTCAGAACCTCCAGGTCTGGCCAGCAGGAAGCTCTTCTAGAGTCATCTAGAGCAGCTCTGTGCTTGCCCAGGAGCTATATGTATGTGTCCACGTATACACAGGGGGCGGGCTGGTGTCTCTTCTGCCCTGAGAAGCCAGGCTCTTTAAAGCACTTTTCTAATCACCTAAGACAAAAACAGAATTAATGGTTCAACCCCTTCTTTGTGAAACTCCCTTGAGAAATCAATTCGGTGTGATATTAGATAATGAAAAAAACCCCATAATTTGAAACTTACTATACTTGACTTAAATATAACATGTAGAAACTATTTCTTTTTCATCATGGGGACTTTTGAAATCAAACTTTTACCTTTCTGAGAAGTACTCGCTAAGCTAAATTATCTTCACTTAGCACCCAACCACAAAAATCAGGGTGTGTTGAATTGAATTAAAACAAGGTTAATGGAATGCTCTATCCCAGCTGAGTTTATTGTCACCTTCCCACGTCACCACCACCTAGCACCACCACATACCCGACAAGGCTGTTTCCCCGGCTGTGGCTTCCCTCTCCTGTATCACATCTCACAATTCTATCTCCCTGGGCCAAATAATGGACAAGAAGAAACCTGGGCAGTGATTAACCATGGACTGAGATAAGCATCAACAATTGGCCATTTAGGTGACTGTGTTCCCTGTTGAAAATCAGTCTGGGGTGTCATTGCCTGCACTTAGTGGAACATTGCAGTCATTTTTATGTTCACTTTTCCATCAGGGAATAAAGTCCATATAGCAGCCATCATTAGGGTTGAGCATATTTAGAATTGCTCACACCTATTTCTCTGTTAGGAAATTCTCATACGTATAGTCATAAGTGAAGAGAGAAAATGTGCATATACTGAAATATGCACACATCCGGGAGATATATGGACAGATGTAGACGGCTATCCATCTATATCTAGCTATATATCCTCTCCCCATCCTTTCACTGCCAACACCAATTACTTCAGAGATGAGGAAATGAAATGCTATTTTTGGAGAAAAAAACTGATCTTTCATACAGATTGTCCAGAAAATGACCTAGCCTGCCACCCATTCAGACCTCAAGGCATTCAAGTGCTGCTTTGTTCCAATGCTTACTTCTATTCAAACTTCATACTCTAAGATTAAATGGGCCTCCCTCGGCTGAAAGGAAAAGCTTCACCAGCTTTTCTTCTGATGCCATCCTCCCTGGGTCTGCCAAGGACAGGAGAAAGAATGAGCTTGGGCTTTTCAAAATTGGCTGCCCAATTATGGTTTTAAAAAGATGATTTGCTGACATCTAGAGGCATTTGGGTAATAACACTTATTAATATTGCTTCTTCACACTTAGGGTATCTTGCATTGCCTGATACCCCAGCTCTTACACACATTAATTAATTACCCATCACGGCACCCCTGTGAGGTAGTGTAGGTAAGCATTATTATGTGCGAAGGATTTATTGATTTTTCAAAGCAATATATAGATGAGGCACAGAGGGGGAAACCATAGGAATGTGAATTAAGGACGGAAAAACAAAGATACAGTGAATGTAAAAGAAAACAAATAAAACTAAGTATTACTCCCACTGTGCTCCTTAGAAAGGAAGGATTACTTCACAAGTTCCAAGGGCCTGAACATTCCCTAATCTGGTCATTAGCAACTCAGGCAGAGGCACCTAAATTGAAGGGAAATTGGAGAGAGGGAGTCATCAATAAACATTCCAAGGCTTCGTTTTCAACTCCATTCACCATGCTTTGTGCTATGGGTGTTCCTAGCCTGGGCATTCCCATTAAGGAGCTGTGACAGTGGGACATCCCTTAGATTTATGGAGGAAACATTTTGTTGATGGCTGGGTGGGGACGTGGAATGGGGTGTGTAGAAAAGGAGGGGAGAAGAAACTACGGAGAAGTTTCTTTGCGAAAATATGCTCGGAGGCTGTGGAATTTAAACTATGCTACTGAGTGCAGCTATATAAATTGACTATCTTTCGGAATTCTTCTAGCCTTGTTTTATGGTAGTGGCTCAGCTCCTTCTTTTTCTTTTTCTTTTCTTTTTTTTTTTAAGTGGTAACTATTCTAGGTTCTTGTTTTAGGCATAATTCTTATTTATTTTCATGGAGCTAAAAACTTCTGGGGCTTACTTTTCATTTATCAGCTGAAAGGTAATATTCTACTTAAACAGAAAAGTGTCATAAAATCGCTAGCTTGCAGACACCACGACATGATAGAAGGCTTGAGAACTACTTTACGTTCTCTGTATAAGTTATTGTAATGTTTTGTTTTTATGAGGATAACGATAAATTGCTTTTAAAACAACTTATTTTGCTCTAAACGCATACTCATTTGGTTTGAAAAAAATGAAACTACAAAGTAACGTGAACATGAGGGAGCATAAATGGCTCTCAGGCACTTGAGGTGCTTACCTTCTGGAGTTGGCACCAAAATTAAATTTACCACCTTGTCCTCACCTCTCTGCCACTATTATTCTGCCCCCACATTCCCAGGCACATCAGAACCTGTATCTGTCACCATAAAGATGCTACCTCTGTAGCATCTTTGTGGAGAATTAAATCCTAGGCCAAGGCTCAAAATTAGAGCAAGAGGAAATGCTGAGAAAAGCAGGGCCAATTAAAAATAAGAGAACTGCCCCCTGAATACCTTTCCTGGAGGGCTAACTTCTTCCTCTCTCTACTAGTGTTGTCATTGTTTGTTTGTTTGTTTGTTTGTTTGTTTTTTGAACTTCATATTGTCATACTATCAGAAATTCTACCAATTCTAAATGTATTACCAGAAATATATATTCCTTATATTTTAAAACTTCATATATGACTGGTTGGATCATCAGTCCTTCACTCATGGGAATGATGTCATTTGATCAATTTTCTTCCCAACTTGTAGCTCCAGCCAGATGTTCTAAAGACAGTGGGATTTTGTTTGATGTGAAGGTGAGATGAGTTATTTGGAACTGTAGTTCATGCTGGGAAGAGAGACCAGAGAGTTACATGATACTGGGCTTTAGACCCTAGAGACTTGAAAAGAAGCCTCCTGGTTAGAGCAAAGGAGGTGTCTACTGCAAAAATCCCTGATACACCTAAATAGCTAAACGTTGCCTGGGTTTCTCTCAATGACTCTGAAATTAGGGAAGAAATGTTTTCCTTTTCCTTTTCCCCTTCCTTCCCTTCCCCCAAATGCTGCCCTTTGCTTGACCTTCTGTTCCCAGACATCACATCTTCACTATAATCGAATCCTGCTCTGGGTTCAGGGGTCTTGGGAACTCACCTGGGCACACAAACAGCCTCAAATAATCTTGTTTCTTAGGGAAAATGTCTTTAAAGTTCCAAATTATGGGTTAAAGGAAAAATTTGAAAACCACCCTCTTCAAAAATTAGATGCTACTTCATCATCAAACAAATGGTGTAAGAGAGCCAAGGAACCTCATGTCCATCTATATGGCAGTAGGTTTATTTCATTTTCAGTACCTGGTTCAGTTCACAGGTATTGCAATCTTTATATTCCACGATTTAAGGAAAAAAATATACTATTAAACTACCTATGTACTATCTTTTCTACAAACAGATATGAGCCACTTACCTAAGATACAACAGTTTATACCAGGTGAATATGGTCAAATTTGTATTTCACTCCTTTTTTATGGTTATATGCCTCCTGGGTGAAGAGCACACTAGATAGTTAAAACATCATCATGTGCTAGTAATATGTGCCCATTTGCAAAGTAGCTAGTGATATGATAAACAAAACAAAACATGTAGGTCCTAAAAATCAAGGGATTTGCTCATAAAGACATTTTTAGGACTTGCCCCATTGAAGAATCATTTTCAGTTCTGTACTCTTTTAAACAAAATAGTATTTCAATAAAACATTTGGAGTTAGTGGAATCAGTGAATAGAGGTTTAAAAGGGCTTCTCTGGTATTTGGTTTCATCTGCACTTCTGGGATGATTTGGGGAAAGAGAAGATACAGAGTGGAGATGTGATGGTGATGATATACGTGCATTAGTGGTGACCGCAGAGGTCAGCAAGGTTTCTCTCTCATTATCACTGCCTCTCACCACACTTAGGGCTCTCACTTTCTTTTCATGATAACAACAGCAACTAGTTGGTTCACTGATCTGACCGAGTAAATACCGATCTGTGGTTCAAAAAATGAAAAGACACTAGGGCCAGCCGAGTGGTGCGTTGGTTAGGCTTGGGATGCCAGCTCTGAGCAGCAGGGCCCCGGTTGGGATCCCACATAAGGGCCAGTGACACTGCGCCCTCTACAGCTAAGATGGTGAACAACAGCTCTACCTGGAGCTGGGCTGCTGTGAGTCACCGGGGACCGCATAGGCTGCAGAGGGGCTGGCTGGCAGCTGGCATGAGCTCCCATGAGCCACCGTGATTGGCTGTCCAATGGCCTGCAAGCGACTGCCTCACCCAGGAAGAGCGCAATGCTCACAATACCAACATGGGCCAATGAAGCAATGTCCTCCACAACTAGACAGAAGAACAAAAGGACAGCAACTTGTCTGTTCCCATTCCCCGATTTCGCAATGCCGTTCCCCTCCGCCAATTCCTCAATAAAATCTTTTTAAAAAATAATTAAAAGACATTTTTAATATAAGTGTCTCTTCTTAGTCCAAAACCCTCCAATGACTTCCTATCTCACATAGAGTAAAAGCCAAAGTCCTAACCACAGCTGACATATACCTAGCTGATTGGTCCCCTTTACCTGCCTGACCTTAACTCCTAAGCTTTCCCAGTCATTCACCCCATTCAGGCTTCTCTCCTGTTCCTGAGGCACTTTAGAAATCCTCCTGCCTCAGGGCCTTTGAACTTGCCATTTCTTTCATCTTCTGTTTCCTTAGCTATCTACATGGTTCCCTCTCATTTTCTTCATGCTTTAAGTGTCACATTCTCAGGGAGCTTTTATCTGGACTTCATCTAACTTTCAGCACTCCTTTCCTTTCACCAAACTGACATGATTCCCATACTCCAACTCTGCTTTGATTTTTCTATTTGGTATTATAAACATGATATTATTTATATTTTGTATCTTTATTTTGTTTTTCAATAGTATCTCTCAAGTAGAACAAAAACCTATAAGGTCAGGCATTGTTGCTATGTTCATGGCTATATCCTCAAGACTTAGAACAATATTTTGCACTTAGTAGGTGTTCGATGGATATGTGTTAAATGACACTTAGTGAAAGTCCTGGGATCAAAGGCAGACATTGTTTATAGAAATCTGATGCATAAATGTGGGAACAGCAGGCAGTAAGTTTAAGCATGCAGAGAAATTAACTTTCTTTAAAGTGGCCAGTTGAACAAATTGAAATCACGGACCAAATTATGCCACAAAGCCTTTAATGAAACTGTTAGAAGTTCATTCAAGGCCGCCCAGATGATTTCAAAAGCAATATGGCAGTGTGTCTATTTCAGAGTGATAAATGCATGTTCAACTGCTAATGTTTCTTTCAGAAATTTTGTGTAGCTTCAGTGATGCTAATTTATAAACCTTAACTACTGTAGCTAATTTAACTCGCTAATTTTAGACACTGTGTTGAATTAAAATCTGCATTTTATTGTGTATCATTTTGTCTACTGCTAACATTAATATGCATTTTGTAATGTAGAACTACAAATGTTTGAAATACATATTTATGTTTTAGGAAGCGTTTGTGTTAACTAGATTTTTTTTTTCTTTTGTACATTTGGAGACTGTCCTGTCAAATCATACATCCACGAGGCAAAGTTTCATATGTTTAAGGCCTGCGTGGAACAAATCATAAAAGATACCAGACCTCATGTTCTAGTAGGAATTCAGTAAATTCTTCCTTTCATTTCTCTCGTGACTGTAATAGCAAGAAAATGAGGTTTGGAGAAGTATGCTGAAAATATCAGCAATTGGTATCTACATATAATCCCTCAGACTAATGAGATGAGAGCATTAAAAGGTCTGTGTTCACACACACACACACACACACACACGCACACACACACAGTCCTTGGCAAACTTACTCAAGTCAATCAATGTAACTTAGCTGTAAACATTTTTTGAAGAACTAATGTGTATTATAATCTTTTTCCCTCCTCCCATTTACATCTCATTAACCCTTTCTATGTTGATAAAATGTTCAATGTATGTGCATTCTTTCTGCCTTGAAAGCTTGTCAAATTCAGGTGGGAGCTTTGTCTATGCTCCTTGCCTCCTCCAACTACGTCATAGACACATTTCCCCTTCCCACCTTGACATATAATACACCTTGACATCTTCTGGTGCTTACAACAGTTCATAAACCAGTAGAAATAATCTCAATAATTCATTGTTTACAAAAACAAAATATTAGATTTATGAATATGCTTGTGTGGGTGTACACACCCACTCCTGGTCTCTGTATAGAGCCGTAGTTACAGATTATTACAAGATTGCCTTATCCCCAGAGAGGAGTTTAACTG
Source organism: Aselliscus stoliczkanus (assembly GCA_033961575.1). Taxonomy (NCBI): domain Eukaryota; kingdom Metazoa; phylum Chordata; class Mammalia; order Chiroptera; family Hipposideridae; genus Aselliscus; species Aselliscus stoliczkanus. Next base: position 68,990,617 of record CM066733.1, read on the forward strand.
TTATTTTTCAGTCTGCTTTTACAGCTATTAAACTAGCTACTTCAGGGAAGGGCTATATCTTTCCACAATTTATTCCCCCTAATTGTGAGACTGTGTGTCCGCATTTGATGCTTATTCATAGTAAGGAGTAGTGTTATATGACCCATAGACAGAAAAGACTCGTAGAATAAACATTGGGAAAGAATGGCTCTGTTACTTGCAGGGAAGTGTAGTTCCTGATTTTTAAAACACAAGAAGGATGAATAACATTCCTTTTCCCTCTTTTCTTAAGCACAATTGGCATTTCCTTTGAGTTAATGTCTATAAAGTACTTTTAAGGGATTGGTCCAAATTTTAGTAAAATTAATGAATATATAAAAGTAAAAAAATAATTTAAATATATGGTTCACAGTAGACTTGACTGGAAGACAGGAACGGGTAGTGGAAATAGTTGACATTTCATAGGACAAGCATGGGTTAAAATCTTAGGCTCACCACTTAGGAACTGTATGTCTGTCATCTTTAGTAAGTTAACACTCTAAATTTTTAAATGACTACTACCTGACTCACTTTATGGGGTAAGAAACAAAGGCTCAGAGGGTTTACAAAAGAAAACATGTAAGTAAAGTGTTTATTTAACACACAGTAGAAGCTTGAAAAATGTTAATTTCCTAAAAATAACAATAAAATGTTACCTGCATTTATGAAGCCTTTCCTTTGTTCCCAGTACTGTGTGGAGGATTTCCTCTGTGTTGTCTCATTTAATCCACACAATGATCTTAAGCACCTTTGTTCAGGTGGGGAAGCTTAGCAGCAGCAGGCTAACAAGCACGCAGGAGAGCGCGAGCGCTATGCTCTTCCCTGGGAAAGACCGCAGCAGCTGAGAATTTGCCAAGGATGTTATCATGGTGCCAACACTGAGACAGCTTTCCTGATTTTTTAATCCCACTACAAACACAAACCCAAACCCTTAAGTTCCTTTACACTAAAAAGGGCAAGTACACGTTGAGTCAACTTTTCAGATATTTTGAAATAAATCACACATTTTCCTGAGCTATCAAAACTAAATGAGGTGCATTTTGTTTTGGAGAATCTGACGACAGGTAGTTGCCTACACTTGCAAGTTCATTTTTTTGCAGCCAAGGACGTTTTTCCTAAATTTTGTCTTTCCTTAAATGCCAAAGGAATAAAATAACGTGGCCTTGCTTAAGTGAATAATTTAGGTGGTGAACCATTTCTTTTGTTAAGCTAAGACCGTCTGGGAGATCCCCATGCCCTCTCATGAGACTTTTGGTGTCCCTGTCCAAATAAAATCCTCTTCTGATACTTGGTTGTGATACTGATATCCCTATTTTCCCAAATTGTCATGTGGAAAAGAGGGCTGGAATAAATGATCAGTGCTGTGCTGTTGGAAGAATTCATGTTCTCTTCCTGACACTAGGAAATCATGGGAAGGGCCAGCTGAGTGGCTCAGTTGGTTAAGAGCTTGCTCAAGAGTGCGAGCTGAGCTCTGAGCAACTGCAGTTCGATGCCGAGTCCGAGCTGAGTTGCCGCTGAGCTGCCAACAGGTGGCAGGATGGCTCAGCTTAAAAAAAAAAAAAAAAGGAAATCATGGGGATTTAGGAATTAGAAGCCCTACGATTCCTTGAGGATGGAAGCAGCCCCAAATGCCTCAGAGCTCAGCACAGAGTCAAAGTCACAGCATGCATGTTTACCAGTAGGAGGCTAAAGAGATGGGACTAAATGGTGATATGGGTGACTGAGGTGCCATAGTCAGTCAGCATGAGAGAAGGGGAGAGGCAAATGGTATCTCAGTTCCATGCAAAATGTTTGTTTGTTTTGTTTTCTGAATCAACATATTTCTCTTTGAAACAAAAGGGAGATAGCAATAATGGTTATTATGATTTTGATAGCAGCAAACCATTGTTTAGTGCTTTATGGTTAACATCATAGTTTTTTAATTGAATTACCCTTTTGAGCCTCACAAAAGCCCTGTGAGATATTAGAGGCTTTGTACTTCACAGATGAGATTGACAGCTCACAGCTAAGTGAACCCATGAGAAGATGGGTGCAGCTGGCAGATGTTATGCAAACATCACTTCCAACCATCAGCACAACTTTGAAAGGTCAGATTTATCATCCTCATTTTACTGATAAGAAGAGAGGAGTTAAGCAAACCGAACTGAAAACGGAGCTGATGAGTGACAGAAATGGAATCCGAGCTCTGCACTGCCTGCCTCCAAGGCCATTGCATCATGACCTGCTGCCTTCCCTGGGCCTTTCCTTTCCCTCTTTATGGTCTATTTAGCTTCTATACATGGCAAGCCAATCCCAACAGAGCTCTGTAAAGATCATAAATGGGAATAGGTAATTTAAGGTCCTTAGATGGATACAAGTTGGGTTCCTAGAAGGGTGAAAAATGTGCAGAGGCAAAGAATCAGCTCCTGGTGAGCAATTTCTCATGGAGAGCAATAAAGTAGAGTCTGTCTGAAACACATGATAAATGCTCATAAAATTCAAAGGCATGGAGCAAAAAGATATACATCTCTTATTAAAAATGTCAGCAAGACCAAAAAGGCACATATGTCAGAAGAGCTTTGGACTCACAGCCTTAGATTACCACTGCACTGTTCCGTGCTTTGTGATTTCCTCTTACCCGGATATAAAATTCAGGCCTCTGGTTAAATACCAACAGGTGTTTATTGAGAGTCTACTATGTATAAGGTGTATGAAAATTAAGGACTGAACAGTTTAGTGGTTACCAGAGGATAAGGGCTGAGGGAGGTGGTAGAAGAGGGTAAAGGGGGTCAAATATATGGTGATGGAAGAACTGGCTCTGGGTGGTGAACAACAATGCAATATATAGATGATGTATTACAGAATTGTATAGTTGAAAGCTATATAATTTCACTAACCAATGTCACCCCAACAGGTTTAATAAAAATTAAAAAAATAAATAAATGAATGGAAAAACAAGGCCAAAATAAAGAAAAGAAAATTAAGGTCTGACCATCAAGAAAAACAACCACATTTTTCATCTCCCCTTGAATCTCATCAATGATCTCAAATCACTTGAAAGAATAGTTTATTCCATTTTTCTTAGGCTTTCTAATTAAATAAAGAAATTTAATGAAAATTAGCACAAGCTTGTTAAGATCCTTCTAACATGAAATGGAGTGTGAATACCTATCTACCTATCTGTTCATATACTTATCTATGTAGTATATTTATATCTCTATGTATTTAGCTATACACACACATATGTGTATATATATATGTATAATTAAGACTTATTAAATATAATAAAGGCCTCCACAAAAGGCATTGTTTTGCAGAGAGCTAGGAAAAATATCCTTAGAAGTCAAAAGTTTAATTTAGTTGTATCAAAAATAGTCACAGGGATGTAAAGTACAGCACAGGGAAGGTAGTCAATAATATTGTAATAGTTATGTATGGTGTCACACTAGACTTATCAGGATGATTATTTCATAAGTTATATAAATATCTAATCACCACGTTGTACACCTGAAACTAATATAATGTATGTCAACTGTAACTGAAAAAAATAAAATAATTATTTAAAAAAATATAATTGTATCAGAAAAAGGATAGGCTGCACATACGCAAATAATTTTGCAGTCCCCTTTCTTATCCCACTGTGTTCCCTGTCTCCCTTTTCTTTCTCCTTTCTTTTTCTCCCATGTCCCTCCTTCTTTTTGCCTGTGTTAGGGAGTCTTTGTCCTTGAGCCAGGAGCAAGCCTCCAGGCCATCCCTCCTGTTCTAATAAAGCAACCCTTTTGTCAATAGTGGTAATGATTACCTCTTTTGCAGCTGCCTCTGGTGTTGCATTTTGTAACACAATTTGGCCTCTTTGGGCTCTGCTTAGTCCTATTTAACGTACTGCAGGGGTTCCCTGTTTGATCTCTAATTGATATAATTGACTGGGGATAATCGGGAAGGCTTTATAGATGTTTATTGATAGCTAATTTTCCTTCATCCATTGTTTAATTCGATAAGAGCATAACCTAATTTATTGTCACTCCAATAGGGATCCATTATCTTTGATAAATGCTTCTGGGGTCAACTTGTCAGTAACTGATTTCAAAGAGCTGTTTAGTCCACAGAGTCCATCATTAGTTAATGGCAGTTGAGAAAGCTAATGATGTTATAAATCACAATCAATAAGAACATGGAAATTACAGTTGTTGAGCAAGATAATACTACATTATTAAACTAACACTCAACCCCACCTTCGTTTACTGTATGTGGAGAGGGTTTGGGAATCCATTTGATGATCTTCATGATTATCCCAGAAAGCCATGGATCAAGAGGGAAGTTGTGGAAATTGTGATATTCATACTTAACGCATATTTCAGAAGGATAGAAGAATTATGCTAAATTCTGTCTTAATGAAAGGAATTCAGGGGAACAACACACCAGCACAAACACAGTTCTCCATCTTCTCATGTCTTTAATATGATCCTATTACACTTTCTCACAACTTATGACTTAGCAAAAGTAGACTTTGAATTTATCAATACACTTGCTTAATTGACTAGCCCTTGGGGTTTCCAGATATTATCATCTAATTTATTCAAAATGCCCAGTTGACAGGCAGCAATTTTTGACTTTTGAGAAAAATTCACTGTAATACTTTATGTAGTTGTGTCCAAATACTTTACTATCGATATAGATATATGGGTGTGTGTGTGGGGGGGGGAGTGCACACACAACACACACACATACATAAATTTAATTTCTTCCATAAATAGCACCATAGACCAATCTTCTAGAACTTTTCGTACTCAAGGTTGCAAACTAGCATAGCTGTCATTCTTAATGGAACCTGAACTGATTTAGAACATCACATCATCACATAGTATCTCCATCCTTACTGATGTGATGGGCAAGTCTTCCTTATTGAGTTTTTAATGGTTGAGTTGATCAGTGTTTTTTGTGTTCGTTTGTTTGTTTGTTTTTTATTGATATTGAACTTACTCATTGACAGAGTCCTTTGGTTTTATTCTCTCTGAGGCTCATTTGTTTCTGGCAGTCGCTCATCTCCCTCAACTGCTCATCTGAGTAATAGAGGAATAGATGCTGGTTCTTCTACTGATGCATTCTCCTTTATCATATATAGAAAATAGATTTTCCATCAATTTTCCTTTGAGGAAAAAAAAATTTTTTCTCATCAATTCCCTTGTTCTCAGTTAATAAGGCAGTGAGCATGGTGAGCTCAAGACAAGTACTGAATCATCAAAATCTATTTTGGGGAGCAAAGGCTTTATTTTTCCAATCCTTTTCTAAAAGCCTTAGTTAGTAGAGAATAAGGTTAGAAAAACTAATAAGGCACTACAGGGATAAGACTCAATTCAAAATGGAATTGTCAAATTGGAGAAAATTAAAATACATATTCTGAAAAATTATTCTCAATATTCAGACAAAAAAAAGATAAAAACTTCTCTTCAAATAAGGTGTTCATCACCAGAATTAATGTGGGATAAAATGGTAGAAATTGGGCATATGACATACCTTGTAAGTCTTTATTTCCCAAGGCTCTATAAAACCTGAACCTGCAATTTCTGCCTTCTGAATCCTTCTTATAACTCATTGAATGAAGTGGAGGAAGTATATATTAAATATAGAAAACAACTTCTACTTTCCTTGTTGAGTTGTTTTTATCTTATATGGTCATTCTTATTTTTACAACATACAGCAGTAAATCCTTTGTGAGGAAGTATATAATTTTCAACTAAATCAAAATTGTTCTTCATTGGTACACCACTTAAAGCTCTGTAAAGCATAAATACTCATTATAAATGTTACCAATGCCTTAAAGCCATATTTTCTAGAGGGAAGATGAGATGAGTTACTGTTAAAGGGGAGCAAAGTTTCAAATTGGGAGAATGAAAAAGTTCTGAAGATAGTGGTGATGGTGGCACAACAATATGAATATATTTAATATTACTGAACTGTACACTAAAATTGTTAAAATTATAAATTTTATAGTATGTGCATTTTACCACCATACAAAAGTAATGCTTTCTAAAGCAATAATAGTTTTGATATATTAATATTCAAAGATCAGAAATTTAATGTGGAGACAAAACATGAAAAAAAAATCCTGTTGTTTGGAGAAGACTTAAAATGCTGGTGATTACATCTGTGTCTGTTCACCCATTCCATCCATACTTCAAAGAATATAGCAAATGACATGGTTCCCCCTTTCATTTTGGTTCTGAAGCAGATATGAGAAGGTGAAAAGCAAGCCTAAGAAATTATTGGTGTAAACAGAATGATGTCAATTTAATTGATAGTTTCCATAGAAAATTTTTGGAAGGAGGACCCAAATTTCAGTACTTCATTCACTCATCTGTTCATTTACATAATGAAAATTTGTTGAGTAGTTCTCATGGACACAGTAATAGAGCAGGCACTTTGGATAACAGTAACACATTTTGACTGAGATCAAATTTTGATTGGACAGAAAAAACACAAGGTGCAAAAAAGATGGAAAAAAATAATTCAGTTGAAAATATAAATGGCAATATGTGCTTGTCCCAAGCAGAATATGATTATTTGCCAGATGAACTACAAACCTTGAGGTAATTTTATGCTTTGGTCAGGGATACCTCTGTATAGAAGGCAGTGCACAAAGTGATCAGTGATGTGTGAGTGAATTCAGAGAGGAGAGGAGAAACAGAGATGGGAGAGAGCAGGCACAAAGGTAAGGAGACAGCAATGAATGCAGAACATCCAGCAGGCAGCAAAGTCCCTCCTTTTGCCAGAATGGACCTAAGGAGACACATGGTCAGACCACAGTCATGTTCCACATTTCAGATGATAAGCTCATGAAACAAATGGTCAGTTAGGATAAAAAGGAAGGGATTCTCAACACCAGTTAGTATGGAGGAATTAGGGTTAGACACAGTAAAGAAAGGCATATGCAATGCTGCAGTGACAGTTAACTATAAGTATATATATGCACATATATACACATTATATTCCCATATATTCATGTAAAAGCATATATTTCATATATAAGCATATATATATAATTTTTTTATACTTAGTACTGCACTAAGAAACGTGAAATGGAAAAAAATATATATATATTAGCTTCAAAAGAGAAGATCAACATCTAATGTAGGGGTTTAATCCCAAACAAGATGAACCCAAAGGGGCCCATGCCAAGACACATCATAATTAAAATGCCAAAATCAAAGACAAAGAAAAAAAATCATAAAAACCATAGAGAAAAGCAGTTAGTTCCCTACAGGGATTTCCAAAAGACTGTCAGCTGATTTCTCAACAGAAACGTTGCAGGGTAAAAGGAATTGGCACAAAATATTTAAAGTAATGAAAAGCAAGGTCCTACAACAAAGATTACTCTGCCCAGCAAGACCATCATTTAGAATCAAAGGACAGCTAAAGAGCTTCCCAGACAAGAAAAAACTAAAGGAGTTCATCACCACCAAACCAGTATTATAAGGAATTTTAGAGAGATTTCTTTAAGACCAAAAATAAATAAATAAATAAATAAATAAATAAATAAATAAGTAAATAAATAAATAATAAAATGGCAATGACTACATATCTATTAACAATTATTTTCAACGTAAATGGAGTAAATGCTCCAACCATAAGATGGGGGCTGAATGGTAAAAAAACAAAACCCTTAAGTATGATGCCTACAAAACACTTACTTCAGATCAAAAGACACACAGACACTGAAAGCAAAGGGATGGGAAAAGATATTTCATGCAAATGGAAACAAACAAACAAAAAGCTTGAGTACCTATACTTGTACTAGACAAAATAGCCTTTAAAACAAAGGCTATAACAAGAGACAAAGGACCCACAAATCCCACTTCCAGACATTTATCTGAAGAAGTCCAAAATGCTACTTTGAGGGGACATGTGCATTCAAATGTTTATTGCAGCATTATTTACAATAGCCAAGATATGAAGGCAACCTGGGTGTCCCTGAATGGATGAATGGATAAAGAAGAAGTGGTACATGTATACAATGGAATATTACTCATCCACTAAAAAAGAATGAAATCTTGCCATTTATGACAACATAGATGGACCTACAGGGTATTGTGCTGAGCGTAGTAAGTCAGACAGAGAAGACAAATCATATGATTTCACTTATGTGGAATCTAAAGAACAAAATAAACAAATAAACAAAACAGAAACAAGCTAAAAAATACAGAGAGCATTTTGATGGTTGCCAGATGGGAGGGGGTTTGGGTGGTGGGTGAAAAAGGGAAAGGGATTAAGAAGTACAAATTGGTTGTTATACAACAGTAATGGGTACGTAAAGTACAGTGAAAGGGATACAGTCAATAATATTGTAATAGTATGTGTGGTGTCAGATGGGTACTAGATTTATTGGAGTGGTAGATGGGACAGGGTTGGAAGGCATGGTGAAAAAGGTGAAAGGATTAAGAAATATAAATTAGTAGTTACAAAATATTGGGTTGTTGGAAAAGCCATGATGTATTTTGTTTATGTTTTTCAAAGGTCATTTATTTATATAAAGAACAAGGATCAATCAATGATATATTGCCCGTTTTGTTCGATAACCTTTTGCCATCTTTCAGTGAGCTTCATAATTCCTCATTCATAGAAGGACTTGTCTTTATTTGCGAAAAACTGAACAAGGTGCTGATTTACAGCCTCATCTGAATTGAACATTATACCATGCAAGGAGTTTTGAAGAGAGCGAAACAAGTGGAAGTCTGATGGCACAAGGTCAGGCAAGTATGGTAGGTGTGGCAACACATCCCATCCAAGCTCCAGTCACTTTTGACAGGTGATCAAATTTGTGTGTGGTCTCACGTTGTCAAGATGGAACACAACTTTACAATTAACAAGCTCTGGACTTTTCTGGATGGTGGATTTGTTCAAACTGTCCAATTGCTGACAGTACACATTTGAATTGATTGTATGCTTCCCTGGTAGGAACTCGAAATACACAATACCTTTAAAATTCTACCACACTGAGAGCATAATCTTCCTCTGATGAATGTCTGCTTTCGATGTCATTTGAGGTAAATCATCATGTCGGAACCAACACCATTTGCGCACCACATTGTTGTGAACAATCCACTTTTCATCACCAGTTATCAGTCACTTCAAAAAAGGACCATTTTCCTCACACTTAATGAGCATATCACAGATGTTTATAGGCTCCATCAAATGAACTTCTTTGAATTCATGTGGAACCCAAATATCGTGCTTGCTTACATATCCCAGTTTCTTCAGGTGGTTGTGAATGCTTGAATGATGCATGTTCAATGTTTCTCTCATGTCATGTAATGTGGGTTTGACTCTATCAATGCCTTTATTTTGTTGTCATCAACCTCAGTGGGCCTCCCTGACCGAGGAGCGTCATTGAGATCAAAATCACCAATACGGAATTTCATGAACCATTGTTGGCACTGACGTTCTTGTAGAGCATTGTCACCATAAACTTTATGTAACTTTTTGCAAGCTTGATGCGCGTTCTTCCTTTTATGGAAGTAAAACAGTAAAATATGGCAAAAATGCACAGTTTGGTCTTCCATCTTCAACTTGTTGTAAAATCTTTAAAACTCAACCAAATTGCTCATTTTTTTGTTAGAATGAAGCTACAACTGTCAGTTGTCAAAGGACATATCAATAACATAGATACGAATGACTCTAGTACTTCCAAAAACGAACTGGTGCCATCTGTTGCAAACATGTGTCATGACTTCTCTGACAATGCAATAGTCATAAGGAAGTAAAGTAAAGCATAGGGAGTATAGTCAATTACATGGAATATATAATTTACTGTGTATAGTGCCAAGTGGGTGCTAGACTAATAAGGGGGATCACTTCTTAAATCATATAAATGTCTAACCATTGTGCTGTACACCTGAAATTAATATAAAATGATATTGAATGTCAACTGTAATTGAAAAATTTAAAAAGGGGAGACAGAAAGGTGAAGGGGAATAAGAGGTCCAAATTTCCAGGTATGAAACAAATTAGTCATGGAGGTGTAATGTACAGCATAGGGGATTTAGTCAATAGTATTGTGATAGAATGGTATGGTGTTAGATGGTTGCTGGATTTATCATGGTGATTTATATATCTTTAGATATATAAACGTGAATAACTATTATGTGCAACTTAAATTAATATAATACATGTACATTAGCTATATTTTATTTTTTTTTAAAGATTTTATTGGAGAATTGGGGGAGGGGAACAGCGTTGGGGAATCGGGGAAGGGGAACAGACAAGTTGCCATCCCTTTGCTCTTCAGTCTAGCTGCGGAGGACGTTGCCTCACTGGCCCATGTTGGTATCGTCATTGCGCTCTTCCCGGATGAGGCAGATCGGTCGCCGGCCTCTGGATGTCGCTCACTGCAGCTATTGGCAGCTCACGCTGCCAGCTGCTCACGCTGGCTGCTGGCCACTCACTGTAGCCTATGGCAGCCCACTGCAGCAGGGTCTGCAGCCCACACCATTGCCGGGGCTCGCACAGCCCAGCTCCAGGTGGAGCCGTTGTTAGCTGTAGAGGGCAGTGTCACTGGCCCTCATATGTGGGATCCAAACCAGGGCCGCTGGCATCCCCAAACCAGCTCTTAACCAATGCGCCACTCAGCCGGCCCCATTAGCTATATTTTAATAAAAATCTTTTTAAAATTTAATATAGGGGTCTATTTAAAAATATAACAAAATATTGCTCATGAGTTGAAACATTTTCCTCATTTTATCCACTCACTAAAAATGTAAGCTTTGAAAAGGTAAGGGTTTTTGTCTGTCGTAGTCACTGCTGTATCCTCGGCACTTAGAAGAGTACCTAACACATAATAGATGCTCAATAAATAATTCTTGATAATTCTTGGCCATATCTGTTAAGTGTTTTTTCTTACACCAATACTGATTTAAAGCAATCTTCTACGCTAGTTCTGTTTCTATAGGGCTGTACAATTCAATTTTTCATTCATTTAGTCAATATTTATTTATTTAACAGTTAGTATGTGCTCAATGAGGATATACTGATGAGAAAACCTGAAACAGTCCCTGCTGTAGTGGTGAATATAATCTAATTGGGAAGATAAATATTAAAGGAATAATCAATAAAATAAAATATAATGGCGAACTACATTATGAGAATTTTAAAAGAAAAGTACAGGGTTCTTTGGGTGTACTATGAGGTGCAGGTCACTATGGTAACTCGAAGAACTAAAGAATCTTAATAATCTTAAATCCTGAAATGCAAGATTATTTATTTTTGTTTTTTGGTATAGCATTTAGCTTAGGGTTCTGTACACAGCAAGTGATCAATAGATATGTATTGATGGAGCTATTTTCAAATTAGTAGTGCAACTATTCCACTCATTAATAAAAATAGTCAATCAGCCAGAAAACCCTACCACCTAATAATTCTAGAAAAACAGGTACTTACTTTCATTTATTTGTTTCTGAAAAAGAATTCGATGCACAATTTCCCTCATTATATAAATTTGCATGCTGTAAAGTTAAATTCAAATCAAAGAGTATGGAAGTTAGTTATTTCCTCATCATGTTGGTTTATTCCTTAAGACTCCAATTTAATTAATGCTATTTCCAGGGAGAGGAAGAGGGGACTGTATTTAATGATCGCGTGTGAAGTGGGTATAATGTGTAGTGTCTACCATTTCTAAATCTTGGATTTTCACCGAACCACTGCATCAAAGAAACTCTTTTAAACACATTTTTTTTTTTTTGCTGCACAAACATGAATACACTATTGTGCATATTTTATACTTCCCTAAGGTTTAGCATTGAGCCATATCTCACAGAATCTCCATTTGAGGGCAGAAGGAGGAAGGAGGAATATGAGAGAGGGGAGGGTGTTTCCCACCAAAAATGTGTCTCTCCCTCCCTCTCCAGCTCTCTTAGCATCACTGCTCCTTGACTGGGAGCATCAAAGCCATTTGCATGGAAACCATTCGTAATCTCGCACAAATGGATTGTGGTATTGGGATGGGGAAAAACAGCAGAGCTGACGAAATCTTTAAAATAAATAAATAAATAAATAAATAAATAAATAAATAAATAAATATTCTAAATCCAGACATGGGCCATTAACAATAAGCAAGGGACGCACGGTGCAAGTCCCAGGGAGGGAGCGGATCCCAGGAGACACCACATCTGTCTTCTGTGAGCCATTGGCTCCTCTTCCACTGTTCTATCCCTGCTCCTTGGAAGACCCAGCAGTTGGGGCAAGCAAGCTGCGGGAGCCGCTTGCAGATTGATTTCCTTGCTTCAGTAGCTACTTGATGTGGCCAAGTTTGGCTCCATTCTGTTTTCAAATTGAAAATTTATACAGAAATGAGAAAAACCACCACACCCAACAGTGAATTAATAATAGCTGCCAACTAGCTGCGAGAGCCATTATATTCACAATGCTTCCCGATTCTGTTCTCATTGCCTGCGAAAGGGAATTTGTCCTTAAGCTGCTTATTTTCGAACTACATGTGAAGACAACAAATTGTATGGCATGTTTATCCAATAAGGCATAGCAAGGAAACTAAAGCATCAGATGGGAGGGAGTGAAAAGAAATCGAAATTTAACAGCTAGCCAGCCTGAAAGAAAGCAGGCGCGATGACGAGACACATGTACAATTCTCCACGGTCCCTAAAGTCTCTAGCGAAAAGGTAGAAATGAACTAATTTATTAGTAAAATCACATCAGAGGCAGTAATTTCATGTTAGTGAATTTACATGTAATAACATTAGGCTCCCCACCTCCATTTCACCAGTGTGGCCCTATCCGATGATGAATGAGGTGCCTAAAGAAAGATGATAGTTTGATTGTTTTCACAGCAAACAGATCAGCATTTTAATTTCTTGCCTCTGTGTTTATTGCTTATTTGGCCCCTTGCTCGGCTTGTAAAAACTTGGCTAAATGGAAATGAATAAATGTAATTACTGCGGGTGACAGTGGTAATCTGTGTGGGTTTTTCATATTGGCTTTGCCAGCGTTAATCTAATCGCCGGAGAATATGTGTCAGTGCAGAAATGCACTGACAGACAGCAGAGTTCTCAGCCAGTGCCAAGTACACACAGGCTGGGAAGCACAGGCGCTGATGGCTGTTTCTGCATCCACCTCTTGCTTACCCTTTACTAGAGGAGCAGAAGCTACCCAAGTATCCTGAAAGGTGAATGTGTGGTGTGTGCAAGCCACGGTTCATAGTTTGGGGAACCCACGAAGAAGGCTCACAGATGCCCCTGAAGCCAAAACAAATGGTGATCAACGTTTTCCCGAGTGTGGGGATGAGGTGTCCCAGGGCACGCCTAGTAAAGACTGAAATTTTCCATTTCTCCCCAGTACTAAATGGCAGAGAGGGCTGGTTAATAAGTAGCTTCACCTTTCAGCGTTTTGTTTTCCATCTAGAAAAGGGAGATGGGACAAGTCAGATTGTTTGATGTTTGCATTGCAGGAGAAGCTGCAGGGGCTGAAGCAGGCAATCAGTGTGGGGTAGGAGGGATGAAATCAGATAATGTATGTTAAAGTGTCTTGTGAACTACAAAGCAAAACTAAATGGAGCAGAAGAGAGTCCCTCTGAAACAGACTTTATTATATATAAGATTTATTTTATCAAAGCAGTGGGGAAGCAAAGGATTATTCAGTAAATGGTGGTTTAATGGCTGGTTAGCATTTTGGAAACAAATAATAAATCAAGTCTTGTAACTCTGGTCAAAGATTGGTCAAAAGCAATCCTGGATGGATAACATAATTAAATATGAAAATAAAATGTTAGGAAAGCCAGATGAGGAATTTAATATTCACTGGGTTGGATGGATTTGAGAGAGTAATCTCTACACTGAAAAACAGTAGAAGAAATTATGAAGGAAGAATAAACTTGATGACATTAAATGTAGCCCAAATGGGAAAGCAAATCATTTTTCAGCTAATAAGACAAGGTCCAATAACTATGTTAGATGAAAAGCTCCCAAATATTTATTTAAATAAAATAAAACCTCCATAAATAATACAGAAACGGAATAGATAAGAAGTGTCCAAAGAGAAACTCAACTAATAAATCCATGAGGAAAAAAAATTACCAATAATAACATTTGCCAATAATAATAAAAAAAGCAAATTCAAACAAATTAGCAAAAATGGATAATATCTAATGCCTTCAAAAGTGTGGACAGAGTAAAAATTTCTACATGGTCAATGGCAACATTTTAGAAACCAAGAGATATAAAAGTTGTCTACTATGAACCTATTAATTTCAATTCTGGGAATACATACAATTTGAATAACACTTCCAAAGAAGAAAATAACTATATCTCTAAAAAATATGTATAATAGTGAAAAATTAAAAAAATATTAAATAGTGCAGCATATTGCTTAATGTTTAAATAATTAAGCAAATTAGCTACCCTTCCTGTAAGAATAAAAATTTTGTGAAGAAAAATTATGAAGACTTTAAAAATGTGAAATTATTTGACAGCCAGTTAAGTGGAAAAAAAAAGGTCTGCAAAATTGTGCTTTTTCAGAAGCCCCCATTGGACTTCTCGAACCTCATAGGCTAGTATTCGGTCACATGCCCTTTTCTAAACGAATCATTGGCAAGAAAAATGGGATAACCATAATTGACTTAGAACAATCATTTTGGGGAATGGATACTGAGTAATACTGAAGAGAGTAAAGAAATGAGGATCATCAAATGATGTTCTTAGGGAAAAATAGGTACTAGACATGTGGGGTAAGGGAAGAGGTATATGGTATATAAGAAAGTAAATAAAAATTAATGTATTTATAAAGTTGAAGAATTAGAGGAATTACTCTGGTTTCTTAAGTGACATACCAAAAATAATCTTTGTCCCAAATTTCATAGAGAGAGAAAGAGAGAGAGAGGAGATAAAGGAAAGCGAGATGAAGAAAAAAAGAAATAAGATGAAGAAAAGAAGAAAGAAGAGAATAAAGAAAGAGGAAACCACTTCTACAGATCATCACTCTTGGAAAAGAAACCCTAGTATCTAACCCCTTCTATGTAAAACAAAGACTTCTATCATCATACTTTTAACCTGCGGATGGTACCAGGAATACAAAGCCTCAGGGCAATCTGCTAAGAAGTTGGCTGAAAGGCTTAGGACTTTCTTGTGAAGCCTAAAGAGCATGACAAAACCAAAGTGAGACCCTCTCCAAGGAAGGCAATACAAGATCTACTCTGACCCAAAGTATAGTAAGTAGACCTCTAGTCTTTTAAGATGCAGTGTGTGAATGAACTAAGCCATGTTGAGAGACAGGAAACTGGGAAGGTGTAGTAGTTAGTCAGACCTTTCAACAAACAGCATCTTCACTGTAGAGAGTAAGGGGAAAAAAAACCTCAAGGCATATCAGGTCAAAGCAGCCAGCCTCTAGAGATGAAACATCAGAGACATGGGCAGACATGTGTATAACGTGCCTCTTGTTGGCACATTATTTGCAGATGGGATGATAATCCCTTTTTCAATATTTCCACGAGCCCACACCTCCAGACCCCTCCAGACCGTGTTGTGATGAGCTTAAATAAGAAAGCACTACACATATGGGTAATCCCTGGGAGGAAGATTCTAGGTCAAGGAATAGATATAAAGGCCTTGCCCCTTTGCTTCAGGGAGGCTGTGCACCCATTTTTCCTGGAAGAGAGTTTACAGCTGTTTTTGCAGAGTTATCTACACAATTCTTTCCAGATCAGAGAAACACATTCACTGAACCTTCCAGAAATTGGATTTTTCTGGTTCTTTAAGTCAATGATTTGGATCACAGGGATGGTTTGCCTCCATTGATACCTGGGAAGATGGAACCAGTGATCTCAGGGGGAAGTCCTGCTTCCTGCCATGAGCCTCCCAGCCTCATTGCCAGTGAAGGGAAATCGAGTTGATTCACTGCCTCTAGTTTTGAAGAGAACTAAAGGCCAAACACAGGGCTTTCACTTGACAAAAAATAAAGACAGGGAAAAGTTTCTTTTATGTTTCAGGAAATTATTACATTTTGGTGAAGTGCTTAGAGGTATAATATGAACTGGATAATTTTCACAGCATTTGATGTAGCGAATGTTGTGGGGCTTTTCCATGACACATAATCAGTATTAAGCCAACATTTATAAAATAAAAAATGAAACCAAGTTTCTCACCAGGAAAATTGGTTTCCGTTCAACAAGATGTCCTACGGCATCTTTATAATTTTTAGGTTTCAGTTTTCAGTACTCACTTTTACCACAAGGAATGACATTTAGAAAATAAAAAATCCTCAGTGTCCCCTAAAAGGAAGTGTACCAAAATATGAGGAGATATCTGACCCCAAGTAAATCAATATTTAATTATAACCATTGGTTTGAACCTTCTTGCCCTCTTTTTATTATAAAAACCCCAATATTGCTGTTATTTTTATTTGTTTCTTTTGAGTGACTTTACAGGTTAATCCTCTTCCTAATACTGTACTTGGTATAAAAATTGAGTTTGATATGTCTCAGAACTACATAAATTAGTGCTATTAATATTATTTAAATTAAGAAACTGAGTGAAATAAAGAGCAGTATAAAATATAATTCCTGCCCTTTAATAGTATATATTTGAACAGGGCAAATCAAACATACACATTGTAAAAGTAACAAATATATAAAACATTATGTTGAAACTCCTCAAAATATGCTCTACACATGATCTGTATCAGATACCTTTAGTTGCTTGATAAAATGCATATCCCTGAGTCTCAGGCCAGATTTATTGAGTCGGAGAAATTCATGGTCATAGGGCCTAGGAAGCTGCATTTTACAGGCATTCCAAAGTTTGTGAATTTTTGCATTACATGAAACTACCAGAAAGTGGTAAGGGTTAGAAGTTCTCTAAGTAAACAATAGAAGGGAGAACTAGCTAGTTGAGATGATCAGGAACGATGACTGCATACTTGAGATTTGAACTTGGTTTTAAATAAGGAGCTGTATTTCGCAGTGGTGGGAAGACAATACAAACGATAAGGATGTAACATTAAAAAAATGTTGATGGGGAAAGAAAGCCAGTTGATTTGACTAAGGTTGAGAAGTACGTGGAGAAGAAGCTGGAAGATAATTTAAAGAGCTCTTGAATGCCTAGTCACGATCCCCAGATCTTTTCTGATTTTTAAAAGCTCAGTGAGGTAAATATTTAATTGTAGGTAATGTAATCACACTAAGTAAGGTATTACTTAGTTTTAAGATTACAGACATTTCTGAATTGTTGGGCTAAAGATGGCCTTAACAGAGCAACCACTATCTTAAAAACAAAATATAAAAGTGAAAAGTTCCCCACAATCATCTTTGCTAAGTGATTAAGACAGAAACCAGAAGTTTTGTGAGAGAATTACAAAAATAATTTTTCCTAGTCGTATAACTGCCACAGTAGTCAATTGATTCTCTGTTTCTGATTTACAATTCAAGGAAGCTCATATATGTTCTGAGTCCTTCTTGTGCAAATACATTTCCTCTTTTTCACAAGTGGAGACAAGGGAGCACTGTGGAACAATCTGTTGTGATCTCAAAAGTCAAAACTCTGACTCCACAGGTGGATGAGAGGGAAACAAACTGAAAAGTTAACTGTTGGAAAGCCTGGCGCAGTGCATTCAGTTCCTACTCTGCAAATGTATTAATAGGCAAATTCCTACTATTGCCTGTACCTGTGAAGATGAAACCCAGTCTGAGCAGGAACTTGTTTCCTTCCGGTCCCCTGCTGGTGGCAGCAGGGGAGTTTTGAGTATGCTCAATGCACAATTACATGTCAGGAGAGGGATGGCACTCGCAAACTCAGGTAAAAGTACACCATGCTGTTTGAGAGGTCTGGTCCCTGGCTGAGGATGCCTCACTAATTCTGTGAAGGCTTTCCCCTCATGGGGGAAAAGCAAGATCTCAGTAAACAAAGGAGGCAAAGAGAAAGATTATCACTCCAAAACCCTGAAAGAACAGAACAGAATAGGATATTTCGACCGGGAGAATGCTCTAAGTTCTAAATGAATAGGACCCTAATTAAAAATAGATTCTGCAAAGTTAAGTCCCAGTACGATTTATGATCTAACGGGAAATATATATAGGGGGACTGGGGCTTAACTTACACCTTTGAGAATATGTCTGCAACTTTTTCCCCCACTACCGACATGAAGCATGAGAGCTAAAAGGGAGTTGGTACAAAAATCAAAGTTCAAGGAAATAGGTAAATAAAAAATAAGAATGGGCAGGAACTGAAGGTATCAAAGCAAATGGACTTGGTAAGAATGAGGGTGGGGTAGGAAGGAGGTGGGGGAGTGAGGAGTTTCCTTTATAATCAGTGAAACACACCTGAGGGAAATACAAAAAAACGTAGATGAAGAAACAGCTTTTTGACCTCTCCTCTCTCTTCTATGTGCTTTATGCCATTTTTCCTTCATCAGAACCTATGGGCACCTTCCTAGCAACATCTCCTCCCACAGTTCCCATGGTGGATCCAGTTCCAACGTCTGCTGCCCTTTCCTCTCCCACATCCCCTTAAGAGATATGTGTACGCCCCCTCTGAATGTAATTCTCCTAAGCAGCACCAGGGATGGCAGGAGCAATTACTTTCCCAGGAAAAGTTCTGTACAGTTGTTTTTGAGATATACATGCTCTGGAGAGTGTTCATTATCATGCTTAAATTGTTTTTTAATTGATATATATTTGACATATAACATTGTGCAAATTTAAGGTTTACAACATGTTAATTTGATACATTTATGTAGTATACAATTGTCATTGTAGTGATAACTGGCACCTCTATCATGTTACGTAATTGTCATTTCTTTTTAGTGGCTGGGCATAACCATACTTTTTATGGAAACATGCTGCCCACAAATACAGGGCATGTTGAGAATAACCCTGTCCCAAACTTCTTTATACTATTTTGTTCACCTACATAGTTAAAGTGAACTTGAGCCTTCCTTCCTGTTCCAGGAAGACTATATCTTTCTAGGTAGAAAAAAACAAACAAAACAAAACAACAAAAAACCCAAATTTGAGCTTGCTCTGACACAATGTACTAGTGAGTCATTGTATCCTGAATCTTAAAATACTTGACTCATTACTATATTGTGTATTCGACTCAAGTAAAATGATTATAAAAACAATAGGTGTTTTTAGATATTATCAGCCAGGCCCTGTTTCAGGTGCTTTTCATGTGTTAACACATTTAATCATCAAAATAATACTGGGTTGGGCCGGCCGAATGGCGCTGTGGTTAAGCGCTGGCTTGGGAAGCCAGGTGCACCGGTTCAGGTCCCATATATGAGGGCCAGTGACGCTGCCCTCAAAAAAAAAAAAAAAAATGCTGGGTTGTAGATGTAATTATTATCCCCCTTTTACAGATGTGAAAAACAAATTATAAAGTTAAGTGGTTTTCCCAAGATAACACAACTGGGAGGAGGTGACGCAATCATTCCAGCCCCTGAGCTCACAGTACTTAAATCCTAAGAACTTCACATGATTTGTTTTAAATTTCAAAAATTATAACAGGGATATATGTGCAGAGATACCTCAAATTCACAAGCAACATATACATCAAGCTTTGATTTATGCAAAATGAGCACTCCCACTTTGTGTTTCCATGTGCAAAGATTATGGAAAATTAACCAACATATGTAATCATGAGGCACTTAAGAATAAGGAGTCTGGAGGGGCTGAGTGTTAAAGGAGTGACAATGGAAATAAAAGGAATCACCAAAAAGGGTCAAGGACCATATTATTTTCAGCAGCTCTTTTCTGGATGGATGTTTTGGGTGTTCTTCATGTAGGTAAATTCCTTGAATTAGAAAATTTGGAAAGAAGTCCGCTGAAATACCTAGGAAAGGTCCACTGAGCAAGGCTAGCTGTGGGGTTCTGTGGAACTGGGATGAGGAGTCTATCAAAGCTTTCTGTTCATTAGGGCCAGTCGCTACCTTCCCACCACCACTGCCTACGGTGGGGGTGCAAGAAATGTCCCTTGGAATAAACTCTTGCATTGGTGTTCGATGTCCATTGGCAACTGTCTCAAGTCTTGCTCCCTACAGTTTCATTTACCGAAGATAGTGTTGACTTTTCATAGGCTTCAATTTAACTTCTGCTCCTGCCAGGTTTGTTTCATCTGGCGTAAGAGTAATAACATAACACTCCCTCTCTCCTGCTCTGCCTGGTAAAATGGGATATAAAACACAGAATGGTGGCCGAGAGGGAAACATACTGGAGTTCCTTGACCTTGGTTGGATTAGGTCTTCAGAGATCAAGGAGTGTATTAATGAAGAATTAGGTGGTAGAGGAAAAGCTATCATATGCATCTTTTCCCTCTGATGGATTAGAGAACATGGCTTATGTGTCATTATGTAACCAGCCTTAGACCACAAAGGCTACATAAAGGAAGCTTGAAATAAGGAATAAAAATAATAACAAAGAATAATATTAGATGCAAAAAAAATGTTTGTATGAAAAGGCAGAAACTATATATTTTATTAATCCTCATTCTTATTTCTAATAAATGTGGTAAGAAGTTTTAATATGTATCTTTAGAGATACATGGGAACAGCCCCATGGATGTCAGACAGGGGTGCATAGAAGGGACTCTAGCTGATTTTCTGTCTAGACTAGGGCTTACACTGATTAGTTTATATAAAAATAATGAAAGAACTAACTAATAAAAACAGAATTACCTAAAGAAAGGCTTCAGGACCTAAGTGAAGTCAAATGCCTGCAGATCTGAGAAGAGAGGGAAGAGAATGTGTTATTGGTTACTAGCTTATTAATTTTTGTTGTTGTTTTGCCTGCCTATAAGTAATAGAAGATAGTTTGGGCCCATCTTTGACTTTAAACCATCAAGTTTCCCCCCAAATCTTATTTCTCAAACTGCATTTGTTGAGATGACACAAAGGTTCCCTTTGCTCATGTAAGGCTGGAAGAACAGGAAGTAAGTGTGGAAGTGGTAAATTAAAACAGAACATTTGACATTCTCTAGAAAATTTACTAGTTGGATCTTTTCAAGAATGCTCTTTTAAAAAATGAGAGGAATAGTAAAATTTTAGATTAAGGAAGAGCTTAACAATTTATAAAAATGATTATGTTCTTGTAGGTCTGGACTCATTTCCCACAATAAAAATGTCAAACCAGAAAAATCACACTCTCTTGTGAAATTCAAGTACACTCCCTCATAAGGAGGGGCTATGATAAATGTAATTAAAGGGGATACTGACTAAAACAAATTGTTACGTAGATTACAATAAAAAATATAAATGTGACCCCAATGAGTTAATTCACTATAGCTATTTAAATATATCAGTAATAGGTCCTATATGTCACTACATATAAGACATCCATATAAAAATTTGGTTTTAAGTAGGGATGTTGTCCCTGCAAAATGAAAAGATACTACTCTGTGAATGGTTGCATTGGTGAAACACACTTTGGATAAAAACAAAGCTCTGATACCTAGTATTAGTATTAGTATTAGATCAGCCTAACGAATATCACCCATTCCATGGCTGATACCTTACAACATTATTTGTAAGGTAGACAACAAATATATGAAACTATAACAAAGTAAAAGCTGATTACTTTCTGTATAATCTAGAGATCATATACCACCTATTGATTTTTTTCACACACAAAATAGAACATGTCACATAATATAGTTATGCACTGCATAATGATATTTCGGTCAATGACAGACTGCATATAAGACAGTGGTCCCTTAAAATTAAAAAATTCCTATTACCTAGTGGCGTTGTAGCCATCCTAACACTGTAGTATAATCCATATTCACATGTTTGTGGTGATGCTCGTGCAATCAAACTTACTGCACTGTCAGTCATATAAAAGTATAGCACATACAGTTATGTATAGTACATAAGATTTGATAATGATAATAAACAACTATATTACTAGTTTATATATTTACTATACTATACTTATCATTATTTTAGAGTATACTTTTTCTACTTATAAAAAAGAAAGTTTGCTGTAAAATAGTATGTGGTGTTATACCAGCAGCAGTCCCATGTATCTTGTATTTACCATGTCTCTTGATCACATCATTTTTCTCTTGTATTTGAGTCAATCTCATGTTATTTTGTACAGTAACATGCTGTACAGGTTTGTAGCCTAGGAGCAATAGGCTATACCACGTAGCCTAGGAGTGTAATAGGCCATACCACCTATCTTTGTGTAAGTGTACTCTATGATGTTTGCAAAATGATGACATGTTTCTCAAAAAGTATCCCCGTAGTTAAATGGTGCCTGACTATAATTACATTTCTCTAGATCAGTAACAGTTAGAAAAATTGATTAAAAGTGATATCATTTGTAATGGTATCCCACAAAACAGCATGTCTGGGAATAAATCTATAAATGTATACATAAGAGATTTATGAAGAATGTTATAAACTTTATTGAAAAATATTTTAAAATCTAAATAAATGAAGACACATACTATGTTCATGAATACAAAGTGTCAATATCATGAGGTCAAATTTCCCCCAATTCGATGTATAAATTCAATGACATTTTAGTCAAAATGCTAGAGGTTTTGTTTTTTTTAATGAGAATTCACTAGATGGTTCTAAAATTTAAATTGAGGAGCAAAACACTTTTAAAAAGCCAAGCACTCCTGAAGAAAAACAAAAAAACTAATATATGGTGTAAGGGGTACATAACATACACTAACAATGAGAAACTACTTTTTCTAAGGCTATTGTATAATGTAAAAAAGAACCAATCAGAACTGAAGAATATAACTGAAGTGAAAAATACACTAGAGGGAATCAACAGCAGATCAGATGATGCAGAAAAATGTATTAACTATCAGGAAGACAGGATTTTGCCAATAAGAACAGCAAAATGGAAAAAAAGAATTTAAAAGAATGAGGATAGCATAAGAGAACTCTGGGAAAATACCAAGCATAGTAATATTTGCATCATAGAGAGAGAGAAAGGGACAGAAAACCTATTTGAAGAAATAATGACTGAAAAATTCCCTAACCTGGCGAAGGAAACAGACATCCAAATCCAGGAAGCAAGGAGAGTCCCAAACAAGATAACTCAAAGAGACTCTTAGCAAAGAATATAATAATTAAAATGTCAAAAGTTAAAGAAAGATAAAGAGAGAATCTTAAAAAGCAGCAAGAGAAAAACAACCAATTATGTATAAGAGAACTTTCGTAAGTCTGTCAGCTGATTTTTCAGCAGAAACTTTGCAGAACAGAAGGAAGTGGCATGATACATTCTATGTGATTAAAAGAGAAAAGCTATACCCAAGAATACTCTACCCAGCAAGGTTATCATTTAGAATTGAGAGAGAGATTGTTTTCCAGGTAAGCAAAAGCTAAAACAGGTCATCACCACTAAACTGGCATTACAAGAAATGTTAAAGAAATTCTTCAAGTAGAAAAGAAAAGACCAAAGCTAGAAATAAGAAAATATATGAATATATATGAATCTCACTAATAAAGGCAAATATATACAGTAAAGGCAGTAGACCAACCACTTGTAAAGCCAGTATGAAAACAAAATAGCAATAGGTACAAATGAATCAATAATTACTTTAAATGTAAATAGACTGAGTGCTCCATTCAAAAGACATAGGGTGGCTGAATGGATTAAAAAAACAAGACCCACACATATGCAGCATACAAGAGACTCATTTCAGAGCTAAAGTCACAAAGACTAAAAGTGAAGGGATGGAAAAAGATATTCTATGCAAATGGAATGAAAAAAAGCTAGAGTAGCAATATTTAGACAAAACAGACTTTAAAACAAAGACTATAACAAGAACAAGAATAAGACATAATGATAAAGAGATCAATCCAACAAGAGGATAAACATCTGTGCATTTAACATAGGAACACTTAATACATACAGCAAATATTAACAAACATAAAGGGAGAGATTACAATAATCCAGTAATAGTAGGGGAATTAAATACCTCAATTACATCAATGGATAGATTACCCAGACAAAATCCAGGAAACATTGGCCTTAAGTGACATATTGGGCTACATAGACCTACTAGATACTTACAGAGCATTCCATGCATAAGAATACATATTCTTTTTCAAGTGCACATAAACATTCTCCAGGATGCATCACATGTTAGACCATAAAACAGGTCTTAAATAAGTTTAAGAAGATTGAAATCATATTAAGCGTCTTCTAAGACCACAATAGTAAGAAACTAGAAATCACTTACAAGACCACTGGAAAAACCACATGTGGGAGACTGAACAGCAGGCTAATAAACAATCAGTGTGTCAATGAAGAAATCAACAAACACCTTGAGATGAATGAAAATGGAAACAATTTTACAAAATCTATGGGACACAATAAAAGCTTTTCTGAGGGGGAAGTTTATGTCAGTAGAGGCCTACATTAAGAAACAAGAAAAATCTCAAATAATCTAAACTTACACTTAAAGGAACTAGTAAAAGAAGAACAAAACAAAGCCCACAGTTAGTAGAGGGAAGGAAATAATAAAGACCAGAGCAGAAGTAAATTAAAGTTGCAGACTTCATTCTCCCTGATTTCAAACTATACTACAAACCTTTAGTAATTAAAACGGTATGGTACTGGCATAAAAACAGACATGGAGATCAATAGAACAGAATAGAGAGCCAAGAAATAAACCCATGCTTATATAATCCATTAAATTTACAAGAAAGGAAAAGAATATACAATGGGGAAAAGTTTTCAATAAACCATCTTGGAAAAATTGGACCATTTTCTTATACCATATACAAAAATAAACTCAAAATGGATTAAAGGTTTAAATGTAAAAAGTGAAATCATAAAACTAGAAGAAAACATAGGCAGTAAACTCTTTGACATCAGTCTTAGAAATAGATTTTTGAATGTGTCTCATTGGGCAAGGGCAACAAAATAAAATTAATACAAATGGGTCTACATTAAACCAAAAAGGTTTTGCACAGCAAAGCAAACCACCAACAAAACAAAAAAAGCCACCTACTGAATATGGAAATGTATTTGCAAATGATATATCTGATAAGGAATTAATATCCAAAATATATAAAGAACTTATACAACTGAACAACAATAAAAACCAAATAATCCAACTCAGGAATGGGCAGAAGACCTGAACAGACATTTCTCCAAAGAAGACATGCAGATCGTGAACAGACATATGAAAAGGTGCTCAACTTCACTAATCTTCAGAGAAATGCAGGTAAAAACCACGACTTCATACTTGTCAGAACAGCTATCATCAAAAAGACAAGAAACAAGTATTGGCAAGGATGCAGAGAAAAGGGAACCCTTATGGACTGTTGGCAGGATTGCAAATTGGTGCAGCCACTATAGAAAACAGTATGGAGGTTCTTCAAAAATTTAAAAATAGAATTACCATGCAGTTCAGCAATTTCAGTTCTAGGCATTTATCCTAATAAAATAAAAAAAACTAATTTGAAAACATATATATGCACCCTTATGTTTATTGCAGCATTATTTACAATAGCCAAGATATGGAAGCTACCTAGGGGTTCATCGACAGAGGAATAGATAAAGAAGATATATATTTGTAGTATAGTTTGAAATCAGGGAGAGTGAGGTCTCCAACTTTAATCCAACTTTAATTTTATTTATTTCTACTCTGGTCTTTATTATTTCCTCCCTTCTACTAACTTTGGGCTTTTTCTTTTTCTAGTTCCTTTAGTTGTAAGTTTAGATTATTTGAGATTTTTCTTGCATCTTAACTAGGCCTCTATTGCTACAATGGAATATATATATTCCATTTTATATATATATATATATATATATATATAATGGAATATTACTCAGCCATGAAAAAGAATGAAATCTTGCCATTTGCGATAACATGGATGAACCAAGAGGGTGTTATGCTAAGTAAATTGAGTTACAGAAACACCAATACTGTATCATATCATTTATATGTGAAATATAAGCTAAAGAAAGGAACAAACAAAACAAAATACAGACTCATAGATCAGACAGAAAACAAACTGATAGTTGCCAGAGTGCTGGGCAATAGGTGGAATGGACAAAAATGGTGAAAGGGATTAAAAGGTGCAAACTTGTAAATAAGTCACGAGGGTATAATGTACAGCATAGCTAATAATATCACGATAACTTTTTTACAGTGAAAGATGGTTACTAGACTTATCATGGTGATCACTTTGTAAGGTACATAAATGTCAAATCACTATACTGTACATCTGAAAACTACTATAATATTGTATGTAAACCATACTTTAATTAAAAGGCGGTTCACATTCCAAAAATAAAAATAAAAAAAGAAAGAAAAAAGAAAAGAATAGGTTATTTCAAACCAAGTGTAGAGAATTGTTTGTTGGAAAAAAATTGAATTTCTAGCTCACACTTGTTACAAAAATCAATTCAAGATGTATTAAAATAAATACTGTTAGTCTCATTAAATTTAAGATTTACTGTTGAACATTAACAAAAGATTCCACAAAGAAAACGAAACACTTGGAATACATATAACAAATTAACTAGGACTAGTATACAGAATATACAAAGAACTATAAATCAGTAAGAAAAAATGGTAATAGCTAGGAACAGGCATTTCATGAATAAGGAAACACAACTGGACAATAAACATATAAATAGAGATCAGTAGTATTAGTCATAAATTAAATACAAATTAAAGCCAAAATGTTCCAGCATTTCATATCCTTTAAATTAGGAAACAGAAAACCAGGTGATGCTTTAGCAAGGATTAATGCAATAACGTTTCTCATCTTCTGCTTATGGTATTAATTAACCAAGTTGAATAAACATACCCTCTGATACTTGGCAACTCTACTTCCAGGTATATACCTGGAAAAGTACAAAATGAATGTTCGTGGTCACATTATTTTGATAGCAAAAAAACTGTAAACAACCTAAATAATTGCCAACGTAAGATTAGTAAATTGATTCTGGTATACTTATTCTCAAAAAATGTAACATCGATAAAAACGAATCTTTATTCATAAAATAAAGTATTAATGAGAATGAATAAAGTCAACTACAATTTTCAACATGGAGAAATCATAAAAATATGATGTGAAAAAAAGTAAGTCCCAGAAGAATGTAAACCTATAATATTGTTTATATAAAGATCAAAACAGATTGTTTATAAAAAATAAACAATCTATTATCAAAGAATACATATAAATATAGCAGAAAATTAAATATAAATTTAAAACACGTAAATGATTAACACCCAATCAGGATTGTTATTACCTGGGTAGGGTGATGGTTTGTGAGTGGTTAGGAAGGAGACGCGGTTGTGGTGAGACATATAGCACGCTGGCAGTGTTGTATTTCTTAAGCCATGTAGTGGGTATATAGTGTTTATATTATTATTCCTAAAGTTGAACATAAAAATTGATGATTATTTACATATATTTTATTTTTTTAGAAAATTGTGTTCACATGTAGTAGAACTTTAAATTGAGTCTAAGGTACATCCGTTGCTGGGTCTGAGGAAGTTTAGAGATTTCTGGTAAACCAATTTATAGGGAGTGCTGAGGAAATCCTTGGGGAATAATACACCCTTAAAAAGGGGGGCTGGCACACCAGAAACCAACCCTGCTGGTACCTTGGTCTTGGACTTTGAGTCTCCAGAACTGTGAGAAAACAATTCTGGTTGTTTAAGTCACCCAGTCTGTGGTATTTTGTTATGGCAGCCTAAGCTTGCCGATACTGGCATACCTCAGACACATTGGGGATTCAGTGTCAGACCACCAAATAAAACGAGTAGTACAATAAAGTGAGTCACACAAACTTTTTGTTTTCCCAGTGTTTACACTATACTGTAAAAAAGGTTATGTTTACACTATACTGTAGTCCATTAAGTGTGTAATAGCATCATGCCTACAAAACTGCATATGCCTTAATTAAAAATACTTTTTGCTAGAAAATGCTAAGCAGAATGTCCACCTTTAGAGAAACATAATCTTATTGCTGCTGGAGGGTGTTGCCCGATGTTGATAAAAGTACAGTAAAATAAAGAGCCTACACAGGGAGGGAAGTAAGGAAATGGACACTTTCATACACAACTGCTTGGACTTAAATTGGTGAAACCTTTTGTGAAGGCAATTTGGTGATACATGTCAAACACTTTTAAAGAATTTTGACCAAACAATTCCCCTCCTAAAAACCTATTGCACACAATGTATTACAGAAAAACAAATGTACCAGGATATTCATTTCAGCATTATTTATAATAACAAAATATTAGAAACAACCAAAAAAAAAGGGGGGGGCTGGGTATACTATAGAGGGTAAGTTCTTAATTTTAC
Source organism: Aselliscus stoliczkanus (assembly GCA_033961575.1). Taxonomy (NCBI): domain Eukaryota; kingdom Metazoa; phylum Chordata; class Mammalia; order Chiroptera; family Hipposideridae; genus Aselliscus; species Aselliscus stoliczkanus. The sequence continues at coordinate 69,018,892 of CM066733.1, forward strand.
AGAGGGCTGGAGCTCCTGTTAGAGTAGGGGAGTAAAAGGAAATTTTACGATACCATTTTGTAAGAACTCTTGAAGGTAAACACAATTTTCTCCATTTTGGAAAAATGGGCTTTTCAAAGAGGAGATACACTCAATGATGTAATTTGTTCTATGGTCATATCTGAGTCAACAGACCTGAGTTCTAATCTAGGGTGCCCAGGTCTCTATTCCTTACCCTACAAGTTTTCAACTTCTGCACTATTGACATATTGTGCTGGATAATTCCTTGTTGTGGGTCACTGTAGGATGTTGAGCTGGCTCTCTGGCCTTGACCCACTAGATTCTAGTAGTACCCTGTCCCCCACCACGGAGTAGTGATAGCCAAAATTATATTCTGACATGGCCGAATGTCTCTTGGGTGGCAAAAACTCTCACTCCCTATCCCTCTGTTGAGATGCACTGACGGACATCATACTTCAAAAGAGACCATGCTTTTAAACTTTTATGCTTGCATCATTATACATTCATATAACAGTTTCTAAAAGCAGTTTGTCTTATTAAACTCTGTGCCTCTGGAGTTCACACCAAAATTACTTGTAGCGGGTGTTTATTAATATTAAAAGTCTAAGTAAATGTGCACAGGGAGATTATATATATATATATATATAATCTCCCTGTGCACATTTCATATCTAATATATATATATATATATATTAGATATGAAAAGAAATACCAAATCATATTTTTAGATACTGAAGTAGAGAGTTCTTTTTCTTTTTTAATTTCCATCTCAAAAACTTTAGGTCAAATAAATCTAAATCAGTTGAAATAACTCTAGGCAATATAAAGGTAAAACTAAGGAATTAGAAGTGGTGGCTGATGCATACATTTAATAAATCAATAACTTCATCATTTCTTTACTATTTGGTTTATTATGGCAGTGATCATTTTCATACTGATCTGGAGGTGTTCTCTTATCTATATCTATGAGACCTCATTACTTGATTTAAGGTGCCTTATAATTTGTTAAATTGCAAGTTGGAAAATGTACCTCCATGATGCTCCATGAAAGGGGGTAGTCAGGAAACTTTATCTAGAAATTGAGAATACAGTCTTTTATTTAAAAATTTAGCACCTATTTAATACCAGAACTGTACAAGATATAGGTAGAAATGTGATGAAGACATTTCAAGATTAACTTAATGCTGTTTGTGAAAAATTTCAATCAATGGATAGGAAAAACAGAGTGATTTGGCTGGTTTTGCTTTGGTGCAAAAAGCTGCCTTCTTGGGGAATTACAATAGCATACATGTGTTTTGAAGCCTAGAGGAAAAGAGACATTGAAATCTGTTCATGGTCTCCTTAAACACTCTGCTTAATTAAGACTGCAGTGTTGTCTTTAAAAACTGAGGAAATATTACTCTCTTTTCTAGTCTCTACACCAGACCAATTTTCATCCCACCAAAAGGAGAAGAAAACTGAGAAAGACACCAAGCATACTGGCAATACTTTCATGTAGTGATTCTTCTTCATCTGAAATGTCTCCAATATGCTTTATCTATATTTCTACTTCATTAGTATACACACACATGCATACACATATACAGAGTTTTCTACAGGAGTCAGAAAGATAAGCTAAGCCTCTTATTTGAGGTAATAATAATAATAATAATAATAATAATAATTCCCTTTATTTCTAGCATAAACTTGAACGAATGTACCTATCTTAATCATGAATGAGTGACTGTGGATGAATATTTGTGAAGAGAAAAGTGTTATCATGAGGAATTGGTAGTTTGTTACATAATCTTATTATTACCAACATGAGTACATTTATTTCCCCTTAAAAAACACTGAGAAATAGAGAGGTTCCCAGCTTTCTCAATCTTCTAAAAATTGAAGATCTAATTTTAATGTCAAAAATTATGTGGATTCTCGTGACTATTTGTATTTACCAATTTGTACTTCTTAAGTACAGCATAGGGGATACAGTAAATAATATTGTAACAACTATGTATGGTGTCAGGTGGGTACTAATCAGGTGGATCAGTTTGTAAATTATATAAATGTCTAACCACTATACTGTATACCTGAAACTAATATAAAAATAATATTGAATGTCAACCATAATTGAAAAAACAAGGTTATACAAAATAGGCATTATTCTCTGTGTCAAATGAATAAAAAGATGAACACTTATATTCAAAACAATATCGTGGATTCTTAATTAATGGTAGTTGTATTTGAAGTGTATTTATTGATTGGGAAAATATAATTTTAAAAACTATAGTTTTATGAATGAGGTAATGATTTGGATAAAGTTACATTTTATTTATCCTAACATCTACATATACTTGAAAACCAGTAACTGTATGTGAGACATTTAAAATAGTTCATAGAAAAAGCCTGGCATGCATAAGGAGTTCTCACTCTGTAGTTGCTCATTTATTAGTAAACATAAGATGGGAAATACTGAAAGAATAAAGAATGCACAAGGAATTTTTCTCTCAAATCTTGGAAAAGACAGACAATCTGGGACAGAACCAGCAAGCCCCTTAGAGACTTTCAAGGTGTCAATTTCCTTGTCCATAAACTGTGGACAATATTTGTCATCAATACAAGGAAAGTTTGGTAAGGCATATATTAAATAATTTAGAGTAAGAGACTTTTTAAGTGAAAAAAGAACTCATTGCATGATAAAGGAAGTCTTATTCTTCTGAATTATTTTAGCCTATGTCACTCATTGGTGCTCTGATAGAAATCCATGTGAAATACTGCTATGTGACTTATATCCCTCAATTAGATGAACAATTTCTGGAAGACTTTTAAGTATCTCCACATAGCCTCTTTATTCATAATTCTCCTAGCATATACTATTTGTAGCCTAGATGTCAGTCTTCTCGCTCTTTGAGATCTAGGTAAACTTGGTTCAAACCTCATTCCTTTGCCCTGTGGAAGTTTAAAAACCTCAGAAGGGGTTCTGTAACCTATTAAGGAATTTAATTATATATCTTCCAATTTTAGCTTGTGTGTGTGTGTGTGTGTGTGTGTGTGTGCCCGCGCATGCACACATGCACAAGCTGGTATATGTATGCATGCATGGGCATTTGCTATTCTGCACTAGAGCCACTTCTCTAGCTTTTACAAAAGAATTCATTCACACAACATTCTCATGAATATAACAGGCTTTACAAGAAGTATAGGTGTGGAGGGGGACTAGAAGAGGGATAATATCATAACCATAAATAACTATAAATGGAATTAGGGCATCATTGTCCTTATAATGTCCTTTGGCCACACCATTATTAGGACATTTTCAATGACCCATCACTGTTACCTTCCCAGCTTTTTTCAATTTGTGAATTCCTGGATCCAATGATTGGTTAGTGCAGGATAATGAAGAAGAAGTCCACTTACCTCAGCTTGGTCAACTCTGCAGGTCCATCTCAGCTTCAGCGTTCCCTGTGAGTCACCTGAGCCCACTGTTGTGACTGTGCCTGCAGCACAGCCCAACTTCTCTCCACACCCCTGCTGCCTTCCCTTCTCCCTCAGCTGTTCATCCCATGAGCAGTCTCTAATAAACCTCCTGTAGACAAATTCTACTGCAGAGCCTGCTTTCCTTTCCTGAGGAACTTGACTGGTTGGTCTCCAGAGTCTGAGGAACTGATGCTGAGATGGGATTCTGGAGCTGGCTCACCTATCAGTCAATGTGCATCAGTTCCCCATCACTGGTGCAAGGCGGAGCATGGCGAACGAGGCACAGGGCGGCAGTGCCATTGTTAAAGCTTTCACCTGGGGTGAATTGGGATGGCACACTTGTAGAAGAAAATATACTAGTGGGTCTAATGTATTAGGTCTTTGAAAAACACAGAGAAAATAGTAATTAGAGAAAGAGCGGTATTGAGTAGGTTTTGCTGGGGCTATTTGATTCTTTGGAAAACAAATAATGAAAAGCTGAGGGGGATTAATCTGAGATTAAAGGCTAAGTGTAAAAGCCAGAAGCTCCCCCTTGGCAATATATAAAGATATTTCTATCTCTTACAGTTTAAAAACAGAGCAAGTTGAGGACCAGCCCAGGATTTAACCATAAGAATAGCAGAACTCCAGATATCAAAATAACAACTAAGCTATAGAACAACCATCATTGGAAATCACCTGACATCTAGCTGAACCAAAGCCCTACAACTACAGTCATACAGAAGAAGCCACCTCAAGACTGGTAGGAGGGACAGAGATGTGGAAACGGCTGGTCCCACACCTGCCTGACACCATTAAAAATCAGGAGAGATATCTCAGCTACAAAGGTCCCCCACAAAAGAGCAAGGGGTCCCAGAGCCACACCAAGCTCCCCAGCCCAGGGTTTCAGAGCCAGGGAGAGGAGTACCCATAATTTCTGGTTGTGAAAACCAGTGGAGATTGTGGCTGAGTGAGATGGAGGGTGGCTGAAGTCCCAGGTGCTCCTCTTAAAAGGCCCACATACAGACTTACTGACAGAATCACTGGCTCTGAGCTTCAGTACTGGTGCACCAACTGGAGAGGCAAGAGGGACATATGGCAGGAACTGAGTTGCCTTGCTTCAGGACAAGGGCTGAAGGAGCAGCTTTCTCCCAGACAGAGGAGCTTGTGGAAGCCATTGTTTTTTTTTTTTTTCAGCCTAACACCATTCATTCATCACATCCTGGTGATTCTGAGACCCTAAGACACTTCCAGTGGCTTTTTCCTACAAACCACCTGCCTTGGTTCATGCTTCAGTCTTTTCTAGAGTCTCTCAAAGGTTCATGGAACCCAAACAAGCAGCATCTGGCTTCAGTGTGTCCTGTACCTCTGGCTAGCAGCAGCATGCCTGATACTAGCAGCAACCAGCATTGGTTTGCAGTTTGGCCTTTTGAGGTGCTTCCAAGTACAGCACAGGTGGCTGTCATCAAGGATTGCTTTGTGGCTTCTGCCCGGTGGCATTGGGTGGGGCATGGGCTGTGGCTGAGTTTGACCTGCAGTGGGTCCCCTGCCAGGTAATCTGGACTGGGGTGCCCAGTGGTCAGCTTTGAAATAAGCTGGAGCATCACCCAGCCAGTTCCAAGAATGACATACCCAAGGAACAGATTGAGCAGGCACCAGAGTCCTGCTGAGGCAGATCTTGTTCTGTAGGGTCAGCCCCTGCACCACAGCTCATCCACTGTAGTCATAGCCAGCTCTCACAGCCAATGAGCCTGAGGATAATTCCCTCCCATTGATGTGCAAACAGCAACCAAGCCTCAACTACCAGATGAGGGCACACACAACCCACACAAGGGACACACCTGGAGTGCATGGCTCAGGTGCCCAGGAAGAGTGTGCCACTGAGCCCCACAGCACACCTACTACATAAAGCCACTCTAGTAAGACCAGTAAAAATAGCAGCCCTACCTAATATACAGAGACAATCACAGGGAGGCAGCCAAAATGGGGAGACAAAGAAACATGTCCCAAATAAAAGAACAAAATGAAGCTCCAGAAAAAGAACTAAACAAAATGAAGAGAAGCAATCTACCAGGCGCAGAGTTCAAAACCCTGCTTGTAAGGATGCTCAATGATTTCAGGAAAGACTTCAATGCAGAGATCAGAAACATAAAAATGGAGCTAGAAAATATAAAAAAGAACCAGTAAGAAGTAAAGAATACAATAACGGAAATAAAGAATATAGGAAATCAACAACAGTAAATTAGATGAAGCAAAGGATTGAATCAACAATTTAGAAGATAAGGTAGCAGAAAACACCCAAGCCAAACAGCAAAAAGAAAAAAAGAATTCAAAAAATGAGATCTTATGGAGCCTCTGGGACAACATCAGCATACCAACATTCACATTATAGGGATACCAGAAGGAGAGGAGAGAGAGCAAGGAACTGAAAAGCTATTTGAAATAATAATGACAGAAAACTTCCTTAACCTGGCTAACAAAATAGATACACAAGCCCAAGAAGTGCAAAGAGTCCCAAACAAGATGAGTCCAAACAGGCCCACTTAAAATGCCAAAGGTTAAAGACAAAGAAAGAATCTTAAAAGCAGCAAGAGAAATGCAGTTATTTACCAACAAGGGAGCTCTTATTACATTGTCAGCTGTTTTCTCAACAGAAACTGCAAGCCAGAGGGATTGGCAGGAAATATTCAAAGTGATGAAAAGTAAGAACCCACAATCAAGATTACTCTACCCAACAAATCTACCATTTAGAATCTAAGGACAGATAAGAAGCTTCCCAGACAAGAAAAAGCTAAAGGAGTTAATCACCACCAAACCATTATTATAAGTAATGTTAAAACGACTTATTTAAGACAAATATATATGCATGAATAATAAAATGTCAATAACTACATACCTATCAACAGTTACTTTCAATGTAAATAGATTAAATGCTCCAATCAAAAAATAGGGTGGCTGAATGAATAAGAAAATAAAACTCTTACATATGCTGCCTGTAAGAGACTCACTTCAAATGGAAAGACACACACAGACTGAAAAGAGATGGAAAAAAATATTTCATGAAAGTGCAAACAAACAAACAAGCTGGCATAGCAATACTTATATCAGATAAAATAGCCTTTGAAACAAACTTAACTAGAGTTAAAGAAGGACCTAGTAATTGCACTTCTGGGTATTTTTCCAAGCAAACCCAAAAAGCTACTTTGAGAGGATGTGTGCATCCATATGGTCATTGCAGCATTATTTACAATAGCCAAGATATGAAGTCAACTTGGGTGTCCCTGAATGGATGAATGGATAAAGAAGAGGTGGGACATATATACAATGGAATATTACTGAGCTATTAAAGAAGAATAAAATCTTGCCATCTGTGACAACATAGATGGACCTAGAGGGTATTGTGCTGAGTGTAGGAAGTCAGACAGTGAAAGACAAGTGTCGTATAATTTCACTTATAAGTGGAATCTAAAGAACATAATAAATAAGCAAACAAAACTCTGATACAGGGAACATTTTGATGGTTGCCAAATGGAAGGGGGTTGGGGAATGGGTGAAAAAAGGGAAGCGATTAAGAAATACAAATTGTTTGTTGCACAGTAGTCATGGGGATGTAGGGTACAGCATAAGGAATACAGTCAATAATATTGTAATAACTACATATGGTTTCAAATGGGTACTAGATTTATTGGAGTGATAGATGGGAGGGGGTTGAAGACAGGGTGAAAAAGGTGAAAGGATTAAGAAATACAAATTGGTGTTATAAAATAGTCATGTGATGTAAAGTAAAGCTTAGGGAATATAATCTATAATATGGTAATAATTATGTATAGTGCTAGTTGGGTACTAGTCAGGGGATCACTTCTTAAATTACATAAATGTCTAAACACTATGCTGTACACCTGAAATTAATATAAAATATTGAATGTCAACTGTAATTAAACAATTTTAATAAAGGGGGAAGAGATAAAGTGGAATAAGAGTCTCAAACTTCTGTGTATAAAACAAGTAAGTCTTGGGGATATAATATACAATATAAGAAATATAGTCAATAATATTGTGATAGCATGGTATGGTGTCAAATGGTTGTTGGGCTTATCACGGTGATCACTTCTTTAGCATAGGAAATATAATCAATAAGATGGTAATAACTATATATAGTTCCAGGTAGGTACTGTTGAATAACTATGATGCACACTTGAAACTAATATGATATTGTATGTTAGCTATATTTTAATGAAAATCTTAAAGAAAAAAATGAAAAAGAGTAGCAGAGCTCCAGAGAACTTGAGCTGGTCTGCTTTGCAAGGCAGGGGACTGATTAGGAAGGAATGGGCCCCTGAGATAACCAATAGAGATATCAAGCATTGTGTGCTGAAAATCATGAATCCTTAAATTCCCCTAAAACAGGATTTCTCAATCTCTGCACCATTGACAGTTGGGGACAAATAATTTTTTGTTGGAGAATGGGCGGAGTGGGGCTGTCCTGTGCATTATAGGGTATACAGCAGTATCCCTGGCCTCCACCCACTAGATGCCAGTAACCAATAGCCCTTCCCCTCCATTTGTGACAATCAAACATATCTGCAGAGATCACCAAATGCCCTCTGGGGGCGAAACCTGCCCAGTTGGTAACCAGTGCCCTGTAAACCCTCGTTACCGGCGAGAGTGGCCTATTCCACCCTGTTAGAGACTAGCCCCCCCCCGCCCCCTTTTGCTTCATGACAATACAGAGGCCTCTACTTTTCAAATCAAGAAGTGTCCCACTCAAGATGTATTGTCACCTCCCCTCATGGCCCCCAAACCAATAATTAAGTCTAACCCAGCTAGGACATGTTGGCCTACTATGGGAGGTAAAGAAGCTAAGGACCAAGCCATCATGTATGAGCAGCACCCTTGAGAGATCACGTGAGACTAGATTCTCAGGCTGCTGGATTAAAGCTGGCAGAGCCTGAAGCTGGATAAAGGGGAGTTTATCAATATGGAAGCACTCTCCCACAACATAGGATTTAACGTTCTGGTGAGGACTCCAGGAAACAGTGCCATGGTGCTGCTAGAGTGGTTTAGGGAAGCATCATAGAAGGTAAACTATAAATACGATTGTTTTCATGGCTGATGGTAGAAGAAGGAATCAAAAAGCTCTGAGAAGTAAGCATGCTAGAGTGGATATACTATATGAGGCCACAAAATGTGCTAGGTGATTAAGACCCCACAAAGGGGCCATGGGATACTTCATTTATCAAAATGTAGAAATTGTGCTGATAAGATGGGCATCATTTAAGGCCTTATAGTAGAAAAGGGGAAATACTATTCTAGAACAGGGTTCAGTGATAGTTAATAGGCTTGACTGGATCCAGCACTAATGAAGCACAGGTGGCAACACGGTTCTCACAATGAGACCTGGATATCACAGACTGTCGCAGTGGTTTGCTTACTAGATGGCATTGTGCTAACTGTACTGTATGAGCAGGAAGGGGCACATCCAAGAGTGTGTGTGTACTCAAGGTAGTGGGAGATAAAGCCTGAGTATGCAGGGGCCCCCTGTCTCGGTGAAACGTTCACAGATGCAGTAGTTTGGAACATGCAGGAACATCTCATCTAGACTGAAGCACAAATTACTGTAGTTCACATCTCCGTGAAAAATGAAGCAGAATGCCTGGTAGGCCTCATCGGGTTTTGGAGGCAGCAGTTCCATTCCAGGGAACACTTCCATTGTTTATATACTGGTGACGTGGTGTGAGCAGGAATGGGCCACATGACACAGTAGGCCCTGTGAGATACACACACACACACACACACACACACACACACACACACACACAGTGGGAAAGATGCAGTGTAAAGTTTACAGAAACCCTTAATGGAATCAATCTGTAGATCCCCAGGGTTTGAAAGAAGGCAGTGCCATCTGCATTGGAGAACTATACATGAATAAAGCTTCCATATGATATATAAGGTTTTGGGTGCAGGTTTGGTGTGAACATAAGTTTTCACCTCATTTATTCTTTCAAAAATCAGCTCCTGGTGTGCTGCTCCAGCCCAGCTAAAAAGGAGCACATGACCCAAGGGACCAAGCATCCAGAATTGCCCACCATGGGATGGGGTCTGTCAGAACCATGAAGTCAGTGGCAACCTAGAATAATGGTACATCTAATATCAAACATAAGCAGTACCCAAGGGTATAAATGAGCTGCACAGTGGCCCAGATTCTTCTCCTCTAGCTCACAACTGTGGCCACAGGGGTATGTCCCCTTGCGACCAGCTGACAGAGGAGAGAAAAAGCCAAACTTGGTTCCCAGATGAATTGGCTTGGTACGTGGATGCAAACTGAAAATGGACTGCCCTAAAACACCACAGCCCCAGGGGTGGCCTTAATAGATAGTGATAAGGGCAAATCCTCCTAATGGAAGATGCCCTGGCCATCTACTTTCTGTGGACTGTAAAGAAGCAGAGACTTTGCCTGTTTCCTTCAGCTCTGCATTCTGAGTACCTAGAAGGTTACTCACAGAGAAAGAGGTACTCAGTAAATATTTGTTAAATGAATGAGTCAACTCAACATTCATTGAGCACATACTTTGACCCAGGAACATAATAAATATTTGGTAGCTTATTAATTAAGATGCTTGCTGATGTTGTGCCTGGAACAGTAGGGTGCCAAGGAAGAAACTTGGAAAAGTAATGCGAAATCACTTTAAAAGAAAGTGCAATGGGTAAATCTTTTATCCGAAGATCTAGTCTCTGCATAAATAGCCAAGATTGGGGAGGAAACACAATAAAGATATCCAGAGACAGAAACAAAGGGGAAATGAGTGGCTATTACCTGACACTATTTTCTACTCATGTTTCCATAATTCTAAAAGTTAAAAAGTATTTCATTTATTTTGAGCCAGATGCACATACTGCCCTTATACTTCTTTCAGAAGGAATACTTTCCCCAGTCATTATTCCAGTACAGCCTCTTGTATAACTCAAGCATGTATAGCTTTCTGACAAAATGAGTTGAATTTAGTTCAGTGAATGTACAGAAAAGGCCATACAACATGTAATTTAAATCAGGTAATAGTCTGGGGATTGGTAGAATCCAATCAATTAGATGGGTTTATTTGTGGCAAATGTCTTAATAGTTTATACCCTGCCTATAGATTGTAATATGGATAGTGTATAGGTCACAACTTTTGATTAAAACTCCATATGTAGAAATAAGACTATGATCCAGCAATCATGCTGCTTGGTATTTACCCAAATGAGGTGAAAACTTATGTTCACACCAAACCTGCACCCAAAACCTTATATATCATATGGAAGCTTTATTCATAATTGTGAAGACTTGGAAGCAACCAATATGTCTTTCAGTAGGTGAATGAATAAAGTGATACCTCCAGACAATGGAATATTGTTCAGCGCTAAAAAAGAAAAGAGAGAGAGAGAGAGAGAGAGAGCTATCAAGTCATGCAAAAACATCAAGTAACCTTAAATGAAAATTTCTAAGTGAAGGAAGCCAATGTGAGAAGGCTTCATATTGTATTATTCTAAAGCAAAACCATGGAGACAGTAAAAAGATCAGTGGTTGTCAGGGCTTAAGGAGCAGGAGGGATGAATAGGTGGAGCACAGATAATATTTAGGACAATGAAACTATTTTATATGATACTGTAAATGGTGGATATCTGTCATTATAAATTTATTAAAATCCATCCACCAAGAATGAAACCTAGTTTAAACTATGTCCTTTGAGTAACGCTGACATGTCAATGTAGGTTCATCAATTGTAACAAATGTGCCCCTGTGATGTAGGACACTGAGAATGTAGGAGAAGGCTGTGCTTGTATATGGAAATGCTGTGTACTTGCAGCTCAACTGTGCTGTGAACCTACAACTACTCTAAAAAATACAACATCTATTCAAATAAAAAATTTAAAAACAGGAAGAGTAAGCAAAAAAAAAAAAGATGGAATTTGCTGTAGGGATACTTATGGTTCATGGGAAGGATTTTAGCTGGGTCTGACAAGGGACTGGGGCAGAAAATGGAAAGTTATCTGGAATGCAGGCAGGCACCCTCTTTTTTTCTTTCTCTGAGGCCACCAAATCCTTAGTCTATGTTTCATTTGTTTGTTTGTTTCTTTGTTTTTTAAGTAATAGCTATAGCCAACACTGGTGGTTGCTTGTTCAGTGTCTATTCTCTGCATATTCTTCCCTTCCTCATTATTAATAAACTTCAGTTTTGTTCAGAGAGGAAATATGTCTAGCTTTCCCAGATACTTTTGCAACTTAATAGTTCTGTGACATTGTCCAAACTAATGAGAAGGCAAATAGAAGTAGCAGTCACAGAATCATTGTCTCAGGAAGCTGTTTATGAAACAGACTCTGATGGTATGAACCTGTTTCCTTTCTGTGTAGAATATAGGAACCATGCCTGAAATCAGAGTAACTCTCCTGTGGCCAAAAGGATGACAGGCACAGGCTGAGGATTGTGGAGAAAAAAACTAAAGTACTATGGGTATGTTACCAGCCCAGCACTGCCTATCTCTGCACCTCTTATTATGTGGAAGAATTTTAAAGCTAAACTAACATAACTGGCTTTCTCTTTCATGCAGCCAACACAATCCCTAATTAATACAACATCTACTGAATCTCTCTTTCTGGGCAGGTGAATGCACTGTGTTGTTCTAGTCACCAGAACAGATGGCTGCCCACATATTTACAGTTTATATTACCTCAGTGGATGCTAACAGTCCAGATTGAACCAGAGTCTCTGAGTCGAGGTAAACTCCACTAGAGAAAGAATCTGATTAGCCTGGCTGATTCAAGCAACTATTTGCAGGGGTAGGATAACTGATACAAATATGGCTGCCAAGCCCTTTTTCTGAAGTATTTCAGAGAAAAGGGTTCATTATGAACAGAGAAGATAGCCCAACAACATGAACTGTGCTCATGCTATTTAGGCACAGTGACTTCAACCACTGACTCTCCTAATCACTTCTGTGATTTAATTTCTTAGCAAGGAACATTTGTGGGTGGAAATAACCCTTTTTTTGGAAATTGAATTGAGATCAAATATGCATATAGAAGGGTACTTGATTTGGCATCCATTTCTCAGAATGTCTGTGTACAGATGTATGTTTTAATTTACAAATAAATAGGAGTTGAATTCAGTCAAGATATTGTCTATACTATCTACCTTTCAGATGTGTGCCCCCTAAATGCAAGGATTGGACGATAAACCAGCAATATGAGACATGGTGTCTGCCCTTTGGTGCTTCTAATTTACCGAAGGAGGCAGGCTACAGACATAAAAGTGATTAATAGTGTAAAGTTCCAGTTTCTCTTCTCTAAATATGTGATTTAAATAAATCATAGTTCATATAAGAGATCAGAGGAAGAAAAGATCGCCCCTTGATATTAAATTTTGTTTGGAAAAAAAAAAAGACAAATCAACTTCTATCCCAAGGTTAGGTGTATATTATAATTATGCAAAAGAAAATAAACTAATAAATGTGAATTGTATCCATTCAACTGCAGAGTGAGTGTCTTCCAGGATACATCTAAACACTTGCAGGTGTAAAAAGGAGTAACTCACCAAAATCTTTTGAAACATGAAGTGAAATGGCATCTGGTGCTCTGCAACTATTTGATACTTCTATAGTACATGAGCATAGACCTGACAACCTAAACTTGCTGTCTATGAATATGTGAAATGAAATAATGTCACATGTTAGATGCACTTCATAACATCAGGGTCTCTTGGATTTATTCCGTAAGATGCATTTTCTATCACTAGTGTTTACAGAATCATTAGAGTGGTGGCTACGGGACACCTCATTTGTATATATTTTAAAGGTACCTTCTTTTTTTAGATTCCAAAGACAATGAGCCCACATCATCATTTTTCTTTAATCAAAATTTTGATAGAGAATCTGTAAGAATAATCATCTAAGATTTGTATTATCTTTCTCAGCACAATCTCTAGCCACTCAGTCATATTTTATTCAGGGGCTCAGTAAATATGTATTGAGTGCTTAATAAATACTAGGCACAGTACTAGGCACTAGGAATAAGGTAGAGAATAATACAAACAAGGGTTCCTCAATTTATAAAATGTACAGATGAATAAAGATTGACATTAACTAATAATGCCAAATGTGGAAAATGCTATGAAAGAGAATGCATACAGATTATGATAGAGTGACCTAAAGCTAGTCTTGTGGGAGGGTAATAGTACTAAACCTTTACGTCCTTTCCCCGTAATCCAAATTTGAAGTGCTAGCTTATCAACCTTTGGAACTATTCTCTGGCCAGGATAAGATCAGGAAATGCTGTTTCAAGAGCATTTCCACTTTTTGGAGTGGTAACTTGGGCCTTTGCCAAACTCACACCAAAAAGAAATAAATAAGCAACAGAACCCATCTATATGCAGCTGTATCGAAAATTGCATTCCATATGTGACAAGATATTATTAAAACAGCAAAGTCAGAGCTTCCATCTGCCTGTCGAGATGCACAGCGTCACTCTTTTCCCTGTAATGTTAGATTTTATTGTGTTTGTCGGCAGCATATTCCATTTTAATATTTGATAAATAGGAGAAATTGTTTCAAGCTACTGTCCTGTGTTGCCTCCGCTCTTCACCTCCTTTCTGAAGCAGAGTCTCTATCCTCAAACTAATATCCCTTGAAAAGAAAAATCAATTTAAAATGACTGTGAAAATGTGTTTATTTTTCTACCCTCAGGATTAAAAAGCTGAGAAATGATTAATAATAATTTGTCTAGAAAGATAATGCAGGCAGTTTAGGGGGTGGTAGTGATTTTGCATCTTTAATTTTCATCAGTTCTAACATTTTATCATTAAAACTGCATGAATATATGTAGAGAGAGATAAAAGAAAGCTAGAGAGGTGGTAATACCTCATATCTCTTAGGCGGTATTTCCGATGTTTCGGGTTTCTACGTTGTCTGACCCCGTTTCAGTCAATTTTCCGTAGCCTGCCTGTCTCATATCCGCTGAGGGAACACACTAGTGCTGTGTTTATGCTAATTTTATGCTCTCTGAGTTGTGTCTGTTATTCAAAGCAGTTGAAGCAGTTATTGCCAGTAATCTTATTTCTGTGGGAGCCCCAGGGCAGACGAGGCCTCAAAATCAGGCCTGCAGACCGAGGCAAAGCCATCACAGCCTGCTGGTAAATGGCAGTTCTTTCCCTCCGAATCTGATATCAGTTACTTCGCAAACACAGTAATAAAATGAAACAAATCAGATTTTCAAGTAAATAAACCAGACTTCAGTGGGAAGCAACAACGGTCAGGGCACCAGGAGTTTAATAAGTGATACATAGGGGGAAAGACAAAAGCACTGAGGCCTGTTCTTCCACCCTCTTTATGTTAAACCTCCCCAACATTGAAAAAAGAAGTTTCTTTTAACCCAACAGCGAGAAAAGGGAGGAAAGTCAAATAAAACAAGCAGTAAAGTGGATGTTGACTTGCTCTTATCTAAAATGATAGCAATGATAATGAAAATTGTGTCATTTGCTATTGAAGAGTGGCTAGGGAGGCATAAACAAAAGATTCACAAAGACCAAAAAGTACTTGTCTGTTCTCCTCACCCATAAAAACTAACAGCCTTTAAAAACCTCAACAATATGGGAATAGAGGTAGCTAGTGTAGTTTCCTGATGAAGGGACATTTAGTCCTCCAGTAATAAGAGGTAACATGGGGGCTTTAACTCAGCAAGAGAGTTATCAAGATCTTTTTGCCAGATCGGAGAATCATAAACTCAGGAGATACCGTAAGTCATTTTTGACAACTTCTTATTCTCCATTATGTTCTTACCTCTGTTCATTCTAAGCTGCTTCTCCACTCTACCCACTTCGTTGTTATCTCCCATTTGTTGTAAGCAATTCAAAAGGCTGACCAACAATAAACAATAAGATGAGGAGTGTCTAAAACTGACAAAGTAGTGTGATAGAATTCTTCTAGATACCAATGGTGTATACCTTTCAAGACATTGGATTCAGCGGTAGGTTGATAAATTTACACTTGTATTGTTTTTCTCTCATCTGCAACAACTTGCCCCAGTCCTGCCCAACTCATTCATTCATTCATTCATTCATTCACTCATTCATTCGGCAAACATTTACCATCTCTACATACTTTATACCAACCACTGTGGTAGGAACAAGGAGTATAGACTCAGCTTCCAGAGGGGAAGGAATTATGCAGCATTGTAACTGCTCATTCACCTAACTCTGTGAGTGAAGCAAGTAGGAGACTGTGTGAATCCATAGAAGCTGGTGGTTGAAGATAGGTTTTTGGGAAGGTGACTCCTGAGCTGAATTTTAGAAGCATAAAAAGAAAAATTTCTGGTTTTCGTTAAAAGAGTAGAAATTTACAAGTCATGAAAGAAAAAGAAAAGTATTTTCTAGGTAGAACTGAATGAGTTTATTTGGAGAATATCAAGGAGATCAGTAGGAATGGAGCAGGGTTCAAGGAAATGATGAGGGAACAATCTAGGAAACTAGATCCATGAAGACCTAGTATCAATGACAAAGTTCCCAGGGCTAGCGCACTTCAGGATTTTAAACAGTGGCATTTTCAGAATTCGGTTTTGTAAAGACCACTTTCTAGGTAGTATGGGACACAGCAAAGAGAGACTTTAGCTGGAAACAGAGGGGCTGGTGATAAACAAAAAAAGGAGGATAAAATACAGTGGATTCAGAGGAAAGAAGTAAAGGAAGGGATTGATGGATGAAATGGCCATGGTTAAGATGTCTAGTTCAACATGGCACATTGAGCATGTGAAAGAACATGAAAATGGTAGTAAAAGAAGAAAAAACTGAAGCCCTCACATAAACAAAAGTAACAGAACAAGAGATGACAACATGAAAAATGTCAAGAAAATGTAGAAATAGAAAGCAGATGTATGTGTATAACTGAATTAGCAGAGCAAAGAAAGCTAAAACCTAACCTCTGCGGGGAAGAACGCTGATTTGATACCTGCTACAGAAACCCCCAAAAATATAGGAGTTGGAGGCACTGGTTTCTCTGAAAGATGAAGAATTGTGGTACATGATTGGAAATTAGGAGGATTTGTTTTTAGTGTATAAATGAATAGTCAGGCTGTTAGATTCTTTCCCCAATCCGAACAGAATACAGGGAGTTTTTCTCCAGAGAGGTTGATACAGAGAAAGTTTGGATTCAGGCATAGGAGTGGATGAACTAAAAAGCTGCATCTTAGATGTTGAGACATTCTTAGCATTTTTTCTTGTTCAGCTCTCAAAACAACAGCATCTATGATTATAAATCCCAGGTAAAGATCAGTAAGATTTCTTTTTAGAGAAACTGACCCCATTCAAAAGAGGGGGCAAAAAACCAAACCCTACAGACAGTAGCAGGTTAAGATCTTCAATGCATTAGTCACATCACAGGTTGACCTATAGTGAGTCCCACTGAGCTCACCTGTGCTCACAGGGTTTCCAATCACCTTTCTAGTGCTTCATTTTTAAATAGAAATGTACAAAGATTAGCAGAATTTTAAGGTAGAACTCTAACATGCCAAAACAAACTAAAAATAAAAAAATAGAACTTGAAGGGAAGAGAACTGAAGAAATATGCGTGTGTGTGTGTGTGTGTGTGTGTGTGTGTGTGTGTGTGTGTGTGGTGTGCAGATATACATATGTATATATATTCCATATATTATATATCCTCTTGTCTAATTTTTCCTAGGGTATTAATATATATATTGGGTTGTCAGAAAAGTCATGATGTATTTTTTCTATGTTTTTCATTGCAAAAATGCATCCTGACTTTTCCGACAACCCAATATATTAGTATCCTAGGAGAAATTAAAGAAAAGGATATTACTTTTAGGACTTATCAAACAAAACAGGTTACTCTACGTAAGGAATATTCTAAGAATAAAAGAGAGGTCTTGGAAATTATCGACAGAGTTGCTATAAACATTATGTACAGATTTTTTTTGTGAACAGTTTTCATTTCTTTTGGGTAAATACCCAGGAGAGGAATTGCTGGATTGTATGGTAAATGCATGTTTATAAGAAACTGCAAAACCATTTCCATAGTGAATGAACCATTTTTTTTTTTTTTTGAGGGCAGTGTCACTGGCCTTCATATGTGGGACCCAAACCGGGGCTGCTGGTGTCCCAAGCCAGCTCCCAACCACCACATCACTCAGCCAGCTCTGGCCCTGGATGAACTATTTTTCCTTTCTTCCAGTAATGCATAAGATTTTCATTTCTTTCACGTCTTTACCAATACTTAGTATTGTGCTAGTAGTTTTTATTTTGGCTATCTGAATGGATGTATAGTGCTTTTAATTAGCATTTCACTAATGAGGAATGAGGTTGAACATCTTCTCATGTGCTTATTTACCATCCCTTTGTGTTTTTGAAGTGTCTAATCAAGGCCTTTGCCTATTTTAAACTAGGTTTTTTTGTTTTACTGTTGTGGGGAGTTCTCTATTGTATTCTGAACACAAGTCTTTTGTTGGATATGTGACTTGCAAATATTTTTTTTGCCAATTGTAGCTTTTCTTTAATTATGTTAATAGAGTCTTTCACAGAGCAATCATTTTAAAAATTTGAGGAAATCTAATTTATCAATGTTTTCTTTCATGGATTGTGCTTTGCATGTCATGTCTAAGAAATTTTCTCCTAATTTAGGTCATGAAGATTTTCTTTAAGTTTTATTTTAAAAATATGATAGTTTTTTTCATTTCACTTTGAGGTCATGATTCATGTTGAGTTATTTGTATAAGGTTATATTTGTTTAGGTGAAAGCTTACTTTTTAAAAACATGGATGCCCAATGATGCCAACATAATTTATTGAAAACTCTATTATTTCTTGATTGACTTGTCTCTTTATGTTTCACAAAAGCAACTGACTGGGCCTGCTGAATGGCACATTGGTTAAGAGCTGGTTTTGGGATGCCAGCGGCCCCGGTTCAGATCCTACATATGAGGGCCTGTGACACTGCCCTCTACAGTTAACAACAGCTCCACCTGGAGCTGGGCTGTGTGAGCCAAGGCGATGGTGTAGGCTGCAGCCCCTTATGCGGTGGGCTGCCATAGGCTACAGTGAGGGGCCAGCAGCCAGCGTGAGCGGCCGGCAGCCAGCTCGAGCTGCCAAGAGCTGCCATGAGCGACTATCCAGAGGCCGGTGACTGATCTGCCTCATCTGGGAAGAGCGCAATGACGATACCATACAAACAGTGAAGCAAAGTCCTCCGCAACTAGACTGAAGAACGAAAAGACAGCAACTTGTCTGTTCCCCTCCCCTGATTCCCCAACGCTGTTTCTCTCCCCCAATTCCCCAATAAAATCTTTAAAAAAAAACAAAAGCAAATGACTATATTTCCATGGATCTATTTCTGGATTAGATTCTAGAGAATCTATATTGAACAATTTAGAGAATTAAATTGATTAATACAGTAGTGTGATTTCTGTAACTTACTTCATATTTTTCAAAACTATTTTAACTATTCTATTTCTTTTGCCCTTCCATATAAATTTTAGAATCATCTTGTCTATATCTATGTAACAGTCCTTCTGAAAATTTTGATTGACATTATAATAAATCTATAGGTTAATTTGGAGAAAAAAAATGACAATTTATTATGATGAGCCTTTTAAAGCAAGATATCCTATATCCCTCCATTTAATTAGGCTTGTTAAAATTACTTTCATTAGCATTCCCTAGTTTTCAGCATAGAGCTTTTGTACATAGTATGTTAAAATTATACCTAAATATTTAATTTTCTGGGAGTCATCGTAAGTGTTTGTTGTAGGTGCTCATTGAGAGGAGGGAACCGCTGGTTGATCCTCAAGCTGGACCCAGAAAATCAGAAGTTTCTTATCTCCTCCCTGTCCTTGAAGTGTAAGTCTGCCTACTGTTCCCATAGCCAGAGCTGTTTCCAGGATGCAGCCAAGAAAGAGTGAGGTGTTGAAACTACCTGGACTGAATATGTGACTGAATCCAGTTAAGGCCTCTATATAAACTTTTAAGAGTCTGGTGGGCAACTGTGGAGGTCTGCTCATCTTGCAGCTGCACAAGACAAACATTATCAAAACTACTGCCAACCAATGTGGAGTGGTCTGCCTCTTTCTTCCATCTCTCTTTGCCCTCATGTATGGGGCATAGTTTCAGATTTCACCTGGGAAACTCCTAAGGTTTGAACCTACAACATTCTTGTTTTCATTAAATTTGTTTTCAAAATGTATATTGCTAGTATGTAGAAATATGTGTCTCCTATGACCTTGTTAAATTCATTTATTAATTCTAGAAATTAAAACAACTGCTTTGGGTTTTACTACAATGGCAATGTGTTTAATGTGTATAGAGGTAGTTTTATTTCTTCCTTTACAATCTGTATGCCTTTTCTTTTTCTTATTTCACTGACTAATACAGAGTAAAGTTTTAAGAGTAGAGATGCATGGTCTTTGGTAAACTCTACTACCTTGTTCATACGAGAAATGAAAATCAAAATATTTTCCTCATTGGAAAATGTTTTTATCACTACAAGCTATATTTATTATTTTTGCAACTATCAATACAAAGCATTTTTTTCAAGAAAACTATATCTTGTTTCTTCCTTAATTTCCATATTCTGTTTCAAGAAACTTAAGTTTTCAGTATTTATATAAGCATTTAGAAGAAGTAACAAGAAAAAAAATTCACAGGGGCAATCTAATTATCACCAGCAGCTGTAACCTGTTGCATTCAATGCTGGGATTACAATATACGCTGCTTTAACCAAATGTTCAAGCATTTAAAAAGCTTCTTTTATCTTGTGATTCAAAAGGAAATTACAGAGTAAAAGCACTGTATAGGATATGAATGTGTTTTCCTACCCACATAGAAAAAAAATCTTAATCCATCTTCAGTTAGCTTTACCACTTTTGAATTATGAGGCTGTTCACCTATCAAAAAATGAATTTCATCTCCCAGAGAGAGAGAGAGAGAGATGTCAAGTATTTCATACCATGTGGTTTTCTTTTCTCTTCTCTGTTATATATCACTTTTAAGAAGGTATCATTGCAGGTTGTCTTACTGTACAATGATTGGAATAAACTGTTATGGTGTTTTATGAGAGAATGGTCTCATTTTAACCAAACATGATCAATGAAAAATTCAGATTTGGGCTGATTATATGTTTTATTGAGAATCATAATGTATTTATTTGAAACCCATAATTCAAAATAGCAAGTAGTCACAATTCATTTAGATGGTTTGATTTATACACACATGTACAGTTTGTACTGTGCTTGTTATAACAATTATTTCATGAAGTGAAATATTTCATTATTTCTAATGAAAGGGAAATCAAGTTCTATTTCATTCTCTGGTTGCAGTAGGTCGTGTCTTTCCCCCTAACTACATCCCCTTAAATAAGGTTACTTATAGCATACAAGTGGTAAATAAACAAAGCTTCTTACAAAAGGTTCTGTGTATTATGAATAATGCTCCATTCTCTTTAAGAGGGGAGTTTACTTTATTCATACAATGGGAAAGAGGTGAAAGTAGAAAGAGATAAGAAAGAAAGGTAAGGAGAGAAAGGTGTAAGAGACAAAAATAATTAGGCTTCCATAGATTATTCTTTTATAGATAATGCAAACAAGATGGGAAAAATCATAAGAAAACTTGTCTTTCTTTGTTTCAATTGAAATTAATGGTGATTTCTTTTTCTGGTAGCCACTGGGTGGCGGAACCTTAATGATTTGTTTTATAGAATTTGAAAATTGATATTGTTCATTTCTGGTCCCTATAATTTGTCAAGGGTGTAATACCAAAAGTTCTTTGTGTAGTGACTTTTTCTGTCCCCTCTCTCCTTCCTTAAAGTTTATTGTCTTTCCTAAGCACAATAAAGCAGCAAAACACATGTTATTGAATTTATTTACTTTTATAAAAAGAAACCCGAAATGTTATGTGTGCAAACATTCCTCCCCTCATATACAGGCTTGGGAAGAATTTAGTGCTAAATAAATGCTGCCTGAAACCCAGCAAGATAAAACATAAATCATTGCATTAAAACCTCTAACAAGTCTATCTGCTTTTTGAAATGACTGGGAGATGAAAGTGAGGAGTCTCATTTAAGAAGGCCCAGCGGATCAGTTCTGCATTTATATAGCTGTTATCAAAAGCAATTCATTTGGAGATCAAATAGACTGACAGATAGGACAAGCAAGGGATCACCACTGCCTTCAGGCAGCCCAGAGCCTGGATGGCTCCCCACCACCATCACTAATATTGAGTCTATTCAATGCTGGTGTTTATTTCCACTTCCATCCTCTGGCAGCTGCACACGACACACATTTCCTCCATCCTTCTTAGGCAGGCAGGCCACTGTACGGAGAAGAGTAATAAGAATAACGTTTCCTCAGCTGGGTCTGGTGGAGAAAACCCTCTGGTGTATTGCAATGAGTAGACTATGCCTGTTCATTGTAATTTTGGACAATGCTGACAACGGTGAAGAGGAATAAAAGCAGGGAATAAGAGAGGCTTACCCAAGGCGGCCTTGGGTTCCATGGCCTCTTCATGGCTGGCATGTTCTATACAACTTCTCAAGGCTGTGGATTATGCTCCGCTCTCTTCAGCTGATTCTCCCACAGTAGGGTACAAGGGAAGCATGTCAATGTCAATCGAATTTGCACAGGTGGACATTTCCAAGGCTGGCACTGGGAAGATCTGTTTATCAGTGCGGAGGCTGGGGTCTCGAGTCCTCTTTTAAGTACAACTCACTAGACTTTTATTTGATTAAAGGTAATATGTTAATTGGTGAAAGTGAATAAAACAAAAACAAAGAAGAAAATAAAAAATATAAATAAAACCATTTTTTGGAGATAACTCCTGTTAACATGTACACATTCATATATAAATACAGAGGGTGCCAAAACATGTATACACATTTTTAAGAAAGGAAAATACTGTATTAAAATTGTAGGGCCGGCCGAGTGGTGCATTGGTTAAGAGCTGGTTTTGGGATGCCAGCAGCCTTGGTTTGGATCCCACATATGAGGGCCAGTGACACTGCCCTCTACATCTAACAACAGCTCCATCTGGAGTTGGGCTGTGAGCCCCGGCGACAGTGTAGGCTGCAGCCCCTGCTGCAGTGGGCTGCTATAGGCTACAGTGAGTGGCGGCAGCCAGCGTGAGTGGCCGGCAGCCAGCGTGAGCTGCCAAAAGCCGTGGTGAGCGACATCCAGAGGCCAGTGACCAATCTGCCTTACCTGGGAAGAGTGCAATGACAATACCAACAACATGGGCAAGTGAAGCAATATCCTCTGCAACTAGACTGAAGAACAAAAAGACAGCAACTTGTCTGTTCCCTTTCCCCAATTCCCCAACGCAGTTCCCTGCCCCCAATTCCCCAATAGAATCTTTAAAAACAAAAAAAGAATTGTAATACTCAATATATACTGATCACAAAAGAAGATGAATACAAGTCATGTGTATACATATTTTTGGCACCCCTCCAGTATGGGTATAAATACACATATAAATTTATATAATAAACTCTTTGCATCCTACATGTTTAATTTTGTACTTAAAAATAAGAATTTCTTGCTGGCTGAGTGGTGCGGTGGTTAAGCGCTAGCTTGGGAAGCCAGAGACCCTGGTTTGGATCCCACATATGAGGGCCAGTGACACTGCCCTCAAAATAAAAAAAATAAAAATAAATAAAAAAATAAGGATTTCTTATGCAATTATTATTTGAAAACATAATTTTCAATGAAGCAAACTTTTCGTTATGTGGATGTCCCAATCTTGATATAATTATTTCTCTTTCATTAAGAGTTTAGAAAATGTGTTGTTGTTTTGGCACATGAGTGCAGTGTGTATTTAGTCCATACATTTTTCAATAAATTATTTAGGTAAAATTTGTATTTTTAAACCACTTAGACAAACATATGTACCTGTTAAAGTCTTTTAATAATGATTAAATTGCCCTCTATAGAGTTTATACCAACTGATAGCCACAAGAATAATGAATGGGAATGCTTCTTAGGCTGTATTTTTGCCAGCATAAAGAGTACTCCCATGTACTGAATATTATAATTTCTTTAATTATTTTCCAATTAGATTACTGAAACGTGGCATCACCTGTTTTAATTTGCATTACAGGTATACCTTGTTTTATTGAACTTTGCTTTATTGCCCTTCACAGATGTTGCTTTTATACAAATTGAAGGCAAGAACCTCCACCAGCAAAAATATTACAACTCGTTGTATTGGATATTCATTTTACAACAGTTATCTGGAACCTGGAACAGAACCTGCAATATCTCTGAAGTATGCCTATACATTGAAATAAATTTTTATGTGTTTATTTTTGTTTGTATTTTTTCTATTATAAGTACCATGTTTACTAATTTTTAGGGGATTAGCCATGGTCATCTAAAATTTTAGAGGCTTTTGATTATTAAGTATATTAATCTTTGTTTTATACATGAATAATATCTTTATCTAGTGATCAGAGATTTGAGGTAGCATTAAATTAAAAAATTTTAAAGGATGTGATAATGAAATAGATACATTACTGACTTTAAGCTATTCTATCTCTAGCAATGGCTTATAAAGCATCACATAATTATATAAGCCATAGGTCTTTAAAACAGTATTTACACATGGTGTATGTATAAAGTACTTGTTTTTAATTTGCAGTGTTCAGGAGCAGAATAAAGAAGAAAAAATATTATTATAAGCTCCTTTTCCTTACATGTTTTACACTTCAAACTTCAACCACTCTGGTATAGAATATTCAGGAATAATAAATATAAAGCTAGCTCGTGCAATTAAAGAGGACCCAGAATTATTTTCCTTCTATGGGACTTAAGGTAGCAATCAATGAACAAATATTTACTGAGCACCTACTCATTGCATAGGAGAATCATAAATATTTAGAAACATTTACTTACAAATATGTTTAAAAGCACAGAACTTACCTTAAGTCTGATTTGGGGAAACAATTTTTTGCCATACTCATTCATTGAATATTCACATGTAGCCTGTTGCTAAGTTACTGCATTAGGGTGTGGTGGAGAACTGGGTGATACAGCAGCTGTGGTCCCTGATGTCACCATGTTTATAACCTAATTAGGGAAACAGTCATATTCTCTAAAGCCTCAACAGCCACTCAACACTTAGGCATGGCCTTGTGTTGACATGAGGGCAGCATAGATACCTTCAGGCAAGGGAAAGCTCACTGGAGCCTCAGAGACCAGAGGTAGACCTTATCTGGGCCTCCCAAGAGTGTATAGGACATGAATTGTGGAAGGAAAAATTGTCCTTTCAAAAAAAACAAACGAATATTCTCTCATATTTCTTCAGTTTCAAGACATACCACTTTCGCCTCGAGATCCAATAAGCTCCACAATGACTTTTATCTTTGTGTCTGTGGTGCCTTTCCTTAAGTCCCTGTACCTGGATCTCAGCAGCAATGGGAGGGGGCCTTACAGAGGGACTGACTGAAGGTCTCCATTCTATGATCTCTACATTCACCATGCAACTGGGACCGTAGAGGTATATAATGGTGGTTTTTATCATCACAAGGGACTCCATCCTCAATTCCCAAATTATATGCTCAGCATATGCAAAGATAGGGTTTGTCATTACTATAGATTTCCATTCCTATGGAGTCAATCTCACCCATAGACACACACAGCCACAGAAGATAGCATTTGTGGTAGGCTGAATAAAGGCCACTGAAAAGGTAGCCACATTCTAATCCCTGACAGTTGTGAATTTCACTTTACATAACAAAAGGGACCTGTAAATGAGATTTTCCAGGGTTATCCCAGTGGGCTCCAAATGTAACCAAAGGGGTCCTTAGAGAATCAGGCAATCAGGAAAATAGTAGGAGATGTGGAATAAGAAGTTGTAGTGATGTAGACACGGAGGTTCTTTTTGAAGATGGATGAGGGTGCACAAGCCAAGGTATCTAGGCAGTCACTAGATACTGAAAAAGACAAGGAAACAGACTTTCCCCTAGAAAGTCCGGAAGGAACCAGCCTTGACTACATTTTGACTTTAGTGCAATGAAACTGATTTCAGATTTCTGACCTCCAAAACTTGAAGAGAATAAATTTGTGTTGCTTTAAGGCACAAAATTTATGGTAGTAGCAACAATAGGACATTAATATATTACCAAAGTTTCTTCTCCTAAAATAGCTTTTTGCAATAATTGGAATTCCATCTTTAGATCTATTCTTTTAAGCCATGGCTTAAGAAATCTGTTAATAAAAAAATACATCTAGGAGGTGCGATATATTTAACATTACAACATTAGTGTGAATTGTTCTATGAAACTATCTAGAAATTCTGGAAGAAATAAGTTACTGGATAGCTAAATTTGATGAGAAGAATATAGAAAGGATAGGTCCACAGTTCAAAATTCTAGGGTGGGCTGGTCTCAACACCAAAAATTTGGAGACTAAGATTGAAAGAAACACAATAGGACAAAAGCCAGGGCAAACCCCAAACACCATGTTAATAACTCCACAAGTTTGCCTTGAGTTAGCCCTGCTTTCATGTTCTTTACACATATAATTTGTACCCATTTCTAAAATAAAGTACTCTATTTTAATTAATTAATATATAAAAATATTAAAAAAGAATAATTAAGAAATCAAATATATTTAATTAAGCAACCAAGGATTGTAGATTCCAACTGCAGTAATTCAAGTTAAATTTCTGTATTACTGTATAAACTCTCTTCTTATGCACAAGGGAGCAAGCATGGCATGATTTTGAATCCTAAATATAACACCTTCTACCTCAGGAGCCAGACCTCTGCTAGGTGAGAAATGTTATATCTCTTTGGGAAATGAATGCACTGTTCAGCCCAACAGTTGATTTACATTTTAGGATGTTAAATGCAGAAATGCATCTAAGTTTGATTCTAGTTTTAACTACATACATTAGTTTACGTGGTATCAGTTATGTTCAGATACATTCCTAAGTACCTGAACAGCAGAAGCCAAGTTCCTTTGTCTTGACTACTTATAACTTTCTTAGGGAGAATGGTTTTTAAGCTTAACCCCAAGTCAAGGGAAAGAGAAATTAAAAATGCCATTTTCTCAGGTATCAGTAATCATGTTTGAGTTGTGCTGTCACAGATTTTGGAAGCCTAAAGTTGGTCTGCCAAGTTTGATCAAACCAAGGAAATCACATCCAGATACAACTATACGTTCATTTAGCTCAACACCATTGACCAAAAACAAAGTCTACAATACTAATAATTTATTAGAGTATAAGGAATTACTATTTTATGTTATTTATATTGGTAATATATTAGGGTGAATAATGCTCCTGGTTCGTCTGGAACTTTCTGGGATTTCCTGGTTTTGATACAGTCCATATCCCAGGAAACCCCCTAGTCTCAGGCAAATCAGACAGGTGGTCCAAAACAAATATATTCTTGACAAAGTGTCATTTCAAATTGGTTTTACCGTCTTAAAATGAACAAATTTTTTAAAAAATAGGTTAAATAAATTATGTTCTTTTTTTAGCATAAAGCAGAATTTACAGTTTTTATTTAAATTTATTAAGAGGAATATGGATAAACAGTGTGTTTTTTTCAAGTAGTAGTGATATATTCAATGCTCATTATTGGCTCATTAATTGATTCTATTTTTACTTCAATGTGCAAGCAAAATGTGCTTTTTTCATTTTTAAGTTAATCACACTTTTAGGGCCCCAAATTAACATGTTTTCTACACACAGACTTCCCCTATCAAAACCCCATACAAACCAGTAATTGTTCACATATTCACACCCAGAATGAAACATCTATATTTCTAATGCTATTTCAAGGCAGTGTATCAGATTTAAGATCTTTATTATCTCTGAGACAGGACAGCATGTAAATAAATGTCCTGATGGTCCAAGCTTTCAAAGAATGTTGCCATTTACTCTGTAGATATGCATCCCTGCACATCCACCAGACAGGACTGCACATGACACAGCTAAACACAATTCTGTTTTCCTAATCCCCTTTCCCTTCCCCTTTGCCCCTGAATCTTCCTCTTCTTTTTTCTGTTTCCTCTTTCAAGTGTTCATTTTGAAGATATATTTTTCACTAGGATTAAAACAGGTTTGCGTTTAAAATTTTCATTTACCAAACAGAAAAATATTTTACTAGAAGGAATGGTATTAAGGAGAAATGATTTTTCCGTATGCCCTGAGGCCTGGCATAGACAGGATTTGATATGCTATGTTTGGCTGGAATCTGGATTGATACGCAGAGATGAGAGGGGGTGTTTAATAAAATTTACATTTCATTTTCTCACTTGACACCAGTCTCCTGTCACTCATGGAACTGATGGGAATACTGCAAATACATTTTGTCAGAATCTAGTTGGGGAAACAGACTGGGAAATGAGAAGACAGAAGAGAGAGGGGGAAAAAAAAAGAACAATTTGGATTGTTTTCATCTTTGGTTTCAGTAATGGAAACAAATCCATTGTGGCTGGAGGGCTTGAGAGCTGGATGCTTCTACATTGGAAGGAATGAGTGTGCTTTTGGGAAAATTGGGGAAAGCACCTGGGATCCACCTACCAACAGGGGGCAGTCATGCTGTCAGACGGGAATCTATCAATTGAATGAGAGATTAAGTTTATGGAGGACCAGAAGTGATTCATATCAGTGGAAAAAGAGATCAGAAGCCATCCAAAGAAGGGTCAAAGACAGGAAAGGACTGAGCTCCTCATCCCCCAATTTTTTCCCCCCAGTGAAACCATAGTGTCTGTATTAGTTTTCTATTGCTGAATAACAAATTATCAGAAACTTAGTGACTTAAAACAATATCAAAAGCAGAATATTACTCAGTCTTAGAAAAGCAGGAATTCCTACCATTTGCAACAACAACGATGGACCTGGAGAACATTAGCTACATAAAATAAGCCAGACATAGAATATGTCTGAACTGATATGTGGAATCTAAAATAGTTATACTTATAGAAGTATGGTGAGTAAACTGGTGATTGCCAGAGGTTGGGAGGAGAAAATGGGGAGATGATGGTCAAAGGTTAAAAGTTTCAGTTATGCAACGTTAATAAGTTCTGACAATCTACTGTACAGCATAGTGCCTAGAACTAACAATACTGTGTTATATATTTAAAATATTCTAAGAGAATCAATCTTACATTAGATGTTCTTAATACTATTACTATTACTACTACTACTACTACTATGAAGAATGTGGGAGAAAACTTTGGAAAGTGATGGATATGTCTAAGGCCTCGATAGTGGTAATTGTTTCATGGGTGGATACTTATCCATTAAATACGTACAGTTTTTTACATGTCAGTTACACCTCAATAAAGAGGTAAAACCTATCAGCCAACCAAACAAACGAACAAACAAATAAACAAACAGAAACACCACCCATTTGTTAACTCTCAGTTCTCTAGGTTAAAAGACTGGGAAGGCTCAACTGGATTTTCTTCTTAGGGTCTCACAAGATTTTACATTAGAAACCAAGATCTGCTCCGTCACTCTACTGCTTATTGAGAAGGTGTATGCAGTGACATAAGAGGAAATCAAGGAGAGAAGACATTACAAAAGCCGAGAGAAGAAAGTGGCCCAAGAAAGAGTGGATTAGATGCTCCCAAGATGTCATGTAAGATGAAGACAGAGAATTGTTCTTTAGAATTGGAAATATGGAAGTCACTGGTGATTGCCAGAAGAGCAGCCTCTGTCCTGTGGAAGGCTCGTAAAGTACATTGGCGTGCCTGGAAGAGGGAATGAAAACCTAGGAAGTAATAAAATGCAGTGAAAAGTGTGCACAGAAGTCCTTCAAACAATTTTGTTGGAATAGGAGTAGAAAATTTGGTAAAGATCTGAAAAGGCCTATAGAATCAAAGAATATTTGCTTTTGTTTTTGTTGAGTGGGAGCTATTAAACCATGTTTGACAGTAATGAAAATAAATAGATGGGGAAAGACTGATGATGTTGAAAAGAATAATGATATCTAAGAAAATTTGGTATTACTAGAATTATAGCCCCAATTTACAGCACTTCTAGAGTTATCAAAACTCTAGATAAGCACATAGGATTACTTATTCATCCCCAAATTTAAGAAAATGTTGTAGCACCTAATTTCTCAGGCCACACCCATCATTTGCAACTTGAATTCCGCAGTCTCTTGACTTAAGGCACTATCACAAGAGTTTGAGTCTCTGGAACCTGCTTAATAAGTGTACTGTGATAGCTGCCACCAACAATCAGCAATTTGTGTTGCGGGTTATGATACCTCTTGGTGTGGGTTTAAAATAAGTTCTTGCGGGGCTGGCCGAGTGGCGCGGTGGTTAAGCGCTGGCTTCGGAAGCCAGCGGCCCCGGTTCGGTCCCACATATGAGGGCCAGTGACACTGCCCTCAAAAAAACAAACAAAAAAAAACCCAAATAAAATAAGTTCTTGTGGAGCTGGGCTGGAAGAAGGACACTGGTGTCGCTAATCTGGGGAAGAGAGGGATGCTACCCTGTGGGCACTTCTCAGTCTATAGGAATTGTGTCAGGTCTACTCTTGACTTAGGATGAGCATTTGCTTCTCCAGTGTTTCCTCCATATGAATGATGGAAAGGAGGCTGTTTTTACAATTGGATCTTATTGAGAGATGCTGAGCCCATAGCCATATACAAGTTTTCTTTATGGACTCTTTACATAATGGGGCCCTAGGGACACTGTGAGAAGAAAGCAGATATGGTCACACTCTGACTTCTGTCCACTATGGAACATTCCTTTCTTTGCTTAGAGACTTTCTTTACTGATCCTTTTATTCCTCTTTGGTTTCTCTTTCTGGTCCATTCATTTTCTTCTCTATACTTTGTTTTCCTTCTCCTGTCTATTTAACTTAGTCTGCCTTCGAGGACTGAGAGCACTTCTTATAAGCATTTCCTACCCCTGGGTGAAATCTAAAAAGATTGCTAATCTTTGGTCAGTCATAACTTGGAGGTAATATTTTAACATTTGTCTTAATAGTAATATATATTTATAAAAATATTGAAACACAAAAATAAAATATATAAAATTCAAGTTGCAAATATACTCATATTTCCTATTTCATTTCTTACAGGTAACTATTATTTCAAAAATATATTGGTTATTTCTCTATAATTTTCTACATACAAACTATAGCCCAAAGCATATTATATACATTGTTTTGTAATATGCTTTATTTTTTAGCCTAACAGTATATCTTGAATAATTTTCTATCAGTCATTTTACTAGATCTCTGTACCATTAAATTGAGAAAAAAATTTTAAACAAGCAGATATTAGTCCAAACAAATTTGCAATTTTGCTTTGGATCATTGGCAACTGACTGATCATTATAAAGTGGAGAGAAGAGTGGTATCCACACTGGTCAAACGGAAATTGATTCTCTTTCCTTTTGTCATTGCTACTAACTTTGAAATAAAATATATGGTGATAATTATAAATGAGCCATCATTCTGAGACTGAAATAAGAGAATGTAGAAATGATCAACTATTCAAATACCTGTAAATTCTAGAAAGTCCTACAAATGCATTAAATGCATCTTCTGTCTTAAAACAGATCAGACCGATGGGCAGAATCTACTTTTTTTTTGACTTGTTCCAAGTAAGAAATCCCAGTCTTTTTTGAGGTCTAAAAATAACAAATGCCGGAAGAATATTGGTAAACAGGAAAAGCTCTGTATTCTATTACTTAAACCTCATTGAAGTTTATAAAAATGTTTTATCTTTCTTTTTTTAAAAAAAATTACATTTTGGAAATGTGAGTTGTCTCTCAAATATATATGTAATTAGTCACAGTGCTGTAGTGTAGGTTGAAATCAACTGTTCTACACTCTATAGGATAGTTCGTTCTTCTTACAGCGTTTTCAAAATTGACATTGATACATTATAAATTATGGAGACAAAATATGGAATAAATGCATGAATTTTAAATCACCAAATAAATTAAAATCCTTTACTGTTATTGACATATACAATTTTATAGAAGCTTGATTGAATAATATTTGCATGTGATTTACATTCAATTTTCCCACATTCATTTTTGCATAGAGTTTGCATACATTTCAATGTATAGTAATTTTATACATTTGCAGTTAGACTGCTAGAATGCTAGAAGGCAGTCATTCAACTAAACAATCATTGAAAGGACTGGGTCCTGAGGCAGCTAAAGGTCTCTTGGTACTCAGTAACCACTCTGGGCAATAATATGGGCAAGTCTGCTGCAGGATTGGCTCAGTCTCTCAGTCTGAGGGAGACATGAAGGTCTGCCAAAGTCTGCTACCTTCTTTGAACACAATCCCCAAAACTCGGGAGATGCTGGAAACTACCCTACTCCCTTCATCCTTTTTTCTCATTTTAACATCCATAAATTTTTACAAATATTTTTTTCAACAATCATGAATTTTAGTTGTTTGGTATCTTGCGAGAAAGGAGTCCACCATACATAGTAATTCAGAAATGAGAGGCAAGAAAAGATTCTTCCTTTGAAAAAAACACAGGAAGTAGATATTTTTTAATTACTTATTTGAATAAAGGGTTGTTATTGCTGGAAATATTTATTGAGTGACCCATATTAATGGTCTGAGTAAGTTTAGGGTTGGCCTATAGTGGCTTTACCTAATCCTCTCATCTCCAGACATGAATGAACCAAGAGGTCTTTATCCAATTCTCCCATGTTTTGAGAAGGAAAAAGGAGACTGATTTAACTATGGTTTGGGGGATTCTGGCCAGATTCTGAAATTCTTTGCCACATGCTAGAGCCCTGCAAGTTACTCTGTATGTTTCCAGCTGTTGTTCAGGCCCAAAGATTCAACGGTGACTTCAGGTAACCCAGGCTTTGCTGGGGCGGGGGTAGAATGGATCGGTTAGTTATGGTTGCTTCAAAACAGAGGGGTAGGCTCAATCTTCTTCCAGAAAGGTCAGTCTTTTTGCACACGAGGGATGGATAAGAAGATAGTAAAGATTGGGAACAAAGTAAAGAAGGAATAGTAAAAAATAGGGCTGGTAGCTGATCCTTTGGCAAGGGTAAGAGAAAATGCGGTCATGGTTGACTTCTAGATTTTGGTCTGAGTGCAGGGATATGGTGCATTGTGCAGGGGAAAACATATGGAGGAGTAGGCTGGTTGTAAGGCCATGTTAAGTCATAGTAGCTGTGGGATGATAATCTAGTGGAAGTTCTCAATAGGTTGCTAAATATATGGTATGGAACCCAGGAAAGGAATCTGGGTTGAAATTTGAAATGGTGAATGAAATCACCAGAGTGAAAGGGAGAATGTGTAGACAAATCCTTAGCTAAAACTGCTGCCATTTTATAATCCTCAAAAGCTGTAACTTCTGAAATGTTTTTGTAGAAAAAGATTACAGCCCTTGAGGACTTAACATATGCACTAAAGTAAAAATTGAAAACAAAATTACTGCATAGACCAGGAAGCTACAAAAATGAGATAAAGAACAGGTTATAGCAGGGACTAATTAAACTAGAGAAAGCATAGTCTGCCTAAACCATTCAAGTTATTTTTTTCTATTGTTATGTTTTTAAACACTGTTAATGTCCAAACAAAGTATATTTACAAAGAAGATAATATCCTGTGGGCAGTACCTCCAGAGTAAATTTCAATAGGTGAGATTGCCTATCAATGGCCTCCTTAAACACAGATAGTCTAGATTAAAATCTCTTGAAGTACATCTAATTGTATCTCCCTCAGAATCCAACACAGTGTCACAGACAAGGTTTCCTATCTTCTTTTAAGGCAGCTTTAAGGTTTAAGATATCCATAAGATACCTAGAAAATCGACAAGGAGGCTGAGTAAGTTACTGCCAACTCATAGCAAGGTGAGACACACATTTCCATTGATACCATTTTTGATGACTTTTAGCCTGTACCATCCATCCTTGGGGCTAATTCCAGGACAACTATTATTGAAAATTCTGCAATAGAAGAGTGTGTCTCCTTCCTCTATTCTAATTCAAACATAGGACAGCCCCTTAATCTCTCAGAGATTGGATCTGAGAGCAAGTTCTTTCTGGAAAGTCTCCTTACCTCTGCTGTCTTTGCTTTATTCCCTTGGAGCATAAGGGCTTCTAGATCCAGAGCCAAGGGTACAGTCAGGCTGCTTAAAGTATCCTTTACTTTGAACACTGATGGGCACTGTGCAAATGTATGCATTAGGTGAAATTGGCATTAGCATCCTTATCCAACTTATCTACACCAGTTGACCTTATACTCTGGTCTCTATTAGAGCTTCTAGAACAGCCTAGAAAGGCTGCATATGATATAATCTCTTCCCCACCTCAGTGGGCAGGCTATGAATTATCTTCTCCAAAAAGCAGCTCTCTGATAAATGAGTTAGCTGATAATCCACTTGACCACTTGGCTATCTCTAGTTTCCCAATACAGTTTTTTGATTTTTTTCTTTGTTTGTTTGTTTTTTATTCCAATTGTAAATTTAACCCACTTACTAACAGAAAGAACTATTGAAAGATAACTTTGATCCACAGACAATTTCTTTCCCCAAACTTGCTGTTTCCGTATCTTTGTCCTTTAATTAAAAAATCTCAGCAAAGCCCATGAGAATATCAGTTTTCGTGTATCAATACATATCAGTTGCAAACTTGATACGTTTGCTGTATTGTGGGATCCTAATACTGATTGAATTTAAGCCATGAAATAAAATCAGCCTATAAAACATCAGGAAGTTGTCTTGTGATTGGAAGGTAAATTCTGACAGATTTTCTCCTATCATGCAAATGTTCTTATAAGATAAAGAAATGTTTGGCTGCAACACTGTAGAAATAACTGTTGCAGACCTGTCCATTTTATAATCCCCTAATAAGAGAAGCCCAAAGCACAGGGTATGGTCATCCTAGAGGAAGGTAAACAACCCCCTACTGGTATAAATCAGTATTAAACCATTATTAAGATTGTGGAATCAGGAAGATAGCTGGCTTAGGTTAAACAATAAGCAAAACATTAACTAATATTTGGGAACCTATTGTATTATTTGCCTGGCATTGGACTAGGATCTATGATAAATCCAAAAGATATATCAGATACTGCTTCAATCTACAAGCATTTCTATAACTATCTTCCATTTTAAAGTTGAAAAAAGAGAATTCAGAGTGCACATTCTCTGTTGTTAGTGTCCAAAGAGTCGGGCCTCATCTCTCCCGCTCATCTTTCAGAAATGCTTTGAACATTCTAACTTTCAGCCCAAATGCCCACAGCGCCCCTTGATCACAGCTGCTTGTGAATTGCTTCTGGGTTTACTGAATGAAGGCAGAATGCCTCCGTGGCACCGCAGGAGGCTTTCTCCTCTTGGGAAAGCTGCGTGCTGCCACTGTCCTTGCCCAACCGATTCTGGTCCTGCACTTTCTGCCTTTCTCGTCCGAGGTCTGGACAGAGCAGCAGCTGCTGATCTCGGCCTGCCAGCTGGTATCTGAGCAACTGCTCTTGGGCCTCCTTCCAGTTCCCAGTCTCCTGCATGTACACCTGCTGAGTAGGAGACCCCAGGGCACGGGTATGCCCATGGGATGTGACACAGGTAATACTGGCCGCAGGCGCAGGAGCCTCTTCTCGGCTGCCCGCCTCCTCTCGGACAGCACGGCGGCTGACCTTCCTTCTGGATACTCCATTTAATGACTCGTGGGGGAGCTGGTTCAGCTTTCCCAGGATGACCTTCATCCTCATATCTGTGAAGAAAACAGTAGGGGGAGAAATGGATTTAGTTCTTCATCAGCTGATAACACAAGCTGTGTATTTAGCATTCCTGAAAAGACATTGTTAAATGATTCAAGATTGAGTCTAATCAGCGTATCGATTTCCAAATAATTTTGGAAATATTTTTTCCTAAAACAACCCACTGTGTCCCATGCCCAATTTATAATTAATATTAATTATCTAATAAAAGTTTGACGATATTGTTTCCCAGAGAAACACTTTTGTGATGTTGACAAGTCAATAAGGATTTTTCATCGTAAACATGACAGTATAACTATGAAAACTAGACCACAGTCAGGCCTGACCAAGTGAGTTAACGAACACTTGTATTGAGAAATGTGAGCTCTAAAAATTAGTTTTATCCAATACTTTGGCTTTTATGCCAAACTTATAACTGGAATAACTTTGATTAAAAAACATGAATATAAACATATGTAGAGATAACACAAATATATAAATAAGCATATATCCATATGAGCATATACATATGTAGTTGTGCAATAGTAGAAGGAGCACTGGAACTGGAGTCACAAAGTTAGAGTTCAAACTCCCCCTTCCCTGCGAATTGGCTCTGTGACTTTCATCTGGTCACTTAGGCTTTCTGAACCTCAGTTGTATAATTTTATATTACCCTCAAGTACTACTTAAGAGTTTACTAAAATGTATTTCATTTTAACAGTTTTTTTTTCTTCCCTTGATATTTCATTTATATTTTATTTTTCTAACCAGCAGAATTAATATTCAACTCAGAAGAATACAACATGGGTGTTGACCGTGGTAAACAGATGATTTGAACATTTTTGTCCTAATCTGTCCCAATTCTTTGAAGGATGTATTATATGAGTAATGATACCTCTAACTTTTAAAAGTGTGGTCATGTCATATGTAAATGAACTAACTAACCTATCATGTTACTACTTAAGCAATCAATAATGGTGACCTAAAACTATTTAGAGTTTTATTGATGCAATTGAGTAAAATCTACCAAAACTGTTATTTATGGTATTAAATATGTGAAGGATGGTCCCTAGAAGCTACATAGCACAGCAGCTGAGAATACATGCTTGAAATCAAACAAACGTGGTTCAATGGGCTGCTTGTTCCTTTCCTTGCTGAATAAATGTGTACATTGTACTTCAATTTCCTCATCTGTAAAACAGTGAAAATGATAGTATCCACCTCATAGGGACTATTCGAAGTTTACATAAGATGAATCATGCAAAGCAGTGCCCAGAGCCTGCAATATAGTAAAGTCTGGATAAATAATAACCATCATAACTCCAATTGCTATCGCTCCCACAGCACTCCACCCTGCCAGGCACTGTTTTTAATGCTTTACATCCATTCACTCATTTAATCCTCACAACCACTGGAGATTTTGTGATTTATGATAAGAAATCTTTTTCTGGGTCAGAGCTCTTAAAATCCTTAGAACCCCATAAGTGAGAAAGGCACAGAAGATATCTTTTGTTAAGTTAATGAGGTGACTTTTGGACCTCACCTAAGGATGGGAGCTGGTTGCCAGCAGACCCAATCTTGTTATTAAAGGATGAAAACTTTCAGTCCCACCCCTGGACCTCTGGGGAAGAGAGGCGGGCTGGAGGTTAATTCAACAGCAATGATTCAATCAATCACGTCTATGAAATGCAATCTCTAAAAAAACCCAAAAAGATAAGGTTCAGAGAACTTCCTGGTGGGTGAACACGTGGAGGTGCTGGGAGAGTGAGGTACCTGGAGAGGGCATCGAAGCTCTGTGTCCCTTCCCCGTACCTTCCCCTATGCATTTCTTCCATATGGCTGTTCCTGAGCTTATATCGTCTGATAATAAATTGGTAATCTAGTAAGTAAAATGTTCCCGAGTGTTCTATGAGCTATGCTAGCAAATTCTTTACATCTGAGGAGAGAGCCATGGAAACCTCTGACTTATTGCCAGTCAGTCAGAAATACAGGTAACAACCTGGACTTGAGGCTGGCATCTGAAGTCCATGGAGGTGTCAGTGGAACCTCCAATCTACAGCCATTGGGTCACAAACAAGTAATATAATCTGGGTTTGCGGTTGTCATCAGAAGTGATGAGGAGTGAGGGGCAGTGTTGTAGGACTGGCCCTCAACCTGCAGAATCAGATGCCATCTCTGGGTGCATAGCATCAGAACTGAGGTGAAATATAGGGCACCCAGCTGGTATCTGGAGAATTACTTGGTGCTGTGTGAAAACACCCCTCCTTCCCCATATCGGAAATTGAGTCTCAGAACCATTTTACCACCCCGTGAAGCTAGTCCTGTTACTGTCCTCACTTTATAGTACTTGCCCTGGGTAACAAAGTTTTTAAGTGTAGGAAACATGGGATGCAAACTTAGCTAGCCTGCCTCAGACCCGATGCACCTAACATAACCGCTAATTATGATTCTTCAAGTATCTTTTTTGATTCTGTCTACATTTACATTGATGAAATGTGTCATGAATTAATACCCCTATAACTATCTTTATCTCACACAGATAGAAACATTACACAAATTCACTGGAAATGAACAAATAAGCAATATCAACAAAAAAGACCCTAGGTGTCTAAATTTGGAGTGTCTTTTTTCCTGAATTTGCCCATATTTTTCATGTACAGTCCATGCTCACCAGTTTTCTTAAATGCCAGCTCTTAGTTTGATTTGCATTTATTTGTTGTTTGAAAGTTTGAAACATTTCCATTCAGAAGCTTCAAAAGTGCCTCAGATTCAATATCTCAAAAGAATAAACTTGTCAAATTTTCCCCAAATCCTACACTTCTTTTCCTTTACCCTATTTCATTCAAGCAATCCCTTTTCAGGTGCTCAAACTAGATTGTAGGAAGAATCATTCTGAGCCTCCAGAGACTTTTGACTGGAGTACCTACCTACTTACTCATTAGTTGATTGGTTCATCCATTAGATAATTCATGTATTCACTATTTGCTGAGCACTTACTATATGCTAAGGGTGGGAATATAGCAACAGACAAGAAACAGTCCTACTGTTACGGAGTTTATGATTTAGTGGTGCAGACAGACATAAACAAGAAAATGCATGGAGCCAGTACTAGGTCCTGGGATAACAAGGTTTTTAGTATTATGTCCCCTGTTCTCCAGGATTCCAGGAAGCGGACCTCTGACCTGATTAATGATAAAGGCTTATGGTAAGTGGTGGAACAGATCTAAGAGCAAAGTACATTTGAGTGTGGGGCAGGAAGAGGGCTGGTGCAAGGGAAGATAGGAAGTACATAACCTTGCTTAAGAGGTTAGGAAGACTTCACAAAAGAGATGACTTTTGGGCCGGCCGAGTGGCACGGTGGTTAAGCGCTGGCTTGGGAAGCCAGTGGCCCCGGTTCGGTCCCACACGTGAGGGCCAGTGACACGGCCCTCAAAAAAAAAAATACATTAAAAAAAAAAAAGAGATGACTTTTGAGTTTTGAATGACAATGTGGTGGGGAAACATTGCAATACAAGACAGAGCATACGCAATGGTAAGGCAGCAAGAAAGAACAAGGTATGTTGGGATCCCCAAAAAGAGCTCCACTCTGAGAACCTCGGGTGTGTCTATCAATATGGATGTATATGCAGGGCGGGGTTGGTAAAAAGTAGTGTAACAATATTAGATAGAGTCCATAAATAAATAAAGGGGCTTGAAAATCCTACTAGGGATTTTGGAATATATTTCACAGAAGATGGTGAGTCCCTGAAAGATTTGAAGTAGAGCAGTGACATATTTCCCTGTTGGGAAAAATAGCCTTTCCATAAAAAAAAAAAAAAAAAAAAGAACTGTGAGGGAGTTAGAGAGATTAGTTATAATGATGAGCAAGATATGATAAAGAACAATAGGCCAGAGTTAAATACTGGAGTTGCCAAAAAAAATGTGTACAAGTGAACACTTTGGTCAATGTTGCTCAAGCAGTAGTTTGCTGTCATCAGAAGTATCTAGATGCTGATGGTAACCACTTTGAGCACCTCTTGTAATTGCAGAAGTCAAACGTGACTTGTGTTCATCTTTTGTTATCAGCATGTATTGAGTATGACTATTTTAATACAGTTTTCCTTTCTGAAAATGAGTATATATATATATATATATATATATATATATATATATATATATATATATATTGGCACCCTCTGTATGTTTAATCACTGAATAGAAAGATTCTAGAGACAGGTTATAACATGAGTGGAGAAGAGAAGGCTGACATTTATGGGACAGTAAGTATGGGTCATGGACTTCAGTACTATCCCCATTGATAAGTGAGGAATTGAAAGAGAGAAGAGATCTTATAATCTAGGGAAAATGAAACAGAGTGTATTTCTACTGCATCAGAAAAAAACAAAACATACTTTGGTGCACCTAAAGATAAATCAATTGAAAATAAAAATATTCCTCTTAGGCTGTATTATCGGTATCTATAAAACTTCCTGGTGGTTATAGGCACTAATGAATTTTTGTTGAATGAGTATGATAAATTAGCATAAGGACCTGAATATATGTTACTATCCCCTCCCCCATTAAATTACACCCTTCTTGAAACCTTGGACTTACTCCTACTCCTCATTTATCTTCGGTAACAACTATCTCGCTGTTAACTGAATATTGATATTAGATACTTTCCTTTTCTGTTAAGAGCAGTGTTCAAGGAAGTAAGGAGCTTTTTCAGACCAGAGATCTGAAAAGGCATTTCCCAGCCACAAAGGCCCTGATTTCACCTTCTGGAGAGTACTCATAGTACGTGAGTGTGTGCGTGTGGTGGGGTTTTACTTGCAGATGTGCCCAGGGCAGTGGGAAGGGTATAGGTTTTATAATTGAACAAACTATTGAGCCTGTATCTGGGTTTACTAGAAAAGTAATTTAACCTTTGAATTGCAGTTTTGTTTTTGCTGTTGTTGTTGTTGTTTTATTAGTAAAATAGGATAACCTGCTTGACTATCTCATAAGGTTGTCATGAAAGCAGGTGAGCTAACACACGTTTTGATACTTATAAATTATGAAGGGCCTTTAAGCTCAGCTGTTGTGCTGTGGTGATGCTATTCTTGTGATGATGATGAAAGTGATGATGATGATTACTATAGAAAGAAACAAAGGATCTTCCATAGGAGTATTTCATGGAAATTTAATATAATATAAATATCGACTTAAACATTACAAGCATTGTTTTCAAATAGTGCACTCTTTTCTAAAGGCAATATTTTGAACTCCTTTCAGCTGAGTACCTAAATACATTTCCTTTTAAGTATTTTATATCTGTATAGAGCTTTAGTCTCTGACTTCACCTACTCTAAGCCTGAATGTTTTAATTCGTTCCCCTAATTACCTCATGCCCATCTGTCAGAATTATTGTAAAGCACATCCTTGTCTTGAAATCTTTTCTTCCATCCTATCTTTCAAAACTCTCTGCTTTCCTTTATTCATTTCCCCAAATACCTCACTTCCTTTGCACAGCACTTTCTAACTCATGACTTTCTCATTCTCATAATACATTACATGTTGAGGGATTTATCAATTTATTTGTTATAAACAATAAGATATTATAGTTCAATTTAAAAAACAATTTTATTAGATTATAGGTTTGCTAGCAATAAAGATTCAAGATTATTCTATGTTAATGGCACTCTTATTCATTTGCATCCAATAAGTGTTGTTTGAAGAGAAAAGGCTAATAACAATTTAAAAGTAACACACAGCAATTGTAGCAATTTCACATGTTGTGTACAAATATATAAGTATATACAAGTGTGTGTGTGTTTGAGTGTGTGTGTGTGTGTGTCTGTGTGTGTGTGTAATTTACTCTTTATAACAACCTTCGAAAGTAAGTGTTATTATTATCTCTCTTTTGGAAAAGAGGACATTAAGGAGCAGAGAGATTAAATAACTTCACAAGACTGTGTACAAAATAGTGACAGATCTTACTTATTTTACAGAATTAAAGATATTTGGCTCCAGAATCTGTCCTCTAAGCACCACATAACACTGTGTAAAGTTGAATACAACAAAGTGAAATTAAGGAGGCTGTTCTGTTGGGTCATGCATGGGAGTATGGCATACATGTTAATGTTATCTTTTATTTCCCTTACAGTGAAAAGAAGTTAAGAACTGTTCTAAACCCTTAGAGGGTAGGTGACAAAACCAAACCTGATATTTCCCATCCTTGCTTTTCTCACATCTCATCACCCAGTTCATTAATCACTCCTTTATAGACAACGTGAATGCTAATTTTTTTAACCTATGTATTATGCTCCTCAGTTTGAGATGGGTCTTGGTTTGTATTAGAAGACAGTAATCATGGCTGTATCATACTATATGACACATTATGGAGGCAAAGAATACTAATTTGCTATTCAATGTAATGATGAATGGGAACAGAGGTGAGAAAGAGAAGATAATAGCAACAATATAAATATGTATAATATACTTTTGATTTGGAGCAGTAAAATGAGATAAAGAATTATATTGTTCATAGTGTTTCTATGATGCATCAATTAATATTCTGCTAAACCCATAGTATTCATATCTTCTCTCTCCTTTTCCACAGTCCTGTGCTTAGCATGTATCTGCGATGGCCACCTAACTATGGGAAAATGCTCTCAATTAGAGCTATGCAAACTTTCAGGTTATCCTAGTTTCCCTATAGGATCTCAACTCCTTCCAGAACTGTTCCTTGACAGCTCAAACTATTGGGTTGACGGAAAAGTCATGACATAGTTTTTCTATGTTTTTCATTGCAAAAATGCGTCATGACTTTTCCCACAACCCAATACACTGATTTATGCCTCAATACTTGCTGACTAGAGTTTTTCACTTGGCTTGTGTAACTGCTTCTATTATTGGTCACCTTTCTTGGTATGACAGCCTCCTTTTCCTCTTTGGACATTGAGTTCTTTCAGGGAAGGAACTTTTTGTACTATCCACCTTATCGCCTTATTATGCCCAGTTCTTGCCAAGTACAGAGCTTGGTGTCATTTCCGTAATTACTGCTCACACCAGGAGGCAAAGATGTAGTTTATTGAGATCAGCAAACAACCAAAGAATAAGAGTAATAAATTGTTACGTGCAAGCAAACTTAAAAAAGAAAAAAAAAAAAGCTTTGAATTTTTATGCCTTGGTAAAACCAATAGCATTTTATATAAGGGAAATCAAACACTGTAAGTCACCTATTTTCAAACTATTGAAGATATTGTTATCCTGTTTTTGAGAGCTCATCACTGGAAATATGTTCCCCCTTGTTCTTCGAGTCTGCATCTATCCATAAAAGACTAACACAAGCATAACTTTCCTTTGTAAGCCCAAAAACATTCAAAAATCTCCCATGAATTATTTACATGGCAGCCCCAATCAGCAACATACCTGACAGACTCCCCAGCCGAAATGAAAGTGTGCTGTGTAAAGGTGCCCAGGGAGGCTGGCTGCCTCCCACTGTGAGGTTATAGACAGAACTAAGTCAGCACACATTATATGGCAGCGCCGACATCAGAAGGAATCAGATCCTTTGATCTCAGACCTCCATAGGAAGCTTAGATCTCAGACAAATTAGATAAAAAATGAATTTATAGCAGATATCTGTCCTAAGGCATTCAGCTGAATGTTTGGGTTTTAGGGAAGGAAGAAGATTGAGTATCAAAACATATGAATTGCCATGCCTCCTTTCCACCTCTGCCTTGTTGGTGAATTCCCATTAAAATGGAAAGATGGGATTTCAAATTGACCCTCCATACCTCTCAGAGTCCCAGTGGTGGTTTTGATCAAGTTTTAGGAAGAATGATATAAAATATGGGAACATATATCCCTTTGCTATGAAAAGAAGGACTCAGTGGTTTGGGGTCCTTCCAGGTTCAACCACAGTCAGCTGTAACGTTTTTTTAGTTATTTTCACCCTCTTTTGTCTTTTCCAAAACTTTCTTGGGCAACCATTACATGGTGTGCCTGTGTGTTTAACTTGTGTGGGTACTAGTCACTGGCTTCTTTTGCAAAGCGGACATCAACAATGAATGTCTCCCCAGTTCCCACTGCACTCCCACTGTTCATGGTTTCCTAGTCTGATCTCTGTGTGCTGCATTCAGTGTTGAATGACCTGGATTCAGTCCAGAAGGCCCAATATAATCACCTGCACCTGGGAACCTAAGTAGACTCTAAAGCAGAGATGGACAGCCAATCGACCAACATAAAGAATGTACTCCACCTTGGTTTCTCCCTTGTCAACAAGGGAAAACCCTCTGCCCACATACTGAGGAAGGTATACTCATATGCACTAGTTAATAAATAATATCAAATTATTAATTATAGCTTATTAATTGATAAATATTAATCAATAAATTGCTTACAATGACCTATGTCTTTTCTAGATTATTTGTTCAAGTGAAGACTTATCATTTATTATCAATAAGCAATGCATGACAAATCAGGAAGGTATGAAAAATTTTAAAAGATGAGTGGAAAAATGCCTTTAATCTCACATTATATCACAACTGATCTCCATTTTATTGTTTTTGGAATACTCTAGCAATGGAAATGTTTTAATAAACCTAATTTAACTTATCAGTAATCCATCTAGAATTTACTTTAGTGTACTTTTGGAAGTGTGAATCTAGATTGATAAATCTAAAGAGTCAAATTTATCAGCTCCATTTATAGAGTAACACTTCTGTTTTCCTTTATTTTTATCTCCTTTATCATATATTACATTATCTCCTCTATCATATATTACATTTCTGTATCTATATCTAATTGAGATTATTTCCACTAATGTGCCCATATTTTCTTATGTCAGTATCACATTATCTTAAGAATAGCAACATAAATATGATCTCTCTGATTGACTTACTCTTTTCCACAATGATAAAATCAATTTTGAGTAAAAAATTAGCTTTGTATTATTCATCTATATTTTCTGAAGAATTTTAGGATCATCTTATGCTGTTCTACTCTGTATAAAATAATTGGAACTGTGTTAAACCCAAGTTAATTTAGGAATAATGGAGGTCTTTGCAATATTAGTCAATCTAATTGGAAACATGTTAAATAATTACATCATCTGTAAACCATCATGTATTTTTCTCTAGCCCTGTACTCTTAATTTTGCTTTATAGCTGTTT
Organism: Aselliscus stoliczkanus; assembly: GCA_033961575.1. Taxonomy (NCBI): domain Eukaryota; kingdom Metazoa; phylum Chordata; class Mammalia; order Chiroptera; family Hipposideridae; genus Aselliscus; species Aselliscus stoliczkanus. Next base: position 69,063,133 of record CM066733.1, read on the forward strand.
TTTTTAGCATTCCAAAATATAGCTTATAATATTATGGTAAGAATGAGTTATGTGTCTTATCCTCATTTGAGTAGGAATTCTTCTAATATCTCATTGTTAAATGTGATATTGGATCTTGGTTACAAATAGCATTGGAACTTTCCATCTTATTTATCAGGTAAGCACTTATTCCTAGTTATTTTTTTAAAGTTTTCTTAAGGAATTAAGGGCTAGATTTTATTCATGTTTTAAATTAGGAGATGTTCATGTTTTTTATTATACAACATGGACATGCTATTTATTAATAATTTCCAAATATAGTTTTACTCTCCTGGGAACTTGGGACAATTTCTAGTCCTGAGCTGTTTTGCTCTTCATTGATTCCAGACATCTTGAGGCCTCCCCTCTCCTCTCCCTGTCATTCTCATCGGCTTGTACTTACAAAGGTACATTGATGGGTTTTTAATTTTACATTCACAAAACACACCATCCATCATTGACAGGACTCTAAAGTGGTAGAGATAAATCCTGAAGTTGATGGTCATAGTCACAGATGCATGATATCTTGCCATTCTTACACATCAGTTTTCCACTCCCAACACTGGCATATTGATTTCACACACACACACACACACACACACACACACACACACACACACACGGCTAAAGGTCAGTGTATGATTAGGGGAAGGCACACTGAGTGAGGTCTACAGCAGTAGCTATCCTGCCAAGACAAAGGCAGTGACAAGGAATTTGGGACAGAAGACTCAGGTGGCCAGCACAAAGCACTGCTTAGAAGCAAGCAGTCACATTTTGCCCATTGTTAGGACCTAAAAGATATGCTGCCATTATCCTGTTGCTAATTTTGTGAACCTGAATAAACATTTACATCTCTTTTAGAAAAGTTAAGGGTACTTTTTGTTCTTATTTTTGTTTTTCCCAGCAGTTAAAAACAAACAAACAAAAAAACCTGCTGGAATCCAGGGGTCTCTGCAAAACGGGAAGGAAAAGAAGAGAGGCCCATTTCATCTCTCTATCTTCATCATTCACTCAACAATAAGTATCAGTGGTCTAATATTGTAAAGCTCTATGGTAAAAGTGCTGCTGGGATTAGAAAAGATATAGAATTTATACAAAAGGATTTGGACAAGACAAACACAAGTAACTATATTCCATATAAAAGGTGTTAAGTGAACAAGAGGGAAGTGTCAAAATGATGAAACAGGGACTATTCCTTTCAGATAAGAGAATTTGTAAAAGAGAAACAATAATTGATCTGAGCTTGGAAGGAACAGTACACTTCAGATATGTGCATACACTGGGTGTTAGGATATTAGACAACTCATAACTACTGTTGAGTGAATGATGAAGATGTAAATTCTGAAACTGGAAGGCATATGTTGTATGTGGGCATACTGTCCTAGAGGGAAAAGAGATAGTGAGTGGAGGAGTGGGCATCTGTAAGAAGCATATTCACTGAGACTGACCTGAAGACACAGCTGTGAAATGAAGCAGGGGAAGATGAAAACCGAAGATTCTGCAGAGGTGGAATTGATAAAACTAAGCAAAGACCCAGGGTGAGAAGGAGAATGAAGGATAATCAAGCCCTGAGCAAGTGGGGTTTGAAATATTGTTATATGATTTAGGAGCAAGAGGGATTACACATGTAACTGAAGATAATGACATTCTTTCTCTCATTTAGCATTCTGTCTCACCTTTCAATTCTTCAAATACATGTTGTTTGTTGTGATTGTATTACACTTAATTGTTTATTACTTGGAACTGTTCTTTCATTTTCCCTAAAATATTATTATTGTATCCCAACCATATTGGAAACTTATAAGAATAGGGGACCACTTATCACCTCTTCGTAAGTATACAGAGAGGAACTTAAAAGGTACTAAACAAATATCAGGAGGTAAATAAATACTTATATAATATCTACTAGTAGATAAAATCTAATAGCATCCACTAAGTCATTCCAGCAGTCTCTCATCTAAATGTTACAAAAATGAGTAATAGCTTTTGCCAGGGTTCCTCTACTGTGGTATTATTGACATCTTGCGCTAAGTAATCTTTATTGTGGGGGTGGTTTTTTTTTTATAGTATCCTTGATCTAACTAGATGCCTCTCCCAAGCTGTGAGACCAAAATTTCTCTAGACATTGCAAATGCCCTCTGAAAGTAGGATGGCCAACTGGCCCAATTTGTCTTGCGACACAGGGATTTGAAGTTTAAAATTGGGAAAGTTCTGGGAAAATCAGGATGAGTTGGCCACCCTACTTGGTGGACAAAATTGTCCCTGCTTGAGAATCATTGGTCTATGGGGACAGAGAGCCATCAAAGTACAATTAACTCAAAAAGGTCTTAAGTGCTACTATGAAAGCACACCTTTAGAATTCTTGGAACCCAAAGGGCAAATATTCATTTTCATTGAAGTGGCAGGGATTGGGGAAGACTTTGTGAAAAAAAAAGGGGACACTTCAAGTGGTGCTTCAAAGCTTGAGGATGCTTTAGCAAGTGAAGACGAGCAATCCAATTGGAAGAAATGATGCAAGCAAATGGCTGGGAAGGCGTTAGACATGTCCCTGGATGAGTGAACACTAATGTGGTGAGTGAACTATAAAATAAGATTACAAAGATAGAATGGAGTCAGGCCTTGAAGGGCTTTGAATCTTAACTCACAAGAGAAACCAACCATAAATAACACATACAGTATACCAGGAATAGTTCTTCATACTCTAGTGATATTAACTCACTTAATGGGAACAACCACCCTAAGTGTGGGCAATATTATTATGTCAACTTAATGATGAGGATGCTGAAGTGCACAGAGAGGGTAGGTGACTTGTTGGAGGCCACAAAGTAAGTCAATAGGAGAGTCAGGGTTAAACACAGTCTGCCTGACTCCTAGGTTGCCTGTCCTTAATTGTTACATTCTCCTGCCTCTCCAATTGACAATGAGAATTCATTAAAACTTCTGAGTAGCAGAGTGACAAGAGCAGATATAAATTTTTAAAGCTAGCTCAGATGGCTCTATAATGCCAAAAACTCTGGTTGGTAACAGTAAAATACGAAAGATACATGCTTTACCCCCATTTTCCCCCATCGCGACTCTCTACCACCCACCCTGATTGCATCCATACAATTTTTGACAAAAGCCATAACAGGGTGAATTTACAGTCTAAATCTACTGGACAGTGGGAATGATTCCGTCAGCTAAATAATTTGTGTGCTATGGTAATGCTTAGTGAATGCAAAGTGCTTATGAGAGAGAGTGAGAGCCAATCACATTATCAGCAAATGCCAAAAGTTTAAAACCACAGAGGGACAAGAAAGACTAAAGTGCCATGGAAATAATGAAATAAAAGCAAATTTATTTAAAGTTAGCAATAGTTAGGTGTTTTGTAGCTGGTAGTAATTTCCGAAGAAAAGCAGGAGATGGCTCATTACTTGCCTTGGAAACACAGCTCTTTAGATTTGGACAAACCATAGAAGATAAGGAAACAAATTTCCTGTGATCCCTAGGGGAGGATTCAGATAACACATCTTTCTATTTTTAAGCTGGATGTCCTAATAAAATGGCCTCTTTGGTACTCCCATCTCTTCAATCTAAACTCTTCCACAAGAGGCCTATCCCTTGTCTCATTCCTGATAATTTATTAATAAGCCTCCACATAAAAAATGTTCCTTAATAAAACACCAGGCATTGTAGACTGCTTAATATAGTTAATTTGAGCAGGGCAACTGAGATTCATGTAGATGGCCATATTAGATTAGGGGAGAGATTAGCATCACTCGTGCCATTCCCTGAAGAATGCAGCTGAGTAGGCCGTTCTTCATTCACTGAGCTGAGTTCAGATAACCATTTGCAAACACGTTTCCTGAATTTGCATGCAATAGTAGCAACAAGAGGCTTCTAGAAACCAAAGTTAAAATGATATTAGATGGAATCTAGAAAGAATTCCTGTCCCCTTCTCTCTGTCTCCATTCTTCTCATACCCATCCACCCCAAATCCCTGCCAATCATTGGAAAAAGTATAAAGAGCCAAACAACCTGATACGTGCATGCCTGTGCACTCGCACGCGTGCGCGCTCTCGCGCGCGCACACACACACACACACACACACACACAATCGCCAGAGTTCTTTGAATTAATTAGACACAGAACAACACTGGACAACTATTGTTTGGTTAAGCATTCACTCAGAAGTTTTAAGATTCCTATTCCCTTTCAAGCAGAAAATATCATGATAATTGGCTATTACTTAGAAAAATAGGAGTATTCTTCCCTTTAGAGTATGTTTCAAAATATTTCAGATCCATGGAAATTATATGAATATTTTTTATACACCATATCTGTACCTGGCAAATCCATCTTGTGTTCTGCCCACTACCTTTCCATTTTCAATGTCCTTAGAAGGACAAGGGCAAAATATCGATCTGAAGCAAATGCCTATCTTTTCTCTGTTTGGCACCAATTCTAACAGTGATTTAGCAATATAACAAGCAAAATCGTCTGGCATAATGCACAATGCAAGCAAATAATATTATACATTTTGCTAAAAGAACAACTAAATAACAAAGAAGAGCTTAACAAAGCTGACTCATTTCTTGAGGGTTCTATATTCAATCTAATTTGGTATTTGGCAGCCACACTCTCTTTTTTCCCAAATTCAGTAATGTTGCCAAACTGGCAGCTTTGCAATAGCTAAGGGAAAGATTATATGCCTATATTCTGGTTTTCGCTTGCTCTGTGTGACAAATTCATGTGTTAAACCAATAATCTTCTGCTAAGTAAGAAAATGTAAATACCAACTTGAATAAATTGGTTAATAGATGAGGGAACAGCTAGACTTGTGTATTCCTATGCTGGTGTATTATTTTCTTGAGAAGATGTTAACAAAGACTAAAAAAATGGCTATAAACTAAATTGATGCAGAAACTGACAGCCGGGGAGAGGGAGGCTATAGTTTACCCACACTGGGTCTCTCTAGTGGAGATCATCCCCATTTTTCAAGCTTACCTTCTCCCATTATGGGGTCTTCTTTTTTAGTCTCTACCTGGGATCCTTGGTGCTTGGATGAAACGTGGATATGATTCCTTTGATCATTAGTCTGGGATTCAGAAATATCTTCACTTTTGGTTTCTAGATTAATGAGAAAAAGAAGTAAGTGTTTCTTGGGTTTTTTTTAGAATAAGATAACATTTTATTTGCAAATGGGTTTTAAATATTATGATATTTTCCTTGTATTCTCCCACAAAATGACTGTGAGATATATGCAATAGAATGCATATATTATATCCAGAGTTTAAAGAATAATGAAAATCCCATATACTGACCACCAACTTTTAGGTATAAAACTTTACTGTCCAATATGGTAGCCACCATATGTGGCTACTGAACATGTGAAATGTGGCTAGTTTGAGCTGAGATGTGCTGTAAGTGTAGCATATACACCTAATTTTGAAAAAATATGCAAAATAACTAATATAGTTATATCCATTATATGTTGAAATAATTTTTGATATATTAGCTTAAGTGACTCCTAGAAAAATTACATTATGTGCCTCACATTTGTGGCTCATGTCATATTTTTATTGGACAGAGTTCATATAGAACATTACTAATACTTTTTTTATCTTTTTATTTTGAAGTAATTATAGATTCATAGGAAGTTGCAAAGAAATATACAAGGAGAACCCATATAAATTCACCCAGCCTCCTTCATTGTTAGCAACTTGTGTAATTATAGTATAATATCAAAACCAGAAATTGACATTGGTATAATCCACAGAGCTTATGCAGATGTGCACTTTTGATTGAAGAATTTATATGTTCAGTCTACTTCTAACTGAAGAGATGCTTTATCTTCCCTTATTTACTAAGTGTATTAATCAAAAATATATTTATGTTGCTCATGCCAAGCACTGTTCCAGGCAACAGGAAAACATGATAAGTAAGAAAGACCTGAACCCTACTCTGGAAGAGCTTTTATCCTAGTTTGGATGGCAGAGGATAAGCAAATAAATCTGTAACATAATGTCAGATAATGCCATATCATGGCATATGATGATTTCTCAAAGAAAAGCACTTTTGTGATTGAGCTCCGAGCTTAACTAACTGCTTTTGCATGGAACACTATTTTTACATTGAAAGAACTTAAAGGAATGATTGCGAGACAAATTATGGTTATTCATACTTTGGTATTTGGCATATCCATAGATATATAGAGATAGAGACAGAGATATATATTTAAGTGAAAGAAATCAGCCTGTAACTTCAAAGAAACAACTGACAATATTTGTCAGGAGTGATCAAGTTCAAGCTGTCATGGGAAATTTAGAATTTTGGAAAACTTGTATCATCTACAATCTTCAGATTTCTAACTCTTAAAGGGCCATGTGGATATTAACGAATCTGATTTAAAAATCATAGAATATAATATGTGAACATTTGAAAGATCTTCATAACTCAGTGAAACTATATTTTCCAAATGGCCAAAACATAATGTTTCAAAATCCAGCATGTGTAAAAACGCCACTGAAGTACAAAGTAGGCTAGTTGATTTTCATGTAACAGGGACAAAATGTACATTGAGATGTACCTTTAAGTAACTACCTTTTGGCTGGTTTGGGCACAGGATAAAAGAAGATTATCCACAATTATCTCTCAAGGTTACTAAAATACTCTTCCCCATTCTGATATGAACTGTACGAGGCTGGATGTTCTTCATAAACTTTAGCTAAAACAATACATTGTAGTGAATAGAATGCAGAAGCTGCCTAAAGAATCCAGCCAACTTTTCTTAAGGCAGCATTAAAGAGGTTTATAAGAATGCCATTCTTTTCACTATACATTTTTGGAAATATAGTTTTTAAAATAAAAAAATACATTAATTATGTTAACATATAATGCATTATTATTTTAAGTTTAAAATGAATTAATAAGTAAATTTTATATTTTCTCATTTAACTTCTAATTTGGAATTACTGACAGAGAGAACATACATTGACGAAAGCTCTTGGGAGTTTTCAATAATTATTAAAAGTTTAATGAGGTCTCAAGATCAAAATGTTATAAACCGCTGACAGAGACCATATAACTGAGTCAAAGAACCATGCTCTCTGATGAAGATGAGAACAATGTAATTTTTTTGATTCTAAAATCATGAAATGTTAATCTTAGAAATTTGAAAAGTACTGAAAAATATAAAGAAGGGCATTCAAATTACTCATACCAAGTAGATTACTGAACACTTTTTTTTTCATAAAGTTCCTCCTAATCTCTTTACATTGTTTTTTTAAGAAAGTTAGGAATCTGTGTCCAGACAGGAAACTATGGGAATTTAATCAAAGGAAATGTGGCCACAGATGTTCAAATGTTGAAAGAGCAAAAAGAGACACTGAAGTGACTGATGCATTAGTAACAGAAGGAAGAAGCTTCTTCTATTGCTGGGGGATCAAAAGAGAAGAGGTGGGGAGAGCAGAGATGAGTGAGAGGTCCCTCCATGGCTTTAGTTATAACATGGAGGGTGAGAATTAAATCACCTACATCACATAACCACCTGAGATTAAAAATTACAAAAGTTCTTTGCTTTCAAACCAGAAAGCACTACACACACACAAACATGCATGTGCGCAGACACACACACACACACACACACACACACACACACACACACACACACAGATAGAACTTTAGATTTAAAAAGAAAGACCAAAACTTTGGCATCGGCAAATCACAAGCAAAATCCCAGGGTGAGACCTTGTTCTTCATAAGAAAGGCAGGACTCATCAAGCTTCCTTGTAGTTTGTCCAGCCTGATCATGACAGGGAGAGAAGTAGGGATACGAGGCTGAAGTTTGGTTCAAAATAAAGAGTGCATCCCTCAGAAACCCAAACACGGTGACTCTTCTAGTGGTGGCACCAGGCTTCTTCCTATTTTTATTTTGACTTTCTCGCTCTGCCTCTCCTCATTTTGCCTCTTATATACTTCCTCCTGCTTATCACTTTGGTTTCCCAATATCTTCCATTATCACAAGTGTTTCATCCACTCATCTGCTGGGGAGTGTGGTGTGACTGGAGTACGGAACTTGCCAGGGTCTGATTGCTTCTTTCCCTCTAAGAAAAGAGTAGAAAGATAGAACAAAGACTCTTTTACAGGACCTCTTTCCCTCAGTGATTCTCCATGTCTCTAGCCACAAAAAGAAATGAACTGCTTCTGGGAAAAAGTCTAAGAACATAATTTCTATGACCCTTGAGGAAAAAACAAAACAAACAAACAAAACACCAAGCACTCTCTTCCCTCTTTTGAAAAAGAGGACTTTGCCCTTAATTCTTGAACTCAGCTTTTGGAGGGTTACCTGGGCACTGGAGCACACATGTTTCAGAGTGTGAATTCTGGAGACAAGCTGCCTGGCTTCTTCCTGACTGGTTGACCTTGGCCAAGTTACTTAGACTTTTTGTGCCCCATGCTCTACCTGCATAGGGCAGACACAGTATCTAATACCTACTTTATAGGGTGTTGTGAAGATTAGATAAATTCATGTGTCTAACATATAATACGAAGAACCTGGTCCATAGTGAGCTTTTGTTATTATTGCTGTTATTTAAATTAGGCAAGCCTTGTCTTTATTATATGAATTGAACAAGCTAACTCCACGTGGTTTAATATATTGCCAAAGTTCATAAAAATTCCTCTGTGGGGGAAGGAAAAAAAAACATTAACGTATTATACATGATCCATTTTTTTCTCCAATATTTTCATTCTTAAAAAATCTACATACTTCTGCTTTTGTGTTTCTTAAACCAACAGCACACCAGACAGCACAGAGCTAGCCATGAGGCCGCTGAGCAGAGGGAGGCAGCCAGGAGTATGGTTGACTTCTCTGACCTAGTCACAGTGAAGACCGCAAATGGCCTGGACCGAGCTGTAAAATTGGCTCCTGTTTAAAAAAAAAAAAAAAAGTCTCAATAATAATATATTAATAGGGTGCTAATGCAATATTGTGGAAAAAAACATAGTCACAACAGTATTGGCATTTAGTAGGTCCAATAAGTATTTATTGATTAAATGATTAAATAAATGAACCAATAATAAATCCAACATTTGTGTTTCTGAAGAACTACAAGAATCCAACTCCAACAATAACAGCCAAATGTTCTTTCCAGTTCTGTCCAATACTGATAGGGGAATTCTTCCAATTTTCCTCTTTTTATTCTCAGGCTTATGAGTACCTTCTCTACCAACATAAATTTCAGTTTCACTCTTATGTTCTAATAATTAGAACAGAAATGCTCTTAGCTCCAGAATGTACAAAACTACTTGCTCTGACAAATGTATCCAATTCAAAATATGGTATGTTAACATCAAAACAAGGGAACAGGGACTCCTACTAGCAAGCCAAGAATATTTTTAATGTCAATGCAAATTTTGTTATTTGAAAAACTGGGAGTAGAGCAGTGGTAGATAGAGCCATTTGGCTATGGGACAAAATGGGTGACTTTATTTACAGAGTGTATCTTTCTAAGAATTCATCTCAAACCTCTCCACTTTTAACAGACTGATAATTTGGTTTCTCACCCATTATTATTTTTGAAACAAGGCATAAAAGAATCCAACAAAAGACCCTTTGCTTATAAACACAAAAATCTGTACACAAATATTTATAGCATTTCTGTTCATAATCACCCAAACACAGGAACAACCCAAATGTTCTTCAACAGAAGAATGAATAAAGCAACTGTGGCTTACCCAGACAATGAGATACTTACTACTCAGCCAAAAAGAGGAAAAAAAGGAGACAGGAGAAATGAAGAAAGGAGAAGGAAAGGAGGGAAGGAGGGAGGGAAGAGGGAGAGAGGGAGGCAAAGGAAGGAAAGAAGGAAGGAAGAAAGGAAGGAGAAGAGAGTGAGAAACAAACCATTAACAATGTGTAACACCTGGGAGGAACATCTAGGCCTGCTGAGAGAAGCCCATCTCTGAAGAATACATACTATATGATTACATTTATATGACATCCTAGAAAAGACAAAACTGCAGAGGTGGAGACCAGAACAGTTGTTGCCAGGGATTAGTGGTAGTGAGTGGGATGGCAGAATGTGAGGACAGAGGAAAGCATAAGGGAGACATTTTTTTGGGGAAATCTTCTGTATCCTGATTGTGGTCATAGTTACATAAATCTATACGTGTGTTTGAATTCATGAGAAGACATGCCAAAGAAACATACATTTTACATATTATTTTTTGAAATAAGAAAAATTTAAATTTGTTAATTTGGAAGGTGATAGATATGTTCATCTTAATTGTGAAGATGGTTTCGTGGGAATATACATTCATCAAAACTTATCAAATGTCATGCTTTTAGTATGTGTAGTTTATCATGTCACATACCTCAATATAAAAATAAAAAGTTCAAAAAAGCTTGCGTATAAACATGAGTTAGTTATAGTTAGTGTTTTTAAAGCAGCTTATTCAAAACAAACCAACCAAACCTAAACCTCTGCTTTCATCTGAATCATTCAGGCAAAAACTGAGTTTTTATTTTCTCTACTCAAGGAAATTCCATGTTTTTCTTTGCTGTGCTTTTCTTGGTTTGAACCTGACAATTTGAAAGTCACAGTCAAATCTTTAGTCTCTGGACCCCTGGCTGCCTCAGTCCCAAAGCTACCATAACAAAATTAGCTGGAAATGATTCTCCTGTGTGTACATCTTATACTTGAGACAAACTTGGCTTGTTTCTTACCAATTAGTTGTTTTTTACGGGCATCTCAATAAAATAAATCTAGTCCGGTTATGGGGTAATGGATTTTACTAGGGATTTGCAGAAGTTAAAAACAAAATTCCTCATTCTTTTATCCATTTTTCCAGTGATTGCTCAGAGATTGTTTACTTTGCTAAGTGGTTAAGTTATTGTTCTCATTCTTAAGATATTTATAAGCTAGTAAATGAAATGAGATACATACACATTTGTAATGCAAATCAGAATGTGACACATGCCACCAGGATAATGCAAACCAATTGTTTGAGAAGGATACTTTCCATTGATATGATCAGAAAAAGCATACCAGAGGAGAGACTGTCTAAGTGGGGTTTTGAAAGCGGAGCAAATAAAGACAGAAAGGAGAAAAGATCAATGGATGTTCAGGAAATTAATCCTGGGAAATACTGGAGATTAATGCTGGAAAGCACTTGAGACAAATTTTGATGGACATTAAATGTCCATCAAAAGGCCCTTGACTATAACCCAAAGACAATAAAGTGTTGCGGAAGGGAAAATTCCAAAGGCCTGAAGTTAGGGAGACCAGCTTATAAGCTTATAGCAGTAACCTGGGTTTAAGGGTGGAGACCACCAACTTTCAAATATTTTCAGCAGCCGAACATTTGTCAACAATGCAATCTTAGACATAATCTCAATATACTTACTTATTCATAAACACATATTTTTTTGAGCCTATGATGAGCCATGGTTTTCTATGCTGGAGAATATAATGCTGAACTCAGCAGAATTCCTGTTTCATTGGGAACTTAGGTTCTAATGGAACACAAATTACACAGACAGTAGACAAACAAGCAAATGCAGGGATACGCTGATCCCAAGTAGTGGTAAGTGCCAGGAAGAGGACTAAAGTGAGGTTGGAAGAAAGAGAATGACTGCAGGTGGAAGCAGGGTTGGAGATGGTGGTATAGCCTAAGTGATACAGAAAAGGTCTCTCTGAGGAGGTGACATGGGAAGAAACCTGAGTGAAATGATGAGTGAGCCATGTGAATTTCTAGAGAATGAGTATTTCAGGCATGGACATGACAGCCACAATAGAGTGGCTCTAGATTAGATGGCGGGGAGCATCTTTGATTCTCTCACTCTCTCCCCAGTCCAGGAGATCCTGAGAACCCCCTAGGAACACCATGGCTCAAGAAGCACAATAGACCCTGGTAATGACAATGATGGTGGAAAGGTTGGGTGGAAATTCAGTAGTACTCATTTACAGAAACCCTGCTCTCTTGGCAGTGTCTTAGGAAGTTTAGAAATGAATAACTGAGCTGGATTAGTCAACGTGTCAGAAAGACTTATGAAGATACCCTACATACTTAGTCAGAACCTCTTAACTTCTCAGTTACTCAGTATCTATGTTTCTAAAACAGGAATAGTGATTTATCCATTTATTTGTTCCTCTCTCTGACAGACAAGAGGAAAAATAATAAAACGTTATTGCAAATTTTCCACTTGATTCATAGATAAATAAAAACATAACAACAACATAAATCAATGCTCGTCACATCTATAACTTTGGAGCTTGTTAGAAATAAGAAATTTCGTTGATTGGCCTATCAATGTGGGAATGAGGGCTGCTTTCCCAAATGATCCTAGCACTAGAAATTGATATAGTTGGAAACAAGGAGTTACTCTCAGTATGTGTACTACTAATCAACATGATATCAAATTAAAACCACAATGATATATCACCTCCTCTATGTCAGAATGGCTATCATCAATAAAACAATAAATATCAAGTGTTGGCAAGGATGTGGAGAAAAGAGAACCCTCGTGCACTGCTGGTGGGATTGTAAATTAATGCAGCCACTATGGAAAACAGTATGAAAATTCCTCAAAAAATTAAAATCAGAACTGCCATGCAATCCAGCAATTCCACTTCTGGATATTTAGCTGAAGAAAAGAAAACAAAACCACTCATTCAAAAAGATATATATACGTCTATGTCCATTGGTATGGAAGCATCCTAGATGGCTATTAATAAATGAATGGGTAAAGAAAATATAACATAGTTATATATACAGTAATATATATTTCATATGAATATTATATATAATTATACATATTGGGTTGTCGGAAAAATCATGATGCATTTTTGCACCGAAAAACATTGAAAAAATATGTCATGACTTTTCCACAACCCAATATATAATGAAATATTATTCAGCAATAAAAATAATGAAATCTTGTCATTTGTGACAACATGAATAGACCTATAGGGTATTATTCTAAGTGAAATAAGTCAGACAGAGAAAGAAAAATACCATGATTTCACTTATATGGGAATATAAAAAATAAAACAAATGAATAAACAAAAGAAAACAGAAACAATCCATAGATATGGAGAACCAGCTGATGGTTGCCCAAGTGGGGGCATGGGAATAAAGTTTAAACAAAACAAGATGTGAGGGGTCGCAAAAGTACAGGCCTTTTAATCTCTCTCTCTCTCTTTTTTTTTTAATCCTTCATCTATTCTCTTCTAATTGAAATGTAATCTCATTCTGACAGAGCCTCACCTTACAGCCTTGATCTTGAAAATTATATAGAATAATTTATGGAAAAAATGATAAAGAAAACCTTTTCATGAAAATTCCTCAGTTAGTTTGCTTTACAATTTCCAGGTGGGACCTAAAATAAAGCAGTGCTCTACTCAACATGAACACCAAGCTCACCTCAAAAGCACAAATCTTACTGGGAAGTTTTGTCTACACCACATTTTACAGTTGGTTTTATAAATTATTTCTTAAAATAAATTCGATGAAATATTTAGTCTTAGTTAACCCACTGAGGAAATGAAAGGACAAAAGTCTCTAGGACAAAATGGCCAACTCTGCATGTGTTACCCTTCAAAATTGGGAATCCTAGGGTCAAAGACATGGAATATGTTTCTCCATGAACTTGTACTTAAATTAGGACAACTTCGTACATATTAAAAGAATATTTGCCCTACACAATTAATAATAATATTACCTGACCCTAGATGATATTTCCTTTGTGAGGAAATATGATCCAAAATTTGGAATTAAGGGAAAAAATGATTACAGGTCTTATCAATGTCATATTGTAGCATTTGCAAATAGGCCCATCCATGGTCTGTCAAATTCTCTGGAACATACATTTTTAACTTAATGTTTAATATTAAGTAAGGCTCAGGTTTGTTCATTTGTGTAAGATTGGTAAGCTACAAATGATTTTTGTCCAGTAAAGAAACAAAGGATATCTGTAGACATGTGGGTTCAAAGGTTACAGTTTTATTGTTTTGTATTTAAGTTTGCAAACTTATGGCAGCAGTTTCCTCCTGGCTATATGATGTTCCTTTACAGCTTTGCCATCCTCCTGGTTCCCTCATTGATGAGTTCAAGAATTTGTGGACAAGTACTCTTTATATATTTTCATGCGAGCCACATTTTTAACTTTTTGAAAAGTATATGTTATGACAGTGAGAATTTAAGTTTCATGAGGGAAAACTAATATCTGGCCTTAAATAAACATTTGTTGTTGGACTTCAGATACCTCACATCAAAATATTTGATTTCCATTGCCATTTCCCATATCTAAAAGGTTTAAATCTAGTAATGATTGTTGTGATGTATCTTTCATAAAACTGCATTATCACATGTTACATGAACTGCTTTCCAAATTACATGTCTTAAGTATCAGACTAACGTACCTGACCAAAATTATTATAATAATGAAATATAAATTTCTAGTTTTCAGTTCAGATGTGACGTTAGTATTTTACACATTTTTTAGATGGGGATTTTGTTTTCTTTTTCTTTTTTTTTTCTGGTAAGTCACAATAATGGTTGCAATATTTAAATCATTTTTTTTCATAGTAGATAACTCTGTATTCCTATCAGAATTCAACCTTTTAAAAGGAGCATATCAAAAATTGCACTCTAGGGGTTTAGATAAATAATGAAGGACAACAATAAATATCAAATCGGGATTTAAAAAAAAATTTACATTGTCACCACTCCTCCATGGGAGACTTGGCTCTACCCTTCATGGAAATGAGAGGGTAGTATATTATATAGGCTCATCTGGCTTTGAAGTTTAATTAGCATGTTACCGACTACAAACTTATTGAATAGTATTACCCTCTAATAAAGCAAAATTTGTCAATAAGGAAGATTTCTTTTTAAGGATTTATCAAGAAGAACTGGATCATATATGCAATTTACACTCACCTTATACCAATATTTCTAAAGTACCACAATTTTAAATGGATGTAGTTGCCATTTATGAGGTGGGAGGGGGCAGTAGATGAGGAGGGTAGGAGTGAAAGGTAAGAATTCATGACGCTCAATATCCCACGACTCTCTTTTTTATAAATTAAAATTTTCTAATTATTACCAACCAATGCTACCAAATGTCATAGAACTCTTTTAAAAGTAGAACATTAGAAGTAAATTTTAACAACTAGAGAAAATTGGACATTTGGATTCTTGCTTACCAGTATTCTCCCAAGGCTTAATTTTTACCTGTGTTCTTGTTTCTCACACCTTACTGATAGAATCAAGTGATTTTTTTTCCCTATAAACTACAATGACTCCTTATTCATTATAAGAGCTATTCTCACTATAAAGAAGCGGCTATTTTTTTTAAAAATAAAAGAAACATAATAAAAGCACACTGTGTTGAAATTACCTGGAGGGGAGGTGACCGTAAAAATAAAGTGCCAATTTGACCCAGAGATCAAAACTGCCAGGTTGGAGAAGCTCACATAACCCTCTTGAGTTTCTGCCTGAGTGCACCCTACAAACAAACACAAACACAAACACAAAAAGTAAATGTTAGTTACCTGCTCAGAGAAATTTCTTGAAGTCTTCTTTGTAAAGAGGCGACTGAACAATAAAGGAAAAGCATTTGTTTTTCATTAACGAAGTTACTAAATCCATTATAATGTTCCTAAACAAGTCTTGGAACCAAATAATCCAAGATAAAATGATAACAACAGCTAACATATATTGAAAGCTTAATCAGGCTTTATATGCATCATTATAAATAAACTACACAAAGCCCTATAAAATATGTTATTATCTGTATTATTTAGAGATAATGAAATAGATTCATAAAAGTTTCAACTACTTGGTGCTGGGGTAATAGCCCAAATCTTCCTAATTTTTAAGTTAGCATTTTTAATCCCTACTATACATTGACAATTTTTATTATTAAATGTTTCTCAAGGAAGAAAGACTATTATCTTTCTAGGAGGTCAGTTTCTAGGGTCTGCCTCTCTTCCCCACTCAAAGCATCTTTGGTTTACGTGATAGCCAAGTCAGGCCAATTGATCAAGACTTTAGCAATGTATCAAATTTTGACTGATAAAGGCTATACCATGATTCAGCTACTTGAATTGCCTAGGCTACGGTTTCCCTGATAAAACAGAAAAAAGAAACTTTACATCTTTTAAAAATAGACACTTATTTATAATTAAAAGAAGACAACTTAACTCAGGATCACATTCACAGTGCCATTAATTAGTCTTCTGACTCAAGCATCCTCAAATTACTGTGCTAATTACCAGCTGCTACATTCCACTCTGGAGATATCACTATGATTGGTATGATGGACAATGAGTTAGGAGAGTGATCTTAAAGTTTATAAATTGATTTGAGATCTTTAAGGCTGAAAGGTATCATAAAGACATAATCTGCTTAGTGTTACATTTTTCAATTCAATTGCTCAATCTTTTTTTGTGAAAACACTGTCTTTCCTCATCAATTTTGTGGAGCTAACTAAAACTTCCTTTCTCAAAAACATCTTTTCCTTCATCTCTTCAGAGTCCCAAAATAAATAAATGCCCAGAAAAATGGAAATAAATAAGCCAAGACTAAAATAAATGATAGGCACCCAAGATAAATGCAGTTTATTCTCTTTAAAACCTATATGCATCAAAATTATGGCCAATAAACTCTTGCAAACAATGAACTGCAGAGTACAGATGTTCAACATGAAATCGTTTGCTGCAGTTTTTCCTTTGACAAACGTCCTTATTGTTCCCATCTTTGGAGGAATACAAAGCAGCATTTAATCGAAATGTGTCCGTGGAGCACAGTGAGTCTGCCTCGTAGAACAGCCGTCAAACTGCCTAATGGAAAGTGCTTTAACTCCAAATGGGTTTGCTTTTGTGTTAAATACCAGCTTGCCTCAGAGATCTCTACAAAGATTCCCATATATATCTATGATATTCTTAGATTTGAAGCATATGTGCCCAAAAAGCTGAGGCAGTTGCTGCCAAGTACAGTATATTACCCCAGGGTTCATCATATCTCTGGAATAGGGCTTGTAAAATATACAAATGCCATTGACAGGCTCCCTGATCGAGCTGGTATGAACAATGTATGGGCTGAGGGAACTTAGCATGGGTGGGGTGTTGGGCTCGGGCAAGACTGAAATTGATTACATGACTTACCAGGGAATGAGACCTGAATATGTTTATGCAGGGCATATGGTTTCTAAAATACCTTTCCAGCCCAAATTTTCTGCCTCAACTATCCTTCTCACCCCCAGCTATACACACTAGCAAACTGTTATATCCTTAATGTTGAGACTTTATGTTCAAAATATATTAAGAACACATTTTTTTCTACAACTTGGATCTATAATTATTAAAGGACGTGAAGGGCCTTTAAATAATTGCCTTTATGTATATACATCCACTTTTTCGTGAGCAGATTATAACCTCTTTTTTACTGAGGAAGATCTACTGATACAAAAGAACAAGAAGTTACATTGCAGAATAAAAGATGTAGATGAGACATATAGGTATGATTTTGTTATTTTGTTTTACTCCAGGAAATGCTTAGAACGAGTAATGTAATCCATCCCAAATGGTCTTGGTTCCATTCTTTCTGAAGTTAAAGAGAAGTATTTCATGGTGGTTTTAAAAGGTACTTTCAAACATTGGAAATAGAATGTTTTGGTAACGTAGGCATTCTAAAAACAGAAAACTACACGAGATTTTTTTTTCCGTACTTCATGACACATGTAAAAAATGTGTGCATAGAAGACAACCTCAACCTGTTCCTCATACTTTTTCACTGTATCTCCCAAGGAGGATAATGGTGATAATACTGATCCAGGTGAATCAGTTCATTTAGTGTGAATTGGTATTGATAGAATAAAACAGCAGCTTCATTCTTCATTTGTTTTGCATGATCATCATATGATTCTAAGCTAATCAGTGATTATAACCTTGGGGTAATTGAAAGACAAATAATGGAGGATTGGGGGGAGGATAAGTATCAGGACTGGGACAAAGTAAAGTGTGGAGTCTGAGTAAGGCATGGCATAGGAATAAGGTATGGAATGTGGGTAAGACCTGGAGCATGAATAAGGTACTGAGTATGCATAATGTATAAAGTATGGTGAGGTATGGAGTATGACTAAGATATAGAGGATGAGTAAGGCATGAAATATGAGTATGAATAAGGACCTGAGTATGGGTAAGTGATGGAGTAGGAGTAAGGGTAGAGAATGTGGGTAAGATACAGAGTATGGGGAAAGGTATGGAGTATATGGAGTATGAGCAAGGTATGGAGTATAGTTAAGGTACTGGATTTGGTTAAGTTATAGAATATAGGTAAGGTATTACTATAAACTCAATGTTTGTATCCTTCAAAATTCAAATGTTGGAACCGAATCTCAAATATGATGGTATTTGGAGGTGAGGACTTTGGGAAGTGATTAGGTCATCAGGGCAGAGCCATCGTGAATGCAGTTAGCACTCTTATAAAAGAAACTACAGAGAGCTCTCTTGCCCCTTCTGCCATTTGAGGACATGATGTGAAGATGGCTATCTATGAATCAGGAAGTGGGCCCTTACCAGACACTGAATTTGTTGGAGACTTAATCTTGGGTTTCTCAGGCTCCAGATCTGTGAGAAATAAATTTTTCATTTATAAGCCACCCCCTTCCCCTCCACCACCACCACTACCAGCTTATGGTATTCTGTTATAGAAGCCTAGAAAGACAAAGACAGATACAGAGTGAGGGTAAGGTATTGGGTATATGTATGGTTTAGAGTGTGGATAAAGTACAGAATATGGGTAACGTATGGAGTAGAGGATAAGGGTAGCTGAGTTTCAGTAGTCAGGTAAATGTAACTGATGTATATATTACTAGAGCATGAAAAAAGCTGCAAATTGATGTTTTTGATACTGCTGGATTAAGATCAGAAGGTAGCTGAATTACTGTTATATGTTATGCATCCCAAAACAAAATGCCAGCAACAGCTTAATGGCATTGAAGAATGGACAGAATGACATCATCAAAACAAGTAATTTAAAATTATCTCATCATTTTCTGGCCTTTTGGCTAAGATCCAGTGTAAAATTACCTCACAATGCAGTTTTAATGTGTAATTTTCATATTAGCCAAACTTGGATAGCTTTGTTTAATTATCTTATTTTGTTAATAATTTGGTTTGTTTCTACAAATTTGTACAGGAAGCATTTTGGGCTGTCCTCTTTCCTTGGGATTTGAAACCCAAGGATTTAACTGGGTAAAGGAATCACCAAGAAAAATGAAAATATGAATCAGCAATATGAGTGTTATTTTTACCAAAGTGAGTAAAATATAGACTGTATGAGTGGAAACACAGAAAATATGGAACACCTATGAGATGATTCTCATAAAATGAGCAATATCATCTGGCCATTAAAATTGGATTATACAAAGAGAAAACGGACAGGGTGATGAGGAGAGTAACAAGCTATGGATGTTTGGGAGAAAATTATTTTTTTTCTACAGGATGAAAGTTTTGATTTTTTAATAAGTAGATAGGGTAGGGAATTTATTGGCCAAAATAGTTGAAAGGCAACTTGAAAAGAGATAGCAGTCAAATTTATAGTTCTAGTAAGAAAACAACAGAATGAAACAAGATTTAAAAAATAAAGGTTTTGGAGCTATGACATCCTTAATCATGAAATGTCAATTGCTTCCTCAAGAAAACGTTCAGAAAGGGTTAGTTCTGCTTTTGGAATTGATGAAGTGTAGCTTTGCATGAAAACAAAAACTAAAAGCTAATAAAACAGTGATGCAGATAAAACATATCCTGGGATTAATTCATTAAAAACTGTTGAATGAGAATTCATTTTCTTAGAAACTTTATCATAACAATTTTATCTTTTACCTATTTTAGAGATAAGTAACAAAGAATGAAAAAAAACACCAATATTCTCAAGAGAGGCAGGTGTTATATATCAGACAATAGAAATAATTTAGGCCAAAATAAATGCAATTAGCAGGAGAAGCAAGATTCAGCACTACTCTGATAGACTTATTCCTATGCATTTTAGCATTTCATATATTTTACGGGAGTCTTGTGAGTGACCTTGGACTCATAGCTAGGGTGGGGCCTGTGAAGTGATGGTCCTTTCTTGGAAACCAGGGATTTTGCAGACAGACAAGCTGATGTTTGAACTGATAGGTGAGTCATTTACTAGCTTGGAAAAAACATTACAGACAACTCAGAATGAGTAGAAGTGTCTTAACTGGTTTATGACGTGCACAGGAAATCTGATAAGCTGATTTTTAAAAGTCATCAATACATCTTTGCTTTTGTTGCCTGTGCTTTTGATGTTTTATCTATGAAATCACTGCCAAGACCAATGTCAAGAAGCTTATCAAAACACCAAAAGACAACAAGTGTTGGTGTGGATGTGGAGAAATTGGAACTCTTGTACACTGTTGGTGGTACTGCAAAATGGTGTAGCCACTATGGAAAACAGTAGAGGTTCTCACAAAGTTAAAAATAGAATTACTATATGATCCAGCCAGCCCACTTCTGTGTATTTATTGAAAAGAACTGAAATCAGGATCTCAAAAAGATAGCTGTACCCAATGTTCATGGCAGTGCTATTCACACTTGCCAAGATATGAAAACAACCTAAATGTCATTGGCAGATGAATGGTTTTGTCACCCCAATAAACTTTAATTTAAAAAAAAATACCCTATGAAAATACCTAAATCTGCTGTTTTTCTGGGTATAAACTTTTAATAATTTTATCTATTGCTTCTATTGAAATTGTTCTGTTTTAATTTTCTTTTTTTTAATTGTATTAAATTTATTGGGGTGACATGGGTTAGTAAAATTATGCTATTGACATGGCATCAGGTGCATGATGGGAGTCGTAGTAACTGCAATGTAAATGAGATTATAATGACATTAAAATTAGCTAAAGGTTGGATCCCAGTCATAGGTCCCAGGAATCAGCTGAGCTGAAGAAAACTGGTTCTTGTTTTTCTCCAGCTACAGGTGTTGGATGTGGTTACTTGTTACTTGTGTAACCAGGGAGGTACCTGGCTTTGTATCCTGGAGGGGGTGGTCAGTTTCCTAGTCTACTTATCTGGCTTACTTTGAAAGAATTAAGCAAGAAATGAGCACCTATGACAAGCTTTCAACTGATGGAGTGTGAACTCTAAGAAGCAAATTGATTACTATGATGAGCCCATGTAAATTTGAAATCTCCAAGAACAATCCTTGAATAAAAATATATACATCTAAAGAATCAGCATAAGTAGTGGAGACTGTAAGAACCATAGGAATTCAGATAAAGAGAAAATTAAGTGTTGATAGAAGCAATGCCTTATTAAGGGGTTATAAGGAAATAGAGATTAGAAAGATTCATTGGGGGCTAGAGCAAAGTTAACTTGTGTTCTTCTGTATAATTTTTGGTCTAAGAACTTTTGGAAAATTCTTTCTCACTTAAAAAAAGGGGAAGAAAGAAAATGTGGTATACACATATAATAGAATATTATTCAGTCATGAAAAAAGGAAATTCTGAAATATGTGACAACTTGGATGAACCTTGAGAACATTATGCCAAGGAAATAAGTCACAAAGGGAAAAATACCATATGATTCCATTCATATATATGAGGTCTCTAAAATAGTCAAACTCATAGAAGCAAAGAATAGAATGATGGTTTTCTGATGTTCACATGCACAAGATCCCGGGAAACTAAATGAAGCTCACAGTGGTGCTGGGACTGCTCAGGAAGTTAATAGAGGACAAAGAAAGGTGGAGAAAGAAAAATCAACTGGAGGGTCTGTTCTGGGCCAAGTGCTTTGCATTCACCATCACATTTATTCTTCCTATCACTGGGATCGAGTGTTTCTCCCTTGGAACCTCATTGTACCTGTGCTCCCTCATTGTACCTTGCCCCGTGTGCCAGTCTATGGCATTGTACCAAAGAATTGCCTGTTTTAGTGGGACATGTTCTTCTCCTTATATTATACCATACTGGGGATATAGGATATGACCAAAATGCTCCTTTATCACATGAGGAGGGAAGGGATGGGAGAAGGTGGTTCTTTAAGTATTTACTGCCAGCCTAAACTTTGTTTTTGCAGATGCTGGCTTTGTAGGCTGGGGATGAAGGATATTTCTTCCAAATCACTGAAGATACTGAGTGTTACTGACCTTGCTATGAATTCCTAATGGTTGAAAACATTCTCTGTACAGATGCGGTAGTAACAGGCCTCTGAATGTCACAGAAACCTACCTTTCAGCACTGAATCTGATGTCCCTTCCAGGGAAACAGAAACAGCCCAAGGCTCTGAGGAGGTCCCCAAGGACTCCACTCTACGATTCTGAAAACAGAAAAAAAAAAAAAAGGAAAAGTTGGATTCAGAAGATAATTTTGTGAAGTTATCTAAAAAACAAAGAATACAGACAGAATCTTTTATAAAGCACAAATTCAGTAGAAATAAGCAAAGGAAGGAAATAAGCATTTTCTTTCTCATGTTAAGAATATATAGGACCGGGCGAGTCGTGCGGTGGTTAAGAGCTGGCTTGGGATGCCAGCGGCCCCGGTTTGGGTCCCACATGTGAGGGCCAGTGACACTGCCCTCAGGAAAAAAAAAGAATATATAAAAATTAGCTTACAGAGAGAAGAGAAGTGACATCATTGCAGACAAAGCCGGGGCAGGACAGTGAAAAGAAGAGAGGAAAGCTACATTTTTAGAAGAGGAGAATGGCATGCTGACATTAGTTGGTAAGGAAGGAAACATTAAAAGAAAGCAAGAGAGAATTGGGTGAGTGCCAGACTTCAGCAAAGTGATAGGTCTCAAAGTGTGAACCTCAGTCCCCTGGACTTCATCCCTCTGCAAACGTGTCAGGGGGTGCATTTTTAAAATAAAGAGTGGAAATCTGATGTAACTATCCTATTTCACTTTCTTCCATGTGCAATGTTAGTAAACATAGGAAAAATAGAACCAGAGGGCCTGGACACTGAAATTAGAATTAAGCACTGAACCCTCTTGTTGATGATGTGCTTAACCAACAAGCCCACTTCTGGGTATTTATCCAAATATAAGACTAATCATTTAAAATAACATAAAACTACAATGCGGATGTGATGGCACAAAGTCCTTCAGCATACAAAATTATTTCTTCAGATACACTTCCTTGAGAAGGCCAGATTTCTGAGATGATAGGAGAGACCTACTTCAAGAATTTGCTAGGGCAGGAACAGTATCAGAATTATATTGTTTCCCCTTAGTCAAATTCTGGACATTCATATAAAGTAGAAGGAAAGTAGGCTGTGAAATAGAAGAAAGATCATAAAAGCAGTTCTGAGTGCAGCAAATGTCACACAGTGAGCACTCCGTAAATGTGTATTATGATGGATCCTAAAAGCTGTGCTGAGGACATGCTACCTGGCTCTAAAGAAAGTGTGTAACCTGTGAACAAGTTACCTGCTTATCCACAAAAACGAGCTGTGGTTGTACTGGAAGTTCTTTTCCCACTTCTCCATCTGAAGGCTGGACTAGGACTGAAAGAGCATAGGGACGAATATATATTAAGTCCCCAGTTTTCAAGTTGCTGGTATTTCTGACACATGTAAAAGAAAAAAAAAACACAAAGAACAGAATATACCCATAAGATTACAAATATCAATGCAGTAGTTATATTCCATGATTATTATCAGAGAGAATATTTGCATTTGCATCTAGAAACTTAATAATACACATTATAGTGAGCATCATCTTATAACTGAAGAATAATTACGTGTTTATTTTATGTTTACTTAGCCATAGTAAAGGATGGACTGGGTGTTGGGGATGTGGAGAAGCACAAATTACAAACTTCGATTTTTATCACAGTTTATTAATATCGGCCTCCAAAAAGCCTCCACGAGGGAACTTATCAGACTGAAATACGTAGAAGGTGGGGATGTGTTCAAGCAATATGGTAGTAAACCAGCTCTTCCCCCAAAGACCCTGATTTGTAGTGTTTTCCAATTTCCATGGTAGAAGTACCCTCACAATGGCTGATTCTGGTAACAAGATGACATCACTGAGAACTGGGAAGAGATCTCTGAGAGTGAGTTCCAGCATACCAGCATTTGACATGGAATAATTCATTTAGTACTCACAATAGCCCTTTCACCGTGTGCTTGCACTAAATAGGTTCAATAACTGTGGAACTAATTCATTAATTTATTTTAATTGAATGAAGCCCTCAGGGAGAATAATACCTATAATTAGTATATGCTGAGTACTTACTGTGTAGCAGGTACTATTCTAAGAACCCATTGCATCTTTAAAATGACATTGTAAGGCAGGTAGTCTTATTTCTACATGAAGAAATGAGGTCCAAAAAGGCTAACATAACTTGCCAAAGGTCTTACAAATAGTAAGGTCTAGAGCAGTTAATTAATAAGTGATATTGTTTTTCAGCTCTTTCTAGCACATTAATTGCTGGTGTGACTTAGAAATAAATTGAATAAATAGAATAAAATAAAATGGTTACATAATTCATGATACCTTGAAACATCTTTTCCCAGAGCTTTGGCATTTTTGATGATCAAGATAGCTTTATTAAAAGAACATTATAGATTATATATCTATTGCTGCATTAAGACTATTATATATTATACACATAGGCATGCAATAGATTTTTAGCAATTAAATGGAGATTATAGACATCATACAATGCATATATTACCCTAATATAGGGCATCCTATGGGGACATATCCTCAAAAAAACCTAGGTCAGGCCTAACAAGAAAGCATTTGATTAAAAAAGAAAAAAAAAAGTAGGCTTCTTTTGCAAGGAGAAAAGAATAAAATATTTATTTATCATGGAAGGTGTATGCCAGGTAAAGCTGACAATTAGTCCTCAAAGAGGAAATAGTGGAAGAGCAAATACAGTGGATAATAAATTAAGGAGTTTCTATAGGAAGCAATTTCCCTGTCCCCTGAGAATCCTGGGAAATGGAGGGCAGAGTGGGAATAAGTGGTCCTAAGAACTCCCTTTGGTCATCTACTGGCTAAGGCCCTGACCTCTGCCAGAATCACTCACCGGGAATTCAACATACACTAGCCTGACCATCACTCATTAGTTTGCTTAGCCTCGGTGGGTATGGCTTTGTTTTAATTGTTTTTAAGGCAATAATCTAAAGCAGGTTTTTAAAATCCATGCTATTAATTCTGTTCTTCTATGGGTCCCAGGTTACTGGAAGATTTTAACATTGTTATCAGATCCTATTTCTCCCCTAGACTATTTCTTAAATGCTTTCTGAGGCGGAACAGGACCCAGGCTAGCAGAACGGGTTAAAGCAACTGAAAGCCTCCATCAGAGATTCTCACATAAGTACATTGATGTCTAGAGACTAAGGGATGGGAACCAACTGCCTGAACACCCGCTGAGAGGCTATCTCTGACACCCTTTAAAGTTTATTGTGAGCAAACATCTCTTATTAAATGTAAACAGCATCTCACTGGAGGTCAGAGACATGCTGCTACAGCATATCCCAAGGTAATACCACTTTAAGCTCCACATAAACTCTTAAGCAGTTTCTATCCTAAAACCTGACCGTAGGTGGTACAGTTTTTTACGATATGTTATAATAGTGCAATAAATCTGTTAGCTTAAAATCGAATCTCCGTGGCCTTTTAGAGAAATCATCATTAAATGCAGGGTCCTGTTAATGATGCCATCGAAGTGAAATTGTTTAATCTGCTAAGGGGGTGAAAGGTCACCAAATGAATTTTTTATAATACATCAACTTGACACGCAATAGGGAAAACTGTAATAGATAAAAGCAAAGGAAAAGGGCACTGTCTTCTTCTGATAGGTCAATAGCAGCCAAGAGAGTCACTCATCCACTTTCCTTTCACGATGGGGCTCCTTTTGCATTTAATATGGACACCCAATTAATACCTCAGCACCACAGACAACCTCATTTTAGGTGACTTATAGCAATTTCTCCCCCTTCCCTGAAATGAAAGTGATCACAATACATCATAGCATTGTGCGAATTAACGTTAATTGATTCAAGTTACCAAGCAATGATGGGCCACTTATATAATCTAGGCATTATTGGGTGCTAGAAGGGATGGAGGGAAGATTAGATTCCAGTGTCCGTTGCTGTGACGACGGGAGTCACCTGACGCCTTGTTAGACAGTTGTAAGGTTCTATTGCTGGCCCCACTGGGGTCGTCAGTAAACTGGAGTGATGTCCAAACATCATTATACCCTGCTCCGATATTAAAGCAAAGGGATTAGCAACTTATTGCAAGCAACCTGGATTTGTCATTGTGCTGTCGTTATCCAATTTCCAACCACTAATGTGACTGTAGCCTGCAGGCAGAAAGACCTACAGCCAAACTCTAAAAAATGGGGGAGGAAAGTCCCCTCCAACCCTCCCAGTTTTAACCACTATTTAACAGCTTCCAATACCCAGTCAGGTATGTGAAAGAATTTTTTTCCCCTTCAATGCCTAAGTGCAAACTAAAAAAGAAAGATCCTGAGAATACAGAAATTTCCTGGTTCAGAGGTTACAACTATTCACTCCAACTCTTGCTTGTCAATCTGCCAGGTCCAAACTACTTACCCTGTAAAGGAGAAAATTATTTCTGCTTGCATGCAAACCCAGAACACAAATAAACAAATAAATCCTATTGGTGAAAGCTGGCTCTAGGCAAGAGCTATGGTGGGGGTGGTGAGAATGGGGGGTTAGAGATACATACTTCTTCACTCCCTCTTTAACCTTTGCTTCCTTTGAGTTACTAAGTCAGGTTCCTTTAAAAGAACCCCATGTTTTAATGAAATGTTTCAGGGTGTCCTGAGCATTTTCAACCATTGTTATTTTAAATAAGCTAGATAGGGCAGAATCTGTATGTGCCAGAAAGGGACTTGAGTTCCAAAGGAGTTTGCAAAATTCTGTAGCCTGGAAGAAGAAAGTAAGTTCTTGAAGTCACTTCAGTTTAACAAACATGTTAACTCTTCTACTATGTACACACACTATTCTAGATAGTGTGAGATATGCAAGGATAAATAAAGACCATGACCCCTGTCCTTTAGAAATGTTCTTCCCTATAGTTTATAAGGTATGAATGACTTTACTGGTTAACTTTCAGAGTTGACACGTACCATTTTACTCATACAGTAGTCCCCCCTTATCCATAGGGCATTCCAAGACCCCCAGTAGATGTTTGAAACCGGGGATAGTACCAAACTCCATGCATATTATGTTTTTTCTTAAACATACATACCTTTTCTCTTAATGGAAGCACTTTATGGCTTCTCTTTACATATCCAAATTGACACTATCACCACTCTTGCACTTTGGGGCCATTATTAAGTAAAATACGGGTGATCTACACACAAGCACTGTGATACCCAGACTGTCAATCTGATCAGTTAGATGGTTACTAAAGTGACTAACGAGTGAATAGCATTTACAGGGTTGATACAGTGGACAAAGGGATGATTCACGCCCTGGGCAGGATGAAGTGGGACAGTGTGAGATTTCATCACACCACTCAAAATGACATTGTGATTTAAAACTTATGCATTATTTATTTCTTCAATTTTCCAATAAATATTTTTGGGCCATGGTTTACTGAAGGCAAATGAAATCTCAGAAAGCAAAACTGTGTGGACTATTGTATTTCATAGTCTTTATGCTCCCTATCAAACTTAACCAGGTGCCCTTATCTGCTATAAACTCCTAAGGTGCTATAAACTCCTAATAGGGAAGGAATGTCTTACCATCTGAGTCTTTCACTCTGGCACTCCAGTATAGCAGTCCCAAACTTGGCATGTTGTAAGCACCCAATACATATTACTATAGTAACACTACAACAAATCAGTACCCACCATGCACTTCTTCTGCTCTTAGGCCACTAAATGCCTCTGGAAATCCACTACCTATCCTGGCCTGGCCAACTTCACGTTCTGGTACACTCCTCAATTGGTGTGCTTACGGTTATATTCTAATACTTATTATTAAACTCTTGAGGTTCTTTGAAATTATTAATTTCAAGTTGGGATTCAAGTAACACTAGATATAGGTTGCAGTGTGACAGGAGCATATAAAGACACAGAGTAAATATGGCACAGCTTCCAACAAGGTCAATTTAGAGGTCAGAACTTAAGTATTTTTGTTGGTAAATCGTTTAAAATAATATTTTATTATACATCCAGCATGACTATCTTATCTGGAATAATGGAAGCCCTGAATACATTTTTAAGATCACATACAAATTTTTCAAAATTTCTTGTTTGTATTGGGGCTCGGTGGCAGTCAAAGTCTGACCAGAAAGCCAGAAATCACTCACGATTTTTCTAGTGAAAGAAATTTAAGACAAGATATTGGTTACACAGGAATGTTAGAAAAGCAGAGAAGCCAAAGAGGTTGCATTGCAATTGCAAAAAGTATTTCATGATCATTTATTGTGAATGACACTGTGCTTAGGTATTCTTGGGGGTATAATAGTAAGTTGAAGCCTTGACTACCTAATAAATATTATAAAGATAAAAATATATTCAAGTTAATTTTACAAAAAACTAAATTAATGGTTAGCAGGTTCATATTGAATTAATTATATCCTTGTAATAGATATAGAATAGTGAGATTTAATACAACATTCTTATTAAATAGTTACATAAATGTTTGTTTTGCCTATCCATTAATTTTCAAATCTCTAGATTTTCATATGAGCCATATAATTTTGGGACCTAATTGCTGTTCAATTAAAGTTTGGGAGATATAAAACATTGAAATGTAAGCTTTCATAAGTCTTTATTATGTTTGTCTACAACTTCACTGTCTGTACAAGTAAATATAAATTACTTAATTTTAAGGTAATGTGGTCCAATTTTGGAAACAGAACTACATGTGTAAGTGGGTGGGGAACTGTTGGATGCAGACATGTCAACAGCAGTAATGGATTACTATTAACATCCTGTTTATAAGGAAAATAGCAGAAAAAATAGAACCTCCAGAAGCAGAATCAAAGATTTAGTGGTCTGGGGCCATTTAGTATAAGAACAATCGTCCCTAAGGGCATCACTGCAGAAACAGGGCTGTGAAATAAATGATGGTTTTAATGATGGCCATGAATCATCAATAAAAATGTGAATGGTCTACATTACTTCCCATTTAATAAAGCTGGATAATATATATTTTTCTAAGTTTAAGAGCTAAAATCTTTTTAAAACATATAGTGATAAAAAGAGCAATTTTTAATTAAATGGAAAGTTTGCTTATGCAGAGTATCTCATTACCCCACAAAAACCACATATATAAAACACCATTATGACAATTTTGCCATACACCTCACTCAACAAAGTAGTGCATTTGTACAGTGAAAAGAAGACATAGTGCAGAAATATTCTTTAATAGCAAAGCTGTGGTTTTTGCCACGAGGGAGGAAAGAGACAAGTTGGCAGTATAGGAATCTCTTCCAGGATGAACGTTATGCCATTCTTGGGAAGAAAATCCTCCCATGTTGACAGAAAGATTTTGTCCTTACATACATAAAAAAGCTGTTTTCCTAGAAAGCAGATGCCCAAGGGACATGGAGAGGTTACACAAGAGAAGATGCTACATGAGACCGAGTGCCAATAGACTCATCTAATTGTCTATCCTAGTTTTCTCCTCTGTTCTAAGTCAGCCTGATGGGTGCTCTTTCTACAGAAAAAAGGGAACTAAAAGTCTACTCATGTGATGGGTACAAAAACACACAGCTATCCACTCCCACAGTGTTTTATGCTCACCCTCACTAGAACCATTTTCAGGGCCCAAGGGTCATGTCAGTGTCACAGATAGAGTTTTATGTGAGATAGTATATTAGTTTTCCATTGCTGCAAAACAAATTACCACAAACTTAGTGGCTTAAAATAACACAAATTTATTGTCTCCAGATTGTGGGTTAACAATCCAGACAGGCTTGGTTGAGTTCAAGGCTTAGGTGGAGGCTCTCAGGAAGAATCTACTTCCAAATACATTCAGATTGTTGGTAGAGTTTATTTCCTTGTGGCTGTAGAATTAAGGTCCCTGTTTCCTTCCTGGCTGTCAGCCAATGTCCCCTCTCTATTCTAGGAATCTATCCACTTTGTTTTCTCATGTGGTCCCTTCCATCTTAAAAGCACTGACACTTAAGTACTTCTCACACTTTGAATCTCTCTGTCTTCCTCTTCTGCCTTCTTCTTTTGTCTCAACAGGAGAGCACTCTCCTCTTTTAAGGGCTCATGTGTTTAATTGGACCCATTTTGAGAATGTGGATATTCCCTCTATCGAAATGTCAACTGTGCCATATAACATAGTGCATTCATAGAAGTGTTATCTGGTCATATTCATTAGGGCAGCACATTTTTGGGGGGCCATTTTAGAAATTCTGCCAACCATAAACAGCTTTGGCAATTCAATAGCCAAACTTCCATTAAAAAATGCAGGTATACTTAATTTTCCATATGGAAAAGAATATTATTATTGTTTATCATTATTATTATTATTATTATTATCATTATTATTAAATTTTAAAGAAAGGAGGGAAAGAAATTCAAGAGAACAAAAAAACAACTTTCTATGGAAAGGAAGGTAACCAATATAAAATGTGTCCTGTCAGGATTCCAAATAAAAGACGGAATATACAAATAAGACTCCCCCATGGGAAACCCCCAGATTGAAAGGGCACATTGAACATATGTTTGTCTCTGTTCCCTCTACTGCACTGAAATTACTTAAAAGAATAAAGATACATAAAAATAATACAAATCAAGAAGGCTAAAGAAGGCAGGAGAGGAGAGAGCTGACAACAGAGGTCAACAAGTTTTGTAAGATGGAAAACAGGTTCATAGAACTGACTTAGCCAAACAAAAAAGCTTAAACCTAGATGCTTTAGAGGAGGATTAAGACTAAGAGAAGCCAATTCACTATGCATTATTTAATTAAAAATAGATAGTGCTCTATTTCTCCCCACAAAGCAGAAGCTGGTAGGTTTTTGAAAGCAGAGAGTGCTGCTCTTGAGAAGTAAATGTCCAATATGGCTTCAAAGTGTTGACAGGCATGCAACTCCATTTGATTAATAAGAGTGAACCTCTCAAGAACATCCTTGGTGCTTTTCACTGAAAAGCCTGTTTCCTAGACTAATTTCTGCTTTCTCAAGGTCAATTCATTAGCTTGTCAATGGCTCTCCAGTGAGTTCAGTGCAAGTCCCAGACTGACACTGATCAAAGTTGAAGGAACAGGACTGGCCTTGGGGCCTGCACAGGGGTTTGGGGTTGTTTACCACGCTGTGCAATTCTTAAGAACATGGGAAACCTTGCTAATTCTCATGCAATCCTTTAGGACATGGCATTTCTCATCTTGCAGAGATTTATTTAGATATACTTAAGAAGAGGCTGTTCCTTATCTTTAGAAGATTTGCTTTTTGTTTTAAGTCTAGAAATTTCTCTCAAAATAGTAGAGGAATAGAGAGAAATGGGGGATATAACATATTCCAACAGAAAACTGATGTACCTAGTCACTCATATATACAATATACTTAAAAGAACTCAGTAGGATCTAAATGAAATTAGGCTAAAGGAAAGAAAATATATTTAGACATAAGGTGAGATAAATTAGCTTAATGTTTTTCAGATTCCTGATTCTTATATTATCATGCATAATATCATAATAACATCGATAACATGGTGGAGGTTTGGTGATTGGTAAAATATCCACGATTTAATAGATTCTGAGCACTCATGCAACTAGGAGTATTTTTAATTCTAAGCTACCAATTCCCCCAAACTCTTCAAATCAATCAGAATCCAGGAAAAAAAATGCTTTACTTTTTCTTTTTTTGTATCTTCCATACATACTAATGTACTGTAGGAAAGTGGAGTACCTATCTCCATTATAAAGACAGATAAAATATAACACAAAAACACAAGCTAAGCTTCCATATGAATATGTTTCTCTGTGTATAAAATGGCAATCAATGTATTAGTTGAATATGCCTCAAAATGTGAAGGTATCACTTTTTGCTTTTGCTATTTATTTTATAGTGAATTTCACATCCATTGGAGATGGTTGTATAGAGGTAGCTAACACCCATTAAATATTAATTGTTCATTGATTAGCACTACTACATATAAGATGAAAAAGCAATAACAACATAATAATCTAAAAGAATGTTAATGCTCTAAAATTTCACTGAGTAATATAGTTCAGAATCCAAATAATTTTAAATAATTTTATCTATTTCAGGGACCCTATAGTATCTCAAACTGTACATGGGTTTTAGCTTATTTTCCTAGTGGTGGTGACAAGTTTATAGGGAATATACATGTTTGCCCATCTCAAGCCCTCTACAACCAAGCAGCATGTATTTGTGAGGTGGTTGGTTTTATATGCATGTCCTAAGCATTATGACAAGTTCATATTGTCTCTCAGTCTGGAATATCATTTTTGGTTCTTTTGTATCCACTGAAAATTGGAGCTTGGAACTCTAACAGTCTTGATTTCATGGCAGATGACTTAGATGAACTTGGGCTGGTCAGTTCATCCCTTGGCTAACAATCTATAAAATTGAGAGTAATGTACACTTGCTTTCCTTAATGTGTACTGTACATACCTCAGGGAAACACTCAGGTAAATCTACATCTGAAATGTGTATGAAACAGAAACCTAGTGGAGAACATCAAAATACAAGCTTGTAGAGTCCGAATAACATATTGGGTTGTCAGAAAAGTCATGATGCATTTTTGCAACAGATGGTGCTAGTTCATTTTTGGAAGTCACGTGAGAGCTGACAGTTCTAGCTTCATTCTAAAAAAAATTGAGTGATTTGGTTGAGTTTTGGAGATTTTACAACAAGTTGAACCTGGAAGACCAAACTGTGCATTTTTCCCATATTTTACTGTTTTACTTCCATAAAGGGAAGAATGCCCATCGAGCTTGTGGAAAGATGCATAAAGTTTACGATGACAATGCTCTACAAGAACGTCAGTGCCAATGTTGGTCCATGAAATTCCATGCTGTTGATTTTGATCTCAATGACACTCCTCAGTCAGGGAGGCCCATTGAGTTTGATGATGACAAAATAAAGGCATTGATAGTGTCAAATCCATGTTACATGACAGGAGAGATTGCAGAAACATTGAACATCCATCATTCAAGCATTCATGACCACCTGAAGAAGCTGGGATATGCAAGCAAGCTCAATATTTGGGTTCCTCATGAATTCAAAGAAGTTCATTTGACAGAGCATATAAACATCTGCAATATGCTCATTAAATGTGAGGAAAACGATCCTTTTTTGAAAAGACTGATAACTGGTGATGAGAAGTGGATTGTTTACAACACTGTGGTGCGCAAAGGGTCTTAGTTCCGATGTGATGATTCGCCTCAAACGACATTGAAAGCAGACATTCATCAGAGGAATGTTATGCTCTCAGTGTGGTGGTATTTTAAAGGTGTTGTGTTTTTCGAGCTCCTACCAAGGAGCCAAACAATCAGTTCTAATGTGTACAATTGGAAATTGGATAGTTTGAACGGATCCATCATCCAGAAATGTCCAGATCTCGTTTGTCGTAAAGGAGTTGTGTTCCATCATGACAACGTGAGACCACACACAAATTTGATCACCTGTCAAAAATTATTGGAGATTGGACGTGATGTGTAGCCACACCCACCATACTCGCCTGACCTTGGACCATGAGACTTCCATTTGTTTCACTCTCTTCAAAACTCCTTGCGTGGTATAATGTTCAATTCAGATGAGGCTGTAAATCAGCACCTTGTTCAGTTTTTCGTAAATAAAGACAAGTCTATCTATGAACAAGGAATTATGAAGCTCACTGAAAGATGGCAAAAGGTTATCCAACAAAATGGGCAATATATCATTGATTGATCTTTATTCTTTATATAAATAAATGACCTTTGAAAAACATAGAAAAAATATATCATGACTTTTCTGACAACCCAATAGAACAAAGGATATTACAGGTCCTACACAGGTCTGTTCTGTAAACATAGTTGGCAGTAGTGATGTTCCTGCCTCACATAATTTGAAAAAGGTATCATTTCAGAGCTTTATAATCCTGGGTCAATTAAAACCAACCAGTGTCACTGTTTTAGCCTAGTAAACTCCTGGTCATCTCTCCAAAATTTTCCTAAATATAAGTAACTTCCCCAGTTCCTACAGGCAGAATTATTATCAGCTTCTCAGTATTCAAGTTTTAACTCATAGCTCTAAGGAATTGTGATAGGTAATATTTTTGTTCATAGTTGTTTCACTTTAGCAACCCCACAGCTTAAATTCATTACATGAATAAATGAATGAGCAAATGAATTAAAAATAAGTTGCTTTGGAAAAATCTCTTTCTACATGCTTTTCACTTTAAGGTACCAAAAACATAATGTCTTCAACTACACAGAAAATAGAATAATCATGAAAAATATAGATTTAATAAAGAATTTTAACATTGAGAATTTAAGACTACAAATGTATTCTTATGTTAAGAAGCATACAGGTTATGTGATTCAGTGTAAGCATATTGACATTTGCAATATGCACCCAAGAAATCAATTCTAATTGGGATGTTATTATAATTAGTACTTACCCATAGCCGTTGACTCCCTTTGGCTGAGTCACCAGTAAGGCCCCAATAGACATATTCAGAACATTTTCTAGTACTCCGGTCTGTTGAGCAGTGATAAGCTGGTGAGCCAAATCCTGTAATTTGTTACTTGATAAGGATGGAATCAGGCCAGTGTTCCTTACTGTTGGTAGATCACCAATTTCAATGACCATTATTTTTGAGATAGTTTCCATGGTGGTGGGTGGTGGGAACTTATATGAGCTTATTTCCCTCATGAGAGGTCTACGTTGACCAACTCTATAATGACTGGCACAAGTCACAGTTGGGCAATTGCGCTTTCTCTTTGCTCTATGGTCAGCAATGGCCTTTAAGGTGGCTTCATTGCCAGGCATGTCTTGAATAAATCTGATTTGGTCTCGGCTAACCTGCAAGAAGTCAGTTAGTCTTTTGAGGATCATGATTTCCCAGCCTTTTTCTAGGACTGAAAACATCACAGTGAAGGCCAAATGAATGGAAACACTTGAGTGTATTTCAATGGGCTTCTCTCCTTGTAGGACAACATACAAAAGATTATCCATGATGCTGAAATAGTTGGAACCAATAGACTCATCCAGCAGTGAGGAAGTTGATTGAACCAGAGTAGATGGAATGAAACGTTCCCCTAAAAAAACATGGGGGCTCTGGAATTCATGATAGAATACAGCCAAGAGTAGCTTGGAGGAACTTTTGTTCCCCACCAGAAAAAAACGCAAAACTTGAGGAGTGTGATCCACAAAGCAGACCTTGGTGATTTCTCTCGCAGGTAAAATGGAATAGAAAGTAGTAGATGCAGACCCTGAAACAAAGCAGGGAGCACTGGCATTTACACTACTGAAGGTGTCAACAAAACCACCAGTCACAGATACAACAGGATATAACTTCCTCATTGTCCATGTGACATCAACATTGTCAAGAATTAAGATCACTTGGTCAGTCTGTTTGCAGATGTAGCCTGGTATCAGGGATCGGTATGTACATTTCTGTTCTTCTCTGAATGTACCTATAAAACAAAGGAAAATAAACAAGTGACATATGAACCACAATCTCTCAAAGATGATTTGCAATCTATTACTTCTATCATCATCTATAACCTCATGAAACACTTATTGAACATTTAGGTGTGCTAGATACTGAGAATGCAAAAAAGTCTTGGGGAAAATATGAAAAATTCATATGTTAAATGACAGCTATTTAATATAATCTAAATGTATATGTTACATACCATGTTTTATTAAAGTTCATGATGGTTATAACAGCTAAGTGTAAAAACAGTTGAATAGGGCCGTCTGAGTGGCGCCGCGGTTAAGCGCTGGCTTGGGACGCCAGCGGCCCCGGTTCGGGTCCCACTTATGAGGGCCAGTGACACTGTCCTCAAAAAAAATAAATAAATAATAAAAACAGTTGAATAAATAAAATAATTAAGAAAAAAGGAATAATCACTAAGGCTTCCATAATGGAAAAAGAAAAGGAGAGACTGAGGTAATACTCAAGTCAATGGGAAAAGAGGTAGAAAAAGGAGGCTGAAACAGAGAATTTATAGAAACACATCAAAATTGAAGAGATACATTGTGACCACATTGTGAAAGAGTATTGATGCCAGGCTACATGACTTTTCATATTTTCTTTCTTTTTCTTTAAATGAAGAGTAAAGAAACACAAGAAGAGGGAGAAAAAAAAAGAAAGTAGTAATTTGGGGATTGTTGGCATTAAATAGAGGCTGAGTTGAGGATAATCGAAGCTAATGGAAACATTTAAAGGAACATCATTATCCATTATTCCCACCACTCCTATTCCTCCTGTTTATGAATCTAGAGTAGTCCTTGCTCTGAATCTACAGGAATATTGTATCTTCCAACAAAGAAAGAGTTCCTTTGATTTAAAATTGATATTTGCAAAATTATCCTGTACTGTTTGCTAGGTATTTTAACTTTCCTTAGTGCAATTTCATTAGAGTAACCTAAACATTGGAACCAAACCAAAACAAAACAAATGTTTATTCAGGTAGCATGTACTACATTTGAGTATGATCTAGCTTCCTCCTACATTTTTCCTTCCACGTGATGTGGTCAGAAATCTGTGCCAAAGCTGCCTATGATATCAATACATTTAATTACCTAAATGCTGCTTCAGGAGTGGAGCACAAGGTTTACTCGTGCCTCCCAATAACAGCAACAACAACAGTGGTAAACATTACAAAGGGAATTGTAAACTATTTCAAACTGAATGCCAAAATTTTAGCATGTCAAAATTTATGGGATGTAATGAAAACAGTGCTTTAAAGAAAGTTTATATAAATGCTTACGTTACAAAAGAATTGTCTAAAAACAATGCCTTATGGCACTACTTTACATAGTTTGGAAAGGAGCAAGGCAAACCCAAATTAAGTAATAATAAAGGAATCAACAAATATAACAGCAGAAATCAATGATACGAAAACAAACAAACCAGAGAAAGTAAACAAAGCTATAACTTTATTCTTAGAAATAGGAACAAATTGAATAACCCTTCACTAGACTGCTCAAGGTAAAAAAAGCAAAAATCACCAGTTTCGGGAATGAAAGAGGGATTATTACCACAAATCCTATAACCAAAGGTTAAGAGACTTACAAAGAAACTTTATGCCAATCAATTCAAGAACTTGGATGAATTAAGACAAATTCCTTGAAAACTGAAACAAGACAAAACAGAAAATTTGAATTGCTCTGCCTCTTAAAGAAATTGAATTTACCAAATTGAATACTAAATTGTGAATTTAAATAGAGATTTAATTATTAAATATAAAAGAATGGTCACTTTTACATAGTATGTTTTCTCCCTATGGGCCTAGACTATGGAATGCTAATGTTAAATCAAGTATTATCTTCAAAAGCAAGGAACCAGTATGAAGGGAATTAATTGCATGATCTTAATAGCCAGAAAATGGTGCTATGAGTCCTTGATGCACCAGTTTCTACTCCGTATGAAATAGTTTCCCTTTTCTAAACTCTACAGCTCACTCTTCCTTTGTACACATTTTTTTCCCAGCCATGTTGATACCATTGATTAAATCATTCCCATTCCACCCAGTTTTATAGATCTCTGACTTGCTCTCCCTGTTTCTCATCCAGAAGATAAAACGTCTTTTAAAGTGACCTGTACAGATTGCTAAATTCTTGGAACTGTCCCTAAGTAAAATAATTATTTTCTTAGTTAATTTGACTCTCAGTCGTTCTCTGCTACAAAATAATTATATGCACTTTAATAAATTACATAAGTTTAGTAGGTATAAGGGCTATTTCTCAAGGCCAGGGGCTATATCTCACATTTATGTCACCACAGGTGAGGTCACACATGACCTCAGACACAGTAGATGCTCCTTTATATGTATTAGTTGATCGATATGTAATGTCCTTTTCAAAATTCCTATGCTTCACATAATTTTTATCTATTCTTGCCAAGGGTCTAGTTTTAAGATTATTATTCTAGGGCTTGAATATATTTTAAACTAACCCATTAAAACAATAATAACAGAGTATCCTACAAAAAATTATTATGAGAATTGCTCCCTGAATTGATGTTAATATGATAGCTCAATGCTGTGAGAAATTCAGCTATTTCACATGAGACCATAAAATTGAAATGATGGCTAATTACATTTGTATACATTTTTTTGTGTTCTTCAATCACATAGTTAATTTATCCACAAAAAAGTTTCTGTTGTGACAAAACATTTTATCTTGACTGAGGCAAGGAATTCAATAAACATTTATTGGGATTCCTTGTGTATGCTTAACCTGCTAACAATAAGAAGATTTTGTTACTAGCTTTATATCACCTCTCTCATCAAGCATAAGGAAGGAATCACCTTTCTGTTATTATTAAGAACTGTGATGTGATTAGGGATTAAATGCCAAACACATATGGCTACAAATGCACGTCAATTATGTGCTTGTTTAAACTTATCCAGTTACCTTCCTGATTTCAGAGTAATGACAATTACATGCATTGTTTTTATTCCTAATTTACTTCTTTTTTATGGTTCAAAACTCTGTGTCTGAACACCTTACTATGAAAGGAACACGTGCAAATTTTCTGATTTCTGAGACATTTGGTTGGAGGTTTATCACTATGACCTTCATGAAGTCAGTAATTGGTATCTCTTAATTTAAGTAAAAAAGAGTTTCAAGAAATGTTGGTTATTTAAAAGTGTTGTCCCCATGCCTTTCTTCTCATATCCCATAAAATGGAGGACATACCCATTTGATCCAATGTAAGTATAAAGAATATTTAAATTATTTATTTGGTTCAGCTCTTCCTGACAAAATGCAAAATGAACAAGACACTGTCTTTCTGAAACTATATACTCTTTACAATTGTTGCTATCCTAGAAATAACATCGTGCCAAGAAAATCTGTAATAAATACATATGAATTATATTTTAATGCAATCCAGGGTTTCTCTAGCCCCATGTGTCTAGTCAGAGCTGAAGTTTCTTTGATGATAGTATGGGAATAATGATTGAGGATGACTCCAACCTCTTTATAAATGGGATAAAGCAGCATACAGGTAGCATTTGACCACTAGGAAAAAATATGATTTATATAGTGGATATATTATTATAGCTAACTAGAAAATCCTTCTTTTCTAAAGGAAGTTAAAAGAGACAAAAATAATAATAATTCCACTAAACAATTATATAGTCTTCTCTGGGAGTAGAGGCTTACTTCTAGCAGGAATTTCTACCTTAGAGTTTTGACAAGGATTCTATATAAAGGATATGCCCTCTGTAAGCTGAAAAGCAGATTCTTTTAAAATAATTAAGTTAGGGCTGGCCAAGTGGCACGGTGGTGTGGTGGTTGGGCGCCGGTTTGGGAGGCCATGGCCCTGGTTCGGGTCCCGTGTGTGAGGGACAGTGACACTGCCCTCAAAAGATAAATAAATAAATAATTAATAGTTAATACAGTTAATTGAAGTAAATCAGCCTGGCCCTCAAGATGAGATTGTGAAAAGCAGCTCATGCGCAACTATGATAATTCAGAACATCATAAAACGTAGGAGAAAAAAAGTCAGGTTGTAATATTTAGACACAAGCTGAAGTTCTACAGATAAGACAGAACCCATAAAAAGGGAGAGAACGATGTTGGGTGAATGACAAGTTGAATGGCTATGGGAGAACAAGGTCCGGAGCCCTTTAAAAGCAGGTTGGTTTTGATAGGTCAAGAGACTCCATCTCTCATGGAACAGGAAGGCAGATAGAAAGTGGTTGTATGGGTGAAGGTGGCTGGGAGACTGAAGGCACTCCAAACTGCTGGGATATGTGTGGCAAAGTAAAGTCATCAACTAAAAGCCAAGTATGAGGGTATGTGTTAGGGTTTGGGATGAGGGGAGAGAGGATGGGTGCAATATTTGTAGATTGAGAAAATGGCGAGAAACTGTCATTGTGCAAGAGGGGTGAACCCAGTCATTCTGGATTTTAGTGCTTATACAATATTTGGGAATCTGTCTATAAAAGTAGATACAAAATTGTGAATTCAAAATCAGGAACAAGAGTGAATAAATATTAGTTAAAATAAGAAAAAATTCACAACACAATTATAAATTTAAACCTCATAAATACATGATAAAATCTAGGAAAAAGTAATATTGTTATTTAATTATCCAACACACCTCTGTATTACTTTTTTTCTTATATTTTTATTGCACACTTTTGTGTAGCTGCTTTATATGACAACAATGCTGTCATGTTTTCTATAGAGGGGATAGAAAGATAATCTGGTCTTCCCTTTAGCCTCGATGATTGACATTTATTGTCTATCATGGTAGTTTAAAAGAGTTACTTGCAGCTTCACAACTCCTAATTGGTAATATATAAATGTTTGGAATTGTTGTTAAATGTGACAAATTTCCCAGAAAGTGTTTCACATGTATGAGCAATATTTAAATAAATTTGCACACAATAACTTTTATGACAATGTTGCTTGAAGCCCCACTTCTCCTCTACCTCTTACTTTCTTCTCATGCCTCAGGATACATTCATATCACAGTGTAGACTAGCATCTGGCTTCTGTGTGTCACAGTATGGTAAGTTGACAATGAGTGACTAGTGAGAGCTCTATATAGAAGTGATTGTGAACCATAAAAACCACACCCTATAAAACTTATGCCAAATGTATGTCCACCTCAATGTCCCCTTAGCTAGATCCTAAAAATGCTTATGGTACTCCATTGTTACTCAACCTCAGAGTACTTATAATGAGGGAGAATTTTGAGTGGAAAGAGAGTGTTATCTTAAATTTTAGTTAAATTATATCAATTTTGCAAATTTTACAAAAACATAGGGCCATGCAAACATGTTGCTAATGGATTCCTTTTGGGATCGTGGAAGTGGCCCATGTAAGTGAGGACCCTGAAACTTAAACTTGATCCTCTTTACCTTCCCTGAAACCTAAGTCAGCCTGTGTCATGGAGAATGGATGAACAAATGCCGTGGGTATACCTAGTAAGATGGCATGGACAAATAGAATGGCTGGATTCACTGAAGGTTGGGTTTCTGCCTGTTACTGACAAGAGGGTCACAGGTAGTATTTGCAAATAACTAATTATAATGAAGCATAGCACACCTCAGTTGCATAAGGAGGGAAACAAAGCAAGGGGTGCTTATATATGTCAAATAAAGGCACGTGGTCACAGATTTGATGTCACAAAGAAAGCAAGGGCCCTTGAACAAGTGAGCAGGAAAGACATGAGTCATGGTTATAAAGTAGGCCACTTGAGTTCATGATTTTGAAAGTTGATGGTGATGACAATTTCAATGCTATGACTGTGTCAATAAGTGGTAAAGTAGAAAGTAAAAAGAGCATACTTGAAAAAATAACAACAGCAACTAACATTTATGGCTTTCTCTGGGCCAGGTATTCTAGAGAAACCTTGAAGATGACTGAACACACAAACAAACAATGGCAAGATCATATATCAAAATAAAACTCTAACCAACAATCTGCAGTAAACAGTCTAAGAAGCTAGCCCATTATCAGTAGCAACTAATCCAGGATGACCAAATAATAACCCCTGAAATAATCAGCGTAAAACAGCCAGTACTTGGTTTATAGCCACCAGGTTCCCTAATTTTGTTCTTCCCTCCCTGCCTTTCTCCCTCCTTCCCTTCATTCCCTCCATTCTTCCATCCCTAACCTCTTTCACCTAAAGCTTCTTAATGACAAGCTTAATTATCCATAGCTTATAGTAGAAAAATGGACTCACAGCAATTTTGACTCATATAATTACTTAGTAATGAGGTAGAGATGGAAGAGAAAAACATACTTCTAAACTTCTACTTATTCCTTTGGCAAAATAAAATGAAATCCAAATACCTTCATTTTGGGATCATATTTGGATGTAGGGTCAGCTGTCATGATTAATACTGTGAGAGGGGTGCTGTAATAATCAGGAGTTCTCTCTACACAACCTATCGACAGGAACTTACGGAAAAGTTTTTGGTTATTTGTCTAATCACATATTTGGTGAGATTCCATTTGCTTTTTTATATTACCATTTGGCTTTTTTAATATTTTAGCATACTATCCCAGAAGTATAAATGTACAGCCACAAATTTAACAAAGGCAATAGCCTAAAGATTATCAGCAAATAACATTATTTAGTGTTATAGACAAATTTGGAATCCGGGGGTTCA
This sequence comes from Aselliscus stoliczkanus, assembly GCA_033961575.1. Classification (NCBI taxonomy): domain Eukaryota; kingdom Metazoa; phylum Chordata; class Mammalia; order Chiroptera; family Hipposideridae; genus Aselliscus; species Aselliscus stoliczkanus. The sequence goes on from CM066733.1 coordinate 69,105,428, forward strand.
TGAATAAGACATATTGTATTTTTATTTTCCCAGAATTTACCAATGACTAAGAAACAGGGTGGTTGATTAGTATCTTATCATTCATTTTCTTATTTCATCTTCAGAGTTCATCAATTTTAGTATTTTAATTTTGATGTGAAGAAAAACAAAGCACACAGAAGCAATGCATTGGGGTTCCAGAACTGCATACTGGGTGTAGTTATTAATTGTGGGGGAGAATACACATTTACTTAAGAGAGGGCTGTGCACACAGGTAACTCCCCCAGCCACAGCTGGCAGAAGCCTCGTTTCCCGTCTAAATAGCGTTCCATCTTTTCTTCCTCTGGGTTTCTTTCCTTTTTGCTTCTCTCATTTGGGGAAGGTTTTATTTTGAGTAATGATTATCTTTCTCACTTGTTTTTGTCTTTCCTTTTCCTACTTCTCTACGTGGCCTTATCTGCCAGTCACAATTTTTGTGGTCTGCAATTCTGATCACTTTTAAATGAAACCCATGCTGGCTTTGGTAATCATAATGTCATTTACAATTTACCACTAGACACATTTATTCAGTTAGTAGCACACTGGAGAAAGAGAACTCCATATGAACTCACCGTGAAAGGCATAATCTGATTATTTCCTCATGAAAATCCAGGCAGGGGTGCTTGTAAGAGGGGCTGAGAGAAAAAGGGAAAAAAAAAAAAAGCAAGGTCTGGCCACAGCTGACTTTCATAATCAATGTGAATAGATAAGTGACACAGCCTGTCAGGGGCAGCCGTCGAGTCACCCCAGGGCATTCCTCTCCAAAAGGCAGAGTGGACAGGACTTAATAAATGCTGAGTGACCAGTGAGCATTGGCTTGCCATATGCTATTGCACTCAAGGTGGACAAGAACAGTGATAAAGTCCAGAAGCTTCTCTCTAAGTGGAGGAAATTAGATTAAGAGGCTGTATTTGTATGTGCATATGTGCACACGAGCACTTGCTTTGTGTATACCTGAACATCCCAAAATAGCCTAGACATACAATATGCTCTGCCCACCTTTCCCTACATTGGAAACCATAGACCAAAAACCAAGAAAGAAGGCAAGTTTGGCTGGTTTGGTGGAGAAGGAGAAAGAGGAGAAGGTGCATATGTGTGTGAGTGTGTGTATGTATACTCAGGTTGCTTCCAGGGTTCTAACACATATTAACTTTGTGTCAATATTTGTCCTTCCTGTCGTGAAATGAGGATTTTCCACCTCATTTCACGTTTGAAAAGAAAATATGCCAAAGGGGTCTTCTTTGCTAGGAAAAAAAAAAAAAGAAAAGAAAAAAAAAAAGAAACAACTTCTATCCTTTATTTAGAAAGATGGATCCAAGGAAAGAAAAAAAGTATTTTTAAAATAAATGTTTTGACTCAGAGGCACATGGAATCCTCCCATCTTCCCCTTTTCAACAAAGAGAAAAATTTATATGTTTAAAATTGAATGAAATACATCAACATTAATGATTTTTTTTCCTCGAGGTTAACACCACCATTTCCCTCAATAATTTTTTTTAGCCATTTTGTGATGATTTCACAATTCATGGTACAGTAAAGTATAGGAGATTTTGACAAAAACAAAGTATATAATCATTCTCTTATTTTCAAGAAATGAAAAGAAATGATTTACAATTCTTTTCTGTCAAACAACATTTACACCTCATTATTTCTAATTTAACAAATATAAATGGCCACAGATCAAATGAAGTGAAGACAGGTTGAATTTATCCCCATTCATATATGTTATCATAGACCCTGGGGGCATGAGGAGTGAAACTCCAAAATCTCAAAGCTATATTCCTAAATACACAAAGGCAATAACTGAAATCTTGGGGAAAAAAAGTATTCAAGAAAATATATTTTGCTCATACTAGAGATAATAGAGAAAAACTGTCTGCTTTTTTTAGAGTAGGGAATTCTAGCTAAAAATTATTTTTAAAACTTAAAATCTTAATGGGCATGTATTATATTTATAAGGTAAAGGTAAATTGAGAGTAATGTTCTCATGCGTAATAGATTTGATATAGATGACAGGAAACACCACCTCATTAATTTGGAGTCTAGAATTACAGGTCTTTAAAAGCTAGTGAATGACCACAGTATGGTACTTCTGGTCATTATAAGAGAGATAAGTACATACTCGTATGCTTGCACATATACCTGTAAACAGAGATAGTAGTATGAGAAGAAAATGTAACTCGAGGACCTTAAAGGTCATTTCATTGAAAAAGCACAACATGTATTCAAAATTTAGATCCTAGAGCTTCAAAATTAGGCATTTCCAGGTTAGTTTTCATAATTGGCTAGACAGTGGCCCTCAGGGGAAGTCACCTCTGGCGTCCTCCTCAAGTCTAATAGCTGGTGTCTGGTGCGGGGAAGTGGCTTCCAATTTGGGGGAATCAAGAGAGGATAGGAAAGAGATCACCAAGTGTAAAGATGGCCCTAAAGGAATGAAGACACTGCCTAGAACCAGGAAGCTGCTGGATGAGGAATGCACACACATGTAGGCATATGGGCTGATGGACTTCAGCAGCAACGGGTTATAGGACTTGTCACACTTTCAGAACAATCTCACTGAAGTTCTTGTACTTGGATCTACTTTCCAAGTTATGGCATATCTTGGAAAGATAATAATGGAATCCAAATGAATTCCATTAATTTGGAATACATTTCCAAACGAATCTGAGAAAAATGGAAAACCACATAAAACCAACCATTACATGAAACAAGGATGCCTGCAAGTCCTTAGGTGAAAAGTCGTTTTTGTCTGTGTTCTCTTGGTGAGTATTTTGAAATACTTGTTCCCGTTTCATAAAAGTGTTACTTTGAGGGAAAAAAAAATGATCAGGAGATGAAAATAAGTGATAGAATGACAATGAAGATGGGGAGCAGAGTCAGATATGTATCAAATAGATCTTTCTAAATCAACCATTTTTCCTTTTTACTTTTTTAAATTAAAAAAAAAACCTTATTTTTATTGATGAAAGTCCATTGAAATGTGTTCCAGAAGACTATTTTGTATTCTTTTACCAAGTCTATACGTCATCTATATTTTTCTTGAAATAAGTGGCTTAGAAAGTGTTTTTGTATTTTTATCATTTTGTTGTATTATGATTTGACTTGCAAACATCAATGGGTATGGTCTCAATTATGACTTTTATTCTCTGAATACTACATTGAAAACAGCCAAAGCAAATGCAAGTTCAGGAAGTATAGCTTAGGGGGTGACAGATCAAGCTTTCAAATCAGAGAAACTTGCATTGCATCCTGGCTGTACCACTTTCTAGCTGCAAAACCACCAGTGAGTTATTTATCCTGTCTTTGACTCAGTTAACCCATTTGTGAATAGGATAAGTGAGATGATGTGTGTGAAGATTTGGGAACAAACATGTCCTAATAAATATAAGCTGTTAACATTTGCCATAATAAAAAAAAGCTGGGGGGAGTATTTTTTTGAATACTTGTCACTTTCCTTTTGCCTTTTTTGGCACTAGCCTTATCTTAAACTAATAATAGTTGCCTTGAAATCTGTACCAGCACCTGTTCCTAAGTGCTGCAAGCATTCATAAGGAAGGATGGTGAAAGAAACAGGTTACAGGTGAAGAAAATGCTAAACTGTGGAACTAAGATCTCTGTTTCTAGAAAATTTGGGCAAGAAATACATACATACATACATACATATATGTATGTGCACACACATGCACATGTGTGTTTTTAAGCAGGACACCTATTTTTTCCAGTAATCAAAAAAATAAACATAAACCTGCAAAATTCAAGGGTGGTTTCCCTTTTCATCTAATCTTAACTTTTCCCTTTATTCCTTTCATAATATTCCCCATCCCTACCCCACCCTTTCTCTCCACCCTCCTATTTCATTTTGTAGCAAACCTTGACTGCCAGCTTAAAAGAAAAAGAAGAACGAAAGATTAAAGTGATGTTTGTGGCTTAGATTCAAGGCAGTGGCCGCCAACAGCATCCCTTACAAATACAATTCGAGTACACTGTTTACCCAGAATGATAAACTTATCACCTCTCCAGCCCTTGGTTTCAAGCTGCAGCAGTAATTCTGCTGGATGCCAAAACTAAAATGAATGTGACTGTGCCCTGCCCAGCTCTGAGCTGTGGCTGTAATGAGATTTGAATGGGAAGCCCCGGACACAATAAATCTGCGCCATATGTGACCATTTCCTGTGTCAGTTCCTTTCTCATAACCAGTGGAGATTTTTTTTCCCCCTCTCATGACCCCACACCATGACTCTGAAATCTTTCATGGCTGCTTATGAGCCTCAGGCTTTTTGCAGCAGTTGTATAAATAAATGAATTTGACAGCAAACATCATAACAGTTAGCAGTAATGTGTGTTTGCCACAAGTGCCTGTACTGCTCACTGGAGAAATGGCAGAGGAAACAGCTTGTTTTGTTACCTAAACAAAAGTAGTTTCATTTGACAAGTGGTGAAAGAATTAGTCAAATAAACTTGAAATCCACTAGGACTATTTTTGCCAAGTCTCCCTGCCACTGAAATGTTCCCAGCTCCTCAGTGCCCACAACTCAAGAGATAAATGTCCCCATTTTATTCCAAGATAAAGATCTCGGCTGGGAATACAAAACCTTTGGTGGATATTTTTGTATTAATCTTCTTTGCAAGGCAAGACTGTCACGCATGGGAACCCAGGTACAGCCAAGGGTTTCCAAGGAAGCAGACAAGCCAAGGAGGACAGTTGAGATGGGAAGGAGGCAGGGTGACAATGACCACCCCATTCACTGATTACCTGTGGAAAGCAAACTGAAGCTTATGAGTGCTTCCTTTTCCGTCACATTTCCTTTATTCAAGAAATAAAATCTGCACACCAATTACTGAAAGAAAGGGAGTTAACTTTTTTTTTTTTTTTTTTTGAGGGCAGTGTAACTGGCTCTCTTATGTGGGACCGAACCGGGGCCGCTGGCTTCCCAAGCCAGCGCTTAACACCGCGCCACTCGGCTGGCCCGGGAGTTAACATTTTTCCTATATCTCCTTAATTCCAGAAAAATGAAGTTGCCTATGTACAGTGAAATTTGTGGTCAATTGAGATCAGCACAGAATGAGCGTAGGTTTTCCTCAGTTATGTAGTTTGGCTGGTTTATGTAAGTTCTTACATTTTTCTCCTCCTCCACTGGCATCTCAGTGCCAATCCCACTATCCTACCTGTGGACAGTATTATAGCACAGTGGTTGTTCTAATGGGCTCTGGTTAAGCATATGGCTTCTGGTGCAAACAAACTGCCTAGGCTCCAAGCCTGCCTCTTACTACTGCTACTTACTCTGTGTGATCTTAGGCACGTAACTTAACTTTACTGGGCCTCAGTTTCCTCCTTCACGAATTGGAAAGAAAGATGGAACGGTATCAAACTCATAAAGTAGCTGTGACAATTAAATGTATTTTGAAAGGCTCAGAACAGAGCCTGGGACATAATGCGATGTTGTTGTTGTTGCTATTGTCATTATTAAGCCAAACAAAGAACCTTGGATTAATAGCCACTTTAGAAACACCAGAGCTCTTCTGTATCATAGCATGATATTGGCAGCTAATCTGAGAAATGAAATTAAAAACTTTTGAGGGAAAACCATAGTCACACATTCATTTAAGCCAATCACCATTAATTTCAAGGCATAAGTACAACATTGCTTTAAATAAAAATATCATCTGTACTTTGAAAATACTTTTTTAGATGTAGGTCATTTCCAGTCTTTTAAAAGTGGTAATTTTGTCATGGTTGAATAATTATTGCCTCCAGAATGTTCTCATATTTAACAGAAATATCACTGATTAGGAGAATGAAAGTAGAGAGCTATCACCAACCAATGGATCTTTGCCCAGGTATATGGTTTGTTCTGTTTTTATCTTTTCTCAATTAATTACAGACATACTTTGTTTTATTGTGCTTCACTTTATTGTACTTTATGGATGTTGCATTTTTACAAACTGAAGGCAAGGTCCTCTACCAGCAAAAAGATTACAATTCGTTTTATTGCAGTGGTCTGGAATGAATCTGCAATATCTCTGAGGTATGCCTGTATTAAAATGATTCAGTAAAATGTTTTGCTTGTGTGATACTATATAAAAAAATACCTTAAAACTTTGGAAGGTATGGATTATAATCAATATCAACAGATATTTCAACTTATATTCAACTGCCTACACAATAGACTCCTAGTGTCTCTGTTTTAACTAACTGACAAAGTCACTTGAATACACATTTCTCTACCTAGTTCAACTGTTCCTATGGAGAAAAGTCATAAATATTAATGTATTGAACTGTGTAAAAATAAATGGATTATTTAAGTTTTGCTCTTAGAGCAGTACTAATAAAACTTGAAGAAAGTGTGTCAAGTGAAGGTAAGGAAAAATTTGACTTTATAAAACAATGATGAACCAGATGAGGGCAAAATGGGGTGGGTTGTGGTTTGTAGGGGAGGGTGGTATTTGCTAGAAAACCAAATATATGAGGTGACATCATCCTATGGTACAACACGTTTAAGAGAGATTCATTTATAGCAAAATGAACTGAAAACCCCACCTTTTCATTGATCCTTATGTATAAACTGCAATACTACATCTAGGGAACATCTCAGAAATTTGTCTGTGAGAAGATGATTTTGTCCCCTAGACAACTTCCTTGTCGAGAAATGTCATCTGCCAAAATGCTCTCCATGCTACTTCTAAATTCTTTTCCAAGATCTGCTTCTAGAATGCGTATCCTGACTCACCTTTGGATTACCAGAGGTGAAGATTTCAAGTGATCAATAACTCCAATTATTCACACCCAATATGGCAGTCAAGACTGAATACTCACAGAGCTGAGCAGTGTCTTTCTTGATTGACCAGCCACTCCTACCGCCTCTTAAGTAGCAAATGAATACTACCACCTTGTAAAATCTTTTTTTCTGAGTTAAAGAGAAACCTGAAGGGGCAGAAAACCCCAAAATGACCAGTAAGCTTAATCAAGCATTGTAGGGCTGTAAAAATCACTGCCCAGCGAGTTCTTGTTTCTTTTTAGGGTACGTGTGAATACATACAAAGCTAGGCTTATCTCAGGGAGTGACAGGCTTGTACTTTCCTGTCCACTCATGATTGAGTAGAATTATTATTCCTTAATCATTGAGTAGAAGTAACAAGTGTCCCTTTTGAGCCACATGATTTAATGGAAAAAGATGGGAAACTACAGGCCATAGGCCAAATCCAGCCCACTGGCTATTGTTGTAAATAAAGTTTTACTAGAACACAGCCCACACTTATTTGTTTACATATTGTGAACTATTATAAAAAGTGCTTTTGCACTGTAATAGTGAAGTTGAATAATTGTGACAGAAACTCTATGGCCTGCCTAGTTAAAAATATATTTACTCTCTGGCACTTTAGAGAAAATGCTTGCCAAACCCTGCTCTAAAAGTTCTCTGAGACAGTGGTCAACAAAATACAAGACAGAGGCTGAACTCTCAGGTCCATTTTTTGGCAGAAAACAACATGGTCTCTCGCACCCTCACAGAAGGGCAAGTAGAGTGGCCAGTCTGCCACAGCTGCTCTTTGGAAACTGAAAGTGATGGAGACCATAATGAGAGCATCGTGTTCCTGGTCAGTCATCGGAAGGAGAGCCAAGGGGAATCCTGCCAAAAGAAGTGCTGTGATAGACAAGAAGTGTAATCAAGAAATAAATCTTTGTTGTTTTAAGCTATTGAGATTTGCAGGTTGTATGTTGTGGCATCCTCACTTAGCCTACACTAAAGGATACAGCATGTTTGCTACTCTCTGATGTACCTTTTTCTCTGAACAATCTAATATATCCTGCTTTAGGGAAGAAAATAAAGAGCATAAACGAACTTTTTTTTTTCCTCCTGTTCTCAGGAGACAGGATGAAGACATGAAATGTTTGAGTCCTCAGTCAACAATTGGACTGGAAATTTTCCCTTTCTAAACATAAATTTTCTTTACATAATTTATCCCAATATTTGCTTTATCTAATACCCAAGAATCAATCTTCTCTGTTAAAGCTTTTTGAAAAATGTGAATCTCTGCAAATCTGCCTTTGCCACTATGATATACAGATGAAATATCCTTAATATACTGTGCACAGAAGGTTGTTGAAGTAATTAGGAGAAAAAATTTCCATGAGCCCAGAATTGGCATGCTGAAGTCTTTCAGAATCAGTTCTTACATTTGGGTTTGGCAGTTTTAATATGGGTGAAAAATGCATTCAGCTGGCTCTACTTGCTTATTTTGCTATATCCAGAACTCCTTTGGAGGAAAAAGAAAAAGACCCATTTTTTTTTGGCGGTAAACAACATGGTCCCTTGTATCCTAAAAAAGGGCAAATTGAGTCAACAGCCTACCACTGCTGCTCTTTGGAAATAGGAAGTGATGGAGACCATAGCAAAAGCATCATGTTTCTGGGTGTCAGCCATCAAAGGAAGAACCAAGGGGACTCTTGCCAAGAGAAGTGTTGTGATCTGATGAGTAGAGACCCTAGTTTGAAGATGTCAGTTCTAATTTATTTTCTTCCTATTCCTGGTGACTTTTGACAACAGACCACCATGCACCTCAGTTTCCTTATTATGCATACAAAGCAATATACATGGATATTTATCTACAGGGACATTGCATAAGAGTTCAATGCACTAATGTCTAGGAAACATGGCAGGAGAAAGTGGGTTTGAAAGAGAAGGCAGCCACCCAAGCAATCTGCTCACTGAAGTTAGTAACTATGAGCCAGGAGAAAGAGTTGATGGGAAACATGATCAGGTTAACCAGATACTGTTCAGTCATTTGAACAAATAATTTGCTAGGATCCTTACAAATAAGATACTGGTGAGGGTCTCTCAGGTAAGCTACTTCCAAGTCATCTTTTAAGTTCAATAGCTCTGCTTGAAAATGGTTATAACACAATTCAGCAAGATGAATTATTCCAAATGTTTAAGGACATTTTCGAATTCAACTTTGAGTAAGAAAACAAAGCTAGATAACTGATATGCACAACTGGCACCAAACATTTAGAATGACTTATTTATAGCATAGGCTTTATACAAACTGGAAGACAAAGTAGTGACTTGAGCTATAAGAACAGGCACAGCAAAATATACCTACAGATGCCAACAAACACTATATACAGGCTCAACATGACAAAGGATAATTGATTAAGCAAAAATTTGGTTACTATACTTAATCATATGTAAGATTTAGAAATTATAAGCACGTGTGTACTGTGGTTTGCATACAGAGCTACTTCAAGATGATCTCTTCAATTTTGATGAAATCTGGTATGGAATCAGGAGATCAATAGTTATTCTAGGCATTATCTTATCACAGATCTTTGTAAATTCTGGGGGCAGGGAGAGTGATGGGGAAAGAAAAAAAAATCTCCTTTTCTTAATCCTTCATTGTATAGTTCTGACAATTTAAGCCCTGATTTATCACCATTTATTGAGCAATTATCATTATCCTGATAGTAATCTAGACTTTGGGAATATGAGAGTTAAAAATAAAAGGAGAGACAGTGCTTGCCTTCATGGAACTTACTTAGAGTTATGTTTCTAGTAACATATTTTCCTCCTCTTTTAGAGTCAGTAAGCTCATGAACTAGTTGAGTACAGATATCAGCCTTACTCATCTTCGTATGTCTCTCTCCTCTCCCATGCATTTACACCAGTGCCTGACACACACAGTTAGAAGGAAGAAACATCAAAATTCCCTGCATGTGTACTATGTGCCAGATACTGTGAGAGTCATTCAAGGTGTCTTATTTCATTTAACCATCATGACAAACTGAGAGGTACGTTTTTATTGCTTCCATTTTCAAGATAAGGAAACTGGATTTGAAGCTGAACTTAAAGGACTCCAAAATGGCAAAGCCAGATGTAGCCTCGATCCCTGAATCACCACCAGGAGCACAGCTGCCAGGGGAACTATTCAATCTTCTTCAGGCTAAGATGTAAGTGTAAAAGAAAAAGTTTTCCTTTCCTTAAATAACTGATATTTGGGGGTTATCTGGAGTTAATTACTCCACCTTACACATTATTCATGTTTTACATCAGTAAATGAAACAAATTTAAAAAGTGAATAAGTACACAGAGGTGAAGAATAAACAAGGCTAAGGTCCCAGTTGGTAAGAAGCAAGATTAAGAGGCCAGGCCAAATGCCCTGGCTTTCTGACCTAGACTACATCTACCATTTAAGGAGTCTCTAATGAAAGCATTGAGCTCTCATTGTGCTTTTGGAATTTCACTGAGAACTGGCTACAGATTTCTGCCCTCCTAGGTGATCTCCACTTGGTGGCTAGCTCAAGACTAATTTGGGAGCCCTTAAAGAGAGCTAAGGATTCAGGATTTCACTGAGGTCCAAAATACAAGAGCTCAAGCAGCATAGTACATACTAAGAAAGAAAGTCAGAAACTACAAGCAGCTGGTTTGAAATTTGAAAACAGTTTGGCAAAAGGGCAAGAGCATATTTATATTTCTCATGTGCTTTCCATTGGACTGCTCTATGTCAAAGGCCAATTTCCATCCACTACGATACACTAAGTTAGTTATATGAATATTATGTTTAGAGAAATTTGTACACTGGGTCAAAAGCAAAATTAGACCGTATCCATCAATGGGGAGTTTATCATTCCACCAACCACAAAATTATTTTTGTTTGGATTCAAGGCTGATTTCCCCTGAAATACAGGATTTTCCAGATAAAACTAGCCACTGCTCTTTCAAGAATGGTTTTCCAGGTTAATAGGAGATGCCTCCTGGGAAAATACTACACCCCATAAGGCATCTGACCAATTCTTTGGTGCCATTCAAATTTTGAGGGGTAAGAGTGGGAGAATTCCTTCCTGTCCTCTGAGACGATCATTTTCTACCCCAAAGCTTCAACCTCATTATTTTTATCTTAGGGCACAATTACAATGTTATTATTGGTCATAAAATTAACCAGATTTTCCTCTCTTTTCTTTTCCTCTTCAGCATTTGACTCCCTGACCTTCCTCAACAGAAAAGTCTATGGACTGATTATACGCTAAATATAAAAGTATTTCCTTTTATTTGTTTTAAATTTTCCCACTGTTAATTTCATTGAGAGCATATTTGTTCTCATATAATGAAATGAGGTAAAGAAAAAAATATAAGAATTTTTACCACTCTGAAATGTGAAAACTTTTACTCTTGTCTCCCAATGCTTCTGAGACTGTTCACTTTTGTTACCATCCAGATGTCCTACTCTGCATTTACATGAATCTGTAGGTACATGGTTCACCTAATACCCCAAGATCCTTTGCCAGTTGCTCCCCTGTCCTCTGAAAACTTCACCTTACTATTTTCCAAAGCAACTGTTTTGTTCTAACTGACTCAAAATGGCAAAAAGTTTTCACTTCAAGAGCTAGTGCCCATCTGTGGCAGAGGCAGCGGAAGTATTGTCTTAGGAAGGCCATGTACGGACTCAGGAGGGAAAGTGTTGGATAGATTGGCAGTCTACTGGGGTGAGGAGTGGTATATACAGTGGAACCTCTTAAAAACTTACTATTAGGACACATATCACTATACCTGCTATGTAAACACCTTACTCAATAGTACTTATGTGAGCTTTCTATGTTCATATAACCAAAATTCCTTCTATATTCCATTCTCCAGAATTCTATCCAAATGCCATTCCACTAATCCACATCTGATACTCATGAAGTTTCTAAGATTTTTCTAACACTCTCTGTGCTGATCACTGACTGGCAAAATTCATTCCATAATTTACTCTAAAGTTGAAAACCATAATCGCTGACTGACAAGAATAATTATATAATCTAACTCTAAAATTGAAAGTGTTGTCCCAGACAGATGGCAGCTTTGGCTGACAACACCGAAGTCTTACTGGCCTGGATTTAGAAAGTCACTACAGATTCAGGGTGATGCCTTTGGAACCATTGATTCATGCTCCCTTTATAAAGAAGGATGATTGCTCTTGTATTTATATGTTAAGAGAATTAAACTTGGTGATCTTTAAAACTGCACTAAAAGCTGGAGGTTTTTTGCAAAGAACTGGGGTGCTTTCCCTCTGACCTCATCTTCTACTACATTCCCCCCCACCCATCTCTCTCTCTCTCCCTTCACTCTGCACAGACCACTCACCCCATTTGGGACCTCTGCCAAGTCAGATCTTTCTACTCTTCTCCCAGATGTTCATGTGGCTCCTTTCCATACCTTTCGTCCCTTGTTCATATTGTTACCTCCTCAATGAAGCCCACCTTCATCAGCCTATCCACGTATGCACTCTTATTGTCTCTTATAATGCCCTACATTTTCACATTTTGTCCATAGCACTTATCAGTTTCTAACCTACTAGATAATTTATTTATTTTTCATGGATACTATTTAGTATCTCTCTCCTCTAGAAGGTAAGCTTCATAAGCACAGGGATCTTTGTCTAGTTTTTACACTTATGTACTCCAGCTAACTAGAAGCATGCCAGAAATACAGTACATACTCAGTAAATATGTGTTAAATTAAATAAACTTAAAACATTCATTTATTTCAATTATTATCTCTAGAGTTTTTCTAGTTCACTCACATTCAGACTAAATGTTCATGTTCTGCTTATTCATCGCTAAATCTCCTTTACACGTGAAACATGTATATTTGAATTCGATAAGGAAATCTTTCCAAAAATGTTTTCCAAGACGGACTGGGTATCAAGTTTATCATATGTCTCTCAGGTGTTAGATATGAACTTATATTTTCTCAGATACTCCATTTTCCCTTGGTTTTCAGAAAAATTGATGTTCTTGGCCTCCTGAAATCCTAATACCACAAGTAAGAATGTATGTTATCTCATTGCAGAAAATGAATGAAAAGGTTGGCGGGGGTGGGGGGGGAGGGAACAGGAACAGGGAAGAAATAGATGATAGTGTTTCTAGAACTTCTCCCTCCACAGAAAGTAATGAATTAAACATGAAGCAAGATGGTCACAAAGTTAGGTGTATGAATTTCATCAAGCTGCCTGAATTGCAACAAGATTTCCACAAGAATTGGAAGGTAAAAGGAGAAAAAGAAAACTTTACATTTGTATTGCACCTTTTATATATAGGTGTTAACAACAGCATGAAAGATAAAGTCTTTATTTATATTTTACAGATTATAAAACTGATGCTTAAAGAGATTAAATAAGCATAAGCACCCATCTATTTGGCCACAGTCAGCTTCTGAAGCCATATTTCAGCTACCATTTTATGTACTTGGCCGCCATTCTGCCTGCCATCATTTGCCTTTCACAACTATGAAAGACAGGTATAGTAGGTCATATTTCCATTTGGCTGGCGAGAAAACCAAGTTTCATGTGGTTTATTACTTGCCCAAAGATAAAGTAAATTGATCAAAAGTATTATTCCCCTGACTTCTTAGTCCAATGTTCTTGCCATAACACAGTGTTCTCTGTGTCGGCTATAAAACTAAGGTTTCTCAAATAATGGGTAGAATTATGAATAAATAAACCAGTCAAGGCTTGATTTTGTAATCTCCAAAGCGACCCTGAAATATTTTCATATTTCCAAACCACGTGGATTAATACTCAAAACATTTTTAATTAGAACATAGAGGGTAACTAAATTATCAGACTTAATTCTACAAATAGTATTGCCTTGAGGTCCATCTGCTCGAATAAACCAAAAAGCACCACTAATTAACTAGACATAAGCAAGGGCTGGTGCTAGGCAATGTGACCTTTCTATGTCACATGTCAACTGGATTACATTTTATTTCTGATATACAAGTCACTGGTCACCTTAGGCTGCCAAGATTTGACACCATGGATTTGTGTGATGAAGTATACACAAACAGATTGGTTTGTAAATTTCTAAACACAATCTAGAGTCCTTTTACAATAGTGTTTCCATCTTCACTGAGCAAATCAATACATCAGTGTTTCAAAATATAAGTGTGGTTTATTAAATATAGCCCCATCCTGAGGACAAGGAGATCTGAATGTGACTATCGGTCTTGCCAAAAATTCACTGTTCTTAAACAAGTTGCTTAGCTCTCAGAACTTCAAACTTGTCATCTTAAAAATGAGATTGGACTAAATAAGTTACCATTGAGGTCCCTTTTGACAATCACCATGCATATAGGATTTTATCTATTAGAGATCACCACACTAGTGTCCACTCGAATACCATTCCCTGGCCCTGTTCATTTGTTTCTTAAGACCTCTCCATCTATGACATTTTTAAAAGAAAACCCATCTCTCCAAGCAAACCTCTTGCTTTTTTTTTTTTAAATCTCTTTGTATTTATATTCCTGCTGTACCTATTTCTTTACCTTACTGAAACTTTAGTCTTGATTCATCAGCCCTCTCCTACCTTCCTTCATTTCTTACCTATTTGTTTGTCACTTTCTTCCTTGTTCATCACTTCCTTGACCCTCTCATTGGAATTTTTAGCCCTTCTAAACTCCTATCCTTCATTCTCCTCCCATCTCCACATATAAAACCTCTGTCCTTGATAAAGCTAAGCATCCACATCCATCACCTTTGCTCCTGAGAAGTTAAAGAATTCTGTAGAAAATCACATAATTAAAAAAGCTTAAAACCACATATCACAGATATGTGTCATTTGGTGCTATCACAAATACTTTATCTCCAAACTTGACTGAGCCTTCATTATTAATCAACCCATCTTCCACTCACCTCTACAGTTCTCTTTTTTTTTGAGACTTTAGCTCTGCCTATCCTTCCACTTCTATGGCCAAGTCATTGACATTACAAATAAATTTAGAGACACCAGGAATTAACTCTCCCACTTTTATGCCCACAATTTTCAAATATTCACTCTTCCTTATTTCATTCTCATCTCACTTAAAGAAATGGACATCTTTCCTCTTTCCCAAGCTAACTTCTATATAGTTGACTTCATCCCTGCCTCCTCCTCCTCAAATGTCACAAACTAGCTTCATCAATTATTGCCCATTTCTAAGACCTCAAAACTACCAATCATCTGGAAATCTGGAAGCATGTATAAATTTCCCATATGATAAATGCCACCTTTTTTCATTCCATTTACTCTCAAATTCCTTGAAAAGGTGGGTTTTCTTTTGTTTTGTTACTTTTTACTTAATTTTTTTTCATTGTTTAGACAGGTCTCAATGCACTGAAATATACATTTCCCCCCAATCACTCTACCAATATTATTCTCCGTGATATTATTATATTAGAAGCCTAAGCTTTAGCTCTAGTTCTAAGATCCAGTTGCTTTTATTCTGATTTAATATATTTGACTTAATTATAACACTTGTTCTTGCTGTTCTTGAAATGCTCTCTTGCCTTAATTCCTAGAACATCATTTTCTCTTCATTTCCCTCTAAACCTCTGTTTCTCCTCATCTGTGTTGTTTTGTTGTTATTTTTGTTTTGGGGGGCCTCCTTCACCCAACCATTTAAGGAAAGATGTTACACACACACACACACACACACACACACACACACACACGCAGAGAGAGATAGAGATAGAGAGATAGAACGACAGATATTCATGTGCTAATGGGCCCCAAACTCACCATTTCTCCTGAATGACAGAACTACACTTTCAGTTACCCTCTCGTGTAAGGCATTTCATATACATCCCCAACATACTCACTCTCCTGCAGACCTTCTATGCCTCAATCGAAACTACATGCTCATTACCTGTTACTTAAGAATGTTTAGATTTGAGACCCAGGAAGTCAACAGCTTACTTATCCCTTATCATATGCACAAGTTTACAGGGAGGGGTTCTATAGAACAGCTTCTAACATCTAAGCACCAACCATGTTCCTGGGACTATGTGGAGTGGTTTTACAAGGACGATACCAAGTCTAATCATCACATTCAGCCTAAAAAGTCTATGCTATTTCTATCTCCATCTAAAGACGTGGAGATAAGCTAAAGGGAAGTTCATATATTTGCAGAATAAATCATAGCTACAGGAATCCTATGGAGCCCATCTGGTTGCTGAGTTGTTCTGTGTGTGATACTGCCTCCAGGAGACACAGGCACAGATTCATTTAAGCCACTGGATGAGAGGGTATAACCATCACCTCCTTAGCTCACTGAAAATAAGAACAGTAATAATAGCAGACTACAATACATGTACTGAATGCTCATAATGTGATAAACCTTGTTTTAAGAGCTTTATGAGCATTAACTCATTTAATCCTCACAATTACTCTATGGCATAGGTACTATTATTATTCTCATTTTACAGATGAGGAAGGTGAGACATATAGCGTTTAAGCATCTTTTCCATTTTTTTTTTTTTGAGGGCAGTGTCACTGGCCCTCATATGTGGGACCGAACTGGGGCCGCTGGTTTCCCAAGCCAGCGCTTAACCACCGCGCCACTCGGCCGGCCCGCATCTTTTCCATTTTTAAATAGCTTGAAGAAAGTGAACACTAAGCGGTGTGTTCTGAAGTCCATGTCCTTGACCTCTATGTTATATTCTGTTGCGAGGTAAGCATTT
Source organism: Aselliscus stoliczkanus (assembly GCA_033961575.1). Classification (NCBI taxonomy): domain Eukaryota; kingdom Metazoa; phylum Chordata; class Mammalia; order Chiroptera; family Hipposideridae; genus Aselliscus; species Aselliscus stoliczkanus. Next base: position 69,121,916 of record CM066733.1, read on the forward strand.
TTTGTGTGTGTCTATGTTTCTTAAAGCAAAATGAGTGCTGGTTCCTAAGCATCCCTTTGCTCACTATACTATTTGGGTTTGTCCCAATAATTAACAGTCCTGCTGTTATGATGCTTTTTTTTTTCTTTCTTTTCTTCTGCTCCTGGTTTTAGCTTGTTAGTTTATAACAATGTCTGAAAATGTCTTCTTTCTCAGCTCCCCAAAAATCCTACCATATTCTGTTTCATCCTGGATAATCTAACTTTACTGATGTATTTCACAAGCCACACACTCACTCCTACTACCATAAAAAAAAAAAAAAAAAGAAAGAAAAAGAAATACTTCTTACCACTACCACTTTCTCCATATAGCCTTCTAAGTTTAGGGTAACAATATAATTTATTGTTGAAATCAAGACACTTTCAAGAGGGGTATGTTACAATTATGCTGGAACAGCAAGTATGAACTTGGGTTGTCCTAGGCAAACCAGGAGGTATGGTCACATCACTTCTGACCCACGAAGACGATGCAACTGCACAACCAAATTGTTGACTGAAGAGATTTCCTAGCTAACTGCTTCCCACTGGCAATGACTTTATAGCTTCTTCCAATAGTACTGAGTACAGCAGAACTGGAATTCTGCTGGGAACTTCAAATAACAACAAGCACAAAGGAAACAACCTTGCCAAAATTTTTAAACAGAAAATGAGTAAGAGAATAAGATTTCAGGTTCTAAGTCTATTATAACCAATGGCAAGTAGACAGAACTGAATAAAAATGGACTTAAAAGTATTTAGCAATGTTTCTTTAAATCAGCAGGGTTTAAAGAACAGAGAACTTACTTCTTAAAGTCCTTCCAATAAAATCCTCAGTTTAATCTCATCGAAAACAATCATTTCTTGTTAAATAAACATTATCTAATGAACAAAGGATTTTTCCAAAATCCTTTCATATCTTGTTATTCTCAAGGATAAATTAAAGCTTTTAACTTGTCTTTATAATGCAGCCTCAATCTCAACCCTTTAACCTTTCTCCAAAGTATTTAATACTATTATTTCTAAAACATAAAGACCAACTAGCAAAAAAATTTATATATATAAAATGAAACCCTAAAGTTCATAATTTTAAATTGGTAGTGATCAAGAAATAACTTTTATCTATTCAGTCTATTTTTAGGGTTAATTTCTATGGTTCTTCAGTTTGAAACAATATTGTATTTACCTGGGTCTCAAAAATTGATATTTGAGAGCATTTTCCCCATAGGTTGTAAAATCCATTAGCTGATCACTGTTTAATATCTATTATTGGTTTTAAATAATAACAATATCGATATATGTGCATATCTCTGGGAAATATATTAATAATAAATTTCTAGGTTTTTTTAAGGACTATAACATGTATAAAGTTATATTTTGTAATAATGAATTCTAGAATGGAAATCTTAATCCCTTCTCTTCCCTGCCTTACCATCTTTTATCTGTTGTACATCTGGATGTGAAGAGCAGGGAGGGAAAATGGCACAAGCCCAAAGTGAAATTTTAAAGTAGGAAGAGTTTGCCTTTGATGGCCTTTTTGGTTCTTGAAAAAATAATCTCTCCCACTTTGGAGCTCTCAAAACTGTTCTCTGTTCCTACAGAAAAAAAAAAAAAAGTATCTGCCATCCTTATTTGAGTTCTGATGAAAACTTATTTTTGTTCCCAGTTTGCATTTACAAGTTTGAACATCTAAACTTTCTAGTGGATTTAAAAGTCTGTCTTCATGTAAAGGACTTATAAGCACCAAGTTTCAAGAAGTATTGAGATTTTTTTGAAAGGGGCCTCCCCTAGTCTGCAAACCCAGAGAGCTCGATAGGCTGGTCTGAAGCCAGCTCTGCTTTAAGGACTTGGCAGTGATGGACAGACACTAAGTCAGCCAAGAATGGTTGCTGGTCTGTAGCCCATAGATGCATTACTGATTCCCAGGAAAGGGGGAAATGGGGCTGAAGGTTTTAGAAATCTGGTTCTCAGGAGCAGCAGCACAGCAAGATTCATAAAAGCCATCATGAGCACCATGCAACTAAGCAAAACATGTGCAAATGTCCAGGAAAGGGCTTTCTTCTGCCCCAAACCAAGGACTGAGATATCTGATCTCCCCTGGACAACCCACTACATACATAATCATCTCCCGGTCCAGACACCTTACTATTTATTCATTATCTCATAAAGAAGTGGGGGAGAGAGAGAGAGAGAGAGAGAGAGAGAGAGAGAGAGAGAGAGAGAGAAATAAACAGGATTTTCTGCTCCCTAATCCTTCAAGTTTAAAGATCAAACAGCTAAAGAGAGGATTAGCAAACTAGATTAGAGGTGAAACAGAGCTGTAGCCTTGGAGAACTATCAGTGGGAACAAGAGAACCCCAGCTGGTAGGACATGAGTTCCAGAAACTGTGCTGCTAACTGTGGAAAATGAGGAAAAACTGACTGATCCTTGAAAACTAACTGTAACAGAGAGGAAAGGAAAACAATGCTTAGTCTCGCAGGTTAAAAAATACTGGTATTAGGCCTCTTAATGAGCTGTTTTGCATGTGTCCCTAATCAAACATGCTGTGAAATAATTGCAATGCATATCATGAAATTTATGCTAGGTTAACATTGCTTTGCAACTTGCTTGATTATAATAATAAAAAATACTCTCCCTCTATGACCTCAGTCTGATTTGAGAAGTCTCTTGTGAAAATTTTGACAATATATATCCTGCATCTACCATGTTTAAGGCACTGTGCTCAATGCTAAGAACACATTTCCTTCGCTTTATAGAGTAGGGAATTCTCAACATTGGCACAATTAACAAATTGGACTGAGTGAATAATTCTTTGTGGTAGGGGACATCCTGTATATTGTAGGAAGTTTAGTAATAACACTGGCCTCTACCCACTAAGTGCCAGTAATCCCAGCCCCCAGTTGTGACAACCCAAAATGTCTCCAGATACTGCCAAACATCTCCTGAGGGGCAAACTATCTCAGCTGAGAATCCACTGCCATAGAAGGATTCTCTACATACCCTGGCCTTAGAGTGGTTACTGCTCGTGTGGCAGAATCACCTTCTTACCAATTAAAAACCTTAGCTAAAGTCTGCTTTTAAACAACAACAACAACAACAAATATTCTCATTGAGTTGGATGTCTGAAATCCAATTCCTGGGTGTTTTCAACAGGGTTTGTCTCTCACTTGGCATTCAACAACAACAACAACAACAAATCTTTATTAAGAAACCATAATGTTAAATAAGTTGCTGTTAGTCCCTGAACAATGCCTATACATTTACCATCTACCTAAGAGATAGGAAGGTAGGTAAGGACCACATTATATTAGCCAATTAAACTCTCCCTTTTTTTTTTTTTTTTTGAGGGCAGTGTCACTGGCCCTCATATGTGGGACCCAAACCAGGGCTGCAGGCTTCCCAAGCCAGCTCTTAACCAACACGCCACTTGGCTGGCCCAAACTCTTTCATTTTTAAGGAAGCAAAGCAATACATTAGAAAGAAAATGGTAGAAAGTAACAGTCTACAGAGTTATCTATTACTTGGGAACAATTAGCTCTGAGACGATAGCACATAAAGCACTGAACACTCATGGTACACATAAGGAGAGGCTCATTTGTTTTTCTTCTTATAAAATCTAGGACTTCTAGAATTATAAAACCCATTAGGTTAGATGGGATTTTTACCTAAGCATTCTTGCAGCCTCATAGTAGAGTAGAAAATCAAATCCTTGACAATTAGATCCAGTGTATCACAACATTCCTTATCATTTGGGATCTAACCGACATCATCAAAATAAAGATTTTAAAAATTAGATTTTAAAATACAAAAGAACTTAGTTGTGCTACATTGTTCATCTTCAGCCCAGGTTTCTCATCTACATCTCAACAATAAGAATTAACACTATGAGAAACAATGGTCAAACGCTTTATAAGGACAATGTAAATATTCCTCAAAAGCATCAGATAATTACCTAAGCCAGAAGCAAGATGTTAGACTAGGCAGACTAATGATCTGATCTAGGATGGTAATTCCCATGGTTCCTAAGGAGCACTAACATCAATCATTTAATAAATATGTGGTTTCCACTGGACTCCAGACTGGGTAAAAAAAAAAAAAACCTCAGCAGTGAGAAAATTGCCCAAGTTTTCCTGGCATAACAATATGCACGTCACTTAAAGGAAGGGCTATTTCTAACATAATACGTTTCTAACCTTTTTTGAAATTCTGTCATATTAATTAATACCAGAATAAGCACCCAGAGGGGGAAGCTACATAACTGGACAATAAAGTGATGGATTTAAACAAGATCCCTCAAATCTGCTGTTGAATAACTATAAGAGAGTTTCCTTTTTGATATTATTTTATTTTTAAAGATTATACTATAGCTACTATAGCTAACCTTTCTACCTTTCCATTTCTTAGATAACTATATCATGACTTTTAAAACCCATGATCTCCAGCTGTGATGTGCCTGAGAATATATCACCTGACTGTAAGTAAGTTTCAATTGGCTAAACAATTATCTAAACCTTACATGCAGAGGGACTATTTTTTTTTTTAATTATCACATGGCAATTTTTTTCCTTTGGTGTACAGTTCTAGGGAGTTCAGTAATATAGGGATGTGTGTAATTACCTGTACAATCAAAATACAAAACAATCCCATCATGCCTCAAAACTCCCTGTGCTACTCCTTTGTAGTAATATTCTCAGCAGTCATACTTCTAACAACCACCGACCTTTTCACTGTCTTTATAGTTTTCCCTTTTCCAGAACATCACATAATTGGAATCACACAGCATGTGGCATTTTCGTATCAGCTTCCCTCATTCCCGCATATCTTGGAGAACCTCCCATCTTGCATGTATCAATATCAGTATGTATCAATAGTTTGTTTCTTTTTATTCTGAGTATTCCACTCTAGGGACACACCACTGCTTGTTTCTCCACATCCCTGCTGAGGGACCCTGGGTTCTTTTCAGCTTTTGGTTATCATAAATAAAACTGCTCTGAACATTTGTCCATAGGTTTCAGTGTGAACATAATTTTTCATTTTTCAAGGGTAAATAACCAGGAGTAGGATTGCTGTGCATATGTTAAGTATATGTATAACTTTGTAAGAAACTGCCAAACTCTTTTACAAAGTGTCTGTACAGTTTTGCACTCCTACCACCAAAGTAGAAGAGTTCCAGTTGCTTCATATCCCTGCTAGCATGTGGTACTATATTCTGACAGTTTTAAATGGAGAATGCTAGAATGACTTTATTTAAAAAAAATCTTATTAACTATTATAAGATACATGCTTAGTATAAAGCAGCCAGCACTTCAATTGGGAAATAGCATTATTTTCTAAAAAGGTCTTTTGCAGAAAGTACTTTGATATTGAACATTTGAAACCATAATAAAATGTTTTATTTGATAAGACAAGATCCTCTAAAATTGTATTATATAATTTGTCAGGACCTGTAATGGCCCTGAACTACTTGTTAAATTTTTTGTGTGTCTATGGTAACTATAAAATTGTGCTCCATGCTTTTTGGGCTACTACAAGAACCAGACCACATTCATTAGTTCAAAAAATATTTGGTGAGGGCCGGCCGAGTGGCGCGGTGGTTAAACGCTGGCTTGGGAAGCCAGCAGCCCTGGTTTGGGTCCCACATATGAGGGCCAGTGACACTGCCCTCAAAAAAAAAAAAAAAATTTGGTGAGAGCTATGATACTAGGAATAGTTGTAAATAGGACAGATTTGGCTCTGTCCCGATGAGGCATATCCATATACACACACACACACACACACACACACACACACACACACACACATATGCAGACACATACATACATATATACGTGTATATATGTGTTTATATAATTAATTAATGTATATATACATATATATGATAATAATCAATTTCATGAGTAACTACTCAATCCAAAGTGTGCACAGGATATATTAATTAGCTAGGGATGTTTTAGTACAGCTTGGCCTTAGTTTGATCAATGCCAGGTACTCACTCATAGAAAACATAAATAGAAAACATTAACTTTGCTTTAATTCTGATTTCATAGAAAATCACAAAATTACTAAGTGTTCCTGAGAAATTTATACAAATTAGAAACTAATATATGACACCAATTATGATAACTGAGCAAAATCCTCTCATTCCAAGATTTTGGAAAAAAAGCATGTCTAGAATGTGAAGAGGAAGAAAACTATGAACAGTACCTTAAAATATCAACACTCTTCTGATAAATGAGAAGAGCATTTGAATGTCATCCATAGCGAAAACTCAATTCTCCTCTCAGCTAAGGAATGTCGCCAGGCCCCGTCTCTTTTCCCCTTTCCTTTCTCTGAATGCTCCCTCTGTCCAGATTTCCAGTTTTCCATGTCACCATCTCATAGGTGATGTATTACAGAATTGTGCACTTGAAACCTATGTAATTTTACTCACCATTGTCACCCCAATAAATTTAATTTTTAAAAAATCCAAAAAAAAAGAAAGATCACACTAGCGTTCCTTACTCTCTAACTCATTTGGATTACTTTCTCTGGACCATGTCTGCAGCTACCTAGAGGAAGACAATTTCCATGAGGAAATGGATTTTCCCTATATTGGACTCCTAATTCACGGCACCCCAGCCCCTAGTATGGGTCATCCAGAGAGGGGGTCAGACAGTAATAGCGCATTTGTGATTCACTAAGGAAAGGGTAATATTCCAGAACCATTGTCTCTGCACACACTTAACACTGCTTCCTTGGTAAAATGCAGCCCATTACCTGAAAGCCCTGTGAAATTTGTAGGGAATTGAAAACCTTACCCATGTACAAAAGGCTGAGTCCTTTCCTGAGAGTTAGGCAAGTAACGCAAAGTTTTCAACTGTTAACAAGATTCTTCAGAAATGAGGCTGACTGAACATAATCAGTTCACCCTAATTGACTGTATACAGTTTTATTACATAACTGGTAGTTTTAAACCCCCAGCTAATTAGTTTTCCAAACAGAGGTTAAATTCTCAACTGGTTCATTCAAACTATATTTAGGCAGGGTTTACTACAATCTACACCTTATGCAGACAGCTAAAAATGCACTGTTTTAACAAGTGAAATTAGTAAGCACTTCCCTGTAACCAAAAGGGAAAAAGAAGTTTCACAAAAATGCTAATCTTAACTAACCATGACATCTACTCTGGGTTTTATTTTACCGAATGCAATTCCTGTTCTACATAGTTACCTAATTTAGGATCTTTTAAAATATTTTTATGGTTGGTATCACTGGTAATGCTGCATTTGAAATTATTAAATTAAAATTAAGCAAAAAATCAGCCTATTTGGCCTGAAGTATTAATTCAGAGGAATCTCTTAGGTTGTCTGAGTTATCACCTTTAGCCTTTCACAGATTTCACCAACTTATAGTGTTTGGCAGAAAGTTAAGTCTGTCTGAAGAGTCTAGAATTTATTTCGGAGCATATTGCTCATGGTCTAGCCTAGTCATTTAAAATACATCTCATTATAAATATTTGTGTTTACATTGCATTTTTAGGATCCTATTAATTAAAATTCTAATGGAATAAGACAAAGTCTTTTCGCAAAACTGAGCAGCTAGAGAAATAAATCAATTAACCCCTTTTTACCAAGCATCCATTATATATTCAGCCCTATGCCAAGTTAAATAAAGGCACAGAAGAAAGGCCAGACATAAATATAGGTGAGAAGCAGAATTCATGATTTCAATGTCCAGGCTAGTATTAAAATGTCGCATTAGAGAAATTTTTACAAACTGTTTCTTAAACTTATAAAAAGCATTTTACAGAGCAGAGGTCAGCAAACATTTCTTGTAAGAGGTCAGATAATAAGTTTTTTAGGATTTGCAGGCAGAGAAGCAAAATTGAGGATATTATGTACATAGTTATACAAAAAGAGAGAAAACAAATTCCCACTTTTTTTACTGATGAAATTCAAAACTTGTATCAGATTAACCATATCTCAGACAATGTAATTAACAGAAGTAATTGCTATATATTTTCTGTTCTAAGACCTCAATAAAGAATAGAGAATTCAAATGGACCAAATTTTCTCTGGGACTTGAAATTCTCAGAAGTCCTTTTTCTGTTGGGAGTTGCTTTCAATTAAACAGGTATTGATCATTTACCATACTTCTGGAATCTGGTTATGAAGTTATGAGGACACAAGAAGAAATGGTCCTCTGCCTTCAAATTGCTAAAATTCAAGAGGATATAGACGAACAGACAAACTAAAATGATTGATGTAATCTGTACTGCGATAAAAGCACGTATACAGTGCTACTTAAACATCTGTATAAAGTGCTACATAAACACAGATGGAGGACTTTTGAAAACACTGTTGAAAGTTTTTCTAAAAATGTGTTTTTCTCCCCTTGCAGTCCTCGTAATAAGAACATTGGACCTTCATAATATTTAATTGATTAAGAATCCCCGAGTTGCTTCTTAATAACCATACCAATCCATTTTCCTTGTGTAGCTTTACAGAGGTGGACATTCCAGGTAATTTGCCTGAACTAAAAGGGACAATGAGAACAATTAGCATATCTAGCATATACCTTATACTTAGATTGTCTAAAGCTGACTTGTTTTCCAAATCTGCTGCTTTTCATTGTTCTTCCTCAGGCAATTGCACCACCAACTACCTAGATATTTAAGGAAGGACCTGGAAGTCATCCTTGCCTGCTTTCTTTCTCTTCCTCATTCCCTACACACAGTCAACAAGCTGAGCCAATTTGACCTCACAAATCTCACCAAATCCATATATTTCTCATGTCATCATCTTGGTCTATGCTGCCTCATTTACCCTCCTTCGGATTTTTGCCACCATACTGGACTCACTGTCACCTCTCTTAACCTCCTTCAATCTATTCTCCACAAGGCAGTCAGAATAATCTTTTAAACACGCAGATCTGATCATGATATTCCCTCATTTAATATCTTTCTGAATGTGTCTTGACCCTTAGGATCAAGTCCCAACTCCTTAATAAGGATTATAAGACATTCTAAGAACAGATCTCTCACATCTCAATGTCATCTTGGGCCACTCACAGCAAGACTGGATTTCTTTTTTCTTTTTTTTTTCAATTGGGGAATTGGGGGAGGGGAACAGCGTTGGGGAACCGGGGAAGGAGAACAGACAAGTTGCTGTCTTTTTGTTCTTTAGTCTAGTTGCGGAGGACGTTGCTTCACTGGCCCATGTTGGCATCGTCATTGCGCTCTTCCCGGATGAGGCAGATCAGTGGCCGGCCTCTGGATGGTCACTCACCGCGGCTAATTGGCAGCTCACACTGGCTGCCAGCCGCTCATGCTGGCTGCCGGCCACTCACTGTAGCCTATGGCAGCCCACTGCAGCAGGGGCTGCAGCCTACACCATCGCCGGGGCTCGCACAGCCCAGCTTAAGGTGGAGCTGTTGTTAGCTTAGAGGGCAGTGTCACTGGCCCTCATATGTGGGATCCGAACTGGGGCCGCTGGCATCCCAAAACCAGCTCTGAACCAATGCGCCACTCGGCCAGCCCAAGACTGGATTTCTTTTGATGCTTTAAAGATACAATACAGCCTCTGGTCTCTGTGCTTTTGTACAATTATCCTTCCATCTCATATCCTTTTTTTTTTTTACAACTCTTTACAACTCTTTACCTGGCTTACTCACTCATGTTTTAAATCTCAGTGTCACTCACTCCAAAAAGCTTTCCCTGATCTCCTAGATAAAAGGTTGACAAACAACGGTCCATGGGCAAAACGCTTGTTTGGGTACAACCCTCAAGCTAAGAATGGTTTAAGAATTTGTAAAGGATTTTCAAAGAAAAGAGAAGAAAAGGGAAGACAAGGAGGAGGAGAAATGGAGACCACATATGGCCCTGAAAGCCTAAAATAGTGAAAGCCCAGAATATTTACTATCTGGCCCTTTACAGAAAATTTTGCTAGATACTCAGTTTAGGGCTCCCTACCATGTGCTTTCCTGATGCCCTTGACTTCCTCAGTTAGCAAACTCATGCTTTATTACAATTAGTTATTTATTGTCTCCATTTCACGTTCGACTCTAAGTTCTGCAAAGTCAGGTACCATGTCCATTTTTACACACTATCCCCAATATGCAGTCCATGGTCGATTCTCAGTAAACATTTGTAGAATTAACCACAGTGAAAATGAAATAAATGACAGCTTCTATATTGTTGTGTTCACAAAAGGGGTGTATGACTAGGACATGCCATTGCTCTCAGGACAGCGATAACTTATGCTTATCATCCCAAAAATTATTAGTAGTTTCCCTTTCCCTCCAAAAAATGTCCTACTTAGAAGGAAGTTAGGATTCTTAGAAAAAGTTCATAGGTCCTGCTCCCAGAGAGGAGAGAGACGTCCTAAAACCAGGGAGCCGGAACCATAGTGGCATCTGTATTAAAAGGCAGAACTTGTGAAACCTATGTAATTTTACTAACCATTGTCACCCCAATAAATTTTAATTAAAAAAAAAAGCAGCATTCTTCCTACAGCGAAAACAATCATTGTAGCACACAGTGTTCAGAATTAAGAAAAACATTAGTAAAATATGGCAGTTATGGAACATCATGATTAAAATAGGCTTTTGTTCACTGACTTGGAAATTTGCCCATTATTTTTAACATAGATTGTGTGAAACACATCCCCTATAGTAAATAACCAGCTTTTAGAAATCAATCCATCTTGAATTTGGGGCAGCCAGTATTAATTACATTTAATGAATACATTTATAGCAAGCCCTTTTTCTGTGTTTGACACATACAGATGAGTCACTCTTTTTCCTTTTGGCATGACTGGAAAATAAGATATTCTAGCTAATCAATATCAAGGAATGACAAAATAAGTTACTTTGCAATACAAAATTTAAGATTGAAACTACAGGAATTATCTAGTTCAACACCCTTATTTTATGGATATGGATATGGATGTGAATATGGATATGGATATTGATATGGATATGAATATGGATATGGATATGAATGTGAATGTGGATATGGATATGGATATGGATATGGAAGACAATGGTTGCCAATGTTCCTGCAGTGTATAAGGCTCCTTTCAAATCCGTGACAGGCCTGTTTTTATTTTTTTTCCATAAACTTAAATAAAGTTAAACATACGTAATAATGAAATATTATATTTGTATTGTATCCCTTTTTTAATGATTTTGAAACCACTTTGGAATCTTCATGCCTGAGATTCATCTTAAAGAACAGAACTGTACATTGCAGTTTATGTGTACATGAATCTCACCTATCCAATGGCAAGCATAAAGCTTACATCTTTTTTTTTTTTAAAGATTTTATTGGAGAATTGGGGGAGGGGAAGAGCGTTGGGGAATCGGGGAAGGGGAACAGACAAGTTGCTGTCTTTTTGTTCTTCAGTCTAGTTGCGGAGGACGTCGCCTCACTGGCCCATGTTGGTATTGTCATTGTGCTCTTCCCGGATGAGGCAGATCAGTCGCCAGCCTCTGGATGTCGCTCACCGCGGCTCTTGACAGCTCGCGCTGGCTGCCAGCTGCTCACTCTGGCTGCCGGTCACTCACTGTAGCCTATGGCAGCCCACTGCAGCGGGGGCTGCAGCCTACACCGTCGCCGGGGCTCACACAGCCCAGCTCCAGGTGGAGCTGTTGTTAGCTGTAGAGGGCAGTGTCACTGGCCCTCATATGTGGGATCCGAACCAGGGACGCTGGCATCCCAAAACCAGCTCATAACCAATGTGCCACTTGGCCGGCCCAAGCTTACATCTTTTTAACAAACTTTTTCCACTTCTCTAAATACTGTCTTGCCACCATGGTCTGAACTACAGATCAAACAAATCAAATTTTTGTGTAATATTAATACTATTAATAACAATGATAGAGGGTATTAATTGAATGTGTACAATATACTAGGCACTAAGCTTATGTGATTGATTCATTTACTCATCACAACAACCAGATGAGTAAGGACCAGTAATTAAAAAATGATAAAACTGGAACCAGGAGTAAATAACTTGCTCAGGATACACAGCTGGTGAGTAATACAGATGGGGTCTTCACGCATATCTTTCTGAGTTGACTATGAGCCGACACCCTATAAAAATCACTTCTTAAGGAGGCTCTGTTGGATACTTCTGTGTGATACTTCAAATCCTCATGGTCCCATCTCCTACTCCAGGCAGTAATATGGCCCTAGTTCCCTGCAGGAAGAATCTGATAGTGCCTTGCCTTCTGTCCCCAGCCATCTCCAATGCTACTGCATGAGATGAACCACCTTGAATTCATACATGTGCAACCAGGAAGTGTTGGAGCTAGAGCTACCTCTGACCAATTGGTTACATGAACCCATGTCTCCTTTTCTGTCCATGGGCAATATCAAGATGTATTTCATAAGGGTCCTCAAAAGGCCTCACAAAATCAAGCATTCCTTGTAGGCAACTTGCTGTCTCTCCTTTGTTTCATTACTGCTGCCTCCAACTCCTACTCCCTGGGATCACCTCCCAAGTAAATAACCGATGTGAAAGCCTTTCTCTCAGGCTCTGCCTTCAGCAGCATCAGAGATAAGGAGACGCCATTTCACCCACCATCTGAAATCATCTTGTCTCTACTCCTGAGCTTTATATCACTAATATGCAACAGTTAACATACTGTATCTGAAGAGGAAATCCACTGTCTCTGATAGACCTGACTTCTTCATTTCCTGTGACTAGCAGAGCTATCTGCATCTGGAGGGTCTCAGGACAGCACTTTGAATATTTGTCTACCTCTGCTGGAAGCCCTTCTGATTAGTCAGGCTCCTTGAGTTGGAAACATAAGGATTTATAATGAAAAAGAATCACACAGTAAAAACAGAAAGAATGAAAAGAAAACAAACCAATAAAGAACCTATCCTATCATAACATTTGAGATTCTGGTATTTGCTGGCTTTGGAGGGAGTTCAAAATAAATGAAAGAAATGTGTATTTTATTAAATGCTAATATTTAGAAGATGGAGGGGGGGAAAAAGGAAAGATAAATATTTCCAATCATAGTTGCAAATATGAGGCATCTCTTAGCCCCTTCAAAATCGTTAGATGTTTTCCTTGCATGGGAGCCACCTACTCAGTTTTGGAAGTAACGCTTTGGACCAACCAGAAAAGTGTGTGAGGAGTAGCAAAACTGCATGTGGATCCGACCAACAAAGATGGGCACCATACAGTGTTCTCCGCCTGGTCTGTAATACAATAACGAGTCATTTCTAGCCAAGTTGCAGCTGCCCATCTGACTTCCTCCACAGGAAGAGCCTATTGCTTCTGACCCCAACCTAGATCTGCCTATAAAAAACTCGATTCTCCACTTGCAACATCTGCTATTGTTAACATGATCTCTGTTTGTCTTGAAGTATAAATAGGCTCCAAATTTCAAGAGTTCAGAATACACTGAACCGTAACAGCATAGCTTCTTCCTTTTCTTATGGGTAAGAGCCTTATCCCTCTCTTGGGTTTTGGAATTCATTTTAAGAACAACAATGAAATACAGTGGAGAGGAAGAAGATTTGAGAGAATCAAGAGTGTTCCAGGGGTTGAAAAATGAAGTTACCCCTTGCTTTTGTTTTTTGCCATATATGCAATAATCCACATTGACTGTCAGTTTGAGCCATTTTCTGTGTTCTGTTTTCCCCAAACTAAAGAGTTTGGGTCAAGAGAGAAAAACAAACAAACAAACAACTAATTTATTATTAATTAGTACTCAAAGTGTTTCGCAGTGTTGAAATGTAACAAATTTTTTATTTTGCTTGAGTAAGACACTTTCTTGTTCCTTATTATTAATGTATTTGTTTTCAATAAGTGAAAACAGGTGAGCATGAGTCCTTTCCTCCAACATAGAATATTGGTAAAGAGCCAGTCAGTCAGCCTGATAACCCTAAATTCCCAGCCTACACCTGCCTTTAGGTGAACTGACATCACTCCTCTGAACTTCAATTTTCTCATCTATAAAATGGATGGAATGAGTAATTATTTCACACTACTGTTAGGGGAATAAATGCAATCATGCATGTGAAATGCTTAAGTGTGCTTAATAAATATTAGATGATAATGATTTTCCAGTAGGAGTGATTTTATCTCCCAATACAACTCAGAAAGTCTTACAATCCCCTTATCTGAACTACCTCAGGTAGAGAAGAATCTGCTGCATATGTATCTCCAACTTAAGGGTTAAAACAGAAAAAATGCTTAAAAGTTTGTTAGTATGCTATAAATACTTGATAAATGTTAGCTATTCCTTACCATCATTATTAATGTATCATTAATAATGTACCATTATCCTTATTATTGTAATCAGTTTTCTGAATGAGCTGGATTCAGCAGGTACAAAGAGAGGAAATTTAGTCTTCATAACCAATTGTCATTTAAATGAATGTTGTCAAATGCTTTTTCTCAGATCCCGGATGAAACCCTAAGTAGATAACACAGCTTTTCTGAGTATTTTCACATAGGAAAATTTGTAGTCCAATCCAATGCAACCTCAAATCCATTGGAAAACCTTTTTTCCATCAGCTTGGGTCTGCCTCTGGCTGAGGAATCTGTGATGGGAAAAAACATGGCTATCTTTGCCTCATTTCCCCACCTGGATCCCTCCTCCTCCTCTCACGATGAAGCCTCTGGTTCTCTAGGGTTGAACTTGGGTCCTGACATTGAGAAAGGGAACTATATAGGACAGAGAAGACTGCCCTGCTGAAAAACATTTATAATCTAGCATTGATGTCCTTTGAGTATTGCAGATGTCTAAAACTGATTCGTTTTTGAGTTAGGTCCTCCTGTGGGTTCCACAGAGATTTACACTAAGAATCTGCAGTTGCCTGCTTGGCATGCTCCTGTTACAGCCTCCTACCTGCTCTATTTTTAGCCAGGCACCTTTGCTCAGCAGCTGGGAAGTGGAGCCCTGTCTTCAGGACAAGTTGCTGCAACCAGTCTCTCACCTGTAGACTCTTTTTCAGTGTGTCAGACAACAGTCTCTGGCTGTAAACTTCTCCTAGTACTGCTTTAAAAACCAACCCATTTCGACAGAGAGATGAGGGTGAGCATTACGCTCCACCCCGTTGTGAGAAGAGATGCAGAGTTCATAGCACATTAAAAGTTATCTATAATATGATCCTCAGAACAGTCCTATTCCACCTTCCAATCAATTCTCATCTTCTCTTACGTACCCTGGAGGTCCATGAACATGTAGATAGGCAGAGGCTACACTAGGTTTTAGCCACTTTCTTTGCAAAATCAACACCCATTGTCTTAGTCTTCACTCTCCAACACAGTGATCACTCACCACATGTGGCTACATCAGTTTAAATGTCAATTCATCACAATAAAATACAATAAAATTTAGTTCCTAAATCTCACTAGTCACATTTCAAATGCTCAATACTCACATGTGAAAGTGGCTACCATATTGGACAGCACAGACAGAAAATTTCCATCATTGCAGAAAGTTCCATGGACAGAGCTAGAATTCTGGAACCTCACTTTAGAAGGTGAAGGTTTTGTTATTTATTGTTTTGGTTTCAGGCCTTGGACCCTGAGGTGAAGCTACAGAGAAAATTCACATTTATCAGGTATTTATATAATCAGTAAGTAAATAGATTTTGACATCTGGGTTCTGGACTAAGGATGTGTCAAAGCAAATGAATACATCATTTTTCACAATGCTAAAATCTTAGATAAAATGGAAACAATTAATTCGAGTTCTTATGATTGCACCTCAAGTCTAAAAAAATGTTTACTCAGGCAGAATAAGCCTCTCCATTATTTCTGCCCCCATGACGGGATACAGAACTGCATCCACCAAAGCTATTATCCATCATATTTATGCTGTTTTATACTTTACAAGCCACATAAGTGATCTCACTTTTTCTCTGAAAGCAACTCTGAAAAATAGGTAGAACAGGTATTATTGTACCCATTTTACAGATGAAGAAATAGGCTTAGGGAGCAAAAATGACCTGCCCAAGATCACAGAGACAGTAACTTAGAGAGCCAAGTATACCCAGTCTCCTTCCAATTCTTTATACTTTCTTCTGAAAGATAGGAAAGCTTCTAAAAACCAATGCCTATGGAGAAAACAGAAATTCAGAATTGAATCACTGTCAAAGACCTCTGCAATTGTGATTTATCCATCATGTATGCTCTCCTAGATACCTAGTATGCCTAGACTTAAAATTAAAGGCTATTTTGGCTGGACAAGTGGCTCGTTGGATAAGAGTTGGCTTGGGAGTGCAAGCTCTGAACAGCAGGGCTGCCAGTTCAGATCCCACATGAAGGCCAATGACGCTGCACCTTCTACAGCTAAGATGGTGAACAACAGCTTGACCTGGACCTAGGCTCTTGTGAGTTGCTGGCGATGGCATTGGCTGCAGTGGGGCTGCAGTGGGCAGCCGTAAGCTACCATGAGTGGCCAGCAGCCAGCATGAGCTGTTGTGAGTGGAGGTACCAATCTGCCTCAGCTGGGAAGAGTGCAATGATCATAATGCCAGCATGGGCCAGTGAAGCTACGTCCTCCACAACTAGGCTGAAGAACAAAAGGACAGCAACTTGTCTGTTCCCCTTCCCCGATTCCCCAGTGCTGTTCCCTCCCCAATAAAAAACATCTTTAAAAAAAAAAATTAAAGGCTATTCAATTAGCGGGATGTTGAGAAACACATGGTCTGAGGAGGAGCATGAAAGACACACTAGAGGAATTCCATTTCCCTCAGTAAAACTGGGAACTGGGTTTTGTTTTCCTTGAGCACAGTTCTACTTTGCCTCTTTGCATCTTCTTGTCATTTACTAAACAATATTAATAGAGTTGATGCCAACCCCTTGGGAGGACATGAGGAGAAATATGTCACTTAACAGAGAGAGACATTTGAACACAGATCAGGGTGATAATGTCACTGATATTGGTATACACTCCTAAACAGTGTAGAAATTTGTTTATTCATTTTTTAGTTAGCATTAATAAAGAAAGGAAATGTATGAAGAAATGCAGAGGAATGAGAATCACCAAATTCAAGATAGTTATTTCTGGAAAAAGGCAAGAAGGGGATTTAGTTGAAACAGGGGAGGGACCAAAGGGGCTTGAACTGCCTTTGTAAATCTGTAATGTTTTACTTCTAAAGATGGTGGGTACATGGGTGTTCATAATGCTATTCTTTATACCACTCAACAATGAAATTCTTCAAAATCAAATTTTAATAATAAAAAAGTTACCAAAGGCCCATTGCTGGAACAGAGATTATTTTTATAAGCCCCATAGTCTAACATTGTTGAATTTTACTCTGTTTGAACTTCTTTTTTTTTTTTTTGAGGGCAGTGTCACTGGCCCTCATATGTGGGACCTGAACTGGGGTCGCTGGCTTCCCAAGCCAGCGCTTAATCACCGCACACTCGGCCAGCCCTGAACTATTTTTATATAACAAGGCCAACAGAAAGCTAAAAAGTAGAATGTTCTTTGAATAAGGCTGGCTATGCCCAAATGGACTGATAAAATGGAGTGTGGAATTGAAATGACTTTCTTTTCATTTGGCTTGACCATGTCCTTCATACCAGTCACTAATACACTCCTGAATCTAGACGGAGGAGCTAAGGGGAAATGAATCAATTCTATGAAAATATTCCAAAAACATCATTAACTTCAGAAGCTTTGCAGTGTAAACACATGTTAATACCCAAATATAATACAGTGGTTCTGGTTTATTGATAGGTAGAGGTATAAAGAAGGGGTGCCTATTCCCAGGGTGAGGAAAAGCTTCACAAAGTACCTCTTCAGATGGGTCTCAAAAGCTGAGTATAATATACTACACAGCTCCTGTTTGGCTGCCCATCATGTCTTTGCCCCTCCCCCTTCTCCAGGTTATGGCCACAAGAGTGGATCCATAATCATATGCCCCCATTCCTTTAGATACAGTGATTGGTCCTGAAAGATGCATAAATGTCAAATAGGAATTAACAGATTTTTCTTAGGCCTGATACATAGACATTGGGAGGGAAAACCTTTCTTTTTCATCTGGGATTACTAAACTGGGATTCGTGAGACATCTTTTGGCAGCAGGTGAGAAAGAGGCTAAGAGTCAAGCAGGGCAAACAAAGAGAGGCGGTTGACAGAGCATTGACTCTTTAGTCCCAATCCCTGGTAGTCCTCACATCCCAGGTTCTTCTAAAGCATTCTTCAGTTTCTTTTAGGGATTGCAATATCCTCCCAAGAGGCACAAACCAAATATTTATGGGTTGCTTAAGGCTCCTAGAGTAGTGATTCACTTCCTTGCCGTGATTAATATTTTGAGTAAACAATCACCCAATAGGCAGAGCAGGGAAGTGGATTCTGAGAAGAGAGAAAGGAACAGGCATGAAAGCGTAGCAGCTTTAGAGAAGAAAGTAGCCTAGATCCAAGGGGACTGGGGCCTGTGTAGAAATAAAGCCAATGCGGTAGGCACAGGTCAGGCCAAGTAGACCTTTATTTGCTTTGACCCTCACGCCAAGTACCTATCATGTACATCTCATTTCCCAAGGTCAAAATACTTCAGCAAGGTATTCCAGTACAGAAACCTTTGGTTAAATGAAACTTGCTGAGTACATTTTTGCTGCTGGTTGAAAAGTTCTGCCTTATCTCAGAGCATTAACATTTGAAAAGGGGCCTGTTCCAGACAAAAATTCTTCATCGTACTCAGCGATCAGTCTTTTTTATTGGAACTTAAGGCCTGAGGGCTTAGGGACCACTGTCCACTGGCCTACAAGCCAATAGTACTTGCTCTCTATAATGGAGTCCTTCCACTGTGTAAACCTCACCAAATTCATCCAGTGATTTGGGGGCATTGTCCGGAAGTCTAGCAACAATAAACATACTCATTCTATGATCTTAGCTCCTTGGAATAGGAAAATGGTGGAAAAGTGGTTTTTATGCAATTGAATCATGAAATATTGTCAGTAATGTTCATTGCCTATAAATGTGAGTCTAGTCACTGTTATTTAGGAGGTAAAATGTCTGAAGGATACATAGAAACATTAAAAATTCTTTTTCAGATTATCTACTTGAAGTTTAAGCAATAAGGGGATTACAGGTAGGATTTGAAGTTGAGCATGAAGAGAAGATTATGCTGTGTCAGAATCATTAAATAACATTTATTATCTGCCATCTGATCTATGGATAAATAGAGATGGTCTCAATGAAAGTGATTTATGGTACTTCTAGCTTCTTCCACAGAAAATGAGAACACGTATAAATGGAGATATAATCAAATAAAAAAGCATGGAAACAGCATTTAAAGTTGATAACACTGTTCAGTGTGGTGATGCATGCATGCATATCGCATAAGACAAAGGGAAATACAAATGCAGCGATCATGGGTGTGGAATTTATTTCTTATTTACGTTGTGGGAAATTGTCATTTAAGTACTTATAATACAGCATGGAGATTATACTTTCTTTGTGCTTAAGCTGTTCAGACATTTCATCGCTTTATTTAATTCAGTCTATAGCCTACACAGGTTTGTGAACACTCTACTTGGCTGGAATGACCAAGTCTTAATTTATTAACATGGCTGCTTCACAGATTGTGCAAGAAACAGCCAGTTTGAACTATGTACGTGAATACAGATTTAACTTGAATGCCAGTTAGTTATTATACTAAAGCTTCTGAGACAGGTAATGTAGTCTAATAGAGAATGTGTCAAATTAAGTGTTAGGTTATACTTTAGGCAATTGTTTTCTTACAGGTAAAAAAGGAAGTAACTCAGAGTCGGGTGACTTGCCCTCAATATAACTGACATTTTGGGCTGGATAATTCTTTGTTGTGGGGCTGTACTGTGCCTTGTAGGATGTATATTAGCCTCTCTGTTCTCTACCCACTAGATGCCAGTAGCACTCCTCCAGTGGAGACAACTAAACATATCTTCAAACATTGTCAAATGTCTTCTAGGACCAAAATGAATCATCCCATTGCAAACCCCAGACTTGCAGGATTGTTGTGAGAATCAAAATAGATAATAATTGTTACTATCTTTATAAAGTGGAAATTACTTCATGAATATTGTTTGTATCTCTTTATCTAAGAGAAGAACTAATTTTCCAATCTTTTAATTGGACCAGTTATACTATACAATAAATGGTATTGCTCTCTTCCTTCAAAAACTTACTTATGATGGCAAAATCTTAGTTATGTTCTTGGCAAAATTCAGAAACAAAGCAAAGTCTGACAGCTCTTCCAGAGTAGGATCGTTCTTTGTTCACATTTTTACCCACATTGCCTAATACAGTTCCTGACACACGCTATCTCTCCATAAATCTTTTGTGAGAGAAAAAGAAAGAAACTCTTCAAAGGGATTCTACTGGGTATATTTTTAAGAATGCTTTAATGAGAGTGAATCTCAATGAATTACATGTATTTGGCATTACATACTTTAGGAAAGTTTTCAGATGTATGCACATGGAACCAGGGAGAGGAGGGAGTTGTCAGAACAACAGAACATTCTTAATTGATGCTATTATCAATGATATTTTTATTGCTCCTTGTAAATAATTTCCAAATGACCAGGAAATTAGCAGGCTGCCACTGTAACAAGAGTAATCTATGTCTTTTCTTACCTGGATCACTGCAATAGAACTGCTAATTCATTTCTCTCTCTCCGCCATTTTTGCAAAGCTCCATTTATTCTTCCAGAGTTTTAAAAATGCAAAGTAAATCACACCAGTCTCCATTACAAGTGGAATAAAACTTCATTTTCTTAAAATGTCTCACAAGGCTCTGCAGGATCCGGCTCTCGTCCATTTGTCTAACGCCATCACTGGCTACCTGGTTGCATGTCCATTTTTCAGCCCCTCTGTTTTTCTTTTCTCCAATGCTTTGCTCCTCTTGCTTTGGGCTTTCCGCATAAACTGCTCTCTCTGCCTCGAAAGCTTTCCACTCTATGCATTACCTGGCCAACTCCTACTCAGTTTTGGTAATATTCATAATTCCATATTTATATGTCTATTGTTATGTATATATTTATACTTTGTTATTTACTTTCCCTAATAAGACATGAGGACAGGATAGGAATTAAGCCATTTTGTACACCCAGCATTTATCCCAGTACCTGGAACACAACAAATGCCCAATAAATATCTGCTCAATAAATGAAAGGATGAACAAATGAATGTGTATGTCTTATCACTGACTTCCTGAAGGAAAAGTTTTGGAAGCAAAGGTAGCAATTTCAGGCTAGAAAAGAGAAGGCAGCATGGGTAGAGAAAGTATTTGGGAGTTAGCAAGGCCATGGGTAGAACAGTTCTTTAAATAACATTGTATCTGTACTTATTTCCTCCATCAATGCACAAGACTGGCCCAGCTTCTCCTCTCACCAGATGAGACTCCAACACTTCTTGGCCATAGATTATTTCTTCCTCAAAATACCTTAAAATCCAGCAAGTAATCATACAGTGAGAGCTTTTGGTCCCACAGTATATAATCCTACCTTTGTGTCCCCTTGTCTCTGTGACAAACAGTAAAATATTATGCATTACTTATTCACTTATTAAAGGCTCTCCTCAATGCCATGCATTCCCCAAAGTTCTGACTTCGGTTTATTTTTTTTCATCCTTCTTTAGCAATTTTATTTGCCTTATTGTTTTTGCTTATTACCTATTGCAGATAATTTCCACTTTTATCTCTAGTTGCAATTTATCTCCTGATACCGAATCTCAGAGATTCCAGCTACCAGCTGAATAGCCCCTCTCCCATACAGTGGTCACCCCAAACTCACTTAAAGCAAAGCCTAGGCAATCATTCTCTTCTTCATTACATCTCCCTATGTGCTTTAGGAACCTCCATTCTCCCAAGAGCTCCCCACTATGGACAATGGAGTTGCTGTCGCCTTCTCCTTATCAGTTCCCATCAGGAGTAGGTGAACACTTTCTATTTCCTCTCTTTTGTATTTCTTTCATCTGTACCATCCTCTCCATTCTGATTGCCATCAATCTCCTCTAGCTCCTCAATGGATTTCCTCTAAGTCTAAACAATTGAAGCAGTGTCCTAACAAGTCTTCCCATTTGGTGTATGCTCCAACCCATTCTTCATCCTGCTTCCTGCTGTCTGAATAATCTTTCTAAAATACAGCTTTCTACAGGCTTCTCCTCTGTTCTGAATCTTCAAAAGCCCCTCAGTAGCTACTGAAATAAATAGAAGTACTTTAGTCTGGCATTCAAGACTCTCCAAAAATATGGTTCCACCTCCCTTTCTTCTCAACGTATTTCCCATACTGCAGCCAAATGAAAATATCCCACACCTTGTAACATTTGTGTTCTTTATTTATGCCTCAATATGGATAGTTCTTTGTCCTTCTGTCAAAGTCCCACCCATCCAGTCTGCGCAGAGTACTATTTATATATTTGCAAATGCTTGTCTTATATTGTTTCATATTATAGTTGGGTACTTGGATTATCTTACTAAATCCTTGTCTCCTTGAGAGTTAAAGATGAATCTCATATATAATCCCCCAGAAAGTCTATATTCAGGAAAGGTCATGGGCATTAAGAAAAAAGCATGGGCACTGAATTCAGACTGACGTGAACACAAATCCTGGATTTACCACTTGATATATCACCTACACAAAGCATTTAAACTCAGTGAGTCTCAGTTTCATCATATTTAGAATGATGAAAATGAGGCTTACTTTCACAGTTATTGTAAAGACATGATATACAAAGCACTTAACACAATATCTGGCATATAGGAGGTACCCAGTAAATGGAAGCTATTATAAGAGTAGTCGCTATTATTACATTGTAATAAAGAATTCATTTATTTTGGTTACACTAAACTAAAATTAGTATAATAAATCTTTCCTGCCCTCCAGGAGGTTATAATCAAATTGGGGAAAGACGTCACTACCACATGCTAATGTAATTAACCACCCTAAGCAAAAAGCAACTTGAATGATGACATCACCAGTAATTTCCAAGGTTGCCTGAGAAGTAAGACTTCATTTCTTTCAGAAGTAGAGAGTCCTTGAAGGACACTCAGGCCCTCAATAAACTCTTGCAACATGAAACAGGCACAGGAATACTCATAAGCTTACTCTGGACAGTAAACTGTTACTGTCATTTGTTTATTCTTTTTTAAAAAATGAAACTTGATTTAAATGAGTTATTAATCATTTATTTACATCACTAATTACTTTACTGATTTCTTTTTAAAACTTTTTATTCAAAAGCATTCTAATATGGGATGAGAGAATACTGGCTTGAAAGAGACTAAAAGTCTGGACTATTGGTTATATGAAAGCTCTTCTGTCCTTCTGTCAAAATCCCACTCATCTAGTCCACTCAGAGTATTATTTATGTATTTGCAAGTGCTTACCTTACATTGCTTATAAAGGAGTCATTTTGCTCTGGGATCTCCATGATATCAGCTGCAAATAGTAAATGCTAGATATATTTTCAACAGAAAACTTCTAGGAAAGAGTAAGGTGGTGATGAACCTTGCTTTACAACAGATTCAAAAACAGGTTCATATGGTAGGTCTAAATGGCCTTTCTCCTTGTCATAAGAAGAGAAAATCTTTTTTAATGTTCAACCTGCATCATTCATTTCCCAGCATGTATGGCCTGCTTGGAGAATATGAGGAATTTACTAGCCTTTCTAATTGCCAGGTACTATCATAAAGACCAGTGCCGGAGTTTATAGCTATAGAACTATTGATTATTCAAGAACAGTTTAGGTTTGAGTGGAACAATCTTGAGAGATGTAGGAAAATCAATTGTTGAGAATTTCAGGTGGTATTAAATATACCTCCCACACTGAATGTGAAAATAAGATAGTTTTTAAAAATTTATGGTGAGATATTATTTTATATCTGTTGCAGGTATGTATATGATAAAGAATGATTAAATGATTCAGGATCTTTTCTTTCCTCTTTCTTCTTCTTCCCTCTCAAGAGGAGAAAAGGGAAAGAAAATACCCTCAATCACCAAATCTGGATTAATCTTGGAATCCTGGTATCACCAAGTATGTCGGTCCAAATAATTGTCCTAAAAAGTCTATGTCTTAACTATAAGAATCTGCAAATGTTGCCTTATATGGGAAAAGAGACTTTGCAGATGGGATTAAGGATCTAGAGATGGGGTAAGCATCCAGGATCATCCAGGTGAGCTCTAAATATTATCACAAGTGTCATAGTAAGAAAGAGGCTAAGGAAGATTTGACTACAAAAGAGAAGGTAATGTGATCATGGAGGCAGAGACCAGAGTAACAGAGACCATGCAAACAGCAAGAGACAAAACGGATAGCAAAGCATTCCAATCACTCAGTCAAGGAAAGGAAGAGGTTGTAAGGAGAAAGGGGTCAAAGAGAAGAAATGCTTAGAAGTACCTCTCATGCCATGTGACTCAGCACTTCTTGGCTGGGACCTTTAGTTACAAAGAAGTTAGAGTAGGTCCAGGGAAAAGGGCAAGAGGTTCAAAACCAGTCAGCTCCTGGAAAACAGACGGGCTTCCTGTGGCCAGCGTGTTCTAGGTAGGAGCTCTCCCCGGGCCTGGGAAGGTATTTCGGCTGCACATGGTTGGTTTCCTCAGCAGTAGTTATTCAGCAACCAGTGTGAAGGATGTATGCCTCCCCATCTGGAACAGGCATCTGGATCTTTTTTAAACAAGACTAAACAATTGCTTCTTGTTTTTACAAAGTTTTCTATTCCTATAGTTGTTTTTTTTTCATGTTCAAGGCAAACTGCAAGCCAGGTGAAGGCTCAGCAATTGAAAGTTTGCCCCTGTTTTGGAAGACATGAAAATCAGCATGTCCTTCGAAGGAGTATCTCGCCATGTACTCATTATGTCCATATTCTATTTGAAGAAATGGAGGGAGAAAGGGAAACAAGAGAAAATACAAAGGAAAAGAAGAAAAATAAAACAGGAGCATGGGGGCCAGAACGTCCAAGAGAGAAAGAGACACCATTGAGTGTTTGTGCGTGACTCTCTTTCATATGGAATTAATGGTGGTTTAATGGGGTATGAAAGGATGTTTTACTGGAAACAATGAGGAACAATTGTCTAGCTCACGTTTCATTTCACAGGTCATTATTGCATTAAGAAGTAAATCGACCAAGTCCGGTAAATAACAGTCTGCGTATTGCCGAGAGCTTCAAACCAACAATTTTAGCCATCACCAACTAATGTCTCTGTCATTTTAACCCTTGCAGGGTAGTGCTAGGGGGCTAAACAATTACAGTCTTTACCCAGTTCTAGCAGGTGAGCATAACTCATTGCCCCTCTAGCCCCTTCTTCTGCAAAACCCAGGAGGCCATATTTTAGCATTGTTGTTTTGTTGATGAGCCAGCCTGAGCCTACTGCAGCTCTGGTGGCCTTAAAAAACAGCCTCCATTTTAGAGAGTGCTGCAGGCATCTTTAAACAGACTGCTTCCTCTGCAAAATTAATTGCTGCAAAAGTCAGGACTCTCTCATCTCAGCTTTTGCAAGCTCATACTCAGCTATTTGGTCAGGCCATAGATGGATCTGAGAGGGCCAAGGAAAATGAGCTGCTTTCCTTTGTTATAGAAGTTCACGTCGGTGTCACCAAGCTTCATCAGGTACTGGACATCCAGGACTTTCTAATGCCTAATATTTGTTTCCCTTAACTTAGGGGCCATTGGTAGATGAGGCAAATGATGGCTTTATTTAGAAGCGATAGCACAGTAAATAAATATATCAAAGATAGTTTATAGTAAACAGTCACTTAACATACATGTAGTAAAATGTATATTTAAATACATATCAAAATAAAATATCTTCTTGCTTTAACTTGCAACAAAAATGAGAGCAAAATCAGGTTAAGGATCATAATGTTACATAACCATGTCAAATAAACCAGGTTATACAGATAAATTTTTCATGAAAACCTGATGCTCAGCCTGCAGAACAATATGGAATCCTCCACATTCCTACAATAGTCCTGAAACAAGGTAAATTATGTCTAGATTCTTTCCTGAGTGAGAAGTAATCTTTCAGTGATAGCATCTGTGTTTCAACTTAATGTTTCTTAATTCATATTCTTTCACTTTCCACAACTAAAACTAAGGCCTTACGAAGAATTATGGGAGACTGAGTAATGACCTCCCAAAGATGTTCACACCCTAACCCTGAACATGTGAATACGGCAAAGGAAACTTGTAGATATAATTAAGATTATACTTAAAGTGGGGAGATTATCTGAGTAGGCCCAATCTAAGACCATAAATCCTTCAAAGCGAAGAACTTCTCTGGCTGGAATCAGAAGGATGCATAGAAGTCAGGAGAGGTTCAAAGCATGAAAGGGGTACAATCTACCATTACTGGCTCTGAAGATGAAGGAGGCCATCAGTAAAGGAATGTGGGCAGCCCTAGAAGCTGAGCATGACCCTCAGCCTACAACAAGCAAGGAAATGGGAACCAAGTCCTACAACCACATAGAAATGAATTTGAGCAAAAACCTGAGTGATATAGGGAGCAGATGCCTCCCTGGAGACTCCAGAAAGGAATGCAATCCTGCCTACACCTTAATTTTGGCCTTGGGAGAGTCAAAGCAGAGAAACCAGTCAAGTGTACCAGATCTGACTTGCAGAACTGTGAGATAACACACGTGTGTTGTGGTTTTTTTCTTTGTTTTTTTTTTTTTTTTTGAGGGCAGTGTCACTGGTCTTCATATGTGGGACCAAACTGGGGCCGCTGGCTTCCCAAGCCAGCGCTTAACACACGTGTGTTGTTTTTGACGCCACAAAATTTGTAATAATTTTCTTATGGCAGCAATAAAAAGCTTGTGCAAGAACCAGCTAACATATGATGCTCAAATGTTCAACTCATCACCCCAGCCAGAGCCCTGATAAATGGTGGCAGTAGTAGCAATAGCATAGTGGTTACCAGTATGTACTCAATCTTATCCTGAGCCAAGGGAGAGGCTAAGTATTTTATATGCTTTGTGTCTTTTATAGCTCTGGGATCTGCTGCTTTGCCTCTAAAGTGTTTAAGCAGAAAGACAGAATATTGCCTAGATATGGAGATAGGCTGGTTTCCACATGGGTGATGTTCAAGGAAAGTTGCATCTTAACCAATTTCACCCAAAAGGGAAGAGGTTATTACCCATAGCCACATAAAAAAAAAAATCACCTTGGGCTCCCTTTCTCTATGGCAATCACTTTCAGGAATTTATGTTCAATTTTTTAAAAATAATTCACCTTTGAGGGAGCTATGCAAATTGGAATTGGGTCCTACAAGGATTCCCTAGTTCTGTAGTAGAAAGATTGGCCTCTAGGTCTAGGAGAATTTCTTTTCTTCTGTCTCCCTTTTCTTGACATGCTTTCCATAATAATCAACTGATTTTTCAGGATTCCCATTTGTTATAGAAATGAGTTTTACTATCAATATTCTTACTAAAATAATTAGTAATACATATATAAGATTTTTAAAAATTGTAACTTCCCAGTTGTTCCCTCTGAGCAGTGGTACTGAAGATCGGGATAGTAGAGGGCTAAGAGGCCAAGAGTCTTTTTTTTTTTTTCATTGTGTATGTTTTATTGTTTCATTCATTCATTCAACAAAAATCTGTAGGAAAATTTATCAAAAGTAGAGTTGCTGAGTCAGAGGTGTAGGCCTTTTGATGGTTGCCAGGTGCCAAGAGGTTTTTTTTTGTTTTTTTTTTTTTGTTTTTTTTTTTTTGTTTTTTTTTTTTTTTTTTAGAACAGGTTTGAGAACTGTTTCCCCACACTTTCCCCCCACGCTGAGATTATTATATATTTTTGTCATTGCCAATATAATTGGTACAACAATATTATTAATAATAACTATACTAGCAGTGGTCATCACTGTCTTACTTAGTAGTGGTGAACACTATTCTTGAGCTTATCCCTTTTAAAATAATCATATAAGTATATAATATTAATATCTTCCCTTCCTAAATGAGGAAACCGAGGCTTAGAGAGGGTAAAAAACTTGTTTAGAGTTGCATGTCTAGTAAGAGAACACAATCTTGGCAGCTTGACTCAATAAAGAGTTCTAATCCATGCTTTGATTATGAGAGAAATTGGGATTTATGTTTATTTATTGGCATTTATATTTATTTTCTGTGAAATGCATTTTAGAACCTTTTGACTATTTTTTTCAATTGGTTTCCTGCTTTTAGTTCTTAAATACTAGTGTGAATTTTTTGTGTATTAAGAAAATTAGAGCTTTTAGATATGAATTGCAAAGGTTTTCCTAGTTTTTTTAGTTTCATTTTTAATATTCTTTGAAGACATTTTTAATTCTTATATAGTCAAAATTTTCAAATCTTTACATGTTTCCTAGATTTTGATTCATGCTAAGAAACATCTCCAAAATCTGAGGGCATATGAGTATTTTCTGGCAATTCTAAGGATTCATTTTTTTCGTCTTTAATGTATATGGAATTTATTTTTGAAAAGAGAAAGATATGAATAAATTCCTACATTTTTCCCTAAGTGATTAGTCAAATGCTTCAATATCATTGATTGAATAATTTCTAGTTTCTCATGATTAAAAAATGTTCTTAGTATAAACTAAGTTCTCAAATACATTTGGATCTATTTCTGACCTCTTGTTACATCCATGTATCTATTTCTAGGGTATTTTAATGGTTTCATTCAAACTGTAAAAAAATAGCATTAGTTTTTACATCTAATGAGTATGCAAATATTGGAGCAAAAACTGAAAACTAGATAAGAAAAATCTTTCAGATCCACAAAATTGAAGAGCGAAGGTCTCAGTCATTAACTTGTATAGCACTTATTGGCAAGGCACAAGCATTTTATTTATTGGTGGGGCTGCTCAAATATTCCCTTCCACTAAAATGCACACACACACGCAATATGAACTCATCAGACAGACAACGTCCACCTGTCTTAGGTATAAAATAAGCTAAAATTTGAGCTTCTGTCTGCTAAATCTTCCAATACTATTGCACCAAAAAAATGAAAGCAGCAATGCAGGATTCCGCCATTATTAAAATTTGAAGAACAGAAACACAGCTTATTATTCAATGAAGTCCTAGAAATAACACAAGGAGGGAAATGAAAAAAGAAAGAAAAACAAAATGAAAAAGAGAAAGGAGAGAGTTGATATACTATCGTAGCAACAAGTAAAGTAAGTTCATTTAGTTACAAGTGTTCAAAAATAGACACTCTTGTAGAATAGTGATTTTACTGCTTCTCGTACAACAAAGCGTAGAAACATGAATAAACTTCTCAACAAAGGGTGATTAACTTGAGTAGTAAACTCCCAGTCTCAGGAAACCTTGATGCTTTGATTGGAGGACTGGGTATTTACACAGCAGCTCCAGCTAGTGGCGGATAATCCAGAGCTAAGCAAGCTTCTTTCACTGAGTTATATGCCCAGTACCAATTAGGTGGTGTCTACAATGGTTTTTAATTCTGGGGCCACTTTCTAATTCTAGAAACCCAAGAAGCATCTGATGACCTATAAAATGACTTATAAAAGTGCAACTTAGTAGGGATGAATAGAGTCTACAACACAAGTAAAAAGTCAATTCTCTTTAATATTTGTCACTCAGGACAAGGGAAGAAAGATACCCATATGGTAATTATAGCTAGAATATGTAGCTAATTAGCCCTTGACATATGACTAGTGCAACTAGGAACTAAATTATAAATTGTACATAATTTTAATTAATTATAAAGTACAACACTGATTAGTTATTGGAAATGTTTAGGTATATATGGAACACTTGCATATGTGAATCTACTTTTTCAATTGTAAAGTTTATGACATCTAGATAAATATTTGAAATCTAGATCAAAAATTTCTGAATTGAGATTACATTGTAACTGTAAATTACAAAAATTTCAGAGATATAACATGAAAAAAGAAATGTAAAATATCTCAATAATTTTATACTGATTAATCTTAAAACGATAATATTTTGAATATATTGAATTAAAGTAGTATATTATTAATTTCTTTTTACTTTTTTTAACCTGTCCACTAGAAAATTTAAATTATACTTGCATCTTGCATTATTTTTTCTATTGAACAATGCTATTCTGGGTAGGTACTAATCTGGTTTCTACATTTTGGAAAAGTCATAGACAAATTGAAGAACCTCAAAAGAAGCCAGTCTGGAAAGTGAAGACTTAAAAAACAATCTGTCATATGTTGACTAACAGAAGGAATTTAGTATTTCCATGCTTGAAAGAGGCATATTGCGTTATTATAAGACCACTGTTTTACTATCTTTGAATATGTAAAAGGCTGTGATATGGAAACAATTAGACGTAATACCTGTCATATCAGAAGGAAAACTAGGTCACTGGGTAGAAATCATAGAAAGCAGATCCTAACAAGTAAAATCACGCAAAGTATGGTAGGCAGCCTTGTAAGGGAGTGAAAGCATCCTTCCTGGGAAAAGTAAAGGTAGAGGTCACCTACGCATTGAATGAAAAGTGGAACAGATTGCCCTTCAGAGAATCATCCAAATTAAAGATGTTGTAATCTTATTTCTTTTCAACTGGCATGTATTCCTGCAAACTAATGCATTAATATGAGACAACATTTCTCAAAATGCATTCTGAAATACACTAATTCCAAGGGACACTAATGTGTAGTATAAACAAATATTCTCTAGTTAAAATGTTAGCGAAATATTATATAGCATCAATTTAAACAGTATTTAAAAATTTAATTGCAGGACTTATCAGAACCTTTAATATTTTAATACACATGTTGAAGCTCTAAAATGACAACAGAGTTTTCAAAATTTATTTGGCCATGAGTCACAGTTTTCACCATCTCCTGAGATTAGAGAATGGGGGACATTCTCTAAAAATGCTGAAAATATTACACATTAGATAAAACTATAAAATTGACTCTGTGAAACCACTGACTGGCAAACTAAATTTGAATTTTTGACCCTTTCTTTCATTCATTCAGCCATTTATCCCCTCATTCAGCAAACATGCATTAAGCATATAATACGTCCCAGGGATTGTATTGAAATTCAAAGATGTTGCCTTCAAGAAACTCACCGTCTGATAAGAAGGCAGGCTTCTAAAGTGATGGCAGCAGAACATGAAACATGCTATAATGGAAATGAGTGACAGGTAAAGCAAGGGCATAAATAGGCAGAGACCCAACTGCATGGGAAGCCTGGAAGCACTCCACAGGGGAGCTGCTCAGTGCTGCGCAAAGAACAGCCCTGTGTCTGACACTGTAAACACAACTCTTTTACTTTCCTCTTTCATCTATGCCTTCTAAAGCTTTATCCAGTGGCCTAGGCATGGCAAATTCCATTTCCTTCAGAGAGCCTTTGTCCATATCCCCAACTATGTGATCTCTCCAATATGCTTTGTGCCAATTTTATACCAACTACTTTTCTCCATTGTGTAGCCTGGCCCTCCAGCCCCCATGAATGAGGGCAGGAATGGTTTCTTATCTACCTTGGTATCCCTTCTAGAATACCCCAATAGTAGTACATAGTGTTCCGCTTTCTCTGGGCACTTGATAAACATTTCTCTAAGATGGAAAACAAAACAAAAACAAACAAACAAACAAACATATAAACTCACTGAGGGAAAAGGGGAGCTACAGAAAAATGACCATAATAAGTTTTTGGTCTCATGACCAAAACTCATGCCACTCTATTGTCATCACACAACCTCCAGTAGTTAACACCGGCAAAATGCTTTTCTTTGATGTAGCAAAGATTAGAGTGTACATGAAGAATGGATATATATATATATATATATATATATAGCCTTTTGTGGTTGTTATTACACTGTCTTCCAAAAATGTTACAATAATTGACAGCTATTTTTTTAAACTAAAAAATCTGTTTGCTACCATGTAAAATGGAAATATGTGAATTATCCAGTTAAATATATCTCTGTATAGCACCACCCCAGATGATTCAGGCCACAGAATAATTATCTAGAAGTGGTTAAGAGCCCAGACTTTGAAGTCAGACAAATACAGATTCAAATCTTCACTCTGTGTTTTCTAACTGTGGGACCATAAAAAATTAGTTAACTTTCCTAAATCTTTATTTTTTTAAATGCTGAAAGGGGGTAACAATCTTTACATGTCATGTTAAGGCTGTTGAAAGGATACATTGGAATGTCCATAAACCACTTACCATAATGCCTGACACATAGAATATGTTAGATAAATTGTAACTGTTATTATTGCTAGGGGGGAAGGATAATTGCTGGAATAATTGCACAGTCTTAGTTTGCTTTGTTCTGTGTAGACAGAGCCCTCTATGTGCAAAAAGCTGATCTAAGAAAGCTAACGCTGGTGAATGTATAGAAAGAAGGAAGAAAACCCAGAAGAAGGGTATTGTGTACAGTAATAGCCAAGTGTGAAAATCATGGGTTCAGTCCTTAACCTTCTATTAATTAGTTGTTTGACTTGAACAAGTTACCTAATGTCTCTATATCAGTTTTGGTATCTACAAATGGAGGGAATTATCTATCTCATAAGATAGATCCTGTTGGTGGCATTAAATTAGATGAGATAATTCCACTGAAGGTCTTAGCACAGAGGCAGAAACATGGCACGTACCCCACAAGTATTAGTTGTTAATGGAAGATTTGAGGAGCAAGGCCATCTTAAGGATAAAATGCCTACACTGAAGAAAGGAAAAGGAAATTATTCCCATGGATCATGTGCCTT
Organism: Aselliscus stoliczkanus; assembly: GCA_033961575.1. Classification (NCBI taxonomy): domain Eukaryota; kingdom Metazoa; phylum Chordata; class Mammalia; order Chiroptera; family Hipposideridae; genus Aselliscus; species Aselliscus stoliczkanus. The sequence continues at coordinate 69,154,558 of CM066733.1, forward strand.
TTCACATCATCCTTTAAGAACCACACATGAAAAAAACATCCCAATTCACAGTAGGAACTATTTCAAAATGCAGTTAAATATTGTTATGCCACTCACTGCCTGGAGACCGAGCAAGTCATGGGGGAATGAGAGAATAAGGTGAGGGAAAGGTGCTCTTTGAGTCTTACAAAGTATCATCGGAAGCTTTATCCTCCTTTGCTTGGGATAAAAATCCCTGCAGCCACATATCCCGAAGATTCCAATATTTTCCAAGACTCCACCATGCCTTTATATTTTAATACCCTGACATCTGGAATCCTAAAAGTCTAATGTTTAACCATAAATATCAAGAGCCATATACCAAGTTTCAATCTTTGGGGCCTATAATTGCTTGGGAAAAGAGAATGGTATTTCCCCCTCTAGCTAGAAGAAAAAGACCTCTGCAAGCACAGATATTGGCAGACAAATCTTCTAACAACCGTTTCCTCTCTCCATTCTGTCCTCTCATTTTCTCCCTCCCTCTCCCTTCTCTGATTTTATAATACTATCTTGCTGTCATTCCTAGGACAAATGGGAAGAAAGAGAAGCCTAGAAAGCTTAAAGAAAAGACACATTTCAAGACCCAGCAACAAAGAGTTGAGAAAACGCGAGCCACTCTGTTAAGCAGCTGAGCCCACCTCTCCACATTACTTGAGCTTTCCTGTTATTCAGTTAGAAACCACTTAATCACTACGAGCTGACAGTCAAATGCCAGCTTTATTTTCTTCTTTATCCACCTAATCTTTTATTTTTGATTTGAGGCCAGTCACTTTTAAGGTCTCCACAATGGTTTATAACTTTCTTTCTCAAGAGGCATCCAAGAAGTAACACAATTTGAAAAATGTTTCCTACCCTCTCGTGATAAAGAATGAGAAACTCTCACCTGCCCTGAAGGTGGATTGGGTTAGAAATCCTGGTCAGACCACAGCACTTTGCTGGGAATAATGTCAAGTTAAGTGTGGGAAAAGCTTATCATGTGTTTAGGTTTTTAATATAATGACTCAATGTAGAATTTGAAAAATAAACTTAGCACTGTGCCCATTTTTATCCAGTGATGTATTATGAAAGTAATGTTTTGAGGTGACTCAACTCACGTCAATACTAGGAAAAATAATCTATAATTTTAAAAAATGGTTTGATAGAGAATCTTAATGTTTCAAAGACTTTACTTAGAATGTAAATACTCCTATATGATTTTATTGTTCTTTTTCCTTTTGGAACTATATCCAGTATGTATATAAGCAAGTATGTTTATATATGTTAGTATTTGGCACAGGGAGATATTCTTGATTTTTCATGAGAAATGGAAACTGGCCACTTTTAAAATTAAAAATATTAATTGTCTTCTTAACACCCTATTTACTTCAAATGGAACACGTAACTCTATGGTAGTGAGTCTCAAACCTTAGTACTGCAGAATCACTTGGGGAGGATTTTTTGTTTTTTGTTTCATTGTGTTTTTTTTTTCTGTGTGTGAGTTTAAACACAGAGGACAAAGGCTTGGGCTTCACACACATCTGTTGACTCAAAATACCCTTAACTTACAAATGAATATTTAATGTCCTAGGTGATTCAGATGGTAAGCCAGCTTTGGAGCCACTGTCCTAGCACATCACATGTATCTCCTAAACAGAAGAAAATTTGGCAGAACAACAAGGATGTTTTGCTTTGTTTGTTTTAAAATTGAAGACCAGTACTTTTAGAAATACAGTGTAACTCATCAGACAAATTAGACATATAAGATAAAACCCAAGTTCTGTTTGTTAGATTCAACAGACATAAGATTACTCTGTCAGATTGCTATGTTCCTAAAGGAGAAATTTATATAATTATCTCACTGTGGACTGGTGCAAGCGTTTGTGGGCCAGTATAGGTCAATGGGCCACTCACGGGGTAGCTCATCTTAGGCCCCTATTATCATCTGCTTCCTAACTGCACTGCCTGGTCCCAGTCCTGCTCCCACCTCTTATCCATTCACTCCTTAGCAGCTTGTATGATCTTTTCAGCGTGAGAATAAAATCCTATCACCTCCTCTCTTAAAACCCTCCAATGCCATCTTATTAAATTACACTGGTTTATATTAGGAGCTGGATACCGACTAGCTCCAACTAGCCCCTTTCTCGTTCACTACACACCAGTCACACCGTACTCCTCAGACATCATGAGGCCATCCTTGTCTCAGAGCCCCTGCTCTGGTTGGTCCTTCTCCTAGGAAGGCTCCTTCCTCTGCTCAGAGCAGTGACTTCTTGCTCCCAATTCAGGTCTCACTGGAAATGTAACTCTATTTCAAATAGGCACACACACACACACACACACACACACACACACACACACACCCTCAAACTACCTCTCTAGCCCAAAGCCTTATTTTATTTTTTTTATAACTCTCATCATTAATGGAATATTTTTATTTATTTGTTCATATATAGGTATATGTACATATATATGACATACATATTTCCACTGGAACAGAATTTTGATGAAAGCAGGAATGTTATGTTGTTCACAACTATAGTTCCAATCCTTAGAAAGGCACCAGTAGATGGTAGGTGATCAAAATGCATTCGCTGAATGAAGGAAAATGCCAACTTCAGCATTTTGCATGCTAAAGGTGCTCAAGATATGCTAGCTTGCATTTCATCTCCCTTCTATTGTCTTCAGCATGTCTGAGAAATTGTAAAATGTCATTGAAACTAAAGCTCTGATTTTTTTCAGTTCTCTCTCAACACCACTAATGTCCCAAATGTATGAACTAGTGATGCCATCCATTTGTAGTCTGAGACAGCCAGGAAATGAGTAAGAAGCAAGTAGAAAGCTTTGATATCTATCTAGTCCTACCTAAATGGGATATTAATTTCAAGACTTTGTTTTTCTAAGTGATTTGGATTTTCAGATTATCAGATGCCTTCATAATCAAAGTAAATCCTTTCTGAAATAAAATGCAAATGATTCTTAGAAGATCCCCTGCTTGGGATTAACTGCCTGCACTCTACTGCCATGCATATTTCAAAGTTGGCTGCAATGCAAACTTACAGATAAGTACAAAACAAAATTAACAGCTTATTTTTCCCCTGGCTACACACCCTGCATTATACAGATAAAAAACCCACTGGCACAGTATTCCCTGTAGCTGATCCACATGGATAATTTTTGCTCCTAATGCTGGAGTATATGACAATATGCCGAGACCTGTGGATATCTGTCTGAGTCAGTAGTTTTGCACATGAACTTATATGTGCACATAAAACCTGTTTTTTGTTTTTTCAAATTAAAAATAAACCTCAAAGGCAATGGACTCCAAAGGGGTTGTTAATGAAATCAAGAAAGAATGTAAGGATGTATTCAACTCAATGCTATTGGGAATAATTGTGAGGGTTGGTTCCAGTGGTCTCCATTTTCATTTTTGCTATACTGCTCTCGCTGTTTTATAGAAGACCCTGGATTCTTGTCTTGAGGAGGAAAACTACAAAACAGACGTTCATTCTCTCAAGATTCAATTTGTCCTTTTCTCATCCACCAGATGTGAACAGGAATTGGATAGTAGCACAGAAGAGAATGGTTTAAAAAATAAAAATGGACTTGAATTAGGGAAGGAAGGATCTATTCATATTTTGGAAGTCACAGGAAAACACTACAATTCTGCCAGCACCCGGAAGGCACCATTTAGTATGTGCTGTCTCCTTCACTGCAAGAGATCACAGATTGTATTTTTAGTGCAGTAAACAACAGATTCTACTGTGGGGATCCTTGCAGTTGGAACCTATAGCAATTTCATTTAAAATGTTATAAAGCTTTAAAACATCAGTAATTTAAGGCAGTCAGTCACATATACCTCCTTATACACATTCGGCCACTCACACACATGCTCATAGTTGTTGACATACTGATAGTAAATGGCAGGTAATAATATAGTATAATACATGATTAAACGGGTTTTACCATGAAGTCATGAAGTGATGAAAACAAAATATAGAGCACCACAAAAGCATGTTTATAAACAGTGTATTTACACCACAAGGTAAACAACCGCCTAACAGTTCATCAAAAGGACATTATTATTCACACGTGAAGAATTTGAGATGCATTTTAGAGTTCTTATTTGTAACAGATATTTTCAGTGCCACACTCATGGCTTTTGGCACTCACCTGACAAACCAAAGACTGCTACTATAAAAACCTACATTTCCCTTCTAAGAAAGGTTTTTCCTGGTCATAGGAGAGAGGACAATTGGCCTGTGTTCTAGGAAAGCCAAAGAGCTGAAGAGTTAATGTTTCCAGTAGCATCCCTCAACCAGAGATAGATAGGGGTTTAAAGTATAAATTCCTTAGCTTCCTCATGGCTTAGCTGGGATACTTTTGAGTCATGTTCCCATGGTCTTCTGGAGATTCCCACCAGACCTGAGCTCCTGCTGTCCACCAGTTGGATATAGCAACCTTGACTGGTTTCATTCCTCTCCCGGTCTCACTTCCCTGCTTGTCCACTTTGCTGAGTTCACCTCCCCACATCCTCACATAAAATACTTGGATTCTAAGCTTTGTATCAAGGAAAATCCAAATTAAGAAACTATCTCCAGCTCTTATTCATTTGTGAAATGTGGTTTTTCATTAAATACCCTGGTACGTGTATTCCTCGTCACTAATTAGATATAACTGACATATCAAAATGAATATTTACTCAGCATGTTCCATGCACTCAGAACTAACTTTTTAAAAAGTCTACTTTAATCCCCACAGCTTGTCACTCTATTGAAAAGATAAGCCTTCAGCCTATGAAAAAACTTGAGAGAAATACCAAAAAGTATTGGAGCATGAAATTGTATGGTAATTAAAAGGCTTAAGTGAAACTTCTCTAAATGACAAATGCTATAAAGTAGTAGCAGTTTAAATGGAAAAAGGCAGAAACAAGTAAAAAGATCGCTGGAGACTTCTCGGTTCCAGGATTCCATATTATAGACATATCCTCAAACCAATGACCTAAAGGCCTCAATTTCTTCTGTATATTATTGAATGATTTGTGGAAAATGGTATTAATAATCTCCTTAGTTATCAATAATTCATTCATTTGATCAGTTCATCAACTAATATTTGTTGAGCATCCTCCAAATATATAAAACTAAACAAAGCAAAATTTTTGCCCTCATCAAGTTTGCTCTCTAAAATGGCAAACAGTAAATCAACAAGTAAACAAGTACATTTATAATATAATTTCAAGTAACAGAACCCTGACAAAAAATAATCAGGCACAGCAGGGCTAGAGAATAATGGAGGCATATTTATTTTCAATAGGATAATCAGGGATGGCTTCTCTAAGGAGTTATCATTGAAACAGAAGGAGCTAGCCTAGCTCTGCAAAGAAGTGAGAACAGGATTTTCCTGACAGAAGAAATAGCCAATGCAAAGGCTCTGAAGTAGGGACAAGCTTATCATAGTAAAGGAAAAAATAAGCCAATGATGAGTAAGTAAAAAGGTTATTACAGAAGATGAAGTGAGAGGGATGGGTAGGAACCAGATACTACAAGACTTTGTAGGCTTACAGTTTGGATTTCATTCTGAGGGGGATAGAAAGTCATTGGAAAGTTGATAAGATCATTCTGGCAATCATTGAAAAATAGACTATGGGGCAGGGGAGTGGAATAAAGAAGACCAGTTAGAAGGCTATTTCCTTGTCAGGTAGGAGATGATGATGGTTAGAAGTGGGAGGACTTGGGTTAGGAGAAAAAATAAATTATTATTTTTTTACTTGAATAACCTCATGAATGATGGTACCAATTACTGAGGTGGAGACAGGTAGGCAAGAAGCAAGTAGTGGATGGGGACAGAGATCAAGCATTCTATTTTGAACATGTTGAGTCTGAGATGCCAATTATACTTCCCAACAGAGTCAGTTGGATATACAGTAATACCTTGGTTTGAGAGCATAATTCGTTCTGGAAACAAACTACTAGTATTGCAAAACAATGCCCATTTACCAAGTTAAAATGTATTAGAAATGTTTGCTTGTCTTGCAGAACATTCGCAAACCAAGTTACTCACAAACCAGGGTATTACTGTACCAGGTCAAAGTGCAGGGTCAAGTCTGGGCTGAAGATATAAGTTGGAAGTCATCAGCATTAAATGGTATTTCAAGCTTGGACTTGGAAGGTAGATTCGGGAGAGACGAAAACAGACCTGAGGACATACTCGAGACATTCATACATTCAGAACTTAAAAGGGGAAAGACTAAAAGAGAAGTCTGAAGAATTAATCATGGAAGTAGGAAGAAAGCTGGGAAAATTATTTAGATTTACCAGGAACAGGTTCTACCTGACTGCAAATAAAATGTCCGAGTCCCATTGTTTGTGGAATGATCTCTCCAGAGGCCCTGTTATAAAAACTGATAGCTAAGTGAGCTTTAGCTGTATAAGGAAGAAGAAGAAGAAGGAATTTTGGTCACAGCTTTTCCACTCCCTCCCCAAGGACAATTAGAAGATGGAGAAAAGGAAGGCAAACTGCATGCCTCTCCAGATTGGGAGCCCATAAGTCCTGATGGAAGAGAAAGATAGAATCAGAAGCCAGAGGACACTGGCTTCTCCACTGCTGACACTGTGAAATGGCGAGCACTAAGGGTGCTGCTTCAGGCTCAAGCGACCAAGTTAGCAAGAATATTGTTCTCCTCACTTGTGCTCAGAGATGGGTGGCAGGAATTGGTCCCTTTGACATAGACATGGGCTATCTCATGGAGGCCATGATAGGGATCATGACATCTCTTAATCACTCAACATCCCTGTGATACACATGAGCTGAGCAGTGATTAGCACACAGACCCCAACTCAAGAACTCACAGTGCCTCTCCAGGATGTTTTGGTCCCACTAGACAACACGGCCAAAACAGCCCCTTCACATGCGTACTTCCTCTAATGGAGGCATCGTGTTCTGATATAACCAACCTGTGTTGAAGAAGGATCCAGTCCATTCTGCGTCGGTTTTAGGAAATACAGAAACTGGTGGAGGTAGACCCAGGGCTCTCCCATCCAGATCCTTAAAGAGATATTTCCTTGGACTTTCACAATCCGATTCAGGGCAGACCAGTGTTTCTAAATCTTTCCTGTGAAGGCAGACAGAAAGCAGCTCTCTTTTCATGATAAGCAACAAAAAGAAAATATATTGGTATTACTAATTTGATGAAAGATAAATTCAACATTTTACTATTAATAATGTGTTACATAGACATGAAATAAAACTCTATAGAAAATGTTATTTCCCAATTATGTAGTCAAGAAGACAGTATTATTAACAAAATATTCTGGATACATAATCTTTACATAGATTGCTAATTTTCTAAGAAGCAAGACACAATAAAATGTTCCTAACTATAATATCTACTGAAAATAATGTAATCATTTCTTTATGGAACTTTGGACTCTTGTAGTATTTTAAGATTGTCATTACAAATATCAATTATATTTCTGTTATATACAAACAAGATCAAAACAGAAATTTTCATTCAACAAATATCTATTAAAAACCTACTACTTATAGGTTGAGGAATATAATAGTAATACATATAGATGTGGTTTCTATACTTTCAGAATTTAAAGCCAGGAAAGGTATATAAACAAATAATAGGCAATTATAACATTGAGTTACAGAGAATTTATTTGATTTCCCCTGGTCTAATACTTTTAGGTACCATTAGTAATAATATTAAATATTTATTGCATGCCAACCATGTGTTAGGTACTAACAGTACAAAAATAAGATGCTAATACCATTTAGCTTTATAATTATTTCATCCCATAGATTTGACATGAACATAAGGAAAGTTGGACAATAAAAGAAAAATGATAGAATAACCCAAATTGCATAATAATGATACCTAATAAATTTTTGGTACCAATAGTGGCTCTGGGATGGGCATCTTAAAAAGAACAGTGTTGGGCTAAACACATGAGCTTTCCAATTAGGGTGATTTTTCTTCATTCTTTTCTTCCAACTAAAAGCATTTTCTGCAATGTTGTAAGGAAGAAAAAATAGCCCATGCTCCCTGCTTCTGACTTTCCCATTCCCATTTATGGGAAAAAATAATGCTTTATCTAGTTTTCAGGTTCTTGGATAAAATTCTTAGATCATATGTTCAGTTACACCTGGTCTGAGCACGAACATCTGTCTGAGCCACATGTTTGTTCAGTTCAGGGATTTCTGATGGTAGACATGGTCTCCTCCTCCCTTCACAAGGGCTCCCAAGTTCCCTTCTGAAGACTAGTGATAACATTGTCTATGAAGGATTCAAGAATTAGGGTCACTTTTTTCTGGTTGAAAACATCCCAAAAGAGTATCTCTAATAAAGACAAAAACAATATCAATGAAACTTGCACTCCATCACTTCTACCTCTTATGTAAGCCTCAGAAATTCACATGGCTGAGCCCTGATTCAAGAGAGAGAAATAGCCTCTGCCTCTTTAGTGAAAGAGATTGCAAAAATCATATATCAAAGCATATGAACATACGAGGGGTAAAGAATTAGAGTCATTCAATGAACCTACCTTACCTTTCCAGAAGGACTTGTTTCTATTTCCACTAATGATTTTATTTTATTTTTAAAAAAAACATGTTTAAGGATTTGAATAATTGCAAAAGACTTCATAGATGTGGTTTATTATAAGTAGCAAAACTGGTACCTGCTTTGTAAAGGAGGAAAGTAGAATTTGTTTTTATCTTTGATTCTTGGCATCTTCGTCCTCTCTGCTGTTATGGGATGAGTGATTCCAGTGTTTTCTACATTGGGAAGAATGCAGACATCTAGGTCATCACTATAGCAACTCTTCACAAAACTAGAAAAGGTGACACCTGAAAATTTTTAAAGATGTCATAACATTAGATCATGTAAACTACCAACCGCAAATATAGATTACACAACTAAATACTCATAGTAATGTATGTCCAGGAGTGACCTTAAGCTATTTAGGGTAATTCCAGGAGCTTTTTACATAAATCTTCACTTAAAATATCTGTAGTTCTTCAAGACATGGACATTGTTTGCAAAACAGAAGAGAATTCCAACACATTCATGTATTAAGAGCAATACTTTTTATCAAAGGTTTAATCAAAATCCACGAAGAATGAGTACAATAATACTAAAAAGATCTGACAGAAGATTAACTACATAGGTTGTGGTATAACTTTGATTTTATTCCTGGATGTCCCCCTAACAACTAAACAACCTCAGTGAGGCACAATTTCTGCATCTAAGTTTCCTCCTTTGTATAATAAGAAAAATAACACCTACCTAAGAAAATTGTCATATAATCAAATTAAATTATTGCTGTGAAAGCTCTTCAACATGTACAAAGCAGTGATTTTTTTAAAAAGGAATCACACACTATCATTATAGACAGTCATTGTGGTTATCAGTACACAGCAGGTGGTCAGTAAGACACCAAGCATTGGACTACACTGCACTCTTTAGTTGATATAATTTCAGAATGTTAAAAATTCTATGCACAGTATGAAATTATGTTGTTTAGATAAGCCCAAACATCCTACCTTGAAGTTTCATGATTCCAGAAACTGAATGGCCATTTCTCACTTTGTGCCATGCTTCCTGAGGCCACCGATTTGGTTCTGAGGTGAATGCAGGCCACAGAATACCAACTCGGCCCCCTCTTGGGTTGGGAGGAGCTCGGTCTGTTAATGTCAAGTTGGCAGTGCAAGGCTTAATCCTGTCCTGAATACAGTCAAAAGAGGAGCTAGTAGCCACGATGACTGAATTCCTCAGTACAATCTGCACATTTTCAATAGAACTCTGTCGAACCGAAGACACATATCCTGTTGCCAAAAGACCAATAGTGTTGTCCACTAGAGTGATATTCTCTATCTCCATGCTGTTCTCCACGTGTAGCATGGCACCGTAGTCAAAGTTCTTGAAAGCCAAAAAGCCAGAGATGCGAGTACAGTTGTCAAGTCCACTTTCCTCATAAAGATGTAGGCCATGAAGACTTGAGTGGGCCATGTTGTCTGCCCAAAGGGCTTCGAAAGAGGAACACCTTTGGCCTCGGATGTGAAAGCCAAGTCTCTCTGATCCTGCCACAACGTTGCCACGGAGGTTGATGTCCTTTGCCTGGTTCACTTTGATTCCTGCTACCCAAACTGTGGACCAGGCTGACTGTGTCATCAGCACCACAAGGTTATTCGAGAGTGAATGGGCCTGACCCTCCAAATCAATGCCATGGCCAGCTGTATTAAATACTATGTTGTCTTTGAAAATGATCCCATGACTGGCAATTGCATGAATGCCCCCACCACAGCTTTGGTGCAGAGTAGAAGATATTATCCAGGATCCTACTGACACATTGGTCAGTTCAATGGATGAAAACAATGGTGACCCAAAATTGTGAATTTCTACATTGAAAAGTTGAAGGACACCTGCAAACAAAATGCATATCATCACATGAGGCAGAAGGATGGTCAAATTATGGGTACCAGAATATGCAGATTTTTATTAAAATATAATTGTTATTCTCAGTACAAGCATATTTCATGCCAGTGAGTCTCACAAACAAAATATGAATAGTAGAATATCACATTTATGCCTAAAAATGTTTCATGTGCAGTCTGAAGAGTCTGGTGATAGGATGAAGAAAGGGGGGAACAAAGGTAGAGATGAGAAATGGGTACTGGAGATGGGCATAGCTATTAATAGCTAAAAGGTTCTACACATTTGTCGGCAGGGCTGGGTCAAGGAAATAGATTAAGAATGAAGGGACTATGGATTCCTTGGCATTCACCTCAGTCATGTCTCCCTCTGTGTTTCACTGACCCCATGTGAAAAGGCTGTAGCCATCCCCACAGAGATATTGTATTAAGAAATATAATGGCCAACTCTATAAAATGTTGTTAAGCATTTCTTCAGAGTATAAATGAAAAGTTTACTTCTGCTCAATTTATGTCCAAAAACATGACATTCAACATATGCTTTTTGATTAAGATATGATAAAAGCAATAACATGTTTTTTAAATCATTTAAAAAATTTTTCCTATATTTTTACACTAGCCAGACTATATTCTCTGTTTTATTTTCACAATAATTAGATTATCTACATCTTTATGTTGGGAAAGTTTAGTGACTTATTTAGTCTTATTGACAATTTTATTTGGACCATTTTAAGTAGATATTGTTAAATATGGTATAAAGTATATTGACTAGATTGATTTAAAAATATAATGAGCACTAATATGTCAGTGTATATAGTTTTGATAAAATAAATAGCAACACAATTATAAGGAAAAATTAGGTAAATTTATAACTATATGTATCTCTTATATAGCACTCATTACATACCAGATATATACATATAACAGACAGTAGCATACTACATCTGACTTCAGGATATATATATATATATATATTATCAGGGGTGCCAAAAAAATGTATACACATGACTGGTATTCATCTTTTGTTATCAGTATATATTGAGTATTACAATTTTAATGCAGTTTTTTCCTTTTTTGTTTTGCTTTTTTTTTGTTTTGTTTTGTTTTTAAGATTTTCTTGGGGATTTGGGGGAGGGGAACAGCGTTGGGGAATCGGGGAAGGGGGACAGACAAGTTGCTGTCTTTTTTGTTGTTGTTGTTCTTCAATTTAGTTGAGGAGGATGTTGCTTCACTGGCCCGTGTTGGTATCGTCATTGCGTTCTTCGGTCGCCAGCCTCTGGATGGTCGCTCACTGCGGCTATTGGCAGCTCACGCTGGCTGCCCGCCACTCACTGTACCCTATGGCAGCCCACTGCAACAGGGGCTGCAGCCAACACCAACGTCGGGGCTCACAGCCCAATCCAGGTGGAGCTGTTGTTAGCTGTAGAGGACAGTGTCACTGGCCCTCATATATGGGATCTGAACCGGGGCCGCTGGCATCCCGAGCCAGCTCTTAACCACCGTGCCACTCAGCCGGCCCAGTTTTTTCCTTTCTTAAAATGTGTGTACATACCCTCTGTGTATATATCCTGCCATCGGATGTAGCATGCTACTGGCAAAGAGTAATAGAAACTCAGAAAAAAGATAATATTCAAGTAGTCATTAAATTACCTACAATTTCAAGGCATGGAAATTTCACAATTTAAATATATAAGGCATACCACATTTATATATATATATTATATAAGCTTTTAGTTTTCACAAAAAGCCTATGAAGTACAGTTATCCCCATTTTAAGATAAGAAAACTGAGACAGGGAAGGGTTTAGTAAAGCACGAGGACTTGGACCCAGGCATATGCGTGCAGAGGCTGTACTATTAACACCCATGCAGACACATGGGAGAGAATGGAGACACAGAGGAACAAATGGAGTAACTTTGCACTGAGATTCAGGTGATGGGCTGAAGATATGTGCCAATATTAGTCATGTGCCCTTACCTATGTTGGCCAACCTTTTCCCTCACTTCTTTTCTTTTTTTTCTTTCTTTCCTTTAAAAATTGTTTTTAAAAGGTACTGCTAAAGATGAACGATGAAGTTATTTCTCTCATTAAAAATGGAGAGAACTATGGGCCAGCCAAGTGGTGCCGTGGTAAGGCGCTGGCTTGGGAAGCCAGTGGTCCAGGTTCGGGTCCCACATATGACGGCCAGTGACGCTGCCCTCAAAAATAAAATAAAAAAATAATAAAAATGGTAAAAAAAAAAAAAAAATGGAGGGAGCTATAGTGTTTTAGCAATAGTATTTAAAGTTCAAAGGTAGCCCAGACTAAAGCTTCTACCATCCCCACTCCCTTTCACAGATGAGAAACTAGAGCTCTTGCAAATCAGCTTCCATGAAGAATCAAGCCCTTGTGAGAGAGATAATATGAAGCAAAAGATCTTGTCTTTCTTTGTGGCTAGACAACAGTATTCCAAAATGTCTAAATTTCTCATATGACACTGATTGAGAAGGCACTGGTGGATGGTGTGGAAATAATCATAGAATAATAAAACATTGAAAAGCTATTTGTCTGGTGATATCACTTTTGATGTAATTTAAAGTGTCTCTCACCAATAGCACCAAGATAAAAGATCTATCAAACCTGTTTCCACATAGAACTTTGGCACAAAGGACACCAAATGGTAGTGTAAGTCCACACATAATTAGTCTGTTTTGTAGAATGGAAGGTGGTTCTAGAATCCTAGTTAAGGCAATGTATCAGTAGTATTCTAATTAGTGTTTTTCTAATGTCCTATTTTCATGGTTATAACTCATAGTTTTAAATGGTACAAGATGTTTTTATTTGTGTGCATATTAACCAATGACTGAAATGTAATCCATGGTACATACTTAAAATGTCTTAAACATTTAAAAGGAGAATTAAGCAATGATTTTGTGCACAACTATTTTTCTATTTTTCCTTTGGAAAAATCACAGTTCTGAGTCCAACTTGGTGGATACCACTGGTCAGAAGGAGGAGGCTGATAGAGGTCTCCAATTTAAATGAAGGAATTGTAAGCCCTGGTCTGCGTTTCTGCCCTATAATCATTCTCCACCTATGGCTGGCACCCTTGGCCTACACCCGCAGATTCTACATCATCCAGACTGGAGTATGTCATAGAAACATGTATGACATCTTAATACAATATGGGAACTTGGATTCTGAGACAGAAAAGGAGCATTAATGCAAAAGCTGCTAGAATTTGAATAATGTCTTGAGTTCAGTTAATAGTAATGCACCAATATTAATTTTTTAGTTTTGACAAATGTACCAGTTATGTCAGACACTAACAGTAGGAGAAACGGGGTGCAAGGTATACAGAGACCGTCCATGCTGTCTGTGCAACTTTTCTATAAATTTAAAATATTTACAGAATTAAAAATTTATTTAACAAAGTCTTCAGAATCAGACTTGAATTTGAATGTTACTTCTGCCACTTTCTAGCCGAATGACTTTTCTTACTCTTCATTTATTTCATTTATTGAGCACCTAATACACTGCGGTAACCATATTACTCCAGGGATGAGAGACCCAATCTTATCCTCCAGGAATTCATAAGTTCATGACAGAGTTTTACAAAAATGCAGGGCAATTTTATTATAGACTATGTTTACTTGTCTATAAAAATGTCTCTTAAACAGGGATAAGATGAACTGGGATAAAATAGGCATGAAAACCAGCATAGTTCCTGGTCCATAAAAATCATTCAGTATAGGCTCTCTCTCTTTCCCCTGGAGATGATTTCAAAAACCCTGGATGAATCAGCAATGTCAGAGGTTCAGGACCAAGTCAGTCCTGCTGCTGGCTCACCTCCAGCTTGGTGTTGAACTATAAAAATTGGCCATCTGTCCTGTTCCTATCACCATGCCCCAGCTTGGCCTGCAGTTTCAATTAAAAGAGGCCATGCCTTGCTCTCCCTCCCTGATTCTCCATCTTTAAGAACTTCAGGATAGTCTCATTTCTACAAAACCAGGACTCAGCCTTTTTCTTAGTCTTCTAAAGCAGCATTTCTCAACCTTAACTCTACTGACATTTGGGACTAGAAAATCCTTTCTTGTGGGAGGCTGACCTGGACAATGTAAGAGAGTTAGCATTTACCCACTAGATTCCAGGAGCTCCACCCCTCTAACTTGTGACAAGCAAAATAACTTCTTATATTGCCAAATGTCCTTTGGGGATTGGAGGAAGAAGCAAAATCACTACTGTTGAGACAGCTTATGGAGAGAGAGCTTGTTCTATGGACCAGAAATCCAGAACTTTTGAGGTAAGGTCCAAGCACTGCCCTTTACCATATTGGTGAAACAGATGTGCCAACAAAAAGTGTTCCATGCTCAACCTACTGGGAATGCCAAAAAAATGTATACACATGACTGGTACTCATCTTTTGTTATCAGTATATATTGAGTATTACAATTTTAATCCAGTTTTTTCCTTTCTTAAAATGTGTACATACTTTTTCGGCACCCTCTGTATTTGGAAAGTGGTTAGATCCTTTATTCCAGGCCTTCTCAGAGCCTTTACTATATTCATGTACACAGTGACATTCTAAGATGGAGCTACAGTGAAAGCCTTTGCCAAAATTTTTGACTAGGAAACAATTTTGGAATAATATTTAAGGAACACAAGTTTAAGAAATATGGTACTAATCAAATAATTTTGCAGCATACCAAGAGCTAAAGCTTGAAAGAAACCAGAGAGATTGAACTGATCCTTAAAGCAGTCTAGGATATGGAAACCATTTTTATTTAAATTTATGTTATTAATTTATAGCATGAGCTGAGGCCTGTCATCAGATATAGCATGCTACTGGGAAAAGTAATAGAAATTCTGGAAAGAGATAAAATTCAAGTGGTCATTAAATCATCTATAATTTCAAAGTGGAGGAAATTTCACATCTGCTGAAGATGTTTTCTTTGAGGTAAAAATGTGCATACGTGTTGATCGCTAGTATATTATTTTAACATCACACTGATAATTAAGCACAGATTAGGACTGAAAATTCATAGCTTCTCAGTGCACGAAGAGCCATTTCATTTGAATATTTTGTTTTATAAAGGAAGATTCTCACAGTTGGAATTTCTGAGTGTCCCAGATGAATACACTTCAATTAGTAACACTCCTAGAAACTTAAAATTTCATTTACCTGAAAATTCTTCTCTGCTGGACTTCCTGAAGGACCCCACAAGTAGTCTCCCCCTACATGATGTATCAGACTGGATTTGTATATTTCTGGTCAAAAGTCCAACCTCAGCAGCCAAACGAATATGTTGGCCATCCTCCATGAAGTGGATGCTTCCTTGAGGAAGAAAAAAATTTAAAAGGCTAGTGCAGAAATCGCCAGCTGGGGATCCAGTGAACCTGCCAAATGAAAATACTCCTTTTTCTTCGGAAGTCCTTCCAACATTAAGGTCTGCTTTTCCTCGGGCATTCTTCACAAATGTCAGTTGAGAAATGAAAAGCCCATTTACTTGTCTCTCTTTGGGATCAAAGTGAGAGTGCTTGAGTAAGAATTCATTTCTCCTCAATAACTGTGGGTACTGGGACAGGCTCCTGGTGCAGGGATGTCAGGGCAGACCTGTCCAATTAGTGGAAGTCCCCAACCTCCTTCCTTAAATTTATCAGTGTGAGACACAGGGTTTGGTTGTACATTGTCTATAGACTTCTTTAATGAGAGTGAGGAATCCCAGAACAACTGAGGCAGTGACAGAACTAAAGCAGCAATGCATCACACTAAAGGGACAAAGAGCAATAGCAGCATCCTCCCATGATGGGTCTTACGTTCACTGCTGCCTGAAGGAGCCTCCTCAGTGGTAGGGGCTAAAGAGCCAAGTACTGGTTTGTTTCACTGCTCTCCATTTGCATTTTGTCTTGGACCTTACTGACAAGGAATGCTACAGATTTCACTTTTCTTGGTCACTTTTCTAAAAGAGAAATAATCCTTGGAACTATTATTTTAAAAAGTTTAGATATAGTCCTGTTGAAAATATATCAGACAAAAAAGATATCCCCTAACCTCTCTATTTTCATGTTGTATTAATTATTAACAATATTTGCTGTGTTAGAGGTATTTATTAGGCTGACCCAGGAAACATGGTTATTTATTATTTCTGTGCAATATATTTTAACTACAAAAGTGTACAAAAGTATTCAGGTATTTTGGTGTGTTTTTTTTTTTTTTGAGAAAAAGTAGTGGTCAACATATAAAATGAACTTTATGTCAGGAAAGACACATTCCTAAGTATGGGGTGAGAAAAGTCATTTACAATAACTGCCACATTCTAGGTAACCATGTGATTCAGTGTGCCAGGAAATGAACAGAAAACTCAGCTCTCATGAGGTTTATTCTGGTCTAGCCATGAAAATGTCCAATGGCCTTGAACAAGAGTCATAATCCTTCCACTTTCTTCTAGACTTGCCCTTATGAATAAAAAGTTAAAATGTTCCCTCATATCACAATATGTTTTTAATCAGACACTAAAATTAATGAAGGGATAAAACTAAAACCTTCTAGAATGAGTCAAGGACAGCAGTAAGATATTACCTACCCCCTCTCAATAGTGATTGGATCCCAGACCCCAGGCAGAACTCATTCTTCCTGACCCATTCACTTCCCTTAACCAACAAACCAAAGCCTTACCAATATGTCGGTGTTTGAGCCGTTCATGGATCCTAACATAATGACCCTTGACTTCTTTCACAGTGAGAATCTCTGCCTCATGAGGCTCGTAAGAAGAGGAGCTAAGGACGATTTTGTCATGGGGTCGCCAGTCCACTGCATCCTCTACTATAATTCTGTAACAGCATAAAGAATGTGTCAAGTATATGGCAGTACATCACTGATTGCCTACTCACTTGAGCAAGTAAAAATGGAGATAGAAAACAAAAAAGAACAAGTCAGAAATGAAGAATACAATAACTGGAATAAAGAATACATTAGAGGGAATCAACAGTAGATTAGGTGAAACAATGACTTAGATGGTACGGTAGCAGAAAACACCCAAGCAGAACAGCGCACGCACACACACACACACACACACACACACACACAAATCCAAAAAACCAAGGATAGTTTAAGGAGCCTCAAGCATACCAACATCTGTATAAGAGGGGTACCAGAAGTAGAAGAGAGAGAGCAAGGTGTTGGAAAGCTATTTGAAGAAATAATGATGGAAAACTTGGCAAAAGAAATAGACATCCAAGCCCAGAAACTCAGAGTCCCAAACAAGATGAACCCAAAGACGCCCGCACCAAGACTCATCATAACTGAAATTCCAAAAGTTAAAGACAAAGAGAGAACCTAAAAGCAGCAAAAGAAAAGCAGTTAGTTACTTACAAGGAAGCTCCCATATGACTATCAGATGATTTCTCAACAGAAACTTTGCCGGCCACAATGGACTGGCAGGAAATATTGAAAGTGATGAAAAGCAAGGACCTACAACCAAGATTACACTACCCAGCAAAGCTATCATTTAGAAACAAAGGACAGATAGAGAGCTTCCCAGAAAAGAAAAAGGTAAAGGAGGTCATCACCACCAAACCAGTATTACAAGAAATGTTAAAGGAACTTCTTTAAGAAGAAGAAGAAAAAAAAAGATTAAAAGTATGAATTATAAAATGACAATAATTACAAATCTATCTACTACTTTCAATGTAAATGGATTAAATGTTCCATTCAAAAGACATAAGGTGGCTGAATGGATAAGAAAACAAGATCTATACATATGCTGCCTACAAGAGACTCACTTCAGATTGAAAGACACATGCAGACTGAAAGTAAAGGGATGGGAAAAAATATTTATGAAAATGGAAATGAAAAAAAAAAAAAGAAGTTGGGTAGCAATACTTATACCAGACAAAATAGATTTTAAAACACAGGCTATAACAATCGACATAGATGGACCTGGTAACCCCACTTCTGGGTATTTATCCAAAGAAACCAAAAACATTACTACCAAGGGACATCTATATGTTCATTGTAGCTTTATTTATAATAACCAAGATATGGTGGTAACCTGGGTATGCATCAATGGGTGAATGGATAAAAAGAAGAGGTGGTATATATGAATATATACAATGGAATATTACTCAGTCATGAAAAAGTATGAAATCTTGCCATCTGCAACAGTATGGATGGACCTAAAAGGTATTGTGCTGAGTGGAGTAAGTCAGACAGTAAAAGACAAATGCCATATGACTTCACTTATAGGTGGACTCCAAAGAGTAAAACAAACAAACAAAACAGAAATAAACTCATAGATACAGAGAACATTTTAATGGTTGCCAGAATGGAAAGGGATTGTGGGGCTGGTGAAAAAGGTGAAGGGATTAAGAAGTACAAATTGGCCATTACAAAATAGTCATGAAGATGTGAAGTATGGCATAAGGAAAATGGTCAATAATATTTTAATAACTATGCATGGTGTCACACAGGTACTAGATTTATCAGGGTGATCACTGAATAAGCTATATAAATGTTTAATTGCTATGTTGTACATCTGAAATATAATATTGTATGTTAACTGTAATCGAAAAATTTAAAATTATTAGAAACAAAAAGCAGGACATAAAACAATATGCACCAATTATTTTGTAATAAAAATAATACCTGCACAGAAAACAGAAGACAAGAAAGATACTATTGAAATGTAAGCTCGTATTCACTATGAATAGTAGGTTTCTTAGTGATTTTCACTTAAATCTAAATTTTTTAATTTACCAGGTAAAATAATGTAGTACAATAAATATTTTTTTAAAATGATAAAGAAAATAAGGCTATGGGTTTAAAGTCACACCAAAGTCAAATTAGCTGTATAACTGAAATCAATCCTTTCTTCAGTAATATCAGGGTATCCTTTGTATTATTGTTCATATTATTTAAAAAAGTTTCTTAGACCATAGATCACCACAATGTTCTCAAAAGTTCCTTGTGAAAATGAGATTAAAATTCATTCCTTATGGAGCACAGAGGATTTTTAGGGCTGTGAAATGATTTTGTATGATTCTGTAAGGATGGATATGTGTCCATGTCATTATACACTTGTCAAAACGCATAGAATGTACAAAACAAAGAGTGAACTCTATTGTAAACTATAAAAAATAATAATAAAACCTTATCCCCTGACTCTCTGATATAAGTCCTCAGTTCCAGCCAAAGGAATCTGCTCACTTTCCCAAAAAACAGCTGTGTTTCTCAGCTGTCACGTAAAACATCATTACCTTTATTCTGCCCTCCAGTCCACTTATTATTATTTTTTTAATTTATTGGGGTGATGTTAGTTAAAAGAATTACATGGGTTTCAACTGTATAGTTCTATAATACATCATCTATATATTGCACTGTGTGTTCACCACACAAAGTCAAATCTCCTTCTGTCATCATATATTTGAAAGGCTTTACCCTCTTCTACCTTCTCTTTTCCCTTTTACCCTCTGGTAACTACTAATCTGTTGACTGTAGATGAGTTTTTGATTGTTTCTTTGTCTTGTCCATTTGTTGAGTTTAGTTTTATATTCCACAATCAGTGAAATCATATGGTTCTCAACTTTTGCTCTCTGACTTATTTCACTTAGCATGATAGTCTCAAGATCCACCCATGTTGTTACAAATGGCAGTATTTCATCTTTTCTTATGGCTGAATAATATTACGTTGTATGTATGTACCACATCTTCTTTATCCAATCATCTATTGAAGGACACTTTGGTTGTTTCCAACTCTTGGCTACAATGAATAAAACTGCATATGTATAACACATGGTTTTATATATATATCTTTATAGATAACAGTTTTCAGATTTGGGGGTATAAAAACACAGAAGAGGGATTGCTGGGTTTTATGGTAATCCCATTCTTAATTTTTGGAGGAAACTCCATACTGTTTTCCATAATGGCTGTACCAATTTACATCCCACCAGGAGTCTATGAAGGTTCTTTTTTCCCTACAACCTCTACAACACTTGTTATAACTTGTCTTGTTAATAATAACCATTTTAACAGGTGTGAAGTGGTATCTCATTGTGGTTTTGATTTGAATTTTCCTGATAGCTAGTGAGGTTGAGGATCTTTTCATATATCTGTTGTCCTTTTGTATATCTTCTTGGGAGAAGTGCCTACTCAGGTTCTCTGATCATTTTTAAATTGGATTGTGTACTCTTTTGGTCTCTGAGTTCTATGAGTCCTTTATATATTTTGGATATTAATGCCTCTACTCATTCTTAAAAACTGACTGAAGTTCCATTCCTTTCAAGAAGTCATCCCATAAGAATCTCTTCTCCACTGAACACCCAACCCACACTTCTGTTCACCATAAATTTGTCATAATAGATACTACTGCCTGGTAACTGATTTTGTACTTTTGTCTTCTACAGCTATTAAACTTTGATATTATTAGTTGGTATTTAATGAAGTATAACTAGTTAGCTATGCAAACTCCATAGCATCTAGCAATTTCCTAGGCAAAGAGAAAAAGGAATTATTGAAATTATTAGTCCAAATTTTATATCAAAAACATAATTGAACTTAAGCTGACCATTTCCATGAAGGCTTCTAAAACCTTAACAGTCTCATGATCATGGTTCTCTATACTCCTAAAGCCTTGGCATTCTACACTTCATAAGGACCAGACACAGATGGCAAGGGGCACAGGCCCTAAATCATCACATAGCAATAGCGGTGACTTCAGGGAAAACTGCAGCCCCAGAATCAATAACCTAGATGGTCCTATTGGTCAAGTATCAATTTCCTTAATTTATAACATCCACTCTTCCCACTTGCAATCTCCTACATGGAGGTTACCCTTCAAGCATTTCAAGAAATCCTAGTGTGGGCCAGCCGAGTGGCGCAGTGGTTAAGTGCTGGCTTGGGATGCCAGCGGCCCCGGTTCGGGTCCTACATATGAGGGCCAGTGACACTGCCCTCAAAAAAAAAAAAAAAAAAAAGAAAAGAAATCCTAGTGTAAGGACTGCTCAAATTCCAACTATATTTCATGCATCTGATTAATACTAATAAGAGTCCCACAGCTACATGGGAGAGGAGAGACCTGCTTATTGATCTGAGCAAAACACACCTAAAACAATAAATAAATAAAAGAATTACAAGAACTTTTGCAACATATTGGACCTAAATGGAAACCACAGGAGAAAAGAGAAGAAACGATGACTAATCATGGCAGAAGGCCCCTGAAAGACAACTTTTTAAAAATATAAACAGAATATCAGCACAGTTTCCTCTATTTTGGCCTTAAGATTTTACCCAGTTTAGAGAAAAAAATACTTCTGCTCCAAAGAACATAATTATAAACAATGAAAAAAAAATATGCTTCCAAATTTGATTTTTAAAGTTTTCAAAACCATGTATAAGGCATTCACATATAAACACGTACAACTTAATGAATTTGTTAACTAAACCGTGAGGAAATCTTAATGATAATAGCTGCATTTGACCACCTGGTCAGGGTGTCCACATGCCAAAATATTTTTATTGGAGGAATACAGATGACCATAGACTTCTGAACTCTATGAACACTGAAGCTTCTTTTAAGCTTCAATTTAATTTTTTTTTTTTGCCAGTGCCATTGAAATGTACTAAGGATCTTTAGATTCATTGAAGGACTTGAATCCAACAATGATGTTGATAGCAATGATGACAACAAGAATAGCTATTGTGTATGTCAGTCATTTGTCTACCTGACTTCTTTCTCCTTCATCCCAGGAAACCACCCACACCTCTTCTGAGAACCGCTCTCCTCATCCACAATACTAATTAAGTGGTCCTAGTGATAGCATCTCAGAAACCCCTTGCCAAAGGGTGAGCAAGGGAGCCAACCTAACTTCATCAAGTCTTCCCCTGAACTTTTTTTCAGCTTTATTGAGGTATAATTGACAAAATTATAAGCTATTTAAAGTGTACGATGTGATGATTCACTATATGAGTATATATACATTGTGAAAAGATTCCCCCACTGAGTTCATTAACATAACCATCAACCTCACAAATCATATCTACTTTTTTCTTTATTTTTTAGTGAGAACATTTAAGTTCTACTTTCATAGCAAATTTCAGTGATACAATACAGTGCTATCAACTATAGTCACCTAGACTCCTGCATTGAAATAAGGCAGAGAGAATTTCCTGGTAAAGCTGGGAGAAGCCTGATAGCTCTGGGTTCACTTGCACCCTACAGAGTCCTGGGGAAAACCCTCTTCAGTAGAAATAAATGGGATTGAAATAGGAGAGGTGGGGGGAGGGCCTAGTGTAATCCAATCTCCCAAATGGATTAAGAAAGGTGATTTTTACTTTCTACTAAAAGAATCCTGATTACCACAATAATTACCATGTGGTACGGCTTACTTTGGGCCAAAAACTGGGCTAAGCACTTTGTACACATTAGTTCACTTAATCCTTATAACTACTCTATTAGCTAGCATTATTATTCTCATGTTATAGAAAAAGAAACAGACTCAGAAAGGATAGGTTACCCAAAATTATACATTTAGTTAATTGCCCAATTAGAATTATTTAGTCTGCCTATCCTCAGAGTTGAAGCTCTTTTTCCTTGTGGAAGACTATTTTCATTCTACCTCACTAACTCATATCTCTTTTCCCGGCATGGAGACAATAGCCAATTGGAGGTTAGGTCCCACCAGAAGGGATCATCATCTTTTGGAGGCTACACATGCGATCCTGGATTCCTGCCAATAAATCAAATGGGCCAACTAACTCTACATTCTAATACTTAAACTAAATGGTTATAGCATAATAATGGGATTTGAGTAATAAGCAAAATATAGTTGTTTCAGAAATTAAATTCAAGATGCTCATTTATTAGACTTATGACATTGAGCCAAGATGCTCAATAAATTCTGATTTCCAGAAAAGACACATCAGTTCAATGTTGCAGGCATTTATTGGAAGTATTTTCTATGTTCTGCTGTATGCTTGATGCTAAATAATAAACCAAATCAATAAAAAACAGTATTTTTCCTTTCCGGTAGAAGCCACATGGAGGAATAGGACATATATCCCTCAAGCAGCTTAGTATCAGTCAGTAAGGAACATTTTTATTAAAATTATAAATGAGAAAATCACATGCTATTGAAAGGTAGATTGAAAGCCTTGTGTGAGATATGATGGAATCTTTAGGATAAGATTCTTTGGGATAAGTAAGAAGCATAAATAAAGGTAAAGAGGAGATGCAAGCGTACTTCTTACCCCTTATTTCATTTATCAAGTATTTATTAAGCCAGTACAAAAGCTGTTATAGAGATCTGTGTGTGAAGAGCTGAAGTGAGAATGTAGCAGAAACAACAGGAACAAGGAATATTCCAAGCAAAATATATCCAAAGAATACCATCATCAATTTGATATAGAAGATAACAGAATAGATATCATCAGTGATGAATAACGTTAAAATTAAAGATCTAGGTTTTGGGGAAAGGTTGAACTAACACATGATTTGATTTGTTCTTCAGTTCAGAGTTATTTCCTTATAAATAACAGAATAAGTTAATAAATCACTTAAGAAACACAGAAAATAACAGGACAAAGAGACGGATATAATCTTTATACACTGCCCTTCTTTAAAAAGACAATGAAAAGGAATAGGAAGAAAAATGAGAACACTTGAAGTTTTCCCATAAACCTACTCTTTTCCCCTTTTTTCTCTTCTCAGGAAATTACACCACTCTTTACCCAGTTGCTCAGGTCAAAAGTTTTACAGTAATCTTTGACTCTTTCTCTTTTACCCAATCTTTTAGCCCACGCTGCCTCTGTCAACACAGATAGAACCACCTTTCTTCTCCTCCGTCATTCCCACCCTAATCTAAGCCATTAGCATGTGTCACCTGAAAGATTGTCATATTACTGCAATGTCTTAACAGTTAGCCTCTCCTTCCACACTTGTCTTCTCATTAGTCATTTCTCTACACAGTGTAAGTCAGATTAAAACATAAATCAGACCCTGACCCTACCTTGTTTAAAATCTTCCAATGACTAGTATAAAAACCTAAAACTTTTATCATAGGATTAATTGGTAGAGTGATTATTTAATTTCAAAGAACATGTGGTTATCCTTAGAAGACTCACAGTGAAACATATACTTAATAGTTACAATGGGTAAAAAACAAATTACTTTTTAATTTAAGTATAATCTCTGTTAACTTATCTGAAATCCCCAAAATCCAAAGTTTTTGTTCATCAATCTTCCCAAAAGTCAACTGAAGCAAGCAATAGAAGGGTAATTTAATTTAGAGATACATTTATATAATAATATGCAACAAAAGAAAAAAAATCTTTTTTCAAATATCTGACTAAGCTTCTTTGGATGATAGTGTAAGAAATTTGTCTAAATTTATAAAGTTAACATGAATTATTTTCCTCTGAATATTTCACTCTAATGTTCTTCATAAAATAAATTATATGCATAAATTTATATCTTTAATTCCATTGGTGAAAGCTCATAAAGGAGTCTATTTGTGCCCCATAACTTACTAAACTGACTTTTAAGCTAAGGAAGATTGTAAATCTGTGTTTAAAGAAATGGTTTGAATAAAATCTGTAGTTTAGTTAATGCTGTACTAATATCAACTTGCTGGATTTGATAATGTTCCATGGTTATGTAAGATATCATCAGGGAACACTGAGTGAATGGTTCATGAGAACTCTATTAATTTTTGCAAATTCTTGAGTCTTAAGTTATTTTACAATTTTGTTAAAGGTTAAAAAAAGCTATCCATAAAATGATAATTACATGTCATTCATATAAACTCATTAAAGTACTCCTCCTCAGGACTAAAATGTTGTGTCGAATATTTGTAATATGTA
Source organism: Aselliscus stoliczkanus (assembly GCA_033961575.1). Classification (NCBI taxonomy): domain Eukaryota; kingdom Metazoa; phylum Chordata; class Mammalia; order Chiroptera; family Hipposideridae; genus Aselliscus; species Aselliscus stoliczkanus. The sequence continues at coordinate 69,179,822 of CM066733.1, forward strand.
GAACACAGGCAATGGAATCAGAGAAACCATGGTAAAAATCTAGCCTCAGGAACTTCTAACTTTATGAACCTAGAAAATTTACTTAACTTCTTTAGCCTCAGTTTTCATGTCTGTAAAATGCAGATAATAATACCTAACTTATAGAATTGAGAGATTTAAATAAGATAATGTATATAAAATGCTTCGTAGAGGCCTGACATATAGTCAGCCCACATGATAAGAACTCAATAAATGGTAGCTAGTTAATTACTATGGATAGTTTTAATTAATAAAATTGAATTTCTTTCAAAATAGCCTGTAGCTCAGACTCTGAAGGGTGTTTTTAACACATTCTTATAAGAAAAATCCATTCATTTGGCTCCTGCCAAATTCCAGCTTGCTAACCTTATTATAACTGAAGTTTTCTTATTGAGCCCTATTTGCCTACCTTACAAATCCTCTTGAGTATGATAAAGGCACATAATCTTTTTTTCTCAAACTTAGCACTCCTCTAATAAATGGAACCACCATCCATCTACACAACCAGAAATCAAGAAAGCACCTCACACCCAATACATTTTATTGATTTTATCTCCTGTCTCTAAATCTGCCCACTTCTCCCCTTTGTCACTTTAGCTCCTGTTACAAGTAACACCATCTCTTGCTTGGACCTTCTAAGTGGTGTCACTAGATCCATTTTCAACCCCCGCTTGTTGTCTGCATTGTACCTAGACTGATTTTTTTTTTTAGATATAGAAATGTGATTATAAGTGTTACTTCTTACCCATATTATCCTCTTAAAAAACTGAAACATCTGCACAATGCTGTTAAGAGAGCAAAAATTAAAACTCTTGGTATTACCAATGAATATGTTCCTGACCCCTAACCACTCCTTGGAACTCTATCATGCTCAGCCCAAGCTCTCCACATCAGTCACCCTGGCAACCTTTCTTCCTCCCATCACAAAAAATCTCCTCTCATGGTGCTGCTTCTCAAGCACCTATCATTTACTCCTCGGCTACCCACTTCTAAAACATTAGACTAACCCTGATATCATTTCCAGGCTCAAATTTTCTTCTCAGCCAATGTCTTCTTGGTCAGGGACACCATCCACTTCCAGGATGACTCCCTGTCATCATCTCCCTACGCCCTAAGTTACATATGTAATTGTCTCCTTGAGAACTCCACTTGGTGTCTCCCAAGTAGCATGTCCCCATCTCAGTGCGCATTTCCACCATCCACCAGGTTGCTCAGCCTAAAAACCTGAAGCACTCCCCTCACCTCAGCAGTCAATTAATTGGCATGCGTGGACAGCACCATCACTGTCTTCTCCATAGTTCTAGCCACCATGATTTTTCACTTCAACTAGCCTCCTGATACTCCAGCTTTTGCTCTTGCCTCCACAATCCATCAACTATATAACACCCAGAGTGGTTTTTAATTCATAACTAAGATTTCATCAATTCCCCTGCATAAAGCCATTTAGTGACTTTCCTTTGACCTTTCACACCTACACAAAGTTCCATGTGACTTGGCATCTGTCATGTTATACAACTCTTTCCTCTGCTTGCTGTGGACCAGCTAGCATGACCTCTTGTCTGTCACCAGCCCCAAAGTCCCCTGCAGGGACTATGTTAGTTGTCCTTCCTTCACTGGGCACTCTTGCCCATATTATCAACCAGCTGGATTTCTCAAGAAAGTGTCTTTTCTCCAGAGAGATCTTTTCTATCCATTCAATCTAAAAGAGAAGTCCTGGCCTTTTGAGTTTCCTTTGCTCGACCCGCTCCAAACTCTTTGGAGTATACTTTCTCTTCTAATAATGGCCCCTTGAGCCATTCCCTACTGCTCGGGCCCGCTTCTGCTTCTTTGAAATATAATTTTTCTTCTAATAAACTGTCTTTTTCTGTAACTTTACCTTTCTGGTCCATGTCTTCATTCTTCGGTTCCATGAGACCATGATCCCGGTGCACACACACAATCACACATCAAAAAATCCTGCTTCACTAATAGCTCTTTCAAAGGAAAAGCACTTTCTCAATAGGGAAAATGGTAATTTCAGGAAAACAAATGAAAAGATCTCTAAATAGCTGTAAAATGTGGGTAAAATGACCAAACTGGCTGGGGTCTAGGGTCGTGGGTTCTCCCCCTATCTCTGTCCCAGATCATCTTGGTGACTCCAGATTTAAGTTTTGCCCACATGCTAACAAATTATCTTTGACCTTAAATGATACTGTACAGTACAGAGGTGACTAATTTCAGAACAACACTTTGTGAAGCATGGAAAACAAGAAAGAAAGAAAGAAAGAAAGAGAGAGAGAGAGAGAGAGAGAGAGAGAGAGAGAGAGAGAGAGAGAGAGGAAGAGAGGGAGAAAGAGAGAGAGAGAAAGAGAGAGAGAAAGAAAGGGAACTCCTCATACCCCCTACAACTGTTTTCTATCACACTACCCTTTTTATTTTCTTACTAGCACATTTTATCATCTGGAACTATGTTCTTTATATTTCTATATTTGATTGTTTATTGTCTCTCTCTCTCCACTAAGATATAAACTCCCAGAAGAAAGCAATTTCTTCCAATTTGCCTCTATATCTCCACTGCTTACAACCTGACACGTAGTAAGTAAGTACTCATCAGATATTTGTTGAATGCCTGAATGCTATTTGCTCTGGCTATAGTGCTCTTTCTATACACATCTGCCCCCACACTGCTTAATTAAAGCCCAATCATCTTTCAGTTCCCACCTCTGAAATCACTTTTAGGGGCGCCTCTAACTTCCATTACTGACTCAAGGCCCCTGTTGTATGTTTCAGAATCTTACATAGCCCTCCTTCATAGCATTTATCATATGTATAATTTTACCTTTCCTTTATACTTATTTAATAAATGTTGATGGCAAGACCATGTTGATTTTTTACTTGTTACTGAATCTCCAGGCCATAGCTCAGTGTTGATACAGGTTAAGATGTGACAAAATTGTGTTGAATAAATAAATAACAATATTAAAATAACTACAAAAGTAATAACTATGCTATGAAGAAACCCTGTATATAGAGAAAAGCACACCAAAGCAGTAACTATCTATCATTTTACCAACAGGGATCCTTGCTGTGCTGTATGTCCTAGACATTTTTCTATCCACATATATGCATAAATATTATTTTCTTTTATTTACAAAACTAGGGAATATATAATATTAGTTTCTGCCTGAATGCTCACATTTCCTCCTTTTTGTCAACTTGGAATTCACTCTTTTTCACCTTTGCCAATTTAAAATTAAGAAATGGTATTTAATTTTGTTTTAATTAACATTTACTCCAATTGTAGTAGGGAAGAACATTTTTCCATATGTTTATTAGTCAGATGTATGTCTTGCTTTGTGGCCCATGTATTCCAATGTTTTAGAAATTATAATATGGTATGTTCATATTGTTTTCTTTGTGCTCCTAACAGTACTTTACATATAAAAACAATTAGCCCTCCATCTGTGCTATTATATATTGCAAATATTTTCTAGCTTATCATTTGCCTTTACATTTTGTAATTGATATGCAGAAATATTGATTTTTTTTATGTTGTCAAATTTATTATTTCTTGCTGTTATGGTTGTTGTATTCCTTGTTATGATCAGACATGTAGATCACCCCTAGTTTAATATTACAAAATATTTACTTAGATATTTTTCAAATAATTCTATGGTTTTGCCTTCTGATATGCAATTTTTTAATCCATCTATAATTTATTCTAAAGGAAAACATAAAGTGAAAATCTAATTTTATATTTTTCCAAAGCATTGACCAATTATTCCACCTTGAGTGTTGAATTAAACTGAAATGCTAATATTCAAATTCTAGGTAAGTCTATTGCTAGGCATTATCTTCTGTTCTGGTGCCAATAACAATAAAGTAATATATATAAAACTGGTAATGTTTGGTTATCTTCAAGTGTTCATTTTTCCAAAAGGCTAAGAATTAATGACTCAGATTCCAAATGCATATATTTGGCTTGTGATTAAAGCTGCATTCGTTTTGACGTCTTTAAAATATTAAGCCTTTCCATTCACACTATGCATCACCATTTATTGTAATCTCCTTTTATGCCCCTTACTAGTGTTTTGCAGTTTCGCTTTTACAGCCCCTATAATTTTTCTTAAGTTTATTTCTAGTATTTCAAATTGAAATATTAAATAGGATATTTTATTATGATTTAAAACTTTATTGCTCACATATTAAAAAGCTATAGATTTGTGCACTACTAAATACAACTGATAGTTTTTCAGATGCTTCTCTAGTTTTCTAGGACAATATATATATAATACACAAAAAATGAAAAGAGTTTGCATTCCTTTCAATATTTACAGCTAATGCATTTTTCTTGATGAAATACGGTGGCTAAAACTTTAATAAAAATATTTAATGACTACTGTAATATACAGTGATTTTTAATGTCAGTTTTTTTCATAATATACAAAGTTTGTTGTTTCATGGGGATTTTTAATTATGTATTTTGTATTATTATTTAAAGCAGTGATTTTCACCTAATGGCTAAACCATGCTGTTAAAAAACATTGATTTAAAGGGAGTACCTTTGTAGTCCTAATTTACTGTGTATTCTAAGAATGCAAGCTGAATTTTATGAAATGCATTTCTGTTTTGTACCAAATTGATTTTATTCTTAATATTTATACCTATTGTTTAGAAAAATTATATTAATGAATTATTTCATTTTGAACCATCTCTCTTTACTTGAATGACATACACTCAGTCACAAAATTATCTTCTAATAAATTACTGGATTTGATTAGGATTTTTGCATTTGCATTTTACTTACATTTGAATGTTGTCTCAGTTTTGTTTTGTTTTTGTTTTGTTTGAGCTATCTTTGCCAGCTGTTAAAAAAAATTATTTTATGCTTGCTTCCTAAAATTAATTGGAAAGCTTCACATATTTTCCTGTACTATGGATAGATTATACAACATAAAAAGTGATAATTGAATAATTGAAAAAACATGTCATACATTTATTTGACTCAAATGCATACTTGGAAATAAATCTTTATAACTTTATGTCTTTCAGTTTTATTCTTCTTTAGCCAATTATAATAATTTATATCTCTATATATCATTTTCTTTATTTTAAAATGATATTATATAAATATTTTATATTACAATTTAAATCTCTTTCGTATCTTATATTTAAATTCTCATTTTTGATTTTACTTTTTTTTTTGTATGATTAAAGTTATTAGAGATTAAACCAGTATCTCTAAAAAAAATTTAAATCCACCAATTTCCTACTTTCTAACCCACCAGTTTCTGCTTTGATCATGCAGCAATTAATTTCATTAGAGTTATTAGTTATTTTATTTCTGATTTCTCATATTAACAATTTTGCTTGTTTATTTTTGTGCTTTCTTACACAACAATGAAAGTATTTAATGTGATGGAATGTTTGGCCATGTCTCATTTGATACTCTCAATATTGTTTCTTCCCAAGTATTCTATTTATAAAGTTTTGATCTCTTATACAAAAGTTATTAAGGAGAGGGTTTTTTTAATCCTTTTTTTCATCTTGCAAGAGATTAAGATTTTTAATTAAGATGTTGTTTTAATCTTTATGTTTATTTTATTGTGATTATATTCTCTATCATTTCTGCTCATTAAAATTTATTATGGTTATATATAGATATAGATGTAGATTATATCTATATCTCTATATATAAAGATTTATATATATATATATATAATCTTTACTCCAGAATATATGTAATATATATACATACATATAGACACAAATGAAATTGCCTTTATTATATTATGCATATTTCTTCATATTTTCTTTATTTTTAACATAATTTAAAAATTAAGAACTGACAGAGGTAAGTGAATGTTTTTTATTACTACTTTTGCTTCTGTCAATTTTCCCTTATATTACTTAGAGACTTACTTTACATATTTCTATATTATGTTATCTGGTGTAAAACTCATGATATTGTGTTCTCACTGGATACTGAAGTCTTTATTCATATAAAATGTATTTATTTGACCAATTTTATATATTTAATTTGAGTTTTATTTTTCTTGTGAATAGTTTTCAGTCTTGTCCTTTTCTTTTGTTCTTATTTTAATGATACATTTAATCCAATATTTAATCTACATTTTTTTTCTGAGTTGGTTTTAAGCTTTCCTTTGGTAAAAAATTTTGATTTATTATCCATTTTTTTCCTAAATACTGTTATTCTTAATAAGTATATTTTCTTCTTATAGCTGGCAGATTTATCACTTTTTAATTTTTGTTGTCTTTTTTTTGATGCTTTGGTCCTACTATTTCATTTTTTTCTCTTTTTATATTTTGTTATTTATTTTATGGTTTCTATCATTCTTTTTCTCCCCCTCTGGTGATTTGCAAGATAAATGTCCTATTTTAAATTCTGCTAGAGCAAATTCAGTCATACTTACTTCCTATGGCATGCTTATGTCCCATCTCCAGTTTCCTATGACTATAGTCCCAGATTTTAATTCCAGATTTTTATCTGAGAATAATGATCTGTGAGGTTTGGTTAGTTTATGTGTCAGTTTGGCTAGGCTATAGTACCCAGTTATTCAAACACTAAAGCAGGTGTTGCTGCAAATGTATTTTGAAAATGTGCTTAACATCTACAATCAGTGAACTTTAAGTAAAGGAGATTACCCTCAATAATCTTGGTGGGCCTGACCACTCAGTTGGAAGGCCTTAAAAGCAAAATTGAAGTTTCACTGAAGAAGAAAAAATTCCACCTCAAGACTGCAGCATCAGATCCTGGTTGCAGCCTGCTAACCTGACCTACAAATTTTGAACTAAATAGCTCTTAAAAGTGTGTGAACCAATTCCTTGAAATACATCTGTATATATACAATATAAATAATATATACTGCATTTAACCAGTATTATACAAACACACACACACACACACACACACACACACACACACACACACATAAACTACTTGTTATATATATTTCTTATGAACAGAATCCTGACTAATACATTAACTTTTCAAATTTTATGTAATTTCTTTTATAGAAACAATGAGAATTTGTCTTATTTTAATAACCATATTTACAGTGTTATATTTAATTTATTTCAATGCTTAACTTTAGATACCTTTATATTATTCTTTAAATTTAGATTCAGTTTAATTGACTTATTAGAACACTTTTTTGCATTTGTTTCAATTTTTGCAAAGCAAAAGGTATCTTTTGTGTTTTTTCACATGTGAAAGCATCTTAGCAGGGTGTCCAATTCTTTGGTCATAATATTTTTATCCTTAAACATATATACCACTTGCACCACTATCTTCCTATGATATAAAAAAGAAACCTAAGGTTAACAAGCTTTGTGTCCCCTTCTGTTTTTTCTTTTACTTTATCACTCATTTTTTTCTTATGCTGTGAGGATATGTAGCAATCGTTGTTTTTTGATATTGACCTGTTCAAATTAAATGTAACTACTTCCGGGTTTGGTATGTGTATTTCAGTTGTTGTTTTCATTATTGTTTCTGTTGTAGTTAATCTGCGCTCTTATTAGAAAGAGCAATTATCTGTATATACTTTCTAATATCTGTTTTCTATTTCTAATACCTTTTCTTTTATTATTTTTATTCTCTGATCTTGTCTGCCACATTCAGGTAGATTGCATCAGTTTGTTCTTCATATTACCTATTCAGAGGGAGTGATAATGTCATTCTTTACTGCCTCCAATGCATTATTAAATCATGTTATTGTCTTTTAAATTCCATACGGTTCTTCATATACTTTATCTCATTCCTATTTTATTTCTGTCCATCTCTTAACCAGCTATCATTTCATCTCAGACTATTATGGTCTGACCTTAAAATTCATCTACTATCTCATAGAATTCGTATTTTTAAAGATTTATTAACAACAGTAAACTTGCATTAACTAAAATTTATTCCTTAAATAAATTATATTCCTCCCCACCTTTTATTTGTTTTATTCACCTTCTATTATGTTACAGAGATTTTAAAATTCCCCTTTGGTCTCTTATTTTCCCATTTATTCATCCTTGAATTGTGTTCTTAATCTAAAATTTAATTTTATATCATAATAAAACATCAAGCAAAAGCAAACTAAACCAAAATATATATTCCTAACTTGCTCTAATTCCTTACCTCTCATTGCCTGATGCAATGTCAGTCCCTAGATGTGTCCAGGATTTCTTAGGATAAGCACTATGAAGCTGAACTCTCCCATAAACTCCTGAAAACAAAAGGAACAATAGTTGGATAGAAAAATCGGTTAGAGGAATTAAGAACACATAAGTAAAACTCATTAGAGAGGTTACTGTGCAAGGTATATGATACAGAAACTATACATAAAGATGTCCACCATATCAGAAAAAGAACATTTAAGTGCTCTGTTTTCAGAAGGTCAAATATATCTCAGATGGCTATGAAACTTATTCTCTCAAAAACTATAGAAAAAGGAGTGCTACACTACGTCTAGTAATCCAAAAAGACCTGGGAAAATGACCACTCGAATGGCTAACTAGCTAAATTTCCACCATTAAGTGACCCTGAACTATTTGCAATTCTGTTGGAAATTAACAGGTTTGGATGTTTTGTGTTACACACTAGATTTTCTAAAAGGCAAGGGTGATTTTATTTCCTAAGAAAAGAGATTTGGTGATATTAGCTTTATTTTCAGTGGTTAGACCTCATGTATATATATTTTTGTATTATGGATATCAAAGAATAGATCTCTAGCTCCTTTGTTTCAAAATATAATTTATTTTAGACTCATAAATTAAAGTCTTACCAAGGACATGCTTGATACAGTCCAGTTTTATTCCTTCAGGTATTTCCTCTTACATGTTTTACTGCTATTTAAAATAACATGAAGCAAATTCCTCATACTCTAGTGGTCTAAAAATGTTTTGGGCATGAACCCAAGCAGTAACAAAATTATGATCATGCACTCCTAATGCATGAATATTTATTTATTTTTAGATCAACAAACATGTATAGGAATATATTCATCTATGTTTGAACAGAAGTACTAATGCCTGCATACCCCAGGATTGGTGCACCCATTTTATTGCAAATCATGAATCTTGACATCTAAAGCTTCTATATTTTTTAGCAGAAAACATATGAATAAAAGAAACAGGGCCGGCCAATTGGCGCAGTGGTTGAGAGCTGGTTTTGGGATGCCAGCGGCCCCAGTTTGGATCCCACATATGAGGGCCAGTGACACTGCCTTCTACAGTGGCTGTGTGAGCCCTGGCAATGGTGTGGGCTGCAGCCCCTGAGGCAGTGGGCTGCCATAGGCTACAGTGAGTGGCCAGCAGCCAGCATGAGCTGCCAATGGCCGCACTGAGCGACCATCCAGAGGCCGGCGACCCATCTGCCTCACCCGGGAAGAGCGCAATGATGATACCAACACGGGCCAGTGAAACTAGACTGAAGAACAAAAAGACAGCAACTTGTCTGTTCCCTTTCCCTGATTCCCCAATGCTGTTCTCCTCCCCCAATTCCCCAATAAAATCTTTAAAAAAAAAAAAAAAAGAAACAAACAGTAGTAAGGTACAAATAACATACCTTGAGTTTTCAACCAATGTAAACCAAAAATATCTTAATTAATTAAAACATAACCAACTATTTATGTCAACATTCATAATGTTTCCTATACACTAATTAAAAAGAGTTACTAGATAATAAAACTAAAATCAGGATTAATGGAAATGTTAAAAATGCTCACTTTCAGAACATATCCTTAAATCAATCCTTCATATATATATATATATATATATATACATATTTAGAAGATACCATCATTATTATCTTTAAAAAAAAAATTACATCTTTTTCACTATTGGCTTAGTAAGCCAGGCAGGGAAAGAACATGAAGTAATTTACAGAAACTTCCAACAACAAAAATATTAACCAAAATAAGTTTATTTCCTTAAATCCGAACTATCCAGAATATCCAATTGACCAGAAAAGCAGATTTCTTGATCATTCCCAATCAACAAAGGTTAACTGCAAAATGACGCCATTTTGTATTTGTTTCAAGGTAGTTATAATATTTAAAGAGATTAAGATCTGTTATTTACTTATGATACCACAAAATTTTAATCATATAGTAAAATAAATATTTCATTCCTTATTCAATTTAGTATCAGAGGAAATTTCAAAAACACTAGTTTGGCCATATAGTTGGATTTGGGTGTCAGCACAGGCATCCTTGTATACTCCTAATACAATACATCACTGTATACTCCTAATACAATATACTCCATAGAACAGAGTGGACAACACAGGCAAAAAGAGATTGAATGTTCCTGTTATGATTTGTCTAGAGTAACAACTTAAAAAAAAACCTAAAATATTCTCAAACTTCATATTCTTAAAAAGATAAAATAAATAGCATGTACAAAAAATTCTTTGGAAACAGTAAAGCACAACGTACTATATGTCAAAGGCTACCTATTATGAACCAGGTTACCAAACTTCATACTATCCTAACATGATTGTTTCCATTTTACTGAGTCACTGGTATCTTATGAAATTAGTAATGCCATACAAAAAAAAAAGTGAGAAAATACTAGAAATCTGATAAATAGACCCTTACAGCTATCCCTTAAAATTGAGTTATTGTGTGGCTCTTATATCTTATATGGATATACAAGGTCAGTCCCAGTTTCTATGGTCTCATGTAGAACAGCTTTAAAATAAGATTTGGTATTGTGGCAGTATCTAATGAAGAAACTGTCAATAGAAATATTTCTTACTAATTGACAGACCTATAGGTTTTAAAAATATATCAATAATCACATAGTCTTTGTAGTTGATAACATAGATTCTTAGTCCATATTTTGGTGTCTGGCCAATCTGGATATAAATCTAAACTCTGACACTGTAAAGCTGCGTGGCTTTTTCCAGATTGTTCATCATATCTGAGTCTTAGTTTTGACACCTTTAAAATGGACACTGCTTATAGGAGAGCTGGCAAGTGAAATAATAAACACAAATTAACTAAAAGAGTACCTGAAATTTAGTAGATGTTCTATGAATAGTACTTCTCTACCATACACACACATTTCATTTTTAATAAAAACTATATTATACTCTTACCAATTGTTCCTGGATCGATATGAATTCCACTGAAACGGTTGCAAGAATCTCCCTCTGAAGATCTAAGGAGAATCAGAAGATTTTGTTCTTTCTTTAAGGGATTTTCTAAAGTGCCTGTTTACAAAGAAAAGTATATCATTTAAGGCATATCAAATAAGACAAGTGCCCATCTGACGCCCTATAAAATCTTTACCACTGCGTTGTACACCTGAAGCTGAAGCTGAATATTGAATGTCAACTATAATTTCATATATATATATATATATATATATATATATATATATATATATATAGTCAAGGGATATGGAGTACAGTATAGGGAATAGAGTCAATGGAATTGTAACAGTTATATACAATGTCAGAGAGGGTAATAGGTTGGGGGAAAGGGTTGTCACTTTTTTTTTTTTTTTTGAGGGCCGTGTCACTGGCCCTCATATGTGGGACCGAACCGGGGCCGCTGGCTTCCCAGGCCAGCGCTTAACCACCACGCCACTCGGCCGGCCCGGGTTGTCACTTTTTGAGAGGTATAAATGTATTATATTGTTTTGTACACCTGAAACTAATACAAATAAATAAATAAAATATTCAGGAAAAAAGAAAGGTATATCATTTATATTAATTTGAAATTAAAAGAGAGAGAGGGAAATTGTAATGTAATTTCAGGAATGCAAAGTAGACACTATAGAGTAGACTATATGGAGAAGAAACAATGGTAATATATATGAAATAAAAGGGAAAATGAGGTGCAGTAGACTTCTCTGAGGGAGTTTGGAGTTCAGCAAAGATTCACTCTTTTTTTTTCTATTAGGACAGAGTCAACTTTCCTGACCTCCTAATATTTAGCCTGTTCGTATGACTTGTTTTAATCAATGAAATTTTGGTAGAAGTAATAGTAATGCCATTTCTGCGTTGATGATCTAAATTGCTTGGCAAGTTTTTACCAGATCACTTACAATGAAGTACTCTACCATGAAAGGAGAATTCTTTAAATAGCCTCACATGCCTGAATGAAGAGACACACATGTAGTGGATCTGAAGAGACCATACAAGCTGGAAGCAATTCCAACGAGGATAGCATAAATATTTGTTTCTGTATGCCACTGGCCACTGAGGTTTGGGGATTATTTGTTACACACCATTCCTACAGCAAAACCTGCTGATACCTTATTTATGGCTGGATCCCTAAATTGTTTTACATGGATTTTAGCATTTAGTGCTTGCAATAAACCTGAGAAAAAAGTATGATTTTTATCACAATTTTAAATATTCATACATAATGAGGCTTAGAAGTTAAGGGACTTGTCCAAATTTATCCAACTAGTAAGGAACAGAGTCTAAATAATGGCCTGTTTATGCTGAATGTTTTATTAAACAAGATATATAGACTTACAACAAATCTTTTCGCTCAATCTTAATAACACCAATTTTCCACTAGCCGGGTTTGTTCTCGCTGCAACAGGAAAATCAGCACAATTTGGCCTAACAAGATATATATATATCTTGTTATATATATATATATATATATATATATATATATATATATATATATAACAAGATATATATATATTTATATATATTAAACAAGATATATATAGACATAAATAAAATAGGTTATTGTCTAAGCCTAAATTCTCTTAGCAGCATAAGGACACAATCCATGCAGACTATGATACTCAGACATCAGTTGGGAATTACTTCTGACATTATTCCCTTAATGTAAATAGTGGAGTTTGGTGATTTTTATAGTATGAGAACTGGAGAATTTGCTGAAATAGTCATAGTGAGTATGGACCTAACAAAGGTTATTTTCTTCAGAAAGTATATCTTATAGAAAATATTACAAAGAAACCAATTTTTCAAGAAGTAGCTGATGAAAAGACAGCCTCCAAACAACATACTAAATCAAACACGTTCATCAAAGACATCTGCTATCAAACAAGATTTTCCAGTTCAAAAATTTCTGCAAATGTTACCGAAAATGGGGTTCCCAAGTACAGTGTGAAGTAAATGGTAAATGTAAAATTGCCTGATTGTCATTTTGGTTAAGAGGTCTTTCAAGGGACACAAAATCATCCTCCCCACTTGACACTTCATACCTGGTAAACCAAAAGACTCAGTGTGAGTTTGTAGCTTGCTACACACCTATCTTTATTCTCCTGGACTCACAATCATTAGTCTACAAGGAGCTGCTGAAAGTAAGACTTAGAGAGGTATATAAATCTGCTTAGAGCCATACATCCTATAGCCAAGCAAGGATTAGACCCCACTTCGGGTTCCCAGTGAGATGGTAAGGTCCACTGCTGTCCCATGTAGATAATGCCAATCCTCAGCTGAGTGACCAACATATCCCCTTAGCCAAAACAAACATGTGCCAAAGCAGAAAGAAGGGAAGCGGGGGAAGAGAAGAATGCTAAGAAAATGTGTGTGGTGTAGCTCTTATCTTGTGGTTTTAAGTCTGTCCAGTAAGCTGTTTTCCAGCTGTGATTTCATTTATTTCACGGAGGGTAGTTTAGATTCTTAGGGGGGGAAATGGCCTAGCACTAAACAGATACCAGAGAGAAAAAAGTAGGACAGTTTTTGCCCTAGAGAAATGTATACAGCATCCCACAAAAGGAGTTCAGCGTTCCTCTAAAATCAGAGATTGAATCAATTATGCAACCCCAAACGGCAGCACATGTGGAGCTTTCACAGAAAGTCTGGGCAAAATTAGCCTGCCATGATTTTGTGGTATCTGAAATAACCAGAATTTGGATTCTTTGTTGTGATGTGGGGGAAGGGAAAGAGTAGAAAGAAGGCAAGAATGACCTAAGAGAAGGAAATCTATGCTGTTTTAATATTTAAATGAAATGCATCTTAAATTTGTAAAAGTTGGTGAATAGAGAGCCCTAAAGGCTGGGCTCCTCATTTTATTCTCAAATCTAACAGTCAGAGAAAGGTAAGGCATTCCCACCACCTTTGACTTTGCCCCTAAATGAGAGTAGCCACCTCTAATACAAGGCTCTCAGGGTAATGCAGTTCCTCTCTGATTTTCCTTTTTCAAGTTTCTTCAAGTTGCTGTAAACTGTAGCAAAAGGTATTTTCAACCTAGACAAATTTAGATACTCATAGTGGAGGAGAAATCACTGCCCCTGTGCTGCAAAGACCAGCCAGATGCTTATGCACACATGATTTCACTGAATTCTCACAACCCAATGATGGATATTGAGGTTCTCAAGAACCTGAGACAAAGAGAGGTTGAGTGACTTGTCAGAAATTACACAGCCAATAAGTGGTAAAGGCTTGCTTAGATTTAATAAGTACCATCCTAGGGCATGTGGGCACAGAGGAATAGGAAATAAAGGGAAGTTGCCATTACTTAATATGATGGCAGGCAGTGGAAGGGAAACAGAATGTGTTCCAGATGCTAAAATCACCTGGGGAGACGGAAGAAAATAAGTTCTGGTACATGAATGATAACCGTTATAATGATTTGATGAATATGGTACAAATGAATTCCATGAACTTCAAGGGTAAGAAAAAGGACCTCATATTATTTTATTAACTAAATGTCTTTGATGAAATCAAGTATAAACTTAGTTTACACTTAAGCCCACTCTCTCAGCATGACTACCCACGCCATGGAAGTAAGCCAACCCACCCACACTGAAACACTTTCCGTCCCTTCCACTCTTTCCTCTGTAGGCATGAGATACCCAAGGTTTTGATGTCCCTCACCTCCATCCTGTCTAAATCCAAATGATCCCTTGAAACTTGGCTCCATTGTAATTTATTTCTAAAAGCCTTCGATGATCTTGAATTGCACGCCCCTTTAGTGCATTAAAAGGCCCATGGCCCTTGTTGCAATAACTCTGCTTCAGGGAACCTGTCCTAAAGAAATGGTGTGGAATGTGGACAAAGATTAAGGACCAAAGTTTATCCCTGCAATGTTATCTATTCGTAAGAGCAAACATTTGAACACTTTGAAATAGCACACAATTGGAAACAACTTTGTCCATTTAGAACCCCTTTCTTTTTCCCCAGATTCCTTGTCATGCTCAATAGCTGAGTCACATAAGCCCAGCCCCGCTCACAGGCCACTCCCTCTGGGATCCTTCCTTGTCAACTAAGTCTGGGTTAAGTGATCCTCTCTGGGCTATCACAGCATACTGTGCTTTGCCTCAACACTTCTTTTGTTTATTTGTTTCTTCGTTTTTTCATTTCACATATTTTATTTATTTATTTATTTATTTTTCAGTTTCAGGTGTAAAAAGAACATCAACTATAATATATATATATATATATATATATATATATATATATATAGTCACAGGATGTGGAGTACAACATAGGGAATAGAGTCAATGAACTTCGAACGGGTATATACGATGTCAGAGGGGTAGTAGATTGGGGGAGGTGTTATCACTTTCTGAGGGGTGTAACTGTCTACCTCAACTCTTCTAAACAATGCTGTAAGTGCCTTTTACCTGACTGCCTCCTTCTTTTTACAGTGAGCTAATGGAGAGAAGTGACTGTGTATTGCCAGCCAAGTTCATTTACATTTTATCCCAGAAATGATGAACTAAGTAATTTCAACCAATCTGCTTACAGAAAACAATTAGAAATAAAAGGAATACTTCACAGTAAAAAAGACTCATTTCACCAATGTTATAATAATTTTAAGCATGGATGTACCTAACATCATAACTTCAGAATAAGAGAAGCAAAAATTGACAGAATTCCAATGAAAATATGTATATCTATAATAACAGTGACAAATTAAACACAACTGCTTATGAAATAAAAACAATTAGTAAGGATATATATAGCTAATTGAATAATACAATTAGCTAACTTGACATAATGTGTAGGTGGAAAACTAGACTGATAAAGGAAACATATTCTTTTGAAGCATGCATAAGACATTCATCAATATTGATCATATGATGACCCTAAAGCTTAATGATCACATGATGACCCTAAAATTTAACAAATTTAAAAGGACTCGGATCAGATTGCATATGCTTGCTGACTATTTTTTATACAAAGTGTACAATTTATATTGGGAAAGGTTTATAAAATGAACTCTGTTAAAATAAAAATTTTCCAATTATCTAAAAATGCCATTAAGATAGCAAGAAAGCAAGCCACAGAGTGGGCAGAGATATTTATAATACATGTAACCAACAAATGGTACATCCCAAAATATATAAGTGACTTCAATGAATCCATAGAAAACAGATAATCATAAATGCAGCAAGAGAATAGCTACTTCACAAAACAAGATATAAAATAGACAATAAAAAATTTAAAAGTACTCAATCACATTACAAATTAGAGAAATGCAAATTAAAACAATAATGAGATCCCACTATATACCCACTAGAATGGATCTGCAGTGTTTAATTGAGCTGTGTGCATTTTATTTTATAAGCTTTTCTGTACATGTGTCATATTTCACAACAAATTAAAATTTATTTACTGATTATTATTTTCCAAGCACTCATCAATAAGTATTTGTTGATCAAAAGAATGGAAACTGACCAAAATTATACTTTTCTGCTTCTTCGTGCCATTAATTTTTCTACAGCTTGATTGAGGTATAATTGATACATGAAAAACTGCATATATTATCTTTAATGTATACTGATGAAAATTTTAGACACATCTCCCTAATAAACTTTTTTTGCAGATCCTTTTCACTAAATCTAAAGCAACAAATTATGTTTCAAAATAATTTGTATTTCTGTCCAAGTTCATCTTGGCATTTCATAAATATCATGATTGTACATGAAAGACAGGTGAAGAAATTACCCCCCAAAATCAATTGTACACATTTTCTCCTGTCCTCAGAAGTAGGTTATATGGTGATGACTTTGGAAGCTGAGCTTCTAACTGGAACATAACTATTTTTCTCTTGTGCTGCTAAAGCTATTTTCTTCAGAACAGAGCCTCCACAACATTATGACTTAACATACTCAAGCTGGCAAATAGTGCTGAGCCAATTAAATTGTGAAGCATATTGCATCCTGAATTAGCTTGTAATTCCCAGGGTATGTTTGACCCACTGATCCCTAAAACACCCTGCCCCAATAGAATCAATCCCATGTAGGGGGGAAAAAATGGAGGATGGAGGGGCTTATAGCCCAGTGAAATAAGAATCTCTTATAATAAGCACAACCAGTAGGTATTATCAAATAATTATGCCTAACCCCCCAGAGAGTGATTTTATTCAAGCTGACAAATTTTTATTATTCATGAGTCCTCTTAATTTATCAACAATTGGTAGAATATAAAATGGAAATTAACATCATTCATTTATTCATTCATATACTAGCAAAGTGTACAAAAACCCTTAAAACTTCCTAAGTAGGACTGAACAAATTCATTTCTGTAAACCTCTGCTTCTGCCACTATAAAATGGACACAATAATAGCACCCATTTTTGTGATGGTTAAATAACTTAGTGCATGTTAATGGTATGTGGCACAGTGTCTGCATAGAATACCCGCTTTTAAAAATGTTGGCTCTTAATAGTAACAATAGTAAAAAATAGTAGTAGTAACAAATGGAGAAATGAAGCACTAGGAAATTAACATTTAATTAACAAAATTAACATTTAAATTTGGAAACAAAGAAAAGGAAGGTGTGCTCTTCCTAGCAAATAATGGCCTATTTCTAAAGTGCTGGAAACTAGACATTTCAAAGGTACAAATATTTGATGATCTCTTATTTGAATATCTAGTCCAAGGAACTGCAGGAAAGACAATTAAATCCCTTTCAAACTCAAATACTCTTGCAGGAGTTTTCTAACCAAATAAACAAATTATCCACTTATTCACTTAGTCACCTGTTTGCTTAAAATTTGTAGTTTTTCCATACAAAAATAAATTTAACCATGATTTTGTTTAATATATAATTAACTATTTAATAATTTTAAAATGATAAATTTGTAAGATTTTATATTACTGTGATAGAAGTTCAAGAGCACCAAATATAGTTTGGGATACACTAATTTAGAAAATATTAAAGATGATTACTGTAAATACATTTAGTATAGACTAACTGATAGTCTAACAAAGCAGAAGCTGTTTCTTGTATCAGTGTTTGTATCAGTGCTTTGCAATGATGTTTATCAGAGATAGGAAAATAAACAGGTATTTCTGTGCTTAATCTCATTTTTCAAATATGTATTTTTTAACTGTTGGTTGTCAGCCTACTCTGGGACTCATAGAAATAGAGTTTAGTGTTTCCTGAACCAGCAGAAATCAAAAAACTTTTATGCTTTGTCCTTTATCACTAAATAAGTACAATATTTATAAGTCACATCCATTTGATGTTACCTTTTAATTTTACCAGCTAACCAGTAGTCTGAATAGAGAGCTATCAGTGTAAACAGAAACTGATTTGTCAACTGATGATCCATGCATGTCAGCTAGTTTATACACCATTTATTTTGCATATATATATATATATATATATTTATATTTACACATTAAATGTGTGGTTATTTATTATTTTTCTAATTATAGTTAAACTTGAAAGAGGAGATAGAGAGTAGATAGATAGATAGATAGATAGATAGATAGATAGATAGATGTATATATATATGCTCATATATATGCATATATATTTTATTTAATATATTACTTAATATAACACATTAATATATTATTACTTAATATATTATTTTCAAACAAACAAGGTACAAGATTCTCTCTGGCTACTTAATTAGTCTGACTACTGGGTAGTGTGGATGTAAGCCGGAGGATATGCTTCAATCTACACTTTTTTCTCGTTTGTCTCCTTATTACTTAATCATCCAATCAGTCTTACAGAACTATCAATTTAGAAGGCAATAAACTATGTATGGGTTTGTCTTCTTCCTTAGGATCGAGAAAGTTCCAATCTTGGAAGCAATGAAAGAAACTTCCATACACCTAGTCCTTCATTTCCTGACAATCAAAGTCATATGCTAATATGATCTTAGGCTCCCAATGACAAATGTGAGACAGACTGACAAATACCCATCACTGGGTTAACAAAACAACATGTGACAAGTTTTTAGATAAAAACCCAGTTCCTAACCTAATGACTGAGTGGCTAGATAGCACATCATGTCACCTGGCTGTCACACGCCAAAGGAACAGTGAACTGCTGCATCTCCAAGGCCATTGATCTGTGGGGCATGTCATTGCTTACATAGGGGTCAAGAAGTGTTCTATTAAGTTTTAAAGATACAAATTTACTATTACTGGTTATCTTTCTCTGACCTCCTACAAACTATCACAAGAGAATTTTCTATTTGCAATTTTAAAAGTGTAAAATTAAAACACCCTCCACTGAGTTGAATGAACATTTGGGCCAGTAACATGTTAATGTTATTGTTATCTAATATAACAAGGATCACATATCAAAGCATAGAAATGATGTCTTATCTAAGAAAAGACACTGATGAAAAAGATGAGTATAGGCAGCTATTCAGGAGCAAAGAAATACAAACATTTAAAATAATAACACACCAATGTTTACTGTACAGGCTTTGAGTCAGGCATTTTTATCAGTTTTTCTCTCTTAGACAGACTAAAAATTAAAAATACTTTGGATTTGTACAGGATCACCAATTTTTTTTTTTGATCACCAATTTTTTAAATGTGTTTTTACCCTTGTTTTGTTCCTTTGTTGCAGGGAGAGAAACATTGTAGTCATTTATAGTTTAACACTATAATTCCTTCCTCACAGGTGTTGACATTTCCGCATAGGGAGACTGAATGTGTTACAAGGAAAGCGCATTGAGCTAAAAGATAGATTTAGATATATGCATTCATTTATATGTACAAATCAGTCACACAGCCCATTATCAGAAGCAGACTATGGACTAGGTACTAGTTACAAAATATTCCAAGAAAGCCTATCATCTAATATAGAGAGGACATTCATGAAAACATACCATTTTATAACAATGAAATGAATGCAATAATGACAACATGAATGAATAGAATGGACCAGAAGAAAAGATACACTGAAACCTGCCGAATGGGGAAAAGAAAGTCTCATAGTAAAACTAGTCCTTGGGCAAAAATTTTATTAAAGGATGAGTATTCAAGGTAACTAAAATAGCCTCTAATTCTGGCCTTACTCTTTACCAGCTATGAGGCCTTGTAACAAATCAATAACCTCTTGGGATCTCAGTTTCCTTCCCCATACAATTAGATAGATGATCCACACAATCTCTAAGGTCTGTAATGTCACAGTTATAAATCTATTGCTATGGGGGAATTTTCCGGAAGTTGTATAATGAGTTGCTAAACTAGAATTATAATCCAGGCTCTAGAAATTCCATATTTATGAAGCTCCTGAACTAATTTCTGTCTTGTTAAGGTCATATTCATGAGATTACCAAAAAGCAGCAATTCTCAGCACAATTTGTACTCCTTTGTGCTTTAATGCTTTGGAGAGCAACACTTTATAGCTTAAAATCCAGCCTACACCATGGAACTCATATTTACTGTTAGCTATTCTCCAGCTACCGTGGACACCTTTCTGCCTCACAATTATGTAAAGCTCATTCCTGCCTCTGCCTCGAGACTTGTACACTTCCTCTTGTCCCAATTTTTGCAAGCCTGGCTCTGTTTTATCTCTATGGTCTGAAGTCACATTGACCCTTCAGAAAAGTTTTTACTACCTACCTAATCTGGGGTTCCAGCATTCAACCTGGGGCTCTCTTTTCAGCTCAGTCTTCTAGTTAGTTTCCTTCAGAGAATGTATTTACATCTAACATTGTCTCCCACATTTAATTTACTACTGCACTGTCTGTTTCCCCCAACAAAGGAATGCAAGCAGGTGTGTCATCTGTCTTGCTCCTTTCTGAATACTCAAGCCCCTGGAAGAATGCTTGGCACTGAGTTAGCATTCAATGAAAGAGAAAGTGAGAGAGGGGGACAGAGACAGAGGCAAATCTATAAATAAAATTTTGAAAAATCTTCATATCAAAGGAATTGTTTTCTTCTTAATAGCTACTCATTTGCTTCATTTTATCATCCAAAAGAAAGGGGTGAAGGGTTATCTCTTTGTGAGGGGTGTAAATGTCTAACTGTTACATTGTTTTATACATCTGAAATTAATAAAAAAAAAATGAAAAAGAAAAAGATTGTTATTCGTGAAAGCATATAAAGTTTTCACTTTTAATACAGACAATTTTTCATTTTCAAACACAAGATTTAATATATTCAATTGTACTTAAGACTATAGTAAATCCAAAAAAGATGAAGTTGTTAAAGAATAGATAATATGTTGAATAATAAATGGTAATATGTTGAATTTTTTCTGTGTTCTATATGCAAAGTAACATTTTATATCAAAACTATATAAGCTAACCATTATAAAAAAATAAGGTAGAATAAGATGGTCAATTTTTTCCCCTACTTTCTTTGTTCTCTCTACTGTATTTCATGCTATTGACCACTCCTCTGTCATGTAAATTACTTCATTTCAAGATATTATTTTCTTGGGATGGTGGAGTGGTCGTTGGTTAAGAATTGGCATGGGAGCTCAAGCTCTGAGCAGCAGGGCCGCTGGTTCGGATCCCACATGGGCCAGTGACGCTGTGCCCTCTACAGCTAAAATAGTGAACAACAGCTCGACCTGGAGCTGGGCTGCCATGAGTGGCCGGTGAGGGCATAGGCTGCAGTGAGGCTGCAGTGGGCTGCCATAAGCTACCATGAGTGACTGACAGCCAGCGTGAGCCGCTGACAACACCAAATGGGCCAGTGAAGCAACGTCCTCCACAACTAGGCTGAAGAACAAAAGGACAGCAACTTGTCTGTTCCCTTCCCCAATTCCCCAATGCTGTTCCCTCCCCCAATTCTCCAATAAAAAATCTTTTTTAAAAAAAGATATTATTTTCTTGTCATTTCATTTTTCTTCTACCTACATAGCAATTTCTTTTCCTTTCTCCTTCCTGAACTCCACTTCCTTTACCACCCTTAACAGGTTGGTGCTCCCCAAAATTTCAGCTTTGGTCATTGTTTCTCCTCTATCTCACACCTTAGATTTCACATTTTGGCTGATGACCCCCAAAGATTATCTTTGGCACAGTCCTCTCTCCTATGCTTTCTCATAAATTGATTTGCCCTCTACATGTTACCACTTACACATCCCATTGAAATCTAAACTTGACATGAGCCTATGTACTAAAAAAAAAAACACTCTAAGAGCTTACTATGTGCCTGACTCTGTTTAAGCACTTTAATGTTTTTTGAAATATTAAAAATCAGCACTATTATTATTCCCATTTTATAGGTAAATTAAAAAAAAAATCTGAGGCAGAGTTAGCTCATGTAACTTACCCAGAGTCACTCAATTTATAAGTGGTAGAAAGGAGACTCCATCCTGGCACCACCATCGACCCAGATCTTCCAGCCTGAAACCTAGAATGTATTCTAGGTTTCAACTGCTTCTCACCTCACATCAAAATTGCCACTAGATTGTAGTGATTTTATACTTCTTCAGTATCTCTCTAATTCATTCTTCCTCTTGTATTCCAATGCATTAGTTCAATCCTTTACAGTTTTGTTCCTGAAACACCTCAGCAGCCTTCTCACTTTTTACTGTGCTCCTTTCCATACATCACCTCACTGTCAGGAGTGATCTTTCTAAGACCAAGTCTCACCATGTCACTTTCCTGCTTAAAACTATCCAGTGACTACCCACTGCCTTCATGATAAAGACCCAAATTCCTTAACATAATCTACAAGACCAAGAAGCTTCATTGGCTACTATTCTATAAATCCTATAATCCAAACATACCCATTCCCTACCATTTCCTAAAGGTACAATGTTCGTCCACAAATATACTCCTTTCAGATCTCTTCCCTTATCTTTAAGCCCCCTCTCAGTTGAAAGAGATGTTCTCCCTTGTCTCCATCACTTTATCGAAAGCTAGGTTCATGGCTTCTATTTCTGTACACCCAACTTCTCCCCTGATGCTTGGCTCATGTGAGGCAATCAGCAAACAGATGATGAATGAAAGAATGGATACGTAAGTGAAATACTTTAAGCTTATCTTAAGTGTTTTATTAGACTAATGAGACAACTACTGAACACAGGGTGAAATTGAGTTTGACATTAGTGATGCAACTGTAGCCCTCTAAGCATGATATTAAACTCCCCTTCTAATGCTAGCGTCATCATTCTACTCTACCAAAATTCAACTGATACCCTGTGCCAGCACCAGTTGCCTTAAAAGCAGAACCACAAAGAAATATAATTCCACAATGTTGGCACTTGGATCAAATGGCATCAGATAGCAGACATACTATGCCAGTGCTCTGTACCAAAGTCCACATCTATTAAGTTTATTTACTAACTAGTCTTATTATCTATTTCATGTTGGGATTTCTTTAGGGTGTGCTGGAATTGGACAGATGGGTTGAAAGTCTTCCTTCAGGCATAATACACATAGAATTGGGCAGATGGGTTTCAATAATCAACTTTTAGGCTAGAAACGCATGGACAAAGCAAGGGGAAAAAGAATACATACACCATTATCTAGTAATAGATAAAGATATAGTTGGAAATGGAAAAATTTACAAATAAGAATTGAAATGTGTAAATCTAAACTGGACAGTGGCATAAAAGGTGCAGATTTTTAAGCAACAAATTTCTTTTATAGTAATAAATAACTTCAGAAATGAAGGAAACAAAAAGATCAATCTTAGCAATAGAAGGTGTCAACCTGTAATAAGTTTTCTAGTAACAAGAACAAGGCTCAGTTTTATTTAATATTTCTATATTAACTGGATAAGGCTTTTATAGAATATTTAACAAATCAGCAAATGACATTAATCTGGGAGGAAAAGAAGGATTCCTCCATTGTGGAAAGATGGATTTATAATAAAATAAATAAATAGTAAAAATTATTGTACTAAGACTCAAGGGAAAAACCAAATAATTCCTACACAAGTGTATAATGTAGAGATATATATTTGAGGCAGCACATCTGAAAAGAATAGAAATTAGAATTGACACTATAGTTGGCGGGACCAACAGAATGACATGGCTGGACAAAGAAGTTAGTTTAATCTTTGGCTGTATTAATAAGAAAATCATGTCTGTTATGGTAGATGGAAGCTATAGTGAACAGCTTCCATTTCCCAACTCTGCCCTTCTTTACTCTGCTAAGTGCCCCAGGATGCTGTTGACCTGCAAGCAGTACATCAATGGGTTCTCCTTTACTTGGAGTTCCATTTGGTCTTGGCCAAATGGTAGCGAGTAGGAAATGAGAGGAAAGAGAGTGAGATCAGATTATTTATTCCCATAGGTCCTTCCAGAGTGGGCCCCAGACACACAAAAGGTCATGCTACAGTCTGGCAACCATCTCCAGTCTTTCCCCTTCGACTCTGATTCCAGTAATGACTTCCTTTTTCTCCCTCCCTTAGGGGAAGGGGTAGTAAGAATGTCCTGCTTCATGTACCACATATCATTAAAATCATATGGTTCTTGACTTTGTCTGACTTATTTCGCTTGGCATAATCATCTCAAGATCAATCCATGTTGTCATAAATGGCACTATTTCATTTTTCACATGGAAGAATAGGATTCCACATCTTCTTTACAACAAAGGAACAAGACAAACAAATGAAGAAACAAAAACTCATAGACACAGATAATAGTTTAGTGGTTACCAGAGGGTTAGAGGGGAGAGGGGTGGTAGATGAAGGTAAAAGGGATCAAATGTATGATGATGGAAGGAAAACTGACTCTGGGTGGTGAGCACACAACGTGATATATAGACGATATATTATAGAATTATACACTTGAAACCTATGGCACTTTACTAACCATTGTCACCCCAATAAACTTCAATTAAAGAAAAGAAAAAAGGATGTCCTGCTGTTATTAGCCCTGGGGTATGCTCCATGCCATTTGGATATTTGTAAATGGTTTCTGTATCAAAATCTATTCAGATTGTCCAAATACAGTATGACATCTATGTTTATTTCCTGCAGGCACCCTGACTAACATTTATTAATCATAGGTAAGCTAACATTTATTAAACACCTATTATATGCCAAGCACTTAGTAGGAACTGTTATGTTTAATGGTTTCCACATCCCTCTGATGTAGGTTCTATTGTGGTAGATGAAGGAATGGGGGTGTTCAGAGGTTAATTTGCTTTAGGTCATATAGCAAATAGGTGACCAGGCTGGATGTGATCCCAAGCTCAGGCTGGATGTGATCCCAAGCTGTCTGACTTGGAGTCATGCTTTTAATTATTATATTTGTTTCATTCTTATTCTTATTCAGGTGAAACAGTCCTTTCCCTCTCGCTTCATACTTTGAGAGGAATTAAACAAAACAAGTATGTTTAGTGACAATATTAGGTGTGAGAAGATCTCATAACACTGAGAAATGTGGAGGAAATGCAAATTTGTAAAATCTTTCTGGAAAGTGATTTGACAATACATATCAAGGACCTTAAAACATGCACTTATACTTAGGCCCATTAATTCAACTTACAAAAATCCATCCTAAGGAAAAGAGATATGAATAACAATTTAAGTGCTAAAATATTCATGGCAGAATAAGTTACAAGAACAAAAAAAAATCTGAAATATACTTGATGTTCAGCAATAGAAAACTGATTAACTAAATTATTATACATATATGTATATGTATATACTCACATTGATAGGGAATATTAAAGCTATTAATATTATGTCATAGTGGGAACCCTCATACACTGCTGGTGGGAATGTAAATTACTGCAGCCACTATGAAAACCAGTACAAGTTTCCTCAGAAAGTTAATAATAAAGCTACCGCATGACCCAGCAATTATTCTTCTGGGTATCTACCTGAAAAACTTGAAAACACTTATTTGTAATGATATATGTACCTCTATATTCATTTCAGTATTATTTACAATAGTCAAGGCTTGGAAACAACCCAAGTGTCCTTCACTGGATGATTGGGATAAAAAAGATGTGGTACATATATATACAATGAAATTGTACTCAGCCATAAAAAAAGATGAAATATTGGGCCGGCTGAGTGGTGCGTTGGTTAAGAGTTGGCTTGGGATGCCAGCTCTGAGCAGCAGGGCCCCAGTTCGGATCCCATATGAGGGCCAGTGAAACTGCGCCCTCTACAGGTAAGATGGTGAACAACAGCTCAACCTGGAGCTGGGCTTCCATGAGTCGCTGAAGATGGCGTAGGCTGCAGTGGGGCTGGCCGGCAGCTGGCGTGAGCTTGCATGAGCTGCTGTGAGCCTCCGTGAGTGGCCATCCAATGGCCGGCGAGCAACTGCCTCACCCAGGAAAAGCGCAATGATAATACCAACATGGGCCAGTGAAACTACGCCCTCCACAACCAGACTGAAGAACAAAAAGGACAGCAGCTTGTCTGTTCCCCTTTCCCGATTCTCCAACGCTGTTCCTCTCCCCGAATTCCCCAATAAAATTTAATATCTATATCTATATCTATATATCTATATATATATATCTATATATATATCTACATATCTATATCTATAGATATGTAGATATATATATGAAATATCACCATTTACAACAACATGGATGTATCTTGAGAGTATTATACTAAGTGAAATAAGTCATACAGAAAAGGACAAGAACTGTATGATTTCATTCATGTGTGAGATATAAAACAAA
Organism: Aselliscus stoliczkanus; assembly: GCA_033961575.1. Classification (NCBI taxonomy): domain Eukaryota; kingdom Metazoa; phylum Chordata; class Mammalia; order Chiroptera; family Hipposideridae; genus Aselliscus; species Aselliscus stoliczkanus. The sequence goes on from CM066733.1 coordinate 69,206,578, forward strand.
AAGCAAAAAACAAACAAACAAACAAAAAACTCACAGATATAAACAACAAAGTGGTAGTTATCAGAGGGGACAGGGGTGTCGGGAGGATGAAAAGAATAAAGAGCATCAAATACAAGGTGGTAGAAGAAGATTAGACTTTTTGTGGTGAGCAAACAATAGAGCATAGAGTTGTATTATAAAGTTGTACACCTGACATTTATATTATGTTATTAACCAATGTTATCCCAATAAATTTAATTTTAAAATATTATGTCTTAGAAATAAAATGAATTGGGGATATTTTCACATGGTTAACATAGGATCCAAAAAATTATCTGTATACCCTACATTTTAAAGTGCATGTGTGCATGTATTCATGTATGTGTAGGAAAAAAATTTAAGACAAGACTACAAAATGTTAACTGTGATTATCTTTACATTTGGGAATATGAGTGCTTATTTCATTTCTTCTATATAACTTCCTATTGCTTTTCTGTATTTTCCAGTTTTGTACAATAGATTGAAAAAATAAAAATTATCTTAACACATCAATAACTATGATTAAAATAGTACAACTAGAATATAACAATATAATAGTAATGATAATGATGATTTAAGTAATTATTATTTAATTAAGGCTAGGGCCGGCCGAGTGGCACGGCGGTTAAGCTCTGGCTTGGGAAGCCAGCAGCCCCGGTTCAGTCCCACATGTGAGGGCCAGTGACACTGCCCTCAAAAAAAAATTTTAAAAAAAATAGAATAATTAAGGCTAGAATAATAGGAACTATATAACCTGAGAAAACAGAAGATTCAAGAAAATGTGAATGAATGACTATAAAAGGAAAGGAAATTTGATGCTCATTCGATATGAATCAAATAGAAGAACCTGAACCAACTGAAATTAGAAGACAATTTGGCTTAATAGAAGGAAAACAATTCTAATAGGATATTTTAATGTGTGAACAGGTTGTCTCAAAAGCTTTTGATTTTTCTGTCACTAGGACTATTCAAGAAGAGGCTTGACCACAGTTTTTCAGAATCTTTTTACAGTGATTAAGCTTTGGACAGGTAGCTAGATCTAGCATTCTCTCCTACCAGTGATTTTAAAAAGTGGATGCTACCAAACAACAATATCTAAATATTTCCTTACCATCAGAGATTTACTTCTCTGGGAAAAAGTATTATGTTTCTGGTAATTCTCTTCTGAGCTCCTTTTGGGGAGCAAAGTAGAATGCTTCACTAAGTTTAAAAGTAGTTCATTTGAGGGCAGGACACGTGTTTTCATCATTGTACACTTATTGCCTACAACAGTTCCAAGTAAAAGTAACCTATAGCAACTCACTTTTTTTTTTTTAAAGAAAACCAGTGCAGCACTCCTGATTAATCCACTACCCCAGATCCACTCCATCCTGTTTGTCCCTTTAGCACATGCCTCACTTCCTGGCTGGAGAAGCCTCATTTCCCAGCACCCACTGAGTGTCTGGCTCCTCCACTAGTTGCATAGGAAGCCACAAAATGTAATGAAGAAAGAGGGGTGGACCAGCTGAATTATTTGCCTTCTCCCAAGCTTTCTCTCCTATTGTCCCAAGATAGAGTGGTTCCATAAAGGCTTCTCTCAAGGCATGTCACACAGCCAAGTGAGCAGTCATATTTCCTTGAAAAGCTGTGGCTACCCTGTGTTTGAGTTCCCTCTTTTCTCCTTCACTTCTCTTTTTCCTTTACGTCCTCTTCACTGCAAGTATTTGTCCCAGTAAAGCATTAGCACATATGCTTTGTTTCAGGTCCATTTTCCCAAGGATGTGCACCATGATAGTAACTGAAATTTTATTGTGAGTTAGTTGATCAAAAGATAACAAACCATTTTATGAGATCTTCTGAAAGAGTGAGCTATCAGTAAGTTTTCATACAAAGAATGGAGGGGAGAATTGATCTGTGGCCTAGAGAAGGCGGAAAGAGGCCTGTAATGAGCAGCACGATGGGGCCAGAAACGTGGTCTGATGACAGTGGGTAAACATGAGAGAAAGACCAAGGACTTGTGTCTGTATCTAAAGCTTGCTGAAGAAAAGATTTACTACTAAACTCACTACTTGTCTTTACTTTTCCCAAACTCCGTTAAGCAACCTGCTAGATGACACCATCATTTGCCAAGTCCCTTCTCACAGTTTAATTCCCATTATGCTCCCAATCCCTATGCCCTTTACTCACCAACTCTCAGCTCCCCGCCTGCAATGACCATGCATGCCACACTAAGAAGATTGCTTCTGTCCACAGGGAATTCTAAAGTCCCCATCACATAGAGGCCTTTGAGGAATGGAAGGTCGACATCCACAAAGATAGTCCTGTCTGTGGAGAGAAAAGACATTTTTCAGACATGTAACCAAGACAAGAATTGCCTTCTCCCCTCCAGGGACTTAATCTGAGGTGCTCAAGGAAATTCAGGGGCTGTTTATGTTGCTACCTATGGCAGAGCAGGTGCAGCATCCGGGAGAACAAATAGTTTGCCAAAGTCTAGACCTTAATGAAGAAGCAGGGGGAGAAAAAGGCATGATTAGTAAATTCTGCCATTGCTTAACAAACCAAGTGTTATGACCAAAAGACACTGCTTACGTCTCAAACAGCTGTCCCAAGCCTACTTTAGCGCAAATGTACGAATAAGGTGACAATGCTTTGTCACTGTCCCTTTACTTTGGCTCTAGTTTCCAGAAAGGTCGAGAACCATAGATATGATCTTGGCCTCTGACTATGTGGATGTGAATCCCAGCTCAGCTACTTAGTAGCTGTGTGGACCAACAACTTTACTTCTCTGGGTCTCAGTTATCTAATCTGTGAAATGGGGATGATAATAAAAATACCTGTTTCATTTATAGGGTTTTTGTATGGATTAAATGAGTTAATAGAGCTGAAGTACTTATACAATACTAGTAAGCCATTCTCAATGACCCAATTCCCACCATGTAAAGCAAAGTGCCTGCTATGTCCTCAATAAATGCTATTTTCATTATCTGTACTATTGTGCATTAGACTGGCATGCTTTTAGAGCTCTGCAGACAACTTAAAACCATTATTCTTCATCTATCCTTTGATAAAAACAGTTTCCATACAACTTCAGAAGAATCATATATTTTTTCTAAAAGTAACAATAGAGTAATAAATTAATAAAAAATCATCATTTAAAACAGTAAATATTTTATGCATCCCAAAGTATTGTGTTGCTTGCTGAAGCTCAGCAATAATTCAACACAAATTAAATATATCGAATAAATATTTCTCCTTAAATTTCAAGTACCAGAATCAGTGACATAGGTAAAGATTTTTAAGGAATTTTGTTAACATAATCTCGTGTCTTATTTCAGGAAGCAATGCACCCTGCTGTTCCTAAGAACCTGCCCCCCAAATTGTCTTTTCTGGTTCCTGCCTAATTCCCTAACTGTAAGACAGGCATGCCTTCCTGTAGTACTCTAGGGTTGTAAACCAATAATTTCCCTTTTCCTCCTGAGTTCAGAGTTAGACTACCTCTTCCAGATTCCTTTGCAGCTCAATGAAGTCATGTGGCTGAGTTGTAGTCAAAAAAATGTAGGCAGAGTTGAAGTGTGACACATTTAGGCCCGATCCATAAGTTCTACCATATGTGCTCTCTCCTTTCCTTTGTCTCTCCATTGGACAGTAGAACAATGGTCCCAAAGGTGTGACCACAATCCGGCTGCATCAGCACCACCCACTCATCCATCAGAATCAACCTAAATTTTAGCTCTCCTAATAAGCCAGTCCGAGTCTCACCATTAGCTCTATCACTCCCCCTATGGGAATCTCTTTTCATTCTCCAGTAAAACCTTGTGCATTCTTCTTATTATAGAGCACTACAACATATCATTGTAATTGCATATATATTATTACATGTAAGGAGGCAACTGCCACTGGGCTGGTCTCAGTGTAATTATGTCTTTCCCACTGTTACTTCATTAGGTGAAGAAACTATCTATTTTTTTAAAAAAATCCCTAGTGCTTATTGTTACATCAAATATAAAGATGAAATAACTGTTGCCCAAAGCTGTTGAGTTTAGTTCCCTACACACCTTACATTCAAGAGTTTATTAGTGACTAATACAAAACGAATAGTCAGGCTAAACAGATGAAAATAAATATGCATATTTAAATTTAATCTCTGGTACTTTACAAACATGCAGAAAAAAAGTGAAATATCTAAAGAATGTTCTAAGTTTAACATATATTTTATGGGTTCATGACTTTAATGTGACTTCAAAAGCAAAACAAACTATTTGAAGCAAGCGCCTTTGAAAACAAGAGTTCTATACAAATTGTCTTTATCTCTTCCAACCTGTGGCCTATTCATATTCAACCAATGTTTGGCTGTTGAGCCTGGTTCTATGAAAAAATTAAACTGTTTCCATAAATGCTTTCTTTCATCCATATAGCACTCATGCATTCATAAAAGCATGATATGAGTCCTCTTTTGAACATTTTTTCAGTTATAATATGACAACTAAATGAAATTTAAAATTTCCCTTTGGTCTTTATCATATACCCCCTTAGAAGAAATTTTTTTTCTTAATTTTGCCTTACCCACTCCAAATATACCAGCAAATTTCCCACAAATCATAGAGAGCCTAACTATCACAAGTTCCACGAGAATAGGGATCATAGCTGTCATTTTTATTTGTTCAGCACCTAGAATAATACCTATCATATATTATTTAAAAACAACACCTAAGAACGTGTGCGTGCACAAGCACACACATACCACATGGAAAAATCTAATGGCCATCAGAGAAAAAATGTAAAGTGAACAGGAGAATAGAAACATTGCGCTTATTTCTTTCAGTCTACCTTTCTCTTTGAAATTTCCTGATCTGTCCCCATCACATTTTACCTTTTCTTCTTTCCTACTTTCTTTCCCCAGGATGACAGTGGAAATTCAAAGATGAGTAAGACATGTTTCTCATCATCAGATGAAGACAAATAAGCAAATAAATACAATGCAATGTACTTGAATGATAATATACTTTTTCGTTATGTGAAAGTTGACCCCATCTTTCTTCCCATTCACTTCAAAATGAAAAGTCTATCCATGTCCCTCTTATAGCAAAATTCTGCTAAAATAAAATATGCCCCAAAAAGATTTTTATAAAGAAATTATCCTTTTATCACAATAACAGAGATTACAGCTATCATTGCAAGTAGCAAAAGAATTCATCCTAATACATTCTCCAGAGATCAGCTGCTGGTTCAAATTGACCAACCTTCAGCGATAATAGCAGGTTTTAGAGGATGTCTCTCAGTTCCAGGTGTGGAAAACTAGAAGCAATGTACCACATTCTCTAGAAGTAGCATTCTTTCCATGAAATTACTCAAGACATTTATATAATGCACTTAAAATCATGAATGATAGACCACCTCTAATTTAACTATGGCCCAATGCTTTTCACCTTGCCTTGACTTGGCCAAGGCTATTCCACTCCACTCTGTCAGTGACCAATCTATCCTACTTAAGAGAATGAACACTGGCATATGGAGGGAACCATCTGGAATTTCTATTGCTCAATGGGAGGCTGATGGGGGAACAGATCTGGAAAGAGGCTCCAAAAACAATTAATGAGTACCAGATGTAATTAAAGACTGCTTTTCCCCCCAAAGGAGTTCAGGACCAGCCATGGGGTGGTGCCTCTTGGTTCCGAATTACACCCTCTTTCCACTTGTTCATCCATCAAGCACTAAGCATCCCACCATCTTTATTCTAGTATCATTTGCCAAGCAGTGTTTTGTTTTGTTTACAGAAAACATTGTATTTTGACAATTAAAAGGATAGAGCTCTAGAAATAATATCTTGAAAGTTAGCATATTAAGCAGCAATCACCTGAATTTCTCCATGTATCAAATGCACCAACAAAGAGGCTTTAGTCTTCTATAAATGCATTATTTATCTTTAAGACCAGAAAGCCTGAGCCAAACCAAAAGGCAGATGTCTCTGAAAGACGGCTAGGGCTTCTTTTGAATCAGGAATAGCCTGACTACTATAGTTACAAAGCATTCCATATAATTTCAACACTAGATTTGAACGCAGTTTTTTTCCAGAGCAAAGTCTGGGAATCAAGGTCACTATTGTGTGGCATTCCAAGAGTCTGACACTTGTCTAAATCCTGTAGAAATGAGATCACGGGCAAAGGGCACCGATCCTGGGAATAATGATGGGGTCACATGAACAGGCATAATTTAGGGCAAGCAGACCCACTGCTTGTATGGTATTCACTGTATCAGACCCCATAACTTAGGTGGTGAAGACAGTTTCCACTACAACCCAGCTATTGTCAGAAACAGAGCCTACACCAACTTTAGACATAGCTCAGACTTCTGAGGGAGAATGATGGCATGCAAGCGCAGAGCAGGACATTCAAGGATATACAAGGACTATACTATTTGTAGGCTTGTTATTTTCCATTATGTACCTTCCATAATTAATGGGTTTGTTTTTACACTCAGTCTTGGCTCCGATACTTTTCCATGAATATGTAAACCAATGGAAAAGTAAGTTTTAATGCCATTGGAATCACTATTTAATGACCTAATCTCTCTTTTTGAAAAGAGAAGAATATTTTTAGCTCTAAAATGACTACTTTAAATATATGTATTTAGATAATGATTGGTGGTGGGGTTTTTTTCTTTATAGTCTTATGTAACTTTTGGAAAATCTAACAATTTATCCAGTCTATCACAATATATGAGAAAGGCTAGCATATCCAAAGAAAGTACTCTTAAAATAGAATGGAAGTTCTCATACATAAATCATTCACAGGTATGAAAGGTTAAAATGATTGAAAATTAGTGTCAAGACAACTACTTTGCAGAGGTGATGGTATTCATTTATCAAGATTTCATTCTCTTGTAGAAAAAGCAGAACAATGAAGTCCAAGAAGATAAGGAAGCATTCTTTCTACCACTAAATTCTTATCAAAGTGCTGCCAACTTCATAGGCTGCCTTTTTCAGCAAATCCACACAGGTGGTTTCTTTATTCTCATCTGCTTATCTTTTTTTTTTTTTCCATACTGGTCTTAAAAATAGGCAGACGAGGCAGTTTGTAAAGTGCCCAGAAGCACAAGATTCAAGACCGAAAGCTGGCTTCCTTGATTCAAGACCGAAAGCTGGCTTCCTTAAACCTTGAAGTAAAACCATTTGCCTGCTTGGGGTGTGTGTGTGTGTGTGTATGTGTGTGTGTGTGTGTGTGTGTGTGTGTGTAGGGGAGGATGGTGATGGAGGGAGAAGGAAGGAAACAAGTTCTTCTCTTTCCCACCTCATGGAAAGAGTCAATTTAAATTTCAGATAATAAATTTTCATCCCACTCTCTTTCCCAATCACGTAGAGAGACACACATGCTTCCCATAGTAGAATCAACATTTTAAATTATGATATCTTAATTGATCAATAAAATGTTTAACATACAGTGTTTATCTCTTCCTCTAGTCTATACCATCTGTTCTTCAAAAATATTTGAATCTATTTAATAGGAAGGTCTTTAAGTAAAATTACCAACTGTATCAGATCAACCTTCTGAATCCCAAATTCTGAATGGAAAATGACAGAAAGTGGTGCTGTTTTCATAAAAATAAAAAAGAATCAGTGCCTTCTTTCATTCCAGGCTTTCTTTGTTTTGTTTTGTTTTGTTTTGTTTTGTTTTGTTTTTAAGCTTGAGATGGTGTTAGGCGGCTGTTCTCTCCATAAGACCTCGAAGAATTCACAATGGCCAACTTGGTGTTGTCTCTTCTTTTGAACAACTTTAGTTTTTAAAAATATTAATGTATAATTGAAATACAGAAAGCTGTACATGTTTAATGTATACAAGTTAATGAGTCTGCAGATGTATATGCCCATGTAACTGTCATCACAATCTATGCCATAAACCTATCTATCCTCTCCACAAGTTTCCTCCTGCTCTTTTAATTAATTTACTTATAGTATTATTATTTATTATTATGTTGTGATAATAACACATAACATCGTATCTGCCCTCTTAGAAAATTTTCAAGTATAGAATACATGATTGTTTCCTATTGGCACTTTGCTGTACAGCAGATCTCTAGAATTTATTCATCTTAACATAACTGAACTTTGTACCCTTTGACTACTACCTCCCCGTATCCCCCTCCTCCTGGACCATGATAACCACTCAATAAAAAAATACACATTTCTCCAAAGAACACACAGCATGGACAACAGGTGTATGAAAAGATGCTCGTCGTCACTAATCATCAGGAAAATGCAAATAAATACTAAAATACGATATCACCTCTCACCTGCTAATACAACTCTTATAAATAAAAATGTGTTTGCAAAGGATGTAGAGAAAAGGGACTGCTTGTACACTGTTCATGGGAAATGTAAATTGCTGCAGCCACTATGAAAACCAGCGTAGAAGTTCCTTAAAAATATTAAAAATGGAACTACTATTGATCCAGTAATCCCACTTCTAGGTATATACACAAAGGAAATGAAAACAGGATCTCAGAGACATAACTGCATTTACTGGTAAATGTTCATCAGTGTTGCCATTTGAAATGAGGTCCATGGTGCTTTGACTGCTCAGATGCCTTGAGTCTTAAAAAAGAAAACAGAGGGGGGAAAAAAAAAGCTGGTCCCACAAGACGTAAAAGTGAAGAGTATTAAACTACAGTTTGGCTTTATCCACATAATCCTATTACCTCTATACATCAGTAATAAATCTGTATTAGCCTGGAGTTTGGGGATAAAATTCCTCTCCAACCCTTGTAGTCAATGATACAACATACATGAAAAAGTATAAACTGGTAACTCTCAGGTGATGTGATTATTAAATTTTTACATGTTACACTTAGTGTTCAAACCAAATGGGGCACTAAACTTATTTGTACATGTATGTTTTTGTTTTGATTTATTTTCTGAAGAAAAATTAAGGAAACCAACTTCTAGTAAATAAATATATTTTCACACTTTAACCCTGAATAAAAAAAATCTGAAGACCTATGAAACAGTAAATGATTCCTGAATAAGGCTATTCAGGCATAGGACCCTGTGGCAAATATTATGTTAAAGGTGTTTCCTTCCCCCATTAGCTCTTTTTTAGAAATAAATCCTTTCTTTTCCTCTCTGCTGTGCTCTAGAGAAGGTGACATGTCCCCAAAACTATGAGATTCTTTATTTTTCTTTATGTCATTGATTAATTTTTTTTCTCGAGCTTTCAATTGTTCCTTCAAACAGAGGGAAAAAAAACCCAAAACATTATTGAATTCCTTAAAGATAAGATGTTTGTATTCTATTTGTTTAAAAAATTTACATACAGTGTTTCATAAATGCATAATTGATGTTTAAGAGAGAGTTTAGAATACCTGACTAATGAATATTGAGTAAATAATCTATTATACATTTTAATATGTTGTGTCAAAATTTATAATTTTGAAGCAAACTAGTCTGTATTATATGCTCCTAAATTCTTAAAGTGCTTATATTCTATATAGTTACAAAAATTACTTCTGTAGAGGTTTCCATTATTCTCAGTATTTCCATATTTTCCATGGTTATATCTTTTAGTAATTTCCAAAGCCTTTAAGAGTTTTTTTTTTTGTAAATTCCAATAAATTATATGCATTCAATGCAAAGAGTACTTGCTTCGGGTTTCCAAAAAAATTCTTCTCCCCTTGAGTTCAAATACTGTACCAGAGACCATGAAGGTCCCTAGAACTTTTATTCATAATTACAAGATTACAAGTTTTTCAACAATAATATCCAGATTTTAGAATGTCTACCAAAGTCTCAATACTCTGAAATATCTCCATATTTCCTGGCAAAGATACTAAAACTCACCCCTATCTTTAGAGTTAATAAATCCAGGGTGTCTAGAAGTCCTCTAAAGAAGAATAATATATACAAAAAAGCATTATCACTGACAATTGAAGTTTTTAGTCATTCATTCATTTGCCAAGCAAGTATTATCAAATTCTTGTCAGATACTGATATATGCCAAATAAACAAATATAAATAAAATAAGAGAAGTAAATATTTTTATGAAATTTATCAGGTGAGTTTTGGTGGAAGGAAGAAGTAGATCCAAATCCTTTTTAATATTTGCTTCTGATACCCACCAAAATAATCACAGTAAGGCAATATTTTATTTTTATTTTTTTTCAGAGGGCAGTGTCACGGTCCTCATATGTGGGATCTGAACCGGGGCTGCTGGCTTCCCAAGCCAGCGCTTAACCACCGCGCCACTCAGCCGGCCCAAAAGAGACTTAACATTTTCTTTTTAGAGGACAGTGTCACTGGCTCTCATATATGGGAACCGAACCGGGGCCGCTGGTGTCCCAAGCCAGCACTTAACCATGGAGCCACTTGGCCGGCCTAATGGTAAGACAATATTTTAAAGTAAAGAAGACAATATGTTTCTCCCTTCTTTGTAGTGCCCATCCATCCAGCCCCAAGAACCCATTGTCTCCATTTGCTCATAACTCCCTAATGGCCAGAATCTCCGTACTGTCCCCACCTACTTATACTTCACATATATCCAGGGCCTAATGTAGTTCTACAATTCCAGTCGCTTCTCAAATGTGTCCCCATTCTTTCCAGGCTCCATTCACTAATACCTGACTAATAAAGAATTGCTGTAGGACAAACACGCTGGTGAATTCACCTCTTACTATTTGCTCAAGAAGCAATCTGGTACAATGGAATGCTCACCAGATTAGAATTCATACAAACCCAAAGAAGACATTCCTTGGGAGAACTGCTTAGCTCTTCTGATTTTCTGTTCCCCAAGTGCAAAATAAGAGAAATAATATTTCATGGAGGTGATAGTAAGGGTTAGGCAAAACACCACACATAAAAATATTGTAGTGCCTGGCACATAAGGACATAAAACTATTAGCTATCACCTGTACCCAACATACATTTTTGATTGTCAGTCTACACCTGCCATTCTGCTACACAGTGAGCCAAAGAGACACAGTCCTTGCTCTCATGACACTTAAAATTCTGTTGAGGAAATATACACTTAAACACAATCACACAAATAACTATATAGAATATACTGTGCTAAGTGGTAAGAAGGAAAACACATAATGTGATAGGGATAGAGTACTCTAAAGAGGGAAGTAGTATACATGAAAAGTGAGAGGTGGGGGGAAGCCCCATACAGTCAAAAGACTGGAAAGTAGCATGGGCGCCTGGACTGCACAATTTGGAGGAGTAGTGAGAGGTGGGGCTGGAAAGGTAAGCAAAGGAAGAGGTTAGGGAGGACTTTGGAGCTATGCAACAGACTGGATACTTTATCGTAAGAATGACATTAAGCCAATAAAGGGTTTTAAGCAGGAAAATTACATAACCCATTCATATTTTTAAAAGATCACTCTGGGGCCAGCCCAGTGGCGCCGCGGTTGGGCACTGGCTTTGGAAGCCAGCGGCCCCGGTTCGGTTCCCACTTATGAGGGGCAGTGACACTGCCCTGAAAAAAAAAAAAAAGAAATCTCCTTTAAAAGATCACTCTGGGGGCTGGCCAAGTGGCTCAGTTGGTTAAGTGTTGGCTTAGAGTGCGTGTTCTAAGCAACAGGGCCGCAGGTTTGATTCCCACATGGGCCAGTGAACGCTGTGCCCTAGCTGAGCTGTCGATGAGCTGCCAACAGGTGGCAGGATGACTCAGCTGGTGTAACAACAAGATTGCCTGTTCGATGGTGGGATACGCCCACCCGCAACTAAAGACTGAACTCAGCACCTTGAGCTGAGTTGCTGCCTGGATGGCTCAGTGGATAGAATGTGAGCTTAACAACAAGGCTGCTGGTTCGTGGCTACGCCCACCTGCAGCTAAGATTGAACACAGCACCTTGAGCTTAGAGGCCACGAGGAGCTGCTGACAGGAAGACAGATGGTGACTGGCGCCCTCCACAACGAAGATAGAAGAACAACAACTTGGCTGGTCCCCTCCCCCAATTCCCCAACACTGTTCCCTTCCCCCAATTCCCCAATAAAATCTTTAAAAAAAAAAAAAGATCACTCTGGCTGCAAGGCTGCAAGGGAGAGGAATGGAGTAGATGAAGGCAAGAGTAACAAGAGGAGAATAAGTAAGAGACATTCTTATGATTCACAGCAGAGGTGATAATGTATTGATTAGGGTAGTGAAAGGAGAGATGAAGAAGAAAAGCAGACATATTTGAGAAATAGTTATAAACAGAATATACAAGATTGGCTGAAGTGTCAGGAACATCTCTGGGCAATTGGTAATGGGAGGTGGTGACAGCATGTACTGGAATGGGGAAAGATGAAGGAGGAACAAATTGACAGCTGGAAATGGCAGACTTATAGAGGACACAATGGAAATAAGGGATTCTCAGTGTATTGTTTCAGTTTGAGATACCTGTAAGTCCTCCTAGTAGATAGAGATTTCAAATTGACCATGTGGGTTTGATACTTGGACAAAAAAGAAACATTTCCCTGGCTTCAAATACTATCTGTAGGTTGATGACTATCAAATGTATATTTTCAGAAATCACCAAGGAAGCAACGACAGATTGAGATGAGAAGAATCCATATCTAGAAGTCAATAAGGGCTCCAGAGAATTTTTTAAAATCAATGAGGACACACAAAAGGCATGTGAATATTGTTAGGAAGTATCCTGCAGGAGGGAAAGCCTGCAGACAGGGAAAAAGCGACAACTGAGACATCTGAAAAGCAAGACCAGCAGAGAAGACAGGGTGAGACTGACCCTTGAGAGAAGGTGAAACATTTTCTGTATTGTAACAAGAGAGAATAAGATAGGGCCATGTGCAATCTCACGCACTCATGTCCTTTCATGTAAAAACTAAAATACCCTGCAAAGATTGTGAACTTCCAGCTCACCTCTAATTATATAATGTAAACATTACACTTCCCCTGTCAATACCAATCAGAAATTATCTCTATTACAAAACTCTGTATGAAATAAATCTGTATATCTGATCACTTGGGTTAGTGCCTCCCTAAGAAACTGTTATACTTAACATCTAAATGGGATTCATTTAAAAGGAATTGATGAGATCTAATACATGAGTGACTGCTGTATAAATATATGAAGTAGTTGCTGTTACAAATGCATGTGTACCTATATATCCACATATCAAACCAAACACGTATTTTACATATGGAGTCTTTTCAGCCATTTGTTCATTCTCAAATAGAGACTGGTTACATACTACATACAGTATGGCTGAACCTTGAGAACATATACAAAGTAAAAGAAATGGCTGAACCTTGAGAACATATACAAAGTAAAAGAAACTACTGTATGATTTTATTTATGTGAAATTCTACAATAAATAAATCTATAGAGACCTAAAGTAAAATAGTGGTTGCTTGGAGTTTGGAGGGATGGAGGAATTAGTCAGATGTGGCTACAGAATGCAGGGTTTCTTTGGGGGATGACAAAAAAGTTCTAAAAATAATTGTGGTAATGAGCACAGAACTCTATAAATATACTAAAAGCCAGAATAATGCATTTTAAATGCCTGAATTGTATGGAATTTGACTTCTACCTCAATAAAACTTAAAAAATAAAGAAGTACTTAATATACTAATATAAAACAATCTTCAATTCATGTCTTTTAAAGCAAAGAGCAACACAGTTTGTAATTTTATCGTTTGTGTAAAAGAAGGGGTTGAGGAAAAATATATCTACACATGTATAATTACAAAAAAAAAAAAGATATATGCAGAATAGAATATCTCTGGAAGGATACCCAGGGAACTGGTAACATTGTGGTTTCCAGGGAATGATACTAGGTGGCTGGGAGACAAGAGTGAAGGGAGAATTTTCAGTGAATGAGTATTTTTTTGTGTCTTTTGAATTTTGAACAATGTGAATGTGTTAACTATTTATTTTTTTTAATTGTAGCTGAAATTAAAAGTGAAGACTCGTATTTTTTTAATTTGCTACAGGCAAAGTTATAGTTTGTGTGTGTGTGAATATGAGAGAGAGAGAGAAAAAGAGAGAGAGAGAGAGAGAGAGAGAGAGAGAGAGAGAGAGAGAGAGAGGTTGAGAGAGACATTCTTTCTTGAATATTCTTCTTGTCTTTTCCAGACTTATAATTTCCTTCCATTACCAGCAATGCCTTGAGAAAGAGACTTAGCTGTGCAGTCTCATCTTACTTGACTTGCCTTCTCTGTTCCTGTTTCTAATGTCCCTTAGTTTACATTTTGGTATGTAATACTGCTTTCCCATCCATCTCCATCTTTGCCATTTTTACATTTGGATATTTGTAAAATGCTACACATTGCTCAGTGTCTGTGAATCCAGGATCATCTTGACTCTTTGGGATTGAAGTTTTGCACAATGTTTTCATTTGTTCTGACTTCAGTTCTTGCCTGCTAAATTAATATTTGGACAAAACCAAACTCTGTTGCATCTTTGCTAGCCCATAGTCATTGGAGTTTATGAAACAAGGATTTATGGATAGGCAAACAAAGAATTATAAACCCAAATATAAGCAAAGAACCATAAAGATATTGCATAATCAATAATTAATTCAATAATATCAAGAACTAATACCCAAAGACACACAATTGAGCAAATAGAAGAATCTAGCTTAAGAATATTTCCAGAGATATTTTAGAGACTGTATCTATGGAAAGGAAACAATTAGCTGTATGATATTTTTTTATTATCATCAAAAACAAGTTTTAATCAGTAGATTGAGTAAATAGCAAAATGGATACTACTAAGAGTTTAAACTGGAAAATCAAGCTCATAGGTTCTCCCAGAAACAAAAAGAATAAAAAGATAGAAAATAAGACAAACAAGGCTTACATGAGTAAAACATGGTAATATACCCTAAAGTCCTAATATCCACCTGCTTAGGAGTTTCAAAAGGAAAAAAAAAAAAAGAAAGAAAGAAAGATAAATATCACGGAGAAAATCATCAAGTAAATAATTTATCAGGGTCAAAGAAAAATACATTTTGAAAATAAAAGAGTCCAGTGAATAAGAGAAAAATCCTTAAAGTTTTCCAAAAATTAAAACAAATATTTTATAAAATATAAAAACCAAATGGATTTCAGTCCTGTGTTTTAGAAAACAATAGACAAAATCATCACAGTTCTTTAGCTTCTCTATGCATGAATTCCTAGATGATATATGCCAGCAAACCACATGTAAATTCAGAAAAAAGAAAGATGTGGGATATAAAAAAGATGGTATGAAGAAAATCAAGTAAAATTTACAGATAAATCTAAACAACTGTTAATGTAGAATATTAAAAACATAACTTCAACTAAATCTTTGACTATAAATTATGGATAATAATTGTATATATCAAATAGGGTTATTATGAGGATAAGAAGATTCATGTGTAAAGCACATATATAGCAAACAGCAAAAGCTCAATTAAGTGCTTTTATAATTCTCTTTAATTTGTGCTAATCTGGTAGCCAAAAATGAATATTTAACTTTTTTAAATTAATATTTTTCTGATTGGTAGTGAGGTTGAGAATTTTTTTATTAAACATGCCACTTTATTAATTTCTCTATAAATTTCATTTTCTGGTCATTTGTGTTTTTCTCATTCAGAAAAAAATATAGGATTTCTTTGTATATTGCAGATAATAATATGTATTGTCATATACTGTGTATTATAAATATTTTGTTTCCATGATTTGAGTTTTAGCTTTGCTTAGAATTTCTTTGATCATGGGGAGGTTTTTAATTTTATGCATGCAAATTTTTCCATCTCTTATGAAGTCATAAGAGAAAAGACGGAAAAAATAGTCTCTCATATTTCTCATATATAGAAAAAATAGTCTCTCATATTTCCTTTTAATTCCTTCATATTTAATATGGGGCTTTTTAGTTTATCTGGCATGGTATAACTTGATAATTCAACAGGAATATTTTATTTTAACATATAGATAGATAATTTTTCCAACATCATTTACTGAAATTTAGTCTTTTCTCCTGGTTTTAAAATGTCATCCAAAGCATCAACTAAATTCTCACATATTCATGGGTCTGTTTCTGGATTCTGTTTTGTTTCATTCACTTCCATTTCGGTCTACTCCTATGATAATACCACACCAGTTTTACTGCTAAGCTTTATCTAGAGCAACCCTCCCTAAATCTCTTCCTAAAAAAGTTCTTACTTATTTTTATCTATTTGTTTTTCCCTAAAAATGTTAGAATCAGCTTCTCACATTATTTTTTAAATAGCTGCAATTTTAACTGGAATTACTTGAGTTTATAGATTCATGTAGGGGAAAATCTTTGTAATATTGTGTCTTCCTGTATTGGTATGTCAGTTCCACTTATTAACCTAAGTTTTGAGGGTTTATTTTATTTATTTATTTTTTTGTTTTGTTTTGTTTTTTTTTAAAGATTTCACTGGGGAATTGGAGGAGGGGAACAGTGTTGGGGAATCAGGGAAGGGGAACAGACAAGTTGCTGTCTTTTTGTTCCTCAGTCTAGCTGCAGAGGACGCTGCCTCACTGGCCCGCGCCGGCACCGTCATTGCGCTCTTCCCAGATGGGGCAGATCGATCACCGGCCTCTGGATGTCGCTTACCGCGGCTATTGGCAGCTCACGCTGGCTGCCAGCTGCTCACGCTGGCTGCCGGCCACTCACTGTAGCCTATGGCAGCCCACTGCAGCAGGGGCTACAGCCTACACCGTCGCCGGGGTTCACACAGCCAAGTTCCAGGTGGAGCTGTTGTTAGCAGTAGAGGGCAGTGTCACTGGCCCTCATATGTGGGATCCGAACCAAGGCTGCTGGCATCCCAAAACCAGCTCTTAACCAATGCACCACTCGGCCGGCCCTGAGGGTTTATTTTTTTATGATGTATGAATGCCTTTTTAAGTTTATATTTAAGTATTTTATCTTTTTTCTTTCAAAAGGAAAACCTTTTGTCTATTACCTTTTCTAACATAGTATATAGGAATGCTATTGCTCATTGTATGTTGGTGTTGTTTCCAGCCATTTTACTGACCTCTTTTGTTTAATGGTTTTTCACTTGAATCTTTTTATTAAAAAAAAGAAAATAAACCAAATGTAGGTTTATCAATAATTGTTTCCACCTTCTAATGGTTATGACCTTTATATTTTTCTTGTTCTATTACATTGTCTTGCACCTCCAGTAGTGAAAATGATTGTAGGTATTCATGTTTTGCTCCTGACTCTAACAAGATAAAATTAATCTGTCATGGTTATTTAGGATGTTTCCTGTGGATTTCTTTTAAATATTTTATATCAATTTAAGAAAAATTCCTTCTATTTCTAGCCTAATAATTTGTGTTGTTATTGAATAGGCATTGAAATTGATCAAATGCTTTCTCTTCTATAGATTGGGAAGCCTTTTGGGGAAAATCCTCTTGATACTCCTATCCTCTTCATGTCACCATGGAAACATTTTCCCTTTGGGTGGGAAACAGAAAACTTTGACACATTGTGATTATTAGCTTTTGCCTTTAACAAGTCATACAATTAGCTCTATGCCCCCTTCAAGAGGGAGACTGCATATATTTCACACTAAAAAAAGAAAGAAAAGCAGAACATGGAATGCCCTCAAAAATCTTTCTTGAACTGGATGCTTCGATTTTATATTTTAGATGCTTCTGTGAAATAACTTGGAGAAAATTTGTGAATCCCAAATATGCTGAGAAACTTGTTATTAGATATCATTATAAACCTATACTTTCTGTTTTCAATTCATCTGCTCCTCCCTCAGCCTTTCCTATCCCATCCTTCCCTACTACCTTAGAACAGTTTTCCCTGTTCATTCACACTTTATGATTTTCCTTATTTGTGTTATCATTGTCTAATTTTAGAATTCTATAGCCCTGAGAATTAAACAGGAAGCTTTCTATCTGTCTGGGCTCTAAAACAGTTTATAATATGATGATTATGTGTTCCTCGAAAGTATGTTCTGCATTTTTTAAGAAGCATTCTAGGTGATTTCAGATGTAGGTTGGTTGTGGAATCCACTTTGAGAATCAACTGGCCTGAAGACATTCTTCCACTCATACAATAATGTGTAAATATTTCTTGCCGTTGTATTGTTTGTAAAATGGAAAAGTTAAGGGAAAAGCCTTAAGTGTTCATGAGTAAGATAGTACTTCAATAAGTCATGCTATATCCTTACCCTGGAATATTATACAATCATTTAAAAGGATACAGTAGATTTCTATTTAGTGATATGAGAGTAACTCTAAGATATATTAATGTTTTTTAAAGTCACATACAAATACTTAGAACATATTTTCATGCTGAATTTGGTGACATTTTAGCATGGCATATAAGAGCTCAGACTATTAGGTCTAAATTTTGCCCGTCTATCAATGAGCTTTATGATCCCCAAGTCTCAGCTTCTCCGCTAATAAAGAAGGTTAGTAATAGTGCTTCATAAGGTGATTATGAAGGTTACAAAGTGAATTCATCTAAAATGCTTATGATGAAGACTGACATATAGTAAAGTGCTCAATTAATTATATTTTGTAAAGCTACACATCACATAACTAAATACACACATTGAAAATAATAATATAATCCCAATTGAGAATAGCAGTTATTCAAGAGAAGGCAAGGAGAAAAAGTTAAAGGATTCTTTGATATTTTGCTTCAGATATTTTTATAGTTTTTGGACAAGAAAGGTTTCATGTATTATTTCAACCTTTTAAAATAGAATACAGTTACAGAAACATAATAGTAATTGTAAGGGAGCCCGATGGTGTATAAAATTGAATGTATTAATGTAAAACAAGCAAGGAAAGCACTAATCCTGCATTTAGGTCCAAAGCAACATGAAGGAAAGGATGGATTGCAGGACTGAGGCAGATCTGGATGGAAATCCTGACTCAGTCTTTACTGGCTGTGATTTAGGGAATGTTATTCTCTAAGCCAGGGTTTTTCAAAACTGTGGTCCATCAATGCCCTACTTCAGTACTAACTGCACAGTTGTTTCAAAATATAGATCACTAGTATTTGAACATCATATCAGTTGATTCTTATGCATGCTAAAGTTTAAGAACTTCTGCTCTCAAACTTGGTTTCTTTGTGTGTAAAATGCAGTGCCAATGTCACAGCCTCTGTATGAAGCTTTCATGAGATAAAACAGAAATGAATGCAATGCCTGGCGCATTAGAAAAACTGTGCTCATATTATCTTATACTAATGAGCATGTTATTACATGTAATGCTACTATTAATACCATATTATAATTACTGTTATTATTATTAAATGAGGCATCCAACTCTCCTTAATGTGTCATATCTTTCTATAGCCTTATATTTATATAATTTATGCCCTTTTAGCTCAAAAAATTAAATTTGAATACCTCTGCTATTTTCTACATCATTTCTTGCTGATACTCTGTTATGACTATCTGATTTTAACCCAGCCTCTCTGACAACTATTGTTCAAATAATCTGAGATCTTGAGAAGGCAAGTTGAGCACTTGGCACTGCTCAATTCTGGCATGGTCCTTATTAATGCTATGTGATTTGGATTTGCCTGTGATGGCACATGGTGGAATTAGGATGGGAAGAGAGAAGATACTAAAATAGTAGACTTTATAAAAACCATGGATGTGTTTTCCTCTCTGAGTGAGACTTGAACTGAGCATGGTGGGATAAAAACTGTTATCAATAAAATCTTCTATTTTCTGAGTACCCACCAGTCTCTCCCTTCTCTTTGTTACCTGAAAATCCTGGGCATCAAAGTTGCATTCCCCTTTGGTTCTAGTTCTCCTATTCCCTGGGGTGGGGTGGGCGGAGTCCACATTTCTCAAACAGCTTTGGGGAAGAGACTCATAACCATACTTAATGTATAAAAGCTGTGGTTTTCATGCAAAAACCAGAAAAAATGCAAAAGCTCTCTTTAGCAGTTTAAAATCCTTTAACTATTTCCTTCCCTTTCCACTTGAACTACAGGGCCAACTTGCTCTGCCTGAAGCCTCCTTCCCAGATGAAGGAGATAATTTAAGAAGCGTTAGAAGCCTTTTTAATTCATTCAGACTCATAAGGTCCCATTAAATACACACCAGATAATATGCTAGGAGCCTAAAAGATTTACTGTCCCTCTCCCATTCATCAGTTACAAATTATTTTCTCACCAGTACTATGATGTAGGCCTTACCTGGTTTACAAACAGCAAAAAAAAGTGGGCCCCTTTGCAGTAGACAATGTCATAGCTCTAAGCAGAGACGGGTGTTTTCTCGTTTACACTCTTCCTTTTATAGTTTCACCAAAAAAGAAAACAAACAAAAACAGGTGCATCCACACTATGCAAATGAGAAAAGGTAACCTTTGAAACTGTTTCACAGCAAACAGAAGATCCTCAAGCTGCTTGTGAGCTAAAACCACAGGAGGTGTGTCAACTGCCTAGATGCTAAGCTATGGGAGGCCTGCAGGCTGAGAAAACTGTAAATCCCCCAGAGAGCTCTAAACTCCTGATTGGCAAGCTACACCAGGCCCCTCAGTTCCTCAGGTGCTGATCCGCAGGAGGCCCATCAACTGCTCAGGTGGAAGGTGCAGGGGGGAGGGAGGAGGCAAGCTGTGTGGAGTAGCAGCTTGAATGAAAGGCCACCAGCTCACCGGGGGAGAAGGGAAATGAGAGGCACCTACTGGGAATACTAGAGTTCAGAGAACTCCATTAAGGAAAGGAATGAGCCCGCTCTCTCTTGCATGGAGTATCTTCTTAACTGTGGGAAGCACAGCTCACAAAGAGTGAGGTTCTGGCCCAGGGATTCTAAATAAATGCTGGTGTTGAATGATTCCCAGTTCGGGTTCCGAAGCTGACCGCTAGGGCTCCCCAACAAGCACCTTCTGACTAGAAGCACCTTCTAGTCAGTTGCTGAGGCTTTTAACGACTCACCACCCTTCACCTACCCCTTGTTTGCCAAGATTCTCAGCATGACAGTGACCTCTCCCTTCAGTTTTCAAAATCCCTACATATATTTTAGCAGAGACTGATTGGGTGGGACCTGCATTTCACTCTAATTTACTCACCAGAACATTCATTGACTATCTGTAACGTGTCAAATCCTGTGCTCTCCACTGGAAATGTATAAAATCAAATAAGGTATGTCCTCCTCAAGGTGACATAAAAGTAAATAATAACTACAGAATAAGGATATGTAATGGAAATATACCCAGGGTGTTGTAAGAACACAGCTGGATAAGGATTAAATCAAATGGGATTCACAGACACTTTCTGGGAGAGGTGACAAAAAGGAGTAACTAGAAGAGAAAAAGGGGAGGGGAACCAAGAAAGGTGGGGAAAGTGACGATTTGGCAGAGAGCATAGAAAATATAAATGGCTAGAAAGAGAAATGTGATTCCATCCAAGAACTGTAAGTGATGGGGAGTGAGGCACACAGAACTGATGGACAATGAGGCCAGGTCGCAGAGAACTCGGTAGTCCAAACAAATGATTTTGAGATTTACCCTGAATGCATTGGGAAGCCCCTGAGTATTATACAGCATCAATACACAAGTATTGTATAGCATCAATACACAAGTATTGTACAGCATCAATACACAAGACCTAAGCCATATGAAAAGTAAAACTTTGCTGCTTTTGACAATAAGGTTTTTCAGGTTTCCATAAAGGTTAAACCATTTTCAAAAATTAAACAGGTTCCTAAAGTCAAATTTTCTAACTTTATATTTTGTCACTTAATTAAAAAAACTTATATAAAACCATATACACATAAAATGATGTGTAACATATGTAGCACATATTTCACTAGCAAATGATTCTAAAGGGAACACTTATTATAGCTAATGAACACTAATATGGTATTAAAATTGAAATAAATTCCAAATATTCCTTCTTTAAATGAGTATAATTTTAATCATATATTCCAATATTATTTATATACTTATAAATTTATTGATAAATTACATATACATACAACACTAATGTAATAAATATCTACATAATAAAATATAGACAATGAGAAAATTTTCAAAGGATAGGATAAAAATAAATAAAAATAGAGGTTCTAGAATTTTCTATCAGCTCCTCCGTGGATTATCTTTCATACCCCATTTTGGAAGCCACTGCATTAGACAGCTAACAAATGCCTAGAGTTGCCTCCCCTACACTCTTAAATATAGGTATGTAGTAAAAAGGCCAATATGCCATTCATTAAAGCAAATCAACAAAATGAAGAAAAACAGACACAAGGAGAGTAATCAAGGATGGTGATGACATAACATGCTCAAGTCCAGGTAATCACTGGGTAGTTGATAAGGGACTAAGGCAATAGATCATGACTTGATGACAACTGACACCTTCCTTCACCTCCCAGGGGTCATTATGAGGGTTAACAATAACACAAATTATAAAGCAACTTCCCTATCCCCTGTATAGTACGAGAAAAAGCAACCTGGGTGAAGTCAGAGCAGTACAGGTGGAGTCTTTCACCTGAGTGAGGAGGAGTCATGGGGCTTCCATGATAGCCTCTGCTCTCTCACATTAACCAGACCTTTGGGATCTCAGAAACAGATTTGCATTTCTAGATCATTTTCCAGGTGTCTCTCAGGAGCATTGCGGAGTCAACAATCTGGGGACCACTCTATATCAGAGGTATGTGCTATATCTCTTTACTAGAGGTAGCATTGTTACGCTTAAATCCTATTTATAAGATTTGAGCCATCATAGGATGCTGCCCACTTCCCTTTTCCACAGGGTTTTAGTAAGAAAAGCTGCCACTGTGGTGAGAATAAGAATTACAAGTACCTGAACATCGGGAGGAAACTCTGCTCTGGATACTCATTCACCCAGATCTCTCCTAAAGAAAGGGTTTCCTGCCCTATAATGCCCAAGGGGAGAGGAAAGGCGCCTGCTTCCCAGTATAAATGCTCTGATTCAGAACTATAGCCAGGTCCCCAGAGCAACCACCCCAAGGCACTGGTCTCGCTATTCCAGCCACAGTTATTCCTGCTGATCTATCACAGGTCCAGGAATTATGCTATCAATAGGTATGGAAGAGAGGGGCTGGTATATAATCAGCTTTCCATTCAATTCACCATTCATTCCTTCACTCACCCACTCACTCATTAAACAAATAAGCAAAGAACTTCTACTCTGTTCTTCACTATACTGGACACTGGCAGCACAAAAACGAGAAATTCCCTTTGGTACCAGTCATGCACTAAAAGACAGCAGAGTGATGCCTGCCATTTGCACTGCTGAGTGCAGCCAGCCAGTCCTGGCACCATGCAGTAAGCTCACCACCTTTGTGAAAACTTTTGTGTGGGCCTTACAGACACCAACATCCCACACCACTGCTGCCTGAGAACTGCAGGCAGAGGTATTAGCCCACCGTCATTAAACCAAAACCCCAGGGCCGGCCGAGTGGCTCAGCTGGTTAAGAGCTCGCTCAAGAGAGGAAGCTGAGCTCTGAGCAATAGCAGTTTGATGCCCAGCCCAAGCTGAGCTGCCATTGAGCTGCCAACAGGTGGCAGGATGGCTCAGCTAAATAAATAAATAAATAAATTTTAAAATAAAATAAAATTTAAAAAAAACAAAAACAAAACCCCAGCTTAATCTAGGGAAGAGCAACGTTTTTTTAGCCAGACACTAAATTGCCATCAGGTGATGCTATCCTGTGAATAAAGAGAGGCAACCAGATGGCTTCAAACAGGATTCAGGGCTTGCAGAGCAGGTCCTGGAGAGCACAGCAGCCTGACACACAGTATGCTGGTCTTAATAATGCAAGCAAAACAAAAGGCAGTCACAGCCCACTTAGGGTTTTTTGTTAACTAAGTGCTATTTATTCCAAATATGGGGATATACCTCTAAGAAACATACATTCCTACCTTTCTCTTAAAATCTATTTTATGGTGGTGGTGTCTGTTTTTATCACCATGACCCTTTATATCATAGCCCATGAAAGGCTCTATTTTGATCCCTCCCATGTATTTAAATACGGATAGTGTCATGAACTAAAGAGACTCAAGGAATTTGGAGGTTTGGATTTGAATCTATGCTGTCTCTATGATCTCTGAGCTCTTTCTTGGGCCTCCCCTTTTGGGCACATTTTCCTCAGCTGTAAAATGAGAGATAAATGGCAGAGACTGCTCGTGGCTTCCCAGTATTTTTTCTCTCACTCCTTAGTAACAAGAACTTCAAATTTTGGCTGAACACATTGTCACTCAGCCAAAAGATTACATTTCCCAGCCTCCTTTACAGTTAAATATGGCCACTATGTTTTGGCCAATAAGATGTAAGAAAAGCTGTCATGTATGACTTACAGACATAATCTTTTTTACTTCCCGCTGCCTAGAATGTGGTGACAATGGCTAGAGCTCCAGCAGACAATGGAACAGAGTCACTTTGGGAATAAAAATGGAACATGGTGGTACAAGAAGATAAATGGATTCCAAACCTGATACCATGGAACAGACTTCTTTAAATAAGAGAGACATAAACTTCTATCTTTCAGGTCTTTTTTATTCATAGAAGTCCTACTTTTACTGAATACAACTGGATACCTAACCTCATGCATTGGTTGCAAGAGTTAGACTAAGTGTGAGAGTACTTTGTGTTCAGAGAGTTTCCTTAAAACCCTGGCATTGTGAGCTGCTCTGTGAACAAAAGCGTTCCATGGTTAACATCTCTGAGAAACTGCATGTACTATATACCCCTGTGGAAATTACACAATTCATATGATCATAGAAAAGGCTTTAAAAAGACCAGATACAAAGAAATATATTTACTTGTGTTTAGTCCAAATTTTCCCAAACTCAGCTGACTTTGTCATCTTTGTCCCATTTGATGCTTATAAAGAGCAAGTTTCATAGTAAACAAACAGTTTGAGAAATTCTGGGTGAATATATTATTAGTTAATATATACATGGTTGTTTTTAACCTTACAATATGGTTCACCTAATTGAATCCACTTCCATTCCAGTCCAGGCCCTCACGGTATATACTTTCATAATTCTCTAAATGTTTCCTACAGCACATTTGTTAATTTTATTAATTTGTAATTGTATGTGTGATTACATTTTTGTCTCCCTTACTAGGCAGTAAGTTTCAGGTAGATATTGGAACTGTTTTGCTCACCATTTTACCCCAACATGAGTTAAAGTGTCTGGCACATAATAAATCATGTGTCCAGCAAATAGTTGCTCAACAGGTGCATGATTTCTGAACTCGGTTTTAATATCAGGCACATCGTAGAAATGTCAGTGATGAAATAAGTGTAAATCAATTTTGGAAGAGGAGACAATGCTCACTCTGAGGAGGATTTTTAATCACTTTTTGCTCTCTTAGATAGCATGTAGGCCATTAATACCTCCAAGGCCCATGAGGAAGTCTAATAAATTGAACATTGGAATGCCCCTTGTCAAGGAGCATTATTTGATACACAAAAGAAATTCTGAGTAACAGTGACTTAAGGATTAAATACAAAAATTTTAATGAGTTTTCAAATAAAGGGAAAATAAACTCTCCGAGTTGTCAGCAAGATTCCATTACAGGCACACCTCAAAGATACTGCAGATTCTGTTCCAGATTGCTGCAATAAAGCGAGTATCGCAATAAAGCAAGTCATAATCTTTTTGCTAGTAGAGGGTCTTGCCTTCATTTTGTAAAAGGTGCAACATCTCTGAAGGGCAAAAAGACAAAGCACAATAAAAGGTAGGATGCCTACACTGAGCTCAATTGGACTAGATGTCCAAGAAAGATCACTTACATGGCTAGAAATTCTTATTGGCTGCTAGCTAGAGCTTATCTGAGGTTGCCAACCAGTGTGATAAACATGGCCTCTCCACACAATTTGGGATTCTTGCAGCCTGAGGGCTGTGTTCCAAAAGGAAGCATTCCAATAGCAAATAAAACATCCAGGCCAAAAGGTCTTCTGATGCAAGGGTTTTTGTGACCCAGCCCTGGAAATCCCAGGACATTGCTTCTATTACATTTTATCCGTCAAGCAAGTTACTAAGGCCAGCCCTGATTCAAAGAGTGGAGAGACAGCCCCTGTTTCTCTGGGGGAGGAATAACATATATTTACAGGGAGGGAAGTGACTTATGGCAGCACATTTTGAAGAATAGCTACAAGCAACACCATTTAAATTATTATATAATTAGAACCAGCACTAGATAGTATTTTTAATGCTCTAATAAAGAAACATGTATATACACACACACGTATTTATATATATATATATATTACAAATTTGATTTTTAATATTTTGATAGCTGTATCAATATAACTGGTTCTTTTATAATCCTATTTTATTGTATTAAAAATATTATTCTGAGGGCCGGCCAAGTGGTGCGGCGGTTAAGCGCTGGTTTGGGAAGCCAGCGGCCCCGGTTTGGTCCCACATGTGAGGGCCAGTGACACTGCCCTCAAAAAAAAAAAAAGAATTAAAAAAATATATATATTATTCTGAGAACAAACCTGTGCTTTGCCAGACTACCAAAGGTACCTAGATCACATGAGAAATTAACAACAACCTTGGATGAGCCACTTATGTTATACCTGCCCCTACTGGCCAGACTGCACTTCTAATCACCTGGGCATTGGGCAAACT
Organism: Aselliscus stoliczkanus; assembly: GCA_033961575.1. Classification (NCBI taxonomy): domain Eukaryota; kingdom Metazoa; phylum Chordata; class Mammalia; order Chiroptera; family Hipposideridae; genus Aselliscus; species Aselliscus stoliczkanus. The sequence continues at coordinate 69,233,094 of CM066733.1, forward strand.
TCTTATCTTTAAAGATTTGCATATGAAGGGACTCAAAGATATCCCTGAAGAAAGTATAATCAACACAAGGAATGGCAACTATACCTAAACCAATAGTTGGGAAATCATGAATTATTTAATTCCACATTCCAAGATTATCTGCATGGAAAACAGACCATAAAGTATAGAGAAAAAGAAGTACATAATTCAATTATATCAAGTGAAAAATGCCCTGCTCTCTATGAAGGGCCCCGAGAGCAGCTGTTCCATGCTTGGCTCATACATCCCCAGTCCCAACAAGGAGGGCAAAATACATATGTAATCACTCAGGTTCCCTTCTTTTGGAAGAAATTCCTGTGTCTCCTCAAAGAATATTAATTCCATGAGAAAAATTTCTTGAGGGAATAAAATTAGGTAAAATATAAGTTCATGCATTTAAGGCAAGGAAAAAAATTACAATCATTCTCAGCAAATTTGTAGCAGCTCAGGTCATACAATATGGGGTTAGTAAGAACTTTAAACACTTTTAGTAAGTGTTTCTTAGTAAGATGACTAACTCATACTGGTTTGCCATAGATTTTCTAGGTTTTATCATGAAAAGTCCTGTGTCCCAGGAAACCCCTTAGTCCTGGGTAAACCAGAATAGTTGGTCACTCTATTTACTAATGAATTTAAAGAGATTAGCTCCTAAAAGTCACATCCCAAAAATGAATTCCAATAGATACCGCTTTCAGTCTTCCAAAGTTGAAAAGAATTAACCCATGTACTCTGATAGACTACTGCTGCCTATTATAAACATGACCTTCAACTCTCACCTCCAGAAATGAATTGTAAGAATTATACACAACTCTCTAAATCTTTTTTTAAAATATTTATTGTGCTGCTTTATATTTTTGTAATACTGTACCACTTTTGGAAATGACAGTGATATCTTAGAGAATATAGCCTATTCTATTTTCCCAAATTGAATGAGCTGTACAAATGACCAGGTCTGTTGAATTAGCTTATCATGTGAGCCTATTAATTTGGAACACTTGGCAGTATTCTAACCAGAGAGTGACCAGGGACAACCTGGTTGCCACCCTAGAAGCTCTGGCATCACATCAGGGAGTTACTGCCTTTAATTTTAACAAAGACATGGGAATCCTTGAAGACATTAATCCCTACAAGGGTTTTCATAAAAAGATCCAATGCAGATGAGTGAAACTGTAATACAAGGCAAACATTACATTTTTATTTGATTCGTAGGAGACTCCAGAGAGCACATTGGTTATTCTCAGACAATTTCTCAATTAGTCTTCCTAGTCCTTCTTGAACATTTACTGTTAACTACCTCCACCATTGTGGAATGGCTCTTTTCCTGCCTTCTGTTGTTCTAGTTCTCCTCTTTGTTTCATGATGCTCCTTCTCTGGTTTCTCTTCCTGCCACTTTAATGAGCATTTCCTCCAAGATATTATCTCCTACCCCCTCCTTATGTTTGTCTGTGACAGTTCTCCTGTTGGCTCTAACCCTAGTTCAGTCCCCAAGGCTTCCTTACTCAACTCTCCTGAGTATTACAAAATCTAAATCCAGATTCCCAACTGGCTTCCCTCCCAAGCTCCTGGTCCACATTTACATCTAGGCATCTGCACATGAAATTTAGTATACATCTATAATAGAATTTATTATCCCCCCAGTTAAACCTATTCCTTCCCCGGCATCTTCTATTTCTACTGATGCATTCCTAGCCATTCACTTTTTGCACAAAAGTTCTGAGCCATCTTTTCAGCCTGATTCTCTTTACCCTTCACAATTAATAAAATGCTAAGTCCTGCCAATTCTGCTTTCCTATCACATTTATGACACATATTTATACTTTTCCATAGCAATTACCAATGAATTTATTGGTACTATGAAACTGGTAACTTATACTTTTACTGCCAAAATACACTTAAAAGTCCTGGGGACAATAATGCATAGTTTCTTTAAAAAGTAGTTTTGAACTGTGCATCGAAGTATACAGAAGTTACGTAAGAGAAAGAAGTTGTTATAGTAGCAAAGAAATCATACCTATTGCAACTGAAGAAAAGCCCCATAGGTGTTTTACAGGTGTACCTGTTAGGCTCTTCTAGGGGCTAGAACACAGGATGCCCAGAAGGGTCACATTTCTAGGACTCTAGAGTCAGAAGTTTATAAAGTTATAAAAGCAGTGATACTTAGTGGGGCTGAGTACCAAAATAAACCCTGGGTCTCCTACACATTTCACACTTGCTAATACACCCCCACCCAAATAATGATTTGCAAACCTTGAGGAAATATGTCCCCTTTTAGAAAATTACTATGATACTAAGACTAACGGACTGACAATGAGTATGTTTCTCAGGTGAGTGTTGACAGAAAAGGGTTTTAAAACTATTCAATTAGAATAAAACTCCAATTAGTTCCAGCAAATTAGCAAGCCATAAACAATGTCAGAGCCAATATGACTTTGGGTTTCAGGAGAAGACTCTTAGTGAGTTCTAATGAGCCCAGAAACAAACACCAGGATTGAGTCAAGCAGAGATTGACAAACTGAGACTAGAGAAAGGGTACCAACCTATTTTAATATATTTTTTAAATTATGTTCCTTTTGTCACTTATAGGGAATACAAATCTCTACTGTTATTTTAATTGAAACTTAGTTTTTATGGAGCAAACATATATAGTTGTAAAAATACTTTTAAAAAGTATTAGTTACCCACCCTGGCAAGGACACTCAGTCTCAGCCCTGGTCAGAGGTTAGCGTACTACTGCTATTGATTTATAAGACGCCATTTGAATCATGGTCATTGCAACTAGAAAGAGCTCCCTACCTTCCAAGTGTGTCTTGCAAGTGTGTCCCCAAATGTGTCCCCAAGCATGTCCCCAAAAATCCTATTTTAGGGACACAAATCTAAAATGACAAGTAAAACAACAGTATTACTTCTTATAAATTTGAGGAGGCAATCACACTGGGTTAAGAAAAAGGGGGTTGATATTCTGCTCTTATCCCTGGTACAAAACATAATAAAAGTTGGGGCAATAACATTAATGCATTTCATAGCATTTCACAGTTTCTAAAACACTTGCATTATCTTAGCTCATTTTAGTTGGGCTGGATAGCCACTACGTTCCCTATGAACTCAACAATTCTATGTATCTATATTTTTACATATATATTGATATTTAGTTTAATCCAAGTAAATGCATATAAAGACACTCCAATCAATATTACTAGATAATCATTCAATTCCTCAAAGGATTTTGCACTTAGATTGCTTTAAATAGTAAGTTCTATAGTGTATTTGTAGTCTGTGGATAAACCTGCTCCATGGAGCTCGAGATCCCGAGTTTTCCTTCTGTGGGAAGAACATGACATTAACATTCTTTACCATTAAGCAAAATTCACAGAGGTCTATGTTCCCCTCTAAGAAATGGCCTAAAAGGGAGATTTATACAGTATTTAAAGATCCTTTGATCTTCTGTTTCAAATTTTCTTTTTGTTTATTTTTTATTTGATAAAAATGCTGATCAAAGTTTCTGTGTCAAAAGTACCTCTTAAAAACCATATTTGTTTGTTCTTCCCTATAAAATCTTAAGGACCAACTTACCCATTTGTATTCTAAATAAGGTTAAAGAAAATTTTGACTGTGATCCTCATGGACTTTTAAAGTCTGCCATCAAAGACACAAAATTGCTCAAAATATTTGTGCTCCATTCCTCCCCTCACCCCACCACACTCTTCTCTCCCAAGAAGAAGTTTCTGGTCATGTATGTAAAGATTTGGCCACAGGTTGCAGCCCAAACACTGTCATCTGTCCCATTTTAGAGTGGGCGACCCCAGATTGAGGACCCGATTATGTTTGGAGGGTTGACGAATCCCACTTTCAGGCAGCTCAGATGCAATACAATAAAACTAAGCATTATAGGTGGTAAAGAATAAAGAAACTAAAATCCTTTGACCTGCCTGTCTCCTGGCGTTCTTCATTTTCTGACTCATGTAAGCCAATGGAATCTGAAGTCTGCGCAGACAGAGAAGACAGCACAAATTTACCAGACCCTAAAACACTCAAACCTTTTGAATTCAGTCAGGTACATCTGCTTTTAATTACATGTGTGCGCACACTCATACACATAAACACATACATAGTGGTAGATTAAAGACAGCTGCAAGTTCTTTGCTAGTCTTCCCATTAAGCTTGAAGTATAATTCTCTGCCCTTATATCTGACCTGGTTTTAGTGCCTTCTTTGACCAACAGAATGTGATGGTTATGATATTCTGATGCAGCTAAGGTTGGTTCCACCCAGGTCTCTTGGACTGCTGACTGTTGGGTAACTCCTTTAGGCTGTTTCTTCTCAGAATCCAGCTGCCACACTGTGAGAAAGCCCAAGAAGCCCCACAGAGAAACCCACGTGATGCCTCTTATCTAAATTCTCCAACAAACTCCCAGCCAATCACCAGCATCAACTGCCAGTTACATGAGTGAACCATCTTTAGACCATGCAGCCAAGTTGAGCCTTTAGATGACTGCAGCCTAGCCACCATCTGACTGCGATTCTAGAATACCCCAGCCTAGCAATTGTGAACAAAATTTACTGTATGTTTTAAGCTGTTGAGCTTTTAGGTAGTTTGTGAAGTAGTACTAGATTTCCAGAACACACACACTACAGCCATTACCATTCTGATGCCATGCATCATACAAAAGGACCCCAGTAATTGAAGCTTAAATTTCTTCCCTATCCCACTTGCTAGCAATCCACAACAAATGGAGCGATGGTTTAGAGGAATTTTCTGTCCCATCCAAATGGGACAAGACCAGAATTTTTAAAATTACTCAAGCTACAGAGACAACACTAATATTCTTACTTGGTTTCTAATTGATGTTGCAAATCTAAATTTCTGAATTATGTGTATTTTACCCTAAATCAATTATAACCTCAGGTAAGAAAATAATAAATCAAGCTAATAATGCTATATCATAACGCTTTGTAGAAATTCTTCCTCCCAATACTGCTTCCTGATTTATGATGATCTTACTATCACCAACCTGAATGCCTTGAGACAAGGAAAATGTGTTAAATATTGCCATCTTTGAACATCATATGACTTTGATGAACCTCTCTGCCATTTGAAGTACCCAAGTATTGAAAATCATAACAGAAGGACTATTATAAAAGAAAAACAGTACTCTCCCATTCATCTTCAAATAAATACAGTTCAAAGTAATCCAGGAAATGGAACACAGTGAATTCTAACACACACACACACACACACACACACACACACACACACACACATGCCAGAGGCTATATGATATCATATCTGTACCCTTCAAAAGAGAATCCTATCATTTGGAATTATAACACATTTTCCTTTCATTTAGTCTGCCTTGTGTGAAAAGGGTGTCATCTTGTCATGGCTGAAACTCCCTCAGAGAAAGCGCTGGAAGCATCTTACACAAATCCTCTCAGATTAGTTCAGGACAAAACATGAAGTACAAGTTAGCAGGATCATTTTCCCCATTGACCAACTACGATTGTGAAGGTTAAAGATTTTCTGTATGATAGTATGACAGAATGTGTAAGATGTTAGAATATATTTACACCAATTCTCCAAATATTTAGGAGGCAAAGACAATCAGACATACTTGTTTGTGTGAAGTTATCATAAACAAAACTACAAGAGCAAATTCTCCATGATTACCTCAGCTTACTCCATACAACACCACTAAGAACAATTTACAACTCTTTCAAAATCCAATGGCTATAAAGACAGAACGCCTCGAAGGAAAATGGTACCATACTTAAGATAGTGATATCTTTTATTAGTAGAGTAAGTCCTATTTTTATGGAATAGGATGGGTCTGAGGTCATTCCATAAAATTGATTTCCCAGAAAGTGGAAATAGGCAATTTACCCTAAGAATTTTATTGAAAAATTATGCTATTCTATTTGAATAATGATAGGAATGTTCTATACATTTCCTTTATTAATGAATTAAAATACACAAAACACCATAAAATTATATTAGAGGTTCAAAAGTATCACTTAAATCTTCTTTACCAGTCACTTTCATTTTATAAAATCAGCAGTTCCATTAAAATCGTATTATGTAAAAATGGGTTTTTACTGTAATAATAGTTATTACCTATTTAGCTCCCAAGGATGCTGTGAAAATTAAATAATAAGCCATTGGAAAGCAAATACAAAATGTCGCTAATACCAGAGGCCAATAGGGGCAGCCAGATGGAAAAAATGAAAGAAAAGAGCACCTGATACATTAAAAATCATAGCTTTCATTTATAATTCCATTACTCTATGCAGTGGTCATGCGTGCTGATGTTATCTCATTTAATCTTCTCAACATTATGATATATTAATTATAGCCCTCATGTTACAGAGGAAGGTCAGAAAGGTTTGAAAATTGTCCAATGTCACACAATTGGTAAATGTTAGAATCCAAACATGAACCCAGGTTTATCTTAGTCAATAGCCCCTCCTGTATTTCCCGAAGTATCACTGCCTCCCCAATATGCCCCTGGGTTTCCTAACTGCCCCTCAGACTCCTACCTTATCTTTCAAGGTCCATTTCAAATGCCTCTTCCTCCATGAAGCCATCTCCCTTCTGCTCGCTGAAGACACTTTGAATCTAAACACTTCTGTTTTGACTACAGCTCTTCATTGTATTATTATGGATTATGCATTTTATTTACCCAGCTGAGATCATTAGCTGTTGGAGGTCATGGCTATATCTGTCTTGCCTTTGGAGCCTCAGATCTGGAGCACCTGGTTCAGAGCCTTGAACACAGTGAGTGTTCAGTAAATGTTGGTTAAACTGAATTGGAAAGGAGTGTTAACTTGAATTACAACTCCATTTGCTACCAGATGCAAAGCAAATGCTTTTACCAATGGCTCATTACATCAGATACCTCTTTGGGAAGTTTCCCCAGTGTTGCCATGTGTGTGTACCTAATGGGGATGTGGCAAGGTTGAATTCCTCAAGTAGAGTATCTGACATATGCTAGGTATTCAGTAAATAGTAGCGTTTTCTTCACTTTAATTCCACGTGAAGGGAACAATGTGAACAGCAAGCAGACAAGTATGGATTCAATATAAAATTTAATCTGATTTGAATGAACCAGAGCAGGCAGAGATGGTGAGATTTTTTAGATGATATGATAAAGAGTTAGGGTACTAAAATCAAACTGTCTGATTTTCTACCCCAGCTTCTTTACTTACTAGCTGAATGAAACTTGGGCAAGTTACTTAACCTCTCTGTGTCCCAGATTTCTCAGCTGTAAAATAGAGAATAGCAGGATCCTCACATAAAATAATTGTGAGAATTAATTAAGGAAATCCATGTAGAACATACAGCACAGGGTATGCCACCCACCAAGCACTCAAATTATAGTTGTTGCTATCATCATCGTTTTCATCATCATAAAAATCTCAATTCTTAGGAATCTGTTCAAAGGAGAAGACATTATTTTCCATAGACCTGTAAAATCTTATAGTTGTACTTGGCATACTCAAAGATTTATATCTGGTATTAAATTATAGATGGTAGCGTTGATGTGTGCATTTCATTCAAGCAATATTTATTGAGTGTCTATTTCGTGCCAGACTTTGGTAAATAAATGTACTTGATTCAAAGAAGAAATGGAAGAAGTTAGGAGAGCCAGGAAAAGGTTAGGAATGAAAACCACAAGTAGAAAGAGAGGTAAATTAAACCCAAAGGTTTAATTTAATCAGAGGTCAAAATATCAGGGTTTGCCAAAAATCAGAAGAGAAAAATAAGCCAGAACAGCTCCTATGTAAAACCCAAAACTGAACAGAACTATGAATCAACATGCTGGCCACCAAAAGATAATTTGCTGGAGTTCAAAGAGGGCTTATTAAGAGGAGAGAGGCAACAGGAAAAGAGTAAGAATTACATTTATTATCTGTTTTCATTCACTCATCTTTCCATTTGAGCCTAAAAATAATGAACAGTAACTACATGTTCTAACCATCTTAACTTTTCTGGTTCTCACAATAATACTGAAAGACCAATTGGGAGATACTTTTATATGTCCAGTGCCTATGCCTGACGCATTCTATCCCCCCTCCAGCCCCCACCCCCCACCCCCGACACACAACTTTTTCCAAAGCACTGATGGATTTGTTCTATTTAAGAGCAACTTCATGGAGAATTCATGTCCGTCTTCTAAGCTGACCATGAATAAACGAATGAAGGATGACAGATAATGCCAGAGACCCTGGGCAGCCAAGGCACAGAGCAGATATAGTCAACTACAATGCCAAGCAAGATAGCTAAGATTGCTCTTCACTCAGCGTAAAGGCCCCAAAGGATATTAAAAGCTTGGCAACCTTCAAAAGCTTCTCTTGCTTCCTGCATAGGGTGGGAGAAACAGCTTGCTTAGTGGGAAAAACCATAGCCCAGGGCCAATCCGCTGGCTAGATTCATCAAAGAGATGGCTAAGACAGAACAGATTTTTCCTTTCTGTATAGGAATGACTCATGAGCTTGTTTATTCGAAAAGTTTCATCCTCCATTTAGAGAGGTGGGTGAGAGGGGAGTTGGATAATAATAGCAGTTCAAGTTCTTATTGGTCAGCCCCCTCCCTCCCTCTTGTTCTGCATCTCTATGCAGTTACACAGGCACACCACCACTGCCCAGAAGGTAGGCAGCCTGTTTTATTCATTCTGCCTTCATTCTTCATTGTTAATAAAGCAAACAACACAAGCTATTCTATTTAGTTTACTCATAGTCCTTTTAGAGAAAGAATGGACTTGATTGGTTAAGAATGTGTACTTGAAGAAGTAAGACGGCCTGGGTTAAAATTCTGACTCTGCTCAATTGTAAACTATGTGACCACGGGTAAATTCTTAACTGCTCTGGGCCTCTGTTTCTGTCAGTAAAAATGGGGATAAGAATATTACTTATATCACACAGTTATTGTGAGGATTAAATTAGTTAATATATGGAGAATAAGTCCCGCCATATTGTTAGTTGTCAAAAATGTTTGATATTATCATCATTATTACCTCACAGGTGACCAAATGGCCATCTTTCAATACAGATCTCCTTTTATTCAGTATGAACTTAGGAAGGTTAAGTCAAACCATAAATGTAATTAGGTCTTTTAGGGAAAATATATTTGTTCTATGGAAAATAATTTCATTTCAGGTTAGAGAGATTTTCTGGAAGTTTTAGTAACTCTGTCTTAAGAAAGAAGAATTTTGTAAGTATGAGTATATGTTTCTATATGTCTGAGGAATCATCTTTCTCCTATATGTATGTATAGAGGGAGAAGGTTCTAGATAGGCTGATGGATAGATGATAGATAGATAGATAGATAGATAGATAGATAGATAGATAGATAGATATAGAGTGAGCTTTTATTTTTCTATTTTATCTATCTGTTCCTTTTCTAGCATCTTTGAAAAATCATGGCAACAGAAGAGCTTCTTTGTCATTTTTCCTCAGTCCTATATGAAAAAGATTCACAAAGGAAAAAGAGAGGAAGGCATTTGCAAATTGCTTCTTTCCATACACCCTATCTTTCAAACACAAGCTGTAAATCTGTTCTCTGACACATAAGAAAATTTATCCAGTTAGTTGATTATTTTAAGTCCTCTTGGCATTGTGACTACTTATTCCATCTTTAAAGAAGGTAGACTAACCTGTTTTTCCTAGGTTTCACTGGATTGTAAAATTCCTCTTGTATATTAACCCAAGAAGAAGGTTGTAGATATAAATTCCTACTTATTTCCACATTATTTATTGTGTCGTACAATCTATTTAAATGACAAATAATCCCCAACTAGATTGGCTTGGTTCAGTCTGTCTGTGATTATTTAACTCATGGATTGTTTGACTCACTTGGTAAAATCAGGACGTCATCCCCAGGGCCCGGAACGGTATGGTTGTGTCCCCCCCAGCCCTCTTCAACACCTGTCCATGCTTCAGGGAGGGACCATTTTAAAACTGATTCCGGCGCAGAGGTAGAAGCTAGAAGACAAACGGAAAATAACAAGAGGAACTGAAAATCTTATTCGTTATGGCAACTTGAAGCTTCTATTAGTATTTTAGAGTGCTAGTGATATTTTCACCTTCCAAAGTAGCTTCCTTTTAATATTTTATAACCTTCCAAAAAACATTTTTCAGGTATAAAGCAAGTAATTATTCAATCCTTTGATTATCTCAACTCCTAGGGAAAATATATTCTACTTTTGTTATTAAAGATTTGTGTTTTTCCTTATTATAAATTTTCCATATGCTTATCATGGAACATTTGGAAAATACAAATATAGAAAATAAAAAAATAATAATTGCCTACAATTGCACCACCTAGAGATAACAGCCATTAATCTTTTATTTGTATTTCCTTCCAGAATTTCTCAGCATTTTTATATCATTGAGATTACATCATATATACAATTTTACATCCAGCTTTTATTGTACTTAGCTTAGCAGTTTTTCATATGCATTTTCTAATGTCATTAAAACTCCTTGTGGGCTGGTCAAGTGGCGCGGTGGAGCCCTGGCTTGGGAAGCCAGAGGCCCCGGTTTGGGTCCCACATATGAGGGCCAGTGACACTGCCCTCAAAAAAAAACCAAAAAAAAAAAAAACAACTCCTTGTAAATATAATGGCTACATAATATCCTATCATATAAAAAAATCCATAATTTACTTAATCCCTAATGTTTGGTATTTAGGCTCTCTCTGCTTTCCTTTTAAATTATAAATATGGCAGTGTTAAATATCTCTATGTAAATTTGCTGATAACCCTGATTTCTTCTTAAAATAGGATCTTAGCAATGGAATTACTGAGTGAAAAGATCATAATCTCACAGATCTTAATGCATATTAAAGGCATGGTAGTAATCTGGACACCTCTCATTACAGTAATTTGTACACAGTTCATATTTTCAAATGGTTTTTATTGATTCTGCCAGTGATGATCAAATGGCCTTTTTTTTTTTTTTAACCATCCCACTGGGCTCTTCATCAGTGAATTGAAACATAAATCTACTAATTTCCAGTTAGGAATGCCCAGTATCACATCATGCACAACACCATGCCGAGCTGTGCCCACATGTTCTTTCCTGGAATGTGACCCCTATTACAGTCGGAAGGGCAGACTGAAAGGCTCATAAGAAGATGAAAAGATTCAGATGACCAAATGTTCATCTTCCAGTACAGATCTTCTTTTATTCAGTATTACCTTAAGAAGTTCAAATGAAACCATAGTGGAATTAAATCTTATAAGGGAAATATATTTGTTCTGTGAAAAATATTTTCTTCTCAGGCTAGGAAAATATCCTGGTAGTTTCAAGAACTCACATGATGGGGGATTTCACATGATTCATGGGAGGGGAAGATCTCATCCATTACTTGCTATTTCATAAGCATAAATAATCAGTGCCTTCTCTATCAGAATTATACTAAAAATGCAGGGATACTAAAAAGAAACGTAATGCCACACTTGTCCTCAAGGAGCTAATAGCATTGTGTAAGTTGTGTGAGTAAATATTGGGAGGGTAGAGCTCTGAAGGGAGTTCTCTTTAGGTATCACTAGGGAGGAAGTGGGACCATTCCAGTGGACGCTTCCTAGAGAGGGAGCATCTGGGCTGCATTTTAGATGCTTAGTAGCTATAAAGATAGATGGGGAGTGGCATGTGGTGAGAGTTTGCACTCTAGACAAAGGAACTAGCATGAACAATGGCAAGATGAGAGATCAAGTAGAGAACTAGGGGTAATTTGGTGTTGCTGAGCCACAGTGCTGGAAGAAGGCAAATGATGAGGCTGGGGAAATAATCAGAGGTCAGGGAGTGAATGGTATAACAAAGATGGAGGATCCAAGGAGTACATGTGAGTTTCCAGTGTAGGTGGTGATGGGCAGAGATGCCCATTAAGACATATATTGATACACTCAGTTTGGGCCATGCAGAGTTTGGGGTGTCTGTGAGGCTTCCAAGTGAAGATACACAGCAAGCAAAGAATGGTTATGACTCTGAGGATGAGAGAGGGCTCTGAGTTAAGAGAGATGGATTTTGGCATTATATACCCAGAGGTCGGATTTGAAACTCTGAAAATGGTTGTGATAGCTTCAGAAGATTATGGTATGAAAAGAGAAAATGCCTGTGGTCAGAACCATAGGGAACAACCAGTTATTTTGTCTACCTGAATTCAACTCCCCAGTTAAGTCACGGTCTAATTAGGGCTCCGGGATAATTTAAAAGTATATAGATTGTGGTCAAGTAGAAATCCTAAGCAATTTAATTAACACAAAATATACAATATACCCCACCCCATGGGAATCAGGCAATGTCTCAAAACAAGCCTCATTCAGAAAGAGGCTTCATAAATATTTTATGAAAACCAATCCTATAATACCTTCCTAAGTTTCCACCCAATTTTGCTTCCTTTCCAATACTATACCCTAAATATTCAGGTGGGATAAGATGGGGGCATTTGTTGAAGTGGCCACTAATTAGCACCACGAAGGCCAGAAAAAGATGTCCTGATGCCTTATTTCCAGGGGTATTGTAAACAGGCAATGACAAGGTCTATAAAAGCCCATGCCAAGCCTCAAAAACCCTTAATTACTTGTTTTACGCCACAGATGTTGGAAACAAACATTCTTCATTTTTTCCCTTTTTATTCATTCGTTCTCTCATTCATTCATTCATTTATTAATATTGGTTTCAGGTATACAAAACAACATAGTGATTTGACATCACACATCTCACAAAGTGATAACCCCAACAAGTCTACTACCCATCTGACACCGGACATAGATATTGCAATACCAGTGACTATATTCCTTATGCTGTACTAGACATTCCCTGACTACATATATTTTTAAATTATAGTTGACATTCAATATTAATTTATATTGGTTTCAGGTGTAGTGACTAGGGATGTATAAACCATATTTTGCTGTGTATAATGCTCTCCCATGTATAATGTTTACCCATGTTTTTGGCCCAAACTTTCAGGGAAAAAATCTTTCGTTTTAATTTTTTTATTCAAAATTTTATTTGTTTACTTTTAGGTACTTGTTTTTTGTATCATAAAGGAATTTCAGCATTTAGTTTTTAACATATTATGGTACAAGAAATTTTATGTAACACGTAATTACAAAACAAAAGAACAGATACAAAGTACAACAAATTTTATGTAGCAGTAACAAATTTACTACATTTACACATCATAGAAGGCCAAGAACTCTTCACCTTTGCAAGTTCATCATAAGTTCAACAAAACTGATTATCATATTCCAGGGTATTATTTTACATATGGATATCATTATTGATTTCTAGAGTTACACTTTTAACTCATAAGCATAAATAAAAGAATTTAAAACATTTCTATAAATACAGAATTAGTACTACCCTGCATATAATGCACATCCTTATTTTTTCCCTCACAAATTTGGGCAAAAAAGTATGCATTATACATGGCAAAATACAGTAATTTATGAAGTGATCACCTGCTAAGTCTAGTACCCATATGATACTATACATGGTTTTTACAATATTATTGACTATATTCCCCAGACTCTATATACTGTATTTCACATCCCCATGACTATTTTGCAATTACCAATTTGTACTTCCTAATCCCTTCATCTTTTTCACCCATCCTCCCAATCCTTTTCTTATTTTCACCCTTGTGGGCTAAAATTGTCTTTAATTGAACAAAATGAATCTTAAGGTATTTCTTCTACAGGATGTTATTATGAGTAAATTTGATCACTGTAGACCATCCTAGATGTTAAGAACAGTTACCGGAGAGGAAATACATTTCAGTCTCCTGCAGAGTCATTAGTTTTGTATATGGTTAAAACCAGGCTTCTATATGACTATTATTAAAATAGAAAGGTGAGGAGAGACAAAAAGAAGCCTAAAATAATTAAAGAAGAAGCAGTCAGAGATAGACAGGGAGAACCAGGAGAGAAGAGAGAGAAGAATGCCCTGGAAGTCTAAGAAACAGAGAATGTCCAGAGGGAAGAGGTGATCTTGTGAATAGCCAAGTTCTGATAAAAGAAAGAATAAGAAGCAGCTATTGAATTTGGTGCCCAGGGCATGGGTGATCAGGACGCGATGAGTCCCAGTGGAACCGGGAAGTGTAAACCACTGTGGATTATCATGGACTGAGGAATGTAGTGGAGGGAAGGAAGAGAAGACATTGGATCAGATTATCCACAAAGCTCAATGAGGAATGAACAGTTTTAAGATTTAAGGCTCTCAGACTTTGATCTATCTTCCCAATCTTTAGACAAGTTAGACTTGAAATTGGAGTCTAGGAATTTTGATCAGGACCAACATTTATGATGAAGCTCCACCCTGCTCTCCTCTACAAACTTGTCTCAACAACAGGCAAAATTTGAGGTGCTCTCGAACTTCAGGCTCGAAACAAAGATTGTCCTCTTCATCTTAATCCTTCATCCACCCCAGCTTTTTATGGCTCTGATTGAAGAGGAAGCTACTCTTTTGAGAAGTTTGCAGAAGAGATATCAACTAGAGAAGGATTAGGTAAGTATTCATAAATTTTGTTTTGTTTTCATTGAGAGGCAATGAACAGAAGGAGTCAGAAAAGAAGAAGCGGTTAACTGCACCAGACAGGGTCATTTGCTGATGAGACAATGTTCGCCAGATGCTGGAAGGGATGGTTTGACTTTAAACAGGAGAAGGGCTGACAGAATCTCAGAGACCAGAGGAAAGGAAATAAACTTAGATCTGTGTGAAAGGTTTGGCAAATTTAGAGACAGAATATCTGATCACCGAATGTTCTCATATGACTGTGAACAACATTTGAAATTAGCCCCTACTGAAAAGATGAGATGGTTGAGGTAAGGCTTCTTCAGAGGGAGATCAGTGCATAAATTATATAAATGTCTAACCATTATGCTGTATACCTGAAACTAATATAAAATAATACTGAATGTCAACTGTAACTGAAAAAGATAAATAATTTAAAAATAAAATAAGTTAATTAATAAATAAATAAAAATGGCCACAGGGATGTAAAATACAGCATAGGTAATATAGTCATTAACATGGTGATAATAACTAAGCATGATGCCAATGGGTAGACTTATTAGGGTGATCACTTTGTAAGTTATATAAATGTCAAATTACTATGTTGTACACCTTAAAAGAATATAAAGTTGTACATCAGCTACAATAGAAAAATAAATTTTAAAAATTTACAATAAAAAAATAAGTTGTTTGATGTTGAGAGTGAATAAAGTTTCTTAGTTAAACAAAAAAACAAAGGGGGAGGGAAATAAAGGACAGAAGACAGAGCAAAATGCTATGGCAGCTCAGAAACAGTTATGAAAAACAAAGAATCACATTCTTCCTAGTCTCTAATAAGCATGGAGTGGTAAGTGTCATTATTCTTAGTTTACAGCTGTAATCCAGTGCCTTTACCTCATTTATTAATTTCAATGGAGAAATTAGATCATTTTTCTGATTAGTATGGGCCCTGCTCTGACATAGGACAAAATTGTCCTATGAAAATCAAAGGAAAACTCAGCCTTTGAAAAGATTTACCTCTGCTGAAAATCTATAGTTAAATTGACTCAGAATAAACAAAAACAAACAATGAAATACATTAGAAGGTGCTTATGAGTCATTTAGCCTTTGAGAATTTGGCTTTTATGAGTTACAAAGATTTCATAGAACCATTTGACTTTAGGGAAAGGGTTTGTTTACTCTGATTTTCTGAAATTACTGGGAACAATTAAAGTTCTGAAATACCCCAAATTTTTCTTTCCATTTGGTGGGGGCCTAATGGCCCATCTGCAGATCTGGACTCCTGTGTGCACATATGGTCCATAATTTATGAAATGTGCTTATTTACATGTGTTAATTCTTACTTTCCAATGTTTTGATATACACCCTTCTTATATTTTTCTTTGACATGCAGACACATATTTTAGCTATAGGGCTGACACAATAGAATTGTTAGACATAAAAGCACTAGGACTGATACCTGCTTGTTTATAAACAATATGATATGAGGAATTTGTAGAACTACTATTGGAAGACATTCAGTTGTACTAGACACTTCTATTTCATGGGTTAAAACTCACCTGAAATAGTTGGGGGCACACCTTCCTTCACCTGGAAAATTATTTGAACTTGGTCGTCACCTGAAACTGAATAAAAAGAAGCCACAACTTGGATGTGGTACAGAGATCATCTTAATATGAAAAATATTCAGATAAGAGAAAGGTGGCTAAATTCTCCCCAATCTAACTAAATTTTTAATATAAAAAATGAAGTCCTTGTTAGTTAGTCTAACAATTGATTTCCAAGATTTGATTTTGCTTGCTCTTATTTAATTAAACTTAATTGCAGTGGGTCTCCAAGAGAATTGGCACATAAATAATTAGGAGAAAAAAAAACAACCTTTAGCCATATGTTATTTGGAGGCCAATGTTGGTCAGCAGGGCATAACTTATACCCTATTTCCTATCACTTTGAAGGCACAGCTTTTAGAATTCATGTGTTTTTCACCAACAGAGTTCAGATCACCCATGAAATGTATTTGCTTTACCTTTATCCAAACAAATTGTCCTTTTAATGACGGTTTCTCTCTACCCGCCTTTCTCCTCCCATCTTCCAAACCAACTGAGCACATTTAAAAGACCTGGGGTTCATTAATTTTAAGTGTTCAATAAATTAGTGGAAATAATCAAAAGGCCTGATTCTTTCTGATAATGACAATTTGATGTCAGTATAAACCAGTAGATTAAGCTGGGAACATATGCTCCTTTGCCAAGAAAGCCTGCTATAATTAAATAGTGAATGCATCTACAAGGTGCTCTCACGCCTGATTAATTAGTAATCAGGTGCGTGAACTCCACTTTTTAGTAACACCTTGTCTCTTATTGGTTAATTACCTTTCTGCCTTATCATCAGATGTTGTAGGAGCCAGCACCTCCCACCACTGAAGGGCCCCAGTGCTGCTGAGGGCGATAGCCTTGGGGTCTCGGTCTGACCCATGCTCTCCACTGTCCTTTCCCTGGAACCCTGAGCCCTTGCCTCCATCACAGAGTGAAATAGACCAAGGATCATTCTTTATAATTACAAAGCATAAGTTTCAGAAAATTACGAAGAAAATCAGCCCCATGGGGATCCACTGTGAGATCACTCCAACTCTTCTATTCTCATTTTGATCATTGTTTTCATTTAATATTTTTCTCATATAAAAAGCATGGGTCAGGGCCAGCAGAGTGGCTCAGTTGGTTAAGAGCTCGCTCAAGAGTGCAAGCTGAGGTCCGGCGGAGTGGCGCGGTGGTTAAGCGCTGGCTTGGGAAGTCAGCGGCCCTGGTTCGGGTCCCACATATGAGGGCCAGTGACACTGCCCTCAAAAAAAAAAAAAAAAAAAAAAGAGTGCAAACTGAGCTCTGAGCAACAGCAGTTCAATGCCCAGCCTGAGTTGAGCTGCTGCTGAGCTACCAACAGGTGGCAGGATGGCTCAGCTAAAAAAAAAAAAAAAAAAGCATGGGTCTGTGGCTTTCTCTTTACACTATACATATTTTGAGCCAAGGTAAAATGGCCAACGTGTTTTCCCCACCCCCATCGTGTTCTTTTATACATTCTACTTTATTACTATTTCCAAGACCTCACTTAAATTGTTTCTTACCTTATTGTATGTTTCATCCACTTTTCTGTCTTAAAAATAATCATAACAATAACAATAATAAAGCCACTAGCCCAGCAGCTTATCTTTTTTTATCCTTGAATGTCTAACTCATCCACTTCTGCTCACACTGATCTATGCATTTTCTAAAGTTGAAAAGCACTTTAAAATCATACTGTGATATTTATCCCAAACTCACTCTCAATTTAGCAAATACTTACCGATATCAACTGGGGTGCATTTAAGATCGCGTCAATCATTAACTCTGTCTCTAAATCTTTGAGGAAGGGACTCTTTCCTCATGTACCTTAGGACACTAGACATTGCTGGATATTTAGATACTTAATTTTCATGGACCAATCTCAACATCCTAATTTTATAGGGCTCTACTCTGGATATCCAGTACCTAACTGGATATAAATTAAACAAATAAAGGCAGGAAATAACCCTCTTAAAGGAACCAAAAGACAAAAATAGTAAAAAAGTTAGGCTCCATCGGAAAGAAAAGTAAGAGAGAATATGGACAAGATGATATATAAAAACATACAAAAGGCTATAACAATAGAATACCCGTCTACAAAAAAAAAAAAAGGAACTGAATATTGTAATAGAATCAAATTCTAAGAAAGGTAAATTAGAAAACAAAATCCAGAAATCATTTGGAATGGGAAACCAACTGATTTAAAGATGTTATAAAAGTCTTTGTTAATAGCTTCCAAGCAGTTGTAGATTTTAGTACATCTGTGCTTTCTACCTTAAGATATAGCCACTGAGGTTAAAAAAAAAAAAAAAAAGTTAAAAGGTAGTTACACGTAAAGGTCTTTTTCAAAGCCACCCTAGTCATTTTATAATGATTTATTCAACCCCAAGTAAGTATAATGTATACTTGTAAGAGGAATGGTTGCAGGAAGGGAAAAACTGAAACATCATTTTTCCCACTAGGTAAATGAAGACATTTGAAGTAGAGAAAATAATCAATGTATTGCAAATCTGCTGGATGAAACAGATCCCATAAACACCACATATTGTAGTTATCATTGTATCATTGTGATGATTTACCCTAAGACTGAAAGGCCAGCATATCTGACTCCCATGATAGCTCTCCTGCCATCATTCACCGAGCCACCTACCCAGGCTCTATTCTTGGCTCAGGGTGCTGTCATGTCGATACCTCTGTGCCAGGGGCTTCTGAACTGAGGCCAGTGATTCTGTTCAGCCTCTACACAAGCACCAACGGTTCCCACCTCCAGAGGAACCTCCTCCCCAAAACAGACATTGAAACTAAAACGTGTATTGAAAAGCTGTTGCTCACTTTATGAAAGCGAGGGTATGAATACCCTTCCATCTGAGAAAAGAAGTAGTTTCAATATTAGAGGAAATGGAGAAAAGTTACCAAAAGTAGGAAAGATTAGGAAAGTCTGATTTCCTACACCGCCACTTACACATGCCCTTCCACAGGCTGGTTCTGAGCATATGGGCATGGTTCAGAGGGCTATTCCTTCCCCAACACCCTTTCTGCCTCATGCGAGTGATACCATAGAGAGTGGTGGGGAAGAATGAGGGTGCAGGAGTCCTACAGCCAAAATTTGAAACCTGGGTCTTCCGGTTCCTAGATATGAGCAACTGACAAGTAATTCATCATTCTGAACCTTAGTCACTTCATCTGAAATTAGAGTAAATCCCACTATCTACCTCAGAGGGTTAGTGGAAAGAATAGAAGAGATAATCCATGTAATATGCTTAGAGCAGTGCCTGGCACATAAAAAATAATAAAGTTAGCCATTATCAATACTGTTATTATGGCCTGGCATTACTCTAAAAGTCAGTTAACGAAAACCCAAGAACTATGCTTTTATTCTTTGTACTCTTTTTACAGCTGTCCCAAATCACGATGAGCCATAGTATTCAGCACTGTAAGCAACTTAAACAGATCTGCTAAAATGTGCTAAGTGCTTTGACTGTAAAAGACAGTGTCAAGGTTAAGTGTTGTTTCCAACTTGGATAAATACAAAGAGAAATGGAAATCATTTGCAAATAAAGGTATTGACTTGGGAAGAGTTTAAAAAGCCTTACA
Source organism: Aselliscus stoliczkanus (assembly GCA_033961575.1). Lineage (NCBI taxonomy): Eukaryota > Metazoa > Chordata > Mammalia > Chiroptera > Hipposideridae > Aselliscus > Aselliscus stoliczkanus. The sequence continues at coordinate 69,252,814 of CM066733.1, forward strand.
CCAGCTGTGATATTGTACATGTGTTTTCTCAGTGCTTATGATTTCTGATTTTGTATTTGTAATATAAGAATGGTTAATCCACGTTGTTTATAAATGGAGACTTATTGCAGTTGATCCTTCCCAGATTGTAAGAATATCTGGTTGGGTCTCTGGGTCAATTATTGTGAAATTATTCCAACAAGTGCTATGTGATCTGAGCTTGCTATAAACAGAGACACTGAGAAGAAAGAGAAAAATGTGCTAAGAAAACAGCTCCTGGTAAGAGGAAAGAGAGTTATTCAGCTAGATATGATACTCGTGCCTACCAGAGTTATGTGCTGTGCCTGGCAAATTTTGTCCTTACTAGGGCACTAAGGAAGAGAAAAATTCATAATTTTCTCCCTGAGTAGGTCCCATTCTCTCTTGGAATTTTGGAAGGATAAATAAGTGCCTATGTAGAAAGAAAAAACACATGGCATCTTAGCAGGTTGTAGACTCCTTTCCTATTTTATTCTTGATTCATATCCCCATTCTCACTTTGCCACTGAGGTTGAGGTATTAAGACCTCTCATTCAGCCCACATTTATACAGCGTGAGTCAGCCACTGACTACACATGGAGGGAACACAGAACAGCAACTGCAGTCTGTGTCTGCAGATTTCATTCATTCTCACCTTAACTCATGCCTTCTCTCCTGATTCTGTCTGCCCTGGACCCAGACGTCAACTCTGTCTTCATGAGCCAGCTTTGGATTTGGTCCTCTCTCTGCATTTTCAGCTTAGCTTGCCCTACCCTCTAGCTAGCTGCTCTTCTCCTGGATCTGCCTCACACAGCTGAAAACTCCTGCTCTGTTTCTACCTGTTCAGTGAACTTGACCTGGCTCCCCAGAAATTATCCTCTTTCCCTTTGCCATAGAGAAGGCTTATTTGTCAACTGGTCCCTGGAAAGCTAAAGCTTGATTCACAGGACCACATTCCTGGGTGATACCAGCCTCCCAGAGACAGCCAGAGTCACCTTGGCCCTCGTAACACAGGATCTTTTAAGAACCTCCACAGAAATGTTATATAAAGATCCTGCAATCCCTCCCTGAGTCTGCTATTATCCCAGTAACATTCATTCATGAATGAATGTAATTTTTTTAAGCGTAAGAGTAAAAGAATTTGATCAAGACACCAACAGACAGATATGTCTGCATTAACCACAGTCCTGAGAGTTAGCTCAATTAAATCTTCTTAATTAACTCAGAGAACAATCACAATTGTTATTCTGACTCAGAACAATGTTTGCCACAGTTGTATGGGGGCATTTGTGGTTTTCTGGGTCCTGCACAAGTTTACAGAACCAGAACTTCCGGGGAAGGGCCCGATAGCAAGCATTCCAGCTGTTTGCCCGAGAGGCAAGTTTAGAAAGCACCAAATTGAGGAATTCTACAACTTCCCTCATACAGTACTCTCAGAAAATGTGGTTTGTTCTCAGAAGCAGGTATTCTTAGCAAGTGAGGAGAGAGACCAAAGTAAAAAGGAGATCCTTGTGTTCACCCTTCTTACTTTTAATTATACTGAAAAGTTGAAGACCACATTATATTCCCAAAACATAAAATGTGAAGTGATAATTTTGGTGGCATAGAAGTTTTACTTTAATAGCTATGAATGTTAATGTGTTTTAGAAAAACCACTAGGTCATGAAACCCATAACTTTATGGATATTATTGCTTACAAAGAGGTTAAGCTTTTAAAATAAGACACTGTGGGAATTGGTTTAAGAAAATATTAAGTAAGCAATAATACAGGAGGCATATGGGTGTGACAAATTGTGAAGGTGGTAACCAAATATCTAAAGTTTAGACAGCATAGAGTTAACTGATGAGTATAGGTTTATTTATGAATAGAAGGAAGAAGAATTGGTTTACATGGATAGGAATAGAAGCTCTGATTTAAAACAAGCAAACAAACAAAACAAAAATCAATAGTATTCTAGAAAAAGTATGGACCTGAATCAGAAAAGCTGAGTTTGAATATTGGTTATACTACCCATTCCCTGCCCTGCATGAATTAAGGGTAGCCACCCACATCACTGAGAATTAGCTCCTTAATCTTAGAGATTCCTGGAAAAAAGCATTTGATTGTGACTTCTAAGTTTTCCTTCCTTCCTTTTGTCTTTCCATTTCTCCCTTTCTTCCTTTTCCTTTTGGAGACGTTGCTTGTCAGCAAAAGGCAAAATTCCTTTTCACATCCCCAGCTCCTATTTCATTCTCTATATTTTTGTCATAAAGGTTAGTGCATTTCCCTGAAGTCAATCCTCTTTATTACTGGTAAAAATCCTTGGAGATCTTTGGGGAATGAGTTTTCTATAAGAATGTAAATTAATTTATTAACTAGAACGCTATAGATTGCCTTAGAGGGACTCAGCATGGAAATGGCTGCAGAGTTTCGAAGGATTATGATTCTGCTCTGCTTATAAAATCTTCCCCAAAGAGCTCTGGGGAGCCAGTTGAGTCCTCTCTCCATCTTGGATTCAAACGGGATTCCATCTCAAGGAACTGCATAAGGGTCTGGCAGACCAGGAAGATCTAGGCAGCAGCATGCTCCATCCCCATGCCTTCAGCACTTTGAGAAAAGAGACACCTAAGCAGTATCCATGGTCTCCTAGCCACAAATTTCAGAAAACGTTCCTAATTTTCAGGATCGCCCAAGTCCACAGCCACTTTTCAGAGCCTCCTGTGATGGGAGTTCCTCAGGGCACCTGGTGCAAACAATAAAGTCCATCTGTCTCTCTATCTACAGCCCTCTTGCCCTCCTGGACAACAGCCCCGGCTTCTTGCCAAACAGCCTGCCTTTATCTTGGTGAGGGGAACACTTGGAGACAAGTATTGGCCAGCCTGGCTAGACATGCCTCTTTTCAGCCCGATCAGGAAAAGGTGGTTCGCAGGAGCCTCTGAGCCTAGCAGGCGGACTTTCTCAGCTGCCGCCTCACACAATATCCCAGCTCTGCAGTATTTCTGCTGCAAGAGTGGGGGCTGTGTGAACCCGGGAGGGCAGCGGTGAATGGCTCAGCATCTGATATGAATTTATCACTGGCTGCTGGTTGGGTGGGGGATAAAGCAAGGGGAAGGGGCTGTGAGTGTTTAATGTACCCTGCCACAACCCAACAGTTTGCCCTAAAGAGCCTTTTACCCATATAAAAGGACGGGGTCAAAAGTAAGTTGACCCCTGACAGAATGTACAATTATTAGAAGAGGGCTGTGCACGAGCAGCTGCTGGAACCCCACTGGTTCCGCATCGGGCTTCCAGGAGTCAGAATATGAATAATCAACTCAAGATTGTTTTCTCCACCCCTCTCAACCCCCATCACATCCCCTCAACCTTGTCCCCCTGTTTCGGGCAAGTCCTATTCTATTTCTACAGGAAGAAGCATAGCCCGCCCTAGCAGCTGCAATAATTGTGTTCCTATTGTGAGGAAGACCTCCTGCAGGCCACCCCCCTACAAGTGGCCATTGTCAGTGGAGAGTCAGTGATTATACGCTCTGCCTGATGCTTTGGGGGACCCAGCTGCCTAAGTGCTGACACACGAGCGTGCGTGCGGAAGGCCAGCGAAGGGGGCTGGTGGAGGTGGAGGCAAGAGGTGGGGTTATCCCACGTCTGTGAGACGGGGACTTGGACATACCAGACCTTTTGCATAAGTCAAGCCCAGAACAAATGAGGCTTTATCAGGCCCCAGTGATGAGGGGTCTCATCTCCCTTTGAAGTGGAGCTGAGCATGGGGCCTAGCAGCTTTTCCTTCTTTGGATCAAGCAAACATCCTTCTTTTGATATGCTACATGCTCATTATCTCTGCCCCATTTAATGATTTTTGATTGAAGGGTGGCGGCTGGGATGCCAAGAAGATCGTTAGAGAGGCTCCATCCAGCCAAGCCGGCAAGAAAGGCTTTCCTTGTGCCTGGGCCTAAATTTGGAATTTCTTAACAGTGTGTGCTTGTTCTTAGAGGCAGATAAGGGCTGAGCGTGAAATTCTTAATTAAGCAATAAATAGAGAGTGGGGTGTCAGCAGATGTAGCCAGTAGCCATGGCAACGGGAATCACATGGGCAAGAGAGCTGAGACGAGATGTAGGCCTCGGGCCTGGGCCTGACTGACAGCTGAAGAATCCTACAAAGCTTGTAAACCAGATTAATTAGCTGACTAATTATTTCATAGCGTTAATGTAACTAAAAAATAAAAATAGTTCACCATGAACTGAAACATCCCTGGAAAAAAACAGCAGGGAAAGAGGCAATGGGAAACTGGCTGTGGAAGGCAAAGACAGGAGCCTCCAGTGAACCAAATCATACAAATGGAAAACTGGGCTTGCTAGATTTGACTCCGACTTTGAAAATATAAAAGAATACTTGTTCTACAGCCATACTCATTTCCAAGCATGGCATAGAAGTTATAGTTTGGAATCACCATTCATAATAGTTTATCACATCTACTATTGCCCCCCTGGGTCCTAACACAACTATAGCACACAAGTACTTTACTGGTAGTCTGATTTGTAAGTGGCTCCTTGGGCAGAAGTCCCAGGGGCTTCAGAAAGGCAACCTGAACCAATCTCCTTAAAAGATATTTTTAAACGAGTGAGGTTATCTTATTCTGTACGTAACAATTGCTTAAATGATATTAAATTTCAATCATGGCAGCAATATATCATATATGTCATATTATCATGAATCTCCGTTATCTACCAAAATCTAGTCAAGGAAAAACAGAATGAGACCCTTTCCGAGAAGTTATGATGAGTTCAAGGAATGCAACATTGTTAGTCTTCCAGGAAAACAGAAAAAATGTACAGGAATAATCTGTTGAGAAAATCTGTCGTAAAGTAACAGGGCATACTAATCACACTTGAAGATGCGTGGGTGTTTTGTACCACAATTCCAAGAGATAAGTATTCTTAACCTCATTGAACAGATGGAGCCATTGAGGCATGGCACATTTATAATTCCATGCCCCAGGTGAAATAGCCAGCCAGCCACTGATTAAAACCTTAAGCCCTAAGCTCTGGCCATGAGTTTTCCAAAGAACCTGCATTCCATAAAGATGTTGGCTGAACAAAGACAAAACTTGCCTTCGTGGAGAAGAGAAATGCAAAGGTCAAAACATATTATATGTGCAGGAGTTTTTCTTTGTCACTGGGGATCAGTGAGAATTTTTCTCCCCCGACCCTGCCTAGTATTCCTCCCAACCCCCAACACCACCACCACCACCCTTTTTGGTCAGTGATCAATGATTAGTGAGCAGGCAGCACACTCTAGTGGAGAGAACCATAGCCAGGAGCTAGAATGCCTGGGTTCTGACTACTCCCATTCTCAGCTGGGTCTAAGGCTGGTCAGGTATCTTAAATCACACATGAAGTAGCCAAACAGAGGAAATGAAGATAATTGTGATTTTTTTTAAAAATTTCCTCTCCTAGGGGATGTGGTAAGGCCTCAAACAAACAATACAAGAGATGATCCACTTAGAAGTGGTCAAAAAATGAATGAAACATAGCCAGTGAAGCAGCACTCGGAATGAAACGCCAGCCAGGAAAAGGAGCGGATCCCCAAAATCTGCCCCGAATGTCTGACAGGAAACTCGGTACCTGAAGGAGGTCAAGCAGTCTTCCTACAATGAAATGAAACTTGTGTACACACAATTCTCCCCATGATTGTTTTTCATTCCAGAAACATATTCACATAGACTCTGAGGTCTTGATTTATACTCTCTTCTTAGACTAAATGTATTTTATGTCAATTATCCCAGTCATAGACCTACAAAGTCACATAATCTGGAAAAACAATTAAGTGAAAGTAAGAAACTAACCAATATATCAAATGCATGGCACAGAACCGGAACTCTATTGCTGGCGTCTTTTGGGGTGCCAGCTAGAACTACCTCACTGCCATTATGGCATTCAGGCATCCTCAACCTTCCTCAAGATGTTGTAAACTTTACACAGAGGGTATCCACAACCATAACCAAATCCACACACCCCAGTATAGCTTCATAGGACACCAATGTGGGGGAGCAGTGTGAGCCTCAGTTCCTCCTGAGACCCCATATTCTCACTGTGTCAGCCCAAAAATGGGAAGAGAAGTGTCTCTAGCCACCTATCTATCCCAGATGCTCAGAGGATGGAGGAGGCACCAATGACCATGAAAGCCACCACCTGGAGCCCTGGGAATTGTCTTCAAGGAACAAGGGTCTCCAAGTTTATTGAACATTCAACCTGCCCTCTGTGACTTCCTGTTCCTTTTCTAACTCATTATTTCAAAGGTGCAGATAGTAGGGTAATGGGATACAAAGATTTTTGTAAAAATTAATAAAAACGACCTACCTGATGAAAATATTTTATGCTGAAATATTCATCTGCATCATATATATGCAACATATACATACAGGTGTACACATGCATATAAATATACATATATACATATATGCTTACATATATGTGCAGTTGTACCATATATGTACATATGTGTGTGTGTATACATATATATATGAGTATAACTTGCTATTAATTCAATAAATAATGCCATCAAAGGGAAAGGAAATCTGTGGCTGCAAGATTTGATTTTTTTATGCCACAAATGAGTCTTTATCATTTAGCTTATGTGAGATTCAAATTAGTTGCAGTTCATGAACAGGATCTGACCGATGGACAAGACAGGCTCTTCAGAAGCATGCTAAGTAATAGAACGAGAACAATCTGAAATTAAATTTTGTTCCAGAATATATATCAAGTGAATAGGCATAGTTAAAGTTAATGGCCACTATTTGCCCTTGCATAATGGCTCTGGTGGTAAAACAGTCTCAGGGACCTCTGTCCATCCTGAGCTTTTATAGTTTTAGGTTACATTTATGGATGGATCAAATCAGAAATAAAATTTGAATGGTACAATTCAGTGCAAATAAAATATACCACAATCTATTTGGCAGAGATAAAAATATCAGGGAAGTACCGTATTCTCCTCTTTGGTGCTATTAAAATTTCACAGTCCCAGGGCTCAAGTGTAAATCAGACTCAGTTGACATATGGCTAGGCACAAATAAGAGGGACAAGGGACTCAGGACAACTGCCTAGCTCTCTAAATCCTTAGGGCCAAGTCTAGTTTGTGGCAGGGGCTAGCACTTGCCATGCTGATGAGGTCTCCCAAATTTGGCCAGGATCTTGTAAGATCCATTTATCACAAAATTTGAGACCCATTTGAACAGATTCTCCTTACAGAGCAAACTGAGCTGAGGGTGATATAACTGGATATCATGGTGCTCAGAGTGACCAGCGCTGACATGGTATAGAGAAGCAGTGTGAGACAAACAAGAGAGGGTCAGAAGAAATACCTGGTCCTGACCCACACATTGGGCTCCTGTGAAATGCACACAATAAGAAGATAAGGAAATCCTTGTGCCACCTGTTACTCTGCAGTCACGGAAGGGTATCTGGTCCTATAAAATGGGGGTCCTGGATCCTTCATTTTGATGCTGCGTCCTGACACAAGACAGAGACAGCCCTCTCCCCCACCCCCAGTCCTCATATCAGCCCTCCATGCCTTCTCATCTTCCTGACCTCAGGGTCCCTTCCAGGGCTTTTCTTGTCACCTTCCACATTAACTTCACTCTTCATTCCTCCTTCCTCTGTCACTGTCACCTTGTACTCTCTGCTGTCCCTAGTATCTGTGGCCATCACCAGCCATCCTGTCTTTATCTGTCCAGTTGATCTTTCTACAAATACAACACTGCCTTCAAATGATGGAAAATATTAATAACGATGTGTATTAAGCACTTACTGTGGGTTAAGCACTCTGCTAAAATGTTTTACATGTCACCCTTTACTTAATTTCCTATCCTTTGAGGTAGGTCCTATTCTTATCCCATTCTACAGATCAAGAAGCTGAGCCTTAGAAAGACATGGTACCTTCTCAGTGTCCCATAGCTAGTAAGTGTTGGAGCTGGGATTTAATCCCAGGCAGCCTGATTTCAAAGCCCGCCCTCTTAACCATAACAAACAGCTGTCCCCTTCATCTCCTCATCACTTCATTGCCCAAATCTGAAATTCACAAGTAAATGGTGGTTTCTGACTTTGTAACCTCAAAATGCTTATCCCATTATACTTACCCAGATAGGTGAGTTGTCTCAACTGACTATTGAAGAACCAGTCACAGCCTTGGTCTTTAGCAGGTGATGGAAGAGACGGAAGGGACCGCCCTACTTGATTCCCACACCTTATGAAGATGTCAGGGTGAGGCCACAGGACTGTGTGTACCAGCAGGAGGTAATTCCCAGGACGAAAGTTGCCAAAAGTTGCTGAGTACTTGAAGTGAAAGAACAATACAATAGAGCTCATTTAGTAAGGAAGTCTCCCCTCCAAACAGAGCTACAAGGAACACAGATGGAGTCATTTAGAAATAGGATACTTCACAGCCAGGCTACTTACATAGTAGAGAATGGGCTTACTTAAATCCACTCCATAATAAATTCATAACGAGAGCTACAAAATCAGAGAATGAGAAGACTGAAAGTCTCCAGTTTCTTCTTGTTTAACAACTTCAGTTAGACAGAGGAGAAAACCAAGACCCAGGCAAATGAATTGACTTGTCTCAGATCAAACAGCTAGGAGAGACAGAATCAGGTCTAGAATTCCTTTCCAGTACTTCCCATAACTGAAAAGGCAGGCAATGATAGGAGTGTCATGCATTTCTGACATTAGTAGCTAGCGCTGTTGGGGATTTGCTACATGCTCAGTTACTCTTCATATCAAGGCATTCAACCATTGAAAATGTCCCTGTGATTGTTACTATCACTGCCCCATTTTACAGATAAGGACACTGAGGCAGACGGAGGTTCAGTAACTTGCCCCATATCACAAAATCCAGGACAGAAGCCCAAGGTTTCCACATCCAGAGTCACCAATCTGCTGCCTTCACATTATTAAAATTCCCCAAAATGTTGTTATGGGAACCTCAAGGGCAGGAAACAGAGCTCCTTTCTGAGAGGTTCTGCTTTAAATTCCTCAGAACTATGGCACACCTAAAGCAGCTTCTAGTTCCCTAAGACTGCCCTCATGACTTTGAGGAAAAAATACGTTTGCTGAAACAGGAAGAAAGAAATATGTTAAAAGGAAGAAAAGAAGCTTGAGGGAATCCACTAAATCGCTGTTTTGTTTTGTTTTTTCTTCCAGAAAATGCACCCTCTTTCTACATGGCTGTTGCTATCTTGGTTCACTTAACTCCTTCAACGCAACCCAAATGAAAAGCTAGATCTTCATTTGCAAGTTAATGTTTGACCACAAGGTGGCAGTGTGCGACGTAAAAACGTTGAGACATTTTCTCTGGCTACAAACACTACTCCCAGGGTTAAGTTGGTTCTTAACCCATAATATAATAATATAATTCTATAGATTGCTTAGAAGCTGTTTTTCATTGTATTAAGTTGAAATTTCAGGCAGAACCATTCTCTATTCAAGGTGAGGTTTAAACTGATTCTAAAATTTTCAAGTTAAAAAGAAACATATCCCGTATTCAGGTCACATTTATCTGGCCAATATGCTGCTACAGTTATATCAGCACCAGAAGATGCTAATACCTGCAAACTATTATTTCACAAAAGGAAAGATAAGAACCCCTGGGGAATGGAACACACCATTGAATGAATTCCTGGGATTACCTGCAGAGATCTGTTGATCCAAGGAGTCTCAAATCGCAGTGAGTAGGTCTCTTGATCCAAGAGCAGAGCCATCCAGCCATAAGGGTTAGACAACGTATCACACACATAATTGACAGTGGTGGTCATATTTCTGCTGTCAGTCACAGTTAAATCATAAGGAACATCTGGAGCATTAGTTCTAGGGTGATTTAAAAATTAAAAAATGGATTTTAAGTTATCTGTTCATCCTCTATCAAATGCATTACTCTTCCATCAGTTATATCTTATCTTCTAGTCTCTCAGTGTAAGTCTTAGGCCCCTTCTTGTCTGTGTGTTTTTGGAGGTTTTAGCAGTTACTGCATGGGTGAAAACAGACCAGTGAGGAGCTATGGTTGGATTGTTTTTGCATGTCACTAGCCTGGTGGGTTAGAGGTAGTAACTCTCAGAATTGATGGTGCTAAAATGCCATCTTAATGAATTCACATATCCCAGGACTATATACTGTTATTTTAACAAAGAAATGCCCATGGCCAAAATTTTGCAGTAGACCAGGTTTGTCAACAGCATGAAACATATTAGTTATTAGATATTCCTATTGGGAGCCATGACTGAGAGCCAGAACTGGACATGCCTAGACTCTCAGAAGCTTGCCTCCTCTTCTCAGGACAAATGTCTTCGGCAGCCTATCCTAGAATGAAGCGGTAACCTAACTCCTCTCTTGTGTACCTGCATAATGCCCAGTGCTCACTCCTACTCCTGCACCTCAGTGTGTCTAGTTTGCTTTCTTACTTGTAACACAGGTTATGAGATCCTCAAGTTGGAAGTATTTTCTTCTGCTTGGTATCCTGCACCCATACAGGAACTTGCATACAATGGGTAATCAAATTACGTTTGTTATACGGACAAAGAATGCATGGATAAGCAATCCCAAAAGTTGATGCCAGTTTCCTAATTTATATAAAGGGATTCTAGAAGCATTAATGAAGAAACTGAGGCAAAGTATGGCAAAAGTGTTCTGTGAATGTCAAAAGTGGAACCAGAAGTTTTTTAATTTCTACAAATTATTCTACCCAGCCCATCCCAGAAAGTGATTGTTAAGACTTTAACTAGAACATAATAGATTTAGCCACATGCTAAGATCCTAAAAGAAAGTCAAAGTGGACAGAAAAAAAAACAAAGCAAAAAAAAAAAAATCAATACACATTATGACTGTCCTTCCCTCTTTGGTTTAGTTTTCATGAGAACCTTTAACTGTGGCATTTTGCTGCAGGCAGATAATTAAATTCTCAAAGTAGAGGGAAATGAGATGAAGGAGGATGTTGGGTTTTCAAAGCGAGGTGTGGCATGAGCATATCCAAAGCCAATTTACAATCCAATGGCAAATTATAAAAGGAAACTGGTTTTGGTGTCAAATGATTGGGCACTGTGGTCAAATGGGTGTAAATTGAAAATCTGTATCTGCAAGCACTAGGTGTAGGAACTTGGACAAATTACTGACCCTCTTCAAGCTTTAATTTTCTTTTATTTTTTAAATGGAGACAACAATAGTATGTATCTCATACAGCTATTGTGAAACTTAAAGAGATTAAATATATATGACCTATTCAGTAACCATCTACCTACAGCCCATTTAAAAAAATAACTTCAGCTTCCAAAAAGATAAAAACAAAATCCTCAAATGTGCCACTCTGTACTACTTACTTTAATGTCTAAAGATTTATCTAGGATATTTGGTCATTTGAACACTCAAAACCTTTCACGGTAAAGAACACTGATACATATTTCTTGTAAGATTAAATGTGCTTCATCCATTAATTAATAAAATGGAAGGGATGCAAAATGCTTGGGGCATCAAGATTATTAGAATTACTCTCTCCCCAAATTTCCCTATGCAGCATTAACTGAAGTTTTAAAAATCTTGGGAGTAGAGGGACTTCGCCCTCTCTTTGGGCTACGGATACTTCGTTGTTTTTGGTTTTGGTTTTTTTCACATGTATATCAGAATTTAAATTAGAACGATGAACAATCCTCAACTCGTATTTTTAGAATCAGAATGGACATGAAGGCCATTGGCTCTAACTTCTAATTCATTGCAGGAATTCCCTCCATACTATATCCTGTCCTTTTTTCTAGTTATGGGGCATTCACATTCTCAAGTTCTTCCCTGTTTATGGAAATAGAAAGCTTAATTTTCTTCCTTGTATTTTCTAGCCATTTGTCTTCAGCTCTCTCCATGGCTCTCTCCTCCCCAGATTGAAACCATGAATCCCAGAGTCCCAGGAGACCATTGGGCACAATTTGGCCCAACTAATATATTTAATGAATAAATATAGGCTGCTAAGAAATAAATGTAAAACAAATAAGAAGAGATAAACTGGAATCAAAAAATACCAAAGAGGTACATGAATGGGCTGCAGTAGATACCATGATCAGTATATAATTGGGATTCCCCACAGTGTGGGATGCTGTTTAGAGTGTTTCAAGTTCTTAAAGTGCACCCTTTCAGCTTTCACAGAGACATATAGGCTCTAGAAAATGAATCACGAGACCTAAATCCAGGAGAGAATAATTGATAAATCAGAATTTCTATTTAATAATTCACAGTAAAAAAGTAAAACTGACTCTCATACAGGGAAGTCCACCCAGCAAAACCACATGAGTGTCAGGAGATTTCTTGTAAACTTATTAATTGAAGGAGGTAAACAGTTTGATCATAAATTATCAGAGCTCAGCACAGTCAGCTCCCATAGGCTATTTGCCAAAAGGATTTAAACACTTACGTTTAGTGGTCAGAAAACCTCTCCTGGGCATATCCAAGCAATCTACACTAATATGTGAGCTCCGGTTTAGGAAAATGCTAAGGCTTCCTTATGAACTTAAATTTCTTATATTTCTAGCCAACTGCTCTCAATTAACCCAGTTTTATAAATAGTTCTTTAAACTATAGATCAAAAGAAAAAATTCTATATATAGAAATCCATCCATTTGTTCACATTTAATTCTTCCAACCTATATTGTATCACTTACTTTGCCTGATCAGTCTATATTTTGACACTCTTTTCTTAAGATATGCATACAATCTTTAAAAATATTACCTTAATATGTTACAATACAGTCAGTCAGGTAGATAACTCCAGAAATGCTTCTTAATTCCAGCAATGTGGCCCCAAGGATCCTTCTGGTCAGTTTGATTGGACTTAATTATTTCTCCAATTTCCATCAGCATCACATTTATAAATCAATTTTTAGGATGGGATTTCTCCTGGTTAAGCTTCTATAGATTATAACTTCAATTATTCAAGGGGCTATTGTTCAGACTTACTCTCCAGTTTCTGAAGGCACTTACAAACATGACCTCCTCTTCAAAGATTACAAAACAACTAAATTCTAACATTAATTCAGTTCTACTTGTCTTTAGGACTTTTATACCTTTCTTTTGATGCCCTTTTCCTTCTAATCAGCATTTACTAATCTGATGCTACCCTTTGGTCAAGCAGAGATCTTCTATAGCATATTGTGACCCTAAATTATCCTTCCTCTTCCTTCTTCATGCATTGCCCTGATCCTATCAAGCCACCCCATTCATCTCAACCACGGTTTATTCGGGATGCAGTTTCACAGGCACTCACATACAACATCAGCTTTCTGTACTGAAATACAAGTAGAGGAGGAGATTATCAAATAAAACTTTATCTCAGCTGGTAGTGGAAAGGATCATGTGGTACATTCTGAAAAGCAAATCAAAATGTAAAAACCCATCCTCTCCCACTAGGCATGATGCCTTGGGTTGACCATCACAGGGGACCAAACATTCAAAGCCCAATCAGCTCCCATCCTTCTAGGACAAATGCCAGCAGTGACAGTGGTGGGCTCTTCTGAAAAGCACCAAAAGAACATCAAGGGTCTAAGAACACCATGAAGAGAATTCACCAACCATAATTACTACAATTTTCACTTGCCCTAAATAGCCACTAATTTCCCTATGCCCTAAATAGCCACCAATCTCCCTCTCTTTACTGTTAATGAAGCAAAGGAGCACAAAAGTATTTCTAATTTGGAGGAGCCAAGGGAGTCTGCATGGGCCATTAGCAGCAGAAAGCTTCATTACTAGGGGAAGAAGTCTCTCCCTGAACTTCTCATGGCTTTATGTGCAAGAAATCAGGAGGCAATCAGTCCATTTTAAATGTTAACCCTTACCTCTGCATCAGCAACAGCTCCTGTATATAATAAAAAAGACAAAAGAACTACAAGCCTGTCCTTTTCTTTTTCTGTTCAATGGGGTACCTTAATTTTTGTTCCTTTTTTTTTTTTTTAATAACCAAGCGTGTTTTTAATTAAGGGATATTCTCCTTTAAAATTATAGTGCTATCACTTGATAAAACTTCCCAGCCTAAGTACCAATTTACAATCCTAGTTGCATAAACAGTTATGTAATTTAGTGCCCATATACCGTGTGGAATGTTGAATGTCTACTACCCACAAAGGATTTGTTAGGCAATCAACAATACCAATGAGAACAAATAGTAATACTCTGGTTTGTGTTTACCATTAGCTCCCTTTTCCTGAGGGTCCATATCTCTATGTATTAGGACAAACGCTGCATTGAGCTCTAAATGCTCTCAATTTGGAACAATTGTGAAATAAACCTTTTATAATTACACATCTTCTAAGTCTGACACATCATAATAACTAGTCTCAAATGGTGCTGCTAGCATCTCCTGGATATTATTAGTGCTTGCTGCTGTTGCTCTCATCTTTTACTTCACAAAGAGGACAAATTGAAATGTTGAGCACAGACAACAAATTTTTGTGGCATAGTTTGGCTTGAGCATCCTTTAAAAGTACACTGGGCTCATAACAAGCCCTTGTTAGAAAACCACTATCCTACCTGCAGACCTTCCACCATCCAGTAATATTTTATACATATCACAAAGTTTTTCTTTATACCCTTATTGATTGAGATGCGCTTAAATGTTTCTCCTTCCAAGTAAGAAACCTAAAAAGAGGAAAGAAGCCACAACATTCAGTCTTTTCTTTAAACTTTTAACAGTCTTTAAATTCACATAAAATATAGGACTGATAGGTAGAGCGGGGAGCACACCCAAACATCACTCCTCCATAACTCTGCAGGTGTGTATTTCTGTCTACCATTTCTCAGAGTTGGTTAAAGTAATAATACAATACTTTATTGTAGAGAAGCCGAAGAATCAACCTAGCAACTCCTCAAAGGTAATGTCTAAAGCTTTTGCAACACACTTAGGACAATACTTCTTGCTTTTTCTATCTTAATCCTTGAAGAGAAACAACAAATGTCGATCATCCACCTAAGCTGATCCTTCATACACTATCTCATCTCTTCTCTTGATCTGTTGAATCCAACTGGAATGGCTGCCTCAGAGCATGCAAAAACCACTATTGCAGCTATGCAACCAGAAGGGACACAAGTACCTGTCAGCGATATTGAAAAATAATTTTATGCCTCAGGTAGAGAGTTAGACTAAGAAACTTGTCTTCCATATATATACACACACACACAACTGGTGTTGTGATAGAGCTGACTGACACAAGCTCACAAACTTATTGTCATCCCAATGCCATTTTCGGTAACATCATGATTTAATAATATCCCTGAGCTTTGGGATTCATTATTAGTTTTTGATTTTTTTCTATTTTACTTCTGTAACTTCTGCTGCCAAGACAGGCTAATAGCTCTTGGAACTTTTTCTGTCTTACATGAGATTTTGTTTGTTTGGTTTTTGTTTCTGAGGACTGAAAAGATACCATTAGTGATGCTATGCCTATTTATCCCTAGGAAGGAGAGTTAGGCGATTATTAAAGGGAAAGGTAGGCCAAACTTTCCATTTGAACTCTTTTTTACTTTTGCATTTACAGAGGCAGGGGGTGCCTCATACTTTGAACACTGACACATTAAGAGCAGTTACATTGATAAAAACTGAACGCAAGCACTACAGGAGAGGATGTTAAGCAAGATCTAGGAATCAAGGTGATCAACAGAAACATTAACCTTTTCTTTTCTTTTCTAGGAGAAGTAAGAAGTAAGGAAGAAAAGGTGTCCTATGACTGCCTGGGAGGTTTTGCTGGATCAGTATAATGTCACGTGACTATTTGAAAGTATTTCCTAGTTTTCAAGAATTAGATTAAGTCACATTTGAGCAAACTTAATTCCCTTGCCAGGCATTTGTTTCTCAGAAACACAATAATCAGTAGTATTTTATTCAATATGCATGTTTATATTTTTGGTAAAACACAAATGTTTTTTACATGTTTACATGTTTTAAAGACAACATGCATTGAGCACTTACTATATGCCCCATAGGCAATTACCCTATGAGATAAATATCATTATGTCCATTTTACTGATATAAGAACTAAAGCAAAAAGAGATGAAATAACCTGTCCAAAATAATATGCCTAGAAAATTGGGGTGGGGGTGGGAGAAGCTATTAATTACTTCTCTATTCAAATATATGCATATAATTTCAAATATATGCATAAATATGTATTGACTTTATTTTATGTACATCTTATAAAAATTCAGAAACATTGGCTGGCCAACCTACAACATCTTATAAACTCTTTTCATTTTCCCCACACTCAATCCAGTCAATAATTGGAAAACAGATCCAGGTGTAATTTAATGTCATCTGAACAAACCTGTAAGTCTAGAAGGAACTATAGAGTGCTCTAGACTAAAAATAAAATAATAAAATGAAATAAATAATTCTCAGATGGTAATTGTGAAGGTTGACTTCTCATTCTCCCCATCACAATTATATGCTCTATATGACCAGGGCAAGAAAACAACTACAAATGTAGGCAAACTGATGATTCAATAGGGGTGGTGAAGGGGCAGAATGGAGAAGGGATAGGCTGTTAAAATAAATAATCTGGTCAACTGATAGCCTCAGGAAAGCAAAAGCCCAGAAGACATTATCAAAGGACAGTCTTAAGTATTAGGTGTTCCTAGGAATCTTAGAAATAAAGACCAGGGATAGCATTTCAACCCTGGATCTTCTGAAGAAACATTGACTGTCATGGGCTCCCCATAAACATGTCCTAAGAGAGAAACGGATAATAAGCATCCTACAGGAAAATTTTGAGGAGTCCATAATTTTTTTTTATTTATATTCATTTATTCAATACTAATTTTATTGAGTCACCATGTGATCAACATGATATTGGGCACTATAATACAAACAAACACACACACAAAAAAAAATCTATCCTCACCTGAATTACCATCTACGAGAAGAGATGAACAATTTATAAAGCTATGAGCTAGGAGTATTGGCTAGGGCAAGTATGGAGCATCAGCACATAGTAGGGGTACCAAAACCTGTATGGGGAGCTCAGAGAAGCTTACCAGAGAAAATGACCTTCATGCTGAGTTCATAGAAGCAGAGCAGTATGCATTGAAAAGTACAAAGAAGTTGAGTGTGACTGAGATATAAAATGCAAGGAAGGGAGGGCAGAGTGCTGAGAAACAGTGCTAGAACTATAAACAGGGAGCAGGTTATGAAGGGCCTGTGAGATATTAAAAATATTGGACTTTCTTCAGGAGGCACTGGGAAATCTTAAAAAGCTTCAAGCAAGGGAATGAACAAATAGTAAGAACATTTCTCCCTTTATAAAATTCAAGGATGGGAGCACAGCAAGATGGCAAGTTAAGAGGCTATTGTGGTTATTATACAGGTGAGAGGTAATAGTGGCCTGGACTAGAGAGGGAAATTTGGGGAGGAGAAAAGTAGAAAGGCTCAACAGGAATTTTGGGGGGAAATAAAATGGACTGGACTTGGTAGGTGATTTATGGAGAAATGAGGCAAGAAGATGTCAAGTACAACTCCATGTTTCTGGTTTAGACAACTGAAGCATTTGCCTGAACACTTAGGATGGAACAGGTCTATGGATAAAGATGATAAGTTCAGTTTTGACGAGTCGAGTTTAAGATGGCTATTAAATACCCTCGTGAAAACATTGAAAGCATTGCTGCTCCATAGAAACATAATACAAGCCATAAATATAAGTCACAGGTATAAACTTAAATTTTAAATTAGCTACATTAAAAAGGTAAAAAGAAGCAGGTAGAATTAATTTAAATAATATGTTTAACCCAATATATCTAAAATATTATCATTTCAACATAATTAATATAAACAAATCACTAAGATGTTTTACATCCTTTTTTTTCATAGCAAGTCTTAGAAATAGGATGTATAATTTACACTTACATAATATCTCAAGTTTGGCCAAGTCACATTTCAAGCTTTCAATAGCTTCATGTGGCAAGTGGCTACAATACTGGACAACGCAGATACTAATGGCAGTTGGATAAATGGGCCTGGAGTTCAGTATAGCCATGCAGACGGACCAGACAGAAAAAATCTAGAAGCATCAGTGAAGAGTAACTGAGCTGGCAGAATGCCCTAGATCATCTGAAAAGAGTATGACTTAAGAGAAAGGAAAGCTCCTCACAGAGCTCTAAGAAAATGCTAGCACTTAAGGGACAAGGAGAGGAGCTTACAGAAGAGATTCGGATGGAGCACACAAAAACCTATTGTTAATATTGTATTATCCTTGTTCCATGTAATTATTCTTATACATAAGAAAACATTTATCTAAATTTGGGGATGGATGAATCCAAGAACTACATGAAGCATGTCATCATTAGGGGACTTCTAGAGAAAAATGGTCACAGATATATTTTTCTGAAATGAGGTCTTATCTGACATTGGTAGGGCTAACACCACCCCTGTCTTATCTGAAAGGATGGAGATGGTAGAATGAGGTTGGTAAAACAAAAGCTGGGAAAAGAAAACTATCCAGGAAACCTGTGGCTCCTACAGAAATCCTGTTTTTAGAACTGGTGAGTGAGAGAGAAAACAATATAAGCCCTCTCATGCAGATCAAGCATATTGCCATTTTAACAAAACATAAACTGGACTCTGCCTTGTTGAGGCTGGAAATTTTTTCTTCACCTAAATATTAATTATCAACTTCAAATATTCATACGACTCTGTCAACCCAACTGCTAGGGTTGAGTCAGAGGAAGCTGTAAAACAAGAAGTGCCACAAATGTAGGTACCCATCAGATTTAAGGTAGTGAGGGAAGGGACAGAAGGTTGCCAATGTCAAACCAAGAACTTAGAGTGAAATTGGACCAAATTGGGGGGCAGGAGGCTTCCAAGGAAGAAATTACACTCCAACCACTTGGTTGTTAGCAAAAGGGGAATGGGTGCCTAGTTTATGAAGCTGTGCGAGGCTACACATCCAGCCTTCTTGGGGACATCGAGCTGAGGGAGGTGGGTAAGAGTTGAAAGTGAAGACAGCAGGGTGCTTGTGCCATATCAGATCTCCATCAACGTGCAATCCCAAAAGATCATGACTGTGAGAGCTTTGTAAATCAGCTCTTAGGGTGCTTGCTCCAGGGCACAAAGCACAACAAATTAATCCTTTCTTCACGAAATGTAGCAAAGTTTGCATCTAAGCTGAATTCAAATTGCTCATTAGCTCTGACATGTTCCTAATGAGGTTATAATGCTCTGGGACAAAGATCAAGTCACTGAGCACAAACAGCTAGGGATAGAATCAGAGAAAGATAAAGCTAGAAGGACCTTAGAGCAGTCCTTCTAGAATGTGAATATAAATAACCTGGGGATTCTGATCCAAGATCTCTGGGATGGAGCCTATGATTCCCCATGTCTCACAAGCTCCCAGATAATGCTGGTGCACTTGGACCAGCCCATCCCTGGAGTCCATCTAATCCAGTGACCTTATCCTAGAGGTGAGGACCTAGGGCCAAGAGACTTACAACTGGGAGAATGCTGAGACTTCCCTGGAGCTAATTCAGGGTAGTTGGCCACTTGTCCAGAACTGTGGGCCAAGCTGAAAATTTTTAAATAGAAGCATAAAGAATAGAGCAATCAACCATTCTGCTTTTCCAAGACTGAAGGGATTTCTAGGGCATGAGATTTTTTATTTTATAACCAGGAAAATTACAGACAAACCGAGACATGTTTTTCACCCTAGTAGGAGCCTTTCAAATCTACTTAGAATTTCAGGATTATTATTTTTGAACTTGTCAGTCCCTACGCTTCTGGGATCATGACCTGCTGCTAAGGTAAGCACCTATATCCTGTTCTAAATATCTCCAAGAACAGATGCTCAGACAAGATTCCATCTGCAGAGCCTTCTAACACCGCCACTAAGTGCCTCTCTAAGAGATGATCTCCCAGTAGGTCTAAAAGGAAGGCATAGAAAAGGAGAATAAAGAACAAAGAGAATTAACTATCACACAAGCACATAATGTTCTTTTTAACTACACAAATCTATTTTAATTTTCCTTATTTGAAATAAAAAATGCACATAAGAAATAAATCACTAACTTTTCTAAATCTCAAAACACTCATTAAAAACACCTGTTGTAAAAAAAAAATTACTAAAATAATAATAAAAATCAGGATGCATCTGTGAGACTTGAAAAAACAAGTCATTTTCTGTACAATCACAACGATTAAAAATGAAACTATATCCCTCCACATTGCTATTTTACTAACTGGAATTGGGGCTGTTAACATTAGATAGAATAATAAACAGTCTGGCAAGCAAAAGTGAAAAAAATTTCAGACTATTCAGTGCCAGCAGTATATTTTCAAGGCTTTTAAAACAGAATGTCAAACTACTGATTCCACATGCATTGAAACTGCAGACTTACTGCAATCCTGATCACATTGGCTCACTCTCTGGAGAGTCCTGATTTTAAAAAAGCAGCAAACATGGGCTAGCTGAATAACTTGACTTAGTATTCATGCAGTTAGGACACTTAAAACAAAGGAAGAAAAGAAATGTGGCTAAATATATACAATGCATTTGAAATAGGTAAGAGGCCTTAGACACTCAGCAAATTACCTGGAAATTAAAGAGGGTGGAAGCAATCCTATCATGCATTATAAACAGCCCAGCTGCTGACTTCATGTTAGTTTGACTCACATAACCAAGGAGTCCTTGCTCCAATATTAATAGGAAATGTATTGTATGAGTAAAATAGTTCATGAAATTAACAAGGAAAATGAAGTGGACTGAAGCAACGTTGCAAGTAATAGGAAGACATCAGCAGTTGCTTCCCTGGAGCATACTGAACACTTAAAAAGAGCTTGGAGAGAACATGTAAATAAATGAGAATGGACATTACTGGAATTTTTAAATAATACTTTTAATTTAAATACATTTCAAATTCTCTGTTGGTTGCAGGTCTTTTCAAGAGAAAGCTATTCACTCAAAATGTCATCAGAGTTCAGGACCCAGTGATATTGAAAGTTAGCTGTCATCTGGATCAGCCTAACACTCCCATAAACTCATGACTTGACAGCTGTCAAAATGACTCTCACATCACTTTTATAGAACTAAATACTTCGAATAGAATCTAGAAAATAATTTCCCTTTTATAAACCTCAACAGCCTGAATGACATATGCATGCTCATTGGCAAACAGAAAAGCACGGTTAATTCCACTTACAATCCAATAGACATACGATGAAAGAGGATATCTTCCCCACAGACACTGCCCTGGACAATCTGACTGAAGCTGGCATTGACCAAACAAGAATCTGAGAGGGTTTCCATAGAAGCAACAATATGGCTTCCATTTTTGCCAGACAGAGACCCATCCAAGTCTTCCACGATTGCTGCATGAGGAAATGGAAATGCTACCAAGTTGGGAGAGCTTATAAACTTCAACCGGTTGGTCTTCACAGTGAATCCACCTATAAAATGGGAGACCAAAAGACTGTTACATATGGCACAAAAGGCTATTTTAACAAATGGCAGCTGAAATCACTGAGACGTTTTCAGTACGTTAAATTGCATAGTATACAGTTTTACAATTCCCTCACTTATTTGTCCAAGGAAAAAAATCATGAATGTCTACTGGATGCCTGGCTGTGTGATGTGTGCTGGAGATACAGTGATGCTGCCTTCATGTAACCTGTAGTTTAGGGCAATTACCCTCAACCAGGGCTTGTTTTGCCCTCCAGGGGACATTTGGCACTATTTGAAATGATTTTTGACTGTCACACTTGGGCGGATGGCAGTGCTATTGGCATCTGGTGGGTAGAGGTAGGGATGCTGATAAACACCCTCCATGCACACGACAGTCCCCAACAACAAAAAATTATCCATCAAAAAATACTAATAGTGCAATTATGAGAAACTATGGTCTAGTTGGAAATAGACAGAGAACTCTAATTAAGTAATTGTTAAACACTGAAGGTGTTATGGTTTAGTCTTTCAATGTGTCTGCTCCAATTCTTCTGTGGTGAGTCCTACCCCACTTCTTATGAGGTTTATGCTTTAAATATTTACCCTCATGAGCAACATTCAATCATGTGGGCAAATAGTAATAGTAACACACTTTGTAAGAGTTAGTTAGCTCTAGGGCTACCCTTCTTAGCAGTCTTTCCCTCACAACACCTTCATGTGATTCACCGGTCCTGCTGTTAGTCCATTGCCCAGGAAGAAACTATGGCAGTGGTCTTCAAATTCTCACACCCCTGTCATTAAAATTTAAAAATTATCATCTCAAGCTCCATCCATGTTGTCGCAAATGGCACGATTTCATCTTTTTTGTGGCAGAATAGTATTCCATTGTGTATGTATCCACAACTTCTTTATCCAATCATCTATCAAAAGACACTTTGGTAAACTCATAGACACAGACAATAGTTTAGTGGTTACCAGAGGGTAAGGGGGAGAGGAGGTGGTAGATGAGGGTAAATGGAATCAAATATATGCTGATGAACAGAGAACTGGCTCTGGGTTGTGAACACACAATGTGATATATAGATAATGTATTACAGAATTGTATACCTGAAATCTTTGCTAACAATTGTCACCCTAATAAACTTTAATTTAAAAAAATTTTAAATTGAGTACACATCACTCAGTACATGTAGTACTATACTTCTATATTATGTACTTTATAAAATACACCAAAACAGTACATTAAAAAAAGAATGAAGGCCGGCCGAGTGGCTCAGTTGGTTAAGAGCTCACTCATGAGTGCGAGCTGAACTCTGAGCAGTTCAATGCCCAGCCCTAGCTGAGCTGCCGCTGTACTGCCAACAGGTGTCAGGATGGCTCAGCAAAGAATGAGATACAAATAGAGGCCCTGATGTTTGCTTTCTGCATCCCAGTAGAGTCCATGCAGTGAATTCAGTCATGCATTCACAACTCCATGATTAACCTCTAACAACTTCTGTAGCTCATCTAAAATCACAGCCATCTGAAACTCTACTATTCAGTCCTATTGGAATTTCAATTTCTTGCATACGCTGCTCCTGATACTAAGAAACTTTTCCCTATACATTCTCCCTTGCAAATTTCTATTCACCTTTCAGAACCCTGCTCAAGTGTCACCTCTATGAAATCTTACCTGACCTCTTTTCTTGCTCCTTTTGTTCAGGTTTTTCAGTTTTCTAGAATTGTATTCATCAGACTCTAGTACAGTGACTGGATTAAACACTTAATTTTATACCTAGATCAAGAGCTCCTGGAAGACAAGAACTATATGTTTCTCATCTTTGTACCCCCCGCCCCCAGTTCCTTAAACAGAACCTGGAATAGACAGTTTTTAAACAAATGAACAATATGACATAACCGTGATTATCTGGTGAGAAGGGATTAGAGCTAATAAGGAGTAGTGTGCTTTTTTTCAGTGTCTTATGAATGACATGAAACAGTGAAGCTATTAAAGAACTTAGGAACTGTGATTTGAAGTGAATGTCATAAGGAATTTCTTTATTCCTATTATTATTTCTACAATTTCAAAAACAGTCTTTGGCTCTGCCTATACAGAAAAAAAAAAGTAAAGTAGAGACTTACTGACTATTCATTTAATTAAAAAAACAAACAATTATCTAAATTGGTCATTCAAACCACAAGAGCACATTTACTTGAATTACTTGGTTTGGCTGTTTACAATGATCAAATCAACTAGATTGCTCTCCACTTCTTTTCACCTTGGCCCAGAAGTCCTCCAAGGTATTACTCCCACCTCTGAGATGTGGTTAACAAGTGAACCAAAATTCCCATGGTTTTCTTTGTACATATAAGCCTTGGGCTGTTGAAAACAAAGTACTAAATTCTGGCTCCTTCAGGACAGATTGCATGTGTGTTAGTTTATATTCATACATCTATCCATACAACTCCATTCATTAATTGAATCAGTAAACCTATTAGGCACCAGACTACTAGGTACTAATGATAAAACCGTGAACAGGAGAGACATGGTCCTGCCTTTAAGAGCTCAGCAGGGACACGGAACCATGTGATAATGTTACAGGTACCATCACAGGAAAAGAATGGGGAGTTGCAGGAGCCACATAGACACCTGGCCTCCCCTAGGATTTCTTTTAGGTGATTTGAGCAGCAGTTTCTACTGATGCAATCTCATAGCTGAAAGAAATAATGAATCACAAAAGTTTTGCCAGTATTTATCATATTTACTTGAGTGCTGGCCTTATTTACTGTCTGTCTTATCTATTCAACCAGCTTACCCTGTCCTCGGGAACAGCCTGAACAGGTTCTGATGGATATGCAGTCAGTGAGATCAAAATTAACAAAGGTTGTATTAGATATGATCATTTCCCATCTTTTGGGAGTTTTGATCCCAGCTGACATACACAGGCTTCCCTGTGATTTAAAAGGGAAAAAACAAAAAAAGATAAGAAAAATAAGAAAATTGTCCACATGAAATACAATTCATAATACACAAATAAAAACAATTAAGAGAATAAAGAGATAAACTATAGACCGGGAGAAAATATTTGCAAATCATATACATGATAAAGGATCATGATAATATATACTGCACATATATTAGAATGATTAAATTTAAAAATTGTGATGATACCAAATGTTGATGAGGATAAGGAACAACTGAAACTTACTTATACATTGCTAATGGGAATGCAAAATGGTACAGCCATTGTGGAAAATAGTTTGGCATTTTCTTATAAAGTTAAACGCACTCTTATCATATGATCTAGTAACTCAACTCCTAGGTGTTTACCTTAGAGAAATGAAAATTTATGTTCCTACGAAAACCTTACACAAATGGTTATAACAGTTCCATCTGTAATCACCAAATCTGGAAACAACTTAAATGTCCTTCGCAAATGGATGGATAAACCAACTACTGTATATCCTTATGATACCCAAGAATAATACGGGATAAAATATTGTTTCTTGCAACAGATTAAATGAGTCCCTAAGGCACTTGGACGTGAAAGAAGCCAGTCTCAAAAGGTTATACACTATCCATTTATACAATTGTTGAAAAGACAAAACTAGAGCAACAGATATAGATGAATAATTCCCAAAGGTTAGATGTGAAAAGAGGATGTGGCTACAAAGATGAAGCCTTAGGGAGTTTTTTGGGGTTGATGAAACTGTTTTGTATCTTGATCATGGTGGTCGTGGTTACACAAGTCCACACATGTTAAAAATCAGAGAACTATAAATCAAAAAAGTCAGTTTTGCCATATGTTAATATAAAAATAATAATTTAAAAGTGTAAAAAAAAAAAACTGCTTCCAGGATTTACCACAAAAAATCTCTTCAATAAATTCCATCTAATCAAGTCATTAGTGCTTTACTGTCCCACTGTTAAAAATAATTGTACATCTGAGGATCACCAGAAATTTGTCAGAGGCCTCCAACATGAAAAGCGGCAATAAAAAGAAATAAACAGAAGAAACCCAATGGAGACAAAACTAGTGTAGGAATCAGAAGAAAATGTATATACTACATTAGTAATCCCAGAGAAGTAAGTGTATTATATCCATGAAACAAGAAGCCTAAAGAGGGATTTTTCAGAAAGGGGATCAGAAACAGAAGAGAAAAAATAATAAATTCAATTAAAAAAATTGAGGAAATAGCCTGGAAAATAGAATAAAAAGATAGTTGGGAAATCAGAGAGAAAATTACGAAGATTAGAAAAGTAATTCAGGAGATCCAATATCCAAATAATAATAGTTTCAAAGCAAAAGGAAAATAGAGAGGAGAGCATTATAAAATTATTAAAGAAGTTAGACTGAAAGATCCCACCCAGTGCCTAACACAGTGGTTAGAACAAAAAGCCACACAATGTACATCATATTGAAAAGTACCAGGGACAAGGACAAGATCCTAAAAATTTCGAAAAAGGAAAAACTAAAAGGTTACATAAAAAGACCTAGCATCAGAGTCCCTTAAAGCTATTCAACCTCAAGATTAGAAGTTAAAAGACAATGATGGATTGCCCTCAAAATGTCAATGCAAAATTAACTCCAGCCTGGTATTTTATAACCAATAACCTACTAATAAGGGGATATCTATTTGTAGCTCAAAACCTTTACCTTCCAAAGACCCCCGCTTTGTTCAAAAAGTTACCGTAGACTACCCTCTAATAAATGAGGAATTAACTCAGAAAGGAGGAAGATATGGGAATCAGAAGCAAGAGTTCCAATACTAGGGAGACATGAAGGAGGTTGGTCAAAAGAAACCCCAGGATGTAACTGTGACTCCCTTCTCCTACACTGCAGGTAAATACAGGATTGTTGTTTGTCATCACCCACTAGAGCTGAAGGGATAAAATCTGACCCAGCAATTTCATATTTTGGCATATATTCAACAAAAATGCATGCACATGAACACCAAGAGGCCTGTAGAAGAATATTCATAACATCATGATTTGTAATAACCCCAAACTGCAAAGAATCAAATATCTATCAATAGCAAAATAGCTTTAAAAAATTGCGATATGGGGCCGGCCGAGTGGCATGGCGGTTAAGCGCTGGCTTGGGAAGACAGCGGCCCCGGTCCAGGTCCCACATATGAGGGCCAGTGACAGTGCCCTCGAAAAAAAGAAAAAAAAAATTGTGATATGGTCATCACAAAGTAGAATACTACATAACAGCTGGAAGAATAAATTATTATAAAATAAAAACAAAAATGGATGAATCTCACAGACATGCTATAAGAAAAAAAGCCAGGAACAAAAGAGTCACATGCTCTATGATTTCATTTACATACAGTTTAAGAACAAATTTGAAATCAGTCTATGTTTATAGAAGTCTAAATAATGGCTCTCCTTTGTCTGGGGGACTACGAGTTGGGTTAAATTAGAGGAGGCATGAAGGAGCTTCAGAGAAAGTAGTAATATTCTATTTCTTGATCTGGGGGCTACATACATGATTTTTGCTTTAAGAAAAATCCATTGAGCTCTTTGCTTGTGATTTGTGTACTTTCCTCCATGAATATATTTCCGTAAAGCATTTATTTAAAAAACTGGAACAAATACTAGAAAAAAGTAACATACAAGATGGGAGGGTGAAGAAAGAAGTGAAAGGAGTTTAAGGTTCTTGCGTTGTTCAGGTAAAGTTTAACACTGCTGATGCAATTAAGACTTTGAGACAACTAGGCATGTTAAAAATTTAAGTTCAATAGCTCAAATAGTAATACACAGTGAATAACTTACAAATGAGTAAATATAAAAAAAAAGATACTGTTCAACTCAAGATAAATCAAGTTCGGAAGGTAGAAAAAAAGAAATAAAGAAAACTGATTGCAAACTGAAAGCACAAAATGAGATGGTAGAAATAAATGCAAATATATGGGAGACATCAGCTTTTGGATGCTAATTGAAACCACTAGAGAAAATGAGATTTCTCCCAGGGAAAGCATGTATATTGAGAAGATAAGGGGCCCTACAACAGAATTTAGAAAAACAAAAAGATGAAAGGTCTTTGAGGAAGACAAATCCACCACTGAAAATGGGAAGTAACCCCTAGAGAAAAAGGAAAAATGAAGCAACCCTATTAGCATCTGTCTGAATAAGATATTTTTAAAAGTAGTATTATCTGTTCAAATCAATTACAATAACAGATACTTTCAACAGTGGGATGACCATAATTTACATCAAAATCAGGACATTTTTGAGAGTGTGAAAGGGGGTGCTAGTTAGAAAGAATGCTAGGACTACAGGTATAAATGAATTACACAACCAAACTAGAACGTATAGTATACAGTAGAACACTTCTCTCTCTCTGTCTCTCTCTCTCTCTTTTTTTTTTTTTTTTTTTTTTTTCGTATGTTAAAGCCATCCTCACTGGAAATTATTCTACCCATCTCAGTATAAAGGTAAAGCTGGGTGTGAGAGTACAAACATATACACAAATATTTTTAAAGGAAAAAAAGTCCTTTCTAAACATAACAAGTTCTTCAAGAAACTAATGTTTATTTTATGTATAATTCACTGATAATTGTGGGCTGCCAATCATATGTGAGTAGAAGGTCTAAGAATGGATAAGCCAAATTCTCTGAAAATCTTAATACCTAAAGGAATGGCAGGCAACAAAGAGACACTGAAATCAGAGTTCCACAGCCTCAGAAGTCAGGTATCCTTTTTCTTTTTTTAACAACTAACACAGTTTCATATGTTAATAAAGTGGTTCCCAAGTAAATCTAAGCAATACTGAGTAAAATAAAGATTCAAAGATACTTTTCTTGTTTGTTTGTTTTTGTTTTGGGTGTGTGTGTGGGGGTTGTTGTTGTGTTTAAATCTATAGAACCTTTAATGTATTAACATGCATTCTGAATTTCAGGAGATGGAAGATATATTAAACAGCATATTTTAAATGTAATCTACCTAAGAATCTCCCATTTCCCAAATCCTCTCTTGGGGTAGCCTTCCACAGGAAACCTTCAGGGAACACTGGAGTTGGCACTAATAAATGCCCATTGCCAAAGTCTTTTGCATGTGTAATTGGAAGTATTTGATCAGTAGTGGGAGGGCATCTAAGTGGTCCCAGCTTCACACTAAGAGGCATGGATCTTGGGCTTCCCATTTGACTTCCCAAAGCCTCCATTTCTTAAGTACTATTTAGCTCTAAAAAATGGCATCATTTTATGATTTAGATGTCTAACCAGGGTCTAAGTCTCTCCTAGAACAAACTGTTTGACCTTTTTCATCCAGAGACTTCTGTCCTGCACTTGCTTATTAGGAGACTAAGAGGCCCTCAGCTATATTGCATTATGGTGAATCACACCCCAGGGGTATATTATCTCATGATAAGCACCCTTTTGTCAAAATTTATATCTTAATTTATGTCACTCTCCCATTCCTTATGATGTCCACGTAGCATCAATTAAGATGCTGTGACATTAATTTACCAGGACAGTTATTCAACTTGATGAGAATTTTGTTTTTAGCATCTCCTCTATGGTTATTTTGGAGAAATTTTAAGGCCTTTCATCCACCAGTATCACAGAATCCAAATCTGGGTCCCAGCAGCTCTTGAAAACTATGCAGTTTAAAAGAAGAATCATCTCTCAAGGTGGTGATCCTTTCAGAGAGAAGGAAAAACGAGCAGGTATTTCCTCCCTGAAAAGGATGGTTCAAGAGATTTAACTAAGTTTGAGAATTAAACATAGGAAAATGTAGCTTAGTAAGAAAATAATTTTTTAAATGTTAATATTAATATCTATAGTGATGAAATACACTCCAAGGGAAGTACAAAAGTCAATAATTATCATTTAAATTTCAATTGGCCGAGCATTCAAGAAGAAACTAAAGAGAATGTTCTTTCCTTGGTTCTCATCTATGAGTATCATGAGTATTATGACAATGTGATACTATGAGTATTATGGATATTATGAGTAGTCCCTCTATGAGTATTATGACAATGCATGTACCTCTTTGAAAACCAACAACTGAAGGGACCAGTTGTAGGTCTGAAGCCCACTGAGACCAGTAGCAACCATGGACTTCCCTTAAGGAGAACTATTGTAGTTAGCACATCTCATCTGGGAAGTCCTCTTTGCCTTATCTGCATTAAGGTACACTAGCTTTGGGGTGGCAGAGAAGTCATCTCTCATTTGATGCTTATCACATGGAAACCCAAAGTTAAAAAAAAGAAACAGAGGGCCGGCCGAGTGGCTCAGTTGGTTAAGAGTTCGCTCAAGAGTGAGAGCTGAGCTCTGAGCAACAGCAGTTCGATCCCCAGCCCGAGCTGAGCTGCTGCTGAGCTGCCAACAGCTGGCAGAATGGCTCAGCTAAAAACAAAACAAAAACAACAACAACAAAAAAAATGGAGTCATTTTTACTAAGCATGTACCAAATCAAAAATTAATAACTAAACTAATTGCAATTTCAGTCTCTCCCAGGAGTGGAATTTTAAACCAGTCTGAAATTTCCTGATCAATACTAGTGAGAAAATCTGCATGATAATAAAGCCCCTGCCATGTCCTTCCCTCCAAAAGAATATAATCTGGTTTAAAAGCAGTCTTTTCCTTTATTTTGCTAATAATTCCCCTGCCATGTCTTTTTGCCTATAAATACATTTCATCTTGTACAATTCATGAATTGCTTAATAAAGCCAATAAGATATTCAAATTTATTTGATTGAATTTTGTTTCTTAACACAATTAGGAAAGTATTAGGGAATCACATAAGAAATAAGAAAATCACATAGTATACTACAGGGAGTAATGTAAATTTATATTACCTATTTTTCGGGGGAGGGTTCCCTAAATAGAGCAAGGACCCTATGAACAGAATGACTATGTAGAAACTTGGCAAACCATAAGGCAGAGAGACAATATGGAATCATGTTATTCTGTAATTCTTGTGAACTTAGAGTAAATTAACCTAAAATTATTAAGTATATTATTGAATTGGCATGAATAATAATGCTAAATTACAACCAAATAAGAATTCTGCAAACTACTCATGATTTTTATATCAACTCATAGCATTGAAACCTTAGGTATATTTGATTTTTTATTATAAATATCACCACTGTTACAAATAAAAGGCTCCTCCAACTTTTACCAATTCAATGTAAGGTTCACTTAAAAATATTATTAAAATTACATATCCTGGATCACCAGGGAGCCCAATACATATGATTCTATTTTGATGCACAGCTTAAAACAACTACACTAAGGTACTTACCTTGTGGGCAAAATGACCAAGTAATAAGCTGTCAGTAACTGCAGTATTTGCATCACTTTCCAAGATGTCAATTCCAAAATCTCTGCATGAATAAACTTGGAAGCTTTTTAGATGAAGATTGCTACTCCTAAAAATCTATAAAATTAAAAATAAAAAAACAGCATATATTATGGCAAAGGTATGAGGCTTGGTTTTCTTGAAGACTTCCTATAGCTTCTTTAATTATTAAGTATAAATAAGCATGCTAGACCATATTTAAGCAGCTTATGCCCATCAATACCTGTACAGGCATCCCAAAGTTGCCGTGAGGTCAGTACTAACTAGTTCCCTCTGGTAACAGCTCATCTGTACTTTTCATTTCTCCTCATTAATAACTGACACGTTAAAAATGTCAATGTGAATTCTTCACATATCTAAAATACACTTGTCAGTGTCAAATCACACAAAATTCATAGAGAAAAACAGAGCATCCAAGAACTCCAGTACTTAATATTTTCCTCAGTGTAGTAAGTACTAATAATGTCAGAAAATTGCAAATATGAAATAAGTAATTCAATATGATTACAGACTCAAAATATGTTATGTGTATTTATCACAACTGGGGTTAGTGGGCCCAATCAGTGATCAAGCATTAACAAAATTAGCTTGATAGAGTTGAAAGAATCCCTCCAGTTTGGGGGACAAGACCCTTCTTTTTTACCTAGCAGTGATATTAACTATGTGAATTGGGCAAGACATTTAACTTCTCCCAGGCCTCAGTTCAATCATCTATAAAACCAGGGTGGAAATCAGGACTAGAAATTACCCAACAGAGTCATCCCTTTATTCATTAAATAGGGCCAATGGCTTCATTCATATCTTAAAGTGAAAATGTCCTATTAATTAAGGCCAAGGTAGCCATGATTACTCATAGTATCATGCTTCTACCTGTCAATCAGTCTTTGTGCTTGAATTTTCAAGAATTAAGTAGCTTGCATTTCCCATTTCCTATGCACCAATAGTTTTTATATAATGACAGACCTTTGAAGACTTAAAAGTTTGTTTAAACAAAATAGTTATGATCTGAACTGATAACTTGACAACAGTTGTGACCCAATTACAGGCCATATCAAGTTCTGGAAAACATACTCATATTCAAAAACAGCTAACACTGAGCACTAACTAGAAAACCTGGTAATTTTTAAAGGAAACCAACACACAAAAGTAAAAAGCCCCTATTTGTGGTATAAATACAGCTTTTATAATGTGCTTTCATCTCCCTCTTCTAAAAGAATCACTGTACATTTATGAGACACTGCAAGGAGAGGTTATTTTCTTAAGTTTTATTAACATACATACAGAAGAGTTAGACTGCTTGAGTTGAAATCCAGCAATTTTTAGTTATGTGACTTTAGCAAGGATTTTATCACCAACCCAGAGTTTTCTTATCTAAGGAGAATAATAATGATGCCTCTTCACCAAAGGTTATTGAGATGATTGAAAAAATATACAAATATACTAGCTATCAAATCATCAAATAGGTATAAATTTATGTTTACTCACAATAGGAATTTTACCCAACAGAATGTTCTTTTGGAGTAACTGTATGCATGATACTTACATCTAATGACCAGAATACAATCAGATATATCTAACAATGATATTTAGGAAATTTAAGCTTATCAGGTTTAAACACAATGTATTTTAATGATGCAGAAGGTACTTTTACATGTTACAATTTCCAGAGACATTATTATCAGCATTGATCTAGCACCAGACAATCCTGTTTACTAACAATGATAATGACAGCTGTGATTGTACATTCAAGAAGATTCACACACACTCACCTAGGCACTTTATATGTAGGCATTTATTTAACTATCAAAACATGCTTATCCCGTAAGTGCTATTACTATTTCCGTTTTACGAATGAAATAGGAAGAACTAGGGAATATGCCTAAGGTTACACAGATAGCAACTGGGAACATTTGAGAGTTTACATGGCTATACACATAGGAGGTTAGGGGTGTGTGTGTGTGTGTGTGTGTGTGTGTGTGTGTGTGTGTGTAACAACTTTATTAAGATATAATTCATATATCATACAATTAACCTATTTAAAGTTTACAATTGAAAGGTTTCCGTATATGTACAGATATGTGCAACCATCACTGCAGTCAATTTTCAAACATTTGACTTCAAGAAGAAATCCCATATCCTTTTTCCCTAAGCAACCACTAATCTTTCTGTTTCTACAGATTTCCCTGTTCTGGACTTTCATGAGTGGAATCATACAGTATATGGTTTTCTGTAACTGGTTTCTTTCACTTAGCATAATGTTTTCAAGGTTCATCCTGTTGTAGCATGTCTCAGAACTTCATTCCTTTTTATGGCTGAATAATATTTCATTGTATTGATGTACCACACTATATTTATTCATTCTTTCATTGGTGGATATTTGTCTTTTTTTCCAACTTGTGGCTATTATGAATAATGCTGCTGAGTTTCTGTGTAGATATGTTTTTATTTTTGATGGATACATGTCTAGGAGTAGAATTGAGAGATCATAGGCTATCTTTATGTTGAATCATTTGAGGAACAGCCAGACGGGTTTTTTTGTTGTTGTTGTTTTGAGGGCAGTGTCACTAGCCCTCAAATGTGGGACCCAAACCCGGGCTGCTGGTGTCCCAAGCCAGCGCTTAACCACCATGCCACTTGGCCAGCCCCAGACTGTTTTTTGAAGCATCTAAACCATTTTAAAGTTCTACCAGTGATGTATAAAAGTTCCAATTTCTTTTTTCAAAGATTTTTATTAAAATGTAGCTAACATACAATATCAGTTATATAGTTATTCAACATTTATATACCCAAAGAAGTGATCACCATGATAAATCCAGCAGCCATCTGACACCATACTATACTATCCCAATATTATTGTCTATGTTCCCCATGCTTTTCATTACATCCCCATGACTTATTTGTTTTTATAACTGAAAATTTGAACCTCTTATTATCCTTGACCTTCCCCCCCACTTTTTAAATTGTTCAACTACAGTTGACATTCAGTGTTATTTTATATTAATTTCAGGTGTACAGCATAGTAGTTAGACATTTATATAATTTAGGAAGTGATCCCCTGTACCCACTTGACACTATACATAGTTATTACCATTTTATTGACTATATCCCTTATGCTTTTCTTTACGTCCACATTACTATTTTGTAACTATCAATTTATATTTCTTTTTGTTTGTTTGTTTTTTGTTTTTTTTTATTTTAGCTGAGCTACCCTGCCACCTGTTGGCAGCTCAGCCACAGCTCAGCTTGGGCTGGGGATTAAACTACTGTTGCTCAGAGCTCAGCTCTCACTATTAAGAGAACTCTTAATCAACTGAGCCACTCAGCTGACCCTCAATTTGAATTTCTTAATCCCTTCATCTTTTT
Organism: Aselliscus stoliczkanus; assembly: GCA_033961575.1. Taxonomy (NCBI): domain Eukaryota; kingdom Metazoa; phylum Chordata; class Mammalia; order Chiroptera; family Hipposideridae; genus Aselliscus; species Aselliscus stoliczkanus. Next base: position 69,286,877 of record CM066733.1, read on the forward strand.
CACCATGCCCTCCAACCCCCCTTCCATCTATCACCCCAATAAGCTTAGTCCACATGTGACACCATACATAGTTATTACAATATTATTAAGTATACTGCTTATACTGTACCCAATATCCCCATGACTACTGTGTAACAACCAATTTGTATTTCTTAATCCCTTCCCCTTTTTCACCCACCCATCTGGCAACAATCAAAATGTTCTCTATATCTATGAATTTGTTTCTATTTCATTTGTGGGTTTATTTTGTTCTTTAGATTTCACTTCTAAGTGAAATCATATAACATTTGTGTTTCTCTGCCTGAGTTACCACACTCAGCACAATATCCTCCAGGTCCATGCAATGTTGTTGCAGGGACAAGATTTTATTCTTTTTAATGGCTGAGTAATATTCCATTCTATATATGTACCACCTCTTCTTTATCCATTCATCCAATCAGGGACACCCAGGTTGCCTTCATATCTTGGCCATCGTAAATAATGCTTCAATGAACATATGGAGGAGCATGTCCCCTCAGAATGGTATTTTGAGTTTCTTCTGATAAATATCCAGAAGTGGGATTACTAGGTCTTTTTTTGTCTCTTGTTTTAAATTCTGTTTTGCCTCATGTAAGTATTGCTACCCCAGCTTTTTATTTTCTTCATTCCCATTTTTATGAAATATTTTTTTCTATCCCTTTACTTTCAATCTGTGTGAGTTTTTCGATCTGAAGTGAATCTTGTAGGTAGAATGTGTATGGGTCTTGTTTTGTTACCATTCAGCTACCCTATGTCTTTTGATTGGAGCATTTAATCCATTTACATTTAAAGTAATTGTGGATAGATATCTAATTATTGCCATTTTATTATTCATATCTTTTATCTTTGTTTTTTTTTTTTCTTTTAAAGAAGTTCCTCTAAGATTCCTTGTTTGGTGGTTAGATGGTTTGGTGGTGATGAGCTACTTTAGCTTTTCTTGTCTGGGAAGCTCTTTATCTGTCCTATTCTAAATGATAGCTTTGCTGGGTAATCTTTGTTTAGGTCCTTGCTTTACATAAGCTTTCAATATTTCATGCCAGTTCCTTTTGGCCTCCAAAATATCTGTTGAGACATCAGCTCACAGTCTTATGGGAGCTCCATGTAGGTAACTAACTGCTTTTCTCTTGCTGCTTTTAACATTCTTTCTTTGTCTTTAACTTTTGGTGTTTTAATTACCTATAATGTGTCTTGTTGTGGAGCTCTTTGGGTTCATCTTGTTTGGGACTCTCTGTACTCGTGGGATTGTATGTGTATTTCCTTTGCCAGGTAAAGGAAGTTTTCTGTCATTATTTCTTCAAATAGTTTTTCAATCCCTTGCCCTCTCTCTTCTCCTTCTGGTACTCTTATATGTAAATGTTGGTATACTTGATGTTATCCCAGAGGCCTCTTAAACTATTCTCATGTGGGGGGGGGAGGGCTTCTTTTTTTTTTCCAGTTCTGATTGGGTGTTTTCTACTACCTTATCTTTTACACTGCTGATTTAATCCTCTGCTTCATCTAATCTACTGTTGTTTCCTTCTAATGTATTCTTCATTTCAGCTATTGTATTTTTTCTAACTAGTTCGTTTTTGTTTTCTATCTCCATTTTTATGTTTCTTATCTTTTTGTTGTTCTCCTTGAGATCACTGTGCATCCATATAACCAGTGTTTTGAACTCTATGTCTGATATATTGCTTGTCTCCATTTTGTTTAGTTCTTTTTCTGGAGCTTTTTCTGTTCTTTCATCTGGGACATGTTTCTGTATCTCCCCATTTGGCTGCCTCCCTGTGTTTTTTCTGTGTATTAGGTAGGGCTGCTATGACTCCTGGTCTTAATAGAATGGTGTTATATAGTAGGTGTCCTGTGGGGCCTGGTGGCATCGTGTCCCTGGTCATTAGAGCCAGGTGCTCCAGGTGTGTCCCTTGTGTGGGTTGTGTGTGCCCTCCTGTTGTAGTTGAGCCTTGGTTGCTGTTTACACATCAATGGAGGGATTGACCATCAGGCTAATCGATGGTGAGAACTGGCCATGATTATAGTGAAGGAGTTGTGGTGCAGGGGCTGACCCTATAAAGCAGGACTCACATTAGCAGATCTCTGGTGCCTGCCCAGTCTGCCCTTTTTGTGTGTCATCTTTAGAGGTGGTTGAGTGATGCTCTGGTTTGATCCAAAGCTGGCCACTGGGCATGCCAGCACCCAAGCCTCCTGGGAGGGAACCCACTGCAGACTAAGTTTCTGTCCAGGGTGACCTGGAATGAGCCACAAAGCAATCTGCATATGACCACCATCTGCACTGTGCATGGAGGTTCCTCAAGAGGCCAAGCCACAAACCAAGACTGGCTGTCACTAGTATGGAATCCAGGGCAACTCAGCCAGAGGTATGGGGCACTCTGGGTTTGAGTTTTGTGAATATTTGAGAGAGTTAAGGAAAGTTTGCAACATGAACTAAGGCAGGTCATTTGTACAGAAAAGCCCCTGGAAGGTTGGTTGTGTCTGAAAGATGGGTAGGGTGAGGTCTCATAATACCAGAGTAGGGCAAATAAACTGTGTTAGTCAAGTTTATGGAGACACAAATACAGCACCTGTCTACATCTACAATTTCTAAATAGGCATGGGATAGGGGGAATGGATGACTTCTATGATCCCTCCTGGTTGTAAATCTGTATAATTCAGCCGTTCTCTGTGAGAGCTACTAAAAAGTCACCATAAAATGAAATGAACTAACCCTGGATGACTAACGAGAAATTTGTTCATTCGACAACTATTTCATACACACCTATGATGCTGCTGTCTCCTTAAAACTGTGATATTGCAGTGCCCACCTTAGTGGCAAATAATCCCCCATTAAACAAAGATGCATAGTAAATCACCATGAAGAAGCAAATGATGGCTTTAACAATAAAAAAACAACAAAAACAAAAAACTAAAGAAATGTACCTGGGCACCGCCTGCACTTCCCCAAACCATGAAGTCTTGGAATAGGGTGGGCCCCATGTCATTATCCCAAGGTGGCTGAAATTTAGGGTATACAAAGAGACCATACCTAGAAAGCAAAACAACCAGTGAAATTTAGCCAATTTCTATGTTTCAAATCCCCACTTTTTCTCATTGGAAAATATAAAAGTAAAGATAATGAATAAGGGAGAGTGAAAATGAGATCTGTAAGCCTTTTTTATAACTGCCACTGCCCATTCCTTAGCCTTTCTTGTTACCCTCTATAACCTGCCACTGAATCTCCACCAGATACAGACTGCCATGATCCCATTCTATCCTATCAGACAATCTCTAGGTTTACCCCATCCTAGGAGTCTAAACCCCTTTCCCTGCCCTTCAGAACATGATCTCTGCTATTCTCTGAGCTCTTTCTAGTTTTACCCCTGTGCTAGGAGTATAGATATCAGCATCTGTAATCCCTCTATCTTTTATTCTCCCCGAAATGCCCTACCATTGTGGTATTCTGGATACCTTCTTCCCTCACATTCCAGGGCTGCTGAGAGCTGCTAGATAAAAGCTTCATAACCTTAATAATCATTTTATGACACATGTACTAATCCTAGCCTCAGCTCACACTTCAGCATGGCACAGTAATTCTTCTTAATCCTTACTTCACTCTCCTTATTGTTTTCCAGGATAGCAGTATTCCTACACTATTTTTATCATAATTATTTGTAACTGTCAATTATTGAGCTTCTACTATATTCCAGGTGTTCTCTTAGGTGCATTACACAAGTCATTTCTAATTTCCTCATCAAACTTTCACTGTAGATTTGTCCCTTACACATAAAGAATCTGACTCAAAAAAAAAAAAAAAAAAGAAAAAGAAAAAGAAAGCAATTTAGAAGTAAAGTTAGCATTTGAATCAGGACCTGACTCTGATTCTGAAGTCCACATTTTCCCCAGGGTTTCCACCATGTTTTCCAGTCCTTGCTCTTAGCAGATAACCTTGTCCTCTATATAACTTTGAACAAGACCTTGAACAAGTCCATTCTCATCTTACATGTCACAGTTACATGTCATAGCCCAGAGCCTCTTCTCCAGAACTCATCTTCCCAGTCAGTTCCTGAGCCCTGAAACCCTAAGTTCCCAGTTGCTCCCAATCATTGGAAGTTTAATTGTTTTATCTATTAAATTCTCCTCTGGTCACAAAAGCTACATTCTGCCTTTTTGCCCTTTCAAGTGACTTCTCTCTCTATCTTTCCCTTCTCTTCACCACCAAATTTCTGTTATCCAAAATGCTTATACAGATGAATCATCAAATATCATATGCATGCCAAAAGTTATACCCTCTCTAAATGTTGCACAAAAAAAATGTTAAACCATAAGCCCAATAACCAAAATGAAGATGAATTTCTTCCAAATTACCTTGTACAAGAATGTGCAATATTTTGAGTGAAGGAGAGAAGTGGAGCTTGTGATGTTTGGCTGCTTACAAGATGAAAAAAGTAGCCATAACCAGCAGCACACACCATGTTTCCCTACAAAAAATAAAGATAATTAAATAGCAGTTATTCCATATACAATAAGGTTGCTGGAAAGACTCTTGTATGTACTCATTCTGCTTTTTCATTTACTTCCTATCAAGGTATATTGACACTTTTATGGATTCATTTACTCTTCCACCCACCCATCTCCCACACCACCTAAGGAATCAAACATATTCTCATTCCTCTTCCTCCAGGCAGCTCAACCAGGCTATAGTTTGCCCACCTCAATAACCAATAACCGGCATCTCATGTTAAAGCATCTTTGCAAACTTCAATAATGAGAAGCTAACTTGCATCATCTAATCCAAGCTCTCCTCTTTGGTATATGCAAGAAGATACAGTGACAAAGCCTTAACTTAAAACCAAGTCTACATAAAGTCTTCTCTCTGATCCTTTCAACAAATCAATGATTTGGTTACAGGCTGAAATAATTGGTTACAATAATTTGGTGACATGTAACAGTGATTGCATTAGCCATGTGTTTTCCTCAATGTGTTTTTGTCTTGATTAGATCATTTTAATCACCTGAATATTTCTTCATAAGATTTACTATCTAAATAATTTAATGTCTTTTATGTTCATATACACCTAAATTCTCCATTAGGCCATATGAGTTTGGGGATTTAATTCTGATTGAATTGAACACAATGTCATATTCTTTATAAATTCAATGAAGTAATTATAATATATTCATCAGGATGTAATATATGTGTATTTTAAGACAGAATACAAAACTAACTTCCTAAAGAGTCTAATATTATATATGGAAGTGTTTTGGCTTGGCCTACCTAATGTTGACAAAAATTTTTATTTTGTTTCCAACATTTTAAAATCAGGAGACTTGATATAAACAATTTAGACTTTCGGTTTTTTAAAAATGCTGAGCCCACATTTCTATGGGATAGCTATAGATCAACTGAAGCTAAAAAGGGGCCTGACTTCTTAGATTATGGATTATTTGGTCATGGTCCCCATCCTTTCTGCTTCCCCTACTGATTACATCGACCTAATACCTGCAGCCATTTGAATTTGCAACCTCTTAGTTCCAGGCAGTAATGTAAATGACTTGTTGGCAGCTCTGTGTTTTAGTGGGAGAAATGAAAAGTGAACAGGTCAGCTACTGGACCACTATTTGTGTGCATCTGCCCTCCTTCAGCCTAAGAGGCTTGTCCAAGGCCAAGATGCCCATGTCTACCTAGAGAATGGAAGTCAAAGAACAGGCTGACTTGTCTGTCTCAGGCCTAAACTTGTGCTACAGAGATAAAGGGAGCCCCAGTGGCTTCCTCACGGTTCATTCTTGATCACCTGGGGTTTCCGGTGGCCTGGTGGGTGTGCGAAAAAAAACGTCAAAGTCTCCTCTATGAGTAATTCAGCCTCCTAAGGAGTACACACTATGGGACTAAGACAGCTCATTCTGACACTGGTGTCAGGGCACAGAAAGGAGAATGGGGAGCAGGGAGGGTTGTGACACTGTGCAACCCAAAAGGCATTAAATATCTTTCTAAAAAACACTTCAGTGCCATAGTTGCCTGTCTACTGGATGCAGGGGGACTATGCTTTGAGCACCTTGCTAGAACTGTTTCTTAAACTTTAGTTTGCACCCAGGGTAAGGTCGCTAGCTTTAGCAAAATAAACAACAACAAAAAAAAAAAAAAAAAAAAAAAAAAAGAACACAACAACAAAAAATAATAACAACTATAAAAAGCACGAACCCAGTCAAATTTAAGTCTCACATTTAAAAAAAAAACCCATTAATTTCTGTTTAGTATGTTCCAAATATTGTATTTGTATTAAACATTTATTAAGCTGCATATCTTAAATTCAAATTTAGCCAAGTATGCTGGGTTTCATCTGGCAACCCTAGTCTGGGGTATATAAAATACAGATTTCTAGGCCCCCTCAGATATTCTAACTTAGTAGGTGTTGGGGTGAGGTGAAGGGATAGGGGACAGAATTCTGCACTCCTGAGCGCCACTGGTGGTTCTAATGCAAGTGATATTTTGACCCCTTTTTGAGTACTTCTCTAAAGGTGATTGAGATATTCACACTGTACTGTCCAGTTATCAAGAGTCCTAGAAGATTATCAAAAAGAAGGGAGACAGTGGGAAGAATTCATTTCCTGGCAATTTTGCCATGAGCTGCTTTGGGAACCCAGTATGAATGGAAGCCACTGCTGAAATCTAAAGAAGGATAGACCTAGAGACAATTAAGGTGGGAATCTGTTACCAGATCCCAGCAAAAAGATTGCCCAACTCAGTGCAAGTTATGTTTTACATTGATTTTTTTTTCTTTTCCTCAAAGTATTTATATGGTTTCTAAGTTATGACCAAGTATCATGATAATAATCATAGTAGAGAAGCTGCTACCACTCAGGTACAAATTTCAGAGTCTCATTTATTTTCACAACAATTCTGAGTTCTGTATTATTATTATTATTATTGCTATTATTACTTCACAAAGAAATTGAAGCTTGGAAATATTAAATAACTTTCCCAAAGTCACAGGGTTAGTAATTATCAGAGCCAGCTTCATTTGTGTCCAAGCCTGACAGTTTCAGAGATCATAGCCTAGGATAGAGAAATGAAGTAAAGACCCAGATCAGGATGCTTAATAGGGTGCAAGTGAAGAAATGTAAACAGTAGAAGGCAGTGCAAAGTCACATCACCAGGTCAAGGGCAGAACAGGAGAGTTTACTATGACCTCCCCAACAATGGACAAAACATTGAACAACATTCTTTACAGAACTCAATGCATCATGGACATTCAAGCAAGATAAATTTCAGAGAGAAATTAACTATCCACATAGCCAGTTCTTTGAGGTGTGCCTCTACAGTTCTAGAAAAAAGTGAATTAACCTTTCAGGCACGAGGTAACCTGGTGGACAACACTGGGACAGTGATAGTGTTTGATATTGCTATATAAATATAGGCTTCCCCAAAACAAGAAAACATTTCTGAGGTCAGTTTTAACTAAGGAGTTGCTCTCTTCACACCAAAAATCCAAACAATGTGAAATCCCTTCCATCCCCATCACATGGGGAAAAAAAAAAAAAAAAAACATGCTCAGTTCAAAGTGCACAGAAACATAGGTAAGGAGGTGGGCCAAGTCCCAATAGTAGGCAGGAAAAGACATGACATTTTGAAGAGTATATGTAATGAGGACAGCAATTCTGGAACTCTAGCATTATAGGAATTGAACCTTACCAAGGCTTAGACTTTATGTGAATGAGGACTAGCTACTGATATTGAAATGTTGAGCAACTGACAGAAGAAAAAACTGAGGCTGTCTATAATTTCTACTTTCCATCATTAAATTGTTATTTAGTGAATTTAATTTAATATTTAAATTGTCACTTAATATATGCACATGGCAGGATGGGACACAGAAAAGGGTTAGAATTGAAAGAGGCAGTTCTGCCATACTCAAGCACAGAGCTCTTTCTCACAAGTTTTACCACAGTTTGAGGAAGGAAGAATTGAGAGTGAAAACTCCAGTCATACCTTTTTAGTAATAGCTGTTCTGTATTTAGACATAGGTTGAGTAAACTCATTTCATCCCATAGCTTCAATAACTCCAGATTAATATTTTATTGACTTTAATTCCTAAATGAAAAGACTTCAGGTACTATTAAAGGTAGCTCCCTGAAACTGGGTGACCCACTGGCAGTCATGATATTGCAGTATTCCCTACAGAAGGGACCTTCAAAGAGTGTATTCCTCTCTGTTGTGTCACATGTTCACTAGGAACACACACATACACACACACACGCACACGCACACACACACACAGCCAAGCAAAGTCAATATGGGATAAAAATTGAAATTGGTGTTCTAAAACCACCAATACTCAACTCCTGCCTCATGTGAGAGGAGGAACCAATGCCGTAATGTGTCAATCAGCCTCTGAGAAAAAGGGAATGAGAGCCAGCGCTAACCCTGAGGCTGGGAGCCTGGCCAACACGCAGTACTCAGGACATGGTGGGGCAGCCAGTACTTCCTGACACACTCACCAATGCTGTTTCCTTTACGTTAGCTTGTTATTCACTGTGGGCCCCAAGACTCTCTTACTCTGGGTATTTGTCATTAGCCAACCACTCTTCATTCTTCACTCCATCACAGAACTGTTTTTTTCCTCTGCGGACTAGGGGCCCATTCTCTCCTGCCCTTTCATATTTTGGATTCTGAGCATTTCCCCGATTTCCTGAGGCCATATGAAATTTTAATCACATGTTTCACCTACCACATGGAACTCAACAAAATTGACCTGGGTATCATTGAATGTGAAGTTGAATTATTACTGAAGATGCTAATGTGACTTCAAGGAACCAGGCCATCCCTAAGACTCCAATAATCTTGCGGTGGTCTAGAGTGGTAGATGTCAATCAGGGATGATTTTGTCCCCCAGGGAGCATTTGGAAATCTCTAAAAACAATTTTTTTTTTTTTGAGGGCAGTGTCACTGGCCCCCACATGCGGGACCTGAACCGGGGCCGCCGGCTTTCCAAGCCAGCGCCCAACCACCATGCCACTCAGCCGGCCCTCTAAAGACATTTTTGATTGTCACAACTCAGGGAGTAGAGGGATGTTATTGACATTCAGTGGGTTGAGACCAAGGATGCGGCTCTACAGAGGACAATCTCTCACAACAAAGAATTATATGATTCAAAATGTTAATACTGTCATGGCTGAGAAACCCTGGTCCATAATCTAGACTGGAGGTCTGTGTTGTCAAAATAATCCACACCCACATTCTAGTATCCTATCTCCAAGTTTTGATGGAAAGATCAACCTAAATATAAAACACAGCTAATTACAATAAGAATGCTTTGGCAGTCTTCACTAGGAGGGTATTTATTTATATCTTTTTAAACAATCAGATCTGGAGTTAGGCATTCCCAAAAAGAACAGTTATCAGGATTGAATCAGCTACCTCAATTCTTTCCTCATGTTAGAAAAATAGGACACATGCTCATGATTCTTGGCTTTAGGAAGAGCTGCTGTCACTGGGTTGGCAAATACAAGTGTCCAATGTTTCTCTTCAGCCCTAGTAGGTACACAAGGAAATAACATAGTTGTTGATTCTCAATTATGATTACACAATGGGAATCTTCCTCATGGAATTACATATGAAGCCCAACCTTCCACACAGTCTGGGTTAAGTGGCTGTGTCTCTACCACACCTATGAGCCATGGGAAAGGCCGTGAGTATGTAAGAACCGAGGGTTAGGAAATGGGGCTTCTTAAATACCCACCTTTTCTGCAAATATACTAACAATGAGAAAGGTACACTAGAGGCTAGAAGTGATTATCTCACTTAGATATACACCTGTATTTTGTTACCAAAACAATCCTAATTTATTACCAAGACTTTACCAAGAGAGAAAAGATTCAAACATTTAAAGAATAGATTATAAGGGCTACGTGTTGATTCATCACCTTTCCCAGACAGGTCCTCAGAGAGCACATATTTTTAGCAAATGAATTGATTTTTGTTGAGTCGTCTGCCCTAGTGTCATTAGTATTTACAGAGCATCTGGGTGCGCGTATATAAATGCTTCCCCAGTGCATTTATAGTTGGCCAGGGTGTTGCAACCTTGGTCTTCTGTTAGCCGATAAAATACACTTTTCTTATAAAAGAAGTACTTCAACAGTCAGATCACATTACTTACCAGTCCTTTTTACTCTCCATTACAATTGGGTATGCTACAAATGATTCATGAGGAAAAACCACATATTTATGCAGGCAGCCAGCGGCTTGTGGGGTAGGGTTTAAGGCAAGCAAGGAATTTCGTGTGGAAATCAATTCTTTGCGGAAGTCAATGTATTATGGACATTCAAGCAAGAGAAATTCCAGAGTGAAATTAACTGCGCAAGTAAGCCAGCTCCTTGAGGTGTGCATCTATAGTCACTAGAAAAAAAGTGAGTTAACCCTTCAGGCAGCTCTTAAATATACATTAGCTATTGAGTGGGAAGAGCTAGAGAGCTGAAATTGGGCCTTTAAACACAGAATTCCTTACAAAATTGATTCACAAACCAGAACAAATTCCTCTCAAATGAAATGGGGGTTTCCAAAGGGTTCATCTTAAGGGTTTTTCTGCTGGAATATCCTAAAAAAGAGTCTGGTCTTTGGAAATGTTCAACACCACCAACAACATGGGATTCTCTGCAGCTCTGGAAGTGAACAGGCCCTTGCTGTTTGAGAGCAAAGACTTTCCAGCTTGAGGTTGACATAGGTTATATCTACTGCAGAGATGGTGTATCTGGACAGGTAACAAGGAATCCCCATAAAAGGAGTCAGACGCAGATGCTGAGTTGCTAAAGGATGTTAGCCTGGAAATGGAGTGCTCTAAGAACTACAGGTGATGCGTGAAGAACCACCACCCATCTGCTTTTGGAAAGCACAGCAAAGACCTATCTGAGGAGTATACAAAGAAATACCACAAGTCCTCTGGAGACTCAAACAGAAATATGATGCTTGAATCCTCACTAGCAAAAAGGCACAAAGCTCGGGTTTTTTCTTCTCCCTGGACTTGACTCAGCTATAGCCTGGGCAGAGAACCAGACAGATCACTTGTGGCTATAAAACTAAAACGTAATATCACATTTGAAATCCCCTTGTATCATGCAGGGTTGAAGGTGAGTGAACTGTAAAGATGGCTGACTGAAAGCCAAGGTAAATTCTGTGCGCTGTAGCTACACGTTTGGCCCGAGGCTTTGGGTCAGGGTAATTAATGAATCATATATGACCACAGATCACTGCAGAGACTTAAGGATCAACTGTGTTTCTTCACTACCTGCTTGCCAAGCCAAAGATTTCAAGGCCAGATTCATGTAAGTGAGACAGAGAAAGTTTAGGCTTTCAAGGTTGGTTACCCAGGAACAAGAATTGTGTCGTCTTCTTCAAGCCTAAATAAGGGCTCTAATTTAATTAATAGCATTGTCCCAATGTCAATTTCTTGATTTTGCTATTGGTCCATGGAGATGGCATGGTTACATTATGATTGGGGGAAACTGGTTGACAGTTACACAGGAATGCTGTTATATTTTTGCAACGTCTTCTGAGTCTAAAATTATTTCAAAATTGGAAGTTTAAAAAAGAAAAATTTTAATTAATTACAGTAATACAGTGGATTTTTAAAAATATTTTGCAGACTGCAAGAAAATTGAAAAGGGGGTCAAAATAACTGAGCACATGCAAGGCTTGACTACATTCCCATAAGGGGTAGTTTGAAAATTGAAAAAGGGGTCAAAATAACACACATGCAAGCCTTGATTATATTCCCATAAGGGGTAGTTTGACACTAAACCTTTCACATAGAAGGACAAAAGAGCCACCACCCATGAATCAGCTCCTCAGAATAAGAAATGTCTCTCTCGTAGATCAGAACAACCCTAGGAAGGGGGAAGGTTGTGGTAGAAACCACATCTCTTTCTGTTCCACATATTACACACACACACACACACACACACACACACACACACTCGCACATGCATACCACATATATCATTGTTATTGTAGCCTCTGTATTATCACTTTGGAATAAAGGTGTATTTCTAAAATATATCTGTCAAAGTATTCTGTGTATTGTCCACATAGGACACATTTAATAAATACTAGCATACTGTTTGCTCAATAAAGAAATGACCTTCATTTGCCCTAAGGGTCAAGAGCAGTTTCTAACTTTTAGGTTTTGCCACATATGCCCAGTTATCACCTATATCCTTAGTAATAGCACATTCCAGATATTAAAATTCAAAAGAGACAGCACAGAACAGTAGTGGCACAGCTTAAATGAGACTTAACACTGAGAGATGAGTCCCACAGGATTTAAATGCTGCCACAGGTGAAATATCTTATTTTCCAGCCATCGATATGATTGTCGGATCTTGGAATCTATTCTGTACTTTTCTCTTTCTTCCCCTCATTCTTTGATATGGAAATATACCTACATCCATCCATTCATTATATTCAACTAATTTGTATTGAGAAATGATTATGTTTCAGACATCATGTTGGGGTCTAAAAGCTAATAAGCTAATGAAAAGAGAAACACAGAATTTTAAAGTCATCAAAGAAAATGTCAGGAATACTGAAACTTCACTCAAAACATGTTCACTTTACTTTTGAAATAATTTTGTAAAACAGATATAAGAGGAAGAAAGTAAACACATAGAAATGGAAGGCATCTACCAGGGAAGAGCTTGTGTTGGACTCAGTTTTTTAATTGCTGACTGAGCATTGTTTCACATGTCAGCCTGTAAAGATGGCCCTCTGGCTCTCTGCACCTATGACCTATAGCCAGCTCAATTCTTCTGGTTGACGAATGGCCAAGACACCTGCCCAGGAGACCATGTGTTATCCAGTGAAGTAAAGTCAAGTGGAAAGCGCCGCTGGCATTCAATTCCGGATTTGGATCCATTCCAGCCTCATGTAGGAAGATGAGCTGGGCAGTCCTGAGGGCCTACTTTCCTCTAGGTATTTCAGTGCGGTCAAGATTATATTACCGAAGAAAGTATGCAGAAACATAGTTCTTTAGGCCCCAAAGCTTACTGCATTGCTGCCCAACAAGCCTGGTCATCACCAAGTTAAATGCCACTCTTGTTGTGCTGGGTCTAGAGTCTGGTTTCCTTCAATCCACACAGTTCTGCCTCCTTTCTCACTGGCCTATTAGCTGTCCCCATTAGGTACCTAAAATGGTGTGTAAATGCTGCGCTTGGAAAAAACGTAATTAAGAGTCTGGAGGAAGGCTGAGGAGATAACCATGACTTTTATTAGGTGTTATTCAGCTGAAAGTAATTAAAAACAGATGATCAGAGAGAGAGAGACAGAGATGTTCATTCTCTTGATGCCTCAGAAAGGTGATGTGATTGTTGTGATACAGTAGATGCTCAGAGGAGTGTCCTGGAAGGAGTAGGATATCCATGGTGAAGATTTGATAGGTAATTAATGTTGGAATCAAGATAAAAATAAGCGCCACAGAGATAGCTCGGGAATATATTTTATTTTGTTTTGTTTTTGTTTTTTTTGTTTTTTGTTTTTTGTTTTTTTTAGGGCAGTGTCACTGGCTCTCATATATGGGACCGAACCGGGGCCGCTGGCTTCCCAAGCCAGCACTTAACCATTGCGCCACTTGGCCGGCCCCTCGGAAATATATTTCAGATGGCATTAATTTAAGTGACTGGGAAAGAAACAACATCTACTTTGTTTTGTTCCACATAGATATTGTGTCAAAGAGCATTCATGGGAATTCTGAAAGGATTGCATTTATCCTAACACAAAGTCATAATGTAGTTTCTCAATACCAATGTGCAGCAAATAAACATCTTATTCCATCCCACTGGTGCTGCCCTCCAAACAACTTTTGGAGTGAACTGTATGCCTTCTTAGCTCTGACCCTCCTGGTGAAGATCTTACCTCTACAACATTGGTGGGATTGCGGATATAGATACCAGATGGTGTCAATTGTTCAGGACTGGAGAGCCCCTCGGCGCCAGAAACACTGATGATCACGTTGTTTCTTATTATATTTCCCTGTTCTGACCAGTCTATTTTAAGGAAAGATAAATCAAGCCCAAGGGATTCACAAACATAATTAAAATGTATACAACTTGACACTCTTATTTCTACTAATAGACATTATAGTTCACATAATGCATATGTATGTATATAGACATATATATATATATGATATATATATATGTATATATATATAAAACATTTGGTATGTTCAACAAATTTAAGATATTTAACATTCTTCCATCAAGCCTGTCTATAAACTATATGACAACTTAAATGGACTGTAATAGATTTAAAACCAAGTTACATATTTACCATTTGTTTTTCCAGGAATAGTCTCCCAAGGAATATATCTTGTCTCTATGTATGTACCTGAGAACAAAAGATCATGTTACTTCAGCATATTTCATGCCACCCAGGAAAATGAGGGACACTGCTACACTATTTCTTCTTTGAGATTTGGCTTGTTTTGATTTTGCTTTTGTGTTTTTATCTGTGAACCAAAGAGATACATATCATATGGACTTTTTAGTTCTAGAGTATCCTGGATCAGAAGTTCATTTTAAATAAATAAATTTTTAAAAAGAACAAAAGACCTGGAATGTCCTGGAATTACAGGCTGGACAGGACCTGGGACACTCACACCCAAGCCACTGAGGTTTGGAATAGAAGAGAATAAAAGAAAATTGGCCATGCTACAGAGAGAGATTAGCCACTTACGTGGCATCAATGGATAGCAGCCCCACAGACCCCTAGCCCCACAGACCACTCTTTCTAGGTCATTAGGTATCTGGGCTTCCCATGTCATTTCATGAGTCTGGATTTGCAAACTTGTTTTGCATGAGTTGAGTACTTTATCTATAATGCACTATTAAACAAACATTCTAATTCCCTCACCTGCACTACAGTAAATGTCAAAAGCCACCGATTCACAATATCCAAGCACTAAAGGTAAAATTCCTCCTGCAGGTTTTCTTCCTTGCCTAGTTAATGTCTATTCTATATCATCATTTTTTCCTAAAATATTCTTAGGGTACTTTCCTGAGTTTCTGTTCTAGGTTTCAGCAAACTTCCCCTTATTCAGATAAAAAGAAGAATAAATGAAGTTAATCCTCCATCAGTTAGGCTGACTGCCCTGTAGCTGTCTTTTCCAATCAAAAGATTTTCCCATACCTGATCCCTTTTACTGTTCATAGCTCTTTGCCCTTCAGGGCTGGAATTTGTTTTAAAGCAAGTTTATATGATCCATATTTTCTCACTAAACAGTTTCCCTCTCAGGATTAAAACCTTTATAGCTTTTATCTTAACAGATTGTTCTTAAATGAAATATGTACATTTTTCCTTAATAATATCACAGAATTAATTTAAATATAAAATACTATTTAAAAATACAGTTATAATCATACTTTCAGTGAAAACCTCTGATCTGCTTTTTTATTCTGATATAACCAAAGACTCTTTGTTTATTAATTCATTCATTTCTTTCCATAAATATAGCTACAATGCACTAGTAAATGTGCTAAATGGTTAGGAAACAATATTCACATGAAATCTGGTGGTAAAAACAGACATTAATCAGATGAGCAGAAACATGATATATAATTTTAATCAATAAATGATTGGTGCTAAAGGAACTTAGAGCATCTTGCAGGAGGAGGGCAAGTAGTGTGAACAGAGGGGAAGAGCTTGTGCAAAGGTCTTGAGGCCGAAGAAAGTATGGTCTTCTGAAAGAATTAAAATAAAAGAGGTCAGTACAACTAGAGTAGAGAGGGAGAGAAAAAGAAGACAAATTTGTAGAGGTTAATAGAGGCAAAATCACTGAAGGAATCCTTTAAGCTAGGTAAAGCATTTTGGATTGCATTCTAAGGGCAATAAGAAACTCTTAGGGGCCAGCTGAGTGGCGCATTGGTTAAGAGCTGGCTTGGGACTCCAGCGGCCCCAGTTTGGATTCCCCATAGGAGGTCCAGTGACACTGCCCTCTACAGCTAACAATAGCTCCACCTGGAGCTGGGCTGCGAGCCCCGGTGATGGTGTAGGCTGCAGCCCCTGCTGCAGTGGGCTGCCATAGGCTACAGTGAGTGAGTGGACGGCAGCCAGTGTGAGCGGCTGGCAGCCAGCGTGAGCTGCCAATAACCGCGATGAGGATGAGCGACTATCCAGAGGCCGGCGACCGATCTGTCTCATCCAAGAAGAGCGCAATGATGATACCAACATGGGCCAGTGAAGCAACGTCCTTCACAACTAGACTGAAGAACAAAAAGACAGCAACTTGTCTGTTCCCCTTCCCCGATTCCCCAACGCTGTTCCCCTCCCCCAATTCCCCAATAAATCTTAAAAAAAAAAAAAAAAAAGAAGGAAACTCAAAGGGTTTTAAGGAGAGAAGTGATATGATGTAATTTGAGATGTTAAAGAATAACTTGGGGTTCTGCAAGGGGAATGAACTTAAAGAGAAAAAAAAAAGTGGATACAGGTGACCAGTTAGAAGAGTCTGAAATGTGGGCTTCTTCAGCAAGCCACAGGAGCAGCTAAGAACAGAATTGAAGATTTTTAACTCCTTGTCCAGCATCCAGGGCTGACACTCCATGAGACGGTACAAAGATATTTTATGTGACTTTGAAGTATTGTAAAACTCACTGACAGTAAAATTTAAAATCTCCCATTGTATATTTATGAACCTGAACTGAAATGTCACCTTTAGAAGATCAGTTTTCTATTGTAAAGCTTAGTTAGCCAACCACTGCTAGCTGAATTTACATTTAGAATTTTTAGCTATGGCTTATTTCTAATGAGCAAAGGCTACAGTTTTTATAAATTGGAAATTTAAATTTGGGGACAATACGTTTTCAAAAAACTATGAGTGTTACTCTATAAGAATATTCAAATTAGACAAGCTCATTTCACTTACCCACCAGCAGTGCATGGCCTAAAATATTGTAGAACACATTACTGACCACCTTCAGGCCCAGGGTCCTGGACATGCTGAGGCCTCGACTGAAGGAGCCCCACACTGCACAGCCCTGTATGTAGGAACCTGAATTGGAAAAAAATAAGGTAAAAATTAGAAGGGAATCTTGAAGGCTTCTTCAATTCTGTTAATCACCTCCAAAGCAAGCTACAATCAGAACATTCTCCCACACAATAATGAAACTACGGAAATGAGGAGTTAGAAGCAGAAAACAAATTTAAAAAAAAAAGGGGGGGGAGGGGTAACTCAGGCAAATGCACTTTAAAGATACCAAAGATAAGCAGAATAGAATCCAAGAGCCAAGGTTTGAAAAAGGAAAACTTCTGAGAAAGAGACAGTCTGACCAAACCACAAAAGACTGCATGGCTGTCAAGATTTCCCGACTGGCCACCATCTTGGTACTAACTCTCATCACAATATGGTGGAGAGCTGCCAGCGAGAAGTTAAGGACCACATGAAGAGTGCTGTGTATGGACCAACCCTGATCTTTGAAAACTGCATCTGGCACGAGGAGATGCAGTCATTATTTCTTGAGCTATGAAGTAATATTTTTAACTTGCTAGGCAACAATATTTAACTTGTTGGCCCAAGATGGCTAGAGATTCTCTCCTTTTTCTAATTAAATTTATTTGGGTATCATTGGGGAATAACATTATATTATTTTCAAGTGTCCAGGATTATAATTTAATATAAGCCAAGCCAGAGGTTGACGTAAGGATCACAACTCTCTCACATTCGCATATGATGGGTTTAGGAAGCTGAAGAGAATACACTCTATACTATGGTAAAAGGAACTGTCACTTAGGAAAACCATCACATTGGCTCCATGGGCATATTTTATGACACACACACCCCCAAAAAAAATCAATTTATGTGTACCTGGCTCAACAATGAATAAATACTTACTGGGGATCAACTATATATTTCAGGAACTGTGCATTGTGCTAGAGATATAAAGAGGAATAAACTTAAGTAAATTCTGCACTGTGTAACTTCATTCTGATGGACGAAACACATTAAAATAACAAAAAAAATTATTATTTGGATAATTAAATAATAAATCCTGAAAAATAAGTTTTGTATTATTTCCAGGTAGTGAGCAATATTATACTGATGTCAAATATTTGAAGTATCTAGAAAAATTACTTTGGTTTATAGAATAATTTGACTTTTAAATTGGGACTATCCAGAAAATTCTCAACTATAATGTCTCATGGATTCAGGGTCTCCACATTCCCCTTGCTCTCAGCTCCCCTAGTACCAGATGCTCTCACATCACTCACCAATAAGGTAACACATCCATACCCACTTATGTAGAAAACACTGCCTGCTGCACACTTGTTCTGACTCTAGATCTCCACCAGTGCCCTGCCTATCAGGATACCCCTGCCCATCTGAACAATCCAATAAGTAGTGACATATTCATAAAGCTATTATGGGTTAAGTTCAGGAACTGGTCAACTTTTAAAAATGGTGTGCAAGTGAAGATTCTAACTAGCTCTAGTGTCTGGGGGCAATTGGCCACTGGGTCACAAGGGCATTCAGAGCATGAAACAAAAGATCTTTGGCAAGCATGCCAGAAGTTTCTAACCTCTGGGTTAATATGCTGTCCCCTCCTAGGAAACACATTTGCATTTTAACAGATTTCCAGGGGATAATGTATTCACTTAGTGGTTTTCAAACTTTTTTTTAAGCACTGAACCTATTCTCAAATAAAACCTAATATATAAAAATAAGTAAAACTGCAGCTACCCTGAGGCAGAAGTTAGAGAAGGCAGACTAAGTAAATTTTTGAGCAAGGGAGGGCTTTGATTTTGTTTCATTGATAATACATATGTGACTGCTATCCTCATTTATACTGGAGCTGGTTTCCCATGTCAAATATTCTGCAACATATCAAAATAAAACAGAGAGAAGGGCACAAAGATACTGATTGTCCTAATGTATTATCATTTCCAAGTTAGGATCCATCCCCCTAAATGAATGCCATAAATAAATAAATAAATAAATAAATAAATAAATAAATAAATAAATAAAGTGAAAGAGATCTGGAAATTAGCATAAACAGACATTCTTGGCATGCAGATAATTTGAAATGAGATAAAAATGTTGCAGTTGGCTAGCCTTCAATGACTTCAAAGATTACTTTGTCATTACCTGTTGAAATCCTAGCATTTCTCAAGGCCCACCTGAACCACCAAGTATGTATGCTCTGATGTCCTTTGTGGGGCACCACCCCCAGGGCACCTCCCTTTGTAAGGAAGGAAAAACTTGAATGTGTGGGTGTTGGAGGTGTTGAGGGATCTGTCTTCATTAATTAGCATCTCTACCCCAATTCCCTGACTGTGCATGTCAACTTCTGGCATCAGATGCTCCTATGACTCTCCAACTTGTTTCAGAACCTTTATCAGTACAAGTTGTCATATTTTTCTTTTCTGATTTTAATCTTATTTTTCACCTAGTTGTTCCCATGTGCATTTGTTATTTCCTGTTCCTTCTCTGTCTCTTCAGTTCTGGCCAAGATCTGCATACTCTGCTTAGTCTACGTTTCCAGGAAAAATACCTGGTTCTCAGCCCATTCTCTCCCATTCTTTCAAGGAGAAGATTCCTTTGAGTGAGGACAACTTCACATAGAATTGCTCTCTGCTGTGCTGGACTTCCATTGTATTGATTATTTATACTATTCAATGTCAATGTGTCTATAGTCGCAAGCTAATAAATAGTAGAGGCAGGATTTACAACATGGATTCATGCAATTCACATCTGTTGTACCTATATTAATGTCTCTCAAAGTATACTCCTTGGACCATTTATTCTAGAATAATAAGCCCTGCTTGTTAAAAATTCAGATCCTTAAACCCACCTTAAACCAGAATTTGTCTTGGCAGGGCCCATAGCCCTGAATTTTAATAAGCTCCTGAAGTGATTCTTTTAGGCATACTAAAGTTTAGGAACCATAGATCTAGATTATAATTATCCATCTTTGAAACCCTCCACACCCCACATATCACTCTCATGACCCCTGGCATGCAATGTCTTGAACACGTGAGAAAGAAACATGAAAAGTCATAGGCATGGACCCCCTTACCTCTCATAGTGCCCACCATAGTCAGGGAGCTCAGATGCTTGTGGAAGGCTTGCCCCAAGTCCCGGAACTGCACTCCCTTCAACTGGACCTGGCTGGGCTCCTCTGGGAAGGACTGAACAATGACTCTGGCACCCAGGTCCCTGGATCCCAGCATCTTCTCACTCTTAGAATACAAACAGTGCTGCAAATTACCTGAAACACAGAATGAAGTCAGCAGACCTGAAGCATGTAGACATGCTTCTAGACACATCTCCCCTTTTGAAAGTCACTGTCGGCCCAAAAGACAAAGCACTAGTATTTATTTCATTTAATAATCGTACTTCCCTTTTACCTTGATTCTCCTTTTCAGGTTATGAATTAAAATATCTGATAACTAAGATATGATGTTGCCTTTGTTATTTTCAGAAGCCTCCCAAATCAATCACCTTAATTACTGTCACAAAGAGGCCTGACCATATCCTACAAACCTAACCAAAATAGATGCGTATTTTAATCCAAAAAAATCCCCTGGAGGGAGTGTGCAATAAAATGACCTTTTTGTAGTTGATACTTGTAGGGAAGAGATGTGAGTGTTGAATGTAATCACAGCTCTTCTTAGTTTTAAGCTATCCAGTGGGCTTCCCCTTTCCTTTGCTGCTATATAGTTTGGGGACTTAACAAAACTGCCACTGCAAAATGGCAAAGAGTTCCAGAGAAGTAACTGAGCAGCCCCTGCACCAACACCTCCTTCCAAGGCATTCCCCTAGAGAGGACAGCAAATGCTATGAACCTAGTACACAGTTACCATTGCTGGAACGTTGCTGCTTCAGGGCCCAACACACCTTCTGTTGACATGTGGCATGTAAGTGGTGTGAACTAAGAAATCATCTCCTGAATTGATTCTTTATTATCCATAACAAACCAGAAGAGAAGTGTCATGAATACAAAATGATATACCATTCCACAGTAAATAATCTGTAGTATATTAGAGTCCAGTCATTTGCTAACACCCAGAAAATGAATATATAAGAGGTGAATTAAAGAGGCATTGTATAGGTTTATGCTTTATCACAATTTTGATTAATGATGTCAGTGATCCATAACATTTTCAAGTGGCCAGGCCTTGTAGTATTGTATTTAGTTACCTCATTCCCACATTTCTGCCTCACTCAAAGAGGTGAGTGACATGTTTTTAGTGAAGGTGTGAATTCTGTTTTATTTTGAGAATTTTGTAGTGACGTTTAAGAGTTGCACAGAAATCAGGGATTCTTTTTCCATGGGAGCGAACAGCTTTATAATGGCCCAGAACCAGATGCATGGTGTCACTGGCGGCATAATCAAATGCAGTGTTTTACACAACTTGATCTGAGGATCCCTATATGAGAAATCCCAAAAGTGTTTGAATAGAATTCAGATCTCAGTTCAGCAGAATTGTTAATGTTGGCAGTCACTGGATTATAACCCACTGTAGCCAAACATTTTTCAGAATGACACATTTGTGAGCTAGATGACTGAGGTGGGGTCAGGTCCCCTTTCCCCATCCATATCCCAACATTATACCCATTTATACCCATATGTGTCTGCATAGAGAGAGATTACTCAAATCTTTAACTCCATCCTTGACGTTTCTTCCAGGCTCCGGACACTACCAGACATTTCTACTCTGGCATCTAGCATCTCAGTCTCGACATGTACAAAATTAAACTAATGATCTCTACCCTCCCACTCCAAAGTCTGTTCCTCTTCCCATCTCAATAAATAGCCTCATCATCCATCCAGAGCTCATGCCTGGGAGTCATCCCTGACACCCACACCATCCTGGACCAAAGTTGACAAATGATGTCTTCACAACATGTGAAAGCCTCATAATCTACAGCCTGAGAAACCAAAACATAACCTACTAAACTAACCATCCCTGAAATAGATGTTTAATAGGCACATCAGTGTGATTCAGTGCCTGTTATTCCTCTAGAAGATAAATTGACTTTTTCAACCACTTACTTAAAGTATGTGATAGTTCACTCAGAAAACAAACTCTAGAAGTGGGGGCAGGGAGGAAAGAGGCCTACAAATCCAATCAGTAAGAATGTGCTGCTGCCTGTGATCATGATCCTGGCATTAACCAGTTCTCCTGAGAATGTTAGAAGGGGACAGGAATCAGAGTTAAGGCTTCGTTATAACCTCTAACCTGAAAATTTAATTCAACTCTCCAGATTTAATTATTGAACAGGAACTTTTTCTCCCAAAGAAATAATTAAATTCTCAAGTGGATACTTTTGTTTGCCTGTTTCACATGGTAGTTGAGGGCAGGAGATGAAATAACAACTTATCAAGAGCATTCTGAAAACTATAGAATACTATGGATATGCAAAGGTTAAGGGTTTATTCTATTCTGGAAGAAGTCAACAATGCCACAGATCATTTGAAAGTGAGAACACTCTTTTTCATTCATTGGACTTTCCAACAAAATATTTCTCTACCTTCTGAAGCATAAGGCCCCTGGCATGAGGCAAGGAGCTTTGTCCTCTCATTAGTGAGATTTCCTCGGATAATAATATTCCTGCTCAGCAGGGCCACTGTGACCTTTAAAATAGGGTGCTCTCCAGCCACCTTATTTTCTGTGAAGTTGTGAGAATATCTGAAAAACAGGGAAAGAAAAAAGCCATCTGTAGATACCACTCTGAATATTATTAGGAACAGAAAGCCACCAGATTCATATAATTCTCTATTTTGTGGTCTATTTCTTTAGAAACTCAACTACAGAAGAGTGAAGTATGGGCACGTCTATGTGAAAATTGGAAACTATATACTGACTATTGTACTGACACCCTACTATAAGATGGGAATTCTAGAATCTTACAGAAGAAACTCATTTAAGAAGTATAACTCTTCAAAACATTTCATGCTTGGTCATTTTCTTGTCAACTTAATTAAAAATATGTAATGGAAAGATAAACCAAAGTCCAGACACCAACACAGTTAAGATGTAATCTTCTTGCATCTAAATGGAGCCAAGTTGTCCGTCAGTTACCTCAAGGGTGCTCTCAGATGGAGGTCGGCATTGTGCACAGTTTCCACCATGACAATCTCTTCCATGGGCTTGGCACCTTCAACACCTATTCCACTGATGATGACAACTTCATCCCCAGAGTGCCAGTCCACGGCATCTTCCAGAGCCAATACTGTGTCATGGGCATAGGCAGCTGCTCGAAGATGGGTGACAATTACTTCTGGTAGTGAACCTAAAGCAACCAGAAGAAAATTTCTTTTTAGACACTTTAACAGTTAATACAAATGTGGTATTATTTAGCCAATGAATCCTGTGGAAGAAGAACCAAAGAAAGCAAGCTTCAGGCTCAATGAATATCAATGCCTTCATTTGGGGGGGGGGGGTATTGTTTTGTGAGTTTTTTTTGTTTGTCACATGGTAGCAATAAAAGTAACCCAGGATTGACAGTGGCATGGTGCAAAAACACAGGAATTGAAGTTAGACTAAATTTACAATTGAATTTCAGCATTACTACATTCTAATGTTCTTTTGGGTATCATGCTCAAAAGTGGGCTTAAGTTTCCTCAGTTACAAAGCAGAAGTAGCAAGGCCTTCTCCCATGGGGTTTTAGAAATTAAATAATATCTATGAAACATGTAGTTTGGACCTTGTCATATAATAGACCGTCAATATTTTAGTCTTTTTTCTTCCTTCCTTACATCTCTTTGTGTTTTGAGTATATAATTTTACCCCCTCTTTCTTATTCCAAATAAAAAGATACATAGCTGTTAGCATCTCTGATATCGACATACATAATGAATTTTTAATCTGAAGACTTCAACTTATTTACACTGTTAGTAGAGTACAAAATGAAAATTATCTCAGATGGTTGTCCTGAATTATGGTGTATTAAACAATCTTTTCAAAATCTACAACTGGGTGTACCCAACATAGAATTGCTATGCAAAGTTGCAGAGTAACTTGTGTCTCAAGATATCTTGATTTGTATTAGGCTCCAAAGCATCTATCTGATCCTCCCATACAGGATGCTACTCCTTCACTATCAAATTTTCAAGAAGGTAGTCTGTCTCGCCGTTTTCTCTGTCTGGTCTTTTGCAGCTATGGTCAAGGCAAAGATTTTTTTCAAGGAATTATCTGAAGCAATACTTCAGAAAACACATCGCTTACTCCCAACTCCTTCTTCTTTCCTCAGTACATTTCCTTCTTCCTTTGCAATAGATCATAATTTACCTTTAGCCCACAGCAACTTACTGTCCTCCCTTGTTGCACTAAAGTAAAGTAATAATACGTGAATCTCTAACTACAGAGGTGGCCAGCAATAAATCATTTTCAAATTATTTTAAACTTTCCTCTTTATCTGTCTGTGTGTGCAGGCACTTGTACCAATAATGTTGTTCTAGGCTTAGAAAGGTCTCTGGGTTAATGATGTAATTTCTGAAGTTTACTTGGGCAATAATTTTATCTCAAAAAACACTTACAGAGTTCAACATTTCTAATTATAGGGCAGGTAAAAATTAAGACATAAATCATCACAAACGAAAATAATTTTAATTTTATTCCTTGTTTGTATGTTTTAACCTTTGGGAACAACAAAATGAAATAAAGTTTCTTTATATATATATATATATATATATATATATATATATATATATATATGAATTTCTGTGTTTGGTTTTTGAATGTCTGTACAGAAAAACCTCTATTGAGCATAGAAAACATTTATCAAAAGCAAAATTCATTAAACACCATGATCAATTATTCACAATATTCAGTCAATATGTAACAAACACCTACTATGCACCTATCAAAATGCAAGCTACTCATGGCACAACCAAGAGTAGGGACAACAAAAATATTTCCCAACTAGTCATTTTTATACATAATAGTCAAGTCAAAATGAAAGAAAAAAAATCACAGAGATCCTTTGAAGTGCATTTTTAATTATTAACATAAACTTATGTCCTTTCAAATGTTGACAGAGCCTCTATAAAGCAATAAAATTATCTCATAATTTATTCACTCTCCTTGCAAAAATATTACCTCTATGTATATGACTAAAACATCAAACCTGGATGTTTCAGGAGTGTCAGCCTTATTTTCCAGCTATGTAGTAGATATTGACATTTGGATTAGTTACTAGCATCTCAAATTCGAGAATATTGAAATAATTATGATAATCACTAGAGCTAGAGTCTCTTCAGACAACATTTATTCTTCTGGTCATTCTGCATTGTTCTTGGTTTCAAACTTTGCTAAGTTATTTTAATTATATCCCTTCTTTGTCCCTTAACCTACAGGATCCACCTATAGTACTCCGTAACAAAGCCCCAAATTCTCTTGACTTTTAAGATTCCCCATAATCTGACTCTACTCTATGGTGTCAGATTCCTTAATAACCTCTCCATTCCAGGAAGCCCAGTCTCCTTCCCTCTTCTCATTTAGCAGGTTCATTCCTACCGCTATCCTTTCACCCAATCTGTGGCTTGACCTGTGGGCCCAGCTTTCTTCCCCTCCCTATTCTTCCAAAACACATCTCAGGCCACACCTCTCCTGGATTCCAGAGAGCACTTCAGCCCATCCTGATGTCCACCTCCTCCTATAGACATTATAGTGCTGTGAGGTCTTACTTGAGCAAAATATATGTATACATCTGGGTGTTAGGCCTGCCCAAGCCTGTCTGACTAGTTTATGGGCCATTTGTGTAAATTGCCAACCACAGAAATGGAAAAACTTACACAAAGGAGCAGCTGGGGGGAAAAGGAGATAACAGAGACACCACGGCATCTGTCCCATATGGGGGCCTTCCCCCCTGACCACATGGACCTGAACCTGAAGAAAGAACCTGAAGGAATTCTCCAGATGGCTTTTATACCTGATGCTCCTCTGCTGGGATTCTCTCATCGACTCACTCTGCCTCATTCTTCAGAATGATATTTAACTTGATTCCCTAGAAAAGCCTCTGAGACCTCCTAACTGGGTCAAACCCCGTATCATATAATCCGTCACATCACCATGTTCCTTTCCAGCACTTAACACATTGCACTTTGACCTCTGTTACTGTAATTCTCTGTTTGTCTCCCCTATTAAACATGACAGGAGTTATACCTATATTTGCTCACCGTGATGGCACCAATGCCTGTCACAGTGTCTAGCATATAACAGGTGGTCAATAAATATGTATTGAATGCAGAACATCAAAACTGAGTCATGGAGAAATAAGGACCCCAAACTTTTGGTGTCCAAGTGATCAGGTAGGAACCCTGAGTGTCAGAGAGATGAAGCCACCACATTTCATCACAGAGCACAGCACACTGCTGCGCCTCGGGGATTGACAGCCTAGAAAGCAATGAAAGCCTGCACCCTTGGTACCTGTGTATTCAGTTCTCTCATATCAGGTGTCAGCAGTTGGAGCTGGGATGAGGCAACACCCAGCACCTTCCTAAATGGAGGACAATGACCAACAAAGACAAAATAAGAGGAAAAGTGCATGAAAAATGCCTCATGGTAACTGTAGCAGACAGACTGGAAAATGAACTCACACAAAATTTGTCGTGAGACCACATACACATATAACAAGCAGCCAGGAATGTTGAAAAGGGCTGGAGGTTCTGTGAGAGTTGGGGGAGGCAGGCAGTAAATTTTTTTTTTGATCATTACTGAAATATCCACAGGCTGAGCAGGCTCAGAGAGGCCTGGAGAGATTTGAGTTATATAACCTATAGTCAGTATCTATATTTCATTCCTAAATTATTCTGTAAGCATTGCAGTGCATATGTCTTATCTCCCCCAACTCTGCACTCAGCACTTTGAATACAGGGCCACTGCCTCACCTTTCCTTTATTTATGCCACAATTCCTAGCACAGTCCTAAGCTCATGATTAGCATTTAACTCACAGGGATTTAAATTAATTTTAAATTAACTATTTTGAATACCACCTTCTGGACATTCACTTGCAAACCCCCATCAGATATATAATAAAACTGGTATATAATATCTAATATGTAAAAAGCACCCCTCAAAAAAAAAACCCACAAACATTTATTAAGAACTTAGAATAAATATAACCTATGCTAAGTAGTTTCACTCTGAAGCAAGAACTGTTTTTGTGGTCTTTTAATAGTTTGTACAGATTAGGAAGTTAAAATACTTCAAGGACAACATTACACAGCAATGAGATGTCAGCACCCAGTTCTGAAACTGTCTTTTCTGAATTCAGAACCAAAGAACTGTACACAGAATGGAATCACTGACCTCTGGAAATTAAACTGTAAATTAACTGTACCAAATTATTTTTGATGCTCAAAAAATTCTATTCCTTACTTTAGGCTATTTAAATGCCACAGGAGGTGGACCAACTGACTGCTCTGATAAAGAAAGCACTGCATGCATTTCAATCATGAGTCATTTTACTTCACAGAACTCCTAAAAAGCCGAGTTTGGGCAGCTGCCTTTCTTTCCCTACCACAAGTCAAAAAAACATAAAAATACAGTTTAAAAAGCTCAATAATTTATGAATATACTTCAATGAAAAAGGTTTATGCTCTTAATTTGTAATTTAATATAATGTTTAACCACTTTGGGCTTTCAATGTTGACCTGTTAACCAACAAATGATTCATTTACTCCCACTAATGACTTCTGCTCATAATTGTATTTCCTACAAATTATTGTTTAAGCATTTCAATGTCATTCATCCATAATTACACAATCCCAGAGAACCTTCTTACCAAATGGGCATGGAAAGAAAATAATCTTTGTGGGTTAACACACTTTAAAATAACTAGTTGTCCTATGTTTATTTTGTTGGACCTCAATCGTCATTCCAAGTGAAGAACTGCCAAATCATTTAGGGGAGAGAGCGGGAGGGGGGAAAGGGAGAGGGAGTGAAGGAGAGAGGGAGAGAGAGAGAACAGCATTTCATTAAAATAATGTCTACATAAGAATAGAAGTATAAAGGAATTCACAAAAAACTAGAAATATTTTTCTCAAATATATGCAAATTATTTCTCCATTATTTCTGCATGCAGATTCACCACTATTCAAAGCAAACCAATGAAATTATCTTTTCTTCTGTGTAAGTGATTATCTGCCAAGCCCTAGGATGACAGACATAAAGGGAACAGAGTTCTTGTCTTGCAGGTCCATGACCGTAGAGGAAATAGATGCAGGTCACAGATGTACCATGTGAAGCATTAAGATAGAGGGACACCGAGGTTCCACTGTTACACAGACATGGAACACTTCATTCATACAAAAGGAAGAGTTGTTTGCAGGAATGCTGCCCAGAAGAAGTGGTAACTGAACTGGGTCTTGAAAAATAATTCATGGTGGGCCAGGTGAAAAATCAGCAGAGTACTCGAAGCAAAGGCCACAAACAGTGTTCACAATGA
Source organism: Aselliscus stoliczkanus (assembly GCA_033961575.1). Lineage (NCBI taxonomy): Eukaryota > Metazoa > Chordata > Mammalia > Chiroptera > Hipposideridae > Aselliscus > Aselliscus stoliczkanus. Next base: position 69,315,302 of record CM066733.1, read on the forward strand.
TGTGGGGCAACATGACACATTCAAATAATTGCTACAATGTGCCATGGCCCAATTGTAAGTATGTGGACAGGATGGGGGCCTGATGAGAGTCGGTGAGGGTGCATCTGAAAAAGTGAGCAGGACCCAAAGGGTTCACGGCTCGCCCAAAGAACTTAGAGTTTATCGCAAATGTGATTTGGAAACCACCAAAGCAATATGTGAGGTGATAATTAAGAAATTGTACCATTGAAAGACTAGTGATATTTTTAAGCCCACGAGTACATATATCAAACTGAGGGGAGAGGGAGATAATCCTTAGTGAGAAACATATTGACTGCAGATTAGGGAGAATGAGAAAAAATCTGAGTCAAATCCTAAAATGAGCAAGAAACAGCAAGTGGGGGAAGAGGGGATTTAATGAGTTCTACCAACTAAATAGAGATCAGAGTGTCTGGAGCAAGACAAATGAGATGGCATGCTGTGACTGGGCAAAATAATTCAGGACCTTGTTGGCCTGTTTTAACAGGCTTAAATCTTATTCAAAATTTATGTTTTTAAAGGTCACCCTGGACATTGTGTGAAGAATAGATTGCAAGAAAGTGAATGAAAGTAAAAAGTCTAGGTAAAAGGCTACTGCAGTGTGTAGAGGGTTAATGCAGTAGTTCAGACAAGAAGTTTTGTAAGTCTGAATAAGAATTAAGTAGTGGATCCGCAGAGAAGTGTAAAATTCGAGATTTCTTTTGGAGAATCAAGAGGAATGTGCTTGGATGTAGAGGTAAGACAGAAAATGCCCATGATGACTCACAGGTCCATAGCTGAAGCAAGTTAGTAGATAAACAGAAATATTTGGGGAGGAAGATAACGAATACATTCAATAAATATTTACTGAGTACCTATTATGTGCCATGTGCTGTTTTAAGTATGGGACTTCATGAGTCAGCAAAACAGTGAAAAAAAAGAAAAAAGAAAAAATTGCTGCCTACCTGTAGTTTATATTGAATGGCATTCAGCTTTAAACCTAGTAAGCTTAAGATGACAATTTTAAACAGGTTACATTTTAGATAGGAAAGAGAATATCCAAGTGCAAAGATGAGTCTGAAGCTCAGAAGAGAGGTCCGAAGCTAGATATATAAAGAAATAAACAGAGTTTACTCCATGGGAATGGGTGGGATTACTTAGAAGAGAGCATACATTTATATATGATGAGTACCTGAGACCAAGCCCATGGGGACATGGTCATTTGAAGATTGGGTCGATGAGGAAAAACCTAAGAGGAACAGAAGAAGGAAGAAAACCAAAAGATACAGATATATACTTACCCATACTTAAACAAAAAATGCAGTAGAGCAAAAATTTGTGCAACTGCTTGGGGACTCATCCTGCCCATCTCTTGATTCTTTTCTGTTATCTTAGGGTCTGGGCACCCTGCCCAGCCTCTCCTGTACTTGAGTCCTGTTTCTCACTGTTCATTTCATCCCTCTGCCAATAGAAGGTAAGGTGCACAGCAGCAGAATATGAGCTTTGAGAGAAAAGGGATGGAGAGAAAATCATGCCCTTTCACTATTTTCCATTTCCCTCTTTCTTCTGCCAACACCTGACCCAGACCCTGTGCTCACACACCAGTATCTCTAACAAGAGTAGGGGGTGATAAATAACCAGAGGAATTAGAGAAAGTTTGACTAGGGCTGATTACTCCGCCTTGCATCTAAGCTGCCTCAGTTCCCAGAGTTCACGCCATGCCAGAGTTCACTGATAGACCACAAAAGCCACCTATAGGCAGAAGTACGGAGAACATCCTCTGTTACTAGTAAGGCAATGAAAAATAAATTGAGACAGTAGAAACCAAATGGAGAGAAATGTGTCCCTGTCGTCCCATGTTGGAATGGACCTACTTCCCCACACCATTAGTCTAATACTCAGTGGTCAGCTGCCCTAGCCCCATTAGCATTATACAGTGGGGAGATGTCGGTGAAATAGATGTTTGAGGTGATTAATCACAAGGTTTATCAGCATTTCTTTGAGAGAAAAAAAAAATGTATTCCAAGTTCCAAACAACGAACTTACAAGGAAACTCTTTGAACACAAACTATTCGTAACTTGGGGCGATCCAATTTACTGTACTTCAGAACAGAAGACTGTGACATTTGCATTAATATAAGACTATCTGGCAGACCAAAGAGAGGGAACGGGGGCATTTTTCACATACCATTTCCCTCTACCCTTCAGAACCACTTGCTGTGAATGCTCCACTGGATGAAAAGAAAACCTGGTGGGATGGGGGTGGTGGTACAGGGATGGGGGAGGGGGGTGGGGAGAATCCTGCATGAGCTTGGCTCTGTGTGTGCATTGTGAGTCTCCTGTGTCATTACTGGTTAATCTCTGCTGGTCCTCACTGAGCAGAGAAGAGGTGCCTACAAGAAGGAGAAGGTGGCCAGAGCATCCTCTAAATGTGCACATCACACTAGATCAGCAAAGTTTTTACACTGTGATGAGAAGGAATTGGGCACAAAGTCAGTTTCCAATGCTGAGAAGATTACCATCCTTTCAGCATAAAGGTTTAGACCAAGGTTAACCAAGGTTATTGGGGGGGACAATAGAGGGGGAGTAAAATGAGCCATACTTTGATTGAAGGCCTTTTCCAGAGGTATAAAAGGAAGACTAACTTTTGTTTCTAACCAGTCTGAGCTTTACTGCTCCTACTGTGATTAAAAGTAAATGACTGAGAAGAATCAAAAGATAAACCTCAAAATCCCCAAGAAATAGTACACAGTATGATAAGTGACACATCTGGAACACAGTTCCTAGCCTCTGTGAGGATTTCCGGCCAATTCAACAAATGCCACTCTTAGGCCCTACAGATCTATAGAGGGAAGTTCTTCACTCAGAGGTATAAAACTCACTAGTTCAGAACTAACAGCTTCTATAGAATGCCCTTAATACCCACTTCTATTCATTGCCCAAAAATTACATAAAAATTAGATATATTTCTGACCAGATAATCATTTTGATAATCATCGGTATGATTTATGCTTTGGAGTGAAAGTGACTTGTGAGGAGAGAAAGGGCTAATATTTAATAACATAATTTCTTTTTAGAAAAGCAATAGATTTTTAATGTTTAAGATAAAAATACAGAGAAGCAGAAAGCAACAACAAAAGCATCCACAATCTTAGTGCAACACATTATATGTCTTTTCTGTCCTTTCCCTATGTTCATATGTTGACAAAATTTCATACATAAACAAAAACGCTGTAATTTTATACATGCCTAAATTCTCTTTACTTACTATAGTAGGAACACCTTTCAGCTATATTATATATTTTTTTAACATCATGATGGTATCACAATATGCCATTTGAAACGTATATTTTCTATACTAATCCCTTATTTATTCATATTCAGTTTTTTCCCCAAATATTTTGCTCTCATAAACAATACAGATGTGAACACACTTGAGCATAATTTGTATACATATTTATGATCATATTTTTAGAATAAATTTCTAAAAGTAGCATTATTGCTATATCAAGGCATATACCTAGTTTTCAGCCTTTTGATATAATTACCAAATTTTCCTACAGAATCACTGCATATAATCCTACACTCACTAGCAGCATATTTTAGTGCCAGCTCCTCAGACTTTCTACTACTTTACTTTTTGTCTTGGCCAATTTGATTGTTAAGAAAAAAAAAAATCACTTCTGCTTTAATTTGCATTACATTGATTCCTAATGAGAAAGTAGGAGAAAACTCATAAAAACAAAAAGCAATCCCTCACTGTGAACGCACAATAAACCCAAGCCCTTTCCACATACATCCATATTGACTGGCTATTTGCATTAACTATACTGATATGTTTATGCACATTCTTGCCAGATTTTTAATTTGTTCTAAAAAAGTTCTTTATAAAAGACATTAATCTGTATCTGTATCAAATAAGAATTTAGTATACAACAGCAGTAACATTTAAAATTCTCAGGGAAATGTTGCTCTATTCATTTTTTTATTGAGAACTGTAACAAATTATCAAAAAATTAGTGTCTTAAAACAACACAAACATTATCTCATAGTTCTGGAGGTTAGAATTCTTCAATTGGTTTCACTGAGCTAAAATCAAGGTGTCAGCAAGGCTGCTTCCTTTTGTAGGTTCTGAGAGGAAAATATATTTTCTTGCCTTTTTCATCTTCTAGTGACACCCATATTCCTTGGCTGTGGCTTGTGGGCTGCCTCCATCTTCAAAGTGTATCACTCCTATCTCTCCTTTCTTCATCACATCACCCTCTCCTCTGAATGACTTTCCCTGTGTCCGCTTTGTTAAGGACCAATGTGATTACATTGGGTCTACCTGGATATACCTGGATAATCCAGGACAATCTACCCATTTCAAGATCTTTCATCACAAGTCCAAAGTCCCCTGTGCCAAATAAGATAAACTTCATGGGTTCCAGGGATTGGGATACGAACATATTTGGAGGCCATTTTTCAGCCTGTCACAACTGCATTGTTGATATGCAGTGTTGAGAAAATTGACTAGCCATTTTGGGAGGAAAAAAACAAATAAATGAGAAAAAAATAGTTAAATGAGAGGAAAAGATACACTGTATCAAAATTAATTCTAGGTAGATTAAAATAGGAGTTGGCAAACTTTTTCTGTAAAGAGCCAGATAGGAAATAGTTTTGGGTTTGCAGGCCAGGTGGTTGCTGTTGCAACTATTTAACTCTGCCAAGTCCACATGAAGCAGCCCTAGATAATACCATCGATAACACCTAAATAAATGGTCATGATTGTGCTTTGATAATTTTGTTTACATAAATGGGCAATGGGCTAGATTTGGCCCATGGGCCATAGTTTGCTGAACCTGGATTAGAAACATAAATGTGAAATTTAAAAAAAGAGAGAGAAAGAGAAATAATAAAAAATATCAGGAAACAATTAGATACATTTTTATATAGCTCTTGCATAGAAAAAAGCTTTCCAAATGTAAAATCATAGGCAGAAACCATAAAGAAAAATATTTGTATATTTGCTATCATAGAATCAGAAAATGCCATAAAAATATGGATGGTAAATAGAAAACTGGGAAAGAAACAGGCTTTTTGCACCCCATCAAGAATGTTACAAAAAGCCATAAAGAATAAAGCCCCACTTGGGATCCCAAAATAACCTGAAAAAGTTAAAATTGAGAAGACTGCTCCAGAAACCTGAAAGGAGTATCTACTCTTTGTCTTTCTGCCACAACTGTGCATACACAAAATAGAAGCCGTGTGAGTATTAAACCTATGAAGAGAATGAAGTGAATATTAGGCTCCATTCTCCCCTTCTAGGCCCCATTCTCATCATCTATAAGATGAAAGAAATAATCCCAGTCTTTCCTACTTCACAGAGTTGTTGTGAGTTAAATGAAAAGAAAGAATGGGAAGCAGCTTTGAAAATTATAAAGTGCCAAGATCTAAGTAAAATCCAATTTTAACAAATACTGACTATAATACCCAATTCAACGATACTCTTTCTCCATGACCAAGCTGAAAGCAATACTATTAATAGTATTGCTTTGATGATACATGTGGAAGAATTCTCTTTGAAGGAAAAAGTCACAAACTCCTGCCTATGTAGCATTCCATTTATTTAACAAAGTTGAATTTTTTCCAGTACTCAACATATAAAAAATGTAAAACCTAGACTATATTAACCATTTAATATACTAAAAGGAGGTTACTGAGACATGGAGCATCGTAGGGAAAAGAGTAGAAAGCAAGGCAGGAGGTATAGGTAGGGACTTATATCAGACAGGGCATTATAATCATGTTAGTAAGCTCGGACTTTATCCAATGGGAAGCCAGTGAAGAGTTTTGAGCAGTACGATGAGATGGACAAAACTGTGTTTTTATTTATTTATTTATTTATTTATTTATTTATTATTTATTTATTAAGAGGGCAGTGTCACTGGCCCTCATATGTGGGATCCAAATCTGGGCCGCTGGCATCCCAAGCCAGCTCTCAACCACCATGCCACTTGGCCGGCCCCCAAACTGTGTTTTTCAAAGATCCCTTTGGCTTCAGGGTAAAGAATGAATTGGGGAGGAAAAAAATGGCAACTAAAAGATAAAAAGAAAGCTTAAACAATAGTCCAAGCACAAGTTGAACTAAAGTTATAACGGAAGTGGAGAGAAGTAAACGGGCTCATGAGTTATCCAAGAATTAAAATCAAGACCTGGCGATGGACAAATTACAGGGAACAATAATAGAGAAGGGGATATCAAAAAGGACAATCAGGATTCTGGCTGACAGATTTACTGGAAAAATATACACATCATCTTATCCTTGGAGCAATAATGAGGCAGCTTCATCAAATCAAAATTGTAGGCATATAATAATAACATGCCAATAACTATCATTTATTGAGTAGTTGCTCCATGCCTGTCATTGTGTTAAGTGCTTTACATATTTTATTTTATTTAAACCACATAACAACTCCATAAGAAATGTTTTAGAATCAGCTCCATTTTATCCATTTTATAGATGTGGAAACTGAAACATCGAGGAGTTGATTTTTTTTCAAAGTCCACCAGCTAGTGAGCAGTACAAATGGTATTTGGATGTAAGCAGCCGACTTCCTCCAATACTTAACCAGAGGAAGATGAGTGAGTGAGTGCCCCATAACTGAGCAAGGTCAAACTCATCTGGAGAAGGTGCAGAATGAGCCAAGATCTTCGTGTCCTAGCAGGAGAAAGGAAACTATAGAAATCCTGAGAGGAAGAGATGGATCTTGGAGCTCGTTATTCCCCCTTGGGAAGCTTTGTGTCAAGACAAGCCACTTGATATCTTAATGGATTATGTATCCAAGATATGATACAGAGTCAGTTATTGAAAATGGGATTCAGTTTATGACTGTGATGGTTAATTTTTATATCAACTTCACTGGGTTACAGGGTGCCCAGACATTGGCCAAACATTATTCTGGGTATGTCTGTAAAGGTGTTTCTGGATGAGATCAACACTTGAATCCATACGTGAGTAAAGCAGATGGCCCTTCCTAGGGTGGGTAGCCCTCACTGAAGACCTGAAAAGGACAAAAACCTGAGTATGAGGGAACACCTTCCTGAACTACCTCCCTGGTCATAGTAGCAGGGTCTGTGATGAGCCTCCTTACTCAAACAGGGCCAGAGTTAATTCTGAGGCTTTTGCTCAAGCTTTCCATTGAGTTATTCACACAACAAATATATCTTAGAAGCCTGCTATGAGTCCAGGCACTGTAGTAGGAAATGGGGATGTTGTAAGTGAAAGAAAGAAAAAACAAACCTCCATTCTCATGATGTATACACTCTACTGGAGGAGACACTAGAATATGCACAATAAATATGATAAATAAGCTGTATATAATATGTTAGTGTTAAAGGTTAAGGGGGATAAAACGAAGGAGGGATATAAAATGTTAATGGGGGGGAATGTTGAAATTTACTCAGAGATCCAATAGCCATTGGAAACGTTACTCTTCCATCTGGAGCTGCAGGGACCCATTTCTGCCTCCAGGAGGCGAGAGCTTAATTGAAAATGAAGCCATTTCTTTGTGTCTTCTTAGAAAACAAACAAGACAAACAAAAACTCATAGACACAGACAACAGTTTAGTGGTTACCAAAGGGTATGGAAACTAAGGGGGAGGTGGAAGAGGGTAAAGGGGGTCAAATACATGATGCCAGAAAGAAGCTTGCCTTTGGGTGGTGAACACACAATGCAACATAAAGATGATATAATATAGAACTGCACACTTGAAACTTATACAATTTTTTAAAACAATCTCACTCGAACAAATTTAGTAAAATTTAAAACAAAAAAGAAGGAAAAGAAAAGAAGCCAAGTCAGGGGAAAGGAGAACCAGGAACTGCAGAGAAACGAAGTCCTAATAACTTCACCGGAGGACCTGCACTCAGCTGTGCCTAAAGTTCTCTGTTATAGGAGGCAATAAACGGCCTTATTTTTTGTTTGAATTGGGTTTTCTGTCGCTTACAATCCAAAAAGACCTGATGAAGACCAACATTTTCAGGTATATATAGAAACTTAAAGTATCTTACAATGTGTTTCTAAGTGTGGTGCCTGCTGTACTTGGATTATTGAATAGCTAGAACTTATTTCTAATTAGCAGCATGCATTTACATATAAACACCCCAAATCCTAAAGACCTTAAAACAGCATGTTCACTTTAACGTGTTTAAACAAATTTCTTAAAGTGTGGTTTATACTCTTAATTTAAGGAACCCTTTCTTACAGATTGTTCCAAGGTCACTTTTGTCTAGATTAAGCCATTACAAATTTTAAGTTATATCAATTAAATATCAACAAGATTTTACCAGATACATTTCTACCATTGTGCATAGAATAGATAGATGTATTTTAGACTTTTTTTTGAAGTATTATGAGACAGAAGAGAGAAAATTTCTACCTTACTTTTTGTTGGTAGTGTTGGTTATATTTGGGGGATAGGTAGTTAGGGACTGATACCTATCTGCTCGGAATTGAGAACCATTCTTCCAGTCCCTGGCCTACCCTAATGAGAGGTCCAAGTACGTGAGAACCGTGCTCACTAGTGCTAACTCGACTGCTCAATTATGAACTGCCACAACATACCATCTGACCAGAAACCGAACACTGTATTAAGAATATAGAACACAATGAATTGGTTTTCAATTTTCCCTATCCTTCTTCTATTCCTCCCCTCAATTTCATCTTACCTCCTTCCCACCCCTAAATCAAGATAAAACCAAATAAACATAGCAACACACACACACATACACACACACACACACACACACACACACACACACACTCAACAGTTGCACTTCCTTTCAACCAAGAAGACCCAAGCAGGGTACAAAGAGATGATAAGCACCCCACATTGTAAATGAACAGTTAGGAGGGAGACATTTCCTCAGTGCTTATTAAAAGAAGGCTAATCTAAGGTTGCCTTCTGAGTCATTCCTGGACAGACCCCACCTCAGCCTATATGAACAAAAGAGAGGAGATTCAAAGAGATTCTCAGAGATGGGGCTGAGTCATCAGCCTAGGTGACCTAGCCATGGTCTTTTCTTCCCCTTCCCTTAGAGGGAGGTCTGAGGGTATCTCTTCCCTCTTACGCATAGAAAAAGGGCTTCAAAACTACCAATCACAGAGTCACCTGCAAGAAGGGGAGATTGGCTTCTTTCTCCCATGTTGCGTGTCTGCCAGGCTTCCCATGCCTATCTGGCAGGGGAAAGATGGCAGATGAGGGTAAAAGGGGATCAAATATATGATGATGGAAGGAGAACTGACTCTCGGTGGTGAACACACAATGTGATATATAGATGATATATTACAGAATTGTACACTTGAAACCTACGTAATTTTATTAACCATTGTCACCCAATAAATTTTAATTAAAAAAAAAAAGAAAGAAAAGAAAGAAAGAGAAAGCAGGGCAGAGAAAGGGGTGGTGAGTAGAACATCTTTGGTGTGGAAAGATTTGTAAGTTTCCTCTGGATCAAGTGAATTCTGGGGAAGACAGCTTTGCCTACTGGTACTCCGCCCAAAATAGGCCCCAAGGTGGAAGTTAAGAGGATTACAAACCCAAGCGGAGCTTCCACCCTGGGGAACAGTGGGAAGGCCAATGAGAGAATCAACAGTCAGCCAGTATAATCCTAAAAGGCAGGGACACTCAGGAGAGTACACAAATGCACAGTTTGATAAAAAGCTTATTAAGCTTCTTGCCTCATCTTTTTTACCTGCCCCAACACTGAGAGAATGTAGAATAAAAAGATGGCAGGAAGAGTGCAGGAGCAGGCCATGTCCCTGTCACTCCAAGAGCCTCAGGCTGTAGCCTGATGCAAGGAAGGAAGGGGACATAAATGAGTAAGAGACTGAATTTTAAACTGGATGAATTAGGAATGGCCTTTTTAATAGCTAACATCTACTAGAAAGCTATGGTGCCCAACATATTGTTAAAGGACAAGGCAAAAAGATCAGAATATGGATTAAAATCGTGATCAGAGAAAAATAAAGTCTGTTCTGAGTCAGATTTCTTTCTAGAAGGTTTGAGTCTTTCAAACATCCCAAAAAATGTACCTCTTCCATTTGTATAGCCCTATGACTAATTCACACACCACACCAGCTCAAGTTTCCCATGAAATTCCAGGAAATATTTTGAGACAAAAAGTGCTAGGGGAAGGCAAAGAACCTCTTCATCTTCATTACTGAGGAAACCAAAGATCCCTGGAAAGGAAAAAGAAAAACCTTAACACATACTAGAAAAATTAGATTCCATAAGACCCTGGGATCTCCCTGGCCTTGAGGGTTGGTAAAGGGACTTGAACTGGCCTAACCACAGTGGCCTATCTCCCAAGGCGCCAAGTATAGTCCTAAGCCTGGTAGGTAAATCAAGCTGAACTTTGTGAGGCCTTCCCTGGTTATTTTTGGAATTAATGATAGAACACAGAGCTCTGTTTTTTTGGTGGTAGAAAACCAAAGTCCACATGAAACCAGAAAATGCAGCCGCCATATGGAAGAAGCCGCCATAAGGAGTAAGAGCCATAAGAAGTAAGAGCCAATGAAGCCACTACACGCAGAGAGGCCCAGAGGTAAGAGACTAAGTCCTGATGGCATTTGGACCCCCGGAGGCAGTCATGCCCTAAGCCAGTTGCCTCCCTGCCCATCCTGCAGTTGAGCAAGAGCTCACACAAATCTGTTTTGTCTAAGTTTGTTTGCACTGGGTTTCCATCCCTTAAAATCAAGTGATTTAAGAGTAGTAAAGCCACTGGGCATGGTGGTTGGGCGCTGGCTTAGGAAGCCGGCGGCCCCGGTTCGGGTCCCACATGGGAGGGCCAGTAATACTGCCCTCAAAAAACAAAACAAAAAAAAAAGAGTAGTAAAGCCACATATAAAAATGCTATGCCACAGGGGCCAGCCGAGTGGTGCTGTGGTTAAGCACTGGCTTCGGAAGCCAGTGGCCCCAGTTTGGTCCCACATGTGAGGGCCAGTGACACGGCCCTCAAAAAAAAAAAAATGCTATGCCACAGTTATGGTTTATATTTTAGCCCCAAAAAAAGGTAGAAGGAAAGGAAGAAGACTCATGGTCTATAAGATACAGAGAAAAGAGCAGGGGCTAGAGAGGTTATGGGTATAAAGGAGACTGGACTGAAATGATTGATCAGGTGACAAAAGAGCAGAGATCTGAAAATATATTCTCAGATAGACAGGAACGGTTATGAGATGAAAATGGGCTCTGAACATTTTCATCCCACATCAAAGAAGAGACAACAGGAAATGTCCCCAAGCTCTATCACTCCTGGGGAAATAAGGAATCATGCAAAGAGAGGCCCTGAACTCTTCACTGCATCTTACATACATAGTTAAAAGGATGAGCTAGTAGAGTTGCTTTTAATCACTCTTTTAGCAATGGAACTCTTACTTCTAATGAAATATTATGTTGAACACAAGTATAGAATAGATGTAAGAACAGTAAATCAATTGCTTGAGCAATTTAAACCTTTATTGCTTGACCCCCAAATACTTCATTGTTTGCGGAACCCCTGAAGCTCCTGGAAACATTTAGATTTTGTGGAGCACAGTATGGAAACTACTGACTGGGAACATCCCCCTACATGCATGACCACTCTACGTAAATGACACCATGCTTCTAGCAACTACAATAGTGGTGTCCATGCACAGCACTTATGAAAAGCATGGAATTTGCATACAGATATTTAGTACTTTTAGAAGGATAACAAGCTATATTTAAACTTGCCTCCTGAGACTCCTTTTTAAATTTAATCCTATCAAATCCTTCTGTTTATAACAATTACACTAGTGTTTTCCTCACACATGCCCTCACATATGAGCTTTTCTCAGAAACTTCCATTTATATGTCATGCCTGTATCTTGTAATTTCTTGAAAAGGACAAAGACCGAAGTCCATTCAAGGCCATAAGACTGCTTTTTCTCCTTAGAAACTGTCAGCCAAATTCCTCAGGAGGAACTGGAAATGAAGTGAGAGACATTGATAAATTTCCCTGCTGAACAATCAATAAAAGCTCCGGCATCCTGTTCAGACTCCCACTGTGGAAGCAAGGGCCGTAATTACATTGTCAAAAATTCAACTTGCCCAGGCTGACAGCGACCCCCTTGAAAAGTGACATGTGATTGGCACTCGGTTTGGGGTGGTGAACCTGGATTGGCAGGCAGAGTGGGGAAAGCAAAAGGCAAGAGTGAAATTTCCTTATTGACTACAACCATCCAAACCCCAGACTGCCCCTCTGGAGGGATCCTGTGATCCTTTAGTCATACTAACAATCAAAGTGAGTAGCCAACAGAACTTAACCATCTGAACTCCACCAGAGATTGAGAACACGCCTTGCCCCAATCCACTCCCAAACCCAGAGAAAGAGAGAGACAGGGCTGCATGTGGGTGTGTGCTCATACAGGCGAAAGTGTGGGAATGTGTGGGTGGGTGTGAATGCATGAGTTTCTCTACATTAAAAGAAAAACATGAAACATGTTTTCAACTCCATCTTTCCTCATGACAGCTGAACAGCAAAGCCTGTTTGCTTAGCAATTTTAATCTATGATAAAAATCAGCCATAGCAGAAGGGTTACCAAGTAAGGGCAGTGATGAAGAATGAAATGGGAGGGAGAGAAGGTGGGGAAAGGTATATTATGGACATGCAGACTCATTTTGTGTGATTCTCTATGACCTGAGCTGGAGTTCAATCAGCATCCATCAGTCAGTCCTCTGACTGCTGCATGTTAGAAATAAAATGCCTACCAACAGCTCCATTTGTTGTGTTCTGCTTCTGGCTCAACTGGGGTGCAAGAAAATAATTACCAAGAAGGCTTTATTGTAACCACGCCTAGGAATGGTGGTTACTCACTGCTGGGAAGCAGCTGCACCACAAGAGATTAAAATCAAAAGGTATTCGCTGGGTTGTGGGAACAGAACAGAAGATCCCTGGGAATGTTGCTACCTCATGATCTGCAAAGCTAAAATCTCTCTCTTGCTCTGATTAAAAAAAAAAAAAAAAAGGTAGACAAGAAAATGAATAAGGAGAGAAATCTCTAGGCAGAGCTGGTCCCATGCCTAATGTTGAAACAGAAACCCGTCCCCCTAAAAGAAAATGAGAACATTGGCATTGGGAACTCAGTGCTTCAGGAGGAAAACCAGGATATCATCAAAATCATCATAACTACCACTGCTTGAGTGTTACCGTGTACCAAGTACTTTGGAGCAGTTCACAAGCAGTAAGTCTGTGTGGTGGAGGCTGTGTTTTCCTAATTTTCTAGAGATTAATTTGCCCAAGGTCACAGCTGATAAGCCACAGAACTGCACCGATTTGTGATTCCAAAACTATTAACCACTAAAAACAGCATTTCTCCAAGTGTAGTGAATGGCTACCTGAATCAAATCACATGAGGATCCAATTAAAACACACATTCCTGGGTCCACCTCAGGCCCACCGAGTCAGACTCTGGGGGTGAGGCCCAGAAATCTGCATTGTAAAATTGTCCTTTAGAACAGTCTTCTATGCACTGAAGTTGGTGAACCTCCTCAGTACAGCATCCTGGGAGCTGAGTGAACCCTGAGTCATTAGGGACTTGCTGGGTGCAAAGCAGTGAATCAAGTTGCTCCCTGTTTTGCATACTTGACGGTAAAAGAAAATGAGTTTTTCCCTAAAGCCTCAGTGTCACCAGACCCACCCCTGGCCCTGGGAAAAGGCCAGCGAAATTATGTAACGATTTTAACCATGATATACCGCCATGCCGGAGGGGAAATCAGCTTGAGACCTCAGGTGGTGAGGGAGTGAGGTGAAGAGGGAGGATTGATGAGCTGCAGGCTGGATGCTCTGACAGAAGCTGCAGGAAGGGGGTCCCTCTCACCGGTGGCGAAGCTCTTTTCCATGTAACATTTCCTTCAAATGAGTGAGATGGAGCAGCATCACTTCAGAGAGGACAAAGGCTTGCTTTTGCCTGTGTTCCATGTGCAGGCTGTATGGCTGAGGAGAGACCCCTGTCACTCTCATATTGGCAGGGCTTTGGAGAAATGGTAACAACAGTTTTTGATGACAACCTAACCCTGGGAGTACAGGGAAGGAGAGGAGGAGGAAGAAGGAGAAAGAGAAGGAGGGGAGGGGGCTTGGAAGAGGAGGAAAAGGAGGTGGGGGACAAGACGGAAATAAGGGGAGCAGAGGTATCTGCACTCTCAATATCTAGCAACATCACAGGACTAAAGTAGCAACATTTTTTTTTTTTAACTTTCAGAACTCTCAAAACATATTAAAAGCATGCACTTTACTTCAATCGCCCCGCCCCATATAATTGTAAGCAATGATAGAATGGAATTTTCTTAACTTGATCTCTATTAAAACAAACACAAAGGTTTAGGAACATTTAAAATGCAGGCACAAAAAGGTTTATTTATGAATGCTTTCACCAATCCTTCTTAATAGAATGTGAGAGTGAGAAGGGGTTGGAGTAAAAGAATTAGAAGAGTTTTCATTCTTCATTTGAATTTCTGTTTCTAGTAAGAGTTTTGCCATCTACATTATGTAGGACAGTGACTCTCAAACCTGAGGATCCCAATTAAAGACTCAGGGCCCCTCAGATGGTCTGTGGGCAGGTCAAAATATTGATCTGTGGCTTCTTGTGCTCCAGCTTTATTTTTCAGGGACAAACAACAAAAGGTTGGGTTGGCCTAAGTAGCTATTGGACTAAGGCAAACAGTTGAAGACTGTGACTGATATGTGAACAGATAGAAGACACCCATGAATCGTGGGCTATAAGGTTAATGTAAGTGCTTGCTGATGAAGACAGGAGAAGAAAACTCTTCCTTAGAACTAGAACATAAGAATATTGTAGGTATTTTGAATTTTTGTCTAGATAATTATGGGTTTTTTAAACCTTATAAAATTTACCCACAGTGCCTAGCACTCTGGCTGGTCCATAGTCAACATTTAATAAATACTTAACAAAACGATCTTGCTTCCTCTCAAAGGAAGCCAAAGAGGCAGAGTGCTTTTTGGTAGACAATGATTGAGGCCCAGAGTTTGTAGGTAACAAGAGACTTGACGGAACAAAATGGTGGACTCCTCAGCATAGCAACATGTCCAAGTCTAGAATTATTATTCTTTGACAGGTAATGGAATTTTATTTTGTTATGCCAATATAGAAATGTCAAGGTCATGCTTTTTGGAGATTGGGCCACTACCTGGAAACAGTATCTTTGATCTGCTTTTGGCACATGTTATGCAACCCAATATATATAAGTATCCATTGAAATATACTTAAAGCTCACCATTTCAGTTGATATTAAGGATTTTCCTGGCACAGTTAGTAATTTTCTGAATCTCAATGAAAATAAAATATCCGTTATTCAAAGTGAGATTAGATCATCAGAAGGCAAATAAAATTGGAGCAAAAACACATTGTAGCCTAATCCCTGTTTTCATCCAGAAATCCATAAACATCCAGCCCGTCTGAACCAGGAATCTAAGAAGAGCTCTAAATGAATCCAGTTCACAGGAGGCAAATACAGCCCCAACAACAACAAAAGGAAGTTGTCTCTATTTGGTTTATAATACCATCAGTGTACACAGCCATCAGTATATGCTAAGTAATTCATCAGTTGGTTTTTACTACATTATGCTGCAATTACAAACACGGATCTCAGTGGCTTATGACAGCCAGTGTTTATTCCTCACTCACACACAGGAGAACGGTAGGTTAGTTGCAGCTGTGCCCCAGTTATCATTATTTGGGTTCCCAAGCTGAAGGAGCTGCCCCTATTTGGGACAGGCTATTCTCAAACAGAGAGAAAAAGGCCAAAGCATTGCAACGGCTCTTAAAACTTCTACTGGCCAGGCAGTATATCATGTCCACTCGTATTCCACTGACCAAAACAAGTTCATGACTAAGCCCACTCTCAGTGGGGCAGGGAAGTGTGGGCCACCCACAGGCAGGCACTGAAAGCCACCTGAAAGTGGAAAGAGGTGTATAACCCTCCAACAGGAAGGGGAGCAAATAATTGAGAACTATAGTGTATTCTGCCACAGAAATCATAACAATTAATATTCCTTATTTAAGGAAATAGTGCCCACACTCTACTTTATATTGCTGCCTCAGCAACTAACAGCCAGAGATGTTGATGTAGTTCTATCATTTTCCCCACTGCCCGCACATTAGCTAAACCTAGCTCTACCTCATCTCCTCTGGTCAGTTGCCCCACTCACCATGCAGGGAAAGAGTTCCATTCCTCACAGCCAGGAACTTGACACCGTATGGAAAAAAGGGGGTAGAGTAGGAACTCCCGTAGAGTGTGATCTCAGCTTTGCCTTGGAAGGGCTTGTCCTCAGATCCAATCCAGAGCTCTCCACCATCAGAAACAAGGATGGAGTGTGCCCTGAGCTCGATGGGTCCTGGATCCATGAAAACCAGCTTGCCTCCTAATGACCAAAGAGAAGATTATCAGTCCCTGGGAACGGAAGTCTCACCTCCTTTTCACAGTTCCGGTATCTGATGAAACCCTCTTCATTTATATACTTCTGCTAGAATGTTGGCTTATTTTATCTTGCCTTCTCTTCTAGAAACACAATAGACTGGATCCGACACCCAGGAGCAAAAGCACTATATTATCAAGCCAGCTTCAGTTAGTTATTACTATTCACTGCTGCTTTATTTATATTTTTAATAACAATAACCTAAATGTCTAACAATTTAGGACTGGTTAAATAAGTCATGAGGTCACCATTTTTACTGTTTAGCAGCAAAGAAAAGCAGCATATAAAAATTAAGTTTAAAAAAATTGGGAAACAAGTGAATAGGAATAGAAGAAAATGTGCCAAAATTACAAGAATTATGGTAAAAGGAAGTGTAATTACAGTTACCATCATGACATTTGTACCATTTTAGCTGACCAACATCCATAATACTTTTCTTTTGATAATGGACTCTAATTTCCTCAAGGAATTGCTCTGTTCCATTGAATAGAGTTGAGTGGGACTGTGAGTTATGATGTCATATCCTGACTCATGTACCCAGACTTCAAAAGGAAATCTGGAGCAAAAAGGAAGAGAAGACTGGAAATGTTTAGATCTCAGTAATTCTTGGTGCTGGTACCTTAATGAGCCTAAAAAGAGTTCCTGTTTCTGAGACACCCCTCTTTTCTGGCAAGGCCCTCTAATATGCGCTGATTGCTATCATTTCTACATCTAATTTTCCTTCAATTCTTAGAGCTACTCTCTTTTCTGCCCAAACCATCATTCCCTCCCCTTCTGGAAACCATCAGTTTGTTCTCTGTATCTATGAGTTTGTTTCATTTTGTTTGTTTATTTGTTTTGTTTTTTAAATTCCACATATAAGTGAAATTATATGGTATTTGTCTTTTTTTAAAAGAAAGTTGGTTCTTTTATTTGCAATCAAATAACTTTGATAGAGATACTATTTTGCTCTAATATCCAGATTTTCTGTAACATAGGAATATTATTTTATAGTAAATTCATTTTACAGTGTGAGAATATTTAAAATGTTAAAACATACTTTCATTATTTTAATGTATTTCCTTAAAGGGGTTATAATATTTGTGTTTTATGCAGAATCTTCTCAATATTACCCAAATAATTAAAGCATCCCATATAAATAATCACTTTAATCTGAATGAGCTATTAAATCTATCTCCCTCCGGTAAGTGGTGTGCAAAAGCACTGGACCAGAATTTCCTATCCTATAATAAAGTGGTCAGAGAATTTCTGGTGAAGATGAGAGTATAGGTAAACACTGTGCTTGCATCCTCTCACAACCACATCAAAATTACAACTAAACTATAGAACCACCACCATTGAGAATCACCTGAAGTCTAGCTGAACCAAAGCCCTACAACTGAAGACATAGAGAAGAAGCCACAGTGAGACTGGTAGAAAGGAGGGAGACACAGATAGGGCTGCTCCCACATCTGCATGTGGCAGTTAAAAATCAGGAGGGATATCTCAGCTGCAGAGTTCCCCCCGAGGAGCAAGGGGTCCCAGCCCCACACCAGGCTCCGCAGCCCAGGGTTCAAGTGCCAGGGAGAGAAGGGCACATAACTTCTGGTTGTGAAAGCCAGTGGAGATTGTGGCTGAGTGAGATGGAGGGCAGTTGCAGTTTTAGGTGCTTCTCTTAAAGGGCCCATGCACAGACTTACTCATTAATGGACTCAGTTACTCTGAGCCCCAGTGTTGTGGCAGCAGTTAAAAAGTTGTCAGGGATATATGGGCAGTAATTAAGTTGTCTGGCTGCAGAGTGAGGGCTGCAAGGGCAGCTTTCTCCAGGATTGAGGAGCTGTGAAAGGCATTGTTTCTTTTTTGGGCATTCTCTCCTCCTGGTGTGCAGACACAGGCAGGCACCGTTCTGAGTCTCCATCAACCTGGCTAACACCGATTGCTACCCCATCCTGGTGATTCTGAGACCCTACCCATCTTTCGGGCACACCCAAGCTGCTTCCAGTGGGTTTTTGCGTGCAAATGGCATGCTGTGGTTCATGTGCAAACTTTCCTAAAATCTCCCAAAGGTTCACAAAATCCGAACAACCAGCACCTGGCTTCTATGTGTGTTGTACCTCTGGTTGAGCAGCCCTAAGGCCAGCACTAGCAACAGCCAGCCTTGGTTCATGGCTTGACCTCCTGAGGCACCTCCAGGCACAGTGCACATGACAGCCATCGCCAGACTGCTTTATAGTTCATTCCAGGTAGCTCCAGGTAGTGCACAAGCTGTGGTTGAAATTGGCCTGCACTGGGTCCCTTTCCAGGAGGCCCCAAGGCTAGTATGCCCAGTGGCCAGCTTTGGACCAAGCCAGAGCATCATCCAGCCACCTCCAAAAATGAAAATACCCAAAGGAAAAACTGGGCAGGCACCAGAGCCCTATTAAAGTGAATTCCATTTTGTAGGGTCAGCCCCTACATCACAGCTCCTCCACTGTAGTTACAGCCAGTCCTCACAACCAATCAGCCCAAGGGTCAATCCTTCCCATTGCCGTGCAAACAGCAACCAAGGCTCAACTACAACAGGAGGCCACACAAACACACAAAAGGGACACATCTGGAGCACTCAGCTCTAGTGACCAGGAAGACTGTACCAGTGGGTTCCACAGGACACCTACTACATAAGGCCACTCTGCTAAGACCAGGAGACTAAGCAGCCCTACCTAATACATACAAACAAACACAGGGAGGCAGCCAAAATGGACAAAGAAACATGCCCCAAATGAAAGAACAGAACAAAGCTCCAGAAAAAGAACTAAAGAAAATTGAGACAGGCCATTGCAGATGCAGAGTTACAAACACTGGCTCTAAGGTTGCCCAATGATCTCAGGGAGAACTTCAACAAAGAGATAACAAACTAAAAAACGGAGATAGAAAACATAACAAAGAACTAGTCAGAAATAAAGAATACAAAACCTGAAATGAAGAATATATTAGAGGGAATCAACAGTAGATTTGATGAAGCAGATGGTTGAATTAGCAATTTAGAAGATAAGGTAGCAGAAAACACCAATCAGAATAGCAACAGCAACAACAACAAAAAATCCCCCAAAATGAGGAGAGTTTAAGGGGCTTCTGGGCCAACGTTAAGCACACCAACATTCATATCACAGGGATACCAGGAGAAGAAAGAGAACAAGAAATTGAAAATATATTTGAAAAAATAATGGCAGAAAACTTCCTTAACCTGGTGAAGGGAATGAATATTCAAGCCCAGGAGGCAGAGAGTTCCAAACAAGATGAACCCAAAGAGGCCTACACCAAGACATATCATAGTTAAAATGCCTAAGGCTAAAGACAAAGAAAGAATCTTAAAAGCAGCAAGAGAAAAGCAGTTAGTTCCCTACAAGGAAACTCCCATAAGACTGTCAGCTGATTTCTCAACAGAAACTGTGCAGGTCAGAAGGGATTGCACAAATTATTGAAAGTGATGAAAAGTAGGGACCTATAACGAAGATTACTTTACCCAGCAAAGCTATCATTTAGAATAGAAGGACAGATAAAGAGCTTCCCAAACAAGAAAAAGCTAAAGGAGTTCATCACCACCGTATATATGAATAATAAAATGGCATTAACTATGTATCTATCAACAATTATTTTCAATGTAAATAGATTAAATGCTCCAATCAAAAGACATAGGGTGGCTGAATGGATAAGAAACAAGAGCTAAACATATGCTGCCTACAAAAGACTTGCTTCAGATCTAAAGACACATAGACTAAAAGTAAAGGGATGAAGAGAGATATTTCAAGAAAATATCTCAACAACAACAAAAAGCTGAAGTAGAAATATTTATACCAGATAAAATGACTTTAAAACAAAGGCTATAACAAGAGATAAAGAAGGACCCCATAATTCCACTTCTGGGTATTTATCAGAATAAACCCAAAATGCTACTTCGAGGGGATGTATGCATCCACATGCTCATTGTATTGGATTGTCGGAAATGTCATGATGCATTTTTGCAAAAAAAAACATAGAAAAAATACATCATGACTTTTACAACAACCCAATAGTATTATTTATAATGGTCAAGATATGAAGGCAACTTGAGTGTCCCCTAATGGATGAATGGATAAAGAAGAGGCGGTACATATATACAATAGAATATTACTCAAACATAAAAAAGAAGGAAATCTTGCCACCCGCAATAACATTGATGGACCTAGAGGGTATTGTGCTGAGTGTAGTAAGTTAGGGAAACACAAATGACATATTATTTCACTTATAAGTGGAATCTAAAGAAAAAAATAAATGAAACAGAAACAAACTCATAGAACATTCTGATGGTTGCCATAACGGAAGGAGGCTTGGGGGTAGGTGAAAAAGGAGAAGGGGTTAAGAAGTACAAATTGGTCATTACACAGTAGTCATGGGGATATAGGGTACAGCATAAGGAATAGAGTCAATAATATTGTAATAACTGTGTATAGTGTCAGATGTGTACTAGATTTATCAGGATGATAGATGGGAAGTGGATAGAGGGCAGTGTGAAAAAGGTGAAGGGATTAAAAAGTATAAATTAGTAGTTATAAAATGTCATAGGGATGTAAAATAAAGCATGGCGAATATAGTCAATAATATAGCAATAACTATGTATAGTGCCAGGTGGGTACTAGATTAGTCAGGGGGGATCACTTCTTAAATTATATAAATGTCTAACCAATATTCTGTACACCTGAAATGAATATAAAATAGTATTTTTTTTTTTTGAGGGCAATGTCACTGGCCCTCATATGTGGGATCCGAACCAGGGCTGCTGGTGTCCCAAGCCAGTTCTTAATCACTGCGCCACTCGGCCGGCCCATAAATAATATTGAATGTCAACTCTACTTGAAAAATTTAAAAAGGGAGAAAAAAGGTGAAGGGGGAATAAGAGTTTCAAATTTTCAGGCATAAAACAAATAAGCATTGGGGATATAATATACAGCATAGGATATGTAGTCAATAATATTGTGATAGCATTGTATGGTGTCAGGTGCTTTCTGGACTTATCATGGTTATCATTTCTTTAGGTATGTAAATGTTGAATAACTATGGTGTACCCTTGAAACTAATATAATAATGTGTTAGCTATATTTTAATAAAATTCTTCAAACAAAGAAGAGGTACTGCATATATACAATGGAATGTTACTCAGCCAAAAACAAAGAATGAAATCTTGCCATTTGTGACAACATGGATGGACCCACAGGATATTGTATATTCTCAATGTCAGAACAGTAACTGATAGGTCACTTAATATATAATTGTTGAGTAAATGGTTATAAGCTTCTCAGAAAAATCTGGTTTAAGTGCCGAAATTTATTTCCTTGTGGACACACACACTCTCCCTCCCTCATACCCATTTACTCAGAAAGAATGTTATTACATTTAATTTATAAGTCCATGCATTGTCTCAACGAGCTAAAATTAGGCCAGGGAGAGTCAGCTGTCAGAAATGTCTAGGGTGGGGATGAGGGAGAAGGGGAAGGGATTAGACAGCATAAATAGGGAACTACAATATTGCCACAGGGATATGAAAGACAGTTCAGGGAATATAATAATATTGTAAATATTCAGTGGGGTATCAGATGGTCACATATCTTGTTAGGGAGACCACTTCATGGATGGAGTAGAGGCTTGATCACTGCACTGTACACCTGAAGCTGATGTTGTATAATATTGTATGCCAACTGTAATTGAATATATAGATAGTCACAGGATGTGGAGTATACTGTGGAAGGGAGTCAAGGGAATTGTAATAGATATGTATGATATTGGGGGGAGTGGGGTGGCGAACTGGGAGAGGGGTTGTCACTTTGAGGGGTAAAAAGGATAACTATTGCACTGTGTTGTACACTTGAAACTAATTTTTAAAAAATGTTTATTTCACAATAAAAGAATTAAAAAAAAAAAGAACTGTCTACAAAGGCAGATTCTCCTATAATAAGGAGGGTCTTGGTGAGAGGCCTTGAAGAGCAAACTCTTCATCTACTAAATTTAGTCGCAAATACAATGTGCCAAATTTTTGAGTTGGATTGTTGCTGTTTTCCAAAAATCACAACTCGAAGTACTTAATCATATCCTGGAGTGATGAGAGGGAGAGAAGAGTAAGGCTAAGATGCCTCCAATCATTTTTGTTTATTGCCATTAGTGCAAAGACAGTGATCAATAAATATTTGATCCAATAGTCAAATGTGAAGGCCCCGTCTTCCCTGACTGTCTGTCTACATTTCTCTTCTGCTTTCATTGGCCCTCTTCACCAAGACTTCTAGCCTTCAATTCTAAAGTCCAAGCCAATTCCATCAGTAACTGGCTCAGGATATTTAATTGGATTCGACCTCTTAAAATGCTTTCTCTTTTTTTGCCACAATTTAGAACACGCCCCATGTAGGTATCCAATTTCTCTGTCTGTAAAATGTGCATGGTAAAAGTTTTTCCTTCAGAGAATTATGGGGAGATTTCTTGAAATTATGCTGGTAGGTCCCTGGTCTCAGCTCTGACATATTAGACACTTAATGCAATGGTGTCTGCTGCTATCATCACATTCATCTTCATTTCCCCCATTATTGCTATTACTGTTCTATTTCCAGTTGCTCCATCACTGTAGCATTACGAGACCACATCCTTCCAACACTGGCAGCCCTGACTCTCCTTTTGAAATATGGCATATAGAGCGTTCCCTAAGGCAAACTATCCAGGAAGCAAGAAACTATCATTTGGTAACTTACAGGCTTGATGTTAGAGTGGCACCACGCTGCTCAGCAGACTTCTAAAGGACCTACTAAGAATTTTGACTTTCATTTTCCCTTCCATTGTCATTACAATGACAAGGATAATCATTAGAAAGGTAATAATGATAATGAATCCTGCTGTAAACAAGGGGAAAAAATGGAACCTGCCGAGGCTTGAGGCTCGGTGGTTAAGAGCTGGCTTGGGAAGCCAGCGGCCCAGTTTGGTCCCACATGTGAGGGCCAGTGACACTGCCCTCAAAAAAAAAAATGTGACCTGTGGTATAGGTCACATTCTTACATTTACTAAAAGTTTTTTTCCCTCACAGCCACATGTGATTAATGTCCCAATTGATTATCTTCAAGTGGTAGACCAGGGATTTGCATGGCAGCATCCCTCCATTATAAATAGTCGGGAAACTTCAACTGACAATGAACATGTGGTGGAGGCGAGAATCAGGTTTCCTGTCCTGACTCTGCTGTTGGCCTGTGAATGGCCTGACTCAGTAAGTCCCATAACATTGCTCCAGCCTTGGATTACTCAGTTCCCAAATCTGTCCTACTCAGTGCCTAAGGATGGTCCTTTTCCTCATCAGTGAAGCGGAGGGTAGAACCACATTCACCAAAGCTCCGCTAGCTCTGGAACATCTGACATCTACATCTTTAAGAATACAGTCAGGTGTGCATTTAACACTGATAGAGACATGGAACTCTTGTTTTCCTGACCAGCTATCCTGCAGTGAACATGTTTTTGAATTTTGAATTCTTTTGACAGTTTGAAATGTTTTGAAGTTTGCTTGAAAAAGATGCTACTCGTGCATGTACAGTCGGGAAGTCAAATAAGACTACAGGAAAAACAAGGCAGCTAACATTTATTAACTACCTAGCATGCACCAAAATCTTTAGATATGTTGTCTGAAATGACCTTCAAAACAAGACTATGAGGTCGATATCACTCCCATATTTCATTAAGCAGAAACTGGGCTGCAAAAGGCTAATTCTTCTTTCAGTCCAGAACAGGCAGAAGAAGCGTTAGAACTCACAACCACCTGACAGAAAAACTCACATCCTATCCACTTCCACAAAGCCTCCCATGTAGCTTTTTTATCAAGTAAGTTTTTTATCACAGTTACATTTAAGGAAAAAAACATGTATTAACCTAAGAAAATTTGCCTATGGCTTGTTTGCATATGATTGATTTCAATTGTGTTCACGTAGATACACCTTGCCTCACTCCAAAATGAATTTGAGACAGATTTCAAGGATTAGTGGGTAAATATACAGACCTGGGCTTTGTCCCTTGTACCAGAAAGCAAACTATTAAATACACTGAAACAAATCGATAGAAATTTTAAAATGTCATTTACTGACAGGAGCTAATAATGACATTAATGAAGGGAGAAAAGCTCAGCTCAAAGAAAATGAATGATTTGTGTTGGCAACAGTACCATAAACAGGACTAATTAATTAACATGATATTCATTTATTCTCTGCTAAAAAGCATTTCCTCCTCACTTTATCAGTGGCAAATATAAGAAAATTGAGGTAAATTAAGAAGAGACTTCGACAAGAAATTCAGCTATCTTTGATTAAAATAATTGTAAGTGATAACCAACATGAAAGCTCTTGCTGTGAAAGAATATAAAGTCTATTTAATCTAGCTCTGTGCCGAGGCACCAAGTGTTTCATCCTCATACTTTATTAGCTTAAAACAAATATACAGTGGGCTTCTTTAAAGGATAGCTACTTGAGCATGGGAGGGCAGTGGGAAGACTTTATTTCTCCAATTTATAGAGCCCGACCCCATTTCTGAAAGCTGAAATAAAGAGCAGGGTGGAAATCCGCCTTTGGCTGTGACCCTTAAATTGCTTGTTATGATTGTTCATGAAAGCTGGGTATGTCCCACAAGTGACCTTGGGTAATTTTATAAAAATCAATCAACCATCATTATTGTTACTTCCCTTCTAAAATAAATAAATTAACACAACTTTTTACATGTAATCACTTCTCTCCATTAAAGATCTCTTTTATTTCTTTTAAAGGGAAGTAACAGAGACTTTTAGCAGCTAGTTAATGTGTGCAAAGTACATCAAAACCCTTTTTTGGGCTAACCCTACAATTATTCATCCTCTGTAATAACCACAAAAGGATTTGTGGTATTTATTTTTAAGGAAACCACATACACAGTTTTAGCTATTTTCTCTCTTACAGAAAAATTCAGAATATAAATATGTTGCCATACAATAAGACTCTCCAAAAAAGATGGCTATACTTTCTATCTTCAATTCTTCCCCTCCACTCTCTTGAAACATCCCATTTTGGCCTTGCCTGACCACTCCACCAAACTGGTCCTGTCACGGTCACAAAAGGCAGCCACATTGCTGAATCCAAAGCTCAATGCTCAGTCCTCACCTTTCTGGAGTGGCCAGCAGCATTGAACACATCTGATCACACCTTCTTTCTTGAAACTCCTTCCCTTCACCTGCCCAGCATTGTGCCCTCCTGGTTTTCCTCCTACCTCCCCAGCTTCCCCTCCAACCTCCTCTCCCTGATTCTTCCGATTGTCCCCACCATTGACACTTCAAGTATCCCTTGACTCAGTCCCTTGACCATTTCCTTATCATTCTCTGAACACTGCCTTGGTTGGCTCATCTTGTCTTAAGGTTTTAAATATTATCATATACTAATTGCTGCTGACTTCCACATTTATATCTTCAAAGCCCAACTATGTCCTCAGTTCAAGATTCATACACACAACCACCTACTCAACATCTCTACTTAGATATCTCATTGGCTTCTCAACTTAGCATAGCCAAAACATGAACTCCTCGTCTTCTCTCACAGGTCCGTTCACAGTCCTTACCATCTCCGTAAATGGCAATTTCATCCACCCAATTGCTCAATCTAAAAACTCTAGAGTCAACTTCCCCTGCCTCTCACACCACAACCAATCTTTCAGGAAATTTTGTGACTTTTTCTTTCAAAATATCTCCCTGATCCAACCACTTCTCAGTACTTCCACAACTATCTCTGGGGTCTGAGTCATTCTCACCTCATCCTTGGGTTATTATAACCGCCTCCTAACTCAGTTCCCTGCTTCTGCCCTTGCCCCCCACCCCAGGGTGTGCTCTCAAAACAGCACCCAGTGTGATTTTTACTTTGTGTAAACTTTATGTCACCTCTCTACTCAGAGTCGCCAGTGGCTCCCACCACACTGAGAGTCAAAGCCGACCCAACCCCTGAGAGCTGGTCCTCTCTGGCTCACTTTTCCTCTACTCTTCCCTGACTCACAGCCCTCCTGCACTGACCTTGGCCTTCGTACCCCGCCCCCCGACTCATAGTCTTGGCACTCACTGTGTGCAAATCCCCCAAGCACCACCAAACTCCCTCCCCACCTTTCCTGCTGTACAGCAAATCTAACCATATCATTTGCTTCATTGACTGTTTTCCTAACAGAAAGAAACTCCATGAGAGCAAGGATTTGGGTCTATTTCATTCACAGCCATAGAACAGTGAATGGAATACAGGGAAATTAGTACATGCTCCTTAAATCCTTGCTGAATAATAGGAGTTGAATGAGGTCTACCTAGGAGAACACGTAGAGTGAGAACAGAAAAGAGATAAGGGGGACAAACTATCAAATATTAGTATTTGAAGACTAAAATAAGGAAAGGAAGTGGCAAGATTGAGCATGGGTCAAAGAATTAGGTGACTTAGGAGAGGAATCCAAAGGTTGTGCAAGCATAGACTGCAGGAAGAACTTTAAGAACTGGAAAGGTGGCAGATGAAGATGGCAAATGCTTAATGTCATTTTTAGGAAGGGTACAGTGAGGGAGTGTGCTTCATTAGGACACGAATGCCAGGTGATAAAATGAACCCAGGGAGAGTGACTCCAGTTTTAAGCAAAGGGAAAGCCAGAGGGAAATGGAATCAAGACCCAGAGGGAAATGGAATCAAGAGCCAAAGAGGGATCTGAGGACCACAATTAATCAGATCAATCTATATCCCAAACTAGATCATTCATTTGCTTAACACTTGAACTACCTAAATTTTCAGATGTAAATTATCCAATGTCCTTATCTATATTAGTTAACTTACATTCAGCTTTTTTGTGCCAACCCTGAATAATTCCTTCAAAAGTTTAACAGCCTGTACCTGGTTAGCTTTCTAGTCATTAAATAGTCAAATTGATAGGGGAGCCTGTGGAATTCCCTTTTCTTGGAGAATTACAGGCGAGCATCCATTCAGGATGGACGGATCCTCCTCTGCCTGGAAAAAGAAGGAAGGGCTTGCTGAGTGATCCAGGCACAGCTGGGGTTGCTACTCTACCCTACTGCACCATGCTGCTGTGGAGGTGAGCGACAGGAGGAGGTGAGGAAAAGAGGAGAGGGGACGCATTTAAGGAAGGCAGCCACAGCCTGAAGCCTGCATTGTGATGGGGATGCACACAGCTTCCTTTGTTGGCAAGATCCGGATGAGACTTGTGCCTGATCCACTAGAGCACAGCCTGGAAGCCTTCGAGGTGGGCTTGTCCCCGGCCAGAGAGGCGGAAAATCAATTTGGCTGGCAAACGAGAGCCCCCAAGAGCTTAGTGCACGCTCCATAATCCTATCCACTAGCAGCTGAGGAAATAGATGCCTGAGCCCTCACATATTCATGGGGGATGTGAGGCATAAATCAGGCTTTAAGGATCGGGGGCAAAGGGAATGGACTTTCTGGCTTGCTACTAATTAATCAAGCACAGAACACCTAAACGTAGCAACCTGGGAGCGACACACACACACACACACACACACACACACACACACGGGCACAGGCTGCTGTTGCTGCTTTTCCTCATTTTTTTTTTCAGTTCAATTAAAATAGATATCGAGTGAAATTTTCCCCTTTAGCTGGTGCTGCTTATGCATCCCCCAGTTCTTCCTTTAATTAAAAAACATGCTTATTGCAATACTTGCCAGAATCACTTTAACGGTATTTTAATTGTAATGTCGCTGCCTGATTAAAAAAAGAAAATATGAACTAGAAAGTGTTTGCAAAAATGTTCTCAGAATGCAGAGAAAGGATCACACCTCCCCATAATGGATGCCACAAACTAATTCCTTAATTAGCCTAGTACTGTAGTCAAATGGGCAATGCAGAGGGGGAAAACATATCTGAAATAAAATCACTGACTCAGAGCAGCAAACAATAGCAGTTGGGAAAAATGTTTTCACGGGCTTGGATTTCCTTGGCAGGAGAGCGAACTGCAGCTAACTAAAAATGCCACGCTCAAGATAGGCCCAGCCAAGTTTCAGCTGTTCTTTGCAAAGGGTCACATAGCCTTTGGGAAAAGAGTAGCTGGACCAGATTAATTGGCTTCCAGTCCTGACAATTCTATATGGTTCCCTGTATTGTTTCAGGCTAGCAGTTCTCAAACTTGAGCATGCATCTAAATCACCTCAAGGCCTTAAAGCACAGATTGGTGGTCCTCACCTCCTCACCCCCAAAGAGTTCTGCTATGGGGCCCCAAAATTTGCAGTCCTAGCAAGTTCCCAGGTGACGCTGATGCTGTTGATAGTGACCACACTTTGAGATCCACTGCTCTAGGTAAAGTAAGTGATTGTTTTGGGCATCCCTACTCCTGTGAAGTTTGGTACCATCTAACAGACTTAGAAATAAAAGGTTGGGGTTGCAGATTAACTCACTTTATCATTCAATAAACATTTACTGCTATTTTCTAGGCCTTCTGCTAGGTGCCAAGATAAATAAATAAATAAATAAATAAATAAATAAATAAATAAATAAATAAAAATGTAGTCTTCACTTCCAGCAGATCATTATGAACTTTAATTGCTTCCAGTGACTAAAAATGCCGTGGTTTTTGTGAATTGGTCAACTTTAGAGATAACTGAGAAAAAGATAAATGATATGACTCATCCTTTTCCTTTTTCTATGAAACATAAGGTTAACCCAGTAAGTTAACTTTATGAATAAATTAACTCTATATTAATTACAAAGTGTAAACATATTTGTGGGAGAGAAACCATATAGAAATATTTAAAGGAATTCAAACACTGAGATATAAATAAATGCCTTTGCCCTTATAACTGCTGTTATCAATTACTGCTTAACTAAACCTTGATTTCCTTTCCTACCTCCAGAAAATCATTACTTCCTTTTACCAACAAAGCTTCTGGCATTTAAGTGCTCAAGGCCCTCAGCTGTTCTAGGGATTTCTAGGAAGTCACTGCAGACTTCAGAAAGCAAGCTATTTGTATTTGTAAAAAGAAAGTATTTGTAAGGAGAAAAGGAAAGACAAAACAAAACATCACAACAACATTCTAGCATTTCCCCACAGCCGGTAAAAATCTCCCTAGCTATCAAGTTTTTCATTCATTCAAATAATCTCCTTCCATCTCTTTATCAAAGTTCCATTAGCATGGACCTGATCACATTTTTGACCAGCCTGCAATTTGATACACTTCTCCGAGCAATCTGTTCATTCAAAAGATTACAAATATAATTGTTCTCTGAATATTGTAAATACGATTTTGCTAATAGCATAATGGTTTTAGATATGAAAGGTCACAGCTGTTTCCTCATGGTATTTATTTATTTATTTATTTAGTTTAAAAATGAGAATGCCTCTACCTTTAACAACTCCCTGTAATATTATAGTATATGAGAAATAACAGTAATGAAATACTCACTCTCCAGTGTATTTTAACCTGCACAGGAATCCCAGATACACAAGCATCCCCGAGTTCTAGTTCCACTCCCAGTCTGGATAAATAGGAGGTGGGAATCATTAATCAACCAATGAGGTAGAGAGGTAAGAAAAGATCAAGTTCTGAAGGACCTTGTAAGCCATATTGAGGAGCTTAAACTTGATCTTAAAGGCTAATAAAAAGCCAGGGAAGAGTTTTAAGTAAGGAAGTTTGAAACATTTATCTTTTGTTACTGAAAATATTATAGCTTCTGTGCTAGGAAGGGACTGGCCATTTTCAGTCCATTTTTCATTTTACAATATCCAAGTTGTCAAGACATAAAACTGTAAATTGTTTAATATCTATCTATCTGTCTGTCTGCCCATCTACTGAAAGCATGTCCTTTCTCACAGCAATGGCTTATCTTTCATTTAAGGCTAATCAAGTGTGTCTGGGACTGTTCTCTGGAGGTAAATAATGTAAGTCATTGTCTGACTGGGAAAAATAAGGGGTTTCAGAGCCAAGTGTCCCCACATTAAAAAGCCTTTGTCTCTGATCTCCTGATACAAAAATAGTAAATGAAATTGGTCACCGTCTGGACAAATCCACTAACATCTGAGGTACCAGGAAGGAACTTGATCACAGACAAATTCACAACTAATGTTAATCTGCCTCTTCAGGTCAGAAATTCATTCATTCCTTTAGCCCTTCAACAATTATTTGAATACCTGCCCTGTGCCTGGAGATATAATAGCCCTGGCAGAAGAAAGGTAAGCAAAAATAGACCTGCTTCCAGCTTTCTTTCACTTGTAGCCTCGATTGCACCTTCCCCAAAGGTACAGGGAAGAAAAAAAAAACCCACCCTAATTTTAATTTGTAAAGAATTGATATAAAAGTAATTCAAGTTCTTAGCTTAAATTAAAAATTCTATGAACAATCCACTTCATCTGGGATATAGGCAAAATCCCTTCTCATATGAACACCAACTTTTCACCAAGAAAAGACTGAGACATAGAGACATACCGGTAAAGGGAGTTAAGGGTGCATTTAAAAAAAAACTCAGGTTAATTCTTTCTGCGGCTGACTTCTTAATCAGGCTTTCCCTGCAGATGATTGCACAGCCCAGCCCCTTCAAATACCAGACTTGAAAATATGAAAAGAAGGTTTACTAACTCCTGTATTGCACTTCCTCCACAGCGTTGCAGGTACAAAAAACATTAACACCCAATAGAGGATTATACGAGCCACTCTTCTCCTACAAAGGAAAGGAGTCACCACCATTTCCATTTTGTGCATTGATTTGAGGACCAGAGTCTTACCCAAAGCCAAAGGTGAGTTTGTGGCTGCCTCAAATTTGAACTCAGGCCCCCAATTGGTTGACCAAACTGCAATGAGTCAACATTGTTGCATTGTCTATATACTCATCCAGTCTCCTGCCTTGAAGGCTAGCTATGTTTCAAAGGAGAGGGGAAGGCAATTGAGTCAATAAATTGTGTTAAATTTATCCATTTGCAACGAATTGTATAAGTTCACAAAATCCTCTCATGTTGACCAAGACATTATATAGTTATGAGTACAAGAAATATAAATGCAAACTACTTCATTTTTATCAAAACACCAGCCTGCCTTGACATGGATTTCTTTTAAATCCACATTGGTATCTGTGAAGTCTTGAAACTGTAGGCATAGGGTAATCTGCCCAATGTCTCACACAGAACTGACGCACAGAGAAACCACAAGTAATGTCCCAGGAAAGTCCTATATCATAGCTTTCCCAGATCGCTGCATTAAAAAGATCATTGCAAGATGAAGCATTCATCTATTAAAGATGATTCGGTGCTAACTAGAAAGGACCAAGTGTGTAATCCATGTGATTAAAAAAAAAAAAGCTGTGGGGCCGGCCAAGTGGCGCAATGGTTGAGAGCTGGCTTGGGATGCCAGAGGCCTGGGTTCAGATCCCCCATGTGAAGGCCAGTGACACTGTCCTTAAAAAAAAAAAGCTGTGCTGTGTAGCACTTACTACTTCACTCTGAAATCCTCAAACCCTTGCCAAGGATGAAGGTCCTACAATGAACCTGAGAGTGGGTCAAGAGAAGATAACTCACCTCAGTAAACCAAGAATATGTATTTCTTTGCCACTGAAATCCCAAATATAATAGACTAACAAGATCTGAATGTCCTCAAAACTGTGGATTAAAAAAAAAAAAAAATTGAAAATGAGACCATGTTCCAACAGTACCAGAAAACCACATTTCCACGAAGTCAAAATAACAAGGAGAATGGAGGCAAGCAAATGATAGACTCTGTCACCTCCATCTGCAATCCTTCCCTCTCTTGCCGCAGAAAGAAAAACACTTCAATATGCATTCTGAAGACAACAGAGGCACAAGCAATCCAAGGTCTTTATGACCCAGCTAATTCTTTCAGTAACCCAGTTAGCTTTGTATATAGAAGCAGCCACTATCTGTAAATAAAATTGCAAACTAGGCCTGATATTCAGCCATCTCTTCTGTTCTCCCCATCAGCCCAAAAACAAAAACAAAAACTAACATTAACTGAGTGCTTACTCTGGGCCAGGTGGTATGTTAAGGGCTTTATAAATATTCCCTCCTTTAATAGTCAAATCACCCATATGAGTTGGGAGATACATTGTAGTTTTGCCGCACAATAATGACTGTCAGCCATCATGGTTACCACTGCTGCCATTATAAGGGCATGGTCCTAATGAGGAGAAACCTAAGGCCCATGGAAGCTGTGCAATTTGCCCAAGGTCACAGGGATGTTAACACACAGAACTCAGATTCAGACTCAGTTCTTTCTGACTCAAAAGTATTTAACTGCGTTGGTATATACCAGTAGACCAAGAAATAGCAAATCACTTTAAAGGAAACCAGTGCACTAAAAAGGAGCAATAGAGACTGGAAACAAGTTTGTGTTCCAGTGTTTATTTTAAAGTGATGGCATTGTAAGTAGTAAGAAACTACAAAATGGCTTCCTTCTGAAAGCCCAGCACCCAGGGAGGAGAGGTTTCTAGAGTTCATTTTTCTCTAATTGATCCTTTCATAATCGTTATCTCTAGACCACTTCATGTCAAGCTGTTTGACCACCAGAATAGAGAGAAGTTCATTGCTTCATTCAGAAAATATGACCATTTCCCCAACTACAGCCACAAGCTCAGGATGCATAATGTCTCTGACATGAGGGTAACGTTCCTTCTTTGTTATTATGGCTCATCATAATTACTTGGAATAAAATAATAAATTTTAAATCAGCGATGCCTATGGCCGTTGGGCTTCTTGACATAAAAGAACGAAAAATATAATTAACTAAATCAAGGCAATATGCTTATTTCCATCCCAGCTCATTAGTATTAATTGATTGGGTTAATTCTCTTTTGTATTTAACAGTACCCCCTAAAAAAAAACAACTTTTTTTTTTAAAGGAGAGAGGGAGAAAATGGAGGGAAGAAGCAGAGATGGTAAATAAATAAAAGCTTTTGATATTTTGCTAAGTAAAGCTATATAATAATAAATGCAGTTGAAGCTCTTATTGTGGTCACAAAATACTCTGCCATTTTTCAAGAAAGTTCAGAAATCAGTACATGTAGCATCATAAATAATGGGAAAAACTTTGTCTCTAGTGCCATTTCCCAATTGCCTCAAAGAAATTTATAATCCTCGTTTCTATTATATAAGTTGTACTTGTAAAAAAAAAGTCAATTCTATTTTAAAGATGGAAATATAAGTATAGCACAGAGGATTCAAGACTCTTGAGGACCACCTGCAGAAGTGTTGGTGTTCCTGATGTAGGAGCGTGGTCTGCTATATATTAGGATGCTTGCTTGCTTCCATGAATGGAAAAATAATATAGAGGATGTAACATTTCCATAAAGTAGTTGTAAATGTAGTTCTTAGGTGATCTAGTTTCCCTTTTATTAAGCACTAATCTTTTCAAAGTATGTACATACTTCATTTAAAATGTATTCTTTTGTAATATTGTGGAAATGGCTGAAATTATTTCCACTATAATGCTTTATATTTTGTTAAAATCTTTTAAAGAAATTGTTTTTTGGTTTGAAATTTTTCATGTTTTATCTCAGCCTGTAGAAGGTATTAGAAAAATAAAGAAATTTCTACTCAGCTATTTTTCTGATATCATGAATGAGTATGAAAAGATAGATAGTAATAGACATTTATAGAATGATGCTGTTGGTGATGATGAAGATACTGATTTAATCTTATATTTGAATAGCTTTTTATTACTCAAGTACTTTCACACATACGAGTCCACACAACTAAGTTCGCGAGCTCATCCTAGCAAAAGTGCTACATTCCTCATTGCTGAATATCACTATGGTCACCTTTGAAGTACTTCCCTTAGGAAGCTATGCACCAACACAAGTGCCTAGTCCATCCTTCAAAGCAATTTTGGAACTCCTTTTCTGGAATGACCATCAGAGCTCTCATCATATTGCCCTTGATGTCCTGAATGTCATCAAAATGTCTTCCTTTTAATATTTCTTTTATCTTTGGCTAAAGAAAGCAATCATTGGGGGCCAGGTCAGGGGAGTAGAGAGGGTGCTCCAATACAGTTATTTGTTTACTGGCTAAAAACTCCCTCACATACAGTGCTGTGTGAGTTGGTGCAGTCGTGATGCAAGAGCCATAAATTGCTGGCAAAAAGTTCAGGTCTTCTCACTTTTTCACACAGCCTTTTTAGCACTTCCAAATAGTAAACTTGGTTAACTGTTCATCTAGTTGATACAAATTCATAATGAATAAACCATTTGATAGCAAAAAAAGTTAGCAACACCATTGCAACAAGTTTGCAAACTTAATTGTCAAATCTAGTATTATAGACCAAGAGAAAACTAGAGGTTTAGAGCTAGGCTTTATTAACTAGATACTTGAGAGTCAATGACCTTCATGAGTTTCCAATGCCTTTTAGAAACAGAAAAATAACTTTCTGATGGATTTTATATTTCTAACAACTCATAATGATATACATTTATACATAGGTATATGTATGTATATGTATGTAAATATATGTATATTCATGTATATATGTGTGGATATATATATATATATATATATATATATATATATATATATATATCAGTAAGAACAACTAAGTGAAAGTAAATTATTTAGGAAGAGTGGTATTTAAGAGAATAAGAGTTTAAAGA
The DNA here is from genome assembly GCA_033961575.1 of Aselliscus stoliczkanus. NCBI lineage: Eukaryota > Metazoa > Chordata > Mammalia > Chiroptera > Hipposideridae > Aselliscus > Aselliscus stoliczkanus. The sequence goes on from CM066733.1 coordinate 69,350,396, forward strand.
TTATACTTGCATTTTAGTTCTCTGAGCAGCACCATGGCAGTTGGCAAGAACAAGTGTCTTATGAAAGGCAGCAAAAAGAGAGAAAAGTGGTTGACCCATTTTCTAAGAAAGATAGGTATGATGTGAAAGCACCAGCTATGTTCAATATAAGAATATTGGGAAATAACTAGTCACAAAAACTCAAGGACGCAAAATTGCACCTGATGGTCTCAAGGGTCGTGTTTTTGAAGTCAGCCTAGCTGATCTATAGAATGATGAAGTTGCATTTAGAAAACTCTAAGTTTATTACTGAGGATGTTTGGGGCAAAAACTGCCTGACTGATTTCCATGGCGTGGATCTTACCAGTGACAAAACGTGCTCGATGGTCAAAAAATGGCAGACTGTGACTGAAGCTCATGCTGATGTCAAAACTATTGGTGATTATTTGTTTCATGTGTTCTGTGCTGGTTTTAGTTTTAAAAAAAAATTGCAACAATCAGATTCAGAAGACCTCTTATGCTCAGCAACAACAGGTCCACCAAATCTGGAAAAATATGATGGAAATCATAACCCAAAAGGTGCAGATAAATTACTTGAAAGAAGTAGTCAATAAATTGATTCCAGACAGCACTGGAGATGACATAGAAAAGGCTTGCTGATCTATTTACCTGCTCTGCTCCATAATGTCTTTATTAGAAAAGTCAAAATTCTGAAGAAGCCCAAGTTTGAACTGGGAAAACTCATGGCTCTACGTGGTGAAAGTAGCAGCTCTGGAAAAGCTACTGAGCATGAGACAGGTGCTAAAGTTGAACGAGCTGATGGATATGAGCTACCAGTCCAAGAATCTGTTTAAAATTCAGACTTTTCATGGTGACAAATAAGACCAATTTATGATATTTAAAAAATAATTATACTTCATAAATTTCATCAAGGACCTGAACCCTGCACCATTTTATTTGTCCATTCATTCAACCATTAACACATATTCTTTGAGTCCTCATTATGTATCAGGCACTGTCCTAGATGCTAAAGAGACAGTGGTAAATAAATTAGTGAAGTCCTTAGCCCTTTTGATCTTGTTCCAGCAGAGGAAAAAAAGCAAGTAAATTGATAATATTTCTTGTGGTGATAAGTGTTATGAAAAAAAGGAAAGCAAAATAAAGGGATAGAGAATAATAGTAAGTGGTATAATTTTCGAAAAGATGGCCAACAAGTCTTCTCTGATAAGTTGACATTTTCTCAAAGAGTGAATGAAATAAGTGAGCCAGCCACATGATTATCTGGAGGAAGAATATTCCAGGCATAGGACATTATGTGCAAAGGCCCTGAGGCAGGTGTGTTCCTGGTATATTCATAGAAGGCCTGGAGCACAATAAAGGAGGAAGACAGGGTCAATGAAGTGATCAAAGGTTTGATAATGGTGAGGAGTTTAGATTTTATTTCTAGGGAGATGAGAAACCATTGCGGGGTTTTGAGGAAAGACATAAAAAGATCTGACATATTTTTAAAGGACCTGGAAAATAAACTATTGGGGGTGTTATTTTAGCATATAGCATAAAAGTCAATGCTTAAACACATGAACATTTGTTTTTCTATCACAAAAAGTAACTTCAGAGGTGGGCAGCCCCAGTTGCTATTCCATTATGGCAACTCCGAAGACATCAGGGTCCTGGGTTTCTTCTGCTTCCCCATTCTTTTTTTTTTTTTAAAGATTCTTTATTGGAGAACTGGGGAAGGGGAACAGCACTGGGGAATCAGGGAAGGGGAACAGACAAGTTGCTGTCCTTTTGCTCTTCAGTCTAGTTGTGGAGGACGTTGCTTCACTGGCTCATGTTGGTATCATCATTGCGCTCTTCCCGGGTGAGGCAAATTGGTTGCCATCCTCTGGACAGCCGCTTGTGGCGGCTCTTGGCAGCTCATGTCAGCTGCTGGCTGCTCACATTGGCTGCTCACATTGGCTACTCACTGTAGCCTATGGCAGCCCACTGCAGCAGGAGCTGCAGCTATGCCATCCTGGGGACTCACAGCAGCGCAGCTCCAGGTGGAGCTGTTGTTCACCATCTTAGCTGTAGAGGGCAGTGTCACTGGCCCTCATAGGTGGATCCAAACCAGGGCCACTGGAGTCCCAAGCCAGCTCTTAACCAACGCGCCACTCGTCAGGCCCTGCTTCCCCATTCTTAATGAGTCACCTCATGGTCCAAGATGGCAGCTGAAAATGTAGCTCTCACATTTCCATTCCATGAAGCAAGGAAGGACAAATAGAACATGCATCTTATTGGGTCAGCTCTACTTTGGAAATTTTCCAAATATCCTGCCTGTACCACACATCCCCTCTCACCTGTCACTGTTCAGCTCTTAAACACAAGGCTATGTCTAACTACAAAAGAGGCCACAAGAAATAGAGCATTTGAGCAGAGTATGTTGCTGCCCCAAATAAAAAACCAAGGTTCTGCTATTAAGGAAGAAAAATAATTAGAAACATTGGAATCAATTAAGAGGCCATTTGAAATGATCCTGGTCAAAAATTATATTGATTAGGACTAGGCTGGTACTAATAGAGGTGTTGATAGATGGGACACATATTGAAGATCCAGTCAACAAGATTCACTGATGGATTGGGCATGGGATATGAGAAAAAGAAAGAGGTCTCAGATGCTCCAAAGGTCTCTAGCCTGAGCCACTGGACATGTGTAGCTCTAATAAATAAGATGGGGAAGCTCCCCAAACTTATATTCTGTGTGTATATTGATATTTACACGATCAAAACTTGTCTCAGACACAAATGAAATGCTAGTCACCTTCTCTCCAGCATCCAACTCTTATATTACCACCCTGACACCCTGATTACCCTGGACTACATTCTGCTTTGCTGCCTGTATCACGTATTTTAGAACTAGACATTTTACTCTTTTATATTTGCTCCTTAATTATTAGTTTAGTGATAATACACACTACTGGCATGAACTATTACTCTTCACCTTTTCTTGTAGCTCGCACAGAGTTCTAAAGCCACTTAACATTCACAAGTCATTTGTTGAATCAAATGTGACCTGTGTCCTTTCCCTGTTCTCATTCTTTTAGGAGCTATGGCCCATATATCTATGATAAAAAAATCTCAGAGTTTCACTCTAGGCAACCCTGCTCCCTGCCAACAACCCTTATATCCTAATTGTACAGAAACAGGTGTCTACCCCTTACCCTCCCTTTCCCACCAATAGTCCTACTTCCTAAGGTGAAGAGGAGCTATTTCAGATAACAGGCCTTTCCACAGGATGAGGTTCTGCCCTTCCAAACATGACTCACTTATTCTGAATAACATCGGGAAGAAATATTGCCTGAACCAGGAATATTAAGGAAAACCAGTATTGGAAGGTGACATGTGGGGACAAGTATTTGGATTACCCAGATCTTGAAACTTCCAAGAGTGAGCAGCCAAGTGTATATTCCACATATCCCTACCTTTCTCTGACCCTTTTCTCTCCCTTTGACGCCTCTTCTCCTTCTTCAGTCTTTGGACCTATCAACATCATTCCTTGACTGAACATTTACCTGAAACTAACAGGACATCCAGAGACTCAGTTAGGCTGAGTCTGAGAACTGTTAGTGGGAAAACTTCTCCCAAATGGTATCAATATAAGGCAAGAACCCCTGAGCGTCTGTAGGGCATCCTATCCTCCAGCAGAATTTGACTCCTGTGGGGAGAGTCCTGATTAAAGGCCTGCAAAGAACATCTCTTCTCTGAACTGAGGCTTTAAGTCTGTAATTTTCCTTTGTGTTGCTAGTCTTTCGGTAGTTGATGGCTGTCAATAAGTCAGCACTCCCCATAGCCTCTGGCTACACACACGCACACACCACAAAGACAGGCCAAGAGCCCAAGCTGACAGGCCATTTTTCCTAAAGGATACTAACTGATTTGCTTTAAAACTTCTTCTTGCTACTAGAGAAAAGAAAAACAGCTTCCAGAGTATATGAGGTGAGATCAAAAAATATGGTGAATGCTGCTGCTGAGTGCCATTCAATGGAAAGGCAGCGATCTTTAATATGGGAAGCGGCACATTGAGCCTTAGTAACAGTGTGTGACAAGTTTCAACTTGTTTAGTGCAATCAGTCAGGTGTGAGTTACGATAGAGAGAAGGTGTGTTTTTAAAGTATGCCATACATCATCCTCCGTCATGACAACCCTCTGTTTTACATCACTTCTGGTATACAGAAATTGCTGTCAAATAAAAACATTACAGTGTGTCCTCATCCACCTTCTTCCCTGGATCTGGCACTGTGCAACTTCTGGCTCTTCCCCAAGACCCAAATGACCATGAAAGGTAAATGTTTTGAATCAATTCAGGACATTGAGGCAGCCATGACAGCGCAATTAAAGACACTCATGAAAGAGGACTTCCAGAACTGCTTCAGAAGGGGCAAGAATGATGGGATAAGTGTTTTCAAAATGAGGGGAAATATTCTGAGCGGGATTAATGGCAGTGTGTCTTTTACTGTAATAATTTTTTTTTATTTCAACATCCACCATATTTTATGATCACACCTTGTAAAATAATAAAATGCCTAATCAGAAAAACTTCATTCTATCTGTAAGAGACAAGTATCAAAGTTGTATCAGTTTTTAAAAAAAGTTGTATCCGTTTATCCCCTTTAAAGTATTATATTTTTCCTCATGTGGCTATGCTCTTACTTTAACAAGAACAAATTCTCCTTTAAGTGTTAAATATATATATAGTAAAGAATAGTGTTTTAGTGCAGAGTTTTATAGATACCTATAACTAATCATATTTCCCAAACAATTTTCATTCTCCAATGAACAGATTCACTTTGATAACCATCCGTTATTATCAGCCATTAAAGTGGGCAATCATTTTTATACTCATTTAACGGATACAAGGAAACAAAGGCATAAAGAGGTGACATAACTGACTTAGTCACTTGGTGATATGGTAAAGAACTTGAAATTTTAATTCTTGGTCTCTTCCAACTTCCCAGGCCCTAGAGCTATGTGGCCAGTTTTGCAATAAGGGAAGCCTATTTATATGACTTTCCATGGGACCAGGAAGTCAAAACCACAACAGGGTAAAAGCAGGAAAACATTGGTTTCTTGGCAGGGAATTTCAAAGACAGCATCATTAACCGATTTCAGAGCATTTTGCTATATTGTGGGGTCTGCCCTGGACAAGCATGACTACAAAGTACTTGAATAAAAAAGCATATTATTTGAGAACACTGGTAACTTTCTTGTATTTGAAAAATTAAAATAATCAAGCTCTGTGCTTATAAGGGTCCAAAAAAAAAGGGCTTATGTTTTGAACCCTCTGACTACTTTCTTCCTTTCATAGTAAAATCTCTATTTGGTTGAAGAATAAATTGTCAACCAAGTGCTAGAAATTATCCAAAAAGTTCCCCTCCCTCCTTTCTCCTAAAAGTGACAGAATTATATATACTAATGTCACCGCTGATCAAACTCCACAAACCTTTTACATGCAGTAAGTTGAGGATGCTTGTATTGGTGTCTAACAGTAGCAGTTGGCCCTTCTCCACCGTGACGTTGTCGCCATCTTGTGGCACTCTTCCAGGAAACCAGCTATGAGCCCTCGACCATCTCTGGCAGAACTGAAAGGGTAAGTTGCCCTGGAAAACAAGAGTTCTGTTGTTTTTGTTTTGTTTTAAAGAAAGATAATATGAGTGCTCAATCAAAACAGAAACTTTTTAAACTAAAATCAATTTAAATATAATTTTAAATGTCTCAGCAAAATTAGTCACCCTGTCTTCCTCTTACTGTTAACTCAAAAAGGGAAAAGTATGGAAGGGGCAAAATTATACTTGAAATGCTTCTGTGCCCAGCCTCTGGAATTCTCTAACAATATGCTTGTGATATTTTCTTACTTTTTTTTTTCTTTAGTACAGGCCCCTTCTACCTAACAGATGGGATAGATTCCATTTTTTTATTTCTACAGACATGTATTGAGCCTTGGACAAAGCATCATAAATACCCTGAAATAGAATTAAAATGTTCTGCTTAATGGGTGGCAGTTTGCTTTATACAATTGGTATCATTTTTCACTGGCCTTCCTGCCAAGTGTCTCTGTTTATAGGAACATTCCTCTTTCTAAGTCCTCAGATTCATCCATCCTCCCACTCCACCTGTTTTGATATTACTATATGGTTGCCTTTCCCTCTGCGATTGGTGCATCAGTGCTGAAAAAGTCCATGTTTAGGTGAAATGCCAAATGACTTTAGATAATAGCCCAGAACCTTTGAGTGAGGGTCAGGGAGCAAGACTGAGAGGAGCCCACAGGAGGAAGCACCCTCTCCCCATCTGGCCTTCAGGTTCCTTCTCAAAACATTCAGCTTTCCTATTTATGGTCACACTGAAGTCATGTGTTTTCAAAACAAGGATGTAAAAATCATGGAAAGCAATATTTGTCTCATGCAAGAGGCTGAGAGCATGTCTAAATGTCTTATGCAGTTATGGAACCATAATGATAAGAAATATGATGAAATCAGAACAGAGAAGGTGATTCCCTCAAGGTGATACATACAACATATGTATGCCTCTTTCCACACAGTTCTTCTTCCCACACAGATTCCAACCAAATGTGGAGCCCAAGTTCCCATAAAATAACTGCCTAGAAGGTCCTCTCATGAGGTGTTAGAGGCAGATGGGAGAAGATCATTAAGAAAGAAGGCATGTTTATAATACCAATAACTATACCTACACAGTAAATACTGCCCTGATGTATTTCTGAGAGAAAAAAAATGGAAAAATGTGTTGTCAGGAGAGCCAATCAATTTTCTAGGAGCATGTACTGATGCCCACTCAATAGTCCCAAGTTGTATACTCAACCCAATCACCAATAAAGCTTTGGGATAAGGAAAAGCAGGATCTTTTCATTTTCAACACCTATAAAGGAGAAAAAAAGGGCCGGCCGAATGGCGTGGTGGTTAAGCGCTGGCTTGGGAAGCCAGCGGGCCCGGTTCGGGTCCCACATATGAGGGCCAGTGACACTGTCCTCAAAAAAAAAAAAAAAAACATAAAGGAGAAAAAAGTCAGTGATCATTCCAATTTAAGAGACAGAGAAGCATAAGGCAGAGTGATAAATAGCCTCAGCACCAAAGAAAGAAGTATGTGTGGTCTGTGATCATCGTTGCGAGCTGTATAAGCCATGTCCTCATTGTGTCATCCATAGACTCTCCAAAGAGTAGGCGAGAATTTTATCTCTCTATTGATTTCATACTGACACTAGGGATAGGGGGGTAAAATTACAAGGAGTGATCCATAAAAGGCTAAATATTATACATATTTATAATCTTTTAATTCACTCCCATAGAATCCATTAAGAGGAAAACGAGGCAAACAGGATGAAATTGGAGTGAAATAATGTGGTGAGAAAGTACAAAAGACTGAATCAGAGGAAGATGGTAGTCAACTGCCAAGAAGGGAGAACCGCAGAGATTATCTGTGATGTCAGCCCTGAGTCCACCATAAAGGGCATTTGAAAACACTTGGATATCTATACAGTCAGAAATGGAAAGGATGCCAGAGAAATCCCACCCTTTCATTTTAAAGATGATGTTGACAATGTTTCTCAGCCTACAAGCTGTTTAGGGCACAGATTCCCTCAATGCCACCATGATGGAATCAAAAGCTCGGGAGGTAGGGCCCAGAAATCTGTCATTTCTCCTCAGGTGACACTTCTGTTTCAAAGCTTTAGGGCCAAATCAAGGCAAGGGCTACAGGGGAGGGAGATATATCCAAAAAAAAGAAACCAGGACGTTTCCTTCAAACCAGTCCTTGACTCTCGGGGCCTTAAGGAAGACCAACAAGAGGAGTGAGATGGTGCGTGGATGCACTATAAGAAATTAGAATTCAGCAGTGTAACTCTTTCTGAGACATTAACCTGGTGGTCATATCCAGAGCCCCAACTACAGAACTACAAATAAAACCAGAGCCCATGACTCACATAATGGAAACATCTGGAACAACGAGGTATTAATTAGGCATTGGAGAGGTCAAAAGAAGACCATTCCATAATGTCTTCCATTAATTCATTTGAGAACATTTTATGGCTTACAATTAGCACTGATACCTGTCATGAGCTCTAAATGAATTTTAAAGACTTTCTCACTCTGAAGCACAGGCCTTTGTCGTTTGCTGCCTTCCGTGCGTTATATCATCTTAGCCTGGACTGTCAACCTTCAAACATTGCCATACTCGGCCCCAACCTGGAAAGATGGGAAAGTTAAATATTGTTATCTCCTCTTTACAGTTGAAGTAACAAAGAGTTTAAATGATGTGTCAAAGGCCATAGGGGTGGAGGCAGACTGGACTCCTATAGAGCGAGCTCCCACCTCAGGTCTAGTCACTCATGGTGGCCTCTTTTGGAATACTCTTCCAAAAATATCTGCATAGCGCACTCTCTTACTTCATTCAGGCCTCTCTCAAACAACACCTCCATCCCTGTCTCCTTGTTAAAATAATCCCTCCAGTCCCTCCTCCCCTAATACTGCATTATTCCAATATTAGATCATATAATTCCTTGAGTATTTATCAGCTATTAAACTACCTCAAATGAAAAGCAGGGACTTTGTTTTGGTCATAACTCCCTAAAAAAATAACATAGTAAATGCACATTAAAAATCAATGAAATAAATTCTTAAATGAATCATCTACCTACTAATCCTATGCACATATTTATAGATATTACACACAGATGCCCACGCATAAGCACCTTCCTGTTACAATAGGTAGACAAATAGGTGATAAGGCCTGGAATAATTAAAAACGCTACATCCCCTAGGTTTCCTGATCTACTGGGTTTGGCCCACACCCTTTCACATTCCTTTCTGTGCTTTCAGCACTCTATTTAAACTTAAACCAAATGATGGTGTGTGTATCTAAATGAAAACCCAAGACTCAGATTCAGTTTCCCTATGAAATCTTCCACCAAATTTTTTCTTTCACCTTAACTTTCTTCAATTCAGTGTGGCAGATTTAAAATGAATAACTGTATAAAAGTTAAGCATTAAGTTCCAAGAGACCCAAGTTTTCCTATACCCAAACTTCTCCTTAGCATAATAAAAGTATCTTGAAATGTATAAATTTTTTATAGGTGGTTCATGCTTTAGTGGATGAGTGACTAAATACTATAAGTCCTAAAAAATTCATGCATCTTCACCTATTGAACAGCTACCTGGGGAAGGAGAAGAGCAAAGTATCTCCACAATTGCAACTTGTCAGTGAATCCATGATTACATGTATGTGGCATAAGAATTTTCACTCTTCTACACTTTCAGAGTTGACAAGCTGAGAGTATTGCTGCCTACACAGGACTGCCTGGGCAATACCCTGTGATAGTGGAAATGGCTCACTTGCCAATATCTTTATCCAATCCCTATCACTTTGATCCAATCAAGCAAAAGAGAATCCTGACAATATTGATAAAAGACTTCTTGTCAATATATTTGGAAGCCTCTCAGTTGATACCAATATGATGTTCTGGTGAAAGCCACGCTCTGTGTCACCAACTTAGCTTACCCATCAATGTAGGTTTCACATCCACTGAATATAAGCTCTTTATTCTCAAGTCCCCAAGGCGCTCAGCCTTTAGCATTAGTTTTCCTCTTTGAGGTAAACAAATCACTCACTCCCATTCTGCAGATGAAGAAAATCCTTTCCCTACAGGCATATGGAGGTGGGTATGGAAACAGAGATTTAAGAATCATCCAGAACAGACCCTCATCTTTACCTCAGTATACGCAGCCCCAAATAAACCAAAAAAGAAGAAAACACAAGCAAAAACTTTCTTGCCTCAGCTAGGAAGCTTATGCAATTTGTTTACTTCTTGCAGTATGTCAGCACTTCTCTGAACTTCAGGGAATGTGCAGTGTCTGCAAATCTTACATGTCACCTTAAATGTACTTGCAACACCACCAAAACTATCTTGAAAGAAATCATTGATCAGCAAGTTGGAACACCAGGCAGTGCAAAGACCTATATGTGAGGGTATGAATTAAGCTGGGATGGTGGAGAAGGTGGGTGTGGGAACCTCTCTAGTGACAGTGTCTCCTAGATGACAAAGACAAGGAAGAATCGCTTTGACACCTCACCAGAATGCTTTCTTCTTCTACACGAAAGCCTTGGAAACGGAAAAGACAAGTCCCTGTAACGGACATTCCCTCCACCCATTCCCTGCTTTATTTTCTCCAAAGCACTGATCTTCACTGAAACATGCTATATTTGTTTATAGTCAGTCAGCCCCCAGTAGAATGTAAGTTTCATGAGGGCTTCTTGGTTTTCTGCTATGTCCTCAGTACCTACAACAATGCCTGTTATGTAGTAGGTACCCCAACACTACTTTTGAATGAATGAATGGTCAACTCTGACATGGGCTCACAGTCACTATGCCATAATTTAAAATATTATTTTAATAACTAAAATAATTTGATATGAAGCTGAAAACAATTTTACTTTTTTATAGTGCTGCTTTACATAGGAATGTTTTTAATTTTTATGAAACCAAATGTATTTATCTTTTCTATGTGTCATCCTGTATTATTTTATGCACAGGACACACTTCTGTTATTCTTATATAAACATCACTTATATGTTCTTCTTGATTTGTAGGTTTTATATTTGCATGTTAGTCCTCACCTAATTAAGAATTTATGTTGGTGGGAAGTTTACCATTTTTCTTTGTTTTTATCTTTGCTTTTGCTTTTCTCACGAACAGTTAACTATCTTCACCCCATTTATTAAATAACATTTGCTCTCCCAACTAAGAGTCTTGGCTATTTTAATAATCATATTATAATGTTGGGTGATATTAAAGTTGTTGGCCAATTAAAATCCCAAACCTTTTATGTATGAACTAGTATAAAGGCATCTCTCTCAGATACATAGAACCTCAACCTTGTTCTTAAGGTGCTTATATTATCATTCAGATTAAACAAATATGCAGATAATATGTAATTAATTCAATAATTAAAGACATAACCAAGATGTTATGGGAGTTCAGAGGATTAGATGACTGACCCAAGTAGACGCTGCTTTACCGATGAAATCCAGTACATTCATCACCTTTTTTTTTTTAAATCTTGACACTACAGATAAATTAACACAGCCTGAGATTATTTCAGCTGATGATGAAACAATAAATGCCCATTGTAAAAAAGTCAAACATTTACAAATCCAGGATTACAAATAGAACTCCTGACCTATAATCTAATAACTCCTTAGGGAACAAAAAGGAAATTAAATTAGTTTGGCATAATTTGTTCTTACTGAGCTCATGATGGCTCTAAGTGATCACTTTCTTTTTTCTGCGCTTATAAACCTTTCAAGATTATGAGATAACATGAGAAAGTCCTTCCATACTGCTCAGCACATTGACTGCTCAAAGAAATGTCAACAATGCCTTTTGCCGGAGACTCGTACCCAATTTAAATTTACCCCTCCCATGTGAGAAAACTGGGCAATTCACTAGCTTATCTCTCAGTTCTAGACACATCTTATACCCCATGATTTCTCAAAGAACATTGGTATTAGCTTAGTGCTTTCTTCATGTAAGTTAGTTTAGCACTCTTGAGCTTCAGAAGAGTATTACAGTCTGCAAATGGAACAAATTTACAGAAACTATCTTCTCTTCCATTTGAGTCTTCAAATCTCTCCCATTCGAGTCTTCAAATCTCCCCTAAGAATACCTCTTTTGAATCATAATCTCACTTGTTGGAGAAAATAATAATGATAATGACAGCTACCAATTATTGAATGCCTCTAATGTCCTAGATACAGGGCTAGACATTTTACCTATAGTATCACTAGTCCTCACAACTGAAAAATGTACATATTACCTGCTACACTTTAAATTTTTAAAATTTTGAATTTTTAAAATTAATAATAATGGGTAGCATTTTTTAGGTACATGCAAGTATTATCTGACTGAACAGTCACAACCCTTTTCTTGCCTGGGACTTGTGGAGCAAATGGGTTCCCTGAATTCAACAAGTATGTATTGAGAAGTCACTACCCACCAAGCACTTGCCTAGGCACGAGACAAAACAAATCCCTGCCCTCAAAGAGCTTACATTTTAGAGAGATAACAGTTAAATACATAAAACAATTAATGTGCTCTGAAAAAAACAAAAAGCAGGGTGACATGGATCACAAGTGCCAGGGTGGGAGGAGCTATTTTATGTCGAGTGCTCAGGGACTGCACCTGTGATAAAGGATTGGAGCAAGGAAGTGGAGTGGGAGCCAGAGGCTGTCTGGGGAAGAGCCTGAGGAAGGAGCATGCCTGAAGCACTGCAGGGTCAGCAAGGAGAACAGACAGAGCGGCTACGCATGAAGGAAGGAACGCTGCACAGCCTATAGGGGTGCTGATGCAGTGGGACGTTCGTTTTTCCCACTGCAGAAAGACCTCAAGCTCTTTACAGGCACTACAGAAAAGAATCACTTAAAATATTCAGCAATGTATAACCAGGTCAGCAAACTGCAGCCCAAATCTGGCTCACCCACTGTTTCGATAAATATCTATTGGAACATGGCTTCCACCATTCTTTTACTTGTTGTTTATAGCTGCATGCAGTTTGTGACAGAGACTACAGGGGGTGCCAAGAAGGTGTATGCACATTCTAAGAGATGTGAACACTTTGGTCAGCGTTGCTTAAGCAGTAGTTCACCGTAATCAGAAGTTTCTGGACGCTGATGGTAACCACTTTGAGCACCTCTTGTAATTGCGGAAGTCAAACGTGTCTTGTATTCATCTTTTGTTATCAGTATATATTAATAATTTTTACCTTTCTTAAAATGTATGTACATTTTTTTGGGCACCCTCTGTACATTGCCTGCAAAACCTGAAATATTTACTATCTGGATCTTCATAAAGTTGCTGACTCCTGATATATTCTAATTCAGACCATCAGTATAGTAGTAAGAACTGATATTGTCCATTTATCTATAATAGGCTCAGAACACTCCACTAATATTGAAATATGTTCAAAATGAAACTTTCTATCATTAAAAAGAAACAATTATAATACAGCTACCTAAGAACTTGAGGACTGCCAAGCAAGACCATCTTAGTGAAGGATATACATTGAAATACTGGATCAATTCTCATTGTTCAAGTCTCAGTTTCCAGTAAGCAATAAACCAGGGCTCTGAAGGTTACATAAAGGCAAGTGGAAATGTGGGCATGCGCAAGTGTGCGTGTGTGTGCCCCCCACACATGTGCGTGCACACATACACACACAGAGCCAAATCAGGAGATTGACAGATACACGCTAGCCTTTTCCAGAGAGCTGACATACTGCCATTTAACCAGTGAGCACAGAGCATGTGTTTCTGTTCCCAGTCACTAGTAAGAGACAAGGTTAACATTTTAAGTGATGGACGACAGCGTGTTATTTCCCCATGCAATGGACCCGTGACTGCACCGCCTTCGAAAACACTTAATTCAGTGATTGAATACACGGGAGTGCACTTTCCCTGCTATGAACCTTTGACAGCTCCTCAGCTTCATACACCAGGGGAACCTTGTTTTTTTCCCTCTCACTTTTTCTTTTTTTTTTTCCTCCTTTTATACCTGAAGGGAAGTAAAATGAATATGTGGTGGCAGAGAAAAAGAGGAAGCCCAGAGAATGAAAACAAGTTTATAAGCATCAGGGTATTTTACAATAAAAGTAGTCACTGCCATCTGCTCTAATTACTTTTAATGCTTGGGCCACCATCTTCATACAATAGAAATAATGATCTCCTCAAGGGCAAAAAAAAAAAATTTTTTTTTTTTTTTTTTTTTTTTTTTTTTTTACAGAAACAAGCAAAAGTTGATTACATTTAGCTCCTAGGCTAAAGAAGCATCAAGCTACTTTGTAGTGAACAATCAATTAGGAAAGTGGGTAGGTCTCTGATTAACACAAACAAATTAGGCCCCTTAATGGTCCTCCTCCCCCTTTCTCCTTTTCCCACCTCTCTGGAGGAATCATGTCTGCAGCTCACAGAAGGTAAGTAGATGACTAGATATTTTTCTGGGTCTGAGGTTACTTTACACAAATTCCTTACTTTTGGATCCAACACCAGACAAAGCCAACTCTCCTCCCAGAGTTTATATTGGTATCAGACATGGTCCAGCTTTGAGAAATACTGACTATAGAAATGGGTGTTCTGGGAGGCTGTCAGTTTGTGAGGGGGTGAAAAGTATAGCAATTGCAGTGTTTTGTACACCTGAAACTACTAATAATTTAAAAAATAAAATAAATTTAAAAAAAGAAATGGGTATTCTACCAAGAGTACAGATCCCCCTCATGGAGTAAGCCCCCAGAGGCCACCCCAAACCTGAACCCTTCGTAGGAAGCTAAAACAGCCTCATTAAAGTCTCCAGAAACAGAAATAATCTAAACTGAGTCCATTCCTTGGTATTTCAGGAGAGCCCAGGACTAAGTGAAATATGTAGAGTCAAGAAAGACATGGAACAGATCACAGCAAGCCAGAAGAAACTTGGCTTTCACAAAGGCTGTGTCTACAGGCCTTCTCAAACCCCCAAATTGAAGCATACCACCTGTAGTAGCATAATTATGAGACACCCCCCCAGGATTATTCCTGGCCCTTGGTGTACATGCCCTGCACAATCCCCTCCCCTTAGTAGGAGCAGAGCCAGTAAACACCATGGGGAATCATTCCCGCGATTAGGTTACATTATATGGCCATGGTGAAGGAATTTTGTAAGTGCAATTAAGTTTAGTCATCAATGGACTTTGGGTTAATTATAAGGGAGATGGACTTCACCTATTCAGGTGAAGCACTTAAGAGAAGAGATACTCCCACTGGCCTTCAAAGGAGCCAACTGCCATATTATAGGGATGACCAAGTGGCTAGGACCCAAGAGCTGCCTCTAGGAGCTGAAAATGGTCCCCAGACAACAGCCAAGAACATAAGAATCTGGGTTTTACAGCTGAAAGGAACTGACTTCTTCCAACAACCTAAATGAGCAGATGAAAATGTAGCCATCAAGGTGTCAGCCTCATGAGACCTTGAGCAAAGAACCCAGCTACTCTGTCCCCTGACTTCTGACCTATAGAAACTGTGAGATAATGAACAGCCATTGCTTTAAGTCACTATCAGTGTGGTTACTTGTTATGCAGCAATAGGAAATAAATATGCCACCATAATGCCTTTTTTGATGATTAATTTTCATGCAGAACCTATTTGTTTTTCTTTCCTTCCCTGAAGTTACTGATCAAAAGGAGTGAAAACAATAAGACCAATCTGAGAAATGATGCTGGGCGGAAGGCCAAGTGGTCCTCTCATTCCACATGTGGCTCTCCACCCACAGGACATGCAGCATAGCATTTTTTTTTTTCTAGCTGAGCCATCCTGCCACCTGTTGGCAGCTCAGCGGCAGCTAAGCTCAGGCTGGGCATCGAACTGCTGTTGCTCAGAGCTCAGCTTGCATTCTTGAGCGAGCTCTTAACCAACTGAGCCACTTGGCCGGTCCAGCATAGCATTTTTTAATTTATGATGCCAAGAAGATTAAATTAAGACCTGATATAGACCTTTAATTTGCTCAGGAAGAGTTAAGACTACTAAAGATAAACAGCAAATGCCACAGGACTGCTATGTCTTTACAACCTCCCTCTATTCAGGCTAAAGAAATGCAAAACTTTCTCGGATCCTGAACATAGCCTTGACATTGTGTCCTTTGGAAGTTACTAAGAATTTTTAGAGGCCCATATTCTGACAGTACTTCTGAGAATGGTTATTCAAATATAATTGGTTTTAATAGCGCTCCTCTTTTGCTTGCATTGCTTCCTGAGGAAAGAAAAGGATCTGACTTTTTTATTCCTTCACTAAAGAAAAAAAAAAGGCAACCCTTTGCAAAAACCCATGTTCAGAAACCAGAGAAATCCACCCTGGACCCTGGTGTCTTCACTTGGCATTGACTAAATAACTCTCCCCTTGTTTTTTAAGCTTCAGAGTAGATGTGAATACAATTTTTAGGGAGGACAAAGCAAATGTTAATTTTTTTAAAGAGGTTATTTTTAAGTCCTCTGATATCAAAGTGGCATCATGTTTTATCAGGAAGCCTTAATGCCTGTATTGTCTGGTGTTTGATGATGTGAAAGATTATTTGTTTCAAGGCTGACACCACAATGTTATCCGTTCTATATGAGGAATGAGGAAGCCCAGAAAGATGGAGTGATGTTTCAGAGCTGGGATGAAACCTCAAGAATCTAGAATTTGGGGAACTTCCCTGTCCACTGCCGTGCAGAAGCCTTTCTCATATATATAGGCTGTGTTGGTTAAAACTGTCACCATCATCTTTGTGAATATTCGCTGGGTGCTCACTATGGGTCAGGCATTGTGGTACTCAGCCCTGGATCATGAATGCATAATTGAATTTCTAAGCTCTTAGAGCCCAGTTTCAAATGCATTGTTCCCCATACTCCAAGTGCATCTGCCACATATTGTCCCTTTTCTGCCAAACCCTGTTTATTGGTTCCAGATGCAATGAATCATCTACTGACTTGAGCGACATTAGAGGTAAACACCAAGGTTAAAATGTAGAGATAATTGAATAACACCAACTACCAGTAATAGCAGCCCAGGCAAAGGAGGAAATAGACCCAGAGATTTCAGATAGGGCAGTCTGATAGAAACCCTCCACTCTCAGGATCAAAACCACATGCCATTTTGACATGATGGAAAATATCTGCATTTTATTTTTCTAAATTTTTGTATGCCAGTTATTAGTATGGGTAGGAGTAGCAAGCAGATGGTGATATAATTTAAATGTCCCCATGATTAAAAATAAAACATTCAAAAATCAACTACCATTTATTTAGTATACCAAAGCATTGTGCTCAAAGTTGTTTTTTAAATACACACACACACACACACACACACACACACACACACACACACGGTGCCAAAAAAATGTATACACATTTTAAGAAAGGAAAAAACTGTATTAAAATTGTAATAATATATACCAATAAAAACAAAAGACAAATACAAGTCATGTGTATACATTTTTTGGCACCCCCATATATATATAATTTATTGCTTTGACTGCTGATAAATAAGATTAATGAAAAATATGCATTTTCCTTTCCAGTAAACTCTTCTTCAGAGAAAAGCCCATAAAGTAAAAATTTTCCAAAGCCTTTCCAAAATTTCATAAAGCTCAATATAATTTCCAGATAGCAAAATGCACTTTAATCATTTGCTATGCCGTCACCTGGAATTCATTGTATAAAATACAAATAATGTATAAACATGTGCATATAAGATACTCACATAAATTTATACAAACACTTGGAAAACTGTCTTTATTATGTGTCTTTAAAGGCAGAAAACTCAGAACCCTTGGTGAATACTAAACTATCCACAGGCATAGTTATCACCCACGAGGCTCCTCAAAGTTTGCAAATTTAAAAGCCACAAAGACTCCTATGAAATGAGCCTTAAAACAAGAGTAATCTACTGTGTAGATATTCAAGGCTGGACTAATTCGATAAGCAATATTGGACATTTATCAGAGGCCATAGCACCGCCTAGAAAACAAGCAAAATGCCTTCCTGCAGAATTCTACCAACTTTGGGGAATTATTCCCTTTCTGGAAATCAGTTTCTCAGCTTGCTGAGAATTAATTATTCATGTGGCTCAGTTCTGCCTTAAAAGAACAGAAATTTCTTCTTTCCTCATTTTCCCAATGGGAAGAAGTATAACTCCCAAAAAGTCCCTCTATTACTTCAGGATTAATGAAAGCTGAGATACCTGTTCCAATAGCTCATTTCAAAAGTGTGAAATTAAATGACTGCTACAAGATTATTCCATGAGAAGGGGTACAGTCAGGACAAAAGCCAAATCAAAGAATTATTTTTCCACCAAAAGATATGGGTCTTTATTGTTAAATCGGCAGAGTGTGTAGAGCTTTTTTTAAATTTCCTTGCTAGCCAATCAATATGCATTCAGGTAGATGTGACCCACCACATCAGTAGATCCATGAAAACGTTGGCAAGCATGTGGCATAGCTTTCCATCATTCCCATTTCCTACTGCATGACACCTTTCTGACACCACCACCCCCCTCCAGATGAAGTGTCCCTTGCTTGGGGAGTTTTTGTTTTTTTGTAGAAAACTGAGAAAAAAAAATCACTTTGTCTATTTATCAATCACATGAAGCAGAAAGAACAACTTTTCCTTCTTATTCCCTTGTCTTTCCCATTATACTCGACTAATTGAGGTATGAGGGTAGTTTTTCATCTGTACATCTTTAAGTTTCTCATATGGACAGACTTTAGCGAACCTAAACTATACTTAGTTTTAAACATTTTTTAAACCTTTTAAACACACTGAAAACATTTAAAGACAATGTAGAGGGCATACACATTTGACACCTTGCCTGATTGTCTAAGCAACCAATATGATAAGAGGATATTCAACGCATGTTTAGAGAAGGTAAAAGCAGAAAATAAATGAAGCTGAATTACATCCTGCAGACTGTGCAAGAGACTTGGATTTTAAAGATAGGACCTAGGCCAATATGGTTTATATAAAAGATATGTTTTTCTTTTTACACAGAGGGAATCTTCATGACATTGGATTTGTCAATGATGTCTTGGATATGACACCAAAAGCATAGCCAAAATTTGTCAATGATGTCTTGGATATGACACCAAAAGAAAAAAATAGGGCTGGCTGGGTGGCTCAGTTGGTTAACAGTCCGAGCTTAGAGCAACAGGGTCGCCGGTTCGATTCCCACATGCGCCAGTGACGATGCGCCTGAGCTGAGCTGCTGCTGAGCTGGTGAGAACGCATGTTCTTAACAACAAGGTTGCTGGTTTGACTCCCACATGGGATGGTGGGCTGCGCCCCCCTCCCCACCATGCCCCCTCAACCAGGTTGAAAACTGCGACTGGACTTGGGGCTGAGTTTGTGCCCTCCACAACTAAGATGGAAAGACAACAACTTGATTTGGAGTTGATGGGTCCTGGAAACACACAATGTACCCCTTCCCCAATTCCCCAACACTGTTCCCTTCCCCAATTCCCCAATAAAATCTTTAAAATAATTAAAAAAAAATAAGAAAGAAAAAATAAATATATTGGCCTTCATCAAATTAAAAACTTTTGTGGGCCGGCCAAGTGGCGCGGTGGTTAAGAGCTGGCTTGGAAAGCCAGCGGGCCTGGTTCAGATCCCACATGTGAGGGCCAGTGACACTGCACTCAAAAAAAAAAAAAAAAAACAATTAAAAAAAAAATTAAAACTTTTGTGATCAGAGAGCACTATCCATAAAGCAAGGATGCAGCAGGTGAGGAATTGGATGCTGCCCTTTCGAGAAGCATGGCCGTGAAGGGAAGAAGAGATCCTAACCACTGTGTAAAAGGAGCCAGAGGGTCAAAGGAATATCTGGACCTTCTCACACACATATACATATAAAGCCACATGCATACATCTGGCCTACTCCCCCTCACACACACAGAATACAGAGGTATGGAGCTTAGAAGAAAGCTGATTCTCAGTTACTAGAATAATAAGGTCCAAATTCAATTAAGCACATGCCCCCACCCCCTAAGTGGTCTCCCCAGTCTCATCATGTCCTGCTCTGCCCATGTCTCCACTGGACTTTGCACCATCCTCAAGCTACACCAAAAGCCACACTATCTCCTACACATATCATGACCATGCTTACGCACATGTACCTTCTCTCCTGGGCCATGCAGTCATCTTTCAAGGTCTGACTCCATCTCTGTGATGACTTCCTCAGGCTCCTGAGAAGTCAATCTGTCCTCAGTGTCTTCTCTTACTGCTTTTGTGGTCCATATTTATATCGATGTTTTACCTACTAGATTGTGAATTCTACAAGGGCAGGGACTACATCATAATCACCTGTGTATTACAAGTCACTAGCAGAGTACCAAGCACAGAGTGGGCATTTACCAGTTAATTAGACCAAATTAATGCATTAGACCAGCTATGTGGAACAGGCAGTCAACAATCAGTGGATTCCAGTGACAGCAAAAAGCTTTCTCTTGCCTGAAATTTTAACAGTGTCTTTGTCTCTGTTAAAATTATTTAGTGTTTTTGAAAAGATTGCACAATATACGTATCAAGGGATAACTGAAACTGCTGGTACTGTATCTGCCAGCAGAGTCCCTCCATACCTGCTGCAATGAATTGATAGCACTTATTTGTCATTTGTAGTTCCCATTTGCAAACAAATAATTAATGTGCTAATGGAAAAGTCCATAAAGTTCACTTTTCTCCTAAGTAAAATATTCCACCTACAATTCTTATTAGTGTATCAATTAATGAAGTTTTACTATATCCAACCAATAAACTTTTATTGAGTCGGGCACTGTGCTAGGCCCTGGGGATAAAATAATAAATAATATATAATTCCTTGCTCTCAGGAAGCTCACTGTCTAGAAGAAACCAACATACAAGTCAATGCTTATAATGCCACACACACTTGTTTCTTTTCCTCAAAGGGCAGAATCTGGAGGTTTACAAGAGAAGGTAGAGAAGATAAAAACTAAAAGACAGTATTCTTAGGAATACTTCCCAGATTATGATTCTCTTGCAGAAACATAGAATCACTGACTTAAAAAAATATGCAAATGTTTAATACTTTGAACAATATAGCCTACTCAACATGGTCTCATATTCTTGAAATCCTTATTGTGAGCCAACTATCACTGAAATATATAAGCAATTACTGGCCACATGTCCATTTAAAGACTACAGTGAGATTCCTTTTAATTTCAAGATGGTGGACAGTTCACAAATATTGTCCTTTGCTTAACATAGCAACGTGTGTCCAAATCAGTCAGCTTCTCTAAAACTCAAACAAACCATGAAAGTGAAAAAAAGTTAAATTTCTCATTTCAGAGGAAAATAGAAAAAAAAAAAACCCACAGGGCTCAGAAACCTCTGTTTACCCATGCTTATCCCCAAGAAGGAATGGCCATCAATCCTCAGAAGAAACCCCTGATAGAACACTATCTCCCAATATGCACACACCCTCAATACTCTTCCCACTATACTCCACCTCTACTTTGATTGGAGTCACACAAAAATTTCAGTGCAACCCAGGCTCAGATTCTTCAAGAAAACTGTGGCCACAGAGCCCATTAGGAAAGGCTGTAAGATATCCACACCCGGACCACCTCTGAGGCATTTGCCCTTGTTCCTTAAGCTTCCTGCACACACACTGAAATTCTGGGCATTGCTTACTTGGTGCCTTTGCAAGATTCGGGAAAAGAGCACAGTAAAGCACACTGCTAGCAAAACCCCAAAATCAAAAGGGAGGCCAAGCTGATGTTGAATTTGTAATTGGCAACTCAATTATTAATTAACTTGTAGAATTTAACACAGCAGGCCAACCCACAGCACAAATGCACAAGTAAATTCAGACCCTCTTAAAAAAAAATTTTTTTATTCGTTTAATTTTCCAGGTAACCACAGTGATGAGAACTGGCCAGATTACAAATAATGAGGGGGTGCTTACTTGTATTAATATTTTAATTTGAAACATTCTTATGGTGGAAACAGACTCTCCTTTTACATTTGTATTCAGACAAGGCTGGAAACAGCATCTGAACACATAATCATATCACAGGGTGTTTCTCGCGCTCAAAAGCCGAACCTTCTGCCTTAACACTTTCACAGACTCCTCCAGGCCCGCTTCAAACAGACAAAACACTCCTCCTAAAACTCAAAGAAACATCGCAACACCTTTGTAATAGGCCTATTTCCCAAGAGGGGGATAAAAGGACAAGGCAAATTAAGGGAAATGCAGAGTATAAACTTGAAACCTACTGTCAATAAAACCAAAAACAAACTTGAAGCGGAGGTGAAGAAAGCAGGGGGAGGAAAAGCAATGTTAAATGGTCATCTTTCTTCTCATTTTATTTGAGGAAGTTAAGTTTGCACAGCTCCTTACAGGCTGTCTTTGGCTAAAATCACTATTAATGAGCTTTGACATTTGAAATTTAACTGAGCACGAGCTAACAGCTTCCAGCACTGCACCACCCATGAAGGCAACTGGAAATATTTTGCTAGGGCCTTACAGTGTGTTTATTGAAAAGACACAGCTTTCAAGAGAAAGTGTTTATAGCAACCACTTTACCTGCTATCCCTGCCCTGTGATGTCTGTTTGGTTTCAAGGTTTGGGGGGTCCTCTTTAACTCCTTCTCGTCACTGCTCTAATTGTTTTCAAGTCTAGCAGGGAAATGTTAATAAAGTGCTTTGCTCTGCAGCAACCTGAGTTATGAGGACAGATTTGAAAACTTTGAGTTATGACAAAGGAGCAGGCCACAAAGAAAAAGAAATAAGCCCATTCAGCTCATTAGAAGGCAAGATGAAAATACGTACTTATTTTTTGAGGCAATGCCATTATAATGATCCTTTCCCAAAAGAGAACACAGAACAACGAGGCTAGGAAGACAGTGTGGATTCTTAGCTAAAATCCTGGCTCATTGCATGAAAAGTGAATCCATCATTAACCAAGTCGTTTCCCCAAGGGAAAAGCCTAGAAGCAAGTTATTTACTTTACTCCTCACCAAAGAAGGCTTTAGGCACGCCAAGTTGTTTAAGAAAGTGGTGCAATAAAAGAGAAGGAATGAGCTTGCAATGAAAGGATGCTCACACATACTCTGTTCTCAAATGGTTTGCATGTTGTCAGTCTCCACTTCCATGATATATTCAAACAAAATGGGAGCATCATTCCGAATCTCGTGCCATGGTCCTACAAACAGTGTTCTGTGCTCAGTGATCCTGTACAGATTCTTGACCTTAAACATGACTGGATACCAATATCAGTATGACGTTTAGAACCCCTATCCTTTCCCGGAAGCCAGTATTATGCTGGGAAATTCAGGGGTATCCTTTGCCTGAGGCATTCTTGGACTGAGTAAAAGTAAAAGCAGAAATTATAACCTAATAACCTAATATAGAATGCTTCTGCAGAATGCAGATGAAAGCTCAGTTACAAAGAACAGGAAGTTCAGAATCTGTGAACTAGAAATGACATATAATTTCAAGGTTTCTGTTGACCAAACCAAATTTGGGCCACCCATAAAACACAAAGGAGGAATAGCTCAAGGATGACCTCAAATCATGAAGATAATTCACAGGTTACAAAAGGAAGAGTGAAGAGAAAGAGATAGATCCTTTTTTTCATTACTAGATATTTTTTCCATAGAAAAGCCAAATATTATTGGGCTATAATTTTATTTAAAATACCAAATATGTTTCCTTATTCTCATATGTTACATGACTATTAAATTATTTCTGAAAATCATACAATAGGCAGTATTTTTTCAAAAATAATTTCTAGTAGCCATTAATGAATCAAAATATACTTCTGACGTTATGACTTAATACATGGCATGGGTCACATTAACAATGTATTTTTCATCTTAACATATCTTCAATTATAAAAGTGAGAGAGTGAAGTAAAAACTTAATGATACACAGGCATAATTCTGTTCTGGAAATCTGTGTCACTATAACTACCTTGTGTCTCAAGTTTTAAAAAAATAAAACAGAAATGTAAGGAATATATAGCGTTTGCTCCCAGTATTATTGAAACACTATAACAGATCTCGGTGGTGGAGAGGTAGATAGGTGATTTCTCACAATCTCAGTCATGAAGATGACTAATGAGAAATGGGGATGGGGGAGAGGGATATGTCACAATATCCTCTCACTAAAACCTCATGCAATTCTTCAAGAAGAGTCTCTCAAGGCTGTCCTCAGAAATTTTTACTGTGATTTTTCATATATATATATATATATATATATATATATATATATATATATATATCATCTCATCAGTTGGTGAAGAACAGAAGGATTGATTAAAAGGACATGGAGGCTACAGACATAACTGAGACCTGAACATCTCAATACTTTCATGGGACATTGAGCAAGGAGCACACACCATCCTGCAATTTTAATAATACCTAGAGTAGGGTATTATTTTTTTAAAAGTAAAATAACTGAAGTTCATGCTAATGGGCCAGAAGCATCAAGAAGACATTTGATTCTATGGTCCATACTCAGTCAAAAAAGCAGAAAAGCCTTTGCTCTGTTTTAAAATATCTAAAATAAACATGGCCTAGTATTTTAAGGGAAATTCTTGGTTGCCCAGAAAAGGAACTCCCACATTATTCCTCCTTTTCCAGGGAAAACAGAGGAGGGAGGAGTGTGGTCCAAGAATGACATTTGGAAATGTTGTTTATTCAACGAACAGTGGTGCAATACCGATGAAAGAGCAGGTATGGTGCTAGATGCTTAGATTACTTCTCATTGGCCAATAATCTAGCAGGAAGCAAGTAGAACAGCAGGTACTAGGTCTAGCCGTGGGTACAGGAGACATGGGGGCACTGTGATAGAGCACCAGGCAGCAGTACTCAAAATGCCCTCCGCAGCTGGGGACAAGGCATGTGCAGGTCACAGCCTTAGGCACCAGTTGTTCTCTCACTCACTCAGAGTCCCCCATTTTAGGAGCACATTACATTGATCTGAATTTGGGAAATATCAAAATAAAAACCAAAGCAATTAAAATACTCATGGCTGGGCAGGCCGAGTGGTGCATTGGTTAAGAGTTGGCTTCACCAGCTCTGAGCAGCAGAGCCCCAGTACAGATCCCACATGAGAGCCAGTGACGCTGCATCCTCTACAGCTGAGATGGTGAACAACAGCTCCACCTGGAGCTGGGCTGCCGTGAGTTGCTGGCGACAGTATAGGCTGCAGTGGGGCTGGCCGGCAGCTGGCGTGAGCTTTCGTGAGCCGCCATGAGCGGCTGTCCAATGGCCGACAAGTGATTGCCTCACCCGAGAAGAGCATAATGATAATACCAACATGGGCCAGTGAAGCAACATCCTCTACAACTACACTGAAGAACCAAAGGACAGCAACTTGTCTGTTCCCCTTCCCTGATTCCCCAATGCTGTTCCCACCCCCCCACCCCCAATTCTCCAATTTTAAAAAATCTTTAAAACACTCATGGCTGAAGACATGAGGCTAGGAAAAATGATAATAATGATAATGGTAAAAACTGATTGGGTATTTATTAGACACTGGGCACTGCACTAAGATCTCTACTTACATAGTCCTATTTAAACCTTACAACCACCTGGTGAAGGATCAATCTTATTAGTCCTGTTTATGAATGAGAAAACTGAGATTGCAGAGGCAAAGTAATATACCAAAAACAAAAGGCTGGAAAATGGTGGAGCCAGAAGTTCAAAGCTCTGTTTTCAGATATTAGGGGCCTATGCCCTAAACAATAATGGTAGACCAATATAAAAATGCATCTTACTGGTGGTAAAGCTTTCAGAAATCTGAAATTATGAGGAAAATATAGCCCCCAAACAGAAAGATCTCAAATGATACGGAATCACCAATCAAAAGTTATATACGAGTTTTCTCCCTTCGTGGGGGGAGAAGTTCTTTATCTTCAGACATTTTTTTTTTTTCTGAAAATGTGACCTTTCATTACCTCTGATTCTGTGGAAGACCCACTGTTTTGCTTTACCAATTAAAGAAAATAGGCTTTACGCATATTGAAATCTCAACTTTACCACTCACTCAATATTTGACCTTGACAGTCACCTAATTTCCTTGAAATGGAGATTTTTCAAAGGCCATTATAATGTGTTAACTAATGTGGGTGAAGACTAACTCAGTGACAAATAACAGGTGCTTAGTAAGTGTCACTGCTCACTCCTTGCTTTCTCATAATTTTCCTTCAACAAAAACAAGGAAAAGATACATGTATTAAGTAAGATTCAGTTGTTGCATCACCATTTATGACCAAAAAACTAATAATAACATAATAAATAAATAAATAAATAAATAAATAAATAAATAATAAAAACAATTAAAACAAAATCAACTTTCTTGAGTAATGAAATGTTCTGTATCTTGATTTTCTGAGCACAAGCTTCACAGTGTAATATATATATATATATATATCAAAGAACTATATACACTGATTATCTGTGCATTTTGTCCTGTGTAATTTATACCTCAATAAGACAAATTCTTGACAAAGTAAACTTTAATTTTAAATTTTGTATCTCAAACATATTAATTTTATGGGATAACCAAATTACACAACATATATTTTATGTTGACATACTAGAAATTATTAAAAGCAAAAAAAAAAAAATCACACTATATATTTTTTGTCTAGGCCTAAAATTTCATTCATACACCCTGCTCCCACATTAAACAATTCTATGGAAATTTCCAAGAACCACCGTTTCATTCCTCTACTCTGTAAGCACGATATTACAGTTTTCTATGCAGGCATTTGGCCATATTACAGCCAACCATCACCACCACACACCACTGGAATCCACATTGATATAAGTACTCTCAGAGGCTTTTCACATCTGTAGACTCATTTGAATCTTAAAACCATTGCAGGAAAATACTATGAAGCACTACTGCCATCATACACTGAAGGAAATTATAGCTATGAGAAATTAGGCCAGACACCCAGGGCCACTTAGTAAAATCATTGGCAGGGACTAGAACCCAAGTTTTCCAGCCTCACAGCTCATGCTCATGCTATTTCTATTACTCTGATGCCTATGACAGAGGAAGGGATGGAAAAGCAAGTCCTTCAACTTACGCCAAATAAAGATGGCCCTGAAAGCACTGGCCAGAGACAAGGCTAGAGAATCACATTGTTAAATTCCTCTGGTCTTAGGAAAGTGTGGAATCTGCCTAAAGCACACTTCTCTACTCTTTCCAGAGTTGCTTTTGGGGACCAATATTTTTATATCCAACATGATTCTTCTCAAAGGAAAGTATCAAAGCCATAGATTCACTCTAGCCTTCAGGCCCTTTGCCCTGGAACCAACATTTTACCTTCTAAAAACACCCTCTGTGTGTGGGGGAAACTAGATTTTTCCAGGTCAATTAAAAAGAAAAAAGTAATACTGATTAAAGCCATATTCTTTTAGACAATAAATAAATAAAAAACTGTCTCAGTTTCCCTTCTTTTCTTTTTCCCTTGCAAAACTTCTTTCAAGGCTAAAAAGAACTGATTTAAGTTTCTATTATCATGAAATAGAATTCTGCTGGTGCAGCAATACTGAGCACAAGCGATTTTATTCCTGCCTTTGCAAAAGTGTGCATAGATGCTTGTGAAAATAACTATGCATGTAGGCATACATCTGTGTGTGTGTGTGTGTGTATGTATGTATGCATGCATGTGTGTACACACTCCAGAGTGTGCATACATGGGGAGGAAAACAAGAGAGCTATTACAAAATTGAACTCACATATCCACCAAAACTGCGTTAATCACAGCATATTATAAAGGAGTATATTTTCCATTATCTAGAGGAATTTTATTTTGTTGTGTATCTGTCACTCTCAAATTATCATTATTTTTACAAACAGAGTGGAGGTGCTAATTAAGGCCTTTAATTTCACCTCTTCTGATTTTTTAAAAAGTCTTAACAATCCCAATCAGACCATTTAAAAAGTTCAAGGAAATAGCAAAGAATCTATAGCTGCATCTGGGAAAATTCCCCAGCATAGCTTAAGGTTTATCTTAATTTAAAAGAAAAGGAGAGAGAGAGAGAAAATGAAGGAAGGAGGGAGAGAAGGGAGAAGAAAGGGGAGAGAGAGAAAGGGAGAGAAAGGGAGAGGGGGAGAAGGACAGTGAAAAGAGAAATAGCAGTTTAACTTATCCCATCCATGCACCTAGCTGCTACTTTTATTGTTATTTATTTATTTCCGCCCCTTTTCAGCAAGATCCTTTTTTTTCTCATTTAGTCCGACAGAGATTGTCCTCCTGGAGTGACCTTTTATTCTTTCCTTTTCCTTCATCCCTCCAGGCTATTGCCCTCGTGCCAGTAACTAGATAACACACTCTATCAAAGATTTTTTTTTAAAAAAATCATTGGGAAGGCACTAGGGCTGATAGTGGCATCAATCGTAGCCTGACACTGGCTGGGGTCAACCATTTATCTCTCCACATAGCCTGTGGTTACTGCAGCAGCCATCTTGACTTGCTACATCTTAACAACCCGTGCAGATGTTGCCTCTCCCAACACTGATAATATCTGCTCCTCGAGCCCTTTTCTTTCCTTGTTTGGCATATTTCTTTGATTTAGTCCAGTGGACACCTTTTCATATAAAATCAGGGTAGAAATGAGTGAAGCCCCACTCTTCTTTCAGAGCCTTTCCACATTCAAGGGCCAGGGATACAGTTATGGGCTATGAAAATAATCTTGGTTTTAGATCCCAAATTTTCAAAATAAAGTTGAAACACTTTTGTTACTTGGTAAAATACAGCTGTGTCCATGAAGTTAAACTGAACTCACTTGGCATTGCACTAATTTCACTAGATATGAGATTTTATTGAAAAGTTTCTTTTGGTTCACTCAAATTTATTTTCCATACTACTTCATTCTTTTCCCATCTCATCCTCTCTTTACCCCCAACATACCTATTATTATCATTTTTAGTAACTTATTCAGCAGGTAGCATCATGTTAAGAGGAAGTTTAATATTAGGCGGACTACATTACAAAAATCCCAGCTCCAACACTATAATTAGCCATGGGACTGTGGGCAAGTCTCCCAAACTTCAGAAGTGTCCATTTCTGTATATAAAATGAAAATAATAATACCTACTCCATAAGACTGTGAGAATAGCACACACAAAATAGCTATATGCCATGTGCCTGTCACACACAAAAGGTCAATATATTATTTCTTGCCTTAAAGCTAATGAATAGTCAATTAGTTGCGCAGGCAATGGAATTTGATAGAGTACCAAGCATGGCCCACGAGAAACTTGCCTTAAAATTCCCATTTGTAGATTTCCCTTTCAAAGGAAACACACTTAAAAGTCTTTAATTATTTTTTAATGTAAGTAAATTGATAGCTGTTGAAGGTGGGTGATGGGTACATGGGGTTCATCATGCTATTCACTCTCCTTTCATATGTTTGAAATTGTCTACAAGAAGTTAAAAGAAAAAAAGACCTCAATAAATATGTTATCTTAAATAGGTCAACTGTATTGTTTCTCCAATGGTACCACAGACGTGAGTGATATCGCAATAAAGAACAGAGTAAAGACAAATACCATATGTGGAATCTGAAAAACTAAATGAATGAGCAAAATAAACAAAAACAGTCTCATCGATATAGAGGAAAAACTGATGGTTGCTAGTTGGTAGGGGGGTGGGGATGAGGGAGAAGGGGAAGGGATTTGACAGCATAAATAGGTAACTACAATATTGCCATGGGGATATGAAAGACAGTTCGGGAAATATAATTAATAATGTTGTAAATACTTTGTGGAGTGTCAGATGGTAACACGTCTTGTTAGGGAGACCACTTCATGGATGGAGTAGAGGCTTGATCACTGCACTGTACACCTGAAGCTGATTTTATATAATATTGTATGCCAACTGAATTGAATATATAGATAGTCATGGGATGTGGAATACACTGTGGAAGGGACTCAAGGGAATTGTAATAGATATGTATGATATGAGGGGAGGGGGGTGGTGAATTGGGGAAGGGGAGTTGTCACTTTGAGGGGTAAAAAGGATAACTAGTGCACTGCACTGTACACCTGAAACTATTTTTTTTAAAAAAAAAACCACACAAGTTTATTTCATAATAAAAGAATTTAAAAAAAAAGAATGGAGTCAATTTTCCATGATGTTGAAAGGGATAGTTTCTTAAGATAGAAGAAAAAAAGTCTTAAAATCTGTCTTAATGGTGGATTTTATGGTCAGATATATAGTGATAGACATACCTGTGGGTATATTACCCCAAACATCGCTAACATTGAACTTACCACACTCCCAAATGTATTCATCCAACATACAGAGAATGACCTTTAATGACTTCACCAAATTACCATGTTTCTGCACCCAACGCCTGTAGACATGGAAATGAGGAGTCGCAATCTCTAAACTGTCCAGCTTGAAGGTCATAGGGTGAAAGTGCCAAGAAAGCCTTGCGTGGCTCATGATATCACTGGCCAACATTTCTTTGGCCAGGATCAAAGCAAGTGAATGCTGAAATTAAGGAGGATCTTTTTTCTTTTCTCTTTCTATCATCTCTTTTTAAAATTTCTACTCTAAGCAAGTATAACTTTTTATAATAAGATAAAGATGTTTAGTTGTGTATCTTAAATCACTTAAGTGATATCATGGAGAGGCCAAAATGGTAGGAAGAGAGAAGCTGGAATTATAGAGCAATGTAATTTTGGCAAGCACCTAAAAATAATGAAACTTCTGTATCTCCCACACCAGCACCCTTCATACCTATCTTATAAAATGCATTGCCTCATTCTCCAAAAAATTAAAAAAGGAAGATTAAACTGAGCATGCTGGAACTATAGACCTGAGCTCCCATTGCTTCACAAAAATAATGCAGCAAAGGAAATGATGAGGCCCTCTCTATAGTACAAAATAAGTAATTCTACCAACTGTTACCCACATTATTAAGAGTGAATGAAAGAGTTCAGGGTGATACCATGAAAATCATCTGTGCCAAGCCTATCTTCACCTCTGCAACCTGCAGGAAAACCCAGGTAGCAAATGGAAGAACTGTTATGGCTTTAGAAGCCAAAGGCCTTCCTTTGAAGAGGGAAGGCCTTTCTGAGTAAACCACCCGTGCTATAACATATTTCTCTGCTAAGAGTCACCCCTACTTTGGGTTTCCCAATGTCTACAGTCTCAACAGCAGTTTCCAAAGGTTTCGCAATAAAAGTTTTGAGAACTGATTTCAACTTAGTGTCCCTCAATTTTAATACATTTATTCATGTGTTCATTCCACAGAATTTTACCCTGGTAGTAGTTACAGAGAAGATATAAATATCAGGCCCCACGTTGCACATTCTTACCCCACCAGAATACATGTGCACGCATGCGTGCACACACACACACACACACACACACACACACACACACACACACACAGACACTTCTACACAAATCAGAGCACAAGGGTACAGAAAGCAGGAAATCTCACAGGAAGAATCTAGAACACAGAGGTAGGACAATGCCTAGAGAAGGCAGGGGCTGATAGGACCTGTGGCAGATGAGAGGGATAGAACTAGCCCCATGTTCACAGAGGAGGTTGAAGCTCAGGAGAGAAATGTTAATATAGTTGCACTTTCTCTACTACTTAGCAATCTACTTCCACAAATTTATATTTCAATTTCACATATTGATCTTGGTTAACATTTATAAAAGAGAACAGATATCCTTTCTTCTTTTTTGAAATTTCTTTTAAAAGAAAATTAGCAGTAATAACACAGGCTCTAGAATTCTTCTTTCTCTGAGTACCTGTGCTGCCACATGCTGACTGTGGGCCCTGAAACAAGCTACTAAACCTGTCTGAGCAATTAAATCTGTAAATTGGAGATGATAAGAGTAATCAGTACAAAGCTTCATTTTGAGAATTAAATGGGTGGTGCAAGTAAAGGGCTTCACACAGTTCCTGATCAGTAGTAAGCATTCAGTTGAGATTAACCTTGTTCTCTTAGTAGTAGGAATCATAGTGTTTCTTCACAACAAAATACAAAATACACTTCTGTATATGGCATCATACATAGTACTGGAATACCCTATTATGTTTTTCCTTTCATTTTTCTCAGTCTTCCCAAAACAGCAATTATATACGTGGATGTCTCACTTTAATGTTCGAACACTATCAATTTATCCAGGCGACATGATGAATTCTGTGAGCAGAAGGGACTCAGCAAAGGAACCAAAAATTGCCGCCTTCTGCCATGGTCAGTCCCTCGATTAGATGGGGGACAGTGTGACAATTTAAATGCTAGAATGGCTCTTCAAGAGATCTCACATAATCTCCTTTACAAGAAGCTACCAGTATAAAAGTTTTAGAACAATTTCACCAAGACAAGGAACTGGAAAAAGTTCCCCATGTGTCTTCAAGGCTCCCCTCTGGCATGGGCACCGAAGGCTTCAATCAATGTGAGGCCAGAGGACTTGAACGGGAGCCCAAATTGCATGCCACATGGCAGAGCAAGGCTTTCTTCCAGGAGCAGTGCATTGTTCACACGTTAAGAAACATTCATAAATTCCTATCTCAAATGTGCAGAATCCTCTCACAGAGAAACAAGCTTGCCCTCTCCCTGCACTGTTCCAGCTCTGGGGTAAGAAGGTACAACTCTCAGGGCTGCTGGTACAAGGGTCCCAGTTCCAACTTTCAGTCCCTACCCCCATTAAAATTTAAAACCAGATTCGACCCATCACAGAGTGGCACCAGAGGATTGCAATTTCATCCAGCGCGATTTTTATTAGCCTTGCAATTTCTTAATGGGCTCCCCTGAGGGCTGGCTGGTAGAATCCCGCACTACCAGCCCGGATTTGCTACAGGCAGCTTAATAAACATGGCATCTGCCCCATGACAATTGTCATAACATCCGACCAGGGTGCAGAAGGCAGAGCTAAAGGTTAACAAAACCACCACTCAGGTGGCAGGGAGGCGAGTGGGGAGAATGGTGGAAATCGTAATCTGCAGGAAAAAACTGCTCGCTGGGGCTGCGGTCCTTCCCACTTGGTCAGAGTTCCCAGGAGCTGAGCAGGCAGCTCACTGCCTCCTGCAATCAGCATGTTTTACACATCTCATCAGTGTCACCACTCCTGACATCTCATTATACACCAGAGGTGGAAGTGGACAGGTATGGAACACCCGAACTTTTCCTTTTCTTATTATTTCTGTGGCTCACCATGAAGCTGGGAGTTAATTAAGTCCTGTGGGACAGACAATCAGTGTCTTTTTTTTTTTTTTTTGGCTAGGCTAAATTACATTATATGCAGATGCAAAAAAGAGAAGAAAAAAATAATCCCTCAGCTCTTCCCTAGTTAATAGAGCACATTAGAAATATGATGATTGCAAACTGGAAGCTGAAGTTGATAGCTCCTTAGCATGCAAGATTTCTGTCTAATGAAGTCATATGATGAATTCACCAGGGATCACCTTCCTACAGGATCTCAAAGCACTTTTTAAAACACTTTTCAAGAACTTCTTTCCTCAACTCTGAGGGAAAGTCGATTAGGGGATGATAGACAAACATGTATTATAGGCAGGAAAATTCACTCAGCCAGACTGGAGGAGCACACTTCCTCTGGGTTTGTAAAACCCTAGACAAAAGGAGCCTGGAGGGGTAACAGAGAATCAGAGAATGGGAGGATGGGACTTTCCCCTTAAAATGATCTAGCCCCACATTTCCCAAAGCATCGCACAGAGAGCCAGCAGTGCTGTTGCATGGAAGAAAAATAATTAAGATTCTTAGGATCAATGAAGTTTGGGAAAAGCTGAGTTCAGCAAAGTAAACCTGCCTTTGTTTCCACAGGACTCTCCAAGATTTTATTGTGTCACTGGACATCATGGCTCCCAGAGTAGAACCCAGAGTAGTCTATAGCGTTTCCCAAACTTATTGGACCACAGACCCTTTTTTTTTCCTAATGAGATATTCTTCATTACTAATTGTTTGCAGAACTCACATTGAAAATACTAATTTAGGCCGGCCGAGTGGCACGGTGGTTGGGAGCTGGCTTGGGATGTCAGCAGCCCTGGTTCGGATCCCACATATGAGGGCCAGTGACACTGCTCTCAAAAAAAAAAAAAAAGAAAATATGAATTTAATCCACTCCCTCATTATAGATGAGGCAACATATTTTTCCAAGGACTTGCTTCTAATCACACAGGTGATTGCCTAATCATACCAAGCCTGGGTGACAGAATATGTAGATAAACACTCTTATCTCACACCATTATACCACACTGCCTCTCTCTGTAACCTACCAGGAATCCAAAACACCCAGGAGAATCATCTATGCTTCGTGTTGCTCAATAAGTCATTTGGCATTTCTCCATATTATGCATTCCTATCTCCAACCCTCTCAGCTACAGCTTTAAGATATCTTATTTCCTCATGCTCTTGCCCCAGCATTGACCTTAATCTAGTCGTACCTGAGCTCCAAGAGAACAGTAGCTATATGTGTTACGATTCCCAAAGCATTGGGCCACACTGCAGCCAGACTAGCATTCTGACTCTGATATGAGCTATAAGGGATATTTCATGAGACAAAGTGGTAGCTATGAAATTTATTAAAGCTTCTAACAGCTCTACTTTTCCTCCTGAATTAAATCCATACTCCTTAGTTTGACACTTAAGAGCGCTCATGTTTCCCAAGCTGTTTCCAGTGACTCCATTCACCATTACTTCCTTTCATCCTTACACTCCAGCCAAATATAATTACTTATATATAAACCATGTTTTCCCACCTCTGAGACTCTGTAATAGTCATCTCTTCACTAGTATATCTTTGCTCCTTACCTCCCCTTGTCTTTACAATCCTTATAAATTCAGGCCCAGATAAAATGCCACACCCTCCATAGACTTTCCAGGTGATACTTTATCCATCCAGGAGATTTTTTTACCTTCACCAATTTTCCACAATAAATTACAAATACGTTTATTATTACAGTTATTACATCTTGCTTATAGTACAGTTTCTAGGTTTATATATTTCCCCTATTGAGATATTCCATAAGGCAGGAGTTGTATCTTATCCATCTGTAGAATTAATGCAATCTTATCAAAGTTGAATGCATAATTTTATCCAAGTCCTTCATAACTTCAGAGTTCTGTCATCTCTCAAAGTAACCTTCTGAAAATCCCAGACAGGGACTAATGCAATGACTGGCACCCTGTGAGTGATCTGTAAATAATGTTTGAAAAGGATTAAAGGATAATAATTTCATTTGCTGGGTGGAGGAGTGCCATCCATCTTTTCTGGTCATATTGTTCCATTCATTAAATGTCTTCATAAAGTCATCAGGTAGTGTCCTTCAAACACATTAATTGGTTTCAAGCAGAAACAAAACAAAATATATTTGCTTCTGCTTGGCTGTGCACACTTTTCCCCTCTGGGAAGAGGAAGAAGTTAAATGGCAGTGCTCTCGGGTGACTGGTACTAGAGCTGTGAGCCCAACAGTCGAGGTCCTTGTTTTTGACATTAATTCATGGAGCGGCCTTGGTCAGTTGACTCCGTCTACTCCACTCCATAAAAATAGTATTCATCACTGCAGGATGCTGGGAGGTTTAATTAATATTTGTAAAGTGTTTGGGAAGATCCATTATGGGAAATGAACACTATAACAAACCATTTCTTTCCCTAGATTGCTCTTTTCTTTATCAGTAGAGGATGGTTGCCTTGCATACGACTGAATGATGATCCATCCCCGTTGGGAGCTGGTACATCATAAAAACAACTACTGTCATTTTGAATCAGGAAAATGCACATCACAAAAGAAACACATAACTGATTCTGAGGTCCTGCAGGCTACTGAAGGTATGCGTGTTTTATGTAGTCATTATGCTTTCTCATCTACCTGTTTATTTGTTTGTTTGTTAAAAGCAAACACTCTGCTGAATTCTAAGGGAGGTTTCCCAAACCTTTTGTTTCCTTCTTACTTAGCCAACTTCCTTACACATAAAAGGTACCTTGTTTTCACCTCTGTCAAAATTTTATGCATCAGCAATGTCTTCTGTTATCAAAAAGGACCAGTGAGAGAGGAACAGAGGAAGAGGTCTTTGTTTAGATCTATAAAGAGGACAGTGAGGCTACTGTGTTCAAGTGTTGGCTGACCCCCTGATGTCCATTCTCCAGCTTCCCTCCATCAAGAGCACCAAGATTTCCTTTCCAGATATTACTACTCTCATATTCTTCGCCAGGTCCGCAGGGTATGATTGGCTCTATTCTAAGGTCCACAGTGCACACTGATTGGCTGAAAATAGCTAGCAAAGTTTATCACCCTGTGCATAGGACAGTGTGGTCAAATTAACTCAGTTTGGACCAATGAGTCAGGAGGAGACATTTGTTGGGGGTTTCTGGGAAAGAAACTCCCTACTTTTGAAACCATGCCCATAAAAGATTTTTTCATGCTCACGTGGTATGAATAGGGGAACAAATAGCCTAGGAGCTATTGGCAACCATCTTGCGGCCACAGGAAAGGCAGCCTTAGGTTAACTCT
This sequence comes from Aselliscus stoliczkanus, assembly GCA_033961575.1. Taxonomy (NCBI): domain Eukaryota; kingdom Metazoa; phylum Chordata; class Mammalia; order Chiroptera; family Hipposideridae; genus Aselliscus; species Aselliscus stoliczkanus. The sequence goes on from CM066733.1 coordinate 69,386,444, forward strand.
GACCCTATGAAAGGAAGGGTGGAGGCATGGAATGAGCCATCTCATTAGTGAGCACAGAGCTGCTGGATCAAGCCATGCTTATGACTCCAGAGCATAAGACTCGTTCTGTGAGTCTCTTATCACTTAAGTCCAGGTGAGTTGTGTTTTTCCTCTTGTGATTGAGGTCTTCACATCAAGGTTTTTAAAAAGTAAAAATTTAAAGAGAGAAATGAGAGCTCATGAGTGTATGGAAAAATACCTATAAATAGAGTATATGGTGCTATGTATAGGGATGTAGACTACGGATATAAATATATGCTCCATTTGAACAAATTTTCTTTATGCATATATTCTGAAGTGACTCTTAGAAGGAAATAAACAAGAGCATTATCACAGGCAGAAATGCCAAAAATAGTCATGTCTCCCCACAAACTCCCACAATATGCAACAGCACTGCAAAAGAAGGTGATTAATTTCTCAGCATCAGAAAATTCCACAGAGGAACTGCAGGACATAAGGACTGTGGGTGAGAATGGAAGCCACCAATGAGAGTGGAGGAAAGTGGCAAATCAGAGTATGAAAAGAGGCTGGTATTACCCCCTCTAAATTCTATCAGTCCTTAGTTTCTGTCCAGTGGTCCCATCTCATAATCCAGCTTTTCATACCTGCCACCAAGAACATAAACCAGGTCATGATTCCATGTGGACTCATAGAGAATTAAAGACACCAGGCAAGGGCTGACTGAGTGGCACGGTGGCTTGGGAAGCGCTGGCTTGGGAAGCCAGCAGTCCCGGTTTTGGTCCCACGTATGAGGGCCAGTGACACTGCCCTCAAAAAAAATAAAAAAATAAAACACAATAAAGATACCAGGCAAAATATCATACCTTAGAAAAGCCAGAAGTTCCTTTGGCAAATTGAAAGAATCAGGACACGCCTTTCCTGTTTTCTGTTTTTATTTGTTTGCTTCTATTGTATACCCTTCCTTTCTCCTTTAGAAAGGACACATTTCCTTCATTTTGGAGTAGCTAAGATGGTCTCTTGGTATATATTTTATGGAAAAGCTTCCCTCATCCATACATTTTTTCCCTTGACTTGCATTTATGTTGGTTCCATAGAGAAGGACAACCAGAGAGGATGCCCTGAACCATTGTTGAATACCTTCTTTCATCAACACTCTACCACTAGCCGACCATCAGTTAACTTTAGCCAAGAACAGTAAGGGGCCAGAAGAGGCCCTGTCTAACCATCCTATCAGTGAGCAAAGCAATCAAGGGAGACAGCAACTAAATGAGCCATTAAGCAAAGTAGAGCACATGCATCCTCCCTTAATGTGCCCAATGTTATCAGTTCAGTCCCCTCAAAGCTAGAATGAGCCTAGGAAAGGAAGCAGGAATTCCAAAACTTACACAGTAAAGCCTGTGCCTGGAACAACCATGTTACAGACTCAGGAACAAGCTAACATCAATCCACCCATACAAATGATAATACCATAAAAAGAATCTTCATCTCTGAGCAAGTTTTTATCAAAAACCAGTTCAACACTCTCTTAATTCTACCCAACAGCCCTGCATCTCTCCTTCTGGTTCCCCTTCTCATCTCTAAAACAACCACCTGAGAGAAGGCAGTTCTTTTTCTCTGAGCTGAATGTTTGATTTGATGACATCATTATCCATGACCCTATCAATGTTTGAACAACCACATTCTCCCTCATCCAAAATGAGATGTTCCTTGTCATTCACTTTTACCCAGATTTTTTCAACTTCAGGGCTCCAGCTGCTACCAAAGCTATCTTTGATGCTCCCCAGGCATCTCTCACAAAGATATACACTTTAGGGGCAATACTGTGAGTCTTTGCAGAGACAGCAGACCTCAGCCCAGTGGTACCATTGGCAAAGACCTGGAAAAGATGAGAGTCTAGGCAAACAAGATTTAAAAGAGGATATTACTGGGGAGAAAACCCAAGTTTTCCAAATTAACTGAATTGCCTGCTGTAGTGCAAGGCTGAGATAGTTATTTGCTTTTTTGAACAGACGAATGCATTAGACTCAAAACTGCTACCATTTCATAGCTTTAGCAAAATGAAAAAATGTTTAACATGTCAAGAAAGAAACCACATATCCAAACACTTATGAAACTCATACTGCTCCTTCTCCCAACACAAATACAGCCACACCATTACCACCACCATCACACACCACACACACACACACACACACACACACACACACACATACAACAACAACAACAACATCTAATTTATGAACTCATTCTACTACTATATGAGGCCCTTCACACCTGGGACCCTTCCTGCCTGGGAAGGGAGCCTACTCATAGTTGGGTGCCCTTAAATCTCCAATAGGCTTCGGGGAGGTGGTGATTTACATAATGTCTCCAGGAAATGAACTAATGAATCTCTGAAAAGCAAGCTTTACTCCATAAGAATTAAATGTACTGATAATGTAACATATACATATATCACAGTTTCTACATTCCATTGCTAAGGATTTCCATAGAATCCTTTCACATCACCAATGGAGAAACTGAGACATGAGTTTATAAGGCTGAGTTGTCCAAGGTCACCAGGGAGTCAACAAACAAACTAACGTGAATGTTTCTGGTTCTTCATTCACCAAGCCCCCCTGCCCCCATAGAATCCAAAGACCCCTAATATGATTTTACCACCCAAAGCAGTTTCATAGCATTTGTGCAAATCTGTGGGCTAAACTTGGAAAGGCTCAGAAGAAGCCTGATTATTACATTCTCGCAGTCAGACCCCAAATGAGGCACATATTGCTGCATTAGCTTTCACTGAGAAAATTCCACATGGTATTTATTTGGACCACGATAGCTTCAATGTATGAAGCTGTACTTGGAAAAGAAATAATCATGTCATGTCCCAATGGGACACCCCTCTGCCTGTCATTAATAAGAGTTGTTGTCACAAGGCTAATAAAGCTCACTGCTTTCCATTGAGAATAGAAACTATTATTTTAAGTTAAAAATTAAGAGCAGTTTACCTGAGATGGCTCAAACTCATGTGTGATAATGTAGTAATTACTCAGTGGCAGTATAATAATGAGGAATGATAAGGGCATTTTTTTGGCCAAAATATGACAGTCTTCAAAACCATAGCCTCTATTACTGTTCACGCATCTTGGTGTGAGGAAAACCAGCTGGTATCACGGACTCATTTAATACGAAGAGTCCCAGAGAAACAGAGAAGCATACTTAGTTTGTTCAGATGAATTTAAGCCTGCATGTAAGCTAAATATTGCCTGAATCCCCTCTTTTTAAAGGAAGAGCGAGGCAGAGAAGCGTACATCTTGGGTTTAAAAAGTAGCAGTCTCCTTACACAGCAAGTTCTGATTATAATAACACTATAATAAAACAATGCCATAAATTTTAACATCTTAACTTTGCATGCCAGTTTGCAGAGTACTCACATATTTATTATCTTCCTTAAGTGTATGATCCCAAAATTATATAATAAGTAGAAGGATCAGCCTCAAATCTAGTTTTATTCCAGACACAAGCTCATAACTACTATGGCATAATGCCTTTGTTGGACTTGAGGGTTCCTACTACTACTGTACTGTTATATGTGTTGTCTTCCTCTCTCTCAAAGCTGGAAGTGAGGTAGTACTAACCTTAATCAATGGAAAGGTTAAGTGACATGCCATACACTCAAATCAGACAGGGACACTGCTAGAACTAAAATCCAGGCTCCAGGAGTCCTGTTCACTGTGTATCCTATTTGTCTCTGCTACCCACCTAAGTGTCCCTTTCAGATATGAAACAACCTGACTTCTCAACTCCCCCTGCCCTCACAGTAGGCAACAGGTAGTATTCATTAAGAGCCTCATTTCACAGAGTAAATATAAGCACAGGGAGGAAAGGATGAAGGGAGAGAAGGAAAAGGAAGGGGAGGGAGGGGAAAGGAGGGAAAAGAAGAAAAGGAGAAGGGGAGGGAAAGAAAAGGGAAGAAAAAGGAAAAGGAAAGAGAAGAAAAGAAAGGAATGAAGGAGAGAAAAAAACTAAAGAAAGGAGAGGAGAGAGAACAGGGGAGATGGAAAGGGAGAGGAGGGGAGGAAAGGGAAGGGGAGAGGAGAGGAGACAAAAGTGAGAAGTGTTTTTAGATTTCAATAATAGGAGGAACAAAATCAATTGGGGAATGGAAAGTAGTTTCAAATTAGCCTGTAACTAGCTATACTCATTATGAAGACAATGTAAAATTCTTCACATCGTTGTATTGCACCAATTTTCTAGGAGAATCTCCTTAAACAAAAAGTAGGGATTAAATTAAAATAAGCAGTGCAGTTTTGTTTTTGTAACAGTAATTCAGGCACTGGAGAGCCACAGTGAATTTAAAAATAAAAATGTTTCTAAAATAAATGGTGACGATTTAACCAGCCAAACATCAGCATTGTTTGAGAGCTATTTTGTGGACAAATGGAGTGAGAGACCTATGGATTCTTCATCTTATCAAAACAAGCAACACATTTGAAGACCACACCTTTAATCAAAGCACCTTGAATATAAGAAACCATCCCTAGCACTAATGATGGTGAGTATAAAAAGGACGAAGGGGCTGCCCAACCACTATACTTATGTGCATCCTTCCTTTTTCTTTCTACTTGTGATCTATACCAGCTGCCTCCATGGACTTGCCATTTACTTACTCTGTAGAGCCCCACGTCTGCTTTTTCTCCCCAATATTGTCCTGCAGCCTAAATGTCACCAAGAACTCCCTGGTCGCAGCCCATTTTGAGATGTCTGAAAATACCTTCCTTCAGTCTCTCCCCTCCCCTGGGTTCCAGGACACTATGTCAAGTTTTCAAACATACTTTTAGCAGGAGAGTGCTTCTTTCCAACAAGACCTTGCCTAGAACATCTATTGATTACCATAGCTTTATAGCAAGACTTGAAATCAGGCAGTGTAATTCCTCAAAATGTGTTCTTTTGCAAGGTCGTTTTGGCTATTCATTGCATTTCCATAAAATTTTGGAGTCAACCTGGAAATTTCTAACAAAAAAAAAAAACACTTTGGAATTTTTCTGGAATTGCATTAACTCTAAATATTAATGTAGAATTGACATCTTAATTTGAAGAACTGACATCTTAATGCTGTAATGTTAACATCTTAATATTATTGAGAACTCCAGTCGTGGATCTCTTGGTGTTCCCTCTGATTTGGATTCATTAATCTTCTTAGATCTGTGGGTTTGTAGTTTTCATCAAATTTGAAAACATTTTGGCCATTTTTTATTAGATACTTTTCTCTCCCTCCTACTTCCATCCCCTCTTCGACACCTCCTACCTATAGGAGCTTTTCCACTTGGGTTCTCTTTCCCTGTGCTGAGTCTGGAACAGTGCTCCCAGACAGAAAGCACTCTCCTCCTATGTTTCCTTTCTCTCAAGGCTTTGTGCTGTCTGTCATCCAATGCCTGAAATATATTTTGACTTAGTTTATCATTGTGCATGGCAGGAGGGTCAGTCTAAAACACATTACCCTCTCATGGTCCAAACTGGAAGTCTGCCCATTCACATTTAAGAGCAAGGCAGTAAAAATCTAAGTGAGTGGGACTTCAAATCTAAGTGGTGGGATTTTATGGGGCTTATAAGTGTTGAAATCTGTGGGTATTTACTTTGGTTTAATCTCTCCAGAAAAGTTCCTTCCCATCTCCTTTCCAGAAGGAGTATGTCTATGGTTGCCAGGATTCTGGAGCTGGGCAGAGGGAAAAAAACTAATGAGGTTGGGAGGTTGGAGGAGCACTCTTTAAAGAGTAAGCATATCTTTACATTCATCCTTCAGATGTCAATTCTATTGTCCATCCCTGTCTCTCCTGAGCTTGGTGTCAGACTCCTAATTATGTCACTAGTTCAATGTGTACAGAAATTGTGCCTCCGCTTCCTCACAGGGAAGGGTAGGAATGGATGTCTGACTGGGTCAGCCAGTAGTGTCCTGGGGATCCAGCTCCCCTTTGCAGAGGATTTCAAACAAATCCCCCCTTTTAGCATCCTGCTTCATATCCATTTCCTGGTACCTAAACTTCTCCAAAGCCAAATCTTTTCAAGGGTTCTCTAGGGCAAATTGTCTTGCTTTTTATCTAAATGTCCCTTCACAGGAATTTAATTTTGACTTTCCTGCACCTCATTAATTTATTTGGTATTCTCCCATGTACTGTCCATCTTCACACAATGTTTGTATTTGTATCACAAATGTCTCCTCATTTTATTGAAGAGGGGTTTGGACTCTGTCTCTTGCTCTTCTTTTATTTTACCTACTTGAAACAGGAGGTTCCTTTCTCTATTTGGTTAAGGATTCATTCTTAACTATATTAAGTGTTACAGTCACATTTTCAACAATTCTTGCTCTGTTGTTGCTATTTTCCAGGTTCTTTATTACTGTGTCTTGTACGCCGTTTCATCTTAGTTCTTTGACTCATCTTGCAGTTTGCCAGAATATATCATTTTTCAGAGTGCACAGAATGGTAAACTTTCTGAATTTTGTATAGTGTTTTATATGTCTATTTTGTTCTTACTCCAAATACTATTTGACTGGGTATAGGATCCTGAATGGTTTTAAATCATTTCCCAGGTAACTTGCATTGTTTCAGACTTCTTTTCCACTTATATGGCAGATCGGATGTTCAGAGAAATCTCTTCAAGTTATCATAACCAAAATTGCTGGGTAAAATATCTGGGTAGGTGGAGTGAAAGGAAAGGAATTTCCTAGAGGCAGAAATGAGGGGAGAACACTGCTTTCCCCGTCTTTTCTTCCTTCCCTGACTCTGTCCTGGGGTTCAGAATCACCTTGGGTTTGGCTGAATTTAACATGGGCCCTAATACCCACAATGGACCAAACCCACCTGCTGTCCCCAAGCAAATAATCCCTCTTTGTTTTATGAACTGCTCTTAAGACGTCATCTTGAGAGCCATAGGTCCAACCACTGCATGGACACAGGGACAGAGATAAGGAAAGGGAGAGAAAAAAGGAGGGAAAATGTTGTCCAAGCAGTTCCCCAAGCAATCCTTTCATTCATTCCCCTAATAGCTGCCCTATCTGACTCTTAAGCTTGGACTTTCTCTCAGAGCCCCATTTTAACAGCATCGCTGTGCTCTTTATATCAGTTTTCTCTAAACTCGCATTGCATTGTGTTTATTCTGCTGTGGTTTCTCTACCCATTCAACCCGATCTGCTACCGTCCTTCAGGAAGCCCTCAAAACCTCTGGTGGTCTTATGGCACCGGATTATGTTTTCTAGCACTCTTTTAGATTTTCTTTTCCTAATACCTTTTTTCTTATTTCAATGTATCACAGTGACTGATACATAGTAGATATAATCAATGTCTTCTGAAGAAAAGAAAAATGGACATGACTTAAATGAAAAGATGGCCATAATATATTCATTCAATTATAAATCCATTCATCCATTCAATATTTTTAATGAGATCTGCTGTGTACTGGACATAGTTCTAAGCATTGGGAAAGAGCAGTGTTCCTCTTTTTGCGGAGCTTATATCCTAGAGTGCCATTAGGTTTTTTTTAAATGCAAGCTGAAGAACAATATAAATAACACAATAACATCTTTGTGTGCAAATGGATGTGTGTGTGTGTGTGTGTGTGTGTCCTTTAAGATATTTCCAGGGGACAGGATTGGAGAAGGCTTATTTTAACTGCTTTTAGTTCTTTGTGTATTAATTATTATTCATTTGTACAGTTGATTCGGGCTCTGTGCTGAGCATGTGGGATACACCAGTAAACAAAGCAGGCAAACATTCTTGACTTCTTGGAGATCATATTCTAGCAAGAAAATCCGAGCACTAAACAATAAACATAATAAATTAAGACCTTCGGTAGTATATTAGCAGGTGCTAAGGACTATGGAAACGATAGAATAGTAAGGGAAATTGCAAGTATGATCTAAGGAATGAACAGCACTGGGTTGTAATTTTAAATACAAAGGATATTTAAAGGATAGACTTCATTAAGAAGGTGACATTTCAGCAAAAACTTAAAGTGGAGAGTTACTTGGGAAAGGAGGGGAAATAGCATTCTAAACAAAAGGGACAGCAAATGCAAAGGTTTCAGTATGGGAGCAAGTCTGGAATGTTCCGGGAATAGCAAGGAGGCAGTGGGCCTGGAACGGGACAGGTAAAGGTGACAGAGAAAGGCGTGAAGCTGGAAAGGAACTGGAAGAGGGGCATTTGTACAGAGAATGGTCTGTTAGGTCATCGTAAGGGCTTGGTTTTTACTGCAAGAGAATTGGGGAGCCATTGAGAAGATTTTGAGAAAAGTGAAATTTTCTGACATTTTGGAAGGACCATTGGGGCTCCGTTAGAATAGAGTGAAAGGAGACAAAGGTGGAAGCAGGGATTCTGGTGGGATGAGCCTAGTAATAATCAGTAAATGGTGATGGTTGGTGGTGGTAGCAGCAGACTTGCTACAAAGTAGTCAGATTAAAGGCACAGCTGACAGAATGTCCTGATGGTTCTAATGTGGGACTTGGAAGGTCAAGGACGCCTCCCTGGCCTGAACAGCTGGAAAGATACAGCTGCCATCACCTCAGTTCAGTACTATGGTGGGGGTGGTAGAAGAAGCCGTGGAGATTAGGAGTTCAGTTAAGAACCTGTCAGATTAGAGATGTCCTTTCGATATCCAAGTGATATCAGTAGGCGTGATATTCAGGAATCTCAAGCTCAGGAGAGAGCTCTGGGCTGGAGTTTACAATTTGGGAGTCAGAAGCATGGAGACAAATTTGTTTTCATAAATTTGTAAAGATCATTTTGGCAAGTCAACACTTAATTTTCTCGCTACATCTAATTTTCCATATCTTTGACCTCTTTGTCTAACACAAGTTGTCACGTGTTGACTATTGTGTGTGTCCCCTCCTCTCCAGTCCCTCTGCCAATTATCTCTTGCCTGGTGGAGATTCGCCTGCCTCCCCTGGATTTCCTGAGGCACCCTAACCCAGGTACCAGACCAATGTGACTAAAGCACACCTGTGATCATGCAGTGACTCCTTGAGGGTGACTTGTTGCCTAATGAATTAAAGGATCAAGCGCTTAACCTGCCATCATAATCCAATCCCAGACTACTTGCCCAAACCTACAGCTCACTAGTATCCTTCACACACATCACGTTCTTTCCACTATTCCCATGGGCTCTTGCCTTAGCGTTTTGTGTGTACTGACATCCCTTTCCTCTGCACCCCTGAGTGCCTGAACCCTGCCCATTCTTCATGGCATAATACAACCACCTACTTCAGTAGAATTCAGTTAACTTCTACATACAGGTGTGCCATCTTAAGATAATCTTTCTTACCTCTGATCCCCCACTCTAAGATGAGGGGGAAGAGCATGGCATGGACAACATTTCCCAAAGTGAGGGCAGCAGGACAGATACCAGCCCCAAGTCAGATTCTGAGAATAAAGGGTTCCATGGACAAACAAGTTTGGGTAACCTCTACATGATAGCCCTCTCTTAGAAATTCACATTGAGCACTCACATATTAAGTGCTCTCAAAGGTCCTTTGTTTCACCCAGCGGTCACAAATGTATTTGACTTTGGAGCCCTTTTGTCACAGAATACTTTCCAACTATTCTAGGGAACTTTCCCAAGGTTCTCACATAGTACTTGGAGCTGGAGACCTGGATGCTAGGTCCAATTAAGCCCCTGTCAGTGCTGGTTTTCCCCAGGCTCAGCCCCAGATTAGGCAATTGTGTATCCTAACACAGGTGACATGTCCACAGGCCCAAGCTGGGAAACTAGACATCTCTACATCAATAGGGTAATGAGACATCCCAGTACTGGAGCCTTCTAGACACTGTCATTAGCCTACTAGGTTTTGACAGAGATGTCCTCTGGTTCCTAAAGATTAAATGGCTTACTTCCCCCACAGTGGCTTATGGCCACTTGGGTTATGATGCCAAATTACTACTGTGTGACCGTTTTCAGGTTTTCTTTCTTTATGGACCTCAGTTAACTCTAAAATGTGGAGCATGGATTAGATGATGTCCAATTTTCTGTGCAATTGTGATGAATTGACTCTACATGTCTGTCTTTGAAGCTTACCTATTTGCACACATGGCCTCTGTCCCCTACCATCCCCTAAAGGCGGGGTCTCTCTCCACGTTGTTGGTTTATGTCCTTCAGAGCATAGCAGAGGATCTTGACATGGTTAGAACTCAATGGATACATACTGCATAAATAGTTAAAGATGACTAGCATTGAGGCCTCAACAAATTCAAAATTAGTCTTTGAGGTAGTGAAAAAGTAAATAAAATCTAAGAAGTAAAATGATTTGGTCAACACAGCAAGCAGTACAGAGAAATAATTCTGTATCATTTTCTAACACTGCTACTAGCAAACTAACACTGCCAATAATGGCTGACATTGGGCATTTAAACTGTGTGCGCTGCAGTTCTCAGTGGCTCATGAGTTACACTCCTCACACCAACCCTATTAAGGTGGGTACTATGCTTACCCCACTTTACAGAAGAGAAAACTGAAGCACAGAGGGTCTAAGTAACTCGTGAAGTCCCTCAGATAGCAAAGATATCTTGGGGTCCAGAAGGTTTAACTGAAGCAGCTTTCACAAGAGGATCTGGTATAGTGTGTGGCACATCATAGGCATCCAAGAGGTGTTTGTTCCCAATGAAAGAGACCAAAAGAGAAAACCCTGAGAACTGCTTTCATAAAGAGAAAGGCACCTAAGAGAGTAGGTAGATGCTCAAGAAATATGTTTTTTTTATATGTGTACCAGGAGAAGCCTGGAGAGTTGTAAAAGAGCCCTGATATAGTTCCAAAGAGCCCTTCGCCTCTGATTTCAATTCATGAAAACCCCTCAGGAGGCTGTGAAATATCTCACTGGGGACTTTTAAGAACGCGTCTTAGAAGAGCCACTTGCAGGGAGTGGTTCAGATGATTCCAAAACAGATGAGCTGAGGTAGAGAGGCTAGACCAAAGGACCCTTTTCAGGTTACTTCCTCAGAAGCTGAAGTTTCAATCCTGCTCTCCCCAGAACAGAGATGAACCGGATGGACCAGAAAACACTGCCATTCCACCAACTGAGGAGGGCTGAGTAATTTGGAAACCTTCCAGAAAGGCTTGGTTAAATTGTGGGCCATTTATTTCATGAAGAAATAAACCACAGAAAGCCCCTTTCATACATACACACAGAAAGCAGGACAAAATGCTGAGGTTATCTGTTCAGAATTTGCTTTAAAAGAGCCCAGGCAGCACTCATTTATTTTTGAGAAAATATATGATTAACTATAGTTAGCTATGAATTCAGATGTTGTGCATTAGACCAGCTCCTCAAAGTTTGAGAGCATTTAATATTATATATCGCTGCCATTTGGACTAAATTGTTTTTTTAATGTACACAATATTACAAATTTAATTTGAGCTGTTTGAATCAGTCTGTAAAAAAGATTTGATTATACCTGAGTGTTCTGGCCCCGGCTTTTCCGTATCTCAGTAATCTTGGCGGTAATTGGCTGATTAGGCGTCTCACACTCCATCTTTGCCTCAGTTTCCATGGTAATGTTACAGGAGCTATTATAGATGAGAACTTCATCTCTTTCCACTTTAGGGCTGAAACGAGAGGGGAGGTTAAATGGGGTGTCATCAATCTTAATGAAATGCAATTATTTTTACTCTTATTAATCATTGCAAGCCATTAGCTTGTGGCAACTACAGGCCACCATTTGTCAAATTTTGCAAATTTCTGTAATTTTGTTTCCATTCTTTTATTGTTTATTTGTTTTCCCTTTATCTGCTACCCTGCAATGAAAATGCACATGGTAAATATCTTTCACCGAGGCCTTTCTCTTTTCCAAATCTATTAGGAACACTAGCGAAACCTTCTCCAAGCCCAAGTTAACAAGCAATGTGCAAACAATACTTCCAGTTCCAAAAATGGAAGCAAATGTTGGGGAGAGGATTTTTTTTTTCTTTTCCCCTTTCTTCTTCCTGTTCTTACTCACACTTAGTGTTGGGGGAGTGAATTGCCTGAATCCCCCCCAGGGCAGATGGAGAAATTGGAAAACCCACACAACTGGCTAACTGGTCCCTAATTCCAACTGTGAAAAAATGAGCTCATTTAGGCTTTCAATTCCCTCTCCCCAGCTGATGGCAATGAGGCTCTGTTGCTAGCAGTGGAACATTAACTTAGTAAATTAATTAAACTTACTTAACAGCCCAGACTAAGGAGATTCGATATATGTGCCAGTTATACTACCAGCCACTCACTTTAAATGTCCTTTTCCTTTAAGAAGAGAAGCCAGACTGCATTTAAAATGAAAAACAGCATTACAGGAAGTCTAAAAATATGCAGTCTAGAGGAGATGAGAGCATGGATATTGCAGGGTATTGTCCCCAACAGGTGTGATATTTATTCAACAATAATCCTGGCTTTAGGCATTGTTACAACTAACTCAAAGATTATTAGTAATAATAATGCATGATATTTTCTACTTTTCAACAATTTCATATGCATGCTCTCATTTCAGCCAGTGAAGTAGTTAGAGGTGTAAAAAACAATGTAACCCAAAGGGGATTTGCATTAAAGTCAAACACTCAAGTATGGCAGCTCCGAGATTAGAACCCAGGTGTCCTGTCTCCTAGAGCAGTAATTCTCCGGTTTTGAGATGCTGATCAAACATCAGCCATGACGATGACAGATCCCATGTGAAAATCAGGAAGAGTGATGGAGGAGGCACAAGTTCACTGCTTGAGAAACTAACTACATCATATCAAACCAGAGCATATTTTTTTCAAATTAATGTCAAAATGGTTGCTCCCTCAATTTGCTAAAAATAATGAGCAGGATAACTACCACATCTACTTAATCGTCTTTCCTTTATGCTAAAATATTCCCAGCTTCTTATCCACCCAAGACATGACATCCATACCCACTCTCCACTAGACCTACTGTGGATTGCCAGGATTTTCGCATCATGCAACCCAGAACTGAATGCACATGGTTTGGGTTTACCATTGGGGTTGTGGTCTCCCTTTCTCTGAGCCCTCCCTCTCATCGTACCTAACACTGTGTTGGTTTTGTAGCCCCCATGCTTAAGTTAAGATGGGGCAAACTCAGTCTCAGTGCTGCAATTACCTGAGGATTTCAGGTAATTGATTTTCTGAGAAGCATTAGCATGCCGAGGTTAGACTTGGAAACAGACCAGCTAGATTTGAGTCCCCGAGCAGATACTTACCATCTATATGACACTGTGCAGACAGGACTCCCTAAGCTTTCATTTCCATGTTTATAAAATGGAGTTACCATTGAGTGCCTGTTATAGAGAGGTGTTGAGGGGATGGAGCCAAATGAAGCCTACAAAATGATTTGCACAGAATCTGGCTCATATTAAGTGTCAGATAAAGGCAGTTCTTGTTATAGTTCTTAGTGGTAGTGGTGTGGGTGGTATTACTATTAAAATGTAAATGGGGGAATTTACATTCATTATTGTTGTATGTCATCTCACAGATGTGGGCCCATTGCTCAAATGCATTTTGAGTCTGGAGCCTCTAACGTAGCTACAAGTCCATTTAGTTGAGCCATCATCCCAGGGGTAGGCAAAGCCACAGGATAAACACAGCATTTGCTCCTGGAGTGTCAGTTGTACTCAAAGATTCAGAAAGAAAAAGCAAAGTAATTTAACTTTTAAATTAAAATGTAATATAATACTTAGATGAATATGGAAATATCATGAAACCGAGTGCAAAGTTCAATGGACTTTTTAAATAAAACCTCTGACTTTCAAGCAACTTCATGCTTGTGTTGCCACTTTGAGCTTTGAGGCTAGAAGCTTTCTTTTGCTACTGGGGGTAGAGAGGGTATTTGGAATAGTTTAAGCATCCCTCCCTCTCTATTTCTGTCATAAATCACTTTTACATCCATCAGAACGGATATAAAGGTGGTTTACTACACTATGAGATTTCTTGTGACTCAGTCCCCAGATAGCTACTTCCATTTCGGAAGGCTCACAAACCATCTGATTAATAATTCATTCTAGAATATTGTCAGGCATAACACAAGCTTAGTTGCCTAAATTTCCAGAATTACCCTTTTTCCCTTTTTAGGCACGTGAAATAATATTTGCCCATCACCTGTCTCTGTTGTGTGCCCTCGTCTCACATTCATTACCAAAGTAGATATTCAACCAAATGAGCAAGGTTTCTGTACTCAGTGTACGAGTGATCTGGGATGCCAACTTGAACTCAAGGAAAGGAGCGGCCACTTCCTTTACCACCTTCCTTGGTCTTGGGCTTCCACCCTCCAAACAAGCCTTCTTCTGCCCTTTCTAGGCTCTTTGTCAGCAAAAGTTAGAGTAAAATGGGGTAAGTCACTTCTCCCCGCTTTAGTTTGCCAGTGGTAATACACAGTCCTCCCTAATCAGTTTCTTCGTGCTCTGAAAGAGTTAAAACCCCTTTCTCTTAGCTTAGACTTCTTTATAAGCTTTAGCTCATGTTTCTTTTTGTATTTGTTCCTGATTATCTCACCAGAGATTTTTTTTTCATTAAAAAGCCATCATCAAAATTAGCAGAACACCAGGATATCAAAAATGGTCTAACATTTACAAAATGTCGAAGTTTCTTAATAGCTACTATTCCATGTTTTCTTCCACAATAATCCTATTAATTAAGTAATGCAGTTGGCCAGATTTAAATATAAATATAAACATATGTGTATGTATAGAGAGATACATAGATATAGGTGATATGGATGTGCATGCACACACACACAAATATTTATTGTGATAGAATGTGGTAAAAAAATTTTGGTCTAAATGATAGCAAAGAGAGTTCTAGAACCTAAGTTTTCTGACCCCTAATCTATTCCTCTTTCCATTGGTCTGATCAGATCCAAAAGTAAGAAGGTAGACTTCCTGCATGTGCTCTCTAGGATAGGCAATAAAAACACTTGCAGTCAATCCCTCACTTAGCCTGAAATTGCTTCTTAAGGCTCTGAAAACTCATTGAACGCACACAGCTCAGCCACGGCTCTCATCACCGATGCTGACATCATGGTGTCGTGCTAAGTACACTGTGAGACAGAAGCCTTGGGTTCCAGTCCTGACACCGCCAAGGCTTCACGGGGTGACTTTGAAAATATACTTAATCTGTTCTTAGAACTGAATCGAACTCCTTAATATGGCCTTCAAGGCCTTACATACCTCCCCAAGCTCACCTAGAGCCATCTTCCTTCCTTCTCACTCTACTGCCCTTCTGGCCTCTGACAGATCATAAAACTTGATGGGTCCTTTGCATTTGCTACCCCCACTGCCTGACTCTCCATAGTGACGCCTTCTTCTCCTTAGCTCAGAGAAGCCCTCTGAGCAAGTTGTGGAAAGTAGCCTCCCAACATTTTCTATCACTTTATAGCCCTTATCACAAGATGTGATCGTCTTGTAAATTGTCTGGCTTTCTCCTCTAACCTTAAGAGCAGGGAGTTTGCTGCCTTATTCACCATGGAGTCACCAGCTCCTGACACAGTACCTAGAACATGGTAGGGACTTGATAAATACTGGCTGGCTGGTAGGATGGAGGAATGGATGAATGGACTGACTGAGCATATTTTTGCCACAGATACACACATCTACCTTTGCCAAATTACATTAGATCCATGATGGCAGTAGTTGGCAAAGGGAGAAAGCATGTAATGGAAGTGGGTTCCTTGCAAAGATCATGGAAGGTAGTTCTCTGGGTTCACACATGTAATTTTAAAAGGAACAACATTAGCCATTTGGCACATGATTTTCTTAATGCCCCTTGTATAATTTATAGTATGTTTTCTGGTTATTAAATTAGTACATGTTCACTGAAAAAGATACCTAAAAACTCAATTACAAAAATAAGTATGATCAGTACTACAGATATCTAGGAATAAGCACTATCAATGTTTTAGAATACATTCTTCCAGACTTTATTCTAATCACCTAGTGTATGTGTGTACAAATGCATATATTATATACAACATTAAAATTACATTGATACAACATTTTGTAACCTGTGCCTTTCACTTCCCAATATATTGTAAGCATGTCCTTCTTTGGTTTAAATATTCTACATGATTTTTAAAGGTTTCTTAGTACATTGTCATTTGAATGCCTTCTTTATTATTCAAGACTTATTTCATATCATTTTTTTATTATACCTAAAACTTCAAAGAACATGGTTTTTCATAAATGTTCCATATTTCTAACTACTTTTTAAAAATAAAACCCTAGAAGTGAAAATGCTGGGTCTCCCAGTACGAAGAATCATAAGGTTATTAGCACATATTGTTAAAGTGTCCTCTATAGCTTGTACTAATTTCCCTTCTCATGGGTAGTAAAGAGCTGTGCTCATTCCCCTCATACTCAACACTGAGTCTAAGCTTCGTTTCTTTAATTCACAGGGCACTTGCTTTCATTCTTACTCAAGAAAACATACCCACTTTTGCCTGCTTCAATATCCAAAACATTGAGTAGCACTTTCAAATGATATTAATAAGTAAGTGTATAACTTTTTTGCTGTTTTGTTTTTCATGTGTTTATTTGTCGTCAGGAAGATAAGGGCATGACTTTTAATGGGTTCTGAGGCTCTGTTGCCTCCGCCACCTCCCAGAGTGGACACAAAGGACTCAGAACTTCAAAGGGCGAGTTTTGGGGAATCTACATAAAGTCCATGAATGCCATAGAGCCAGGAACAGCTGACATGTACTTTTTGGTGCCCAGAAGCAATGAGTTCTGAAATCTAGTCTCACCTGAGGATAACCTCCAGGACCCTATTTCCTCTGTGACCTAAATAGAGCTCGTCATGCCCTTCTAGAAAGCAACCAGCCAATGAGGCTCCTCTAAGCACACATCTCAGGTGACAAACATACTCAAACAGACTGTCTCAGAACATCGAAAAGTCAGACTGCCATGAAAAGGACTAGTTATCTCTTTCATTCTGGGTCATTGGCCTTGTTTAGTCTTTTTTTTTTTTTTTAAATGGGAAAATAGCCCATCGTTAAATAATCAGCTATAACCACTCTACCTAGATAAGAAGTAAAGGAGGATGCCTGGCCATGTTAAGCCATGAAAAAAAGGAAAAAAAAAATGACACTGCATAGGAAAAGAAATACTTGTGGAAATTAAGGCCATCCAAAATTACCAACATGGTCACACTTTTCCTTCTTTTTAAATTTGTTTAGAAAAGGGGGTTTTACCTGGAAAGTCATGGTATTTGTTTGTTTTTAAAGTTCAAAGACTCCTTATAAGCTTATGGCTTCTAAATCCTGGACCTATAGTAATTCCGCCTGCGCATCCCCCCTTCCTTTGAATAAACATTGTACAATCTGCTGGATTTCTCTATGACTTTTTTTTCATACTTGTGAATCTGTTTGGAAAGAAAAGAAAAAGGAAAGGGGGAAAAGAGCCTTCTGTTTTTCATAATGTCTAATCTTTTTCCCCATTGGCATTCACCAGATGTTGCTTTGGATCAGAAGATAAATATTAAAATCTAAGCAAGAACAAAGCAGGCTGTTTACTGGGCAGATTTTTCAGATGTTCTCTTGAACACTTGAAAAGACAGGAGATGCTTTGATATGCAGGCTGGCTGGAATCCACAGTGGAATGGTCCCACGTCCACCCAGCCCACAGTTCCTGCTGCTTCCACCCGTCCACTGGTCACACATTCGTGGGGAAGGTCAGGGAAAGCAAGTACAGGCTTACCTGATGAAGAGGCCTGAGAATGATGGAAAGACTGACTCTGTCCGGTGATCTCCTGCAAAGTGGCATTGGACGCTTTCTCCACAAATGTAGAGGTAAGGCCACGATTCAGGCAGTCTCTGTGTCCCCACAGTGACAGTCAAATCACACTGCATATAGGTGTGGCTGGAGGTGTCACAGCTCTCTTCCTCAGGCTTCAGGCCACATAGGGAAGCCAAGGACACTGCAGGTAATGTCACGATGAGGTTAGGTAATAACCACGGAAAGAAATGAAGATTTCACATTGTTACATAAATAAAGTTCTTGGGTTGCCTTTTGACTAATTGGAAAATAATCAATTTACTTTTAAAAAAATGTTTTCTGTATGCACAATACATACAGAAGACTGTAAGTAACGTTTTGTAAAATATGAATCATTATAATGAGAAAAATTCATGTGAATCTACGAACCAACAGAAGGTCTAAAAGAGTTGCGATACTCTGAAATCTGTATGCTCCTCACCAAGGGGAGCCCCACCCTCATTGTTCTTAGAAGCAACCACTTGCATTTTTAAAATAGTTCTCTCACATGGCTTTGTATTCCTAAACAAGACATTGTTGGGTGTCCTTTGTTTTAAAATTTTATAAAATAGAATTTATGACATACTAGTCTTGACCTGATTTTTTCACTCAATATTATATTTCTAAGAATTATCCATATTATCACATGTAACTGTTATTCAATACTGCATTGTATGAACATACAATAATACATTTATCTTTCTTTCTTACCAATGGACTTCTGGACATTTCCCAATTTTTGCTACTACAAACATGTACAAAATTTTCTCTAGGGTATATGCCTTTAAATTGCTTGTTTATAGGGTAGGTATAAACTCAACTTTACAAGATGGAGCCATATTGTTTTCAAAGTGGTTTTGCCATGTTACATTCCTACCAGCTATTTTTATCAGTTCCCATTACTCCATGTAAGGTCCAGCATTTAGGATTATCAGACTGTTAATTTTGGCCAATCTAGTGCATATACAATTCCATTTCATTGTGGCCTTAAATTATGTTTTCATCAACACTTTTTAGATCAAACTGTTGACATATTTAGTAATAACGCATGTTTTTTCTCCTATGAAATTCCTATTTCTGTCATTTGCCCTTTTTTTTCCTATTGGAATGTTTGGCCCTTTCTTTTTGATTTGCATTTTTTTATGTATTCTGGGTACTAACCCTGAAGAGCTTACATGGTTACTGATAACTTCTCCAGGTTTGTGGCTAACCTTTTTATTCTCTTTACGGGATCTCTTCATTAAAAGAAGTTCTTGATTTTCATATAATTATGACTATTAACATTTTGTAAAGAAAAAAGGCAATTATTTGAAGCCCTTTGACTCTTACGCTATTTCTTTCTGGGTCATGAGAAACAATGTTAAAATCATCAACAAGGCAGCTAGGCAATAACCTTTACCAGGAAGATAAACAAGCCTGTACGTGAGATGGTTTTGCTGCAGTTCTGTCTGAAAACCTTAATGAAAATAAAAAAGAAATAAGAGAAAAAATTGTGGACTTGAACCTAAGCCTGCCTATATCACGTTGCTGCATGCAGCAAGGAATAAATGAGATAAGTACATATGAGAGGGTTTGCAGTTACTCAATCACACACAAATTGTTGCTGTTACATATCCGAAAGAAAGCATGCGTCACGTAGTAGGTTCTCTGTGAATGTGTGCCAAATGAATTATAGCAATTAAAATGGCTAACAAGTAAGACTCTTAAAAGGATAGCCGAAATATAGGAACTTTCCAGTTAGTAAGCCCTTAGGGCAAATAAAAACAGGCTCGACACCTATAAAATAATGAACTCATTATGGGTGATTAGGTAGATGCAAATTGACAAGGTGGATTATGAAAAGTACCCAGGGCTGGGATCAGAATCCATGGATTTTACTCAAGGTTCTGCCACTAAAGAGCTGTGCAATCTTAATCACTTTAGCTCTTCATGCCTCATGGGAATGTTAGTTTCCATGAAAAAGTCATGTGGCATAATTCAAGGTATAAATGCAAGAAATCCAAAGATCAAAGATCTTGCTGATTTTATAAATAGAAAGTATTGGTTTAATCTAACAGGATATTTTAGCGATCCATCATGTAAAAAAGTAAAATTCTTTTTTGTTGTTAGAAGCGCAGTTTTGGGGAAAGGTAAAGATAGATGGCACAAAAGCAGCAGCAGAACTTTCCTAGAGCTGCACATATAAGGCCCCCGCCCCACTGATGAAAAGAAAACACATTTGTATTGTGATATCAGAACAAGCAAAACAATAATTAGGAAAGTTTGAGTTCTAGGCTATCATCTACATCCCGGAATGTGAAACATTGCTTTCTTCCTTGTATAAAGTCAAACTAAGAAATAAAACTCAAAGCAAGGGTCAGAATTCAAAGTGACCTTAGCAAATTAGAGAAGTTAAGAGAAATAAACAAAAGACCAAATGAAAATAGTAAGGCAGTAAACCACAGGGAAAAAAAAAAAGAAACCATATAAATATGAGGACAGTCCAGCTGTGCACAGTTATAATAGAAAGAAAGAAAGGAGAAAAAAAAAAAACACCTTGGAAGAATAGTAAGTAACAGAGAGATTATAAACCAGCAAGACAGCTGTGGAATTTTAAAAACAAATATGCGACCAGATTATATGCAGGCATTTTATGATGCTACCCAATATGGCCAGAACTTGTTTACCAGAGCAGCTACCTGGTTCAGGCTTTCAAAAGGAAAGTATGTCAGAATTCAGAGGAAGGCTCAGGAGAGAAATACCCAAATGTTTACTGGTTGGAAAGTTTCAGATTCCGTAGGTCCCAAGACTTTGCATTTCTAACAAACTCCCAGGTGATGCTGCTGTTGCTGCTCCAGTAAAAATAATAACAATAATACCATATTCTCAGTAATTCTCAAAATAATGTAAGTCTCAAAAGTGTTACCAGTGAGAACCACTGGATTAGAAGGACTGAGGTGATTCAGTTCTCCAGAGAGCAGCCAGCTGATTAAGACTGAAAAAAGTAGTTAGACAAAAGGGTGGATTTCTCAGGGACTGGCAACTGTAAAACATATATTATGTGTTGCTGCTGTGAAATCATCCTCTTAAAATATTTTTTAAAATATAACATATTCTTAACTAAATTGGTTATATGCAGTCCTTTCTGAAAGTAGGGGAATTACCAGTGTTTTCCAATAATTTGTGAGACACACTCTTTTTGATCATTTGATGCTCTTTAAGAGACCTATGTCATAGAAACAACAACAAAAAAATACACAATCATATCCTTAAAATGTTTTATTCAATTTCAGGGGTTTGATAGGATCCCTGAATATCATCTAGATCTTAAGTAAGAAACCAACAAAGATGGTTTTAAACAGTTTTTCTCCATCTTTAGACACTATAATCGAAAGACTTTTTTTTTCATGAGAAGAAAATAAGTCTAATTATCCACTTCCCTAGAATGAATGAGCAGCTACTGCATAATCAGTGAGTGTTTGGTGACACCTAGTGGCAATAATAAGTTACAGCTTCCAACTTACTTTGAAAAATCACAGAATGTTGAGAAGTCCTGTTCAGAAACTTAATGAAATCTTTTAAAATATAATAATTTCAATTACTCCTCTCCTAAGAGTTATCAAACTTCCAATACCACAATTAACTTATGCTAAAACCTCAATGATTTTCATCTTGTACTTCTAGTTGAAATTAATTGTCCTGAAATAATACCAAGAGACTTAAAAGTTCATTTAAGCAGTGTATATGTGAAAGGCTTTTTTAAAACACTGTGGCAGTATTAGTTAAATATTAGAACCTATAACTGTGGAGTCTTGGTTTTCTGTTGCCATGGTTTCCTAGCTCCTTTGTTATTCTTCCATTAAGCATTAACTTTGTGCATACACTGTGGCAACACTCTTCTATGCAAAGGAGGTAGAGTGGAGAATGAAATAGACAACATCTTAAATCTTTTATTGTATCTTCAGTTTCCTGTTATGGAACTTTTTAATTAAATTTATCAGGTTTCCTATTGTGGAATTTTAAGTGGAATAATCTCTCTTCCACAATGTTTGCTTATATATGATGATAATAGAAAACTCAATTGCTAGTATTTTAAACTAGAACTGTTCCTCCTCCTTCTTTCTCCCCCTCCTTCTCCTCCTTTTCCTTCTCATCTAAGACAATCCGACGTAAACTACCATCACAATAGTATTATCCATCATGGAATTTTTGTGCCGGTTCAGATGAAGTGATACTTTGTAAATCCTTCATCCACATTTAAGTTGCAAACACATATTAGCCATATAACTTAAAACAACATTATACGAAAAGCATGTATAGTTTTTAAGCACACAGGTACAAGATCTATGATTACACAAACAAGATAATCACCTGGCTATGCTGTTCCTATAGTATAATACAATGGCAATTATATAAAATAATGGCAAGTTCTTCCCTTTGAATTTTCTTTTTTTCTGAAGCTCCATGGGTCATTATCCTGTGTTGGAAAGCCCCATCATGGGACTATTAAAGCTTTGCACCGTCTTTTCTAAGAAGCTTAAAGCAGTGAGAGATCATAGTGTTTTACTAAGGGCTCAACTAATTACCTGAAAATTACAGAATAAGAGGACAATGTTACTGTTGGCCCTTTTGCCTATAATAATTCAAGAACTGAACACATTAGGCAAATATGCAAGAGGAATCTAGCTTGATGATCTAATTCTTTCACTAGTACCTCCAGTAAGCAGATGTTTTCAGCAGCCCGACCCCAGAACAAGACCAAGAGATTGTTTTCTCCATGGTGTCTAAAGCTGGCATTTAAACCAGTATTCAGTACTCAGAATTACTTTCTCCATCATCACGGGATTGCAATCATGAACAGAGGTGATAAATTTTTTGTTGCCATTAATTATGCCAAAAGTGATGAACCATTTAAACAAGTGGTCCTTAATTCTAACTACCATTTTAGATGGGGAGGAGAGAAATTCATTTCCCAGGAACACATAGAAAAATTAGGAATCAATACAGCATTAATTACAAAAACGGAGTTAACCAAAGAATATCATTTTCATGATTCTTTTCAAAGAAAAAATAGGGCATTTTTACTGACCATCCAGGGGAAGAGCCAAGCAGCTGAAGGCAGACACTGTAGCGTTAGCCAAGACTTGGCAGGGAGTGCCACACACGGCAGCTGAGATGTTCCCTGGAGAAAATCCCGCTCCAAACACATGCACAAGTCCTCCACCCAGGCAGCCTTTAAAAGAAAATGACAAGTTCATGATCATAGAGGCAAATCTCCTTTTCTTTACTTAAATCAAAATTCAAATCCATGCTTCCTTTCTCCCCATTATTCTTTTTGTGCCCTCCAGAAGCCACACAGCTGGCTTTAGGTCCCTGATATCCTCAGCTTATTCCCACTAAGCTCTAGCCTCCAGATCCAGGGTCCTTGTTTGTCAGATCCCAGTCATATTCAACAATCTATGAAAAATAGTTTTATAAGAAAAGTAATGCTTAGAGTTGTTCATTTTTTTATATACAAAAAATATATAAAATGAAAGTAAAAGTTTCCTTAATCACTCATCTAATTCCCCAGAGGTAGCCAAGTATAGAGTGTTTAATAAATCCTTCCAGAATTTTCTAAGCATATATATTTCTATACAAAGAAATCTTTCTACATACACATATTCTTTTACAATTTCTTTTTTTAAAGGTATAGCATAGACACTTTTCCAAGTCTCTATATATAAACCTAACGCATCGTTTTAATAGCTACTTAGAATTTCATTATATGATTATGCCACAATTTATTTAGCTATTTTCCTATTTGTCCTCCCTTGCTATAATTAATGGTGCTGCAATGAACGGTACACTTATTTGAATAAAACTGTTGCAAATGCTCAGAAGTGGAATTTCTAGGTCAATGGAAAAGTAAACTTTTAGTTTTGATAATATTGCCATATTTCTCTCCAAAATAATGTTGCACCATTTTACACTCCTATCAGCACTGTATGAGAGTTTCTGTCTCTGATGGGTAAAAAGTATGACAATTCTTAACAGATAACATGTTTTACTTCAGTCTGAGAACCAGTAAAGGTACATGTCACAAGGACTCTCAGACATGTGGCATGTGGCAATGTCTAGTCCACGCTGAGATAGAGTTCCCGTTTCTACTGCCTTCATGTCAAGTCTAGATGGTCCTTACACTGCCACCTGACAAACTCAAGAGTAACACTTTGCTTCAGGGTGTATTTCATACCTCTGCTTTCTCACTATAAAAGTCATGGAACTTAGAGAGCAAAAGGGGAACTTGGGACCATTCAGCCCAAACCCTTTTATCAAATAAGCAAACTGAGGCTTAGAAAGTTAACCAACTAAGTCACTAACAAACTATGAACCAAAATTGCAACCCTCATAGCATTCCGCCCAGCTGAAGCCAACAAATTTGTTCTAAGAAAAGGCTTGGCTTGTACTTCATCAGTCTAAGGTTTGGCTCCCATACTTTCCTGTATACTTTCTGCATCACAATCAAATTTGAGCTATCTCAAGTGCATTCAGGTTTTAAATGAACAGAAACCGAAACCATCATTGGAAAAAAAGGCAAGGCAAATTTCAATATATCTAAAAGGAGAAAAAGTTCAACCAATGTAATCTATTCCATTCTTTCATTGGTGGAGTATGAATTCATCTGTGAAATATTACAAAATGATGAAAATTAATCCTATTTAATGAGTTTAAAATAATTTAAATTGACACATAGGTCTGAAAATAGGTGAAAGCATTTATGTTCTACTTAAATGATCAAATCATAAGTTCTTATAAATGGTATTATTTAATTTAAAACACCAATTAAATTGCTTTAATGCATCAGATTAAAACACGATCACACTCTTAGAGAATATGCACCATTCCCTTATTAAAAAACAAAGCCTTATACATGACTCACGAGAAAGACAAGTTTTAGGAGGAAACTGAGACGGTAAAAGGCCAATCAGGCTTGTCTCTCCTTCAGATTGACACAGAGTGCCCACCTCTTGGAGTAGTGAGAGTAGCTATTAGCCCTCTCACAGAAAGGAAGCGCTCTGTCTTATTTGCTTGACTTACCGAAGTTCTCCGTCACTGCTGTAACCGTAACTCGCGATGTGAACACCAGGGTAGACGAGGCCCACCCTCTGATGCGGTCGTACCCTCTGGCTTGGTACTCCCCGGCAGGGAGGGACGGGGCTGCACACTGGAGGACTGTGCAGTTACCAGTGACACCCACACAGGGGGCCATCCCAATCAAAATGTCCATGTTCACAGCTCCTGAGATCTGGGCCACCACAAAGGTTAAGATGTCACCGGTGTGAGAAACAGAGAGCAGTTCTGGGGTGAATGTGTTCCTGTAGTCAATGACTCCCATCTTATATGAAAGCCCATCTATCTCTATGTCCAGGACCACAGAGCCGTTCCCTGCAGGAACGATGCACTGGATGAGCCCAGTGCTGATGTGCACGGCCAGGCAGGCCTGCTGGCCAATGTAGACCGATGTGCTGTTCTGTCCTCTCAGGGCTGTGCCCTCTATGCTCAGGAGGCTTCCACCATGTAGGCTGAAATTCTTGGGGAAATAATGAAACACCTGAGGTAAAATGCAGAAGTGCCTAGAAACGTTACCAGAACAAGCAGATCCATATCTTGTATGAAATACCGATAGGTAGTGGAGTCCTGGGGTCAAGTCATTTATCCAGCATGCCACATGGCTTGCATTAAAGAAAGTTACAATGCAAGGAAGATGGTCATCCAAATACACCCTTGGTTCATCGGCTGTGGTGCCTAACCTCTGACCTCTAATCAGCACCGTAGTCAAAGACCCACTGATGTTAGTGGTCAAGGCGTCCACTACAGGAGTTGTCTCTTCCATCAAGAAAAGGGTGCAATTCCCCTGACACTCACTGGGTAACCCATTGACCAGGACTGTGACTTTCAAAATAAAGGAAGCACCAGGCAAGGAGTCACCCACCAGGTTAATCTGGCAGACAACAGTCTGGTCCCCCAAGCTCAAAATCACACAAGTAAAAGGACCTGAAAGATCAACCTGAACTGACCTGCTCCTAGAGTTGAGAGCTAACCCCCTCACTGTGAGCACTGTCCCGCCACAAACAGACCCATGTGCTGGGAAGATGGCCATTATCCGAGGTGTCACTGCAAATTGCTGGGGCACCGCAGACATGTCAGCAAGCCCCATCTGCTTCTGGCGGACTTGAATAGGATAGATGCCTGCCTCCAAACTGTGAAGAGGAAAGAAGCACCCAAACAGGCTCATGTTGCTTCGCAAAGACTGTGTCTCAAGATGGCAGTTCAAGCCCCCCAGGAGCATCACCGAGTTGGAGAGGTTCCTTCCTTCCACAGAGAGTCTCAGGCTGCTATTTGTGATTTCTCCTCGCACAGCAGTGACCACTGGAGTTGAGGCCACCTCATATGTGAAGGTAAAGTCCTTCCCCACCAAGCTGGGTGCAGGTCCTCGGGTGAAGGACACGTTGCCAGCCCAGACCTCCACGGCCGATGGGACAGTGAGAATGTCTCCCTCAGGCAGCAGGAAGGCAGGCGGGCTCTCACACCAGATGTTCGTCTCCGTTGCGTTCACAATGTTACAGGACCGATTGCCCACAAGCACCCAAACTAAAGCTGGCTCCCTGCTAAACCCCACTCCTGAGACGCTGATGATGGTTCCACCTAAAACATGAATATCAAAAACAAAACTTAAAAGCTGGTGTTCAAAACTAGGAACTCACACACCTGTGTAAGCCCCAGAGCAATTAAGTGGAGGGTGGGGTTAAGTGTTAGTGAAACTTCAATGATTTCACCTCACCCCACCAATATTAAATTTGTGATCGTTTTGGCAGGAATCAGATGGACTGAAATTCACATAATAGTAAAACTACATTTTATGTACGAAGGATGTTTATAACATTTAAGACAAAATTTTCAAGTATATTGACGGATCCTAGAAGCCATTACTTCTATCCACATATACACTAATGAAAAATCAAATTTCTTGATGTATTCTTGTCATCTGCTGTATTGTCTGGCATATTAGTCTATATTATTATATATTATATAGAGAGTATATGTATATTTTATGTAGACATATATACAATTTATACATTAATAAAAAGTCAAATTCCTTAATCTTATCATCTACCATATTATCTGACATATTATTTCATGTTACTCTATGGATTATGTGGAGATATGTATATTATTATATATATTCAACTGACACACTAATGAAATATCAAATTTGTTGAAGTCTTCTAATCATCTTCAGTATTATTCTGTATAATATGCCAATATTCCACATATAATATAGTTGTGTGTGTGTGTGATATATCAAGAGTCATTGAAAAATTGAAACATGCTTGTGATTTACTGCTATATTCAAGGACTTTGTCTTGCACTCTAGCTGAGGGACAATCAAACCCATCTTCAGGATGGGTTGGAGCTACATACCCCATAACATTACCAAATCTGTGGTATAGCCAAGTATTTTAAAAAGGGATTTTACTATACTCAAAAAGGATAATGTGCTGTTTCATACACTATCACAATGATTATTCACATGCAAGTGTATACCTTTCAATTTTTTCTGAAAATGAATAGTTTTCTAGATTTCTCTATTTGCCTTGTTGGCATATTGGTATTTGTGTTTCTGACTACTTCTGGGTCTTTCATCTGCATCCCTAGAGGAAAGTGAAGACACCAAACTCCTTGCACCTGTAATGTCTAAAAGAATAATTCAGGAAGCTCTTTCCTTATATTTCTAATATCCACTCAAGATGTGCTAGCCATTAGATTTTCCAGCCTCTTTCTATTATGAATGGAAAATATCTCCTTTTCATAAAAATTCTAGGGGCAGCTGGGCGGCTCAGTTGCTTAGAGCATGTGCTCTTAGCAAGGTTTCCGGTTCAACTCCCGCATGGGATGGTAGGCTGCACCTCCACCTCATCCCCCCTCCACTCCACCCCCACAATTAGATTGAAGGACAACAACTTGACTTGGAGTTGATGGGTCCTGGAAAAAACACATTGTTCCCCCAAAAAACACATTGATGTCCAATAAAGTTTTTCTTTTTTTTAATTCTATAATTTCCTGAGCTTACTGAGCTAAGGAATCCCCAAGTTTTCCTACCCTTCAAAGTACACCACTCAGTTGCTGGAGCAGAAAGAAAATAGCTCCCCCTGCTGCCCATTTCTGATCTCATTGGTTAATTAATTCAGAACAAAATCTGAATATCCAGCAAGTAGACTTACTAAATAAAGGGTACCAGTCACATCAGAGCCACTCACCCAGAAGGGATCCACAGCAAGGCTCAATGCTGAAAACTTCTGTGATGTACAGGATGTGAAGATCGACCCTATAGAAAATAGGGAGATTGCTAGGAAATCACTCAGAGATAGAAAAAAGGAGAAAGGATGCAGTAAGACAGAAGAGGCGAGGTATATATATTTGGGAAAGAAGAAAGCTGTGATGGAGAGAAAGTGTTAATATGCTGCCTAACAGAAAAGAAAAGAAATGGTGGGGAAAAGATTTGTGTGGGACATTTTTCTAGGCCAGTATCATGTGGTGGCATCAATCCCATACAGTTTAGCTATCTTTCTGGAGTGAGGAGAAGGAACTTCTAGAGAAATACTGGGAAGAGGGACTTTAGGGCTAAGATGATATGAATATGGCTTGTGCAATAATTGTAAGCCAAGACAATCTTATTAAAGGTCTTATATAATTATAGACCCTTATTAAGGCATATTCTTCCCCTTTCACATATAGATGCCCACTCCACTCCTACCGCAACCAAAAGTCATGACATCTTAATTCCAGAAAGTTCTCTGTTCCCCAACTAGTAAACCAAAAGCTTCGCCTGAATTGGTCTTGAGAGTCAACTGTCCTGTATGGTCTCTAAAGACTTGTTCAAATTTTATGATTCTCAAGTTTATCCCCTAACTTCAGAAGAAGAAAAGAATAAAGACCTAACTTAAAACTGAAATTCCTCAATTGAATCACTAAACCATCAAACCTAAAACTAATGGTAAGCGTCCACCTTACCCTTCTGATTGAATGTCGACCCCATTGATGGAGACTGAGATTCTATAGAGGCCAGCGGGCAGCGGGGGCAGCACCACCTCCACACCCTGAGCAGTCTTTGCATGAACCCAAGCCAAGGTACCCTGGATATGGACTTTCACATTCAAATCTGTGCAGTCCACCAGCAGCGCCATGCCAATGAAAAGAGTCTCACCTCCTGTGTTGAAAAGAATTCATTAGCCTCTGTGAGTTAGGTTTATAGCCTCAACCACCCATTCAGTTCTACAATGATCTTTTACAATTAAGTACATGGTCAGCCCTGTGCCTTATAACCTAATTAGGAGTTTTAATGCAAACCTAATTTTTTCTTTTCATGAAACTTCTAACAAGTCTTTGAATAGAGCTAGAGCCTATATTCTCAAGAGCACAAAAATCAAATTTGTAAGGACAATTGTACTCAAGAGACACACTAATTTATCTTCATGCAAAGGCAAATCAAGAAGTAGTTTAGAAGGCTGATAATCTTTATAACCAACAAATAGCACCCATGTCCTTATTTTTTAACATCCACATGTCTGCTGATAGAAGTTTAAAGCTATAGCTGCCGTGTGCACTGAACCTAACAATAATGTTGTATATATAGTACTTCACAGTTTATAGAGCACTTTCACATGTTATCCCATCCGATCCTCACACTATCCTGATGACATACACAGGGCAGTTAGTAGAACCAACATTTAGCTTTTGAAAAAACTCAGGTTTAGCAGCCAATTAATGGAAATTAATTGCTAATTAATGGAAATATCAAAACCTGAGCCCAGTCTTCTCTCATATTTCAATACCTTTATTAGTTTAATTAGAACTCTACTAAAATGCCATGTATATTGTAAACACTCTAAAGCGATTTTTTTTGCCTCAAATATTATTGAGTAATATGTCACAAGGGACACACCAATAAGTTAAACACAAACTCTGCCCTCAAAGAGACCTCATAGGTGGTAAAAATAGGTGTCAAAATAGCTTCAGTTACAAAATATGCCATAAGAGAAGTGAAAATTAAGCAGGGGGATTGTTCAAGGAAGAGCATCATTCAAAATACCAAGAAAGGCCTATGGGCAAGATGGTGCTTGAAATTCAATTTGAAAGCTAAATCCCAAGAGGAAATAGTAGTGAGAAGGGATTTACAATTCAATTCTAACAACCTCATGTTTTACTGAGAGTCTTTCCTAGCACTTTCTCATTTCGTCATCCAGCATTTTAGAAAGAAGGAAAAAGAATTTGATGGCGTACTGGAAGACCAGATACATGTACATACAGTTAGGCACTCTGTGGGAGTAGGCCAATTTAATTGTGGTTCTATGGCTGAAGACCAAGAAAGCCAATACTCAGCGTTCTCCACTTAATTCAGTGGGCAGTGGAGACCTCCAAAGTTTTCTAAGCAAGGAAAGAATATGATTGAAGCTATTTTTCCAATCTGTAAGATCAATTGAAGAGATAAGGAAGGGAAATCCACTCTGCAGACAGCAGGAGCCAAAAATCAAGTATGCAATGGCAGGGGCAAAAATAAACATACTTACATTTCCTGTGTCTCAGTGTGTCCATAGGGACACAGCTTGGGCTAAAGCACCTCTAAAATGCCTTTAGCTGCTAATGTTTGAGAACTACTACATTTAGCTTTTCAGGACATCTTCAGGACACTATAGACAATGAGATGAGGAGGAGAAGGGGTTACTTAAAAGAGAAATGTAAAAGAGGAGGGTTGGTGGTGTGTTGAGAAGACTGAATCTACATTCAAATCCTTGCTCTGCCATTTACCCACCTGTGTGACTGGGTGACTCACTCTGGGCCCTCAAAGCCTCAGAAATTTCATTGGTAAAATGGTAACAGAGCCCATCCCATGTGGTTTGTTGTACAGATTAAGTTAGATATCCTAGGACAGCCTCTGGTATAATACAGTATTCAAAAGCCCTCCATTAACTTTATTTTCTTCCTTGATCTACATCCTCTTTACTTCTTCATGTCTTCCCAACCTTGTTTCTACTGTGAAGTCTGAAGCCTCAGTGTACTGAGTTTGAGGACTTTCAGGGCTGAGCAAGGAAACAGACATGACCATAAAATGGCATAAACACAAAAACAAGCTTTCTATGGGTGGTGCTTTCACGGGTGCACCTAGGTGCAGAAATCTCACAGCGTGAGACCTCTCAGACACAGCAATAAGAGACCCAGAAGGGGAGGAAGGCAAGGAAACTCTTGGGGGAGTAGGAGATCAGAGAGGGGTCTTATGTATCTAGAAGAGGCTACTCAGCAGCCCAGTGGGTAGTCTTTGGGTCAGGGAGCTGAAAAGTGTGGCAGTGGCTTAGAGTCCTTTATAGCTACCAGGTTTATCTTATCTATGTCTACCAGATGTTGGGTGCAGTTTTACAGGGCATGCAAAGCAGGCAGGCTCTAAAGAGTTAAAAATCTGTTTTGTGGGGGCTATATTTAAAATAATTGGGTATGTAAGAATTTGAGTTTGACATTGGCAGGCTTTTGAGCTAATGGTTCCCAGCCTGCTGTGAAAAAGTAAATAGGATCGGGCCAACATACAGAGGCCATCTTTGGCTCATTAATATAGCACAGTATCTGGCAGAAGGATGGCGTTAACTTCAGCAAAGCATTTATTGAGTGCTTACTCTCTGTTAGTTCCTAGGCTAGGTACTTTTACATACTTTATCTGCAACTTTCACAATAGTCTTGAAAGAATTACTGCTACCTAACAATTAAAGGAACGAAAGATAAAGGAAGTTAAATATCTTGCCCAAGGAGTGGTTGAGCTAGAATTCATTCAGCTCTAGTGAGGACTGACTACCCAAACCAAACTTACAGTCCTGCACATCAAATTCCCTTCCTTTGCCCCTTCTTTCTTTTTTCGATTTTAGCTTAGGTTCATGGTCACCACCAACATAATCATCTCCTTGATGGAGGTATGCTGTAACTTCCAAAAGAGACTTTCCCAATAGGCTACTACTCCTTGTGGATTTTATAACATGTTCTTTATTCTGCCTATAGAAAGATTTAAATGCAAGAGTAAATTCTGCAAATAATGCATCATGTTGTATATATCAATAACATGAACTGCTTGGGCTCTTGGTCAATTGTCAAGCTAATCCTAGGGGCCTTTGAGGCACTGATGCAATATATTTATTCTTTTCATTACAGGTAGGAAATTTTATTAAAAGCCCAAATCACTGAAATCTGAATACAACACAGCGCTCCCTCCTCTCTTTTCTACTTCACTGGGAAGAATCTATACCACCGAGGAATTTTACACACCTTGGTTGCCTGAGGCAGCAAATACTTCTTCTGCACTATCTGAGCTGAATAATATTGAGAAGCTAAAGGACACTTCCCTTTATTTATGTACTCTTGAGGAATGGAAAATGAAAATAGCACCAGAAAAACTGAGTCTAGGCTTTTTCTTTGGGAAATTTGATGGTCATTAGCAATAAAACCTTAGATATGGCTGTCATAAACCCTCTGTGATCTGGCATTCAATTAACCAGAAAGGTGTATTACCTGGTACTTTTCCAAATCTATATGATGACATGATATTAATGATAAATTATTGTAATTCCATTCTGTCACATCATCTGAATTATCAAAGAAAGATTAAAATTGTTTCATGCAGTTCAGTGCTAAAGATTTCATTCTTTTTGTATACAACATGTTTCAAGGAACAAGATTCTTGGTTAATTAGAACATCCTATTCTCTAATCATACCAAATAACTGCTTCAATAGATTATGATGCCAAAAACAGTATTTTACAGTAAACAATGTGGCTAACTACTTGAAATCTGGAACCAGACTGCTTGGTTCAAATTCTAGCTCTGTTACTTGCTAAAGGTAATATCTGAGACAAGTTACTTATTCTCTCTGTTCCTCAGTTTCCTTACCTGTAAACTGAGATTAATAGTTGTATAAATTAGTGACAAGAATTAGAGTCTATTAAATGTCTGTGCTACTATTGACACATAGTAAGTGCTCAATAGATATTTGTTGAATTGTTATCTTTGATTTCCCATGTCATTTTCATGATGGGGAATGGTTGCAATTTTACAGAGGGAAAAATGTATAAAAGGAGATCTAATCAATGATGCCTAAGATGAGAATACAAGTCCCCTGGATTTCGGAAAAAGTAACTTCCATCGAAAACACAACACTATCGGGCCAGCGGAGTGGCGCAATGGTTAAGCTCTGGCTTGTGAAGCCAGCAACCCCGGTTTGGTCCCACATATGAGGGCCAATGACACTGCCCTCACAAAGAAAAACAAAAAAAAAACAAAATACAACACTATCTTCAATAAAATGTAGAAGCCATTTTTTTCCTTTGTATAGGCTTAATGGTCTAAAAATAAAAATATTGCACAGTATCATATATTTTACCTGCTATGTTGCTTCTGTTTCTGCTCAGAGACATAATCACTGGATTTAAAGAGGAGACATATGTAAATGCCATAGAAAGAACTGTAGAGTGGTCCCCTCTAATCACAGTCACATTCACAATAGGTCCATCTCTCCCCTGAAAAATCAATTTTTAAAATCAACCCTCTATACATAAAACTGTACATAAAAGAAGTCCATAATTAGTTTAAAGGGTTAATTTCAAGAAAAATGTTTTTAAAGACTATATTAGTTACTCTCCAGTCTCTCTCTCACACACACACAAACACATACACACAGTGACAAGTGTTTAGAATAAGCAAATGCAACATCCAACAGATTAAAGAGTAAACAAGAATGATTTTCAATTAACAGACCAATTAGTTCTGTAAAAAGTGGCAATTTCAACTAAACTATCCATCAAATGTGAGAATACTTTTAGACATGTAAATATTTGGAAAAATTCACTCATACATATTCTTTCTTAGGGTGTTTCTTAAGGATATGATATCAAAAAATAAACAATAGCCAAAAAAGAGGATGATATATACTCCCAGAAAAAAAATGATTCTATATAGAAGAGCAGTGAAAGAAAGTGCTCGGATGAAACCTGTAGAATGAATCTAAAAAACACCAAGTTTAATTAAAGCAAGAAAACAGAGAGCTTCAAGAAAAAAGAGTAACTGATATGATAGAATTTGTTTTCTTAAGATAGAGGCTTTTTATGATAAGGAAGACATGTTAAGAAAAAAATTAGAAACCCACAGTGTGAATAGGGATAATTTGTAACAACAAAAACATAAAAGGAGAAAGAATAAAGGTCTGAATTTGGAAAGGGGAATGGAAATAAGATGCATGCAGAAGAAAAAGGACAACTATATATATAAAATGTTCTTTTGCATAAACTTAATGGTAACCACCCCCAAAAAAATTCAGAACTTACACATACAACATAAAAAGAGAGAAAACAGAGGGAAAAAAAATCACAGAATACCACCAACTAAAATAACAGAAACACAAGGACACACTGAGCTACAAGAAAACAAAAGATTAAATGGCTATAGGAAATCCTTATATATCAATAACCTAGTTAAATGTCTGAACTCACCAATAAGAAGGCACAGAGTAGCAGATTGGGTCAAACAACAAAACCCAACTATATGCTACCTTCAAGAGACACATCTCAGTTGGAAGGACAAATACAGACTCAAAGTGAAAGCGTGGAAAACAACACTCTAAACAAATGTCCTCCAGAGAAAAGTGGGTGTAGCCATACTTATATTTGATGAAATAGACTTCAAGATAAAAAAGGCAACAAGAGACAAAGATGGACATTTCATAATAATAAAGGGGACACACATCAAGAAGACATAACACTTATCAATATATATGCTCCCAATCAGGGAACACCAAAAAATACAAAGCAACTACTACTAACAGAACTAAAGGGACAAAATGACAAAAACACAATTATAGTAGGGAACCTAAATATTCCATTGACAGCTATAGATAGATCATCTAAGCAGAAAATCAATAAGAAAACATCAGCCTTAAATGACACATTAGACCAAATGGACATAACCAACATTTACAGAGCCTTTCATCTCAGAAGACCAGATGATACATTCTTTTCTAGTGCACATGGAACATTCTCAAGGATAGACCACATGGTGGGAACACAAAACTAGCCTCTGCAAGTTTAAGAAGATTGAAGTCATTCCAAGCATATTCTCCAACCACAAGGCTTTGAAATTGGAGATCAACTGCAAAAAGGAAGCAGGAAAAAAACACAAATATGTGGAGATTAAACAACATGCTACTAAAGAATGACTGGTTCTAAGAAGAAATAAAAGGAGAGATCAAAAGATACATAGAAACAGGTGAGAATGAAAATACAACATATCAAAACTTTTGGGAGGATGCTGCAAAAGTGGTAATAAGAGGGAAATTTATATCATTACAGGCCTAACTAAAGAAACAAGAAAAATCCCAAATAAATAACCTAACATTACATCTTAAAGAACTAAAAAACGAAGAATGAATGAAGCCCAAAGTCAGCAAAAGGAAGGAAATGATAAAAATTAGAGAACTAAATGAAATAGGGAACAAAAAGATAACAGAAAAAGTTAATGCAACAAAGAGTTGGTTCTTTGAAAAGATTAATGACATTGACAGACCCCTGGCTAGACTCACTAAGGAAAAAAAAGAGAAGATACAAACAAAATCAAAAATGAAATGGGAAAGTTACAATGAAAACCACAGAAATACAAATGATCATACAAGAATACTATAAAAGACTATATGCCACAAACTTTAATAATCTAAAAGAAAAGGACAAGTTCTTAGAAATATATAACTTTCCTAGACTCACAAAGAACTGGAAAATCTAAATAGACCTATCAACAGTAATAAAATTGAAATAATTATCTAAACCTCCCCAAAAGCAAAAGTTCAGAGCCAGATGGCTTCACTAGTGAATTCTAGCTGTCCTTTCTTTTCCCAAAGATAAAGGAAATATTGAAAGACATTCAGGACATCAAGGGTAAAATGACAGCTCTGATGGCCATTCCAGAAAAAGAATTCCAAAATTACTTTGAAGGGGGACTAGGTACTAGCCTAGTGTCAATGCAAAACTCCCCAGAGGGAGTACTTAGACGGTGACCATAGTGATATTCAGCAATGAAGTATATAGCACTTTTTCTAGGATGAGTTTGCGAACTTAATTGCCAGGCCTCGTAGATCTATTTATTAATAGACGATGCTTGCAGAACCAGGAGTATATCTTTTTTTTCATAGATTTTTTTTAAGAGTTTCTATTTTTTTTTAAAGTTTTTTAATTAAGTTTATTGGGGTGACATTAGTTAGTAAAATTATATAGATTTCAAGTGTACAATTCTATAATACATCACCTATATATTGCATTGTGTGTTCACCACTCAAAGTCAGTTCTCCTTCTGTCACTATATATTTGACCCCCTTTACACTCTTCTACTATCTCCCCACACCGTTTACCTTCTGGTAACCATTAAACTATTGTCTGTGTCTGTGAGTTTTGTTTGTTTGTCTTTATAGTTTGTTGCTTTCAGTTTTGTATCCCACTTATGAGTAAAATCATATGATTCTTGATATTTTCTGCTTGACTTATTTTGTTTACCATGAATAATCTCCAGATCCATCCATATTGTTGCAAATGGCAGTATTTCATCATTTTTTTATACCTGAGTAATATTTTATTGTATATATGTACCTCATCTTTTTTTTTTTTATTATTGTGTCTCTTTATTAGAATTTACACCCATTTTCACAAAATGTTTCAGAATGGCTTCAGTCAAGTGTGTGTGTGTGTGTGTGTGTGTGTGCGTGCGCACGCGTGCACGCTCCCATTATAAAATGTCATTATTAAAATGTAAATAGAAATCATGAAGAATTAGGACAGGTCTAGGCTGACTAGAGTCAGGGCAGGTAGGGAAGCAAATGTTGCCCCTTCTCACGGCAATCTTGATATAGACCTTTATGTTGGCACCTTTTGCTCATGTATTTTCTTTTATATTCACATTAGTCCTATGAAAGTTGAGGCAACGATAAGAAAACAGAGACATGGTGACAGGGACCAGGCACATTCCGGCAGGCAGCATGGTGGTCCTGAGATGTTCCTCATCTTCTTTATCCAGCCATCTATCGAAGGACACCCTGGTTGTTTCCAAGTCTTATCCATGTGAATAGCGCTGTAATAAACATAGAAGGTACCTGTATCTTTATGGATAAATGTTTTCAGATATTTTTGGGTAGATACCCAGAAGAGGAATTGCTGGGTCCAATGTGACATGTCTAGTAAAGGACTGAAGCCAAGTTCCGTGAGTATAGTATCTATGCTTTCTTCTATGCAATTTATTGTTTCAGGTGTTATGTTTAGATCTTTGATCCATTTTGAATAA
This sequence comes from Aselliscus stoliczkanus, assembly GCA_033961575.1. Lineage (NCBI taxonomy): Eukaryota > Metazoa > Chordata > Mammalia > Chiroptera > Hipposideridae > Aselliscus > Aselliscus stoliczkanus. Next base: position 69,423,556 of record CM066733.1, read on the forward strand.
TTTTGGTGTATGGTAACAGATAGCAGTCTAGTTTCATTCTTTCGCACGTGGCTTTCCAATTTTCCCAGCACCATTTAATGAAAAAGCTTTCTTTTCTCCATTGTATGTTTTTGACTCCTTTGTTGAAAATTACCTGCTCACATGTATATGGGTTTATTTCTTAGTTCTCAAATCTGTTCCATTGGTCTATGTGTCTGGTTTTCTGCCAATATTATGCTGTTTGAATTATTCTCACTTTGTAGTATAATTTTAAGTCAGAGAGTGTGATACCTCTGGCCTTGTTTTTTTCCTCAGAATTAATTTGGCTATTTAGGGTCTCTTGTGATTCCATACAAATCTGATGATTTTTTTTTGTTCTAGTTCTTTAACAAAATGCCATTAATATTTTGATGGGGGCCGCATTAAATCTATATATTGCTTTAGGTAATATGGCCATTTTAACTATTTTGATTCTTCCAATCTATGATCATGAAATATCTCCCCATTTCTTTGTGTTTTATTCAATTTCTGTTTATAATGTCTTGTAGTTTTCAGTGTACACATCCTTCACATCCTTTGTTAAGTTTATTACTGGGTATTTTATTCTTATTGTTGCAATTGCAAAAAGAACTGGGTGTGTTTTTTTTCATTTCTTTTTCTGAAATTTTATTGCTAGTATATAGAAATGCAATGAATTTTTGTATATTGATTTTGTATCCAGCACCTTTACTATACAGAGGGTGCCAAAAAAATGTATACACATTTTAAGAAAGGAAAACTATTAAAATTGTAATATTCAATATATACTGATAACAAAAGATGAATACTAGTCACATTTGACTTCTGCAATTACAAGACATGCTCATAGTGGTTCCCATCAGCGTCCAGACAACTTCTGACTACAACAAACTACTGCTTGCGCAACGTTGACCAAAGTGCCCACTTGTATACATTTTTTTGGCACCCCCAGTAAATAATATAAGCACACTCTCATAATGGAAAGGTCATGTCAATTAATTTAGTTCTAAGAAACAATTAACGGACAACCTCACACTTCATGTTAATGGTGGTCACCCACCCAGAAATAAGGAGATGCCAAAGGATTCCACTTACCCTGGGTGGAACTTTGCATCGAATTCGTCGTGTATTGCTTGTGGTGACATTGATGGCACAAGACTGAGATCCAAATAACACCAGGCTAACATCTTCCAAACCAGAGCCTTTAATGGTGGCCCAGAGCCCTCCTGTAATAAAAACAGTATTTTCAGGTGGGATCTACAGCCATACGTGCAGACTAAAATTAATTTTCCACTAGAGAGAAAATGAAATTAAAATATGAAGTCAAAACGTTAGGCATGCTGGAACTGCAAAAAGACTGAAATTAAATATATAAACTACTATATAGAAAGGAAGAAGTGGTGACTAGAAGGCAGAGAAAATTAGTAATGCATCCTGGAGATATTTAAGAATACAACAGAGACACAATACTGCCACAAGTCAGAGAAGTAAAGTAGATGGTTTCTGAAAACTCTTCCTGCCCTACATTTTTAAACATCATCCTTGCCAATCCTACAAAATTTATTTTTTTTCCTGATATTTTAAGTATAAGAGATCATCATGGTAGAAAGAGCAGTGGACCCAGAGTCAGGGCCACAGATTGCTCTGACACTTAAAGTAGATCATTTGTAGTATTGCTCCTGAAGTCACTGGTTCTCACTTCCCTCATCTTGTAATAACAGCCTTAGCCCTTCCAACTTTGTCATTTGATACCACATATACTAGATTCTAGTTTCCATGGTGGTGCAGAAATGACTTATATCAAAACTTACTACTATCAGGATTTCTCTACTGATCCCTGAAGAGCAACCACAGAAACCCGTACGCCCTCACTGCAGACATCTGAACAAAGAGGGATGGCTCAAATCACACAGATGCCATGGCACGCTTTCCCATTTGGAGGAGCAGCCCTTGGTCTAACCGGTGAACAGAAATTCCACTTATTATTAAATAGGGCAATGATTCTGGAGTGCCATCTGCACAGAGTGGGATACAAGAGGTGCAGTGAGGCCACCAAATGGAGATATATATCCCTTGCGAGTGGGAAGTGGTTGCAAGAGCAAAGTTATCTTTACAAAGCCTGTCAGTGTGAGAAAGGGAAACTTATACAACCTGATGAAAACCCCTCAGGAGAATGCGGCTGGGTAAAATAATGCCCTGAAGTTAAATATATAAACTTGCCCTGAAGAGTCAGGGCAAGACTACATACAATAGACTTCAAAGTTAGAGAATAAAATGGAAGAAAAACAATTTAAATACCAACATAAAAGATACAATATCTGGGAACAATCTTGACAAGAAAAATTCAAGCTAATGAAGAAACTTGAAGAAAAGTTTGAAATGCTACTGAGGAACAAAACAGATGGATTAAAACATAAAAAAAAAAACCTAAAATAAATGGGTAGAAGGAGTGAACATCAGAATGGTGGCATATCTTTCTAAATTAAACCAAATCATCAATGCAATCCCAATAAAAATACAAATAAGATTTTCTATTTAAATTGAAAAAGATTTTAAAATTCAATAAAAATTGAAAAACAGTAGCCAGAATATAAAACCTCAAAAGTAAGAGTAAAGAGGTCTTCTGTCAGACATTAAAATGTCTTATAAAACAACTAATTAAAATGTAATAATAAAGCAAAAACAGTCAGACAGATCAACAGAACAGCACAGGAAATACAGAAATAAACCCAGAGAAGTAAGAACTATAGAAAATGATATATATGGCCTTTCATATAAGTACAAATAGATGGATTATTTATTTAGTAGATGAAATAACTGAATAGTATTGAAAAAATTAAATCTAAATTCCTACCTCACACCCCACAAAAATAAATTCCAAATCGATCAAATATTTAACTGTAAAAAATAAAGCATTAAAAAAGTAGAACTCATGGCAGAAATTTTATATTTATATAATTTCAGAGAAGGAAAACAGATTCTAAGTATTTTACAAACCCTGTAGCTATTTTTAAAAAGTTAATATATTTACTGCACAAAAAATAAAATATTTATGAATTAAAAAATAGTAAACATAGAAATAAAAAATAAATATAAAGGGCTAATATTCTTAATATATAAAATAAATGCAAAGTAAAAATGAAATGTTATTTTTCTCCTATAAGATGGCAAATAGCAAAAAGTTTGGTAACATACTGTGTTCATAAGATGTGGTAAATGCAGAGGCTGCCAAAAAAATGTATACACATTTTAAGAAAGGAAAAAACTGTACTAAAATTGTAATACTCAATATGTACCAATAACAAAATATGAATACAAGTCATACGTATACATTTTTTTGGTACCCCCTGTGTATACTCACTTACATCACTGCATGGAGAATAAATTATACAACCTCTAAAGGGAACATTTTGGTATTTTCCAAATGTTAAATATACACGACCTCTTGACCTAGGAATTCCACTTGCAAGAACTCATACTACTAATATTTTCACACATATGCAAAATAGAACAACTGCTTAACCACATACAAAAGAATGAAGCTGGACACTGTTTGGGGTTGAATCGTGTCCCTCTAAAATTCACATGTTAAAATGCTACCTGTCAGTACCTCAGAATGTGACCTTATTTGGGAATAAAGTCATTGCAGATATAATTAGTTAATGTAAGATGAGGTCACACTGGAGCAGAGTGGGCCCCTAATTCAATATAACTGGCATCCGTATAAAACGGGAAAATTTGGGCATATAAAAGACACAGTGAGAACATCATGTAAAGATGAAGGCAGAGAGCAGATTGTGCTTCTACAAGCCAAGGAACATCAAAGATTCCCAGCAAACCACCAGAAGCTAGGGAATAGGCATGAAACAGATTCTACCTCTCAGGTTGGGTCAGAAGGAATAACTCAGCTGACACCTTGAAACTTGACATCTAAGGTCCAGAACTGTGAGACAATAAATTTCTGTTTAAACCATCCAGTTTGTGATACCTGGATAAGCAACCCTAAAGCAACTAATTCAGACCCCTATCTCACACCTCATGTAAAAATTAACTCAAAATGAATCAGATACTTAAATGTAAGAGCTAAATCAACAAAACTCTTACCAAAAAAACATGCATATATCCTAATTACATTGGATTAGGCAATGATTTCTTAGATATGACGCCAGCAACACAAGCAACAATAAAAAAGGTAGACTTCACCAAAATTAAAAACTTTTGTGCTTCAAAGACTACTGTCAAGAAAATAAAAAGACGACCCACAGATGGGTGAAAATATTTGCAAATCATATGTCTGATAATGGAATAATCCAGATTATATAAAGAACTCTTATAACTCAATAACTCAATAAAAGGAAAAATAACCCAAGTTTTTAAATGGGCGAAGGATTTGGATAGCCATTTCTCCAAACAAGATATATAAATGGCCATTTGTGACCTCCTTGGTGTACTTGGAATAAGCAAAGCTCATTCTGACTTAAGACTTTTATCATTTGATGTTCCCCCTGCCTAAAGCTCTCTTCTCCAGATTTCACTAGGATTCATTCCTCCACTTCCTCCATGTCTTCATTCACCAGTGTCATCCAGGTGTGTCATCCCTCCAGTGCCAGTGGCCATCCTACCACAACCACCACCCCCTCCATCACTCTTCCCCTGCTTGATGTTTCTGTTATCCACTAACCATCACCTCCATGAAAGCAGAAACTTTGCTTTAATTTACTGTATCTCCAGCATTAATAGTGCCTGGTACATAATAAGGGCTAAACAAATTGTTATTATTATTGTTGATGTTAAAAATTTTAAAGTTGCAGAGGTGGTGACACTGCACCATTTCCGTTCGTTGGTTCAGGTGTCTCACAAGGGTCCATACCTAAAAAGAAGGCAACTCTATCTCAGCACAGAAATGGGCCATGGAAGTGTATACTCCAAAGCCAAGATTTTCCTTAAAAATTTTTTGTGGGTGCTTCTGCATATGGTAACTGGTGCTTTAGAATATTATTCACATTATTATATGTATTCATTATATGCTAGATTATTCTGAAAATTCCTTGCTGGTAGGGCTCAGCCTGGTTCTCTTTAAATTCCCTACTGCAAAGTTACTTAAACTGCACTATTCATAGAAATTGCTTGGAGGATCCTGTTAAAATACAGATTGTTTAGGAGGTCTGGGATAGGGCCTGAGACTCTCTTTTTCTAACAAGCTCCCAGATGCTGCAGATACTGCTAGCCCAGCACCACACTTTGAATGCCAAGGTCCTCCGCACCTACTACAGGGCTTCATATAGGGTGGCTCAATGAGGGAGGGGAGGGGGGGGGTTAGAACCACCATTATCTCCTCTGAAAAATGTGGATAATAATTCTATCTTTCAGGCAGCTGTAAGCATTTAGGGTATGTGACCACCTAGAAGAGATACTCAATAAATGACACTATGCCTATCATTATTATTAGGAAACCACATCCCATAGAACTGAAACGTCTAAGCCCAAATATTTGACCTTGGCAGGATGAAAACCCAAGCACCTATGTCCTAACGCCTAATCTAGTGTTGTTTCCAGTAGACCAAATTGTCCTGGTGACTCACTGACTAACCCAATTATGCCAATACCATCAGCCAAACTATGCAGTAAGTAAGTTCATTGAAGGGCTCAAATGTCTATTGCTCAAAAGGAAGAAATGCTGATGGCAGAAAACAAAAAAAAAAAAACCTGTGAGTCATAGTGGACACAGAACTTATTACACCGCAGGACTAGATTCCTGTATACTGGCAAGAATTCCACCTTCAGAGGGTCAGATGCAATGAGGGGTTTCTGCCCAGATTACCAATCTCTGCAGCTCTCGAAGGGTCCACAGCATCCAGTCTGGGTTCCACATTTAGGAAGAGGCCTTCTCCACTGGCACTGACGGCGTAACCAGAAGGTCTCACCAACATGGAGATCTGATGCACTCCGACAGGCAGCAGGTTGGTCTGACAGACCACATTCGTTTGGTTTGAGAAAATAACTTTGCAACTTGTTTTGTTCACTGTAATCTGAAAGGCCTGGGAGTCACTAGAGAAACTAGTTCCAGTAATGTGAACCAGTAGGTTAATGTCACCATCTTAAAGAAGGAAAGAAATTAAAAGAACAAAATCATCTCTCAGTGATATCATTCCATTTAAGAGAACGCTCTCTAATGTCAAATGTTCATTCCCTCTTACCTTCCCCTCCCGAAATTCAGAGTCAAATGCTGACTCAAATATTGGACATCTGCATTTATTATATTATTGTAGCATATAGCCCCCATCTTAAAGTTTCTCAAACTAGTAATGAGAGATCACTAGTCAATAAAAATGGCGGGGGGGGGGGAGGGATCAAAATAAAGAATATTTCAAAACAAAGGACAAAGAGAATAAAACATTTTAAGTCATCACAAATCCACTTGTCTTCATTTCAAATCATGACCATATCATTTAAATGTGTTTTTTCTTCTGCATCAGTCAACATCCATCCTATGAACTGATTCACCTTCTATCCACCAATCACCAGGTACATGGACTCTAACAAATCTCTCTGAGTCTAAAGTTCATGATCATCTCAATGCCACATCATGTATCATACCAAGGGAATACCACACAGAGTAGACCCAGGGAGTTGACTCTTCAAGATACTGGAAAGAACAGGACCCTGAGCACTGAGCTGGTATGTCATTCACTCGCACAACCACCTGGAAAAAAGGCAAAAGAATTAAAAATAAATATATGCATTTCAGGTACTCAAGAGTATTCATAAAGTACTTGTGAAATTTGCCCAAATTAAAATGTGTTAATGATTCATTTATTTTCTTTCTTCTATTTCCCAGTAATAAACCCCAATTTGCAATGAATGACTTGAAACATATTAAGCTTTTTTAAAATGACGGTAGGCATGCTAAAACCTAACATTTCTTTAATTATATGTGTTAAATCTTGAATAAATTTCTTTTCTGTCATATAAAACTAAACATAATCAAATTCAAATTGCACAAGAACTTTTTATCACTCTATATTTTTAACTAGATACCTATTTCCTATGAAAAGCCCTTTTTTTGCTGGCAAATGCCAATAAAGTAGGCACCTTTCTTCCATCATTAGTATATGGATATATAACTGAAGATTACAGTATTTGGACAGTTGGTTTGGGATCTTTTCTATCCTAGAATGGTACGTCCCCAAGAAGAGACTACAGTTGACCTTTGAACAACACAGGTCCACTTATATGTGGATTCTCTTCAATAAATACTATAAATGTACATCTTTCCTTATGATTTTCTTAACAATATTTTATTTTCTCTAGCTTACTTTATTATAAGAATACAGTATATACATATATATATATATATATATATATATATATATATATATATATAATATGTCTTAATTGACTGGTTATGTTATTGGTAAGGCTTCCAGTCAACAGTAGGCTACTAACAGTTAAGGTTTGGGGAGTCAAAAGTTACACACAGATTTTGGACTGTGAGGAGGGTCAGTGCCCCTCATCCCCGTGTTGTTCAAATATCAACTATATGCATCTTTTCCTCTCACTGGAACTAATGTTAATCTAATAGGACTCTACAGTACTTGGAGATGAGAAAGGTGAAAAAGATGTGACTCATTTGAATCTCTATGTATGAAATATAGATTAAAAACACTCACACTATACTTATGATAGTGTTTGCTTGTAGAATAAAGGGGTATAGGGATGGCATGAAGCATAGGCAATAAAGAACACTTTGATATTATCTCTAATGTTTTATTTTATTCATAAAGACAAAAAAATATAAAATATATCAAAATGTTGACAACTGTTTTATCCTCAGTTTATGTATTCTGGAGTTAGTTATAGTATTCTTTACAGACTTTTATTTTAAATTTTTCTCAAATTCAAAGCAGATGACTTATTACAGGAGTATGGGCAGATGAGAAAGAGCAAAAGACATTTTAAAGAGAAAAGGAGTTGACTTAGCTCATTTACTATTCAATAAATCCTATGTAGTTATAGAGGTTTTCTATTTTTAATACCATAATAATAACATCAATAATTGTAGTTAACAGGATGTTGTGTTTCCAGAGCACTTATATTTTCAGAGTACTTTCCATACCCTGTAGAAGTAGAAAGGGGACAATTATAATTGTCTTTGTTTTATGGATCGGAAAACTGATCCTTGAAATTGGTCCACATTACAAATTAAGAAGGGACTGGTACTTACATTTTGGGTGGCCCATTCACTCTCACCTGAGTATGCTGGTTGGCAGTAAACAGCATGTCTCCAAATATGGGTTCAAGAAAAACTCCACCATCATATACCACACGAGTGGTTGCAGCAGGGTTCACTCCAGTTAGATTTTCATCAGAGACCTGAGTTGATTACATTTGTAGTGAATTTTTGTCATGGAATAGAAGTCTAATCTTGATTAAACCAAATGATAAAGGGTCTTTTCACATTTTAAGATAATTAGATAGGTAGAAAGTGAAAATGGAGTGACAGAGGATTAAAATCTAGAAACCTAACGTAAGTAATAGCTACTGAAAGCCCCAAATATTAGAAGAATGTTTATTTGCAAGCACCAAAAAAATTCATCTTCTCCCTAAGTCTTGATATATTTTTGTTTCTATGTGCTTTTCTATTTTATATGTTTTCAATCCAAAATAGTAAAATAAAATGTAAGGAAACAAGTGCTATGAGATGACTCCCATCCTTCCTCCATTTTCACCCATGTATTAATATTTTGTTTGAAAACCAGATGACCCACAATACCACATAACGCGGATCAAATTCCATCTTGAATGTCATTTTATAATAACCAAATGCTATGTGATCATTAGATTATTTTTTAAAACCCTAAATATGCAAAAGCATCTGGTTTTATCATTATCCAAAGACAGCAAATCCTTTTCTAAACTTCCTTCTGTTGTACCATCTGCCTCCATGACAATCTAAGTCAACCACATCTGCTTAAATTATCCAATAACAGATGTAGAATTATTGTGTGGTGGACACTGACCAACAACTTCTCTACCTACAGTGAGTTAGGAAAGGAGACGCTGGGTTCAAATTGCCTATCAGGGATATGAAATCCAAAAATGTCTTGAAAACTTCCAGAAAGGTCATTAAACCCTTTTACTTGAATATTCCAACAAAATTAATAATTCATGACAGTTTTCATGCATATTCTGATTTTTTTAAATAAAATTATTCCCAGGCACAAAATCCATACCACCAAAAGGAATAGTATACATACCCCAATGAAATTGGGCAAATCCCCAACCTGGGTGGCCCAGGAGATGGTCCATATATGTTCATAGCAAGACTTTAGATCCTCCATCACAGTAAAGTCACTGACATTGAGGTACCTGGATGTAAAGTCATCAGCATTGTTCTGTAAGACCTCACGAAGGTGACTAGCTGAAATATGCACAGGGACATCTGTGGGAGAAGGTTTTGATATAGAAAATACAAGACTAATTACTCCACCTCACAGGGTCTCATCATGAAGATAACAGGGAATGAATGTCAAAATACCTACTAAACATGCAGGAAAACCTCAAGTTCTAAATATGGCTTTAAGAGAACCCCCACCCCAGTTAAACCACTTTTTTCCTAAGGCAAATACAAGTAGATGCCCACTTTTTATGTTGTGATATCTTTTATTAGTATCACATATCATAGCAAGCAGAGAGCACAGTCACATCAGACAAAACTGTCTCAACTGTCAATTCAAAATATAAACACCAGACACCCTGGTAAGGCTGGAAAGTCTAATTAAATGTTGAGTTTTCCCTGGAAAATTTAACTGGGTCTGTGAACAGAGAAGAGAGTTGGCCCCCTTTCACAGGGATTGGGGAGGTACACAGCAGCTGACACCCATAAAAATTTAGCCAACTGGGCTGAGGAATGTTGGCATTTCGATTTCTCTATTAGAATTTCCTTTAAGCCCAACCACCTGCTTCCCCATTCCACATTCCCATAGGGAAATAACAACACTCTGCTTACGTCCTGCTTGTGTTTGAACTGTTTCATGCTTTACCACAGGTTTCCATTTCGGTAGCTACTCCCAACAGCCCTGGGAGGTGGGTCATTTGGGTATCCTAATGCTTCCCTTAGAGATGAAGAAACTGAAACCCAATGAGATTCAGAAGCTTGCCAACCAAGGGAGACAGATTTAGATTAAGATCCAGGTCACCTTCTTCGCCGTCTACCTACTCACGAGCCTTCTTCTTGAATCTCATACTCCCTTGGAGCATTAATAAAATAACACTGTATTTCCAGAATGCAAAAAAAAGTATCATCCTTTTAAAAAAAGAATTTGCATAATCTGAAGTCATCACCACTTCAAAACGCCTGGTTAAAGCTGGGTACCCCCACCCTTTCCCTCCATTACTCTGCAAGTGGTAATGTGAGGAGCATCAACAACAGTAGGTGGTGGCAGGAAGTCTCTACAGACAGGCTGCAGCCCTCTTGTTCATGCAAAGGAAAACAGTACAGTGATGGACTTGACAGAGGCAGGGCACTGTTGACATTTATTCACCCATTTGTCAGGCTTGAAGAGCAATAGACTCCAATGGCCTACAGACCTTCAACTTTTCCTAAGATGTCCTTTTAGGTAAAAACAACACCCTAATTCCTCTCTCACAAGAAGATTCTTTGCAAGCCCAGCTTCTTGCTGCTTGAGAGGGCAGAAGACTTTTGGACCATGCACCAATTTTTATACAGCTACTCTTGAGTTCTCCTGAGTCTCCTTTCTGATTCCCCTATGTTTTTACCAACTAAATAACACAATAATAACATAATAACAATAATCACTTCTATTCCTTGTCCTTTGTGAAATGAGGATGTTATTGAAAATTTTGAACTATTCTCCTCTCATGGCATCTGAAAGCTCTTTCTACATTTGTTATGACGACTAAAATCCTCAATAGTACAGGGTGTCACAATGGAGTTTAATTCAGAAGAGCCATGGCTACCATGGATCTTGGCATCCTCTAGGTAGAAGAGGACTGACTTGAGAATAAAGACCCAAGGTCACATCTGGATTTTGCCATCAACTGTCTTCATGACATTTGGGCAAGTCTCAGTATAATGGGCTGAATGGTGGCCCTCAAAAAGATGTCAGTGCCCTAACCCCTGGAACCTATGAATACAGAGGGTGCCAAAAAAGTGTATACACACTTTAAAAAAGGAAAAAAACTATTAAAATTATAATAATATATACAATAACAAAAGATGAATACAAGTCACGTTTGACTTCTGCAATTACAAGAGGTGCGCAAAGTGGTTACCATCAGTGTCTAGACACTTCTGATTATGGTAAACTACTGCTTGAGCAACACTGACCGAAGTGTCCACTTGTATACATTTTTTTGATACCTCAGGTATTATTTTATAAGGCAAAAGAGTTCCTATTACATACATATAGCAAAAGATGTGGTTAAGGATTTTGAGGAGTTTATCCTGGATTATCCAGGTGGGCCCTAAATGCAATCATATGCATCCTTATGAGAGAGGCAGAAAGAGTTCTGAGACAGAAGAGGAAGTGACAATATGACCATGGAGGCAGGGGCTGGAGTGATATGGCTATAGCCAAAAAAATGCTGGCAGCCACCAAATGCCAGAAAAGGCAGGAAAAAAGATTTTCCCCATGAGCCTTCAGAGGAAGTGTGGCCCTGCTGAGAACTTGATTTTGGACTTCTGGCCTCCAGACTGTTTGAGAATAAATTTCTGTTGTTTTAAGCCACCAAGTTTGTGGTCATTTCTTTTGATAGCCACAGTAAACTAATCCACTTAGTTTTCATATCTAAACACTTAAAGGTTGGGATTGTATTAACAATGATATGTTATTGTTATTGTCCAGATCTTTAATTTTAATAAGGTCATTTTCAGACATGGGAAAATAAAAAAGCTTTAAGATGGTCGGTCCCCCTGCCTGACAATCTCACAGGATGTTGCTTGCCTGGAAATGCCCCTTAAAAATGAAAATGAGAAATGTTGCACCCCTCAGTTGCCCCTTTACCAGGAATCACTGTATTAGAAAGTTGGATGCGAAAGTATCCTCCTAAAGGTGGACTTGTTCTCTGTAGTCTCTGTGTTGTCACCTGGACCACCCCAGATTCTTCTTCTGTCCCTTCAGTGGGCACAGAGCTGTGGCATATGAAAAACAAAGCATTAGCCACAGTCACCATCCAGAATGTCTCTCCAATGAGAACACAGCTCCATCTCAAAGACCAGCTAATCTCCCATTTTCCCAGACCATGAGCTTGAATTCCCAAATATTGGGTACCCCCTCCCCCATCACAGCAGAAAAAGTGTAGTGTAAATATCAGGATTCTTTAAGAGTGTTCCATCCTTCCCCTTCGCTGATCCTGAGAACACAGGGACCCAGAGTGAAGAGCGATGATGCTGGCCTCCACGGCCCTGCCCTGATGCACAGAGTGGAAGGAGATCTTGGTGTTCTCTTACTCCATTTGTATCGTCAATTGAAAATTTGGTGCCTGTTCCACATATACTTTCCTACTCAGTATCTTGAGCTGAAACACAGGCCGCTCCATCTAGCCAAGTTCTTATCTAATACCTGTGTACAAACACACTGACTACCAATTCTTGCTTTTAATACAATAAAGGGGTCAAATACATTGTGACACACCATGAGATGGAATACCACTCAGCCATTAAAAACCATATTTTAGAAGAATGTTTAATGAAATGGAAATATTCTTTTTTTACCATGAGGTGAAAAGGGTATGTTACAAATACAGTATGTAATGTATGGTTCCAATATGAGGCTTAAAAATAAATATGTACATGTGTAGATGTATACAAAACCTGTTTTGGGGAAAAGGCAGTTAGAATATGGATCCAATATGTTAATAGAATTTATCTGAGCAGGGGGGTGATGAGTGATTTTTTTCTTCTTTTAAGTGTTTTTTTTTTAATTTTCTAAATTTTCAACAATGAATATACCTGATATCTATCAATAGCATTATTTAAATACTACATATGGATGTGCATACATACAACCATACAGAAGCAGTTAGACAGTGATACTATCTGTGTTGGGGGATGAACCCAGGAGGGGCCAGTCTGAAGTTTGTCCTGTCTTGCTTAGACTAGAGGCTTCCAGAAACAGCTAAGGGACTTGAGGAAAAATCAGAGAGGAAGGTTGTGAGGACCACTCTATTGGTGGACCTGTTCAGAGTAATCTACATTAGCCACTATCATTTCACAGGTGATAACCTTGACATTTGGAGCACAGGACTGCAGCCTGGCTACTCCGGCAACTCCCTCTTGACACCACAGAAGCTATATCACTCCTTCATTCTCCCGATGGTTTTTGTGTCTTTCCTGTCCAGAGGACCAAGGAACACTAAGCCAAGGAAAGTGGAGCACAAATTCAAGTTGTCTGTGCCTGCCTTTAATACACCATCTCAAGCATGGTATACATATGAGAACTAATTTTGGAACATTTTATGTGAAAAAATAAAAAAGAAGAAATTTTAAAAGCAGAGCATCTCAATTCTTCCCATCCTACTGGGATATTAGTTGAAAATGAAAAGAACAGATTAGAGCATACATGTGTTCCAGGAGCTTGGAAGAGCCTGATCCTTAGATACTGCTTTGTACACTGCGGCTGGAAGATTCGACTATTAAGGAAGCAATGCTTATGGGGCTCTAGTGCCATCTGGTGGTGAGTTCTTAGAAATAACTGATTTTGTTCTTAGACTGTTTCATTTCTCCTCAAAGAATGCCAATAAAATTAGTATATGGGGAATGGAAAGAGAGGAGCGAACAGAAAATGGTGGTAATGTGAACCTCTCAACAGCATGCTGAACAACTACTTTTAAACATCTCGAAGTGTAGAGCCCAGACCAGTAAAATCAGCATTAATGGGGAACTCATTAGAAATGCAAATTCTCAGGCCCTGCCCCAAACCTACTGAATTAAAGAAGGTGTGGTTAGGGCCCAGCAATTTTTGTTTTAACAAGACCTCCAGGTTTCTGATACAGCATTCTTAAGATTGAGAACTATTTGTTTTAGTAACAAGACAGGTAGCTTTTCTTGTTAAAAGTCTGTGTCCTCTAAAGTCAAACAATTATGACTGTGGGGCTCAACTTTCCTGTTTTAAGTAGCGCTCTCTCTCTCCCTCTCTCTCTCTCTCTCTCTCTCTCTCTCTCTCTCTCTCTCTCTCTCTCTCTCTCTCTCTCTCCCCCCTCCACCCCACTTCTAAGGAGAGACAAGTGCGCAATGACAGCTCCCTACCTTGCAGTGATGAGTGGGAGCTCCGGGCCACACCCTGCCACCCAGGAGGTTACGTTGTAGACTGGAGGGGATCCCACCACAGAGAGTGATTCCACCAGGTTCCCGCCTGGGCGAGCGGTTCCGGAATCAGCCTGAGAAACTAGAAACCCATGATCCAATCATTGTCATGCCACTCAAGATGGAAGACCTGCTGTGTGGAAAGGCCCAGCTGGAGATGCTGGGTTACTTAGATCTCAGCTCACACTTAAAGCTGAGATTCCTACCATCTGCTGCCATGAAGAGCAAAGTTCAAGAAGGCAGCAGTGTAGGACCAATAAGAAAATGCAAGGTCATGGTATAAGGAGACAATGTCTAATTCCACAGCAAAGTTCAATAAGCCTGAAGCCAGACAAATACCACTCCCTATGCCATAGAAGGACCCCCTATGCTGAAAATCTGTTGGTGTGGATGGCCACCCTTTCCCCCATTATTTTCCCCAAAACCCCTGGCAACTCCAGTACAGCTGATGCTCCTTAGAAACGGTGAACACACAAGGCACCTACTGTGGGTATTTACTGTTTATCCACAGCATGGAGTCAGCACATGTGCAGAAAAAGTGCAAACTTTAAGACAGACCACTGTTCAAGTCTTGATTTTCCACTTCTATCAAACTACCACTTGGTTAATCAACATAACTTCTCTAAGACATTTTCTCATGTGTAACATAAAAATCATAATATATACTAATCTGCATAACATGAAGAGTTTAGTGAAATGGCATATTTAAATGATCAGCACAATATATATTTTAATATTCTCTTCCCCTCCTACTAGGCACTGTGTAAAAGATAGCTTCTTCCCCAAGACTGTATAATCAAGAGTGTAAATAGCTTAAAGGCGGCATCTTTGCATGTCCAATGCTTACTTAGCACAACACCAGGCACAGTGTAGATGCTCAATAAATGTTTATTAACTCATCTGGGCATGGAGTCATTGAAGGTTTGGCTCTGGTGTCAACAATCCCTAGGTTTCAATCACTGCCATGTCCCAGCTGTGGGATTTGGGGCAAGATACTCAGCCCCTCTTAGCTTTAGTTCCCTCATCTATAGTGTGGGGATAATAGGACCATTTCATGGGGTTCTGAGAAGTAAAGGAGAAATAAATGGTAGCTACCACTAGATAAGAACTTTCATAAAGGACATTAGATTGGAGAATATAACCAAGGGTTAAATTGATCAGAAAAATGTCCTATGATTAACTATGCATATTGAGCCTCCTTGTATAGGGTTTGTGTTACTACTATATAATCCTCCAAGCAAAGTTGTTGCCAGCAGGGTAATTAGACAAAACAGGAAACATGAGTTTTCCCCAAGCCAACTTCAGTCTTCTGTCTTGTCCCTGCCCACTCCTTCTCTGCTTCCCTCCTCACATCAGCCCTAGATGGTACCAAATACTGGAGCATTTGGTGGCAAAGAGGTGGGGGCAGTGAGCGAGAGCTCTGGATCGTGGGCTTTGAGGGTTTGGAGGTATAACTCAGCACTTACGGGAGAAAAGCGAGACGGTAAAAGGCACCTATTATATATTCCTGAGTTTCCCAGTCAGCGAGTTCAAGTGTATAAAATACTGATACCCTCAGCCCTTCAGGAATCTGGGCAACATTGGGAGGTCACCAAAGGGCCCAGCCTGGTGTCTTGGACACCAAAGAATAGAGGCAGTTACCCAGCATACCATTTGAATATTATTTTCTAAATGTGCCAGAACATGAACAAGGTTTAAAATAAGCAGTGACTCAGTCTGACCCAGATGCCCCCAAAACACTTAAACTGCTAAAACAGATAAGAGACAAAATTTTGATGAGTTCAAATGATGTCATTTCAGAGCTAAAAGAGTATCCTCTTGCCATCCACCTCCAAGTTCCCTTACCCTCAGCTCTGCAATGTTGTAGACAAAAGGCTGAAAAGTTGCATTTTGTAAATCAAAATGTAAATGACTGCTTCCTCCTTTTCTCCTGGGGTGAGGGGAGGGACTACTTAAAGCAGTCAAGTTGAGCCCTACAGCCACAACAATTTGATGGAAAAGGGAAAGGGAACAGCAGTTGGAAGCCTGGAGGCCCTGGGAGCAGAGGCACCATCTGTCTTGGCCATGGGCTTCCCTTCCCCTAGGTGCCCATCATCCATAGCCAGCCTCAGAAGGACTCCTGATGAGCACTTTGTCCCTAAAACCTGTGGACAAGCAAAACCCAGTGAGATCGCTGTGCCTAAGTAAGGTCAAGGGACTTGGCAGAGAAAGGGGCCGGGCCTGAGCTCTAAGTGACGAATGGGAAGAATCTGAATGGGCAGAAAGAAGGATGAGGCTATTTTCATGAAGGTATGGTTACCCTCCACTCTCACCAAGTCTGTCTCCTAAGGGTAGTAAATCAGACCGTTAGCCCATTTACATGGCCGGATATTGCTGAGTTCTTCCAGCACTTTGTATGACAGATATTAACTGATGGAGAGGTGGAGAAGTCCTGCTGGCCTAACTGTAATAATAGGGTTAATAGTAATAATAATTGCTTATGTTTATTGAGCAATTACTATGGTCAGGACCTGTGACGAGCACTTCATATTATATTTCAGTTCATCCCTGCAGTAATCCAATGAGGTAGGGACCTCAATATGCCCATTGTATGGATGAAGAAACCAAGGCTTCTCAGCAAGGAAGCAGTAAAATCAGGATACAAGCACAAGGTACCAGGAGCAAGAGCAAGCATTGCAGCGAATAGGAAAAAACAGGGGGAAGGGGACTAGCTAAAGAGATATAGAAGCCAAGGGCACACAATCCCAGCCTTATCTTCTTTCTAGAACCAAGGCAGGCAAGATGGAGAATCACCTCTTCCCTCTCCAATTAAACACACAGCAGCCCCTAGCAGAAAAGTTGAAGGTCTGCATTTGATGGACAGGTCCATGGAGGACAGTGGATTTGATGATCACCTGTTAGGTTTGTGTCTGCAATAATAATTTCATCCACATAGAACAAGCCCGTCTCCTGAGCCAGTGGAAGGAGGTCAATCCGATGAACCAGCACTGGAGAGTTTGCCAGAGGCATCTGGAGAGACGCAGAACGATGCACACAGGTCCTCCAGAGGTCAGTGCACGTGAACTGCCAGCTGAAAAACAAGCGCACAGGGGAAAGGCATCTGTGCATCTGCAGCCCTCTCCCATGAGAGCCCTCGTTCTCAATCCTGGGGGCCTGATTACTGTGTGGTCAGGACAAAGACTCCGTGAACCCCTGCGCGCAAACAGTCCTGGGTGCCACAGGTACAAACATCCAAGACAGGCTCAATCAAGCTTGTGATGTCACAGTAGGGAATTAGTCATTCCCTCTCAATTAGTCATTCCTGCCACTCAATGACAGTGGCATTTTAAATTACAATATAATTTTGTGTCTTAAGCAGATCGTATGTTAGGCTTTAATGACAGAAAAGATTAATACTCTTGGATATTACCGGACTCATTTAGGTTTAAAACCATTTATAAAACCCAGAAGAAATATGTGGAAAGAGCAGTGAATCAAGGGATCGAGATGCTTGAATTTTATTCCAGAGTCTTTGTTCACTTGTAGAATGAATTTTTGGTGAATCATAAATTCTCTTGGCCCTCATTTTTCTCATCTGCAATGTCAGGAAAGTTCTCTAAAATCTCTTCTAAATATGAGGTTCCACGACTCTATCCTGATGAGAAATGTCAGATTCCTTCTAGGAAGTATTACATTCCTAACAACTAACTATTCTTAAATCAAACTTCTCTGGGCTACAATTTTTCTCATCTGTGTTCAGAGCCCTAAATTAGTATCGGAGGCCCAAATATAAGAGCCAGTACCTCAGGTGGGCCACTGTCCCCAAGAGAGCTAATCATCCCAGCTGGCAGAATTCCCACCAAACCTTCCCACAGATTAGCTACCTTTTGGGACTGGTCCCCATGAGACTCCAGTTACAGGTGATGTTCTTCTTAATGATGTTTTGAAGATCGATTGTGAAGGACACGGTCACCTTCAGGGTCTTTTTCACGTAGCCTTTGTATGCAATGCACAGCTATGGACACCAAATAAGTGCTTCAGCTCTACTAGCACAAGAAGCAGCCATTCTTTAAGCAATGCATAGCGAGGAGAAGCCACCTCCCTAAGACCTTAGCCTGTTCCTCTCCCCTGGAGCTTACCAGTCTAGCTAGAGCAACAAACCATTTAGAGGGAATTGTTCTTTGTCCAAAAGAGAGTTATGAAATGCCTTGCTTGGCAATGAGAATTTTAGAGTATCTCAATTAGAAAACCCCTGTTCTGACCCAGTTACCTATGCAACCTTGAGCAAGTCACTGAACTTCTCTGAGACTCAGTTCCTCAATGCTAAGTCCCCAGCATCTCTGGTTTCTAACTCCAAGTTAAGTAAAACTGTTTGTCTCAAGAAGACTTTAGAGCAGAATTTTTTTTTTCTTCAGCACTATTGACCTTCTGGATTAGATTATTTTTATCCTGTGTGGGGGTTATTCTGTACATGGTAGGACATTTAGCAACATCCTGGAACCTTAGCACTTCCCCAGTTGTGACAATGAAAAATGTCTCCATAAATTGCCAGCTCTCCCCTAGGAGGCCAAATTATCCTCAGTGGGAGCCTCTGCTGTAGAGGAAAGTCTGGGAGATAGATGGTACCCTGACCTAAATCATTTAGTCCTGGCTCCCACAGCTGTTTGACTAGCAAAGGACTTGAAACCACTGCTCTAAGCTCAGTCAGCCCCGCAAGGCTCACTCTGGTTCTCAAAGGGCAAATGAGATGCACTCTTTTATAAAGGACAGCAGAGCCATTGACCTGAAGGATATAAGAGGTATTCAAGAACTATGTCAGTCAATCCATCAATAATAACTGTAATAAATAACAATAACTAGCCTTAACTGCATCTGAACCACTGCACAAACACTTTACTAGATTATCTCATTTAGTCTTCACCAAAATCCTGAGAGGTGGACATTATTACCCATTTTCAGAGGAGTAAACTAAAGTAAGACACTGAAGGTACACAGAGTATAGAGTCAGAATTCAAAACTACATCATCTGAATAGTCTGCACTCATACCTAAAGGGCAAAGAAAATACCAGAGCATATAGAAACATACGTAGATCTCACAGCCAATACCAAGGCATTTCCATGTAACAAGGAGCTAATGGAGGACGGGAGATATCTGTTCATACTGGAAACAGCCTTTCAGAAACCTAGAACCTTAGCCAGAAATGCTTTGGGCACATCACAACCATCACCCCCTGGTTCTTCTGTTTCTTCAGTCTCAACCCCAAAGAGTAACACTAGTCCCTCCCTCCCCACCTCGCGGGGAAGGCGGCTGCTACTTACGTGTGTGTACTGATCCAGCCGGTAGCCCTTCTGGGCAGCCGGGGGTGTCAGGACAAGGTGTCGAGGCTGATAGAGGCTGAACCTCCCACAGAAGGGCTCTGTCCCACTGGTAAGATCGCCATCAAAGCTGGAACCTTCTGGGCCTGGAGGCAGTTCTGAGAAAATAGGAAATCAGGTGTAGATGTTAAATAGACAGAGCTTCCCAACGTGTGTGCAGGGAATGGATTATGGATTCACTGTGATATTGGCCCCCCAGCCCTTGAGCGAGGTGGGTGGGGCTTGGACACCTGGCAGCCCCCAGTTTGAAGGCGCCAGCTATGAAAAATGTATTCTATGCACCCAAGAACACTGAAAATAGACAGTGGGTCCCCTTACTATGGTTTCACTTTCCGCAGTGTCAATGACCAGTAGTCAACCATAGTCCGAAAATATGAAATGGAAAATTCCAGAAATAAATCATTCATAGTTTTAAATTCTGCTCTGTTCTGGGTAGCATGATGAAATCTCACAATGTCCCACGCAAGAGGTGGATCATCTCTTTGTCCCGCTTACAAACGCTGTAGACACTGCCTGCCCGTTAGTCATGTGGTAGCTGTCTGGTTATGAGATTGGCTCTAGAAGTAACCCTTACTTTACTTAATAATGGCCCCAAAGCACAGGAGTAGTAATGCTGGTAATTCATGTATGCCAAAGAGAAGCTGTAAAGTGCTTAAGTATAAATAGAGTCAATAGCAGCCTAACGTTATGTCACAATTCATACATCAATCACCTCAATTCTCATCACGTAAGCATTTTATCATCTTGTACATCACAAAAAGAAGAGTGAATAGAATACAATAAGATACTTTGAGAGAGAGAGAGAGAGAGAGAGAGAGAGAGAGAGAGAGACATACTTTTTATTATAATACATTGTTATAATTGCTCTATTTTATTATTGTTATTGTTAATCTCTTCCTGTGCTTAATTTATAAATTAAACTTTATCACTGGTATGTATATATAGGAAAAAACATAATACATATAGAGTTCAGTGCTATCTGAGGTTTCACGCATTCACTGGAGGTTTTAGAATGTACCCCCCTCAGATAAGGGGGGATACTGTATTACTAAATATTTTCTATGTGTACCATGACACAAAAAGCTGTTGAGAACCAAACAAACAAGGAGTATCGACTATAACTTAGTTCACCTAAGTATTTTAAAAACATACCCTCACATTTTTACAATTTAAGACTATTGTTTTATGTAATAATTCCTTTATTCAAGATGCCATTTGAATTAAACAAGATTTGTACTGCTTTGCTGTTCTTCACCTATATCTTTCACCCTGTTCCCCTTGTGTGGCATGAGACACAGTTTCTTTACTCTAATGCCCCAGCATTCTGGGCTTCTAACTTTGCTCCACCTGAAAGCTCGGGAGGGGTGCCTTTTATTTCTGGAATACCCACACCAAGCGGCTCCTCCCCAAGCATGTAGCCACTCCCTGGGCCAAACCCAGTTTCCATATCTTTGTTGGCACCTTGGAGAGGAAATGAAAATTGTTCCTGTTTTATAGATTGAGAGAGAGAGAGAGAGAGAGAGAGAGAGAGAGAGAGAGAGAGAGAGAGAGAGAGAGAGAGAGAGAAAACAATGACAGAGAAAAGGGCCAGAATTTGTCAAACCAGGGATAGCACCTTGTTCAAATCCAAGCCGGAGTAGGATGTTAACTGAAAGGGGCTCCAGTTGGCATTTGACTGCAAGTAGTTCCTCAATGGTTGTTTGAATCTGTTAAAAAGAAAGACTCCCAGGAGTTTGTACAGTGGGAATGAAGAGTACCCCTAGTCCTCCCACCTCTCATTATTTGAAGGAGGTCCCACCTGATGGGCTGTGGCATTTGCAGGGATTGGCTGGCTTGAGACATTGTCCCAAGTAAGGAAGAAGTTCCCTCTTCCAGACACAGTCAGCATCTAAAAGGACAAGAGCGACGGGCCTAAATGATGTGTGCTAATTAAGCCAGAGAGACAGTTTAGGAACACAGGACATGCTTCCTGGGCTTGCTATTTTCTTTTTATTGTAATTTCCATTTTTTAAAACTCACTACCATCTAGAAACATTTGGAGAACACTAGTGGCATCACCTAAAGAAAACATTTCTTAGAATAATAGACAAGTCTGTCTCCCTGTAAATCCATGCTCCGCCCCTTTCTTTAGCATGTGAGACTTAGATGTTTTCACTGAATGGCCCACTTTTTTTAGCCCTTCTCACCAGGCACTGTCATCCAGGGGTGGCCTAGCAGGCAGAAGCAGCCACATAGCATGATGCTACACTCTGTCAGAGGCTTATTCAATCTCTGCTTTGCCTCCAGTATATTCCCTGCCAGGCACATTATACTTTTGTTATGGAGTAAGACCTATCATCTCAAATCACTTGTTATTTTTAATCTCTTACATCACTTGTTATTTTCTACTTTGTTCTATGGTCATTTGTGTACTTGTTTTTTCTGTTTGAAAGGCAGAATCCATAATGACTCCTCCTTGTACACCAAAACGTAACAAAAAGTACATCAAAATTGTCCAACAAGGGCCGGCCAAATGGCTCAGTTGGTTAAGAGCTCACTCAAGAGTGCGAGCTGAGCTCTGAGCAACAGTAGTTCAATGCCCAACACGAGCTGAGCTGCCGCTAAGCTGCCAACAGGTGGCAAGATGGCTCAGCTGAAAAAAAAAAATTGTCCAACAAAAATATGGGACACAACTGAGAGACCCAAAGGCTTTGACTTTTACAAAGTAGACTTAGAAAATATAGCAAATGCAGAAATAGGGCCTGAGTTAGTCAAAAAGCTATGGAATTTAGTGAACTTTCGTGCATGCACGCATGGATATGGGTATTCGGAGGACCTTGTCTCTTCTCTGGGGAGTAAGTTCCCAAAAGAATGTTTACCAGGAACTTAAATTCCTGAAACTAAGTACATGAATAAGGTCATCTCAATAATAAGCCTTTGCACTTTTTTTTAAATGTCCTCACAACCCTATTGGATAGATAGCCTATTTCTTTGGCAGCAGTTATAATTACAGTTCAAATCTTCTGGCTTCCAGCCAGTGATGCTTCCATTAGGCAAGACTATATTCTTTCCAGAATTCAGTCCCTGAACCTAACCCTATGGGACTGGGAAGAGACGCAGACCTGGATTTCCGGAAGTCTCTGGGCACTGATTCGGATCTGATGCTTCTCCCGGAGGTAAGTGCTGACCACAGCGGGATTCAGCCAGGTGTTGTGGATCTGGACACCGATTCTCATCCCCCTGCTGGGGGCTCTGCCATGATGCTCTGCCTGCAGGTAGTACCTGGCTCCACCGAACAGCTCCAACTTGGGGCTCTTCTGTTGCCAGGTGCCTTCATTCCCATTCTGCTCCCAGGGGTCAAACCAGTCTGCAGTGCCCACCCTGATGGAGGCCACATTTACCTACACCCCAATAAGTATCACAATCAACACTCTGAAGCTTCTGGGCCTCTTTCTCAGACAGCAAGTGTCTAGACAGCTATTAACAAGGGACTTGGAGACTGATCTGCCTTTTCCAACAAGTTAGCCCAATCATACTAAGACCTATGGCTGTTTATGTCCCGCCACCCCTCAGACTCTCTTTCTCTTTTCCTCAATTGAATAGTATTCATGTGGGGCTGGATGGACCATGTTCAGAGCAGGAGAAGCCAACCTAAAATCCTAGGTTGACATGATGCTGTAGATAAAGCAATATTAAGCCCTTCGAAAAATTTAAAATGACTTGATCACATCAAAAATGTGGCTTTTCTCTAGCCAGCTACCAAAACAATTTCATTGAAGAAGCATATTAATAATTTGAGAAAAACACTGTGGTTCTTTGTCAATGACGCTAGTAAAATTTGACCGTTTGTTAAAAGCATCTTTTCTTTTCCTTTTCTTTTTTATTATTAGTTACAGATGTACAAAACAATGCAATAGTTATCCTTTTCACCCCTTAAAAAGTGACAACTCCCCTTCCCTCACCCACCACCACCCCCAATATCATACATATATATTACAATTCCATTGACCCCATTCCCACACGATACTCCATATCCCATGACTATATATGTGTGAAATTATAGTTAACATCTAATATTATTCAGCGGCAGCTTCAGATGTACAGTGCAGTGGTCAAGCCTCTACACTGACCATGAAGTGGTCTCCCTAACAAGACATGAGTCCATCTGGTCCCCTAAAAAATATTTACAACATTATTGATTATATTCCCTAAACTGTCTCTTCTGTCTCTGCAGTAGTATTGTAGTTACCAATTTATATTGTCTTGTCCCTTCCCCTTCTCCTTCATGCCCATTCCCATCCCATCTAGCCCTCATGAGTTTTTCCTCTGTGCCTCTAAGACTGTTTCTGTTTACAGTGCTCGTTTATTCAGTTCTTTAGATTCCACATTAAGTGAGATCATATGGTATTTGTCTTTCTCTGACTGACTTATTTCACTTAGCATGATGTTCTCTAGATCCATCCATATCATTGCAAATGGTACTATTTCTTTCTTCTGTATAGCTGTGTAATACTCCATTGAAAAGCACCTTTTCTTATCCCTCAAAACTAATCAGGAAATTTCTACATAAGACTGACTACATCCCTACCCAAAATTAGTGGAAAAGGCACAAGTTTTAGTGTCAGACATATCTGAAATTGAATCTTAAATATATCTTTTATTATCCAAGTGTGCCTGGGTAAGCCATAAAATCCTTCTAAACCTCAATGTCCTTAACTTAAAAATAAAGATATACATACATAGCTCAAAGAGATTCTGTGAAAATTATAGAGACAAGGTATATAAAAGATGTAGCATAATGCATGGTTTACAGTAGGTGCTCAATAAACAGTAGATGCCAACACATTCACCAAAATTCTTTTTCAACAATTAAAATCATGTCGATTATATCTCAATTTTAATAAATTTTAAATAAAAAAAAAAACTCATCCCTCCACCAAAAATGTTAAAATTCCTGGTTGCCTAATGCTGTGTTACTACTATTAGTACACATGCAAACTTTAGTTCTGATTTTTTTTTTTTTTCCTTCAGGAGTGAAGGACTGGGGACAAGGAAAGGAAAATGAGAAGAAGGTGAATACCTTGGTCCTTGGGTCTTCTGATTGACTGAAATGCAGAGAAGCTTGGCTGTCTGCCTGGATCCAGAAAGTATAATTATTTGTCTCTGGGGCCACAAAGAACCCACTGAGCCGTGCTCTGTAAAACAGAGGAATGGAGTCAAGCAACAACAACCAAGGCCTGAATTACGGTCCCAGCGAATGGTTGCCCTTGTACTTTGTTTTTCTTTATGGTAATGAGAAAGAAACACTTGACTCTTGTTCCATGTGATTGGCCAGAGTACTCTGGAATCAGCTATTCCTGTGGCTGGTCTCAATATCTCAGCCCATCTTTTCGCATGGGCCACTGCTCCCCCTGCAATCACGTCACTTTCAGGAAAGTTGTAGCCGAAACATGGGGCTGCCTGGAGGCTTAGCTGAGAACACCGGCCTCACACAGCCAGTGCACGGCCAGCCCATGGTAGAAATTCAGTCAATAGTAAAAATCATGTTTACTGTTTAAAATAAAGAGGGATCACCACTCACAATTTGCTCTGACTTGATCTAGAACCCTTGTTCATTGTCTCCTTTCCAACATATTGGTATGTTATAAGATATGTTAGATCACATACATACCGTAACACCTGCAGAGAGTATTTTTTCCAGTGAAAAATATTATGGTTCATAGAGAAAAGTCAATTAAATGTGTCAATGATTTCAAATTAAAATACATAACTGGCAAATCTGAAGAAGATTGCAGGCAATTTTGTGAAACATTTTTAAAATAAGACCATATTTTTTAAATGGTTAATATAAATTCTAGTGACCTAATATTGGAGACAGATATGGCTAAGAAAATGATTCAACTACCTCAATAAATACCAAGAATATTTTCTGAAATGGTTTTGAAAATAACTATCTCAAAGTTCCATCAATATAATAATTAATCAACTCATCAATAAATATTCCTATTTTTTAATTTAAAAATATTGAATGTTAAAGAAATGAATGATGGAGAATGGAAAGAGTTAGTATCTGGTTTAGGGCTCCTCAAAATGGCAGTTAAAGAGACATGCCCTACAGGGTCCACCATACAGTCAAAATGTTTGAGTAGTCTCACCATACTCTCCTTAACACCCCTCACACACTGAATATAGCCAAAAGGTTTTCCTTTGAACATTATTAATGGTCCTCAAAAACTATGATAAAGATGCTGTACTAGGTGCCACAAGGGACCACAAATTATTGTCACTTTTAAACCATGTATTGGTGGTTAAATACCTAGTTAGTAAGATTTCCAGGACAATGAGACTATTCTGTTCACAGATTTCCGTCCCTACTTCTTCAATTTAAAAAATCAGATCACACTTTTTAAATGTTTAATACAAATTCTAGTGACCTAGTGTTGGAGACAGATATGGCTAAGACAATAATTCAACTACCTCAATAAATACCAAGAATATTTTCTGAAATTCCCTGAACAGGCAACCAAGCCTTTCATTCCACAATTGAATGGAAATTTAAGATGTCCAAATCCTTGGACGTCACCAGATGGCTGGAATTCACACTCAGGGGTCATGGCCAAACCTCTTTGCAAAGAGTAAAGGATCACACAGTGAAGAATCTATCCCTCTACATCTACACTGAGAGTACACTAAGAAAACAGTGTACCTAAGCAATGCTCAATTTTTAAACACTTGTTAAGCCCACTTTAGAGAACTAGAAATTTTGGCAACATCCTTGAAGGGATTACAAAGACTGAAAACACTATAATCATATTGCAGTCACTACTACAAAAAACAATGTCTCACAGAGCCCATGATAGCTCCCCCTGTTATACGCCAGCCACTGGGTTCACCTTCAGCACTGGTTGGCTATTCTCACAGAACTGTTTGTTGCCCAGCCTTTGCTCCCTCTTATGACCAATGGGCAAATGCTTGCATCTTTCTTTGGCATCAGCCAAATGTTAGTTTCACCTCTTACCCATGTACTTGTAGCAAGTTTACCTTGGTCTCCTTTAAGTCTCCTGGCCTACTCCACTCAGTGTCCCAATTAATAGTCATCTCCATCGCAGATTGTTAACTAAGTTGTAGAAAATATAAATTTTACCTATTGATCAAAATTTAGTGTCTGCCTGTAAAGGGCCTGTGGTACACTAGCATGACCAACACCAGTGGAGACCAATGGTCAAGCTCTATTGCTGTTGAATTGGTGGATATTATAAATTTTCCAAAGGAAATCTCATTGATGAATTATCTGTCTCCTAGGCTCACGTAGGCTAGTAAAGATGCTTTGGATATGGACTCCCACTTTTCATACAACATACCTGAAAGGTTGCCCTTCCTTTGACCAAAATCCAAATGGAGAACTGGCATTAGGGACAATCTGCCATCTGTACCCAGGGGTGGCTTCAGTCAGGTCCAAGCCCTCGGCAGCATCTCCAACTTCGAAAAGAAGCCCTCGATTGCCTGTACGACATGTATCCCTCATAAATATCAAAGGGCAATCCTCCCCAAATTAGAGAACTACTTTATTTCAGGTAATACAGTAAAGATGATTCAGGTTCTATCTAGAAAGCTGAGTCAACTGAGATCCAGATGGAGAAGTCATGTGAGGGTTTCTATAGATGATACAAATGTTCTAGAAAGCAGAAAATACTGCTTGGTGTAGGATTTGGTCTCTTGGAAGGAGAGACTTGATAAGGAACAGTAAGGGGAAATATTTTCAGAAGACCAGAGAAGAATAGGGAGCCCTTTTTAATGGGAACGTCTGGAAAAGAGAACCAAGTTCTGGGTAAAATGTGAAAGAGCAGATAAATGCTGTGGTTGAGTACAGAGGATAATGTAATCGTGTACTTGTGACTTATTCAGGAATGGACTTCAGTATCTTTTAAGATCCAGCTCAGCCTCAGAGTTCTATTCATGAACCACA
Organism: Aselliscus stoliczkanus; assembly: GCA_033961575.1. Taxonomy (NCBI): domain Eukaryota; kingdom Metazoa; phylum Chordata; class Mammalia; order Chiroptera; family Hipposideridae; genus Aselliscus; species Aselliscus stoliczkanus. The sequence goes on from CM066733.1 coordinate 69,451,180, forward strand.
CCCACCCCCTGGCCAGAAAATTGCCAATCCTTATATTTTTCACATGTCATGGCCTGAATTTGTGGATCTGCACATAGAACAAACTACGTGACATGTAGCTACCATGTGACATTTTCGGTGATGTTGTACTTATTAATTCATGTTTTATATTAAGCAAACCCTGACACCAAAGGCACATGTACAATCAATATTGGATACAAACTTGGATTGAGGATAAAAGCTCTGGAATCATACATTTGTGGGCTCCAAATCCAGCTCTGCCACTTACTTGGTATGAGCTTTGGGCAAACTGCATAATGCCTTCATTTTCTCATGTATGGGACCAAATAAAGACAACGCACTAAAGACTAAGGGAGCTTGAGCTATATGTCAATGATACCTCAATAAAGCTGGGAGTGAGGGGTGGAATTAAGTCAATTTGACAATTCTGGCAAAAAAAAAAAAAAAAGACTAAGAGAGCTTGAAATACATACACAAAGATACCAAAATATAATAACTACTCACTAAAGGATAGCTAGGGTGATTATCACTATTTTAAACTACTACTATTATTCCTCATTAATCCTTAAAAGGGGAAATAGATAATGAGTAAGCAGAAAAATAAGAGCATATTTTACTATACTTGAGGTTTCTCAACCTCAGCATTATTGACATTTTGGGCTGAATAATTGTCATGAAGGCTGTCCTTCACTAAAGGATATTTAGTGGCACCTCTAGTCACCAGAAGCCAGTAGCACCATCACCACCACCCCAGTTGTAACCACCAGACATTGCCAAATGTCCCCCAGGGACCATTGAGAACTGCTGCCTTACATATTTGCCCTACTCCCATGGAAGAAACTTCAAAAGGTCTTCATAAAGGCACAGTTAACTCTCAAAAACAGCTGCACTTGGGAAACTATCCTACCATTCCAAGGAGCTAAAGCAGCAGCTGCTTGAATTGGGGACAGTTCTCTATTTCCTGACACAGGAAACGCATTCAATCCATCACTTGCTTCAGTAGATTTTCTTTCATTGGACGGGAGCTTTTCCTGAGTAAAAATTGCAGATCTGGGACCTGGAAAATGCCCAAGCCAAAGCTTTGCATGCATTTTCGCACCTGAGTGGTCTTTCTTTAGAGAAGTTCCTCCACCCCACTGAGTTACTTGACTTGTAAGTGCTGAGCTTCTGTTGTTGAGCAAACTGGCTCTAGTTTAAGCATGAATCAGTCCTGTGGGGCAGGTAAGGAACAGAGACGTGCAGCCTGTGGTTCTGGGTGGCATGAGAGCCAGCTGCACTCAGTCCCTGACCATACCGAGCCTCCAGCTCTAAGGCCTAGCAGAAAAGTGCTCCAGTGGGGCTCTTCACATGTGCAGCCACGACGTGGCAGCTCTAAACAGAGAAGGACCCATGGAACCTGCATCTTGCCTTCTCCATTTCTGCCCACTGAGCCATACACTGGTGGCCATGTCACAATACATCCCTACTTTTTAAAGTAGCAAACGGGTGTTGCCGAGAAAAGAAACATTTAAATGCACCTAATTGTGCCCCACTCTCAGGCCTTGTCTAATGCTGTCCTTACGAGCACAAAAGAGTGTGTTCTAGTGCTCCCGTCTTCTTAGACAATGGGCATTCAGCTGACCCAGCATGTGGAAGGAGGCAGCTTAGGGGTTCCCTCCAGGAGATATAACAATGACTTGATTGCAGTTATGCTTCCTGGATCATGGTCCCCACTGAACCCTATCGGCCATCTGTCGGGCTGGGGCGAAGAGTACAGGATGTCACCAAGCATATGAATAAAGCTAAGAGTGGCTGAGAAACAAGAGCCCTGACCGTGGTCTCGTGGACCCAGGACTCACTGAGACAGAAGGCAAGCACTATCATTTCCACTTCCTCACCCCTCATGGTTAAAATGTAGCCAGCGGCCAGTGAACGGCCCTGGTGATGTCCTTACCTGCCTGAGGAGCAGTGAGCCTTGCTCCTCGTGCGGGAGCCCTAGTGGTGCATTCAATCTTCCTGGGAGACACGTGTCTAACATCACATGGAATGCCTGGGGAGAATTTTTTAAATTAGGTTCGAGATGGAGATAAAGATAGATAGGCGTATGTAGATTGGATGAAAAAACCACAGACCCACTCTGAAGCAGACAGGCTCCTATTCCAAGGCAAAGGGCTGAATATGAACAGCACAGCAAGAGTGGTCATCTCCACTGAAGGAGGCCAGGCAAAGGAGAGCACAGAGCAGTAGGGCATAGGACATCTTAAAATAAAAAAAGGAAGCAATGCAATGCATTGGAATTTACTGAGGATGCACTGAACCACTCAGCTGAGCGTGGGAGGGTACGTGTGACATGAGAGTGCCAGGACATTTTTCTATATCCTTGGTGTCACCAACTAGAGGAGTATCCCACTGGGCGGAATAAAAGATTCTAGGCAGTTTCCTCAAAAGGTTCTGCCATGGTGGCATTCCAGAAAAACATGCATGGCCATTGCCAGCTCACTCTCACTTGTCCTTAGAGAGAGTGCTAAGGAAGGAAGGGGGGGTGGGGGGCTGCCTTCTAATAGGAATGGATCTTTGTGAAAAAGCAGCTGTGCTTTTCCCTTCTCCACACACCCAAGATGAGGACACCCAAGGGAACTGCCCATGAATTGTGAGCTCATCTGCAGTTCATCCTATTCTGTTACATGTTTGCAGAGCTGCAGGACTGCAACCCTACCTGGTCTCAACCAAACACAGGTAAAATACCCTATGGCAGCGTGGCACAAGGAGTCGGAAAAGGCGAAGACTCTCCCCCACAACCCTCTCTATGCCATAAGAGAACCATAATCTCCCACAGCATTTAAAACTGGGAAATATTTTCTGTCATTTCAACTTAATTACCTGCAATGGTAACCTGGGCAGGAATGTCAAAAAAGTCTCCTGTAATTGTAATGTCTGTTCTTCCCCCAAGGCTCCCGGTTTCTGGAAACACAGACAGTATTTCTGCAAGAGAAAAAAAAAAAAATGTAAGCATTCAACTGTAGACCAGGATGTGACCCAGATAATAATATAAGAATAGAAACTATCAAGTTATTTCTTACCTGAACTTTCTAAGACTAGCAACAGTTGGAATTTTTGCAGCAATAGTCATTTAAAAATGCATATACTAAGAAACAGACTCCCATATGACAATATGTATAATAACATATATTATACAGGATCAATATTTGAAAGGAAAGAGAAATGTAGCCACTCAGGCTATCAGCAAAAATCCCTACATGCCATGAAGCTTTCGTAGGAAACCTCCCTCCTGAGCTCAAGGACTCTATTTACAAGTCACGGAACAGTAGGTCATACTTCATGGAGGAAGCAACTTTGGATGCACCAAGCAAGGCCCCAATTTATCCATATGAGCCTGCAATTTGCTCTGAGCAAAAGAATGAATTATGCTATTTTCAGTGTCCTTACACTCCTCCTATCCTGCAAGCCCCTTCCCCGTGTGCACTCACACCTCACACCCCAGTCCTTTTTGTTGCCTCCTGATTGCTTCAAGACTGTGTAGATGCCTGACCAATGCACTATACACCTGAAGCTGAAGAACAATATTGAATGTCAACTATAACTAAATATATAGGTATATATAGTCACTGGATGTGGCATACAACATAAGGAAGATAGTCAATGGTATTGTAACAGCTATATAAGATGTCAGAGGGGTAGTAGCTTGGGGGAGGGGTTATCACTTTATTGGGGGGATAAATGCCTAACTATTACATTGTTTTGTAAACCTGAAACTAATAAAAAAAATTAATTGAAAAAAAAAAACTCTTCAAGAGTATGTCACATATCCCTAAGAATTTAACCTTTTCTGATCCTTTCCTCTCCTATGATCCGACTGTCACTATCACCATCATCTCAAGTGCTTCTTCAAACTTACTCCAAAAGAGACTAATTACGCTGTTTAAACAAAATGAAGGCAAGGGTCAAAATTCAGCTTTTGCAGAATTAGGCTATCCAGAGAGTAACTGACATTTGCCCTGTGACCTATAAAATTTATTGTACTTCTCACAAAAGCAGTCTCTGCTGCCTCCAGAACCTGAACCTACCTCACAGGACACTTTTTCAGTGGCTTTGTGATTGTATTCAAGCCTCGAATCAAAGTGCTCTTCTTTAGTAGCCAGCTTTCTTGTACTGCGTTGAGTTCACAATTTCATGCGAGATTCTAATTTCCAGCTTTCATTTTTTGGGATGGAGGTTTACTCATCAAATAACAATGCAATACCTTAGTGTCAGTATCAGAAACTCATAAATTGTTGAATGAATGAACACTCTGGGGTGAGGTGTTAAAGGAACTAAAAAGATGTGCTTTTAGATTTTTCAGTGCTACCTCTTTTCTGCTATTTTTCAGAACATAGAACAAGGATGGCTCCCCTTTCTTTCATTCAGTCTCTATCCAGAAACTTTGTATGGAAGTCTATGATCGAACCTTTTAACTAAAACTAAAGCTGATACTCATTCAGGCAACTGATTCTCATCCAAAACCAAATGGCCATCCATGATTGTAGGGACAGCTTCAGGTGTTGATGGTCACAGAGAAATAACCAGAAGAAAGGAAAGGAGGGCCCAACCTCAGTGAGGTGTGAGGGAAGCAGTGAGCAGTACAGGGAAATAGTACCTGAGTATGTCTGGTACAGGAAAAGTTCCTGCTTGGCACTGATCAGCCACGCATTCTTATGTACCACTGACCTTCAAAAAAGACAAAATTGTGTTTTGGATGAAAACAGCATCTGAAATTGCATAGTTTTTAATTGGCTGCCTGAAAGGAAGATCATGGGATAGCCTCTAGTGATCTTTAGAACAGTTTGGCTACCAGCTACCTTTGATGACTAGAGAAAGATACCAGTGGGGCTAAGCGTGCATTCTGATCTAGAAAATTGTTGTATGAGAACAGTAATACCTGCTGCACAGAGTATAAAAAGCCTTAAATGGAATAATGAATGTGGAAGGGCCTGGTACGGAGCTGGCCTACAATACTCAACAGATATTAGTTTTGTTCCTTCCTAAATTAAAGAGTGAGAAAAAGAGAAAGAATACGTACTTTGAATTGTTGTAGCTTTGGGTAACATGTCACCAGCATTACACTGAAATTATTATTAGCTAGACAATGCATTTTTAAGGAAAACACCTGTCAAATTATATAGTGACATAATATGAGGTAAGTCATACAGAAAGAAATTTAATATTCTAATTTATCTCTCCAAAGCTCTGTGAAATTGGCACCCTTTCAATCTTGAAATTCCTGGAATGGTACAATGTATTTCATAAAACTATGTACTATTTTAAATGGACAGTATTATGAGATTACTTACAATGTAATTCCCAAAATTCTGTACCATTGGCATATTAAAATATTTACACAGCCTCAAGATGAGTATATAGGACACAACTGTACTCAGTCAAGTAAAAGAAATCAAGTGGTTACACAGGATTTTATTATTTTATTCTGTTCAAGTATGTTTGAAATTGTCCATTATAAAAGGTTAAAGAAAGTAAGAAAAAGGAGGGAGAAATGATATAAGATGAAGATACATTTGGTTATTTCCAGTTACTTACTTTCCTTTGTTAAATACCAAGAAGCTAACATTGTGGGACCCTGGAACAAAAAGGAACAGACATTAATACAGGAACGTGCATGGATCACCTCGGCCAGGCCATTGCTGCCATTAACCCAAGGACTCCAGACATCACCAAGTTACCACCCAAACCTGTAATGTCCTTAATGGTGCCCCAAACAAACATCTCCCAGACTTGTACCAGCAACAATGCTGATGTCCAACAGTAAAGGGAAAAATGTAATGGTGCATAGCGGGTAAGAGACCAGGGGTGGAGTTAGACTGAGTGTCAGAAATCCTGCTCTGCTGGTTACCAGCTTCAATTGTATCACCTGTAAAGTGAAAATATTCCACCAACCTCACAGGTTTATTGCGAGGACTAAATTAGTTTATATGTAAGCTGCTTCATATAGTGTTTTTCAGGGAGTTCTCAACAAATGGTAGTTATTATTATCATCATCCTGAGAACCAATTCTTGAAATGGTTTTTTTCCAGACACAGAGAAAGAAATGGATGAGATGTTAAAAGCATGTTACTTCTCAAACACACCAATATAGTTGCCTTCCACACGGCACTGCAGCGTCCCGAAACCATGGTCTTCCTGAACGGGGTAGCTGGGAAAAGAACCAAAAACCAGAGGTGAGAATTATAGGACAGCTCATTTCAGAAGTTCTAACTCTTTAGCCAGGAAAGTCAAAAATAAAACAAAATACAAATTAGCCAGGGAAAATTGGTAGATACTGAAGTGTAATGAGTTCACTGGGCAATGCCTAGGGTAGTATTAACTAGACTTATCATCAATAGAGTTGCTACTAGTCAAACACACAGTGTGAGACACAGAATTTAACTTACTCCTACCCTACATTCAGTTCTTCCTTTCCAAAACCTGTTTAAAGACAAAGATAGCAAAATCCTTATCAAAAAAAAAAAAAATCTGTAAGCAAGTGTGAACCCAAAAAAGGACAATCCTGAGACAAACAAACTTAAAATACCAGGAGGAAAACACATTATAGAATTTGGTTCTACTAAATGCTGTTCCTAAAAAGCTAAAACCATAGAGTATAATTCTTGTGATGACTTCAAAGGAAGATTAATACACATAGTCAAAAGCAAAGTCAAAATCCCACAAATGTTGGTTATCTGAACTATAAGCATGTAGACATACATTTTTTAAATTGTATTAAAATAAACAAGTAAATGTAAAAATTTTCTTCACTTTTTTCTTTAGCTAGTCATTATACTATAGGGGTTAAGAGCATGAACCCTGGAGGCTGGTCGGTCAACCAGCGTTCAAATCCCGGCTCTGCAACTTGTTCTTTCTGAGACATTGGGCAAGTTAGTTAAGCTCTCAGTGCCTCAGTTTTCTTATCTGTAAAGTGAGATAATAAGTGTATGTACTCAAGAAGTTATTGACTGACTTACATGTAAAGCATTAGAGCAGAGCTTGGCCTATAGTAAGCACTTAGTAGGGATTAGCTATTGTTTTCAAGAAAGGTTTCAGAATCCACTTCAGTTTGCATTTTGAATCAGTTACTCTGTCTTTTCCACTAAGTCTAAAGATAAAGCAGTCAACGGTTGTGGGTGATTCATATTAAAAAAAATAGGTGTGTTGGGGTGGCCTGTTAGTTTAGCTGGTTAGAGCGCAGTGCTCATAACACCAAGGTTGCCAGTTCGATCCAGACATGGGCCACTGAGCTGCACCCTACACAACTAGATTGAAACAACTACTTGACTTGGAGTGATGGGTCCTGGAAAAACACACTGTTCCCCAATAAAGTTTTGCTTGTTTTTTTTTTAAATAACAAGTGTGTGTGTGTGTGTGTGTGTGTGTGTGTGTGTGTGTGTGTGTGTTCTACTCAGGTGGAAAAACCTAAGTGGATATATGTTAGCAAGAAAGACACTCACCGGCTTCCTGTCTGCCTGTTTACAAGAGAGCAAGGAGTGACCCATTTGTCCCCTTGAGCTTCCAAGATCAATGGGCTGTATAAAAAATGTGAACAAAAGACAAGAGACAATAGTGCAAACATTCCTGGCAAAACTAAGAGGAAACACTGTTATGAACATTCTCTAGATTTATGGGTATTACTACAGGTAGATGAAGGCTGTCCCCTGAGGAGATGCCAAATCAAAGTCTCAGCCTAAATATAGGGGTGCACAACACTGTTTCATGGTCCGTGATTTCACGCTGCAGAGGGAGAATTTCCTCTTTCCCAAAAAAACTTCATCATTCCCATGTTGCCTATATTGGGTCTACACAAAGCCATAGCAGACAGAGTTTACGCCATTGTTCCCCCTTTCAAAGATGGTATCCCAGACCAAGGTTGAGATGGGACCAAGGAGTGAATATGGTATATTGCCAGTGACACCATCAGGGCTTCCATCCTGCACAGGAAGAATAATTTCCTTTCGGGGCAAGCTGGCCATTACTTAATGCCAGGAATGCTTCTTGAGAGGAGTCAAATCCTGTTCTCTTCAACTAGGGAAGAATCTAGGAGAAGAAGCGGAGAAGGATGCCCCATCTTGTCCAAGACTGAAGGAAAAACGAGACACAGTATATACTCAGCTGAGCATATAGTAAGATTATGTTCCTTCTATTTTATCAGTTCTCACTGTAATTGCTTAATATGCCTAATAAACACAGTTGCTTAGAGCTTCCCACCAACATCACCACTTTAGTACTTTCCCTCTTTTTCTCCTCTCTCCCTAGCATGGATAATTTATTAATAATATCACTTTCCACCAACAAAAAATCTCCAATGAAAAATGTAATGTTGACATCCTAATAATTCCCAGAAAACATTAAAAACTCAGTGGCTTTCAGTCCTTCCTCCATTATTTCCTCTGATCACACTAATAGGATTTTTAAAAGCACAAACGTAACAACCAAGCAAGGACATTAATGGTCTTTTGGGTTCACACATCATTTTATAAAGAATTTATTTCATCCTGAGAAACAAAGGAGAGAAGGGTAAGAACCGAAAAAGAAAATCCACAGATGCAATTACAGTACAATTCACACTGAGCCCAGAGTGACTAGTTGTCAGTAAATAAATGGACAAATTTAATCGTCCAGTCACAATTACATTAACAAAGTTTGCTGAAGCCCAGCTCACCAGGCACCATAAACTGCAAAGAGGAAAATAGCAATTCTGTGCCAATTGCTTACAATTTATTGCTATCAAGGAAGCTGGTCCCAGGAAGCAATACAACATATTTGCAACTAGTCGTGCACAGACACAAACACACGCTTACCTGTCAATGTACTCAGCATCAAAATCAAAGGTTTCCAATTTTCCGGTGATAATCCAGCCATACACGTGTATTAGTTTTCCTGTTTTAGAAGATATTTTTAGATTTATTTTGTTCAAACTCTAAATGTATAACATAAAATGTATTTCTTTTTGCATAACTACTTAATATGGTCGAGCTGGTCGTGACTCAGAATGTTCACTTTTTTATAAACTGTACAACAGGAAAGAATAACCAAATATGATCCAGTGATCGATAGTACACATTATGAAGTCTAAAAAATTATTGCAATCATAGATTTAATCATTTAAGTATGGAGCATGGAAGGAATAATGGGTCTTCCTCACAGTCTTAGAAGCATGAGTATTTTAAGAGAAGGGGGCCGGTTTCCACACACTGCCCTGTTCTACTCTCTTGGCTATGTGGGGACCATCCACCCAACATGGGATTGAAGAGCAACATGCCTTGGGGTGCTCCATGCTTCATGACACTTTCTTCTGGATGCTTGCTAGTATGAACACCTGTGATATGAGGCGGCTCAGATCACATGATCTGGCTGGGTATTGAGGGCTACTAAAATTTTTTCCATATCTCAGAGTACAAAAGATAAATATCATGATTGAATCAAATGGCCAAGAACTAAGAAAGAAGTGTATTAGATAGAATTATGGCTTAAAGGATGGGCAATTTTATGTCCTATGCATTCGATAAATATGTTCATATTCAAAGATAGGGCAAATTGGGGATCCACAAACATTTGGGGTCCGCCTTGCCCACTGATAAATGGATGACTTCCACTACTGGTGCTCCTGTATGTGGCTTGCAGGGATTTCCACTGAGTATTAAGTTTTTTCCCTAACACTCCCCTCCTTTGAGATCATAAGATTGAAGTCACAAGCATCGGCATTCTCCTTTCAGCAAGGTGTACTCTCAGTACTACCCCCACCCTCTCTGCTTATAGAAGTTGGGGAAGAAATCTAAAGTTGCCCCTTCTCAGAAAAAGTTTGGGGGCCCCTACCAGATGCTCCCTGGGCATAGTTGAAAAACACCTAAACTCAGGAACTGTCTGAGGCAAGGTTTTAAGCAAACACATCACAGCAAGGTGATGATGATAAAGTTGACCACACAACCCCACAGCCTTCCAAATAATCACAGAATGCGTTACACACAATTGTCTTCCAAATAATTACAGAATTTAACCATCTCTGCTGTCATCTTTCAGCATAACAAATAATGTTTACAGATGAGAGAGTTGTTGGTTAATAATGTACAAATGGGGCAAAAAGAGACACCAAGGGGTTTGCGAGGCACTGAATTCAGAGGACTTTTGAGTCTCGTCATGGCCACACAGAAGGCCATGAAAGAACATTGCCGAGATGTTGTTCCCTTCACACTGTGCTTGCGTTTTATTAACAGGAGAAGTACTCCTCATCTGCAGTCATTGGGTGACTGGCATTAAAATGTTGGAAACCTTCCAGGAAGTTTTACAGTCACTTTACAGGTGAATGGGTAGAAAGAGAGGAAACCTAGTGATTTAAACAAAGGCCATAGAATTGGCAAAAGCCTATTGTCTGAAGGTCTCTGCTACTGCTAACAATGGGAAAAATAATTCTCCTTTATTTTAGGAGAATAAAGAATTGAGGGCTAAATTAATTTCCTGAGTTTGGTGGGCATGATTTCTAGCTTTGCCAAGCATAATTTTAAAACCTATTAATGGGTTATAAAAACGAGGAATTCCTGAGTTTTCGCTTTGTTTCTTGAAAAAAAAAAAAAGAGGTAGCGAGGGAGGGAATCTCCAACAGAAGCTGACAAATGGCTAAGCCAGACTGTGGTGCTGGAGGACTCTGCATCATAGTGGAGAATTGCTAACCACATACAGAAATTCAACTGCACATAAAAGGTTACCTCTCCTGTCCCCACCACCTCCCTCATCTCTGGCTGCCACTCTGGGTGTGCTTCCCAAATGAATTGAGAGTAAACATCTGGAAAGATTTTGAAGATGCAGCCATGGAGATCCTGCCTGGAGGGATCACTCCAACCAGGCTAGTCACCAATTGTTCCCTAGAAGGTGGAAAAGACAGTGGGTGGAACTCAAACTCAGTGGGAGCAATGGACAGATCTGGGTGCCAGCTGATATCCCATTTCACATGTCCATGAGCTGGCTACTTCTTCACCCCTCACTCTACCAAGACTTGAGCCATCTAAACAGGAGCTTTCTAACACGGAGCAGCAGGGACCCAAATGTCTGCATGTGATTTTCACAGATCACATCTCTTTATAGTAAAACATGTTCGTATCTTGATTATTCAGACAAATGGAAAGAAACAGATCTGTGAATAACCCGCACTAATAAGATAAAGCCAAATTTATATTCTTTAGGATATAATTTAAATATACACATACATAATCTGTGACTATATACACACACACGCAAATGTACAAACATTTTTTAGTAACTCATATATTCATTTTGACTTTCTTGAGCAGCCAAACAATTCAAAACAACTAGGTCAAGTTTATGCATTGAGACACAACCACATATAAAAATTTAGCAGCTTGTATTCTCATGCTTATATCATCTGAAAACGCCGAGTAAATGAAAAGCCTGAACTAGATGTAAGGCTTTGCCAAGAATTAGACAGCAAATTACATCTAATCCTAGCTGTGTGTACAACTTAGTTTTAAGGTGGGCTTAGCAGTTCCTGAATCTCTTTGTCACAAACTCTTCTTTTCTGTAAGTCCCCCAGCTTTCTCTTCTCTTCTATCCTGGCCTTTGCATTTGTGTGTTACCTCATAAACAAGCCCCCAGGATAAGGATCAGGGTTAATGGTCTTCATGTGGTATCCAACACCGTTCAACACAAGACAAAATGTTGGGCATATGGGCCCACTCTGGATTCTGACTGTTAGGTTCAAATCTCAGCTGCATACTTATTAGAGGTATGACTTTAGGCAACTTACTGAACCTTTTGGTATCTCATTTCCTCATTTGCAAAATGCGAATAATAATAGTTCCTCTATCATCAGGTTCTTGTGAGGATATGGTAACATAATATGTGCCAAAAGCTTAGAACACAGCCTGGCTCACAGGAAGTTTCAATAAAGCTTTGCTATTCTGTCTGTGATTATAAAGTTAAAAGCAATGATGATTTCTATTTCCTCCATTGCCGTGCTGCACCTGGTTTGATTTTGCTGGCCTCTTTTTCTTTTCATGTTTGGATTCCTTTTGTTATCAGTGGAGTAACAGAGCAGCAGTGCCCAGAGGTGAAACCAAACCAGGTTAAAAATAAACCAGAGGTTGACACTTCTTTTCAAAACAGCATCAGAGAAGAAGCTAAATTTTCCCATATATGGAGACGACCCACCTTAAGTAGAAGAGTTTGCAGTAAGTTTTGGCAAAGCGATTCATAAACATTCCTATTTTAATAGGAGATTTCTTACCTGGAACTCCACTTGGTGGATTAACTTGGTAAACAATGGGTGTCTGTGCCCTGGAAAACTGTTTTGAAAATGTTATCACAAGTGAGCATTTCATTAGAATATCACAACCACAAACAAAAGGACAAGTCATTTCTCACAGAGCATTGAGCTAAGGCAGTAAATGATTACATTTCCTCAAATCATCTTACATCTATTTCTTTTCATCTTCATAATATTTCCGTGATGCAGAGATGACCAATATTATTATAGCTCTTCCATAGATGAGGTAAAGGAATTCCATCAAGGCCATAAAGCGCCATATTGTCCAAACTTTGGCAAGCCTGTTTCTATCTGCCCACCTGCCAGACCCAAAAACACATTTTACCAGAAAGAAAGGTAGGCAGGCCACACTTTAAAATACCAACCTTTCAATTTCATTATTATAACTTAGTATCTTGGGGTCTTGAAGGTTTGTTGTTTGTTTTTCCCCAGACAATAATTTGCTTATTTAATTTGAAAAGATTGCAACTTAAATTATTATCAAGCCATATGATGGCAGGGATTAGCAAACTACGAGAAAATTGAAAGTTGAAAAGACCCACAAGTGAAGTGTTTAGTGGGAAAATGGAAGATGCCTGTTGAGGGGGGAAATGATACAAATGGTTCAAGGAATGGGAAGCAACACTACTCTTCAAGAAGGAGGAAAACAGCACTGACGGAGAAGGGGGACCTGTGAAAGCCTGGTCACAGCACTCCAAATCATCTGGAGATGCCCATCCTTCCAGAGAACTTTCTCTGCTAACCAATAATTCCAAAAGTCAGGAACAGTGCCTAACTCAGTCACTGCTGTATCCCTGTGCACAGCCCGGTATGGAGAAAACATTCAAATTTTTGTGAAAGAATGGAGTGGACCCATCTGAGATGACTGATGTGCTGCCTGGAAGTAGAATGGAGGGTGAGACAATTTCAGGAATTCTATCTTACCTATAGGCATCTGGATTAGTCCCAAGTTAGTGGATTTCACAGTTAGCATCAGTGTGAAGAAACCAAGAAGTATAAGAATGGACTGCCAGGGCCAATGTGTGACCCATGAGCTACAAACTCTCCCAGGAAGAGCCCTAGTCCCCCCTCTTGCTACCCTCACCCCCAACCTCCTCTAGGTGCGTAGACCACCTCCATTCCCTGCAACCTGCAGTGCTTCCCATTTGGAAAACAAAGAAAGCAAATTGTTTCATTTGGTCTGCTTCCAGAACCCTTAGGAGTCTACCTTCCCAGGATGAATATCACCAACGAATAACTCTCTGGTTAATCAACAGCCCTAATCAGACACTGGGAATCAAAAGACATTTCCACAATCTGATGGCAGCTTGGCAAGGACAGCTTTAAGTATTGATCCACAGGGCTGTACAGTCAGCCATCAAGCTAGTTTCCTCCCTTTTTAAAGATGTTAGAAAATAGCTCACAGAAAATATATACAGTCAGGGGGTCAAAATAAGAATGCTGTGACCTCATCAATAGGGAGCTGGCTCTGATCTCACCAAAAGATAAAAATTAATGCAATTCCACAGACACCTGCCAAACACACAATCCCCACCCGGGCCTCCCAGCCTCCAAACCCACTGGGATGCCCTCCATACCATTGTCACTTCCATTGAAACTTTATCATAAGTGCTCCATGAAGTAGACAAGTGGTTATTGCCCATTCTCACAGACATTAGAAACTCAGGCAGATGAAACAGCCCAGTCCAAACCCAAAAGGGAAACATACTTCTTGATTTCCAACTTGAAATAGAAAACCTACCACTTAGTTTGTAAGACTTCCACCAGAAGCAGGGGGTTGGGGGGAATAGAGTGACTTCTCTATCACTCCCTCCCAATTCTCAGAGCATGGTGGGGCAGGCTCAGGGTTCAACCTCAAAAAAGCCTTCACTTGTGATTCTCTCTGAGCTGACACAACATAAAATAGTACATTTCTAAAAGAAACAAGCCCCTGGTCACCCACCAAGCTAGAGACATGAGAAAGTGAAAAATTAATGAGCTTCCAAATCAAGTTTCCCTGCATGCTGATCCTTGAGAGGAAGTCAGGTCAGCAGCAGCAAGATGGGGGAGAGGAAACACAGCGGATTAGAATGATAAAGCCACAGCCACCAGCTGCTTGATAAACCTTCTGTGAGTTGTTCGAACTTGTCAGTGCTTGAAGTAGGCTCTTTGGAGTGGACTGGAGAGATGGAATTAATTTTTAATACTCACGGTTTCCCAGTCCCAGTCCCAAAACAAAGAGATATACCATGTTTTATTTAGCTTGGAATGCCTCTCATTAACTGCATCCCCTGGTGATTTTTCATCAACTCACCAAGGTGGTTGAACCACTGAAGAACTTGTTCCCTTTAATGCACAATTTAAGGAACTGTTTCTCGTCTTTCCCCTTGCTCTCCTTTCCATCTTTCATAAGTAGGAAAGCTACTATCTGGTGTGAAAGGACATCAAAGCCAGAAGCAGCATGGTGAGTAAGGAGCAAGCCCAGCCATCTCTCTTCTCTTAGATTCACTGAGACAGTGTAGGGCGGTAGTGTGGGTCTTATTAAGGAAGAATGATTTTTTTTTTCTGTGCCTATGTGCAGAAGGAAAATTCCAGAAAAGAAGATTCTCTTGGAATAAGAAACAAGTTGTTAAATGTGAATTGACAGCAAATTCCAAATTTGAAAAATGAATTGCCTATATAAAATGTGAATCATATTAAAGATGAATTTCAAGGATGAAGTCTTGTTCTAAAGGAGCATAATTAATGACTAAATTGTACTTTTATAAATAGAGGTACCCTTTAAGAAGTACAATCAAGTCAAAGGAGCACTGCCAAACCTCTGCCCTATATAAGAAGCTTCAGACCTACCTTTTTAGAGATCATTTTGGTGTAAAACTAATCTGAAATGAACAGTAGACTGAACCAAACATAAAGTGAAGTCCCAGTATGCATATTGAGTCTCTAAAATAAGTCAGGCATTAGACCATAAACTCTCTCTCTGCTTCCTTTCAGCTCTGAGTTTAAAGAAGAATTCTGCCAGCAAATACCTGTTCAGCCTAGGATTGGAAAAAGAAGCAGAATTCAACTGTAAGGCAGAAAGGAGGGTGGAAGTTGAGTCTCTGGGTCCCTTCACCGTGCTGACATGATCACAGCTGTAAAGTAAAACACTGATGCACATTTGTAATCTTTGTGGCTCCTCTGTGGGCTTCTGTTTAGGTAAGAGTTCAGTCAGAAGCAGGTTCAAATCTTAGTTCTGACATTTACAACCTGGGCAAATTGTTTATGACATGAGCAAATTATTTAATCTCCCAGAGCCTCAGGTTGTTCATCTACAAAAACAAGATAATAAATAGCTACCCCATAAAATTGTTGTGAGCATTAAATTAATGTGCATAAAGCACAGAGCCTGACTGACATATAAGTGCTCAATACTTACTTTTCATTAGTAGAGTCTCAGAAACCCCATAACTACTATCCATCTTTCCTGTAACCCAGGCAAAGCAGACTCCCTGGCCGATTTATAACTTGCTTGTCAATAACACAGGTACACCTGCAAACCAGGCAAACCCACATTTCTCCATCCTTAGAACCTACCTTGAAAGGACAGCTGTCTTGTGGTCCTGGAATTGGGCTGCTTACCACCTGTCCCCCGGAATGCATTTCCATGTAGTACAGACCCTCATATGCTTCAGACAGCAGAGGCCTGAGGGTAGAAGGTGGAAATCTTAGTGAATCAAAAACTGTGATTTGCCCCACAGGAAAGCTAGCAACCCCACTTGACCATTTCAAATTTCCTCCCTGCACCTGTGAAGCAGAACTAGTCAAGGACTCCTATATTTTACTTTTCATCTCCCAGGTCTATTTGTCTACTAGACTTTAAAGATTGGATACTTCAGCTAAAGAAGTTAAGAAATTTTTATTGAAAATCTCTAAAATTAAAAAAAAATGAGCTCTGTCTTACTTCTCAGAAGCATAGGTTCACAGCACTTTAAGAGTAAGAAGGGATATTGCTAGATATTCTAATCTTAGTTTCTAGTTTTAAAAATGACAGTTCCAGATCAATTAAAAGGCTTGCGTGTGTGAACACCACAGGTTAAGGACAAAGTAGGGCTTGACTCATAGGCTCTTTCTGACAAAAGGCATTGATTTTACTTATTGGAAAAAAAAATATCTTGACTCCATAACCATCAGAGCAGCTCATAAACACTTCATATAATCATCAAGAGAATCCTAGACCCTCTCTTTTCTTCTTATGAATATCACAGTGATTTCTTTGACTTTTTGAGGCTGTCTTCATGTTGATTTTTGTAAAAGGGGGACATAATGAATAAAGAGCTAGAGTTAAGAAGTGCCTTCCTGCCAAACCTTTTCACCATATTTTAGTCTGACCTTACATATTTAAACCTGCACTGTCCAGTGTGTTCATCACTAGCCATATATGTTTACTGAGCACTTGAAATGTAGCTAGTCCTAACTAAGATGTGCTGTAAGTGTAAAATACACACTGGATTTTGAAGACTTAATGCAAAAAGGATATAGAGTATTTCATTCATAATTTATAGATTTACTATATATGAAATGACAACATTTTGGATGTTGAGTTAAATACATTATTAAAATCAGTTTCCCTTGTTTCTTTTGACTTGTTAATGTCTACTAGAAAAATTTTAATTACGTGTGTGTCTCACATTACTATTGATTGGGCAATGCTGATATAGATGCCACAATGCCTGTTTTGGTGAAAGCAGTTATGTCTTTCTATGATAATCAACGAAAATATTTCATTGGTGATAAATTGCATATTTTTTTCACATTGGAATGTTAATTGAACTTGATTTCATCATCCAATGAATGAGTACATTTAAGAGAGTAGTATTTCTTCTCTAAAAAGATGATGTAAAATCAATGATGCGTCTTAAAATCATTAGTATGATGGGATTAAAGAGATAGAACTTGTAAATCTTCAGAGCTTTGACTTATTTCATAGCAAGTTCTTGCAGGAACTCTATGCCCAAATACACCATAAAACCTAAGGAAAACTTAAAACCTAGTCTTAAAACCAACAGTAGTGCTATAAGGATGTTCAGTTCACTAGGCATCTATGGAGCACCTACAACTTGCAAGGTATTGTGTTAAGCACCATAAGAATTACAAGGATGGAGTTAAACACCCCTCCCCGTTCTGAAAGCACTTAATTCTGTAAGGATGAATGTGACAAGTGGGCAACTGACATAAGTATCATGAGAAACATAGGGCTGAGAAAACACGACTATTAAGGTTACACATACTATGCCTTTGTTAAATTACAAAAAGCTGTCCCAATAAGAAAGATGAATTGCACATACATGCGTGCGCACACACACAATTCCTCAAAGCTGCTGCAAGTATAATCTGGATTTCAGCCCCGACTTGTCCTCCTTTCTAAGAAGGGAAAGGTTATACTCAGTTGGATGTTCAGAGAAGAGGTGGCATTTGCAATATGGTTGGTAAGGATTTCAATAGGCAGAGATGGAAGAGGGGAGCTTTCTGAAAGAGGGATGAAAAAATGAAAGGAAGTGACAATGGTAGATCTTAACCAATGATCACTTTTATAGCATCTCTAAGACATGAGTAGAGAAAGAATGAACTAGTGTAGACTTCATAGGCCAACAAAAACTTGATTAGAACAACAGATTACCTGAAATGCCATACAAATCATATCAAACTCAGCAAACACACCTAGGACTAAAGCAAATTTCAATACTAACTGGTTTGGGGTTTATGCACAATCATTATAATTATGCCTATTCCAAAAGATGGGTCCTTTAGATGGCAAAATGGCACCGTTTCTTCAAATCTTAATAGCTATAGAGCTCCTAGCAAAAAATAAAAATGAAAAAAAAAGGAAGCACAATCTAGCCCCATCTTATAAATAGCTCAAAATTTTCAAAATTCTTCATCATATTCTCATCTTTCCTTAAGCCCTAGGACCCTGATAGGGACATGTAAGAAGCATAATCACATGGAACATGTTTAAAAACTTAAGCTGATCATTGCAGCCACAGCCAGAGCTGCTCTAATTTGACCCCCCAAAACGGAGACAAGCAAAGTACTTGTCCTGTCCAATCTTCTCATTCCCAGACCGGTATACCTAGTCCTGCACATCACCACTGGCAAATCCAAGAAGACAGGGGAGACGTCACAGGAGATGCTCGGCAGGGCAGGCACAGCCACATTCACCAGGTGTATTTCCAGCTGAGAGCCATTGGTGGGATAAAGGAGACCAGGCTCCAAACCTAAACCCAAGAGAAGAGGGACTCTCAGGCTCAACAGAGCTGTAACCCACACAAGAATATAAAACCACAGCCACACGGAGGCGGTGTGAGACATTGAGTTTGCCTAAGGATTAAATTTTTACTCCTCATTTCCAAAGGAAACTGCTGCTACATAAAGGAGTGTTCTCATTTATGAGTTTAGAGAAACAGTTTCTCTCTTCAGGTCCATCCACTTCAACCCAGGAAAGAATATTTCAATCCCCAAAGTTACTCTCTACCATGGTGGAGATGGATACACTAAGCCATGGTTTAGAAGCTCCCATGTACTGAATTATCTACAAGGAACATAACCAAGATTCTGGGGGTGGAGACATTGCCGAGTACTATGCTGAGCACCTCCATATCTCACGTAGGGTTCCTGGAGTCCCATCCCACAGCCTGGGATAAGGAAGTGGACACAGCATAGAATAACATAATATGCTCTGCTTCTGTGACAGTAGCAAGTGGGCACCTGGAAACACAAAAGTTGGTCAGTTGGCCCGTCTCCCTTCAGGTTCTTGTTTACACCTGTCCTCAGACAAGGAAGAAAACCAAAGACTCCTATTCTTTAGAATTCTTTAGATCAATAAATAAGAAACTTATATTTGGTAAGACACAAACCTACCATCAAAAACGATTGTGATCCACGTTCCCCCTGCAAGGCTACCTTCTTCAGGTTCAATGTGGAAACTCAAGCAAGACACTGTAAATAAGTGAGAAAAACGCCGGTTTTGAAAGTCAGGTTCAATCGGCCAACTTCCCCAATGTTAGGAAGCGAAATTTTAGCATTCATCAGAATCACCAGGAGCTCACTGGGCCCCACCCCAGGATTTCTGATTCAGTGTGTCTGGGGTAGGGCCCAAGAATTTCCGTTTCTGACCGGGTGCTGCTGGTCCTACTTGTCTGGGAACCACAGCTTCAGAGCCCCCATTTTTTTCTAAGGAAGTTCTGACTGATTCTCTCATCTTACTCATCCAAAACCCAGAGTTCACCAGGACAATTCTGAATTCCTACTTTTTCTGGAAAGGGTCTCAAGGACAAATTTAGTTCCTATTTGAATCCATGATCTCTCTCTCTCTCTCATTTTTTAATAAGGTAGTCATACTTAATTGTAAAGTCACCACTTATTTCTTATATTTCCAGTTCCCAGAGAAAAGTAGAAAGTTCTAGAAGCTGTTCCTATTTCAATTCTCCTGCTCAGCATACTACCCTCTAGTTTTAAATACATGATCAGGATGACTCTCTAAATAGATACAAAATTCTCTAGATTTTTGCTTTGCCTGCTCAGGGAGGGGCTGAAGTATAAATCAGTGCTGGAATTCCCTTTAAAAAAATAAAATAAAATAAAAAACCACTATAGACTTCACATGCTAGGCTAGATTGGGTTCTCCCATATCTCCCATTGGTTGAACATAGCTTGAATTAATCCCTCAGCTTTGAAGATGCTCCCGGACACTTTGGCCAAGGTAAAGCCAAGTCAAGGGAGCCCATATAATCAGTCAGTAACTCAGTGAATTCATAGACAGAAAAAGTGTTATCTACAGAACACCTTTCAGTTTCCGTCAAAAAAGTTAAAGGATAATCCAGGCTACCCTACCTCTGGCTAGCCTAGGGCTTCCATGTACAGTTATAGAGGTGGTGCACTGCACAGCCAAGGGTGGTGGGGAATCATTAACATCAAAACAATCATTCATCACAGCCCCTAACCAGCCCATGCTTACCCCTCAAGGGTATATTAGATACCTCTACCTGAAGAAGACCAAAAACAAGTGCCATAAAAAGATACAGAGGATAACCAAATTCACAGAGAAAATTAGAGACATAATTTGAAAAGAGGAGATTTTAATACAAGTGATCATTAATTGCTAGATGAGATAAATTACTCCCTTTGAAAAGGTAAACCAATAAAACCTGAAAAGAATTACATCATATGGCCCAGAAAGGAATTATAAAAGGAAGGTTATAAGATATCGTTAAAAACTCTAGACTATAAAAGCAACCCCCACTGGTCATTAAAAATTGAAGTATATTTTCATAACTATTTCTTATATAATCTCAACTACTAGGAAGAAAAAAATTATTATTAAGCAGAGAAAATTTAAACCCAGAGCAAATACTTCTACACTGCCCCCCCAAAATAATATTTTAAGTGTCAATAAACTAGTTCTCAAGATAACCTGTTCTATTCTACCTATAATTCCTTCAAACACATCCTACTCACCTGCTAAAAGTAGTATCTCAATACTTTTCAGAGAGATCAGCCAAATAATCATCTTGTCCACTTAAGTCAATCCTCTCAAAATGGTTCAGACATTAAAAGCATTTTCAATTTTTATTGGAGCAGCGTAGCTTTTGTGCTTTATAAAAAATAAAATGAAAAATTACTATCACTTTTTGCTTACTGTTACTGTGCTGTGTGAAAACCTGGGAAATTAAGGAATTCATACCAGTCTTCTTCAAATGAACCCACCATCTTCCCAAACTCTGGAGAAAAGGATAATCTAAGAACCTTATATAAAATCACCATGATTCCACCTACTTCCCTTGTCTTACCAACTTATTTTTTGCATATTTAAGCTGGTAAATAATAATAACCTTTCATAACTCATTATTGAACAAAAGCTTAATTTTAAAAACTAAATTAAAAAAAACTAAATAAATAAATTCTAATCATAAATAACTAGGTATGTCAGGTGAGTACTAGATTTACAGGGAAGATCACTTGGTAAATTATATAAATGTCTAAACGGTATGCTGTACACCTGAAATTAATATAAAATAATATTAAATGTCAACTGTAATTGAAAAAATAAATAAATCCTAGATATCTATTATATCTAGATATAAAATAAATAAATACTATAGACCAAAAATTAATGGTGGTTTGGGGAGAGGGAAGTGGAGTCATTTGTTTTGTTTTGTTTTCTTTTGTTTTGGAGTGGGACGGGGGTTGTTTCTCTTGAAAAATCTCAGTCCTCCAGGAACCAATCAACACAAAAAACTAAACAGCTTAAGAAAGCAAATGTTAAGTATGGTGATGGGTTGAGAAAAATGGTGTTTACAGGAATTCAGGGGAAATTGTGTTATCCTCATAGCAGAAGAGAAAGGGAAGAAAGAAACAGAGGAAGAAAAAGCTGGAACCTGCAAGCTGGACCCCATGACCCCAGGGCCTTTCTACCCCATTCCACAATGCCGCCTGCCAGACCTATCTTCCTTACACGCTGCCTTCATTGTGCTGTTCTTCTGCTTTTCATTCAATGCAAAACTTCCATTGTTTTTAAAATGATGATAAAAATACTTCTTAGGATTTGTATCAAGATCAACTGAGGTGATATACATAAAGAAATTAACACAGAGCCCAGCACAAAGGAGACACCCGACACATGTGAGTTTTCCTTTCACAGGCTCTGTACATCCCGTGGGAAACCCTCTCTCTGACTTTGCAATCTTGTCACGACCTGGGCCCCCTATCTTTCCAACTTTTCCTTGCATTGCTCTCCAGTGTGAACCCTACTGCAGCCACACTGTTCTCTCCCTTATCTCTCAGACAAGCCTTCCATATGTCGGCCTCTGCCTTGGCCCCTGCTGGTCCCGTCCTGGATTCCCCAAATACTCTGGTGGCCTAATGAAATATCAGCCCACCTTCAGGGCCCAGGTCAGGGCCCCCCTCCTCCACAGGACCCATCCCCAGAGTTGGTTCATACACTGGAACCTGAACACCGAGGCCAAGGAGAGATGGAAGAGATAGACCACTCCAGATTGGTAGGAGCACACAGAGCATCAGGCATGATAAGGGCAAA
Source organism: Aselliscus stoliczkanus (assembly GCA_033961575.1). NCBI lineage: Eukaryota > Metazoa > Chordata > Mammalia > Chiroptera > Hipposideridae > Aselliscus > Aselliscus stoliczkanus. Next base: position 69,473,532 of record CM066733.1, read on the forward strand.
GTAGAGTAAGCCTGAGTGTTCAGGTTGTAAGGCCTCCCACAGGCCAACCAACACAGCATCAGGTTACCCGTCTATCTTTTCAGGTGGGGTCCTGGCTATAAGGTCAAACCACATTTGCTTCCAGGCTACTTCTATTGTCTTCTTTACCAACAATGGGGATAGTTCTTTGGCTTTTCAAGGTCCCTCTCTGTCTCAGGTTTTCTCGAAGCCCATACCCATTCCCAATATTTGTCAGTTTCGCTCAGATCAGCAATGACCTGCCCAACATCATAAATGTCCTGTCCCATGACTGGGCTCAGCATGGATATCAGCAACCCATATCAGACGCTGGGGGCTATCTCGGTTTTCATTCCTATTTAAAGGCCCCATCAGGACCTTTAAAAAATAGGGGAATAGATGGCCTGTCTCATCCCCAATTTCCTAAGAGTTTGCTGTGCCTCCTCTATAAATGTCCAGGGTCCAACGTGCTCAGGAAGATTCCCCTCTTTGAGCCAAGTCTCTCTGGAGGTTAAAATAATATCATCTATAAGGGAGTGAGTTCCTTGAACACCACCCCCTTCCCAATGAGCACCATTCAGGTGCGCCAGAGGACAGGGTTTGTGGTAGTGTTTCCGCTCTTTTTTTTTTTTTTTTTGTCTCCTGCCAGGTCAGAAAAATGCCACCACCACCACCACCATTACCCCTGCCCCCATGCCCAGGGAGAATTTCATGCATTTCACTGTCAAGCATCACAACATCCTCCCCTTTGTTCTCCTCACTTTTCCAGGGATTCTATCTCTGAGCCTGTCCATCAGGCTTTATCACAACACTCGGACCTGAATTCAAAGCAGCTTGTGTCCTCCTAGCTTTGCAAAGCAGCAAGCTAAATTCTCCAACTTATTATCCTGCTCTCACACCTTGTCTGCTAGCCCCAAAGCTAGCAGCGAAATGGACAACACAAGTCCTTTTCTAACCTCAGCTCTTCTTCCAAATTTCTAGTTTGACTTTCAGCCCCTAGATGGACATCGGTGGCCTGCCAAACTGCCCACAGTACATTCCAAGGACAGAGGGATGAGAGCCTCTAATGACCAGGTGCCCCTCGGGAATTAACCACAGTTAACCGCAGTCACATATTCTCTGACCTCCCCCATCACCCAGTCATTCCAGTTCCCATTGTCCTTTCTTCCCTGAACCTCCAGCTTGTGTCCTGTTCAGGGTGGACCAGATAGTACAGTGCCTCATAAACCTCCTCTTCTAGACTGTCCGTTCCTCAGAGGGGTCTTCTATTCACACACCTCTTGGTGCAAAAGTCCCACACAATACTCAGTAAGTTCTAATTGGTGACTGCATATTTAAATAATCTAAGCTTAGGCTCTAACCTAATCTGAAAAAAAATATAATAACTTGCATATATGTAGAATGGGCAGAATTCACAGAAGCCTGGCTGAAAAGCCATATTCCTTAGATAATGAATGCCCTGATGCCTACTCTGGAAAGGCTGCTGAGCTGCTGTCTGGTATCTCCAAGTCAAAGGGCACAAATATAATCTGAAAAATACTGGCTGTAAAATTTTCTGAAAGTCAAAACATTTATAGAATTAAATACATATACATATTACTAACGATACATTTAACTTGTATTTTTAAGAAAACACTAAGACTAGCAAAAATAGTTACACCATTTCAGAAAACATCAAAGCCACAATAAACTCTCAGAAAAAGAATATTTGCAAAAATCTTAGAGTTATCTTATAGGTATATCCTGATTAAGATAGTCCAATGCCATATAAAATCATCTATTTTTAATTAAAATCCACAAACATTTATTATATGCCTAATATATGGTGGGCACTGTGCTAGGAGCTGGAAAAACTGAGACAAATAATGTGTGGGCCTGCCCTGAAGACCCTAGCAGATGGGGTAGGGGTGGAGGCTACTTGCATTTATGAAAGGAGTTCTAAGATTTCCAAGTAGATTCAGCAGGTATTCCTTTAAGTTGCAAAATCTTCTAACATCTGTTAGGACTAGAATTCATTTTAAAAAACATTCCATTTTCAAAAATATATCTATTGCAGAGAAAGGTACCCAGAAATATTTGCTGCTTAATCCAAAAGCATGGAAACTAACTTGCTTGTTACACCCAACATAACATCCCCAGCTTGGGAGAATCTTTTTTCAATCTGGCTGCATGATGTTAACATTTCATTTCTGACCTTACTCCCAAGCTCAGAACAATGGAAGTAGATATTCACATGCTGATTTTCTTAAAGCCTACATTCAGACCTGCATCTTCTCCTCTAGCATAGAGCAATCAAATCAATAATAAACTTAATTTTTCTTCATATACTTAATCCACAAATTCTTCCCAAGGAAAAACTCAGCCTTTACTAACTTCTTTTAACCAAGAAATTTTCTACCAGAGGAGAGCTGTGTGCATTTGGTCAAATCTTTTCTCTCCTCTTGTCTCTCAGCCTCTCTCTACTCTCTTTCTACCTCATCCTCTTTTGCTCTCTCCTCTCTTAGCCTCCCTTCCTTTCGGACTTTGAGAGACAGAGTTGCAAGGTTGCTACTACAGATGCCCATTTCCTTAGGCTCACCATGACATTGGCAAGAGATGCAATACCTAAAAAACAAAGAGCAGAGACGTTTTGGATCAAACAGTACCTTTTTCTGTTTCTTTCTCGTTGCAACTCAAGGAGAAATTATCTTTCCTTTCTAAATTGTTCCTCTCTGCTAAGAAACAGTGGCCATGTTATCTGGTTAGAGCCCAGCCTGCAGCTACCGTGCAGGTAACTCACTCAGGTTGGACTGTAACTCACCTAACTTGTTTGTGTCCTGGCCAAACGTATACCAAAGTAAAAGTTCAGAGCTGACCACAGGGCAAGTTTAATGATTAACACAAGCTATTTAGGATTTTTCTCTCAGAGTCTTTTACTAATGACCAAAGAAAGAGTGTCTTACATTTTTTTCTCTACTTAACTGCATGTGCCCCAGACGGGAATTTTAAGTAAAAGTCTACCCAGTAAGACAAACAGGCATTCAATAATTGAAAGAATTTGCCAGTAAATCAGTGACTGAACACAGGACCCAGGAAAAAGGACCAGTAGAGAGCTGATTCTCATTACAAGGAATGATGTAAGGGCCCTGTTATGGACTGCTTTTCTCATCGTAGGAGTGTGAGTCTAAAGAAGCAGAGAAAGGAAGTTAGTTATTCAAAGTCTTGCTAAAAAAGGGCAACTAGCCCTCTTCATTGTTTTACTTTCTTCCCTTACTCCTGTCCTTGCTTTCTTGACTAAGAGGAAGTCCTCGACTTGTACTCATTAACTTCCAGTTGGACACAGTTATTGATCTGACTCTTTCTTGATAAAGAATCCGAGAACCAATGGGCCTAAGAAGTCAAAACCACCTTCTTACTTGGTCCACGGCTGACTTTTCTGTCTCAATTCCACCACGATTCTAATTTACATCACCTGCTTCCTGCCTATGTCATTCCATGCTCAGTGGTTCCTGACCACAAGAAATTCTCATCTCCTTTTTCCACTCTTTCCTTTGGGAGAGGAGACTTTCCAGTAGAATTTGATAGCCCTGAGTCTTCACCACAAAGGAAACATTAGTAGACCTAGAAAGCATCCCCAGCAAGGCCAGATTTAATCTATTCAAACACAGCACAACCCTGATAAGAGTAACAGAACTATCCTCTAGAAGGTATGGGAGTTTACACCAAATCTGCTATACATCACAGTTTGGCACCCACTGACAAGCAGAATGGTTTTCCTAGTGCTGCAGCCGGTAGCAGAGAGAGGGAGTACCTAGCCACATTGGACAGGTAGGATGTCAATCACCCTGCCACCCTGCCTGCCTACTGATCCTCAAATTCCACTCTAGATTCCTCCACCCTGGCACACAGGTAGTGGGGAAGAAGGGACAGATCAGGTTTGGGGGAGATAATCAAAGGGGATTTCAAAATTATTGGTCAATTTTTTTATTTTTGTAAAGGAAATTATATTCATGAAACACTGAGATGCTTCAAAATTAGCTTTTTAAAGAATATAACACAAAACAAACAAAAACTCATACACACAGCCAACAGTTTAGTGGTTACCAGAGGGAAAAGGGGGAGGAGGGAGGTAGAAAAGGGTAAAAGGAGATCTAATATATGGTGATGGAAGGAGATTTGATTTTGGGTGGTGAACGCACTATGCAATACTCATACACAGGTGATGTATTATATAGAATTATGCACTTGAAACCTATAGAATTTTATTAACAAATTTCACCCCAAGAAATTTAATAAAAATAAAATTTAAAACAGAAAAACATAAACTTACTATTCTTCAAAAAATAAAAAATTCTCATCCCCTTTCAGGTATATTCAATCTTTAAAAAAAAAAGTGTTTGTGGAGCCAGACTCTGAGTTTGAAGCCTGTCTTTACTCCTGTACTGTATGTATGACAAAGGGAATTTACCTAACTTGTCTTTTTTCTTTTTTTTTTCCTGCATAAAGCTTTATTTTTCAGTTTAAAAATATAGAACACTTCACGAATTTACATGTCCTCCTTGCTAACTTTCTCTGTATCATTCCAATTTTAGCATATGTGCTGCCAAAGCTCGCACTTAACTTTTATATATTGGTTTCTTCATCTATAAAGCAGAGATAGTCATTTTAATGTCTATCTCATAAATAAAAGAAGACAACCACATACACACAGACACACACACTCGCACGCACATGCACACACACATGCACACACCCATTCACACATACACATGCACACACACACACACACACATTCACACACAAAGAACGTAGCAGTTTCCTCCCTCAAAGCTCTTGCTGTCTGGCAGGGGAGACAGAATCATGATCATATTAGCTTCCTATATTGTAGCCGCATCTCCTGATGAAGACTTAACTCATGTTTTATTTCGTGCCACTTGAGGAAGAGGTTTCCAGAAATTAACCTCATTTATCCATTGGTAAATAGCCTATAGTGGACATTTATAATTATTTTTGGTATCCTAGCTGTCAACACTTTAACCCTAAAAGCACTCCAATTTTCTTATAGTTAGATTTACCTCTTCACTCTTGACTAAAACAATTTTGATGATATGTAAGACTTCAGTTTCTAGGCTCTAGGGACTTCCTGGTGAGCAATCAAGCTCTACTCTGTTAAAGAAATGAAGTAGAATGAGCCATTTCATGCCCCAAGGCCTAAAAGGAGAAGTTGTAGAACTCTATAGGAAATGGCTATGCCACATGAAAGCCTGGGGAGCCTCAAATACACCCCTCTGTGAGCTCTGTCTTCCACTTCAAGATCCCTAAATATACACACATATCTAAGTTTGCCATACAAACACAACCTCCAGAGAAACTACCCCCCTTTTCCTCTAATCATACTCCAAAGCCCCTCTCATACAGAAATTCTAAATAAAGTCTTGAGCTCAGTACCCTGACCCAGTGATAAAGACAAATACTCTTTAGAACGCAGCCTGAGCATGGTTCCCCCAAAATAGGTAACCATGTCAACCCCCAGATATTGACACTATTCCACAGGAAGATATTACTGTGAGAGTTTATGAAATCTTGATACAAAAATTGTTGCTCAGACCTATGAAGCAAACTTGAGGAAATCAATGGAGAGGGCCATTCTTTGACCCCTTTCTCTTGGATTCCAACACCACTCTAAATTTCTGGGCACTAGCAGTTTTGAGAATTAGAGTGGGGTGGTATAACAATGCATCTCACAGATCTTCAATGATGGGAAGAAAAATTGACTAAGGACCTAGCTGCTGTGCTCTAAAATTCATTGCCACATTTAGACCAAGCCACACTTCGATAGGCCGCTCCCAACCAACAATGAACATGACAAGGGTAAGGCAGGTTTCATTCAGAGGAGACACAGGACTCCTCTGATGGGGGCTTTGGCTTGAGGACTCCCTGACAACCTTGCAAGACCTTTTTTAGAATACATAGCAGGCTATGATGCGTCTCTCTCTCCTTCACTCAAGGTCAGACTAACAGCTCCCCCTATCTCCGTAGCTTCATCCCATTTTCTTTCTTAGGCACTTCCCCTAATAAAATTCTTGCACTTTTAATCGTGTCTTAGCATCTGCTTCTCAGAGGACTCAGACTTACACAGTACACTGGAAGAGAACACCATTGGCAAGAACCATGGTCTTTTGATTAGTGTCTCCACGAGCAGCAAGCAGTACTGGTGAAGATTCTTTAGACAGCTTTGCAGGCCATAAATCTTAAACAAAGGAAGCCAAAACAGAAGAGGAAGAGCAAGACAGGCATCATCAAAGAAACTATGAAATCAGTGTGCTTCACATCTTCTATTTGACCCTCCAGGTCTACTCTCTACCCTTGTGCACTCTGCTCTATGCCCTGAAAACAGGACCTGTGTGAACTGTACCAATGGGCTTCCTTGCCTATTGGCTCCTGGTTGGCTTCACAAATGGAAGGCACCACCAGAAGCCCAGAGGGAGGTAGAAAGGGGCAAGAGGTGATAAGGCTAATTTTTGCCCACTGCCATCCCCACTAATCTCAACCTCTGACAAGGAACCCTTTCTATATAGCACACTCTCTTGCTCTCTCATTCTCATTCTCTCTGTAAGTCCTGGTACCCCTTCCTCTCTTTGCCCCTTCAGGCCCAGGGGTAAGGGCTCTTATGGTAGCTAGCTTGTATGTACTGCTGCCCCATCCCTTATTGCTTTTTTTAAACCTTGGCTATACCTCTTACAAATAGTTTCTTTATTAATTTTTCAGCCTTACTGTGCCATCTGTTTCCTACTGGGACCCTAACTAATATATCAGCTCTAAGAGATAACTAGATTCCCAGATAGGCAAATGTAGAGTTCCAAGTCATCAAAATTTGGGTGCCATTGTAAATGTGACCTCATGAATATGCACAGGTTGGGGATGCCTGGGAACATTTGACTAATACATGTCATTCCCAAACTAGATGCTGCATTTCCTAAGGAAAACAATTACTTTTAGCACTTGTGCCCCCAAAACATTTTTCACTGTACCTTATATAAAGCAGGCACAAAATAAAATGGATAGGAATATCTTGTGAATTCTTTGGGAAAAAACATCTGGAATGGATGAGGGCAACAAAAGTCAAACTAGGCTTTAAATGGAAACTAAGAATGCTCACTGCATTTTTTCCTTAAAAAAAAAAACCCAGCCTCTATAAGTTGAAAAGCATATAAATAATAGAAGGCAGAACGGAAGCAGGACAGGCACATCTCTGACAAAAGGTAGATCATGGAACAGAGCACTAATGTGGTCCTTTCATCTAAGTAGGAACTTCACTGGGCAAGAGGAGCCCTGGAGCAAGCTCTGCCCTCGTTCTCCAGGGATGCTCCTTGTGAGATTAGCCACGGAGCTCTGGTCCAGCTATGCCCCTTGTATTTTCTGTGCTGCCAGGATGCTTCCCAGGCAATTCCCCTTTCACCTGTGTAAGGCTGACCCAACTTGTCCTCCTTCCTTTTCTTCAAGGCTTCCTAGTCTCCCTTTTTCATGGAGAAGCACAATCAAAGCAATTAGATACTTGCTGGTTTAATAGTATATTCCTGATTAAATTGAGATCTTAAGCATAATGAATACATGAACTCAAATTTGGAGGTTAAATGAATGTTCCACCAGAGGGTCTAAGCTGTAGGTAAAATATTTACTTCATAGTTTCTTTAGACAATTTTCTTACCCACTAAATAAAATTTCTCAAAAGTAATTTGTCATTATTGCCTCTGTCCTGAGTCAGTTTTGCTCATTAATTTATTTGATAACTGTGACCCCACTTATCCAGAAGTGAAATTATGGTGACCTCCATCATCCCAATGACAGTCCTGAAAACCAGTAAGGCCCCTGGGTGGTACAGGTGAAAACAACTTATAAATCCCATACACTTGGAAGTAACATTGAACTACAGGTAGTTCCTCAGTTGGATGAGCAAAGAGCTGATGACTACTCTAGCATTACATAGTCTGGGGCATATGGTGCTCTATGCCTTTATTATCCTGAAGGCATCATTGAATTACAACACTCAACAGAGCTAGGTTCATACCAATGACACAGAGCAATGAGAAAACAGTGAAATCAAGTTCACACCTAACTGTAGGGTGACCAACTGCCCAGTCTATCCTGACTGGGTGCTTCCCCAGGACATGGGACTTTCTGAGCTAAAACAGGGCATTCCCAGGCACACCAGGAGGGCTGACCATCCTACCTCTAAGAAAACAGGGAAATGAATGTAATGCACATTAGATAGATCTTAATCCAGAAAAATTAAATATTTCATAAAACACATCGGTACTCAAAGGTGGTAGATTTCAGTTGCTCATAAAAGTCACTTATGTGGATAACTTTATTCCAGCCATGTCAGATAAAACAGATGATTCAATATCCAATGTCTTTCAGACCACAGAAATATCTTTTTCTTTGACTTTGGAGCATCTTTGAGAGATGTGGGCAAAAACAGCATAAATCATTTTCTGAATTCCAATATAGCTCCTTCTCTCTGGGTTGGTTCAGCCGAATTTAAAATAAATCATACCAGCAGGGAACAACAACACGAAAGCAATGAATTTTTATCTACTTTGATACCATATTATTATCTGAGTCCAGGAGCCCAGCTGAGATTTCAGAAGTGTATCTCACACTTAGTTTTAAAATTATGAGTGACATTGAAGTCACACATTTGTGTAGCCTACTAGAATGCTTGCTTTAGCAGTGGGATGTTATGATACTATCAAGTTCTATCTCTTAGACGAAATTGGTTTAAACACAGAAGGAATGTTTGCCCCTTCTCCGGCAAACGTCATACAGCTGATAAAACTGCAGAGTCTAATACCTGATGTGAGGAACATAAATAAGCGATGAAAACGGGAGGACTCAAAAAATCTAGAAATAACATTACCTTCCGAGTTCAACAATAAAAACAAGTAATGGGTCAAATTACTCAGTAAGACTGAAAGCTATTACTATATCTGAAGAATGCTATTCAGATAGCTATTTGTGAAGATGCATAGTGTGGCAGTTTCCTAAAAATGGTCACAAAAGTTTTGTCCATTATCTCATTAAAAGGACAGTTCATGACTCCCTCTTTCTGAAGCTGAATGGGCTTGTGACTCACTTAAAACTAATGGAAGGTGTGTGAATTGCTGCTGCCTGACGCCCAAGACTAAGTAAGTCAGAAAACACCATACAGTTTCGCCATGTGTGTTGGACACATGCTTGGTGCTCTGAGCCATGCCAGGAGAAGCCCAGCTCCCCTGGGGCCATAATGCTGAGAGGGAGCTACACCACATAGAAAGGCCTCCTGGAAGTACTCCGGATGGCAGGCCTGGAGTTTGCCCCTCCAGACCAGACACCAGAGCCATGAGTGACTGGCCTTCACACCATCCGTCTCCCCCAGGCAGCAGTCACCACCAGCCCTTGCATCTTCCCTCTGAGGCCTCAACTATCATTCATGGATTAGAGACTAGCCTTCCCTGCTATGCCCTTTCCAAAGTCTTAACCCACGGGATCTGAGTATAATAAAATAGTTACTGTCTAATACCGCTAATATTAGGGTGGTTTGTTATGGAGCAACAATAACTAGAATCAGTCCTGAAAGCTTAGAAATAGGAGAGCCCAGGGACAAGCACTTATGTGATTCCCAAAGGTCTAGACTAAGAACAGCCCCTCACACCTGTACCCTAATTGTTAATTCCTACTCATCCTGAGAGCTCTAAATGACTGTCCTATGGAGAGCTTTCCTCTTTGATAAGATGAGGTTCCCCCTTTATATAACTTTGTTATATCATTATTTCTCCATTGTAGCCCAATTGTACTTAATTGGAGAAATTGTAGCCCAATTTCTCCACTTAACCCAATTGTACTTAAATAATTATTACTGATGTAGTATTGAACTCTGTATACATCATTACTGATGTGGGCGAAATGGATTTACATTTCTCTGATCGCACTGCCTTCAGTCATACTTATCAAATCTCTCCTTTTAATTATACCTCAGGCAAATCTTATAATTTGCAGCTTATTTCTGTTTGCTAAAATAAATCCAGTTCCAATGAAATGTGAATAAGGTGTGCAGTTGAGTTAATAGTATTATATCAATGTCAATTTCCTAGTTTTGTTAGTCACTATGATTATGTAAAATTGGGGAACCTGGTTGAAGGGTACACAGGAACACTAGCATTTTTGTAATTTCTTGCCTTTTAAATGATTTTAAAATAAAAGTATATTTCTTTAAAACTTCAGTCCAACCTAATGTGTTCCAACCTAAAATGTTCCTCTCCCATCTGCCCCTGTAACTGCTCAGCCTTTGCCTATGGCCCCAGGGGCCTCATGGAAAGAAGTAGCCCGTCCTATGCCTTTACTCTCCTACCCCTCTTCTGAGAGCCTTTCTGAGACCTCTGAAGTGTCAGGGTGAGGAGAAGTTGAGGACAGGAGCTCACACATGTCTTCCTCATCTGGCTGATTTCCTCTTACAGTCCTCTTATAGGCTCTGGCTGCTTCTCTGGCTGTCCTCGACTGGCCGTTGTTACCCTCTGCAGCACTTGAAAAGGAAGAAGATGCGACTTCTCCTGGAGTCCTGGATGGAATCTTCTACTGACCAGTTCCCTGGCCTGAGTGTCCTCCAGCCTACTGTTCCAGCCCGTCCCCATCCCTTGTTCCTGGCATTCCTTCCCAGGGCTGCTTCTTACGGGGGCCCCCCACCCCACACAGAAAAGAGAAAAAGGCCCAGTGACAGGCCACCAGTAATGTAAAGAATCCTCCTCTTCCCATTGTGAGTTGCTTATATAGAGGGGGTCAGGGGGACAATGGTGGTTGGGTTAGCAAGGCCTATTCAGTCATACATCATTAAACCTGAGGAACTGTGTGACTCCATTTAGAAGAGGGGTCCCTGAAAAGTATTGACTATTTGACATTTTTTCCCCTTAGTATTCAGTCACAATAGCTAAATGCTGGGCAATAAAAAGCTTGTTGGTATGGTCTTGAGGTAAAACCACAGCCCTATGTTTTATCAGAGATTTCTGTGGTCAAATCCAATAGCTAAACTGCCATCAACATTACAGCTATATGTGCAGCAAAAAAAAAAAAAAAAAAAAAAAAAATTGGTTTATGAAAAAGATTAACATGCACTATTTCAAAACAGTAGGTTGGTATATATGGAAAAAGAGATCATTTTTTTTTAAAATAAGTACAATTTGACCCAATCCAGCTTTGAACCTGAAATTAAGGCTACAGGTCCCATCAGCTGAAGCTTTCCAGAATCTGCCCTCCTCAGTCTCCACAAATCTGTTCTCTTTGTCCATCTGTCTCTGGCTGCAGATTTATTAACTCAGACCTGGTTTTCACTCTCCCCCCACTCCAGAGTCATCCTGCATTTGGAGAGCTCATTTGACACTGGATCCACAGTGGGCAGCCACTTCCTTCTTCGTGCCTGAAAATACCAGTAGCATCACCTGGAGAAACAAATGATCTCTCCATATCTTTTCAATTTAGACACTGAGATACTAATTTAGATCCCCACAATAAGTTGGACAAAATGGGTTCAGTGGAGGGTAGAAGCAGAGCCTGGGCAGACTCAAAATAGGCAGGATACTGATCACTGTAGAATAATCTCCAAATTTCTAATAGTTAACAAGCAAATAAATCTTAATCAGGTAAGACACTCACTAGATTATTTTAAATTAAAGCAAGTAGGATGTAAGCGAAAGTGGAGTCCATGCAATGGTACCATGTTTCAAACCTAGAATTAAAAGCAGAGCTCCTAGTTTCAGTCTCAGTATCCTGGTTTTCAGCCCCTCAGAAACTAGTATTTAAAAAAACAACAACAAAGGAATCTGGAAGCAAGACTCATTCAAACATGAACTGAAATCTCTGACTTGCTCGTCTTACAGGCTTAGACACGTGTGGGTGTGCTGAGGTCTTTCCCTCTTCAACACATAGCTAGGTGATACCCATGGCAGCCGGAGACCAAGGCCATCGCCTCCACCTTGAGTATCTGTATCAGTTTATCTCAAGGTGAATTTCAAATATTATGTTCCATGAGTGCCTAGAAGTGAAAATTTGGGGGAGGTACTGCTTAACTTCTCTGCACCTGCAGTTAGTTCCCCATCTGTGAAAAAGAAATTCTAAAACTCCATCTCAAGGAGGCAGTCATGAGAATGAGATGAGATAACCTAATGCTGTACAGTTAAGAATAAGCCCCAATAAATGTAGTTATCATTATGTTACCACCCAGGGAACATCCAGGAGCCACTGCAGCTCAGGGGAAATCTGAACTAATGCAGGTTCCTGGGCTCTTACCCAAATGTTCATGTCTTTTTTTTCCCTTCTTGTTAAAGGGAAGCAAGAAAGAGTTCTGCCATGTGTGACAGAGCTTTGATTATTTTCTCTGGGGCCTTCATGCATTTTTCACATGAAGTTGGAGGTGGGAAGATTGAGGAGAGGTGGGGGAAGAATGAAAACAGGATGTGTCCCTAACATTGTCCTGCACTCTCAGTGTTCTTGTAAGTGAGCTGAGCCCTTCATCTCAGAACTTTGATGGCACTGGGCATGCCTTATTTATAGACAACAACTGCCACAGGACTTCAAAGGGGCACATAGCCAAGCCAAAGACATGCAGGGAACACTGAAGAGCTGTGTTCTCAAATGCAGAATGGAAAGGATGGTACACAACAGCTTCTGGGATCTAGCTCCGGCCCATGCCAAGAATACCCAATTGTCCCCCAGGGCAGTAGACTGCCAAAGCCCTCTACATCAATCCCAGAAGTGCAGCTTTCAAGCAAGGCAGGTAATACAAGTGGGCTTTATGTGACTTCCTGCCACCATCTGACAAACTGTCATAATTACCAGATTAATCCATGGCCTTTAAATACTGTGTCTTCCAGAAAATGAACACCTAATTCTCAAATTAAATTCTAGGAAGAAAGAAAGAAAAAAGAAAGAAAGAAAGAAAGAAAGAAAGAAAGAAAGAAAGAAAGAAAGAAAGAAAGAAAGAAAGAAAGAAAGAAAAGAAAGAAAGAAGGAAGGAAGGAAGGAAGGAAGGAAGGAAGGAAGGAAGGAAGGAAGGAAGGAGAAAGAAAGAAAGAAAGAAAGAAAGAAAGAAAGAAAGAAAGAAAGAAAGCAAGCAAGCCAGTGTGGTAGACTAAATAGTGGCCCTCCCAAAAATCCCTGATTCCCAGAACATTTGAATAGATTATTTCACTTAGTAAAAGGGACATTGCAGATGTGACTAAGTGAAGCATTCTGAGATGGGAAGATTATCCTGGATTATCCAGGTGGCCCTAATGTAATCACAAGGGTCTTACTAAGAGGGAGACAGGAGGATCAGAGTCAGTAGTAGGACATGTGATGATAGAAGCCAAAGTTTGATATGCTGTGAGAAAGGGGCTGTAAGCCAAAGAACGCAGATGGCCTCTAGAAGCTGAAAAAAAGCAAGGAAACAGATTTTTCCTTCAGAAACTCCACTAGGAACCAGCCTTGCTAACACCTTGACTTTAGCCCTGTGGTACTGATTTTGGACCTTTGACCCCCAGACCTATAAGAAACCCATGTTGTTGAAAACACTAGGTTTGTGGTACTGTGTCACAGCAGCCACAGGGAACTAACACAGCCAGGAGAGGTTGTCCTTTGGTGCCATTAAAATGTCTTCCTCTTGGAAGACATTGGTGCAACTACCCATGAAACATAGTGGGTCAACTTAGTTCCTGAGTTACTCCTTCAATTCTTCACCCTCTCTTCTGCCTCCTTCCAAAGCACCAAAAAAATACTCAAGGAGAATGTTCTTAATTGAGATTCAAATGAAATGGACCAAAAAATAGCATGAAAAATATTTTTTAGGAGCAGGGAAGGTATGAGCTTTTATGTATATATGTAAATAAAAAAGACTGAAAGGATATACATGTTGAAATGATAATATTTAACCATTGGGCAGTAAGATTATGGGTTATTTTTATTTTCTTTATTTTGTTTACCTTTGTTTTCTCACTCTAAAACAAACATGAATTATTGTGTCATAAAGGTTTTTAAGTGATATCATGTATGATAACAGTATTATCTTTTTTGTAACTTTATTTCATTTTGTAGAAGCTGCCAAGGTTATTTCCCAAGTTTAGCACAACTGCACAGAAAATTCAGTATCTGCCTGGACCCACTGGGGGGCAGTATTGAGCCCTTGAAGATAAACACTGAACCGGGCTTCAGTAAACAAATACTGATTAGAAGATACCTAAAATTTTAGGCACTTAGGGGCCCAACCTAGCCCAAAATATCTCCCCACCAGTCAACTTCGCAGTGTAGCATTAGAGCAACGTCTTTCATTTGAAGGGGTTTTAAAAAGTATATTCTGTGCAATTCAATAATTTAGAAAGACATTCCATGAAAAAACAAGTTCTGTGGTCAAATAAAGTTGGGAAATGCTAAGAGCTGTTCCCTGCCTTAAAGACTTACAAAGCATACTGGTTTATTAAAGCCTTTGAGAAGTCCTGAAAAAAGGAATCCTATTTAAGTTTGTTGAAGGGTTTTCCAAATATTAATTCATCACAGATCCAACATTTTCATTAGAACTAGTGTTTCTGAACATTCTTCATAAATTCTGTTGAAATATTGTGACTTGTAATAAGAAATACACATTTGGTCTTTGTCCTGTTTCTGGCATAGAACTCCTAAAACCCTTGGAATTTCCTACGTGCTAAAAACAATAAAGGTGACTTGTAATTCATAACAAACCTCTTTTAACTACACCTGAATTTATGTTAATGCGATCACTTTACGAAAGCACCTAAGAAAGGGGGCTGGTTGCTAGGAGAATCAACCAAGTGATTAGAGGGTAGAAACACAGCCCCACCCTCCCAAACTCCAGGGAGGGGAGACGAGCTGGAAGCTGAGTTCAATCACAATGGCCAGAGATTTAATCAATGGTGCCTATGTAATGAAGTCCCCATAAAAAAAAAGAGGCTCAGAGAGCTTTTAGATTGGTGGAGGTATGGGAGAGAGTGGCCTTCCCAGAGAGGGTATAGAAACTCTGTGCCCCTTCCCACACGGCTTGCCCTATGCATCTCTTCTCTCTGGCTGTTCCTGACCTATGTCCTTTTATAATAAACTGGTGATCTAGTAAGTAAAATACTTCCCTGAGTTCTGTGAGCCACTCTAACAAATGAATTGAACCTGAGGAGGGGGCCATGGGAACCTCTGATTTAGAGCCAGTCAGAAGTATAGGTAACAATCTAGACTTATGATTGGCATCTGAAGTTGGGGCCATCTTGTGGGACTGAGCCCTTAACTTTATGGGATTTACCACTACCTACAGGTAGATAATGTCAGAATTGAGTTAACTGTAGGACACCTAGCTGGTGTGGCAGAATTGCTACATGTATGGAAAACCCACACATCTGCTATCAAAAGTGAAGTAGTGTTATAGAGAAGTATTGAGGATAGAGGAAATGCCTAGGAGAGTATTTGTTTTGTCATATCTGGCTTAAAGTTGAATGTAAAAGCCCCAATATGTTACCTGAGAGAAGGAACATATTCCACGAACACCAGTTAGGATTTCAGAAACTGAGTTTTGAAATAATTTCATAAACTTCAATTATTTCCAGAAGAACTTACTACCTTGTCCATGTAGTTTACCCTTTTGACTACTAATGTTATCCTTTATTAAGCAAATGACTTGTGAGATGGGCTAGGAGCTGAGAGATTTGATCTTGCAAGTTCTGGCATATAGGGCCCATGAAAGAGCTTAGAGATATGGTGAGAAGGAGGCAATGGCACCATTGTTTCCTACAAATAGGACTCTTCTCATGGAACTCTGAACTGGGGGGACCCCACATGTTTAAGCACGTTTCTCCAAAGAGGTGATGAAATAGAGGTGTGTGTGTCTCTCCTCCAATGTGTGTGTTTTCAGATGGTCCTTCTCAGTCACATGGGGGACATGGAAGCAGCTTAGCAACGTCATCATCATCAGGTAGCCCATTAGCAGGATCAATCTTCTGAAGATATGGGGCATCAGAATGAAGGGGGTTCGGTTTGGAAGAGGAACAGTGTGTTGCTGGGTAGATATACACTGATGAGAGGTGGAAGGGCAAAGGAGCTTGGGAAAGGGGGGGGGGTTGAAAAGCAAAACAGAGTCAAGAGTCTTTAAAAGCAGAGAGGTGGAGTCCCTCTCCATGTCCTTGCTGATCTCCTGGGCTGCCAGGCCTTACATTGTGCATCAAAAGATATTAGAATTATCAATCTATCAATAATCAATACCAATATGATCAATGTCAATCACCTAGTCCAATCCCCTCTTTTTTTTTTTAAGTTGCAGAAAAGAAGTTTATTGGAAGCAAAAATACATTTCAAAGAAGCAGAAGTGGGCCCAAGCAGTAGAGAATGGCTCAAGGGCCATTATTCGAAAAGTACACTCCAAAGAGTTTGGAGCGGGCTCTCGAGCAGAGACAAGGCTCAAAATGCTCAAAAGAGGGCCGGCCGAGTGGCGCGGTGGTTAAGCGCTGGCCTGGGAAGCCAGCGGGCCCGGTTCGGTCCCACATATGAGGGTCAGTGATACTGCCCTCAAAAAAAAAAAAAAATGCTCAAAAGGCCCTGACTGGCCAGGACTTGGGAGTTTTTAATCCCTTCTTCCTCTAGAATGAGCTGTTCCTCTCTGGGTGTGGGAACCACCTGATTGATCTCATCTCTTTAGAAAAGGAGTTTATTAAAAGAAAAGAGAAGTTTTGCAATCCCCTCATTTTAACAATGAGGAAATTGAGACCTAGAGACAGAAAATGACTTGCCCAAGACTGCAGAGTTGGCTAGGGGCAGAGCCAGGCCCACCAACGGCTTTCCCATTCTACCTTAACTTTTCCTTAAATGGGCCTCCTTCCTTATCAGAGGCACCTGAAAAATACAAACTCTGAAATAGATTGTATGTGAGTTTTCTTGGGTTCCTTTTACAAATCTGAGTCCCTGTTTACCCCATGTTTTAAGGATGAGCCCTTGAGCCCACGGGCAATAGGAGTTAATTCTAGTAGTTTAGATATCAGACAGGGAGCAGACTATGATCAAATCATGGCCCCTCACCTTATACCCAGCTAAATCCCAAAGGATGAAGTCCAGATAATGTTAGCCCCCTTATTAAAAGCCCAAGATAAACCAGTCTCTTAGTTTCGCCCTCATTACCCCAAAGTCTCCCTAACAACATGTTTGTGCAGGGAAAATATGGATAAAATGAGCTCCAAGTACTGATTTAAATAACACAAAGATACATAAAATAACACTCAAGGAAAATGGGTGGAAACGGAGAGGAGCCGGTTCACCTAGCTGGTGTGCCTTGATGATGATTGGCTGCACAGAGTGAGAAAGGAAAGAAGAATTGTGGGTGTGGATGTTCATGTCATTCCCCAGGGTTTGTCGTTTGTGTGTTTCGTTGTTTAACTCTAGATGGCTGCCTGCTTGAGTCCCTAGACATCCCCTTAGTCATTAGTCACCAAATCAATACTCCACAGTGATGAGATCTAAGAAAGTCATTTGAGGAGAGGAGCCACACAAAGCATCCTAGGCTATGACTGTAGGTCACTGAACTAAATTAGAAACGAGACCACATTTGCTTTCTGACCTCCCACCTGCTGGCAGCCACCTTCTGCCTCTTTCTCCATCTCCCTTGGCCCACACTTGCTTTAGAAAAGTTTGCCAGCAAGGGCTGTTCAAAAGATATGCAGAAATGCACTGAGAGCCTTCTGGAAAACAACCTCCTTTTACTCTATCCCACTGTCCATGGGACGCTCTTGAGAGTCTGGTCCTCTGTTTTGTACACACCATACGGAGGGGAAGCTACTGTAGAGAAGATGAAGATCCTACTTTGACTCTGACTTCAGCATGATCGTAGGCAAGTCCCTCAAACTAGCTTTGATTCTTCCTCTGCCAGATGAAGAACGTAATTTTTCTGTTTCTTTTATTTTTTTATTTTTTTTTGAGGGCAGTGTCACTGGCCCTCATATGTGGGACCCGAACCGGAGCCGCTGGCGTCCCAAGCCAGCACCCAACCACTGCGCCACTCGGCCGGCCCTCTGTTTCTTTTGAAGGTTTGATGAGAGGATAATTGTGAACAAACTCTGTAAACTGTAATGTGCCCTCAAATGCAAAGGATTGGTGTTATTTGAATATTTTACTAAGATGTAGTCATGCATACTTGTGTAATTTAAAAAATAAAAATAGAGAAGCATGGTGCTGGGAATAAGATATTAATGATATGTTTCAAAGCCAAATGACAATAAGAAAGAAAGTGAGTCTACAGTAATATTGTGTGTTCAATTAATTTTAATAAACTATTAGATTTAAATAGATTTCATAATTGAAATTATGAAATTATTTCATATTTCATATGAAGGTATTTTATATTTCATAATTTAAATGTAAGTAGATTACATATATTTCAAATTGAATTGGAAAATAAATTGAAAGGAAATGAAAAAGTTAACATGGAAAGGAAAAATGATTAAATGAAATAATTTTTTAAAAGTGTGAATGATTTTGGTAATTCACTTCCATGAAAAGTTGAAGTGAAAACTGACTGCCCTCCACCCCCCACCCCTCCAGAAGGCCCCCTTTCACCCCAGTGCCTTGTGACTCATCACCTCTCTTTGGAGCCTTCTTATCCCCTACGCACACTTGACAGTCATCCTCATAGCTTCTCAAGGGCAACACGAGATTCCTGAAACACGATCCCAGCTCACTGTCCCAGGGACAGTTGTTCACAGTGGAAAAAATCTCCCTGTGGTATTCAGCCTGATTGGCAGCCTCCGCTGAGGAAGGGGGAGAATTTGCAAGGGATTTGGTGGCATGTGGCCCTCTTGCCCCACCTGCTGCCTCTTCTCCCAAAGGGAGGCAGCTGCCTGTCCTCAGAGCTACATCTCCTACCCAAGAGTTAAAAGATCTGACTGTACCCCCAGGTGCTTTGCAGTCAAAAGACCCCAGCACAAGCAAGATATTCATTCATGACAAACAGCTGCTACAAAGAAACCTGAGTGGAACCACAGTGAATCATGCTAAGTTGCTGAATCCAACCAAATTTGAAATCAAAACAAAATTTAATAGGTAATCAATTGAATCAGTTTAAGAAGAAGAAAAAAAGTGGAGAAGAGGAAAAATACCTGTATTTTCACTTATACCCTCCTAGACTGAACTTTTTACAATAAATATATAATTTTAAAAATATATTTTAAATAGAGAAATGGGGAAAAAACAAGCTAAAAATAAATGCCTGATTTCTTATAACTATTAACTCAGAATAAAACAAAGATAGAAATTTATTAAAATATTCATGGAACTATACCAAGATCTTTATTCAATTTAAGGCACTTCCCTTAGTCCTGCACTGTTCATTTCTTGAGCTCTCTGGCCTCCTGGCTCCATGGAACACTGAATGACCATAGTCTGAGCACAGGTCCAAAAGCTTTAGGAAGAAATTGCTCCCCCTTGCAGCTGGGTTAAGTGATTGTCATGATCCTCTCACATCTTCTTCATAGCCAGGTTGGTTGTTGGAGAAAACTCAGGGGTGAGGTAGGAAGGAAACCCAAAAACAGAACTCAGTCTAAACTAAGTTGCAATAATGCCAAGAGTAACCCTGATGGGAAGGTCACGTGCAGGACTCAACAGAAAGTTTAAGTTTCCAGTTGAAGATTGGGAGTGCTCTGACACCCAATATAGGAGTGATTTAGCAAATGACTCTTCCCAGAGAGAAGCAACCATGCTAGAACCATAAAAATGTTTGATAAATTTTGGTCTCACAGGTGCAACCTGATATCTTTTCTTTTTAAATCATCCACTTCCATGGTTTCATGTACTATCTATGTGCTGATGACTTGAATTCTTGAGCTTCTGACCTGAATATCCAACAGCCAACATAATATTTCCACTCAGCTAGCTCTCAGACACTCAACACCCAGCAAGTGCAAAGGCTTTTAGCCCTCGATCTTCTGTGTGAATTCCCTTCTTCCTCCAGCGTTTTCTGTCTTCAGAAATAGAACAACTATTCACACGGGCACAACTTAGAATCATTTTCGACACAGCTTAGCTTCCAATTCCTAATCAATCACCAAATTATACATTTGGCCACTGAACCATCTCAAATCCACCCCCTTTCTTTATCCCCACTGCCACAGCCTTAATCCAGGCCCACTCTCTCTCCCCCAAATCCTGAAAGACCCTCCTGACTTGTCACTTAATATCCACTCTTAGTCTCCCAATCCATTTGTCCTAAGTCTCCAAAGCAATCTTTTTTCAATGGAAAACTGACTGACACTTTTCTCCTTAAAAATCATTCAATGGCTTGCTAATAAATTTCAGAATATACAATGGGACCTACCAGGATCTCCCTCATTTTTTCATTTACTTGATAAAAGTTTACTGAAAATTACTGTGTGCCAGGCACTGCTCAAGAACTACAATATAATAGAGAATGAAACAGACAAAAACTCCTACCCTCATAGAACCTAGTCTAGTGGAAGAAAGGGAAAATAAACAAGAAAATTAAGTAAAATATATAACAAGTTAGGTTGTGTTAGTGCCAAGGAGAAAAACAAAATCAGAAAGGGAGAAAGTGTCAGGATGGGGACTAAAATTTATGATAGGAAAGGAAGCGAAGTCCTCAGATAAAAACATGAAAGAATGAAGCACAAGCTCACAGATAGCTCAGGTGAGAGAGTTCCAGGCAGAGGGACAGTGAGTGCAAAGACCTGAGAGGGGCCATCTGTTTGGCATATTCAACATTTAGTAAGCAGGCCAGTATGACCAGAGTGGAATAAAAAAGGTGAGCTCAGAGAGATGGTGGTTGGGGCAGGGAGCTATTGCAGATATTACAGGACCCTGTAGCTCACCAAAAGTACAAGACCTTAACACAGCCTAAAATAGCAAGAGGTAAAGGGTCATGAGCAGAGGAGTGACTTATAAGCACCCACTATGTGCTATTGTAGACACTGAGGATTGAGCATTAAATAAGGCAGTTAAAATCTGTGTTCTCATGAAGGTTACATTTTATTAGAAGAAGAAAGGCAATATGCAAGTAAATAATAAATGATTATTTCTGATAGTGAGAACACTGATAAAAAATAAATAAAACAAGAAGATGTAATGAGGGTGACAAGGTTGCCTTCCATCTCTAGATGTTCAAGGAAAGCCATTCTGAGGTAATGATGTGTCATCTGAAACTAAAGTTTCCAGAAGGAGATAGCCACGTGAATGTAAGGGGGCAGAGGATACCACACAAAGGAAGAAGCACATAGAGTCTATAGTGGACACAGGAGTGACTGGATGGGAGGTCACTGTGGCTGGAAAATAGTTCATTGGTGAAACTGACACGGGTTGACATGAGAGAAGCTGACAGGAAGGACATGGTAAGGCTTTTAGATTTTACTTTAAATAAATTGAACTATATTAGAGGGTTTTAAACCATAAAATAAAATAATCTGATTTGTGTTTTTAAAACTCTTATGGCTAGGGGCCGACAGAGTGGCTCAGTTGGTTAAAAGTTGGCTTAGAGCACGTGCTCTGAGCAAAAGGGCTGCCTGTTCAATTCCCACATGGGCCAGTGAATGCTGCGCCCTAGCTGAGCTGCCAACAGGTGGCAGGATGGCTCAGCTGCTGTAACAAGACTGCCTGTTCAATGGTGGGATATGCCCATCTGCAACTAAAGATTGAACAAGGCACCCTGAGCTGAGCTGCCACCTGGATGGCTCAGTGGATAGGGCATGCACTTTTAACAACAAGGCTGCTGGGTTCGACTCCCACATGGGACGGTGGCTATGCCCACCCGCAACTAATACTGAACGCTACACCCTGAGCTGAGCTGCCACCCAGATGGCTCAGAGGATAGAGCATGTGCTCTTAACAACAAGGCTTCTGGTTCGACTCCCACATGGGATGGTGGCTACACCCACCAGTAACTAAGATTGAACACAGCACCTTGAGCTTAGAGGCCATGAGCTGCCGACAGGAAGCCAGATGGCGACTGGCACCCTCCACAATGAAGATTGAAGAACAACAACTTGGCTGGTTCCCTCCCCCAATTCCCCAACACTGTTCCCCTCCCCCAACTCCCCAATAAAATCTTTAAAAAACCCACAAAACTCTTATGGTTAATTAGGTACAAAGTGATCAAAGGGAAGCAAGAGTGACCATTGCCCAGAAAGAAACATTGGTGGCTTAGAATAAGGTGGTATGGACTGGAGGAGACAGAAATGGAATCTATTTGGGAGGACTTGCTGAAAAACTGGATATATAGAGTAAAGAAAAGGTGCAATCAAAGATACATACCTGGATTTGGGGCCTGAGACACCGAATGTCATTTTCTAAGATGGAGAAAAATGAGGGAAGAACATACAGTGAAGGTTTAAGGGTTGCAATTTGACTGTGTTAAATTTAAGGTAATTCTTAGACTTCCAAATGGAGAATTCAAGTAGGCAATTAAATATATGAAACAAAAGTTAAATATATGAGCCTAAAGTTTGGGGAATAGTAAATCTGGAGTCATCTGCATATATGGATACCATGTAAAGCCAGTGGACTCTATAGGATCACCTCAAGAATTGGGGGTCACAAGGGTACTCTAATATTTACAGACCAAGCAAAAGAGAAAGAGCCAAAAATGTAACTGAGAAGATGCAGCAAGGGATAAAGTGAATGCTGCTGAGACGCCAAAATGGGACTATAAAAATGGAAGCTGAATTTCGCATTTTTAGGGTCATTAGTGGCCTTGCAAGAGTAATTTCACTACAGAGAAAAAAAGAAGTTCAACTGTTAATGAGAGAGAACAGAAGTGAAAACATGGATACAGAGACAACAGACAACGTTTTCAAGAAGCTTTGCTATGGCAGGTTTTTCTTGTTGTTATTGTTAATAGGTGATTTTGGAGAGAATCTCTTCTGGATCAACAAGAGACAAACCCAGAAGAGAAAGAAATTGATTCTCAATAAGGTGTATGTAATCCCACTACACTGTTTAGAACTTATCTTAATTAATTTCAGGTTCTCAAAGTTACATTCCAGTTAATTTTCCTACCTCCAGATTCACAGATTGTGCCTCCAGCAATGGCCAGTCACTGGGGAAAAGATTGTCCTTAGTCACCAAAGATCGGAATGATAAAGTGTGGATGGATCAACACAAATCAATTAGCTCACCTGAGAAAGAACTACAAATGCAAGCTATAAAGAGGGTCAGAGGAGAGCTCCAAGACGACGACAGAGTAGACGACAGAGTAGATGAACATTGTACCTGCTTCCTTTCATGAATACATTAAAGTTACAAGTAAATTATAAAACTATCAACCTGGAAACCTGTCTGAAGTCTAACTGAGCAGGAGTTTCATAACCAAGGATATAAAGAAGAGGCCCATCCTGACTGGTAGGAGGGGCAGAGATGTGTAAGGGGCCCCAAACCTCCTTATGGAAGTTGAGAATCAGAAGGGATATCTCGGCCACAGATGCTGCCCTCCAAGGAGTGGGGAACCCGAGCCACACACCAGGTTCCCCAGCCCAGTGTACCAGTGCCAGGAAGAGAAGCCCCCACAACATCAGGCTGTGAAAAATAGTGGGGATTCCCACCATCTGGGTGGGACAAAAGGCTTAGGGAAATACAAACATCCTCTGAAATGGCCTACTCACACTCACTTGCTCTCAGGCACTGACCTTGGGCTCCAGTGGAGGGACTGTGATTCAAGAGGCATCGGAGCCATTCGAGGGGATGACGGAAGTGTGTGGCTTTGTTTGCAGAGAGGTCTGAAGGATAGTCATCATTTTCCCTGTGTGTGGTTTTCTTCCTCTGCAGCCGGTAGGCGGGTGACCTTTTTCCTGTGTTTAGCCCTCCCCCTCACAGCCAAATCTGAATTTAATTGGTCTAGTGAGCTCCACTCCTCCACTCTGCTGATTCACTGAGACCCCACCCCACCCAACTACCTCAACACAGGAAGCACTTTCTCCCAAGCAGCCAGCCCTAACCACATTGCACTCTTCCTCAGAAAATTATGGTAATCTGCAGGCCCCAAGTGGGCTGCAACTGGCTTTGGTGTATCCTGAGACTTTTGCTGAGTAGCTCCAGGCTCAGGACTGGCACCAAACCAGAATTTGCATTAACCTGGTGAACCACAACTCTTCCTGCTCTGGTGACTCCCTAAGACCCTGCCTTATCCAACTTTCATACCACACTAGACTTTCAGTGGCTGAGCCTTAAAGGAGCCAGCAGGTGGCAGCAGGCCTTGGAGTGTACTGGCTTTTTGCAGAGCTAACCCAGGCCCATTATTGGTGTCCTTGGTTCACAGCATGGCCTCTCCCTGACACCTCCAGGTTTAGCACAGACAATGAACAACCATGTATCACTTTGTAGCTCCTACCAAGTAGTCTCTGGCAGGTCACAGGCAGTGAATGACCTGGACCTGCAGCACGGCCCCTCCCAAGAGGCCCCAGAATCAACGTACTTGGAGATTGGCTTCAGATCACAGCAGGGCACCACCCGATTAGCCCACAAGTGGCACACCCAAAGGGCTGTCTCAACAGGTACCAGAGCCTGCTGGGGTGAATCCCACTCAGCAGTATAAGCCCCCCACATAGCATCCTGTAAGCTGTGAATATGGCCAAACCCCACAGCCAACCAGCTTGAGGGTCAATCCAACCCACTGATGTGCCAATAGCAATCAAGTCACAACTATAACAGGAGGGCACACTCAACCACAAAAAGGACACTCCTGGAGCACCCAGAGCAGGTGGCCAGAAAGACTGCGCCAGGGTCCCAGAGGGCAACTACTATGTAAGGCTCCCCCAGGCAAGACTATGACACATAGCAGACATACCTAATACCAGAGAGGCAGCCAAAATGAGGAAACAAAAAAATATGTCCCAAATGAAAGAACAGGAGAAAACTCCAGAAAAAGAACTAAACAAAATGGAGGCAAGCCATCTACTACATACAGGCTTCAAAACAATGGTTGTAAGGATGCTCAAGGAAATTAGTGAAAACTTCAACAAAGAGATAACAAGCATAAAGTAGGACATAGAAACCATAGAAATGAACCAGTCAGAAGTGAAGAATATAATAACTGAAATGAAAAAAACACTAGAAGAAATTGCCAGGAGACTAGATGAAGCAGAGAATCTAATCAGTAATTTGGAGAACATTATAGCAGAAAACACCCAATCAGGACAATAAAAAGAAAAAAAATATGAGGATAGTTTAAGAGACCTCTGGGACAACATCAAGTATAACAACATTGCATCATAGGGATGCCAGAAAGAGAAGTGAGAAAGCAAGGGGTTAACACCCATTTTGAAGAAATAGTGATGGAAAACTTTCCTAACCTGGTGAGGGAAATAGATATACAAGCCTAGAAAGTACAGAGAGTCCCAAACAAGATAAATCCAAAGAGGTCCACACCAAGACACATTATCATTAGAATAACAAAGATTAAAGAAAGAGAGAATCCTAAAAGCAGCAAGAGAAAGGCAACTAGTAACTTATAAGGGAGACTCCATAAGATTGTCAGCTGAGTTCTCAACAGACACTTTCCAGGCCAGAAGGAATTGGCACAAAATATTCAACATGATGAAAAGCAAGGATCTATAACCAAGGGTGCTCTACCCAGCAAGGCTATCATTTAAAATCGAATGACAGATAAAAAGCTTCCCAGACAAGAAAAAGCTAAAGGAGTTAATCACCAACAAACCACTATTACAAAGAATGTTAGGGGGATTTCTTAAAGATGGAAAAAAAGAAAATGATCAAAATTATGAATAATAAAATGTCAATAGCTACATATTTATCAGCAATTACTTTCAATATAAATGGATTAAATGCTCCAATCAAAAGACATAGGAGGACTGAATTAATAGGAAAACAAAACCCTTACATATGCTACCTACAAGAGAATCACTTCAGATTGAAAGACACACTGAGAAAGTAAAGGAATAGAAAAAGATATTTCATGAAAATGGAATGAAAAATCAATGAAACAGCTGGAGTAGCAATACTTATACCAGATAAAATAGACTTTAAAACAAAGACTATAAAAAGAGACAAAAAAATTACCCGGGAATCCCACTTCTGGGTATTTATTTGAAGAAACCCAAAATGCTACTTTGAGGAAACGTGTGCATCCATATGTTCACTGCAACATTGTTTACAACGGCCAAGATATGGAGGCAGCCTGGGTGTCTGTCGATGGATAAATGGATGGAGAGAAAGTGGTACATATATACAATGGAATACTGCTCAGCCATGGAAAAGAATGTGTTCTAGGGCTGTCCGAATGGCTCAGTTGGTTAAGAGCTCGCTCAAGAATGCAAGCTGAACTCTGAGCAACAGCGGTTCGAGGTCAGTCCGAAAAGAACGTGTTCTTTTTGTTGTTGTTGTTTTTGTTTTTTGAGGGCAGCGTCACTGGCCCTCATATGTGGGACCCGAACCAGGGCGCTGTCTTCCCAAGCCAGCGCTTAACCACCGCACCACTCAGTTGGCCCGAAAAGAATGTGTTCTTGCCATCTGTGGCACCATGGATGGGCCTGGGGGTGGGGGGCTACTGTGCTGAGTGGAGTATGTCAGACAGAGAAAGGCAGATGGAATATGATTTCACATCTGTGTGGAATCTAAAGAACAAAATAAACAAACAAACAAAACAGAAACAAACTCATAGATACAGAAAACTTGGGAAGGGGGTTGGGACTGGGTGAAAAGGGGGAAGGGATTAAGAAGTATGTATTGGTTGTTACACAGCAGTCATGGGGATATAGTGTATAGCATAAGGAATATAGTCAATAATATTCTAATAATTATGCACAGTGTCAAAAGGGTACTAGATTTTGGGGGGCGATAGATGGGAGGGCATTGGGGGACAGGGTCAAAAAGGCGAAGGGATTAAAAAGTACAGATTGGTAGTTACAAAATAGCTATCGAGATGTAAAGTAAAGCACAGGGAATAAAGTTAATGATAGGGTAATAACTATGTATAGTGTCAGGTGGGTGCTAGACTAGTCAGGGGGATCACTTCTTACATTATATAAATGTCTAATAACTATGCTGTACCTCTAAAATTAAAATAAAATAATATGAATGTCAACTGTTATTGAAAACTTTTTAAAGGAGGGAAAAGGTAAAGGGGAATAAGAGGTTCAAATACAAGTATAAGTTATGGGGATGTGATGTACAGCATAGGAACATAGTCAATAATATTATGATAGTGTGGTGTGGTGGCAGATGGTTGCTGGACTTACCATGGTGATCACTTCTTTATGTTAAATAACTCTGGCGTACCCCTGAATGTAATATAATATTGTATGTTAGCTAGATTTTTAATAAAAATCATTGTTTAGAAGTTTTTTAAAAGGGTGGATCAGAGGGCTGGCCCAGTGGCGCGGTGGTTAAGTGCTGGCTTGGGAAGCCAGCGGCCCCGGTTCGGTCCCACATATGAGGGCCCTCAAAAAAAAAAAAAAAAAAAAAAGGGTGGATCAGGAGTAGCACCAAAGTAACATACAGCTGTTATTGTTGACAGGCATACAGAACAAACCTGCCTCTAGATTTTGGAAATGTTCTCAATACACAGCAAGTGTAGACAACTCCTCAAAGACAGGAATTGCCTTTAATTCATTCCATTTCAATATTCACAGCACCTAGTATAATAATAGACACATAGGAAATATTCAATAAAGGTTTTTGAATGGTGGAAGGAAGGAAGAAGGAAGGAAGAGAAGGATGCAGGGAGGGAGGCAGGGAGGGAAAGGAGGAGGAAGGGAGAATAGAAGGGAGGGAGGAGGGAGGGAGAGCAGAAGACAGAGAAAGGGGGCAAGGAATTTTGTAAGATATAAGATTATTGCCCTTATCGTGGTTCTAATGAATATTGTGAATTTCTATGTCTCCTTTCTTTAAAACTTCTCAGTAACAGCAAGTAAACTAAAGCACTTGTTAAAACTCAAATTTATTAGTAACCCATCCCTTCTCAACACACAACACACAAAATACACAAGTTATGTATGGCATATGGCCCTCTCTTGGAGACAGGCAGAGGGCATCCTCCTTGATTGGTCAAGATTTTTATTTGTAATCTGCAAGAGAAGAAAACAAAGCAGAGAAAAATTAACCAGATTGCTTTCTGTGAATTCCTTCAACTGTGGAAAACATGTATGATGCTGTCAAGACCAACATGGTTAGAAGCCCCTGGAAGGCCTAGAGAAGGGATGCTGTTTTAGTGACCTTAGGAGGAGGACGCTCTTCAGTGATCTTGAGAATGGGAGTCAGCCCAGTGGTGGTGGAACTTGCCTGCCCCACCCTCACTAACGGAATCTAAAGGAAATGGTAGTTTTTTGCCTCCAATAAAGAACCTGGAATTATGCAGCTTGGATCTGGATGAAGAAACCAAAGGGAAAGCTGCTCCTGTTTCACTCCCTCCCTTTAGAAAGCCACTGAGTCTGCCTCTACAAGCAATTTATGGCTCATGCAGCTGCTTTGACAACAGGTTTGAGGCTTCTTTGGTTTCAGCCATCAGCTCAGCCCCGTGCTGCCCTCCTATATCTGTGGGGGCTTAGGAGGTGTGCTGCCAGCCACCCGCATACAGGGCCGCAGATGTTCTGCTAGTGGGGAGGGGTGAAATTAATGGGTCTCTCCCTCTCCACACTTGCCATCCAAACAACATGGAGTATCAACTCTGACTTCCTGCAGGTATCAGAAATCAGCTACAAAAAAAAAAAAATTAATTAAAAAATAAATCAAACAATAGAATAAACAAAAAACAAAAAAACAAACAAAAACAAAAATCAGTTAGGAAGATGGACTTGCAACACTCAATAACATATATAGTGCTGCTCACACTTTTGTTTATTCTGTGACACAGATGTATGGAAGTAGAAGAGAGGACCAGCCAACTTCCTGGCCGTGTATAGGCACCTTCAATCAAGTTTTCTCTCTCTCTCTCTCTCTCTCTCTCTCTCTCTCTCTCTCTCTCCCCCCCACCCACCCACTCCACAAACCATTTATCATGTGTCTTGCTAGGTACTATCACAACATGCTCAAACTGAACTCATATTCTACCCTCATACCCCCCATCCCAACCAAATGGGCATTTTCCTAAGCTTATGGCTCCCCTTCAACAGCCCCACAGTAGTCAAGCTTGTGAAGACCTCTTCACTGTCTCTCAGACCCCACCACCTCTCACCTTCTCCAAGCCCTTACCCTCACTTGGGCACCATTCACCTTTTGCTTGAATTACCCTCCCTGTCTAACTGGTCTCGCTTCCTCAAAGCCTTGTCTCCTTTTGATCCTTATCACCCATGTACTTTTTCAAGCATCAATAAAATCTTGCCATCACCCCCCCACACACCCAGTTCCAACCCTTCAACAGATCCCTAGAACCCTCAGGAGCAAGTCTAGTCTCCCCAAAATAGCATTTTGCTTTCCACATTAGGACTTTGCCTGGTTATTCTTTCTATCTGGAACTCTTATTTCCCCATCCTCTTCTCTGTCACTGGCTAACTCCTCCTTAGCTTTCAGTCCCCTGCTTAGATCTCACTTCCCTGTCTCTCTGAGGTCTAACAGCTCTCCTTCATTCACACTTAGTGCTCTCCGCTCCCACTGTCTCTGCAATTTTCAGGCTCTATTATAATTTCCCATTTACTTGTCTATATCCGCAGCAAAATGGACACACAATATTTCTCAAATGAATGAATGAATGAATGAATGAACGAACTGGTCTACCTACTTTCCACATTCTCCAAAACCAGAGTCGGCAAAACATGCTCATCTCAGCAGTCCCCCACCTTTCCAATCAAAACTGGCAAGAACAAAAAAAGAATAAAGAAATATCAGAGCACCTGAAAACACCAAAATCCCCAAAGTGACATGGTATCTACACCTGTGCTCTTCATCCCACAGGCTCCCACCTCCTCATAGACTTCGTTCTATCAATTACCTGTGTATTATAATTAACTGGGAAGTTTTAAAAATACCAACTCCCAAAACCCACACCAGACCCGTTCATTTAGAATCTCTGGAAGTGATGTTCCTTAGGGTTCTGAACCTTGAATTTGGTGTTCCCTTCCATACCTTCCCTTCTCTCTTCAGACTGATTCCACTCGACTTATAGCCATGCTCAGATGTTGTCCGTAGCAAAACAAAACTCTTCTTTGTCTCTGTGCTTTTCTGTAGTCCCTGATACATCTTTGCTTCTCTTCTCATTCAGGTTTTCTAAAAGAGTAGCGGCTATTAGGCTAGACAGCCCTTTTCCCTCTTCTTCTCTACCCAGCTTCTGCTCCCACCAATACTCTGGTCAGACAGAGCTTCAGTAACACCCACACTTCCAGAGATTTTTCTCACCGGAAATCTCCGCATCCACCCATATTGTGGCAGACACACCCTAAGGTGACCCCAGGGCACTTGTATAATATGTGTGCAGAACCTGTGACTTGCTTTGAACACATAGAATACGGTAAAGACGATGGGATGTTCCTGCCTTGATTATGTGGCATTATATATAAATCCACCTTAGCAAACAGGGGTGCAAGATGCTCATACTGACATTGAAGGAGCAAACAGCTTTGTGGACTGACACAGAAGAGGGCGACATGGCACTGTGGGTGGCCTCTAGGAAATAAGGCAGGCCTCCAGTCAACAGCCAGAAAGAATCAGGACCCTCAGCCATACAGCTGCAAGGAAAAGAATTCTGCCCCAAACCTGAATGACTCTGGAAGCAGACTCTTCCCCAGTCCAGCCTCCAGATGAGTATACAGACCAGGCAACACCTCAGTGTCAGCGGTGTGAGACCCTGAGTTCAGGGTCCAGTTAAACTGTGCTTGACTTGTGAGGTAATAAATATACAGTGATACCTTGGTTTGTGAGCATAATTTGTTCTGGAAACAAACTACTCATATTGCAAGACATCACTCATTTACCACAATAAAATGTATTAAAGGGCCGGCCGAGTGGCGCATTGGTTAAGAGCTGGTTTTGGGATGCCAGAGGCCCCGGTTCGGATCCCACATATGAGGGCCAGTGACACTGCCCTCTACAGCTAACAACAGCTCCACCTGGAGCTGGGCTGGGCTAGCCCCGGCAATGGTGTAGGCTGCAGCCCCTGCTGCAGTGGGCTGCCATAGGCTACAGTGAGTGGCTGGAAGCCAGCGTGAGCAGCTGGCAGCCAGCATGAGCTGCCAATAGCCGCAGTGAGCGACCATCCAGAGGCCTGCGACCGATCTGCCTCATCCGGGAAGAGCGCAATGATGATACCAACATGGGCCAGTGAAGCAACGTCCTCCACAACTAGACTGAAGAACAAAAGGACAGCAACTTGTCTGTCCCCTTCCCCAATTCCCCAATGCTGTTCCCCTCCCACAATTCCCCAATAAAATCTTTTTTAAAAAATGTATTAGA
The DNA here is from genome assembly GCA_033961575.1 of Aselliscus stoliczkanus. Lineage (NCBI taxonomy): Eukaryota > Metazoa > Chordata > Mammalia > Chiroptera > Hipposideridae > Aselliscus > Aselliscus stoliczkanus. The sequence continues at coordinate 69,504,891 of CM066733.1, forward strand.
AATGTTTGCTCGTCTTGTGGAACACTCACAAAACAAGTTACTCACAATCCAAGATTTTACGTATGTTGTTTTAAGCCAGTAAATTTGTGGTAAATTGTTGCACAGCAATAGAAACTAATAGAAGCACTGGTTATTTACTTCTTCAAACCCCTTATTCTCTTGACTCGTCCCCCAACCCATTCTTTCTAAATCAGTAAGGGTTCTTCCTCCAGCAACTGTTTTTAACACACCAGGACTGCCTTCTTAACTACCTCCCTTCTGGCTTTTCATATTCTCCTTAATCAACCTCATCTACTCCCAACACCTCTGAGCTGACAACTCTCAAATTCTGTCCCCTCTCAGGAGCTGCCTGCGGGGCCTAACCCAGCTAGATGACCACTGGCCCATCAAATTCAACCTGTCCCAAAGTAAAGCTATCATCTTTTCTGCTAAACTGGTTCTTATTCTTCTTTTCCCATTTCCAATTGATGATCATAATCTAGAACCATCCTAGATACTTTCTGCCCTTCACACTCGTGTCCAGTCAACCACCAAGACCCACTTGTTTTTCTTCTATATCTCTGATGTCCTATTCTCTCCATATCTATCATCCTTGTCCTGATTCAGACCCTTATCTTCTCTGCTCAGTCTGATGTGATGTTAGTATCTTATCACAAAAATTACATTTCACTGCCTATTAGTGAAGTTGAGTTTTAAATGAATCAAATGTTTACCAGATATTTTTTAAACTGTGAATTCCTATGTATGGCTGCCCTGGTTATTCTCTGTTTGCCCCCATACCCACTACTTATCCAAACTCCACACTTGTGTGCTGTGATTTGCACCAAGTCTGCCTCGCTTAAGCTCAGATCCCAGAGGGGATGCTCCTTGTCCAGAACCCCAGCGCCCCCCAAGTCCCGAGAAGCCATTCCTTCCCCTTCTGCCTCCAGACCTAGCAGTGATAACGGCTTCCTGACTTCATTCCTGGCCTCTCCTCTGCAGACAGCCCATCAATTAAACTCTTCCTCACTGAGTAGGGCATTGTTTTCTACTGGTACCTGAGTGATACAATGGCCTTTGCCTGTTTTTACATTGTAATCTTCACTATCTTATTGACTTACTGGAGGTTTTCATATGTTATGGATATTTTAACTCTTTGCTGGTACATATGCTGCAAATATTGTCTCTCAATCTGTAGTTTGTCTTTAAAGTTTGTCTTTGTGTCTCTCTATCGTATGTAAGATTATTGAACCTTTTTCTTTTCTCTAGGCTTAGCTTAATGGTTGCAACACTAAACCTGAGCTAAGAACACACCCTAAATCACTTCTTGGTATCTCATTCTTAATTCTTTTTGTGTGGTCAGGGTAGATTTCTCCTGGAGTTAATATAACCTTCATTCCTTCGGCTTATTTAGCACCAAAGTGCTCCCAGTTTTTTATTTATAGATTCCTTTCAAGGAATTCACAGGTTGCTATAAGCCTTCCAGCTATCTATAACTTCTCTGTCTTTAGTTGTCCACTGGCATAAGTAGGGAATATCTAACTTCCCTGAAATAATAGAGGCTCCAGAAAGACAGAGATTTTGACTCATTTACTACTGTATCCCAGCTTCTAGCAACAATGCCTAGCACAGAGTCAGCACAGAGTAAATATTTGTTGAATGAATAAATGAATGCATGACAAAGGAGAAGGAATAGCATTTCTTCTATGCTTCCCTGCTCCTCAGTTCTGTACCATCATGTGATATAACCATGACACATCCACCTGGCTAATGCTGGGCGAAGTATTATTCCTTAAAGAATTAAGCTTTTAAGGGGCCGGCCGAGTGGCTCAGTTGGTTAAGAGCTCGCTCAAGAGTGCGAGCTGAGCTCTGAGCAACGGCGGTTCAATGCCAGCCCAAGCTAAGCAGCCGCTGAGCTGCCAACAGGTGGCAGGATGGCTCAGCTAAAAAAAAAAAAAAGAATTAAGCTTTTAAAATAAAACCTATAAATAGCATCTATGTTCCCTAAGGACCTTTAGAAATGCAATGCAGGGTGAGAGCACACAGAGTGGGCAGGCAGACTTCACATGCAGATCATTTGCTTGCCCTGCAGAAAATATCCTGGTAGACTGTAAAGGTGAATTTTTGTCTCCTTTTCTTCATCTTAAAACTATAAAAGTAGCTCCCTGTTGGAGTAGGTATATGTCAGGATCAAGGTAGCTAGCTACCCTAAGACAGGAAGTGGAAATGCTATCCATTAGAAAAAGGGGTAGAATCAACTTTTAGTTGATTTTTACTGGGAGAAGGCTATAAAATAAGCGGTGAGAGAGACATGGTTTGGAATGAACAGGAGCAATGTACAAGGAAAGCTATCCCTGTGTGAGCACCCACGTGTCCAGAAGCTGTGCCAGCCCCAGTAGGCTGTCCATCCCATCATGTGAGTACAGCCATTCACTTCACAAACACTGTTCTCATCAGTTAGGATATACCCAGGAACAAAATATGGAATTTATATTTTAGATTTCATCTTTCTGTGCACAGAAACCTTACCTATCTGCTCTCCAGATATTGCCTATTTCAGAACATGACCCTACATGTAAAAGTCCTCCAATAACTATTCATTTGTCTACATGTGGGGTCAATCCTTGATATATCCCAGACATAATAACCCCTAAGGAGACCACCTATAGACTTCTGGCAGAGTAGGGAAGGGAGGATGCCCTTGGGGAGTCTGCTAGGGCACTCTAAACTGAGGATTAAGGGGTGAGGATTAAGGGACCCTCCTATTACATGTTCTTTCATTCTTATCAGACAGTTCCAAATAAATAGTTTATTTCAATAGAGTCCTCTATCACCCCCTCTCCTCCAGAACACAGGCTGAATGTCAAACATTAACCTGGTTCTCTTCTCTTCTTGCCCACATTAACCACATTTAATCAAAATTCCAAAGCATTCTTCCAGTGTAATTAGGGCTGGTTAATGATTGCCTTATTACAGAAGATGTGGAAGGATGGCCCTTCTCAGAAACCACTCTGATTGACTCCTCCCTGGAATACCCAGCTGTTCTGTAGACCTACCTCACAGCCAACCTTATGGCTGGTTTGTGATTAAAGGGCCCAAGATCCTCTTCTGAACACATTGGTTTCTGGGGTCCACTCATCTTCTCAGTGTCTCCCTCCTCTTGCCTTAAAATTCCAGACGTTGCCTTAGAACTTTATTTTTCCTGACCTACATCTAACAGTATTCTTCCCTGAGAAGCTGAAATGCCATCTCAACAAACATTATTTGAGATAATACATCCAGCATTCTCTGCTCAGGAGAAATTTCTGAGCACCCGGGTGGGGGAGGGGTTGAGGATTGGCATGAGAGATTTTTTTGAGCTGTGGAGGGTGTCTTTCTGTTCAACAGGTTTTTGTTTTAAACATTAACTAGGCAACTTGCCAGTCTTGGGCTTCGAGGGCAGGGATAAGCTGGGGGAACAGGTGGTAGCGCTGGTTTCCGTGGATGGAGAGAAGCCAGGCCGTTTGCACTCGTCATTCTCTTATCATCACTGTGAGGACCACCCTCTCATTTCTCCTTCAGATGATCCCCAGGAGGCGTGGGGATCTGTCTCGACTACTCCATCAGAGAGCTTAGACAGGAGATTCCAGATTTTGCTTTGGAAAAAAAAATTATTTTAAAGAAAGATTTGCTTCAACCAGGATCATGCAAAAATGGCTTAACCTTTTGTGGAAAAGCAGGAGGGTACAGGAGGTGGTAATTCAGAGGTAGTTGATAGGGAAGAAGGGAAGAGTTCCAACGCTGCTGCTCAAAAAGCACTAAAGGTTTTAGATGTAACCTGAGCTTGCACTGGGCCCCCTCCTACATTGATTGGAATCTGGTGGCAAATGGGGTCATTAACCCAGAAGTCATGGCACTTGCCCTTACTAAGTGCTCAGCAGGACTTCAGCCTCCAACAATTCTCCCTCAAATATGCCAGGATTTCTGAGACTCCTTAGGAAGGTTTTTATTTATTCATAGATAAGTGCACCAGCTACCGAAGACCTCCGACTGACACTTCCTTGAATACTGCAGACCAAAAAATGGATGTCACACTACTTAGTGTGTAACGTCATTACACACCCCCTCTGACTGAACCATTCTTCAAACTTAATTTGTATCTATCTTACATATATTAAATATTAATGAAAGGCTTACATACATACATAGAAACGTGGCTTACTTATATTTCTATGATAAGTCTCCCAGATGGAATTAGTGATGTATAAAACTATCACTCCATTATTGAAAGAAAAAGTATATAATTCAAATTGATGGAATAATCCAATCTGATGTTTTGAATAAAGTATATTTTTCATTGTGAATGAAAAATATAAAACGCAGTTGCCTGGAGATCTCAGTTGAAATCTCTGTTTGCGTGCTTTTGTACCCTTAGACATTTTCTACTGGAGCGTACTTATTTCCCCATTTTATATGCAACTACATTGAATTCCATAGTATCTGTATAATATCTCAAATTTCATGGGCTCTGAGGATAATTACTTTCTTCACTTAGCTCCATGCCATGATAGTGTAAGCCTTTAACTTAAAGGAAATTGGCCCAGAGTACTATGAAAACAGCCACTTGGCTCCTCACCCCTCCTCTGCCCCAACCTCAATGCCAGGCAAACATGCTTCAGTTGGTCTGAGATGTCTACTGGAAATGTGGAGGGAGATATGCAGCAGGTAGGTGAACATGTGGTTCAGGAATTCAGGAAACAGCACTCCTGAAATTAAACTGAGTCTCTACTCAGGTATCCTGCTACTTCCCTGAAAAGTCATTCAGCAGATTGTGATAACACGTTAGTAGACCAAATATTTGCATTACAGATGGAGGAATCCAAGGATATTTCCAACAACTTCCCAATTAATAATTTTTTTAAGCCATGAGTTGGCATCTGTCACCGCTTTTATTTTTATTTTTATTTTTTTAATTATTATTATTATTAGTTACAGATGTACAAAACAATGTAATAGTTATCCTTTTCACCCCATACAAAGTGACTCCCCCCTCCCCCTCCCCTGCCCCCACCCCCGATATCATACATATCTGTTACAATTCCATTGACTCTATCCCCACACTATATTCCACATCCCAGGACTATATATATGTTAAATTATAGTTAACATCTAATATTATTCAGTGGCAGCTTCAGATGTACAGTGCAGTGGTCAGGCCTCTACATCATCCATGAAGTGGTCTCCCTAACAAGACATGAATCCATCTAGTGCCCTAAAAAAATATTTACAACATTATTGATTATATTGTCTCTTCTGTCTCTTCTGTCCCTGCGGTAGTATTGTAGTTACCAGTTTATGTTGTCTCATCCCTTCACCTTCTCCCTCATGCCCATCCCCATCCCATCTAGCCCTCATCAGTTTTTTCTTTGAGTCTCTGAGACTATTTCTGTTTATTTTGCTCATTTATTCAGTTCTTTAGGTTTCACATATAAGTGAGATCATATGGTATTTGTCTTTCTCTGACTGACTTATTTCACTTAGCATAATGTTCTCTAGATCCATCCATATCATTGCAAATGGTACGATTTCTTTCTTCTTTATAGCGGAGTAATTCTCCATTGTATAAATGTACCACAGTTTCTTAATCCAGTCATCTACCGATGGGCATTTTGATTGTTTCCAAGTCTTGGCTATTGTAAAAAGCACTGCAACGAACATAGGCGTGCATATATTTTTTTGAATTAGTGTCTTGGGTTTTTCAGGATAAATACCTAGGAGTGGAATTGCTGGGTCAAAAGGTAGTTGCATTTCCAGTTTTTTGAGATACCTCCATACTGATTTCCATAGTGGCTGCACCAATCTACAATCCCACCAACAGTTCAGCAGGGTTCCCTTTTTTCCACAACCTCACCAGCACTTGTTATTTGTTGACTTATTGATGATAGCCATTCTGGCCAGAGTGAGGTGGTATCTCATTGTGGTTTTTATTTGCATTTCCCTAATGATCAGTGAGGTTGAACATTTTTTCATATGCCTGTTGGCCATCTGTATGTCCTCTTTAGAGAAATGCTTCTTCATACCCTCTGCCCATTTTTTAATTGGGTTGTTTGTTTTATTGGTGTTGAGTTGCATGTGTGTTTTATAAATTTTGGATATTAACCCCTTATCAGATATATCATTGCCAAATATATTCTCCCATTCAATAGGCTTCCTTTTTGTTTAATTGATAGTTTCCTTTGTTGTGGAAAAAAAACTTTTAAATTTGATATAATCTCTTATGTTCATTTTTTCTTTTACTTCCCTTGCCCATGGGAATGTATCAATAAAAATATTGCTCAGGGTAATGTCTGCAAATTTACTCCCTATATTTTCTTCTAGGAGTTTTATGGTTTCAGGTCTTACATTTAAGTCTTTAATCCATTTTGAATTTGTTCTTGTATATGGCATAAGGAGGTGGTCCAGTTTCATTTTTTTGCATGTGTCAGTCCAGTTTTCCCAGGACAATTTATTAAATAGACTATCTTTACCCCAGTGTAAATTCTTGCTTCCATTGTCATAGATTAGCTGTCCGTATATGCCTGGATTTATTTCTGGGCTCTCTGTTCTGTTCCACTGGTCTATGTGCCTGTTTCCCAATTAATAATTTATATCCACCATTACAGCAAAGGAAACAGCATTACTGTTAAAAGATTATAGCATGCAAGGACTTTTCTGGGTTTATAACTGAAAAAGTGATTTTTCAAGTTTTGCTACTTTTATTTGTGTTGATTTGGGCCTTATTCAGGAAAGTAGTTAAGCATGTTTACCTATGGACTGCTAGAATGCCCAGGTACAACAGGGGCTTCTTTGCTCAGATTCATGCTTTAAGCCTTAATCAAACCCTGTTTTAGTCATGAACAAGCTTGAGTTGCCAAAAATTGAGCTGAATTTGCACAGAATATTGCATGTTATCATTAAGGTGGTAAATATTATGACGTTAGTGACACTAGAAATCACCTTTTTGAAGTGTTCGAGATAATACACATTTATTGTTGCATTCAGAAATTGGGCCGGCCGAGTGGCGCGGTGGTTAAGCGCTGGCTTGGGAAGCCAGTGGCCCCGGTTCGGTCCCACATATGAGGGTCAGTGACAGTGCCCTCAAAAAAAAAAAAAAAGAAATAAAATGGATGTCCCAGAAAGGTATATTGACATGTTTATTTGGACTGAAAAAATAAAGACAGACAAATGACATATAATGTGTTCTAAGTGTGTCCCTTGAGTGGATTGTATGTGCCCTCCTGTTGTAGTTGAGCCTTTGTTGCTGTTTTCATGTCAATAGCAGGGATTTATCCACAGGCTGATTTGTTGTAAGGATTGGCCATGAGTACAGTGGAAATACTATTGCGCAGGGACTGATCCTACAGAGCAGGATTCACTTTAGCAGGGCTCTGGTGCCTTCCCAGAGGCATCCAGATGGTGCTCCAGCTAGAGAGAAGCCAGCCACCAGGTGTGCCCACCCAGGGCCTCCTGGGAGAGGCCCCACTGCCAGCCAAGTTCAGTCTTCACCTGTGCACTGCCAGGCACCACTTGGTATGAACCACAGAGTGATCTGTAGATGTCTTACACCCATGCTGGGCTTGGACATGCCTGGGAGAAGCTAAGCTGCAAACTGAGGCCAGCTGCTGCTAGTGCTGGACTTGGAACAGCTTAGCAAATGTATGGGGCATGACAAAGCCAAATGCTGCTTGTTTGGGGTTTGTGAACCTCTGAGAGGTTTTAGAAAGTTTGCAGCATGAGCCAAGAAAGGCCATTTGTATGGAGAAGCCACTGGAAGCAGCTTGGATGGGCCTACAATTTGCATGGGATGAGGCTTCAGGGAATCACCAAGTAAGGGCAAACGATGTTAGTCAGGTTGATGGAGACTCAGATATGGCATCCACCAGTGCATACAGGCTGGGAGGAGGAGGGCTCATCAAAGAAATAATGGCTTCTACCAGCACTTCTGTCTGAGAGAAAGCTGCCTCTCTAGCCTTTTCCCTGAAGCCAGAAAACTCAGTTCCTCCCCATATGTCCCTAGCACTTTTTGAGCTGCTATCCAAGCAGTGGAGCTCAGAGCAAGTGAGCCCTTCAGAAAGTAAGTCCATAAGTGGGCCCTTTAAAAGGGATGCCTGGGAGTCCAGCCACTCTCCATATCATTTGACTACAATGTCCACTGGTTTTCACAGACAGAAGTTGTGGGGACTTCTCTTTCTGTACTGGGGAGCCTAGTGTGGAGCTGGGACCCCTCACTCCTCAGGGATACCTCCGCAGCATAGATATCCCTTCTGATTTTTAACTGCCATACATGGTTATGGGGACCAGTCTGTTCTGTGTCTCTGCCCCTCCTACCAGTCTGACTGTGGCTTCTTCTGTATGTCCATAATCATAGCTCTTCTGTTCATCTAGACTTCAGCGATTCTCAATGATGGTTGTTCTGTAGTTGTAATTTTGATGTAGTCCTGAGAGGAAGAAACCACAGCACTTACCTACTCCACCATCTTAAGGGTAGGTGTCTTGAAATTAACAATATTTAGATTTTTTTCCAACATTTTGATTGAATTATAGTAAACAGGGTGCCTCCATGTGAAAGACTAACTGTTACAATTAATTCATTCAATGGACCATGATAATGCCTTCTTGACAGCCTTACCAAAAATTAAAAGCATAAATACGTCAGGTTCTATAAAGGATCTGGGATTTTACCCTACTTAAAATCTAATAAAATAGTCTGTTAAAGTTTCACTGATGGAGGCAAAAGACATGAAACTCACAGGCCAGAGACTGTGATCTTTATTACTCTTGATACAGCAAGAAGCATGAGCATGATACTGGTTTGCATTGATTTCCCATGTCCTCCAAATCCCATTGGGGAAATGCAAGTAGATGGATAGATTTATATAGATGCCATGTACACTGTGGGTTTCTATTATACTGAGCTTGGGGGATTTAACACTTTTATAGCAAGCAAAAACAAGCTTGTTCTTTGTCTAGGGAGAGATGTTACCTCATTTCAAGGTTGCTTACTGCCCTGAGAGATGGCCCAGATAAGAAGCAGCCAGAGCCTTGCATTCTTAGCCTGCTCAGAAAGAATGTGCAGGCACATTCAGGGCCCAGGGCAGATTGCCTTTCCCGATAAAACACTCTCACAACTGCCTAATAAGTTCTTCTGCAAGTCATGTAGTCCCCATTTCTTGGCTTTCAACAAAACCGAATAAGAACCTCATCAAGTTGTTTAACTGAGGATGATAAAATACTTTCTTCATAGAGCCCATGAAATTTGAGAGTTACAGATCATTAATAATAATTCTGATTATAGACTACTATATAATTCCTGGCATAAAATTCATATGTGGATCAAAGAATTTTGAGAAATTGCCATAACAAAATTCCTGCCATTCCCATCTTCTTATTTATGTGAACAAGTGCTCTCAGTGGTCATATCTATAAATGGAATAAAAAGAAGAGAGTCAGTGCCAAACCTACACCCTAACAATTAGTAATATCTATCCATGCATGTACGAACACACAGAAAAATTTGAAAAGGCCTATCAATTTCATAAAAGCTATATTTTCAATAAATGTTATTTTTTTATGTTTAATAATTATTGTTCACAACATATTTATGCCATTTTAAATAAATGCATACTAGTAATAATTGTAATGGTAATTCAGTTCAAAAGAAAAACTATAATATTGAGCTCTGTAGTCACAAGAAATTAAAGCAATTAATTTTTTATTTTAATTTTTAATTAGAAAGTGTTCATCTTAAATTTAATTCCAATCTTTGCACATTCATTTGTTGTAGTTAAAATATGATAGAGTAATGAATAAAATACTTTCAAATATAATGCACTCATTAGGATGAAATTTATTGTGAGAAATAAAATGGAGTAACACAGGTTCGGGGGCAAAAAAAAAAGGAATATTACAAAATTCCAAGTGTTTAGAAGAGCTTGCTTTTGTATTTCTTTAATGAAAGGTGATGAGTGTCAAATTGCTATAGACTAGATTTCATTAAATACATTTAGATGAATGATATAATAGTTGAACTTAAAATGTCAATATTTATACCATACCAAAAATTGAGTCTTTCAAATAGTATAATTTAAAAACTGAAATATAAAATTTTTAAGGTGTTAAGGAATATGTCCTTTTCCAAAATTATGAGTGGTATACAGACAAAAAAGACATAGGCTATAATAATTACCTAAATAAATAATAATCTAAATACAGAAAGCCATGACAGAATATAAAAAACAAAGATAACAACCCCTGCCATCAAGGAGTTTAGCATCTATTAGAGTAAACAGCAGTGTTGTGAGGATTAAATGAGATAATGTGTGTGAAAGCATGGAGCTGTCCCAGGCCAGGGGACTAACAAAACTTAGTTTTCCTTATATTTAACTTTTTTGTCTACATTAAAATCTCATGTCCACTAATTGTAGAATGGGAGGCGGGGTGCAGAATCTGACTGGTATTTAATATCTTTTATTTAATATCTCTTTGTATGCTAAAGAATTAAATCACCTTTGTTTGTGTGTTTGTTTTAATTCTGAACAAGACTCAAATGTTAATTTTTAAAAAGAATAAGAAAAGGAGTAGGGGGAGAAGGAAGAGAGGGAGAGGGAGAAGGAGAGAGAAAAGAAGGAAGGGAGGCAGGGAGAGAGGAAAAGAAGGAAGGAAGGAAGGAAGGAAGGAAGGAAGGAAGGAAGGAAGGAAGGAAGGAAGGGAGGGAGGGAGGGAGGGAGGGAGGGAGGGAGGGAGGGAGGGAGGGAGGGAGGGAGGGAGGGGTAAAAGGTTTTAAACACGCCATGCACTCTCCTCCCAAAGCCAGCAACTGGGGTAACTTTTGTGTTGATTTAAGCACACATTTAACCAAATGAATTTTCCATTGTTCCCACCTGTTTCCCAAATAGCTTCAACTGTTCTGCTTTTGACCTGCTTTGGCTCAATCCCACATGGAATCTGCACTCTTGGAATACCCCCACTCCTGGGCTCCTCCACCACAGAGCTGGCCTTAGCAGCAGCTGAGAAAACCAACCAGGGAACAGCTGGTTTCCAAAGGCCCCACATGTCTGCCGTCTCTGAAGGTGAAGAGTAGTTTTCTGCAATAACTTTATTTGGGGGACATATTTCATTCAATTAACACTTCACACATATGTGGTATCATTCCATTGACAGATCACTCTCACACTCACTATCTCATTGGTCTCGCTTGGCGTTCAGAACAAACCTGGCAAACTGTAACATTATGAATCAGGAGCCAAAGCTGTGGGCCTGGGTGCTGACCTTCACTTGTGCTTTCAGGACTCCATTTTCTCATGACACAAATGAGATGACTAGACTAGATGATCTCCCCTTAAAATGAACATTTGTGGACAAGTGCCTCAAAGAAAACTTTCCCCCAGTCAACTCCATCCACTGCTGAACAAAATGCAAGCTGGCCCCTTACCTTTATCACACTGCTTACTGTTTACCCACTCAAATCTGACTAAGACACACCAAGACCACGTTAGCATGTCTCATAGCAAATGAGCTATTTCATTTAATTCTCCCAGCAAACCTAATAAGGGAAGAAGTTCAGCTATTATTACCTTTAGTTTTCAGATGAGGAAATGGAAGTGAGAAGCAGTGATTTCTGACAATCGCACAGTAGGTAGCAGAGGAAGGATTGAAGTTCTACCTTATAGTTCTGAGGAAACCAAGCCATCTTGGAAACAAAAATGTTAACGCAATTTTATTGTTAACACTACCTTCATGGTGTCCAGGTCCACAATACTGACAATGGTCAACTATTTGGTTGAAAAGAGGATAGGGGTACATGATACTTTATTTGATCTCTGATCCATGCAAGCAAGTCCATGAGGCCATACATGCCTCTATATCCAACTTCACATTGTGAGAACATTTTCACATTGCTAATTCCTTAAGAACAGACAGAGATGGTGTTTAATCTAAATTGAAAGCTTCACCTCCAAGTGGCTCTGCCCTGTGTGTGGCCTGCACATCCTTGTTGATTTGTTTCTCCTGTATCAGGGTGGGTCTCTCCTTGACAACTGGGGGCCACATTTAGCCAAGCAGCTGCCCATTGGCGTCTAAAGCCTGCGATATGTAGTTTTGGCAGCATCTCAAAGGATTTATTATTATCATCCCATGATTTCATTATTATTATTATCACCCTTATGAAATTCGGTTGCTGAGGCCAATACAAAGCATTAAGCCCATGTTTAACATGAAACAGTCTGTTTTCTGCACTCCCCCGCACAATTAAGGGATTTGCTCACTGTTGGAGAGCTCTAAGAGGTAGCCTGCAGCCACGAATAAGTCACCCTGAGTATTCCCTCCATCCCCACTGCCCTGTCCCAGTGTCACCTTGAGGAGAAACATGCGCTTCAAAGGACTGTTTACCAAACAGGCCAAATCCGATGTGATACAAAGAGCTCTGGGGGTCAGGGAATGTGGGTTCTGTGATGGAGGACAAGTCTCTCTGCTAACTTGGGCCTTGTTTTCTTCATATATTAAACGAGGTAACCAAGTGAGATTATTTTGAAGATGATTCTTGAGACAATCTCGTTCAGACCACCTTAGATTTCCCCCTTTTCCTGGTTTCTGGAGACTTCCACAGGGAAAAGCACCTCATTAGGAAAGATCTCAAGAAAAAACCCTCCCACTCCTCACTTCTGCTCCACTTCACTCAAAGCCAACCTGGTTTACACAAGGCTTTAGGGAAAACAACAGTATCTCTTTATCAGGGAAATCAGAATTCCTCACCTAAAATGTGCTAAGTTAAAAAAAATCAAAAAAACAAAACAAAACATGGTTGATCAGGGGTTCTAAAACTTGGATTTCATTCCAGGATTTTTTTTTTTTTTTTTGAGGGCAGTGTCACTGGCCCTCACATGTGGGACCCCAACCAGGGCCGCTGGCTTCACAAGCCAGCGCTTAACCATCACGCCACTTGGCCCACCCTCATTCCAGCTTTTTAAATAACTAACCATGTAGCCCTCTGTACCTCTGATGGCTCATATCTCAAATTCAAATATTAATACCTCTTTGACTTACATATCCCAAATAGTTTTTGAGGCTCACAAGAAAATGTGGCAAATGTAAAGTATAACCCTATATACAGATAAGTCATTAAATTAAGGTCACTTAGCTCTTTGACCCCAGATAAACTCAGAAGAATTATAAGATTGATACAACATGATTAAAATGCTTATCTTCCTACTAGTAGGATAGCTGGTAGGTTTACATTTTGTTGTCAAATTTTAGCAAATCTCTTTATCCAGCTTGATTTAACAAACATTTATTAGGAGCCCACTATGTTCCTTATATTGTTTGGGAGACAAAAGACAATATCAAAATAAGTATAAATTTGAACTTCACAAATTTTTAGTCTTGTGAACTCAAAGAAATTGTAAAATGAATTTTAAAGCAGTATAGTGACATGTTATAGTATAGATAGACCTATAAGAAATGCTTAATCCACCCAAGTTGAAATCTGAGTCTTCAGCGAAGGGATAGATTGGTGTTGACTAGAGTTTGATGGATGCATGATGGAGATAGAACAGGAGATAGACTGTAAATGAGTGGGACAAGCAGTTTTCTACCTTTTTAATAGCAGACCTTCAATAACGAATGCTAGAATTAAATAAGAAACAGAATGTAATATTGGTGATTGAAGAGAAAATTTCTCTATATTCAATAGCAACGGATTTCAGACCATGGCCTTTTAGGTGAGAATTATCAAAGAATCCAAATTCATATTTATTTAAGTTGTAGAAATCATAACACTACAGCATTATGCTTTTTAAATTGTTACCTATAAATGTGTAGTCTAAAGGAACTCTTTAAAAAAATAAATAAATAAGATCTGCTTTTATGAGCATATTTTCTCAAAATGGCTGCTTTGTGCCCAAAGCCTTCCTCAGGCTGACCCCTTCACAAAGCTGAATCTAGCCACAGATTAATTAGTATTCCCTGCACATGCTCTGTACACTCCTACTTCTACACCTTTGCTCAAGCCACTCCCCCATCTGGGAAAGCCCTTTCCTCACCTCTTCAGGTATGTAAGCCCTCCCTATCTTCAGGACCCGGTTGAAACCCATCATCTTTCATGAAGCTTTCACTACTTGGCCCATCACTTAGCAACCTCTGCTTTTGAATGCCAGTAGTGCTTATTTTCTGAACGATCAATTTGCAATTATCTTTTCTTTTTTTTTTTTTTTTTTTTGTATATTTTTCCAGAATCATGTTCTATCCCCAAAAGAACCTGATTAAGCCTCTCAAGGCTGGGAACATAGACACTTCTTTGTATTTTCAGTGCTTAATACACCGCGATTTGGCAGGCACTCAGTAATATATATTATTGAGCATCTAGTCAAGTCCCAAACTAGCCATGTTTTCTAACACTCCACTGCAACCACCCTCTCATTTGAAAAATGGTCAAAATAAGTTAAGAATAAGCTAAAAGGTCTGTATTGAGATGGTATATATTAACATAACCTAAATGAAATCCAGTATCCTTGAAAAAAATTAATGTTCTTACTCTTTAAAATCATATATGCATCATTTTAGTGTATTCTGAACAGAAGCATTCATATAGATTTGCCTATCTAAAAAGGGATTTAGCAAAGGCCATTTCTCCTTGCAATGAGACAGCTGAAGAGGTGTAATTTAACAGCTTTCAGAGGCCCGTCACTGTGGTGATTGAGGTAGACAGAAGGCATGGACATGACCAAGGCCTTTAAAAGACACAAACAGGTGGAAGAGTGTGCTGGGGGTGGGCATAAGGCTGGAGAGTACAAAAGGAGGAGGCAACCCTTAGAGAGCAGAGACAAGAGAAGGCAGAGGGAGAGGAGAGGAGAGGAGGGAGGGGAGGGGAGGGGAGGGGAGATCTGAAGCCAGATCATATCTAGACAGGACCCAGTAAGAGCTAAAGCTGGAATAAATGCCAGAAGTAAAAGTGTGAAAGACAAATGAGTGGACAGGGCACAAATAGAAATGATAGACTGCCGGGATAGGGGCTGCACATATAGGAAATACTGATGATTTCTCTGTGTGTGACTAGATGGGTGGCGATGAAAAAGAGTGAGAGGAAAGGGATGAAAAGGGAAAAGGGAATAAGAAATGAGACAAAATAATGCTAAGAAAATCACCAGGCTGTTAAACTGAGCTGGAGGAAGAGCCACAGCCATACCCAAGAGGGGACCATCAGAAAGACAGAGGCAGACAATTTAAGTAGCTAGCTACTGAGGTAAAAATGGGGAAAAAAAGAAAGAAAGGAAAAAAAGAAAGAAAGAAAAATAGAAGACGGAAAAGGTGAGAAGAAAGAGAGGGAAAACCCTAAGGAGACACTGGCCCAGAAACCTTTTTAACTTTCTGTAAAAATCTTCAAGGCCCCAAACTAGGCCAAGATTCTGACTGACATTTCTGAGCTCACCAGCTGCTGTTTCCTTGAGAGAATTGTGACAGGAAGGCATAGAAATGCAAGCCAACACTGCCAGCTCTGGGGGGGAAAAAAATAATAATACTAACAACCCATGCTCTAAACACCTCCACGGGGCTGACGCCTGCCAAGGAAGAAGGCACACAGAGGAGGGACCTGCCTGCAACTTTTCCCCAGGTAAATATTGAGCTCCTTCCTTCCTGCCGTTTTCTCCTCTAATTGTCCTCTGGCCGTTCCTGCCTTGCCCATCTGTCTTTCTTTGTGAATTTTTGGGAAGCCCTGTGGGTGATCTGCTCCTGTCATCTGAAGCCAGCTCTGTGGTGTCTGTAGGAGTAGGTGAAGCTCGGCGTTCTGCGTCTCACGCAGATGGGGGAGGACCTCTAGAATCCAGATCCATCAGGCAGAGCGAGATGAGGGGAAAGGAGTGAGAGAAATCACCCCTGCCGGCATTGTCAGTGTGTCGGAATGCCTTGCCGGCTGGTACTGACAATGAACTTGTTTCTGTGTGCTGGGGCTTGAAGCAAAGACTGAGAGGAAGGGTGAGTGTGGGAGATCCAGGGACAATCAAAGGCAGCTCCAGGGGAGAGATCTTGTGTAATCGCCCTAGGGGCTGGTCAATTACCTAAAGAAGAGCTGGGGTTTTAGGCGTGATGGATGAGAATTGGACAGCACAGGACTTTGAACTTGTGGCTTGGCCTTTCCGTGCCTTGGTAAAATATTTTGAAGGTGTGTTGAAATTTTCTTCAAAGCAACTCAAAGGAATTTATTTCTAATACTGTAGGTAATTTATCTCAATTATTCAATCATTGAATGGGAGTGGTTTCTTCAGATAACCCCACAGATGTCCCCACTAAGACAATGTGAAGAGTTACATCTTTTTAAAACACCAAGTCCCCCAGCAATGTATTCCTTTGGAGAACTAGGACAAGAATCACCTTCTCTGACTTGTTTCCTGGACCTGAAATAATTCTTAATCGTCATTTAATAGGTGCACTTAAAAAAGAGAGAGAGATTTTGGAGCTAAAAAGCTTAATCATTATTATTTCACACATTATGTTATATTACCATTATGATGCCTCTGCAAATATGATAGGAGGTCATGTGAGTCAGTGGACCCTCTGCTGGGCTATCTTCTCAAGAAAAACTTTCACCTCATTTTACATCTGTTCTTCACCAAATCCCACTATGGTTTTAATGGTAAGAATTAGAAGCCAAAGGGATGATTCCCCAGAACGTACAAACTCTCAAGCTGAAAATTCTAAATAGCTTCACGGACAGGGCTCCCTGTTTTTGGGGTGTGGACCATCTGTCTGCATCCTCATTGGTGAAAGCTCCTACCACACCCTTGAAGAGCCACCTTCCTGGCTGCTGTGTGGCTTTACTACACTTCCTCTCCTCGTAGTTAGGAAGCTTACAATGTAAGGGCCACTTCCTTGCCTTTGAACTGTTGAGCCTCAGAAACATTGAACTAGAGCAGTGGTTCTCCCAGTATGGTCCCCAGAAAAGCAGTATTAGAATCACCTGGGAACTTGTTCAAAATGCAAATTCTCAGCTCCCACTCCAGGCTACTGAATCAGAAACTCTGGGGGTGGGGCCTAGCAATCTGCATTTTAGCAGGCCCACCAGGTGACTGATACACTGACTTAGAAGGTTAAGATTTTTAATAGTGCTCTTTCCTGAACCCACAGAGCTCACATTTCCTTACAGGTGTGACTCTGGGCACCTCCAGGAATGTTGCGTCTTAAGGAGATCCTTCTACAAACCACAACCTCTCAGTGCCTTGTGTCCTTCATCTGTAAAACAGGAACATTGATAACATAAGTTACTTGTTAGAGCACACAGTAAGGGCTCTCTAAGTGTGGTGGTGGCAGTGGTGGCTTTATCTGCTCCATCCTTGCTGTGTGAAGGGCCTTGATTGGGTGGGCGGTGTAAGAACTCAGACATGAAGCTGTCAGGATCCCAGCCCTCATGAGAGGAGATGCTTACATTCCAGGCTCACGAGGAATCAAACAGCAAGGTGAGAGGTAGTGTGTGCCCACGCAGAGGTACAAACAATAGGATCTAAAAAGAGAAGGCGCTGCAACTGGGAGAAAAGTTTGTGGAGAAAGTGTCTTTTGAACTGAGCCTTAAAGAGAGTAATTTTAGTTAGTGAAGCTGGGCAAAGGGAAAAAAACATTTCAGGTGGAAGCCGAGCATGGAGAACATGGAAAAGATGACCTTAGTGGTCAGGGGTGGACAGTAGTGCCTGCTCCTCTTTCTGTTACGAAGTTGACTGTTCATGTGTGGAGAGCGATCACCCGGTTTTTAACCATTTGTCACCATTTGCAGACATACTTTAATCCAAACTAAATAATTTTCCTTAGACTGTTATAAAATGAGGCCTTTCCAGCATTAATGATTTCATGACTTTAGCATTCCTATCTCTCGGGCTTGTTTATTATTAGATTGATGTTTTTCAGTCCTCTGCTCACTTGACACAGAATGAATTGAGAATGGTTGCAAAAATGCAGATTCCTGGGCCCCAGCCCAGATGGCTAATTTCAGTATCTTTGAGAGCAAGGCAGAAGAATCTGCATTGTAACAAGCTCCCCTTGTGAGTCTAATGTTCACTCAAGTTTGAAAACAACTCTCCTTGGGGCTGTTTTTCCCCAAATTTGCTGAGTATAGAAATCACCTGGGAGTGCTGGTTAAAAATACGTATACCCAACCATACCCATGGAGATTTCAATTGCATGGCTCTGGAGTGGGTGTAGGCAACAGGAGTTTAACAAGTGCCCGTGTGGCACCAAGGATCAGGCAAGCCTGGGAAATATAGTGTATTTGAATGAATGTGTGCTTTGGGTCAGAGACTTGCTTCAAGTCATGCATAGATCAACAGCTGTTTACTATCTGTGTGATTTGGACAAGTTTCTTAACTAGTCTATGGCTCCATTTTACTTAACCTGCTAGAAACAGTTTCATCCTGTGTAACAAAACATACTTCACAGAATCTCTGGAAGTGTAAATAAGTAAATGTGGGCTCCCTTTCTCTCTTTGCCCCTTCCTCCCCTGAAATCCTAGCTCTGATGAGAAGCAGGCCAAGGACAACAGTGGTGGTAAAATGCCACCCACACTCCCCTCTTCTAAGAAAGGTGGCAGGATGCTGCAGGGAGACAAGATGGGCTCTTGGAGTTGGCCTTGCTCTTGGTTGCGCCTGGAAAGTTAAAATGGGACTCACACTCATGATTGAAACAACATTCAGAATTGGCCAGTCCTCTAAAAATAGCAAGGTGTTCTGGTTGAGCCTGAGGAAAAATAAGGTCCTATCCTGACATGCTACCCCATGCTTGCCTTAAATGGAGGGACCTCTGCTTCATTTCCTACCACCTCAGTCAGATGATGGTGAGCCCCAAATAATTTGGCTTGTGCCTTGGTGAGCTCCAGAATAGCTTCCATTTCATGGACAACAACCAAAGACAGCAGCAGTGATACCAGAGCATAAGGTCACAAGCACTCAGACTTTGGTTGGCATGGGTACCTCTCTGCAGACCACGCCCCCTGCAGAGACCAGCAGTGTCCTTATCCCCACAAAAAGCATGCAATTCTGATTACATTTTAAGAAACTATTATTGAATGTTTTAAACTTCCAAGCCTTACTGTGGGGCAGAAAAGGAACTGGGAGAGCTAAGATGCCTCCATTAGAAATTCAGAGAGTAAGATACAGATGATTTTTCTGCAGAGTTCTGATTTCCTCCCCCACATCCAGCAAAGGGCTGACAAACTAAGGTCAGATCTGTTATCAGATGCAAAGGCCTAGTGGTCAATAAAGGGACAGCCTGAGCATCTCACCATCTATAACTTTTCATAAAGGTCCTGAGGGAAACTGGGCCCTGGAGATTTAGAACCTGTAATGATTCTTGTCAGGCCTGATACTTTTGAATACTTTCCTTAACAAATCCTTTTCAAGCATATGAAAATCGCAAAACTTGTTTTTTAAAAAAAGGCAAATCAAAATGTGAAAGAAATATATATTTTTATAATATCTAAGCTTTCCCCAGTGTCTTAGAACCACCTCTTGGGTAACAATTGTCATGTGAGTGAAACTCTTTAAAGTAGGTCAAATATAAGGGCTTCCATGTAGTGACTAGTTTCACTTGCTGTATTAATATCAATTAGTATTAAATATATACTAAACAATGGTAATAATAGTAACTGAGATCACTTATTAGATTTCTAGTACTGTATTCATGACACCTTACATAAATCTGTTTCATTGAAGCTCCCTGTTGAGCAAACATTATTATTCTTACTTTACTGATGAGGAAACCAAGACTCAAAGAGGTTAAGTAGCTTGCTCAAGGTCATAGAGCCAGAATGCACAGACGCCCAAGCCATGTTCTTCCTTCCTCCACTCCTTTGCCACCAATAACTTTGAAGATGATGTTAGCCTATAATTCAGACTTCTCCCTGTCTTAATCCGTGTTTGATTTTCCCCTAGTCAGAGAGCCTTTCTGAGTATCATTAATGGGAAATCACCATCCTCACATCTGTAACGTTGTGTCTGAGTCATTTATGTCTCAATATTGCCCTGCTCAGTGAAAGAAATAGGAAAAGGATGTGATGGCTATTTATACTTTTGATGCTACCTTTCACTGTTACTTAAGTCCTGAATGCTTTAAAGTGGTACTTGCTTCTCAGGGACAAGGGAAAGGACAGTTTATTCATTTAAGGCTTTTGAACAATTGTCTGATTACAGAGCAGAGAGAGGGAAAAATAAATCTTGTTTCCAATAATGAGTTGAGTGTACATTTTATATTGCCATCGGCCTACATTAGAAACTCAATGTAGAAATTCAAAACCATCACTTGTACTATCTCATTGATCTTCAACCTACCCTGTGGTGGGCAGATGGGGTTATACAGCCACTACAGGAATGAGAGATAGAAAGGTGGTGATTTCACCAATACTATACAGCATACAAGGGACCAGGTGACACATCATACATCCCTATTCTTCCTATTAACACCACCTGCCAAAGTTAGAAGATTTGGGTAGGAAAGAAATGAAATAATCTAGAAAAAAAAATGCATCCAATTGCTGTATCAATTCCTCTCCCCTGTGCAAAACTCAGAAGAACATATCTTTATATTCCCTTCCTAGATCTGGTCTGAAATGTTTTGATTTTGTTATAGTTCGTTCTCTCTCTCTCTCTCTCTCTCTCTCTCTCTCTCTCTCTCTCTCTCTCTCTCTCTCTCTTTTTTTTTTTCTTCCATCCTACCTCTCACTCTGTTTTCTAATCTGTTCCCTGAGTTTCCTTCCTGGCATCTTAAGTTAGATGACAAGAGAAAATGGGAAGAGACTCAAAAGCAATCAAGTAATTGGTCATTAAAAGTTTTTCATTGTGTGTGTGGTTTTTTTTCCCCTGCAGATTTTGAAATGAAATTTTAAGTAATTTTTTGACTCTATGAGGTTGGGCTTGACAAAAATACTAATTCACACCGAAATGTTGGGTACAGTCTCATGGGATGGTTAGCACTATCTTGGTTATCTCACATCATTTCCCTGGAAACCTACTTTTTTTGTATTCTTACATGAATTAACCACCTTCTGGGCTTTTGCTGGGTTATGAATGGCAAGTCTCTTAAAGCTGGCTCTTTCTAGTTCTCCAGATCAAAACCTCAGTGGTCTGTCTCCTCTGTGTAAGTCTTCACTCCTGAAACTCACATGCCCAACACTTTGGAGATTTTCATCTGAAAGATTTAACCAGTTATTAATACAATGAAGCTTTACGTAGCTCTGAAGTTCCCTGGTTCACTAGAAAATACCTTCTCATCTTCTCAGAGGCACAGTCACATCTTCTCCTTGGCCCCACTGCCTCTCCTTTCCCATCAGCCCCTGCTTTTGATTGTGGAAAAGGTGAAGTAACCCCACATTCTCCCCCATAGGAAGCTTGCACTTAACAATAGGGAGAACTGTGTTTTCACAGCAGAAGCTTATATAGCCATTGGACTGGATTAAGTGAGCTATTAGATGATTCCCAAGTTCAGCCAGAAAGATTTTGATTGGGATGACTGGGGCATTTTCCTACTCTCCTGAGAAAAAGTATGGTTTCTAAGCCACCACCACCAGCAGCACCCCATGTGCACAGCTGCAAAGGCATGAATGTACACAGAGTGTAAATCCCTTAATGTTTTGTTCTCTATTTTCCTTCTCAACTCTTACCTTAAAAGCCTATCTCCATGGCTTGATCTGATACTGTTTTTCCAACTGGATTAAATTTTTCTTAAAGAATTACCATATATATATATATAAACTAATTCATTTCTATGACCCTCATCTGTAAAACCAAATAAAAATAATAGCCTACTTCATGGGTAGTGGATTTAAGGAGCTTGTATATGCAAAACACCAAAAGTGGTCCCTCTCAAAGTAATTTGGGGGGAAAAAAATGCAGCCTTGTTTTTATTACTTTCATTATTAAATTTCATTAACCACCCTTGTCGATGCTGTGAGCCTCAAACTTTCTTTGCAGTTCAATTCTTCTGTTGTCACACTCCCCGTTTCCCTAGTAGAGAATCAGATGCCACGAAGCATTAAACCCCATTGCCCTTTAGCCAGGGTGGCCCGTCCAGACCCCAAGTGGCTTGACAGCTGCCAGAGACTCTCACCCTTCTATGGCTCCTGCCTCACAGCTTGTGGGGCAGGTGATGGGCTAGAGGGCACAGAAGCCGAATGAAAAAAATCCTTCCCACAATGAACAATGGTGCTTGGAATGCTGTGCAGGCAGCTGCAGCCTTCAGCACGCGCCCACCACATCCAGCAGGACAGCCGGGAGGGCCTGGCTGTGTTTCTAAGCAGAAGTTCTTCTCTGCGCATGTGCAGAATGCTTCCCTGTTAGATTCCGTCTTCATTTTTACATTTTCCCTTCATGGGAGTTCAAACATTAAAAAAAGAATCATATTGAAATGGCTAAAGCGGCAGTTATTAAATTAATTAATAGTAATAACAAAGATTATAACTGCACCAAAATAAGCCAGTGAAACTCAGGTGCTATTTATTTCTAAACAAAAAGGAGGGGAGAAATTGGGTCCCAAAAACAGCATTGCCATTCCTCACAACAGATGTGTTCCAGGATGGCTTGCGGGGACTGAAAGGATGGATGAGTCCTGCCCTCTAAGCACTTCACACCTAGAGAAGGAGAGAAGATGGGAGGGGCCCACACCTGAGATACTGGAGCTGCATTTGAATGACAGGAGAAGCCAGGCCGGGGCCAAGACTGCTTCCCGAGGCCACATGCTTCTTTATATCCCCATACGGATTACTTTGCTATGGAATGTAAGGAAGTGTGTGGTTTCGGCAAGTGCCTCTTCGCTGGTCCCATGGTCCCACCCAGAGAATAGGTTTGAGTTCATCCTCATCAGGGCTTTGCGCCAGCAGGTGTCTCCCAAACCAACTAAAAGAGGGCCTCTGAATTCTATCTGATCCGCACTTCCACAACCCTTCTCTCCCTCTAAAGGTTCAGTCACTCAGCCCAGAAGTTCAGGCACAATGATGGTTGTCCCAGGCCCCCAGACCTCACCCCTAGTGCCTGCTTGGCTGGGCGAGCCTACATCACCTAAAGGTTTTTCACAGAATCAGGCCTTGCCCTCCAAGCTGCTTCCTTCAGTCATGTTGCTCCTGAAATGAGTTGTTTCTATGAACCAAATTGAATTGTAATTCATATCCATCTGTATCATTTTCCTTTATAATGATCTGTGTCCATGGCAGTTTATGCATTTCAAAGCACTTTCATAGCAGATAGAAAGGCAGATGCTATGAGCCCAAGAGGCCACAGCTTGGGGTCGCACAGACGAGCCCCGGACCCTGCTATCTTTTCCACTTCACATGACAACCCTGTAGCAAAACAGCTCCTCTGAGTGAGCCTGTTAACAGAAAACGTTTGTTCAAGGTGCTAAAATGGTGATGCACTCATCTAATTAGCTAAGTTCCTTTCTCTCCTCCTCCCTGAACCCCTGTGTTCCCAACCCTGACCTTAAAGGGCCTGAAGGGGTTGGACTTAGGGAGGGAAGTCCTGAGTAGCAGGAGAGACTGCAGTCCCCCAAGGCTCAGGCCATCACCTTCCCCAGTGTTTCAGGACCCTCGCTCCAGGCTGGCTGCATGCTTTCCACAGCTCTGCTTCCCTGATGTCAGAGGAAGTGTCTGTGAGAAGACGGCTGGATCACACCAAATTTATACTATGAATTCATAAGCAGACCCACGAAAGACACCACAGGTTTGACAGATGTGTGCCAAGATGCACCAAGGGGTGGGTGAGGGCACCATAAACTAGAATGGAGAAAGAGCATAACAAGGACATGGAATAAGGAGGGAAAGGAAGCATGAAGGGATGATACATATGTTTAAACGGCAGATGGCAGATGAATGCAGAGTGGCGAAAGGTGAAGGGTGCCATTTACCTCAGAGGTGACAGCAACTGGAGTACAATGGGCCAAAGCCCTCACAGGCGACAGCAGCACAGGTGAAACCACCCACCTCCCTCTTCCAGACACCAGGCAGCTGTCTGATAGCCTTCAAGGGCATGCTAACCTGTACTCTCTGGGAATGAGGGGAACTTCAAAGAATGTGGGTGAATTCTTAGAGATGGGGCAGCTACAAGACTGAACATAGAAACTTATGGTGTTAGAGCAGTGATTCTCAATCAGAGGTGATTTGGCCCCCAGGGCACAATTAGCAATGTCTGGGGACACTCCCAGTTGTTACTACTAGGGGGTTCTGCTGGCATCTAGTGGGTACAGACCAGAGAGGCTGCTAAACGCCCTACAATGCACATGACAGCCCTCCCGAGCAAAGACTTTTCTGACCCAAAATGTCACTATGCCAAGGCTGAGAAACCCTGCTTTACATTGTGGTGCTTTGATTGAATAAGGCCTCCGACATCAGTATATTATGGCATATTATCTTCCAAAGAAAATTATTATCCTTATTTTATGAACATTTATGTCTGTAAAATAGGCAGGTGCCTCGAAGACGTGCTTCTTTCCAAGCACAACCCTTTCCCTGTTCTAAACCACACTTGCACTAAAGGTAGTTTTGTGGGTTTGTTGGGTTTCTTTTCTTTTATGTCATCTGTTCAAAAATCCAGGGCTGTATTGTGTGGGCAGGGCAGGATGTGAGTAAAGAAGAGATGATGAAGAGGAATGTCCTGAACTGAAGACATTACACTGTAAGAGGTTTGTCATTTTGACTGATGAGCTGGACACACGTACTTTTTCCGTCCTGATTTCAGACTGCCTGGCTGACATCCCCACAGATGTCTACCTACTCCCTTGCTACCTGAGAGGAAGGTTGGGCTAGGACGAGGTTAGCCAGAGGAAGAGCTGGACAGCAGCAGCCCCCAGGTCCCTCTGTCATTAGTAAGAGGAGGAAGGTGAAGGTGAAATGCCTCATTGCAGAGCCAGTAAGACGCATGCCCAGAAAGACGAGACTCAGGACAAGAAAAAGGCTTCATCATCACCCTACACAAACCATTCTAGAACCAAGCCATTGTTGGTGGGGTCCTCTGCCTTCCCACCACCACCATCATGGTGTGCTTTTACCTCATTGTTTTTTCTAGGCTGCCTTGTTGAGTGCTTTGATTTCTGAAATATATTATTTATTCCAGACAGAGCTCCCAAGCTAAAGCCCATATAGTAGAAGTTTACTTGGTTGGGGAAACCAGTTCTGCTTTGCCTGATCAGGGGTTTCAAAACTTCAGAGATGAAATGAAAACACATGCAGCTGAGGGAAGGGACATATGTAAAGGATAGGCTGGAATTCAGAGTGAACCTCTTGGCCTCAAAAGCTGTCAGATTTGTCTCTAGGACTTTCCCATGAGCCCTAAAAGCATCCATTATGCCCACCAAGGACTTAGGATTGGCCACCTTTGCTTGTTTTCACTAAGCCTGACCAGTAGGCCAGGTAAGTATCCTCCCTTTTTGTACAGATGTTGAAACTGAGGTTTAAAGATGTTATATAACTTCCTAAAAGCAAAAGAGCCAGGAAGCATCAGCGGGATTTGAATCCAGGTGAGTATGACGCTAAGGTCACTCTCTTCCTACTAGATTACCCTTCTCTTCATCAGGGAGAAGAAATAAAAGGTCAAGCAAAGCCTACTCCTAGGGGCCATTTTCTGGCATCATTCAGACTATCTTTTCTTCCTACCTCTTTCTTCATCTATTAAAAATACATCATGAAGATAGCCAGGCCAACTTTCTGGGAAGAGTCTCCTTCTTTTTTTTTTTTTTTTTTTTTTTTAAAGATTTTATTGGGGAATTGGCGGAGGGGAACAGCGTTGGGAAATCGGGGAAGGGGAACAGACAAGTTGCTGTCTTTTTGTTCTTCAGTTTAGTTGCGGAGGATGTTGCTTCACTGTTGGTATCGTCATTGCGCTCTTCCCGAATGAGGCAGATCGGTCGCTGGCCTCTGGATGTCGCTCACCGCGGCTATTGGCAGCTCACGCTTGGCTGCCAGCCGCTCACGCTGGCTGCGGGCCACTCACTGTAGCCTATGGCAGCCCACACCATCACCGGGGCTCGCACAGCCCAGCTCCAGGTGGAGCTGTTGTTAGCTGTAGAGGGCAGTGTCACTGGCCCTCATGTGGGATCCGAACCGGGGCCGCTGGCATCCCAAAACCAGCGCTTAACCAATGCGCCACTCGGCCGGCCCCAAGAGTCTCCTTCTTAATCAGCTTTGGGCCCCCTTGATCACACTTTTCTAGAAACAGAAAGAAATTAGTGGATATCTTTGCTAGTCCAGTGGTTCTCAAACTTTAGCTTCATCAGAATCACCTGAAGAACAGGTTACAACACAAATTTATGGGCCCACCCTCCAGATGTCATGACCACGTAAATGTTGCTTTTCCTTTGTAAGGTCAGCCTATAAGTTCTTACACACTGGAATCCAGATCTCTCCTTTAAAATCTACAAAAATCAAAGATTTCCCCACTCTGTCCATTTGTTAAACCAAATAACTTCAATGTCTAGCACCAGGAAAATGGCTAAATAAATTGTAGTATATTCACATAGTAAAAAACTATAAAACAATAAAAATTAATAAACTACAACTGTCAATCATTATGGATGAATTCTATAAATGTCATTTTAAGTGAAAATACCAAGTCACAAAAAAATACCTATGGTATGATAACATTATATTTAAAAACAAGTAATATAATATTTAGGAATATATGCATAAGTGGTAAAAATTATTAAAAATCATTTAAATTATATGTTAGAAAGGAATTCAGAATAATAGTTACCTTTGAGAGAAAGCCAAAAAGATGAATTGGGAAAATCATTCAGGAAGCCTCAACAGTACTGATAAACTTCTTTTTCTAAAGTAGATGGCTGTTTGTAGGTATTGATTTTATCATTATATGTTACAACTTACATATGTATCACATATATTTTTCTATAAATGCATCATATTTAAATAAAAAATTATAAATTTTAATTTATTTTGAATATTAAAGTGCAAGGCATTCAAAGAATATAAACCAAAGTGTTAAATTTATTGGGGAAGATGGGAGAAGAGAGAATTATGAGAGATTTTCTTTTCTATAGTCTACAATTTTATATCATTTTAGTTCTTGAGAATGTTTATATTAAAAAAAAGGATCAAAAAAATTAAAAAGTCATGCAATGCAACATTAGGTGTGATTTTCACAAATCCTATGACAGGATATTCTAGACAAGACAAGCTCCTGGGATTTGATTCATGCTGATGCTGTTCTGTGTTGCAGGGTTGGACCAATGATGTTCAGGATGTACCAAGAAATCCTCACGCTAGAGGCTGCAGTCACTTCCCAAGGGAGCTGCCCCCTGCTCTGGCTGGTCAAACGGAACCAAGTCCGTCTTCCTGAGAGGTTTGGTCCCCTTCAACCAGCTACAGCAGGGCTGGCCCTGCCCAGTTCTTGGAGGAACAGAAGAGATCCACCTGTGACTGAACTTACCTACTAATGCTTCCCTTAAGAAAAGGACTCTGCTTTTGTCATACACTCACATGCTCCCAAGAGGGGAGAGAAGAGGGGCCCTGGGTTCAAAAGTTTGCAAGGTTTTCATGCCCAACACACAGAGCTCTGTGCCTTTGTACCCACAACCAGTCTAGCTCACATGCTCTTGACTCACACATAGTCAGTAAAGATTTTGAGGATGAAATTTTTGCCAACCCTGGGCCAGCCAGGGGGAGAGCATGAGACCTCAAAGAAAGGGCCCCTGCTCACAAGGGGCTCACAGTCTAAGTAAAGAAACTGGACATACGGATATGGCACTATTCAATGGAACTGCAAGTCAGAGCATGGCTAGTTCCATGACATAAATATTCTTACATAGCACACCAAATATGCCTGACACATTGTGTGCCATCAAGTAGCTACAAGATATCTATTCATTAAGCAAAATACATGTGATCTGTAGAATGGGGATAATAATCATAGCACCTATCACATATGACTTTATGTGGAATGAAATGGGAATACATGTAAAGGAGCTGAAAAGTTCTCAGTAAGTGTTATCTGTTATTAAGGGGGAACCCTGATATGCCCTGCCAATTTCTCTTTCAAAATTTGTATCTTTGATCTAGGAGGGTGCCCAGTATGTAGCTAATGCTCAATACATGTGTTGTTTGAATTCTAGAAGCAATGTGTTCACATGCCAGACCCTGACACAAATGTGGTGTCATGATGCACAGAGCCCACCAAGTCCCCACACGGGGGAGCGCCGTGCTTATCTGCACATGCCTTGCAGTCAGGGAGACCTGGGCGTGGATCTTGCCCTTTTCATTTATTAGCCCTGATATATCCTAAGCCTCTATTTACACTACGTAAACCTTAGTTTCCTCATCTGTAAAATGAGGACAATGATACCTAACTTAAAGTTGACTTAAGGACTTAAAAATACATGTAAAGAGTGAAATGTAAGCCCTCAATGGTAGCTATTGTTGCTTTGCTGTTGTGCATGGCAACAGCTCAAGGACAAAGCTGTGTCCACAGGCACCCAAGAAGGGGAAGATTAAAAAAAAAAATAGAAGAACTCAAAAAATAAATAAAACCTCATTACAGGGTGTTTTTCTAGTCTAACTATTAATTCTACTATCATGCAGCAAGCATTCATCTTTGTATATGTTACTAGTATGTAATAAGTTTTACTAAAAAAAAAATGCTTCATACATGAGACTGCTAGTATTATCTTAAATAAGTATCCTGCCTGGAAATTCTTCATCTGTAAGCATGTTGAAATGCAAGTCTGTAACTACGTGTCCTTCTAAGTACATGAAGGCCACAGAGTGTGTTTTCCAAAGGTGTGGAGTTTAGACATAGACCCTGGAGTTAGACTACTTGGGATCAAATCCCAGCCCTCCATCTTCCCACCAGCTGTGCCGCTTTGGGCAAGTTGCTTGACTTCTCTGGGCCTGAGTTGCCTCCTATGTAAAATGAAGATATGAATAATAGTAACTACTTCACAGGGTTTTCATGAGAATGAAATGAAAATACATGTAAAGGTCTAAAACGAGTGTTGGGAACATAAAAAACATACAAGACTTTATTTTTTACAATGTACCTAAAATGTTCCTAAAACTGAATTGGTGTTCAATAAAACCTTTAATAAACGATCGACCTCTTCTTTTTTAAATTCTAAACACAAACAATGGGGTCAACTATTCTGTCTATCTCTAAATACAGCACACTGGGGCAAACCAGTAGTAGGGGCAGGTGCCAGCCAGCTTCTTTCTGACCATCCCTCAGCGGGATGGTGTTTTCCTGAGAGCTAGAAGTTCACCTCTGGAGGTAGAGGCAGGGGGGCCCTGAAGCACAATCGCAGAGCTCTCACACAGACATCTAGGAGAACAAAGGGGTTAAATGACATGAAAACAAATGTGACCCGGTCAAAGACAAGGAGAGGCAGGCTGGCCATGTGGCTCAGTTGGTTAAGAGTGCCAGCTGAGCTCTGAGCAATAGCAGTTCAATGCCCAGCCCGAGCTGAGCTGCCAACAGGTGGCAGGATGGTTCAGCTAGGAGGGGCCTTCTCCACCTGGGAGAGCACAAGTCATGTAGGTAAAGATGAACAATGGCAGGTGCAGGCGGTAGGAGACTAAAGATAAGGTCACTTCCAGACTCGGGGTTCTGTTGCCAAAGTACGCAATGAAAACAGGTGAGGACCATACAAGACTAAGAGGAAATAATGCCTTGCTCTATGTTAGGAAAGGCAGCCCACACAGCATGACCTGCAGGACACGGTAGGCTCTCCCACCTAACTGGGAGGTTTTGGAAGTAACTCTGTATCTATGGTCACAGCATATGGGTAAACATTAGCATCCAAATCGCCCCACCCTTGCCCTTGACCTCCCCATCGTTGAGTGCCACAGGATGGAAACAGCTCTAGCGACATCCTGCTTCCTCCTCAAGATTCCACATGGTGGGTGCCTCATACTTGGCCCCTTGAGAATATAACTGCAATTCAAGTGCCTGTCTGATTTTCATAAAACCAAAACTGGAGCAAATGCGTCTCTCTGCTCCCAATAGCCACGAAAAAGAAAAGCAGGAAAATATGTTTTCTGGTAAGTATGAACGGTCTTGATATCTTTGCCCAAAAGTCCCCAAAAGACCAAACTCTGCATTTTAGTAAGGAATCAAGTTCAATCAAAGAGTTGGGCATCCGGCCTGAGGGCTGCTGTTGCTCATCTTGCCACAGTCCCTTTTCAGGGCAGAAATCTGGGTTAGGCCACGCAGCGGGGCATGTGGTTTTCTACTGCTGCTCTCTCCCTACTCGTGTGTTCCTCTAGAATCATCATTCCTGTGCCAGAAAGAGGTAGCACATGATGTCACAGTGGTCAAAACTGACAACAACTCTGGGTCACCGTGGAAGTGATCCCACCCCCACATCAGGAAAGTATCTCTAAGAGGGAGAAAATGATAGCACCCAAGGGCTGAAGCAGGGCTTCCTGCTAGGACTTGACAGAAACACTAGTGCTGGGCTATCTATCTTGAAGGAATTCAGAACAAAGAAAATCCCATTCGACAGAGCTCATCCAAGATTTTTCCTTTTGATGATAATTCTCAGGGCTAGCAAGACTGTTGGAAAACAGGCAGCTCACACACTGCTGCAGGGAGTGAAGATTGGCATATACTCTTTGGAGCATCGTTTATCAACACATATCCATTGAGGATGCTATCATTTTCTCTGCCCTGAATCCTCCCTTCCTCTGTTAACAGCTCAGTCCTTCTTCCTTGGACATTCTCTGAAAATTCTTCCTCCACTCCGCTCACCAGATTTCTACAAGAACCTTTCATGACCACATACCGCTGTCTGATCTAAGCAAACCTAGTGAGCCTTTTGTGGAAATGTGGTCTACAAAAATCAGTAATATATTTCCTTGGAGAGCTAACACAGAACGCTCCAGCACTCCAACACATCCAGTGGTGGATGTGACACTCCACCACTGGTCCTGATATTTTCCTGCCAGTGATCAGTAAGAAAGAAGAATGAACGAATTACATATAAAGAAACTAATGAGAGAAGAGAGAGAGTTCCGGAGGCATTTACATCCTGGACCCACTTATTCCCAAGGCCCCGTTTCTATATCCTGTATCGCTTTTTACCTAAGGCACTCAACACTCGAACTGTCACTTGGAAACCAAAGAGTCCTAACTCATATAATATCACATGCATACCTTTGACTTAGGAGTTCATTCTAAAGATATATTAAATGACAACAGCAAAATGTTATTACATGAACCATTGTTGTTCTAAAAAATACATCTTTGTATATGTTGGGGAAAATATGGAAGAATCTAGAACAAAGGTCATTGGTAAATATTTCTAACTAGTAGATCTTGGAGGCAGTTCTCTGAATATTCTAAATTTTTCCCAATGAGCATGTATTACAGTAGTCTGCCCATCCTTGTCCACAGTTTCATGTTCCACAGTTTCAGTTACCCGCAGTCAACCACAGTCCAAAAATATTGAATAGAAAATTCCAGAAATAAGCAATTCATGTTTTAAATTGTATGCTGTTCTGAACAGCATGGTGAAACCTCTCACCATCCCCCTCCATCCCACCCAGGATATAAATCGTCCCTTTGTTCGGTGTATCCACACTGTACATATTACCCACTCATCATTCTCAGTTACCAGATTGACTAGCTCAGTATCACAGTGCTTGTGTCCAAGTAACCTTTATTTTACTTAATAATGGCGCCTAAGCACAATTGTGATGCTAGCAATTCAGATATGTAAAGAGAAGCCATCAAGTGCTTCCTTTAAGTGAAAAGATATATATGCCTAGGAAACAAACATAGTACACATAGGACTCAATTTCAGGCTGGGGGTCTTGAAGCTCATCCCCCTCTAATAAGGGGGGACTACTATTGTACTTGTATATCAAAAAGTAAGCTGATTTTTAAAAAATATTTATTTTTCTCAAAGCTACACATGTACAAGCCTTCAAGTTTTAAAGGTTTTACTGAAAAATAGTAGTCCTCTGCCCCATTCCCAATTTCCACGGTGGTATCCATGATCTACTGTGAGGCAGGCAGATCATGCCATCCTTGTTCTAAAGATGACCATGACTTAGGGTAAAAGCCTGATGACCCTTGGAAAGGCAGAGCTGAGTTCTGACACTGAGTTCCCACCCCACCCCCAACCACCCCACCCCCTATTCAGAACCACCCTGAATCCCTGCAGGCAGAGGGAGTGCCACTCTGTCCAAGGCCCGGTGTGGACCCTGCTCTGGCCATCCTTTATCCTAAGAAAAGAAACTTCATACACAGAATCTTGCTGCTGGCAACTCTCCTTTATGCCCCCACATAACTCCCCGCCCCTACTGCTAGGTAAACCCATTTCCTCTTAAGTTTTTCTCTGGGAAAACCAATAATAGCTGCATTTCATCCATCTCACCCCATCCCCTACCCCCTCACAAAAAAATTTTCTTTCTTCATAGAAAGCCAATAAGCGGGTCTCATGTACTTAAAGAATGTTCAACTGAAATACTAGGAATTCTTGTTCTCTTAATAGAAAAGAAAAATGTTATAAATTTTAAATGCGCGTGTGGAAGCACACTTGCAAAGTACAGGGCCACATGTGTGCATACCCCAAACTTCCTGCTGTACCACGGCTTGGCTCAGGGTAACATGCCCAAGTAGTTTCTTTGCCCCAAATTTAAATCCTTTCACGGGCTTTTCTTTCAGCTAGCAAAGACACAACATAGCCTGTCTTCTCATAATTCTAGGGGGAAAAGAAAGAGCAATGTGGGAGAAATAACTTTATG
Source organism: Aselliscus stoliczkanus (assembly GCA_033961575.1). Classification (NCBI taxonomy): domain Eukaryota; kingdom Metazoa; phylum Chordata; class Mammalia; order Chiroptera; family Hipposideridae; genus Aselliscus; species Aselliscus stoliczkanus. The sequence goes on from CM066733.1 coordinate 69,537,595, forward strand.
TATCTTGAATGTTGCTGTTTAAAATTTCCTTACATCTAGCCCAGGTGGTCATTTCGACGAAGCTGTTTTGAACTCAGTGATGTTCAGACATTCACATCACTATTATGACTCTTTAAAAATAAATCACTAGGCACAGCCAGTTAGTTCAGTTGGTTAGAGTACAGTACTCATACCACCAAGGTTGGCGGTTCGATTACCCTATGGGCCACTGAACTGCGCCCTCCTCAAGTAGATTGAAACAACTATTTGACTTGGAGCAGATGGGTCCTGGAAAAGCACACTGTAACCCAATAATCCCCAATAAAAATATTAAAAAATAAAAATAAACCATGAAATGTTCAACTTTCCTTATTACTGCTACTCTTAGGGTTCTAATAGGATATACAGTCTTTGAAAGTTTAGGTCCTGAGTCGTAGCTTTTCTCTCAAATGTTAAAATGTGTGCCCATTTCTACCACAGTGCCTTGAACCTAATTGATATCCAGTAACTGTTGAAAGAATATACTGTCCTTAACATGCCACCCTGGGAACTAGCCAACTGAATTCTTTGGCTTTGGGGCTTCTGCATACACATTGGCTTAAAAGGTTGATTTTTTTTCACTTTCTGGTTCCCCCCATTTTATAGATACAGAAGCTGAGGCCAGGAAAATGACATCATTCCAGTGTGTTATGGGAAATCAGTCAAAGAGAATTAGACCCTGGGTTTTCCTGATGGCTTTATGTCAGCTCTCCAAAAGTTAATTTCCTGAAAGCGAATTCGTCAATCAAGGCACCATTACTCATTCCTTTTTAAGTATTCGGTTTTTGGTGACTTACTTTCATAACCGTATTTTAAGGGATGTTAAGTCACACAGAAAAAGTAGAGAACCATATGATTTCACTGATATGTGGTATATAAAACTGAAAACAACAAAAGAACAAGAAAAACAAATGAAGAAACAAAACGCATAGGCACAGACAATAGTTTAGTGGTTACCAGAAGGTAAGGGGGAGCCGGGTGGTAGATGAGGGTAAAAGGGGTCAAATATATGGAGATGGAAGGAGAACTGACTCTGGGTGGTGAACATACAATGTGATATATAAAGGATGTATTACAGAATTGTACACCTGAAATCTATGTAACTTGGCTAACAATTGTCACCCCAATAAACTTTCATTGAAAAAAAAAAATTTCTCTTGCCCAGCTCCTGCTGCTATATTTGGATGCTAACGGGTTGAGGAAGGTGGAAACTAAGGAGGAGACAGAAGTGGTGGTGGTTTATTCACAAAGCCTGCAAGGAAATCTTCATTTTCAAGATAATATTACTGATTCTTCATGAATATATTCTTTTTTTCCTTCTTTGGATCATAGGATTCTCAATTTATTAAATATTATCATTGGTTGGCTCAAGGCCTCTCTCTGTCCCTCTCTCTTTCAATTTATTCCCACTTCCTCTTCTCACGGGCCCCACCTCATTCCAGGCAAGCATTGAAATGAGCTTAATGTATATCTTTTTGCTGTGTGTGCTTTTGCAGAATTGGTCATATTTGTGCACATGTATGTTGTTGTTTTTTAATTTTATTGGGGAATTGTGGGAGGGGAACAGCGTTGGGGAATCGGGGAAGGGAAACAGACAAGTTGCTGTCCTTTTGTTCTTCAGTCTAGTTGTGGAGGACGTCGCTTCACTGGCCCATGTTGGTATTACCATTGCTCTCTTCCCGGGTGAGGCAGATCGGTCGCTGGCCTCTGGACAGCCGCTCATGGCAGCACACGGTGGCTCACACTGGCTGCCAGCCACTCACAGTAGCTCACAGCAGCCCAGTGCAGCAGGGGCTGCAGCTATGTCGTTGGGGCGACTCACGGCAGCCCAGCTCCAGGTGGAGCTGTTGTTCACCATCTTAGCTGTAGAGGGTACAACACCACTGGCCCCCGTGTGGGATCTGAGCCGCGGGCCCTGCTGCTCAGAGCTGGCATCCCTAGCCAACCTTAAGCAACACGCCAGTTGGCCAGCCCTGTGCACATGTATTTTTAACTTAACCTAAGAATGCTGTGTTAGAAACCTGATTCCCTTTCTCTCTCAGTTCACTCAGGACACTGCAAGGGCCACATAATAAGGGCCATCCAGGTTGGTATGAGCACCCCTTGGCCATTGTTTCTGACCTCATGATGTACATGCTCCACATTTCAGTCCTTCTCTCAGTGATGGATGCCAGGTTGCAGCTAACTCCCCTCTGCTCAGTAAATACCCTGAAATAAATATCCCTGTACATGTTATTCTATACACCTGGGTGGGGACTTCTTTAGGCTGTATACCTAGGAGTGGAAATCCTGAGTCATCAGGTACCATCATATCTGCTTTACTGAGATTTGCCAGAACCCCCTTCAGCCCCTACTTCTGCCATAAGAGCATCATAAAAGTATGAGGCTTCCTGGGCCGGCCGAGTGGCGCGGTGGTTAAGCGCTGGCTTGGGAAGCCAGCGGCCCCGGTTCGGCCCCACATATGAGGGCCAGTGACACTGCCCTCAAAAAAAAACCAAATATATATATATATATATATATATATATATATATATATATATATGAGGGTTCCTATATCCCAATCCAAATGTGTTGTGAATCTAGGATGCTTCAAGTCCTACCCCATGGCTGTTTTCGTTAGCACTTTTCTGATTACTGCTGACTTTGACAAGCCCTTTTCAGGCTGGTTAACTTTTTAATTGCTACATTTTATTGCTGAATGTATAATATAATATGCTTGTATATTATAAATATGTCTTATTTAGACTTACAGTTTTATAATTTACGAAGTACTTTGCTGAATCCGTTATCTGTTTGTTAATGGTTTCATGGTGTCCTTTATTGAACAGAAACCAATAATTTTGATGTATTTACATTCCCACCCACACCCCTTTTTTTTTGCTTTTTGCTTTAAGATTTTTGTTTAAGAAGTGCTTCCCCATAAGTAGGTATCAAGAGCAAGGGCGGTAGCCTATGTTTTCTTCTACTGACTTTAGAGATTTACTTTTAGCACTTAAATCTTTAATCTACCTGTATTCTGCTTCCAGGTAGGAATCTAATCTTATTTCTTTCTATAAAATCAGTAAGTTTTCTCTACATCATCTTCTAAATACTCCATCTTTTTTTATTTGACCTATGAAGCTATTGTTCACACGTTAAATTTTCTTATGGAGATGATCTGTCTCTAAGCTCTCTAATCTGTTTCATTAGTCTATTTTTCTGTTTTACATCAATATTTCACTAAACTAATGGTTGTGGCATTCTGATAGGTCTTTTTTTCCTCCTTCAGCTTTATTGAAATACAGTTTAAGATATAAAACATGGGCAGGCCGTGTGGCGTGTTGGTTAGGAGTTGGCTTGGGACGCCTGCTCTGAGCAGCAGGGCCGCCGTTCAGATTCCACATGGGCCAGTGATGCTGCGCCCTCTACAGCTAAGATGGTGAACAACAGCTCGACCTGGAACGGGGCTGCCGTGAGTCACCGGCAACAGTGTCAGCTGCAGTGAGGCTGGCAGGCAGCAAGCAGGAGCTTTCGTGAGCAGCCGTCCAGAGGCAGGCGACCGATCTGCCTCATCCGGGAAAAGCGCAATGACGATACCAACATGGGCCAGTGAAGCAACGTCCTCCACAACTAGACTGAAGAACAAAAGGACAGCAACTTGTCTGTTCCCCTACCCCGGTTCCCCAACGCTCTTCCCTCCCCCAATTCCCCAATAAAAAATCTTTTAAAAAAAAGAGATATAAAACATGATGATTTGATATATGTATATATTGTAAAATGATTATCACAATAAGGTTAGTTACATACCCATTACCTAACACAGTTAATTGTGTGTGTGTGTGTGTGTGTGTGTGTTGAGAACTTTTAAGATTTACTCTGTTAGAGACTTTCAAGTATACAAATAACATTGTTAACTATTTTCATCATGCTGTACATTAGATACTTAGACTTACTCATCTTATAACTGAAAATTTGTACCATTTGACTGAAATCTCCTCATTCCCTCCACCCACCATTCCCAGCAGTCACCACTTTATTCTATTTCTATGAGTTCAGCCTCATAGGTCTTAATATCTAGTAGGGCAAATACCTATCTTGTTTTTTAGGTTGACTTAACCAGCTGTTAACAAAGATTCTCTCATTAATTTTTTACTAAATGCAATTGATTCCTAAAAAGGAATAAGTAATCCAAGTGTAATTTCATTTAGAATTACATTAAATGTATAGGTAAATGGGGAGAAAGCTTCTATTATGGTATCAGCCATCTAGTCCAAGAGCAAAGAATACATCTCCAGTTATTAAAATTATTCTCTATGTCCTTTATTGAGCTTAAAAGTTTTCTTCAAAGAAAACGTCTTGGTTGAGATAGATAGTTTTACTGTAATTCCAAGTGGTACCTTACTTTAAAACATATTTTGCAGTTGGCGATTGCTAATGTTGAGAAACGTTGTTACTTTTGTTGTCTTCTTTTTAATCTTTATCTTATATCCTCCCACCCTGCTGAACACTGTTTTCCATTTCTAATTGTTGCTCTATTGATTTTGCTGTATTTATGGATGAAAAATCATATTATCTACAAATAATCACAGCTTTCTCTCTTCCCTTCCAATCCTTAAACCTCTCCTTCACCCCTCTCTGTTGTCTGGGATACCCAATGCCATGTTTAGCAATAATGGTATTGGGGTTTCTTTACTCCACTTATTATCTTAAAAGAAATGCACCAGTGTTTCTCCCTGAGATACTGTTTGAGGTTTTCTGGTACCTAAGTTTTATCAAATTGAAACATAATTTAGTTTACTAAGAGTAGTTTTTTAAAGTTATAAATAATTTAATGAAATCTACCAAATGCCTTTCTGCACCTATTGAAATAATCAGATGGTTTTGCTCTTTTACTCACTTAATGTGATAAATTATACTGACATATTTTTTTTAATGTTGAACTATCCTTACATTCCTTTGGGGGAAATGTCTACCTGATCATGATATATTATTATTCCTGTTTAATTATTCTTTGGATTTGCTTAGCTAATATTTTACCCAGGATTATCATATCCATATTCATAAATGATAATGATAGCAGAGTTCTATTTGTATTGTTCATGCATGGTTTTAGGATCATGATTACACTAGTCTCATAGAATGAACTGAGTAACAGTTTCTCTTTTTCTATTTTCTAGGCAATCTTTAAAGTGAGAATTAACTCTCTTTTGATAGTGTTCATCTGTAGAGGGTTGTGGGGGTTTTGGTGGTCTTAGACTACCATTTCTGTTTATTCAATACTATCTTATTTCATGATTATATTGATCACAAACATGTTTATAAGAAAAAAATACATTCATAAGAAGACTGTATTCCTTGGAGATTTTTGTAATCATTTGGCATGTTGGATATCGGTGAATTGGCCTGTTTCTTTTTTTGGTCATCTACTGAAGTATGTGTTCTTTCTTATATATTTCACACCGTTCTTTTATTATATTTAATGTAAGCAATACTAAAAAGTATTCCTGTTGAATAAGTCTTTGGACTCAATAATTTTACTAATGAGGACACCAGTTCTGGTAGTATTGATGTATTAGTGTGAGGTAGAGGGTAACATTTGCTTCCTGGATTCCAGTGAATCAGAGATTTCACTCTGATGGCACCTTACTTCTTTGAAGAAGTTCCTTTCAGCATATCTCTTGCTAACAACCACATATAGACAATACCTTAGGCAATGACATACAGATTGAAATGTTAAGCTATGTGGTGTGTTGAACTTTGTAGCATTCTCCCTTTGCGTTGGCTACCAGGATGCTCCTGGTGGACCTTAATGCCTGACGGCAATGTCCATCTTTCCCCACCTTCCAGCTTACTTCCCTCAGGTACATATTTCAGATCATACCCTGGCTCTCTCTTTAAGTGCTAGAGAACCTTTGGGTTTATCTAGATCTCAAGTACCTGATTATAGCATTTGATTTTGCAGTTTCATTATCTTAAAATGAAGATAGACACCCATCTGACCCTGTTGTTGTGAGGATTCCATGAGACTTTGGACGAAATGGGAACCTCCCTTTCTGAGGGGCAGATGCAGCGCAGGCCATTGGGGCTCACTCACTTCCTAAATGACTCACTTCTACACACCGGCCTCCAAAGGAGCACAAATGTCAGTCTCAGCAAAATTATAAATGACATCGTGGGCTTTTAGCGTCATTTATGAAGAGTTAAAACTGCAAATTCTAAGCATCTACTTACTGTATGTGTTTCTCGGGTATGTGTTTCTTGGGGGAAGTAGGAGGGGCATAAATGATAAACAGACACATATCTCTGATGAGAGCCATGGAAGCAATGGGTGCTTGGCAGAGGCCCCATCTCATCTCAGCTCTCCCCCACAGGATGTTCTTGGCTTTTCGTGATTTAGCTTTATCTGCCCTCCTTCCTCTTCAAGCTGATGTAGAGGGAAAATTTGCTGGCTCACTTCCACTACTGCAGCCAGCTTGAAGCTTGGCAGCTCTGGCTGGGGGACTCAGTAACATTCCTGCAAGTCACTGAAGGGGAGGGCTAGGTGGGGCCCCTGTGGGTAACTCTCATAGAGACAGACCAGCAGATGAGCTGGAGAATTAAGGTAGGGGCCTCCCAGGAGCTAGGGAAACAATGAGAAGAAGGCAGGGAGGGATAAAGAGAACCAAGCGAATAAGGTAACAAAGAGAAATACCTTAAACTAGTAATGCATGTGGAATTTTTTAATGTTTACTCTTTTCACTGGATTTCTCTTTTCTAAACCTCTGCCTTTCCATAATTCTCCAAATCAATTCCCCCCTAAAGATCTTTCTGAAATCCTCCTTCTTCATCAAAAAGCATTTCTGTGGATTAAATTAAAATAGCGCTACATTGGTAGAGTTTGAGAATTGGAGTTTGAGGAGTGATAGCCTCTTATTCTGAAACTTGCCGCCACGCAACAATGTATTTGGAGGATACACTACTCAGGAACACAGTATTTGCTCTCAGTAGTTAAAATAAAATTCTCTTTCATTTCCCTCCATACTCTCTCCAGCCTTCTTTTTTTCACTCCTTCCGCACCCTCACATCCCAACACACACACCTCATGCCTCCCACACCGATGCGGGGTGATCACTGAAGCACATTGATAAGCTTCAAGGGAGAGTGACTGAAAGTGCCATTTGCCACTTGAAAAGGCTGGGAGCCAAAGGAATGTCTGTAACACAAGATGTTTAATTTTTTAAGGATTCCCTTTCTATATCTCTACCGTGTGTGTGTGTGTGTGTGTGTGTGTGGTGTCCGGTGTCACAGGCAGGAAAGAAGTTTTCTTTGTTGTTGAATGCAAGTGTTTTATTTTTATTTTGGCATTTGCCCCTTGCCACTATGGAACATTCCAGTTTGGACAAGTCAAGCAGAACAGTGGGTCACTTTGGTAACATGCTTTACTGAGTGCCCTTGGTTTGGGTGGATGAAGGGAGGGGGTGAGGCTTAGGAAAAGCCCGTCAATAGGGTTACTTTTCTGGGATGGCATTTTTCTAGTTCTCTACGGTGCCCACAGCTGCTGCCTGGAGAAGATAAGACAGGCAGGGGGAATGGGAGGGGAGACAGAGGCTGCAGGGATTGTCACATATGCTGAACAGCTGAGTCAGGGAGCAACAGGGACACCACTGTCAGCTTAGGCCACTCAGTGGACTTTCTCTGACCAATAGTTCTACTCTGTCAAAATTAAAAAAGGAAGGAAAACAGTGCAAATTCCTTTCGTGGATACCACTATTCAGATGTCACTTGCTCTCTAAGTGCCATCAAAAATCACAGGGAGTACCTCCTTCAGGTACCTCATGGGGCCCTTGGCCTCAACCCAAACCCAAGCTTTTGAGTATAGAGGCTGAAAAAAAAATCGTTTTAAAAAATCATTGTGATGTGGCTAAGGATATATTTCAATGCGAATTGAAAAAGGAGCCATGAAACTTTTGCTGCATTTTTTACAAAAAAAAACAAGTTGCCTTCATCACCTTTACTGCATCCCTCGTTTGCATCTGACCCCACAGGGTCAGAAGTCGAGCCCTGAAGGAAGTTAGGGGGTGCAGTAGGATTCGGGCTGGAGTCAGGGAGGGGTGAGTGTGGCTGGCTGTTATTTCAGAATGCGAGGCTGGAGGTGTCCACATAGGAAGGGAGTTTCTATTGCTTCTCTTCTGAAGGTCAGTGGAACCCTGTCTCAGTAACTGTCCTCACCTGCACTTGTCTCCACCAAGTATTGCTGGGAGACCCCAGAAGAGTTTGGCCCTGTTGTTTCTAACTTCTCTTTTAGCTGTTACATCATTGGTGGAACCCAAACTTTAATGAGAAGACTATCATGTAGAAGTAAAGGAAGTGACAGTGGTAAGAGGGGGGTTCCCCAAGCCCACTCACTAAGCACCCCCACCCTTTTCGTCCCCCTCGCTCACTGACTGGCCTCATCCTATGTGGAACCACTGCCACATCACAAAGCTCAGCTTGGAAACCCATGAGCCTGTCCAATCCCATGATTTTATAGAAGAGACAATGAGTCCCAGAAAAGGAGAATGTGACAAATGTCAGATGCCTGCTCCTGTAATTCTTTTTGGGAACAAGGAATTATTATGAACTAAGTATAGCAATGGAGCTAAAATTCACCCCCAAATTTCCCACTTCCAGTTTATTCTCCCTTGTTGATCATCTTAGCTTAATGCATCCATTGTAAAGCAGTGGTTAAGAGCATGGGCACAGGAATTGGATCTCTTGGATTATAAATCTGGCTCTACCCCTTATCCACAGTGTGATTTGGGTGAATTTCTCAACCTGTAGATACCTTGACGGGGTAAAATGAAGAAAATAATGATATCTACCTCCTAGAAGTCTCATAAATATTAACTAAAATGTTCCATGTAAAGCGCTTAAAACAGGCCCTGGTCTTTAATGCACTTCCAATAAATATTCGTTATAATTATTATAACCTGAAGAAAGGTGGCCTAAGGTGTTAGTTTATAATAAATGCTAGCTTTGTCAAGAACCACCTAATTTGATCCTAAACTAGAGGCAAACAGTGAAAATACTATGTCCCCTTTGCTGAACATACAGAGAAAATTGCAACGCATACTGCAAGTTTCTGCTGTTGCTCAAATTTGCCACTAGATGGCAGTAGCTGATAATAGGAAAGCTAGTTCCAGCAAGAAGTTGATAAATGCTTTCTCCTCTTGAAACATGGATAAGAGAGCATCCTTTAAAGCCTTTATAAGAGTTGGACAATTTCCTTTCCTCTCTAGAACTTCTAGTCTAAAATATATGCTGATAAAAAGGGTTTAGACAGAGAAAGACAAATTCTAATAATTCACATGCAGTTACTGAGCATTTTGAGAACATAATGCGAATGCTAACAAATACTTAGAAAGTATAGGATTTACACTGAACCAGATTTTCACAGTGAATAAGCTGTGTACAAACCAACAGAAGCAGTTGTTCACAAAGTAAGGTCCCAAGCCTCTGGAGGGGCAAAGCACACATCCCAGTCCCATTTGACTTTTTTTTCTCAAATTTTATTGGGTAACTGTGTTTTTCCAGGACCCATCAGCTCCAAGACAAGTAGTTGTTTCGATCTAGTTGTGGAGGGCACAGCTCAGTGGCCCGTGTGGGGATCAAACCGGTAACCTTGGTGTTAGAAGCACTGGGCGTTAACCACTGGAGCTAACCAGCCACCCCATTTGACTTTTAATTGAAGCACTGAAGAGTCAGTAGTAATAGGGTTTGTGTAGAACAGAGGGTTGTATGAGTCTGATTAAACCCGAAGAACTGATCTTGGTCAGTCCTTCCAGCCTGAATTATGCTGCCGATGGCAACCTGCAGACCTCAGAAGTATGAGATGGAAGGGACCCACCAAAAGATTGCTTCAGAGAGTTGGTATAAAAAATTAAAAATTTGTCTCCTGAGTCCTTGGGTCAGAAATGAGGAATTCTAGTCCAACAGGTCCAAGGTTCTGCTGGAGGGCGCCCTTAATGGGGCACCCACTCCAGATGATCCACTGAGAGTATGAGCTGAGAGTCAGGTTCCAATTCAAGGGAACCCTCAAGTTGGGTTCCAATCCTGGCTCTACTGTTGGCTATCTGGATGTCTTTGTGGAATTTATTTCACTCCCCCTAAGCCTTAGTCTCCTGATTTAAGAAATGGGAATAATAGCACCTTCCTCAAAATCTTACAACTGATGATTATGTGAGCTTCAATTAGTGAGCGCTCAATAAATGTTAGCTACTGCTACTATTATTTTTTATCATTACACAAATGTTATATGACAGGCTCAAAGGATACAGCAAAAAACAAAGTAAGAGTTATACCTTCACAGGTCAGATACAGACAAAGCAAATAAACACATACTGAGTGATAAGGGTTATAAAAGGGAGAGGGTAGGGTGCTGTGGAGCCCATAGCACCTAAGCCAGTCTGAGAAGGAAGGGAAGGCTTCCCTCGGAGAAGTGAAATCTAAACTGGGGACTAAAGGATGATAACCATTACCCAGGTGCAGTGTCTACAGATGAAGGAATAGCACTGGCTAAGCTCTGGATTTCAGAAATTGCATTTAGCTTGTGGTTAATAATAGCAATAGCTAACACCTTCCGATAGCTTAGTATGTGGCAAGCACACATATAAGTACTTTACATGTATAAATGCATTTACTCCTTATAATAACTCCATAAACTACTATTGCAATCCCCATCTTACAGATGAGAAGACTGAGGCATGAAGAGATTAGGTCACATGCCTAAGGTTATCATGAAGTGGCATAACCAGGATTTGGCTCCTGAAACTTGACTTTCCAGAAATTACTAGGCTTTATAGTCAGGAAAGAACAAAATAAAATGGAGTACTCTCTAAAGTAGAAAGTTTGTAGAGACCCTAAAAAGACCAACACAAAATAAAAAACAGGTCTCCAAATCCTATCAAACAATACTCAAGAATCAATATTAGCTCCCCGAAGTCCTCAGGTCTGAGAAGGAACCCAGACCTGAACCTCCAGGATATTCAGACAAAGGAAATGATAAGAACCGTCTGTCAGCACAAAGGCCTCTTTGGGGCTCTCTAAAGCTGGGCTGTCCAGTATGGAAGCCACTTGAAATGTAGCTGGTGGGACTGAGGAACTGCATTTCAAATGTCATTTAATGTTAATTAATTAAGATTTAAATTTTAAAATTGGAGCAGTATCAAGTATTTCTCTGTAAAGCACAAATTTATTGTTTTTGTAGAATTATGTTTCTCTTCAGCCACTGAATCACAGAAGACATTGTATTATAGTGTACGTGTTGGCGCATGTTTTCTTTTCTAACATTTTATCAACGAGTTTTTAAATATTATTGAACGTTAAAATGCTATATTGGGTTAAATAAGATATATATTTTTTAATTATTTATTTATTTATTTTCATTAGTTTCAGGTGTACAACACAGTGCAATAGTTATACTTTTCACCCCTCAAGGTGACAACCCCCTGCCCCACGTCCCCCCCATATCATACATAAAAGAAGACATATTATTAAAATTCATTTCACCTGTTTCTTTTTACTCTTAAAAAATTTTAATTATTTTTATAATTAAAAATATATGAGAGCCACGTATAATAGAAATATGTGGCTCTCATGATATCTCTATGTCACAGTGCTGGTCTCAAGGAACCCTCCTGGAAGTTACACTCAGCGTCCTCATCTTATCATCAGGGAAGAGCCTGAGACAGGATTTGCTCCCTCATGTACACTTCTTAGTGTTATGCGCTTGTGCTTTCAATGTGTGAGCTGCCTGAGCTTGGACTAGAACAAGACACTAAATCTGGCTTCAAAGTTCTTAACACAACTAGTTACACCCACGTGTTGCAGTGACAAAAGTGCTACTGGGGAATCAGACAGCAGGAAGCTTAACTTAGCCTTAGCCTTGACCAAATTCTTTGATATCCTCACACCTGCTTCATCACTCTGGATGGGCTAGATGCTTCCTACGATCAGTTGACACTGCCAAGTTTTACGATTAAACCAAGTTATCAGGATCCATTCTGCTCCCCGTCAGAGAAAAGACAGTTTACACTCACAAATTCAGCCACATCAAGGATGAGCCCTTGGTGATGGAGGAGGAGAGTGGACAGTATGGGAGGAAGAGCACTGGACGGTCACCCACAGGACAAGGCCTGCAGCCCATCCACTTGGTTGCTCATAGACCCTCCTCCTCCTCCACTTCCCGTTATCTGACCATGCACAGATATCTACCTGGCCACCAGTGAAACATCCTCTAAAAAGATGACACTATGTTGAGACCATTCATTTCCTCACCTAGCGAATATTTAGTGTGTATATACTGTCCACAGGCACATGAGAGATGCTGGGGATTAAGACTGAAAAAAATGCCTGCTCTTGGGGATCTTGAGTTCTACCAGAAGAGACATTTAAGAAAGCCCTGCACAGGTAATTATTGAATTCAGTATGAAGTATGGGGCAGAAACACTGGATATGAAGATGGCTTAGACCAGGACCACCCACCTCATGTAGATGGTATTTCTGATATTCGTGGTAAGCCCATGACACTTAGTGGTGAAGAAATCAAGCTGTGTGTGTAGACTGTTGGGTTCAATGCCCAACCGTGAGCCTACTAGTGGTAAGATTCTGAGCACACTGTTTAGCCACTCTAGTTTTTGTTTGTTTTCCTGAAAAATAGGGACAATAATAATAGTATCTACCTCTGAGAGTGGTGGGATGGAGTTAGTGGGCCAATACAGAACACTAGTGGATCAATTACAGCATTCTTGGCAAATAGTAAACACTATTTTCCAAGGGTTTGCCATCATCATTGGAGATTCCAATGGATTTGGAGATCTCTCTGTGATAACCATCTGTAGTCAAGCCCATTATAGAGACTTACTTTATTCACAACTTTATTCACAATAAAAGATGATTCTCTCTGGGGCCTGAGCCAGTCTCCCATGGATACATTACAAATGCGAGCCTTCCCTTGGACAATCCCAGGTATCAGCAAAGAAACAATTTCTTCCATAAATTTCCAGGCCCAGAAAAGTAGCTGAGCATTCACAGAAGAGGAAAAACCAAGGGCTAATAAATGTGAGAATAATTTTCCACATATACCAGTCTTCCAGGAAATGAAAATTATAACAGCTAAATGCAATTCTTTGGGTATCAATTAGCAAAATATATATTGTTATTGATGTCATTGTTGTTTTCTTAGTTGGGTTGTTTATGATAACAGTGTCAGTAAGGATTCAATAAACAGATAGCTATTCATTTCATTCAAAATTAAATAGCATGTATTCTAGAAACCGTAGTCTCCTTCTCTACTAGCAATATAAATTGAACCCGTTTTCAGAAAGTAACTTGACAGTATGTAGCATGACTCCCAAAAACATTCATACCTTATAAATTTCATTTTTAGGGACCTGAGAAAATAATACAAAGTAGAGACAAACATTTAAGTGCAGAGATGTTCATCACGGTATTATAGCAAAATATTAGAAATAGTCTAATTACTTGATAATGTGGAACTGTTAACCAAATTATGGTAAGTCCACAAAAGAAATTGTAGGTATCTATTAAAAATATTTACAAAGATTTTTAATCACATGGGGAAATATGTATCATACAATTTTAAATTTTAAAAATGTCAGATATAAAATTGTATTTCCAGGCTAATTTCAGCCACATATGACAATAGACACAGAGAGAGGAAAATACACCAAAATATTAAGAGTACTTACTGTGACGCTTTTATGAGGTGATGGGGGTTAGGTGAATTTTTTATTCTCATTTTATTTTATTTTATTTTTTTTTTTTTGAGGGCAGTGTCTCTGGCCCTCATATGTGGAATCCGAACCAGGTCCGCTGGCGTCCCAAGCCAGCTCTTAACCACCGCGCCACTCGGCCAGCCCGAATTTTTTATCCTATGAAGATTTTTCCACAGGTTCCAGTTTTTCAAAATGTGCTGAGAAGTGGTATTTGCTTTAATGTTCCTCAAAGCCAATAGCAATAGTGGCGGGCATGCGACTGGAGATTCCCAAGATTGCAATTGGAGTGGAATTTGGAAAGTAGATACAATTCAGCAGCCCCTAATGGAGCCAGCAGTCCCGGGGTCTGGGGGTACAACAGACAGGTCTCAGAGCACACGATGAAATAGGAAAACTGATCTCTTTTGCCCTTTCAGCACTCCTCTAGGCACCCTTTCGTCATCCCATCCTTAATCCCAAACTTTCTCTCTTGGCTTCCTAAATGTCCTTGGATTATCAGGAAAGACTCTCAGCCAGCAACCCATACCACCGTGTGTTTAATTTAACACCACTTATTTTAATAAAAAGAGAGTTCCAGGGAATGGAAAAAGCTCATCTGTAGCAATGAAGTTTACCTTTGACAGTGGCATTTCAAGCACTACAATGTCTGTCTGCAGAGAGAAATGTGACCAAGACGGTGTTTTCAGTAACATTGTGCATTCAGCCTCCCTAAATGCAAATACAGACTGAGCTCTGGTCTCTGGAGCTTTAAATATCCTGTCTCCTTCGCCTGTGGGCAACAAGGAGGTTTCACTCCCCTACATGGTTCATCATTCTCAATCCTGAGCCTTAAGACTCACTTAAAGGTGAAGTGAATCTCACTAAAGAGAAACTAACTCTATCTATCCCCATCCCATTTCAGGCTCCTTTTTATAGCATCAGACCTAAGATCCAGGCATCTAATTAAGCATGCCCACAACGAAGTTTCACTCATCTGCAGCTAAAGGAGAGTAATAAAGATGGGTGTGGCTTTCCAAGAGGGTTCCCCATCGTCTCAGAGGATTGTTTTTATCATGAGAGCGTGTATTCTGATGACCAGGAATGCTACAGGTAAACCATAGCCTCTGGTGCCTGGATGTCCTTTGCTCAGATGCCTGAAGGGCAACCCAGGGTGTCCCAAGCTCTTAATGTGTCCTATGCAAGAAGAGGATTATTTCCTTCTGGGTTGTGCTAATATGCCAGCACACTGCAAAATCCTACATCAAAGACATCTGAAGACCAAAGCTCACAATTATATCTATTTTCATAAAAGACCCTTAAATTTTTGAAAAACAAATTGTATTTTCTGACCATTTTCCTTTCCATTTGTATTCATCAACATTAAAAAAATATTTTAATTTTTATTAAAGATAAATAATAGTAAAACGTTTATTATTATAACAGTGAAGATTTAATTCCAGTAAAAATTCCATTCCTTCTTATATTTCCAACGTTTATCTTCACTATGTTTTCCAGGCTGCCTTTTAATTGTTATTTTCTTGGAGACATAAATTCAGAATCACTAGATTCTTATTAATCAATATATCTTATCCATTTCATGCTGTTTTTCTTATATTCACAAGTCTTGAAAGCTTCTAAACCATCTGCTAACTTTTCATCAATACAAAGCTTTTTATTCTTGTAGGGATTCAATGGTCAGATTTTTAACTTCAGTAGGAAAATCTTTTTGTAGGGAAATTACAACTTTTTAACCACTCTCACTGTCAGTTTGTCATCATTGAGTTATAATCTTTTTCATTTGCATAGTTCCTGTAAGTAAGCTTGAAACTTTATTTCCTTAGAAAATGGGTCATAAAATAATCTTAACTGAATTCATCTGTTTTACTAACATTCAAAGATTAATATATTATCATCTAGCAGTTTAAATTATAGTTAAACTTATTTAGTTATCCCAGCAACAGTCGATCATCCTGCTAGGAGATATAAACTGGATCCTTTTTACCACAATCATTTTTATAATACCTCTTAATTAAGAAACTATATGTATTTCCTTTTCCTTTCCTCATTTAGACTTGATTTCCTGAAACCTATTACACATTCTCCTCTTATACCTTATAGTTCTAATACCAGATCTAATTTTCGAAAGAATTCCACTTAATTTGGATTCATTTGTTTCTTGAGTGTATCTTTAAAAAAAAAAAAAATCCTTACTTTTGAATGATATTTAGTAGATAGGAAATTCAGGATATATTGTTTCAGGTACTTCAGCCTCAAGTGTATTCTTTCTGCCCTTAAATATTATCAGTCTCAATTTTTCTCAGTATCCAGTATTTTTAAATGCCTGTGGTGAGTTTGTCACATTACCATCTATCAGCAATTAATCAATTAAAGATGAAGAACAATGGTTTAGCAAGGTTGTGGACTTCATATTAAATAGCATAGATTGTAGAAAAGCCAGGGTTTTAAACACATGTGTCTGACTCCACCAACCCTAAAAGAACTTAGAGTATTACTGGGGAAGGTAAACCATATGCAAAATCATTTTTTTAACAATTGGTACGCACCATATTTGTTCTCAGTTGGACGGTATGGTGGGGGTTTATTTTGTAAAAGCTCCTGATCCCCTTCCTGGTTAAAAATCCCTGCTCTAGGAAGACAGAGAGTGAGCAATTTGCCAGAAGATCGGTAGGGGGTTATAGCCTCATGGATTTGAATATGACCAAAGGACATTAGGCTATGAATATTTGGTGTGGGAGTGATGTAAGGGAAGGATCCCTGTGGCATACATCAATCATAGCTACAGAAAGGGGGTTCTCCTCACTAACAGCTACACCACCATGTTTCCCATTGTGCAGTTAAGATAGTACCTCTCACCCTTCCCACTAAACTCTATCACTTTCTTAAGTTTCCTCTTCTTCAAAACAGATTAGATTGACATCCTCAAAATGTCTTCACCAAAAACATTTTTACGAAGAAATGTTTACCAAAGGAAAAATTACAGTAAATAAAATATGAAAGAAAAAAAAAGTTAACCATTAAGGGAATAGTTAAGAAACTTAGCTAAACTCTTGTCACAAATTTCTTAATTAACAAATGTTCTACAGACATACACACAGGCTCCTAGTCTTCTGTTCACCTACAAGGATACTTCTACCTGAAATCATTCAGGATAGCCTTGTTAAAAAGTATCTCAGTCCTTTCCAGATCTAGTTCTTAATCTTTCAAGCATATCCCACATGGCTCCTGCCTCTCTAATGAGACAGTTCCATCCTACTCCAAAAATCAATTCTCTGTATTAGCCCAAACTCATGGTTGCTTGATCTCTGATTTCCATAAGTGAGAAGAGCTCTTTTCCAACCTGGGCCTAAGTCCTGAGCACTTGGTTACTCTGGAAACTCTAAGATCACCTTGTATATATTTCTCCTGGCCAGAGCTAGAGCTTGGCTTAGCATTTAGTGAGACTTTGTGTCTTCACCTTGAATTTCTCCATAACACCCAAGCAAAACCTTGGTCACAATGATGTGGCACAAGGTCTCATCTTGGCCTGGCTCAGTCCCAACTTCCTCCTAACTTCTTTTGGCCCAGTCAAACCCATAACTAAAGCTTCTTCTTGTCAAGTGTCCTGCTTCACTTAATGAAATCAATAGATCCTCCCCACTGGAAACAAATGCATGTACACATGAATCTTTACTTGTAATTTTAGTAAATTCGCAGGTCCCTTGAATCCCATGAATAGAGTTCTTGGAAATCTATGCCCTCTAAATTAAGAACCCTTGTCTCAGAATCTCCCATCTTTCCCAGGTTCCGGGAACCACAGTTCTCAGTTCATGTGTAAGCAGAGCTGACTAACACCCACATGTCCTATGTCATCCACTGACCCTCTCAACTCTTCTCTCCTGTATGAATTGCTAGCAAAAGTGTAAACCTTTATAACTGTACAGTGTTTAAACCACTTAGGCATCCAATAGTCAAAAAGTGAGGTGTTGTCTAGTTTCTGCAGAAATAATTTACAGGAGCAAAGACTTGCTGAAAGCACTGTGTTTGCAAGACAAAAAAAAACAATGAGCTGGACAGAAGCAGAGCTGGAAATTATAAAGGATGGGATTAAACAAGAAGACAGACAGCCTGTGGAAGACCTTGATGTACAACGTCAAGTCTAAGCTTTGAAGAGTCAAAGACAGTGAAAAAGTTTTGGACCCCATTAATTTGGAAGAGATTGCTTAAGGATAAAACAAAACAAATTAATTGAATTTACAAATGAGGGAACTTAGTTTAGAAACAAGGATAAACTTTCAAGGCAGGTATACCATCTCTTTCTCTGAATGTATTTGGATAAACCATAGATATGCAGACAAGTTTTTAAGAACACGTATTAATTGGATAAACTCTCTGGATTATTTCCACTTTTCATTCTGTAGGTCAATGAGTCTAAAGGCATGTCTACATGCTGTCTAAACCTACAGAAAAGTGAAAAAATTAGCTTATGTGGATATGTACATCAATAAAAAATAAGTTAAATTTGGCAATAACTAGACAAAACATTCTGACAACCTGGATTTGTCTTTCTTCAGATGTCTTGTTATGTTACAACCTGCATGAAGCAATCTCCTTAGAATGACAGGTTATGGCAGAAAGAACCTATCTTTTTTTCTACATATTCCAGAGTGCATAAAATTTTGAGTTCCTATAAGAACTCATTGTGATTGGTGATGAATATGATTTGATGACTAAAAATAATAATATATAGTACTTATGTCTCTGTGCAAAAAAATTCCAATCCTTATAATAATTTTATGATGTATTATTATTACTATTATTATTATTGCCACTTTAAGGAGGAGGAACTTGAGGCTTAGAGAATGTTATGTAACTTGACCAAGGTCACATAACTAGTAGGCAACAGAGTGAATCCAGATGTGTGTATCTCAAAGCTTTTTCACTATTTTGTGAACTTTGAGTGTGTCTCAACAAGTGCTCATTCTAAAACTTTAATTCTTGCTGCTTTTTTATAATAATTGTTTAATAAATGTCTACTAGATGGGATGGATGGATGAATGCATAGGTGGTTGGATAAGTGGATGGATGGATGGATGGATGGATGGATGGATGGATGGATGGACGGATGGATAGATGGGTGGATAGATGGATATGTTTGATGAATTAGGACAACCACTGGGCAATATATTTCTACTGAGATCCAGACTCCCAAAAAAAGCATTTCTATGGCCCTCCTACACTAGGCACATGATGAAGTGTCTCTTCTGGCAACAAGTATAAATGCAGCCGAGTAAGTTTCTCACCTGGGTCAGATGGTCTGTCAACCAATTCCTTGATGGTTGTTTACTCATCATGTCTAGCAGATGCTGTGTTTAGCCCATATAGGACTCTGGCTCCCTGTCTCTCACTTTCAGGTGTTAAACCCACCATATTTGATCTCCTTACTTAATGCAGCAAGTGTTATCAAAGAAAAGTTTTTAAAAAATCCATAGGTTCAGCAGAATCCATATAAACTTATATAAAACTTATAACTATTTTTAAAAGTGACAGCTAATGGGTCTGTATCCAGCCTTTCAAAGAGGCAGGTATTAAATATCTACCATATGTGCTTTGTACAATGCTAAGAACTGCAACTTAATAAGTGTAAGTCCAGTGAAGAGACAAAAGAATACATACATAGACATATAGATACATATGTACACATTATATATAAATTATATAATAAATATATACAGCATACATGTGTACATTATACACATATATTAAAAATATAATGCCATCAACAAAATGAATTCAATTCTTTCACCCAGGTTGAGGAAGAATAATAAAGCTCAAAGAGCTAGAGACATTCTTGTCAAGATTTAACTCTATGGAGGAGGAAACTACTTTGCCACCTACATAGGTGTTTTTCTCTTTCATAGGAGGAAACTTGCTTAAAGTACACACACCATTTAGCATGTCTTCCCAGCCCCCACTCCTTTTCTTAGAGAACAGGACTAACCTAACAACAAGGCTGCACCCCCAGCAGCCCGGTGTCTATTACGAGATCCTGCTCAGTCAAACCTGATTAATGACATGACTCAAGTTAAGACATCCAGGCTCTCCTAAGTCCATGGCTTGGAACTGAGAAATGCCTATCAGTAGACGTGCGAATATGTGAACACGGAAGACCCAGACAAAAGGACAATGATCTAGTCCAGGAAAGAGGGAATATGAGAGATTGAGAAAGCAAGTGCTTGCCTCCTGTTTGTTGTTTAGCCTTTTCAGTGCTCTCCTGAATTCCTGCTATCATTCCTGCCCTTGGTTTCCTTGAACTACCTTTATATCCTTATAATTAACTCCACAGTTTTGCTTAAATTAGCTCAACTGAGTTTCTGTTACATACAAAGAAAGAAGCTATATAATCTTCAAAGGTTCTTAGTATAACATAGACAATAATACAAAAACTCTTATATACCCCATAGTAATAATATGTATTACCGAAATTTTAGTTAAACCAAAAATCTAACTAACGAAACATTTACCACTGTATTGATTAAGAGTGAATGATTTGAAATGAATTTAAAATGCATTAATAGGAGACTAAATAAATAAATGATGGTATATACATACAATTAAATTCTAACCAAATACCAGGGGTGCCAAAAAATGTATACAGGTGGATACTTTGGTCAATGTTGCTTAAGTAGCTCGCCGTAATCAGAAGTGCCTGGACACTGATAGTAACCACTTTGAGCACTTCTTGTAATTGCAGAAGTTAAACGTGACTTTTATTCATCTTTTCTTATTGGTCTATATTGAGCATACAATTTTAATACAGTTTTCCTTTCTTAAAATGTGTATACATTTTTTTGGCACCCTCTGTATTTAAAAATGATATGTATACAGGAGAGGGGTTTCAAAATCAATTGTTCTTCATCTACTATCATCTTATACTTGGTATTAGGTTCATGAGGTTTAACTCAATAATGGTCTAGTGTTTAAAACCCTGACTTATGCAAAGTGTTTCTCCATAGCTAAAATGCATTATGACTGTCATGTCCTAGTTCTTCAGATCAAACAGAAAACCAATCTGATTCATAGCCATCATATAATATTCCCCTATGTGGTTCTCATGCTTAAATTCTACTGCTTCTAACCCCCCTTTTTTTTTAATTTTTTTTTTTTTTTAGAAAAGATTACTGATCTTCCAACCATGTCAGGAAATTGAGCATTAATTCTCTTGCCTTGATCCTCAGTGAAACATAGACACTCTTCTGTTCCTCCTTTATTTATTTTTGTGGAATAAATAAATTCGAGGGGATCACAAAACAAATATACGTTGGGTGTAACTTGACAAAGTGGGATTGTCAATAAAATGGAGAACATGGACACTGGTACATGAAAGAGGGGATACTCCCAAATGGATGAGAAAAAGACGATTTGATCTTTTTAAGACTTCAAATTTTGTAACCTCAAAAATATCAGAAAGTTAACTTCAGAAAGTTGGAAAGTCAGCTGCAAAATAAGTTTTCAAAATATTTTCAATATCGATGTTTTCAGCTTTTCATAATGAAAAACCATAGACTTGAGAATCATACATATCTGTGATCCATCTCAGGGCCACCATCTGCTGACTAGGTCACCTTGAATGAGTTACCGCAACCCACCAAAACTTAGTTATCTTTTCTGTAAATTTGGATAATAGTATCCTAAGGATTGTTGTAGAGATTGAATGAATGGATAAATACCAAGAAAGTCTTGCTCTGTGACATTACAAAATTTCTATTATTACATTTATCTGACACCTACCATATGGAAGACCACTATTTTTCATAACCTCATAGGCTTTTCTGTTGTAATAAATGTTTTTGTTGATGTCTTTAATAACTATGGACCTTGTAATAACATTACCTAGAATTGTTAAGCTTCATAGGTCTCTGTCAATTTATCTTAAGCATTATTTTTCTCATATTTGATTGTCATGCATCTATGAATAGATTACATTACATTATATTCAGGTTCTTGTAGACAAGGTAACATATTTCCCTTAATAAAGGAAATCTACACAATTTCTATTTATTCTTACCAAGCAAAAATTGGTAGAAAAGTATTTTGAACCAAAATACTCACTCCATTGCACATGGGAAAGTACAAACCAGAAAACTGCAACTCAGAGATGCCTGAACAAATAAATATTTTCATTTGACAGTTTACCTGCTATAAAATTAAAATAATTAATATGCTCCATTACAATTAAACTTTTTATATTACTATAACTACAAAATGAGCTTTGTTCTCCTAACCCATCCTGTTGAGGCTTGTCACTATGTTTCGTTGTTTAACTCTTTAGCTAGTTGCTTCCTTGTGAGTTCAAGCCATCCTTGAAAACAGTTATAACTTCCAAGTGTTACAAATTCACAAAGGTCACTCTACTTATACAACCAAGCACGTATAACTCTGTAGGTCTTTTTCTTTCTTTCATTTTACCTTGACAACACTGTCCTTCAGTCAAATTCAGTAACTTTGCAAATGTAGAACGCTACAAGAATTCTAACAAGCACCCAGGCATTAGGATTGCTGTTGCTATAAGGAGATGACAGAGAGAAGTCAGAGATAATGAAACCAGGAAGCAATCAAGATATTTAACAATAGGCAGAAATTTAACGCGATGTTCATCTACTTCTCAAGATGTTAGGTAGCCAATCTATTTCAAGCTCACACACACAACCAACAAAATAAAGGCTTTAAAAAGGGGAAAATACTTAGAATTTATTGTAAGATGAGAAAAGAGGTTATAAAACAGTATTATAATGTGTTCCAATTTGTAAAATAAAATACTTATAGTTTTTAAATATTTTTTTAAAACTAGGATAGTATACTCAAAATGATCCCAATTTTGTAAATTAATAGGAATAGTGTACTCAGAAAGCTTAATCCTAAAACCTAGGATTATGGATTAATTTTGCTTTCTTTATTTTGCCTTTCTCCCTCATCCTCCATTATTTTATATAATAGATGAACATATATCTCTTTCATGGTCAAGTGAAAAACTCTGTGTGTGTATGTGTATATGTGGATGGATGGAAAGGAAGAAAGGAAGAAAGGAAGAAAGGAAGAAAGGAAGAAAGGAAGGAAGGAAGAAAGAAAGAAAGAAAGAAAGAAAGAAAGAAAGAAAGAAAGAAAGAAAGAAAGAAAGAAAGAAAGAAAGAAAGAAAGAAAGAAAATGTACACATATACTGGGTGAAAGTTCTGAGTTAAGTTCAATACAATATATATAATAGTAAACCTTAATATTCCTTTATTGTCAGTGTAATAATACATAAACCAGAAGACAAATTAATCATTTGTAGCTGAGACTACTCCTTTCCACTAATCAGAATGTCTGTCTACTATCCAGGACACTGTTTCCCAGGTTATCTAAGTACTTAAGAAGCCTAATTTGTTACCAGTAGTTTGATAAGCACAGAATAGGAATAAAGGGCCTGGATTTCCCTGAATGCCAGCTCCTTGAAAGCAGGGACTTTTCTGCTTGGGCCCTGCTATATCCCCAGAACTTAACACAGTGCCTGGCACCAAATAGGTGCTCAAGAAACTTTTGTTGAATGAATGAATGAATGAAGGAATGGCTCCTTCATCCCGGCCATGTGGAAATCTGAAGAAATCTTACTGCTTCACAGAGTGGGCATAAAATGAACAGATAACTAGTATTCCTCAGATCCAATGTCTCTTCTCAAAAAAGTTTAACAGGTTCTCCCAGATTCTCATGCCCTGACAGTCCTATAAAAGTTAGTATTTTTATCAACATTCATTGAGCACATAATAAATACCAAGCCACATATATTATTTAATTTCCTCCTCACAACTATGAATTGTGTTCTATTATTATCATCCCCACTTTGTAGATACGAAAACTGAGATGTAGGTGATATAATTTTTCCAAGGGCACACCACTATTGATGTAAAGCTGAGATCTGATTATGGAAAAGTCTGGTGGCAAACATTTGTCCTTACTCAATATAAAAAACAGGAATCCTTTATAAGTCCCAGATAAAAAATTTATTTCAAATGTAATTCCTCTTCTAAGGAATTAGCTATCTTCTTCCTTTCTGATAATGAGAACAGTGCAACTGAGCATATCTACCTTTTTCGTTGGCTGCCAGGAAGCTCAGAGAAAAATATAGACCTCAACTAGAGTAATTACATTGGTCCTTATGGACTTTTCCCAGATCTTAACTTTTGACTGTTCCCTGGGCCTGGTTAATATTTTTACATCCACTTTATTTATTATTTGAATTTTCATTATAAGTCATCTCAAATTTTAGAATAAAACCTTTATCTGGGAATAAAGAAATACAGTATCATTATGTATTAATTTTATTATAATTTCAATGCACGGAGCAAAGGATCCTCTATATTGTCTGAAGAAGAAAAACCAATTAGCAACTTGTTCCAGGTTCATATGCTCTGTCTTTCCTTTTAAATACATCTGTGGTTGTCTCTAGATTAAATTAACTTCAAAATTGCTGAAAAGAAAATAAAACTGATAGCTCAACCTCCGTGTGTGGTTTGGTTTGCTTGTTTAAATTTAGACCTTATTTTTCAGTGACATCCGTTCAAACTTGAAACTTCAATCATTTACTGACCTTAATTCTCAAGGTATCAGATGAAGTGATAGGGAAGGCCACCCGTAAAACAAATTTGCATGGGCCTGCTAACATATAGGTATAGAATCCTAAATTTATTTGTTTGAGAAAAATGGAAAGTTTTCTGACCCACTTTAAATCAGTGTTTCAGTAAAAAGCTAGTGAGAAACCCAACTAAGGAAGAGGCTGGGTTTCCATGAGGTTAGCAGGTATTACTCAAAGGAGACATTGACATGCTTCTATGATGTGCTCGATGGTGGATTTTGATGTAGGGATTAGGAAACACTGAAGAATTGTGGTTGTTTTGAGATGACGTGATGTGATGTGTCTTCCTTTTTGCATGACTTGATCTCCTACATGACTTGAGCTTCCAGGCATTAACTCAGTGCTTTGGGGCTGGGAAAGATGTGTAAGAGCAAGCCTCATTTACCCCAATGAGAAAGGCATTCTACACTATTCAGAAGTCACCAGGAACAAAACGCCTTTCAATCAAACGCCTCATATGGATAATGCAATGCCTGTCCAATGTTATTTTTGACCATATAAATTAGGTATGTTTTTAAAAGATGTCCAACTGGTTTTGTGATCTGATTCTATCAGATAAAAATAGTCTAGTCTGAAATTGGTAGGGACAACATCAAAAACCAATAGTAAAAGAAAGAAAATCAATTACTCAAAGGAGCTGTTCATTGAGGTCTTCATCAGGGGAGAACAACTCACCAAGAGTTAAAATGACCAATGGCGAAAAAACAGAATCCAAATGTTGAAAAGGATTCTGCCTCTTGTCTTTCAGACCTCACCAGCCCATTAACAATGGCTCTATTCAAATGTCCTCACTGTTAATTATTCCATCAATTCATCACGTCATATAAGGAGAGGAAATTCTCCACCAGGAATTCCAGAGGAAGGTTGTATATACATAACCTTGGAGTACTCCCATCTAATAATTCATTGTTCAGGATGTATCTCAGAAACACAACTAAAGCGAATACCTAACAGTATTCTAACACTGGAGAGGAACAATGATACTGTCAGGCTGACACTAAGATTGATATTTCTTATTGAACAAACCATGTTAAGTTTATACATATTAAGTCTGGTTCTCAGGACTTATCAGCTTTAATCTCAGAGCTGAGCCTTTGGTATATAATGCCATTAATACTTTGAAATTGGGGATAGATGATCTAGACCTTGATAAACTGGATGTAAATTTGGATCTCAGTTAAATCCTAACTTCATCAGTTCCCCGAGGACCCCCAGATAAGTCTCTATTACAAACATTCTCCTCCCTTAATATCATGTCTTCTTTTTAAGTGTATGACATTGCTTCTTGGATGCTGGCTTATTTTCAAAATGTCAGCGCCCCAGATTTAAAATCCAAGAGAATTTTCTGCTACTCATTATTCTTTTTATATTAAATCAAAAGCAAAAGAAAAAGGAGTCTTACTGGCGATGTGCACAGCATTAAACAAAATGGCACCCACTTCTTTGAATAGCCATTGCCTTTAAATTATAATACATGGTTATCACTAATGGTGGCACAGTGCCTCCTCCTACACTGAGACTGCCATAATTTTTTCTATTTTGTTAAAATATGCTGTAGAATGGAAATTAAAAGGACAATAGTATCTCAATGATAACCTCATCACTTAAGCAAGAAAAATTTTTTAAATATGTTTATTCATTTGTTTTTTAACAGCAGTCCCAATTTTGCACCACATCAAGACAAACAACTCCACAATACTCTCTCCTGGATACAAAAGAAAGAAATTTGTCTTTTGTTTCCCATATTATTCTCTATCACAAGTAGAAAGGAATGCTATTTGGTAACCCAATAATGTCAAGGGCCTTGAAAGTCATTTCCCTAAATCAAGAAGCCCACATACATTTTACAAGTATTATCCCCTGAAATGCATGCTTGCCTCTCAGGAATATTTCCCAGTCTCCACATCTTGTCTTCTCTCCTCCTTACCCAGCTCCCAACTCCCAAATTTGTAGTTCTCCATTACTTGTAGATATCTGTTTTCCAAGCCTTCAAAGAAGCAAGATGGACAAACCTGAGGAAAACCACTAAGCAAAATAATCATTCCTAATTTACTGTTCCTATTGGTTCTTTCTCTAAAAAATTCACACCGAATCAAAGATGACTTGGTACAAAAATTCATTTTATCTACAGAGAAATTGAGCCTAAAAGACATGAAGTACTGAAGGGCATGGGTAGTTAATGGCAGACCCACAATGAGAACTAAAGTGAGCTCTCATCCAGTGTTCTAGGCACCCTAATTCTCAGTCCAGCATTCCTTTTATATCAACCGACTGGAACCCACAACTGAGCCATCTGCATCTGTAGACAGACACAGAGAAAGGACCCTTCCCCACTCTGCACACTCCTTTTATGCTTCCAACTCTTCCTCCAGGAGGCACAGGCTCCCAGTTCAAACATACCTGGAGAAAACCAGTCCTACTCAGGGCTGAGCACAACCAGCTTCAACCACCACTTCAAAGTGACCATTTGTACACTTTTGTGAAAGCACACCTTGTTTCCCATTCTTAATTTAAATCAAGAGTTGATATTTTGAAGAGTGGCATACAGGATTTTACTGGCACAGGAGGCAAGTGGAGAGCGATCAGCTAGAGTCAGCTTTTCCCCTTAGCCATTAACCAAAAGAACTGGCCACCTTATCCTTGACTGAAAGTAACAAGCAAGGAACCATTTTCTCTACTCCAGATGGTCCAAAATAGGCCACAACATTGTCACACTGCTTTCAAAAGGATGAGAAATGAGAGTCAAAGCATTAGACAGCTCAGCATAGTCATTAGAATGCAATCGGAACCACAGAAAAATATTCAAGATTTTGAACTACCCAAATAACATTATTCATATTGTCAATCAGTAAAAATATTGAGCACTTACTATTTACTAGGCATTATGTTAGGTGATACAAAGACTCATAAGATAACTACGTGTCTTCAGGTAGCAGAAAAATCAAATTTGTAAACAAACGACATGCAATATACTAGAAATATGCATGAACAGCTGTGTGTCACAGAGAAATCAGCAACACAAAAAACAATCCGTGAAGACCCATGCTGTATAAAGCTTGACATTAAGCCCCATGGGAGTTACAAAGATGAATAAAACATTGGCTTTGAAGGATGACAGTAAAATCTAAAAACGGAAATAGACATACTCATATGTCTTAAACATACTTTTTCCAGCCAAATAAAACACAGTACAAAATGAAGCAAAAGTTACTAAAGAGGTAGATAGGTATAAGCTACATGTTATGGGAGCCATTCATTCTACTAAAGTAATCAGGAAAGACTTGTAGACCTTGAAGACACATTTCAACAGCATCTGGAAGGACACGAAGCATTTTGATAAAATGAGGATGGGGAAGGGCATTTTAGAGACAGTACCTTAACAAAAGGCATGTAGCCACCAGGAGGACAATCAGGACCTATGAGCCCAGGTCTCAGAGCATGGGGGAGGTGAAGCTAGAAAGGTTTCAGATCTCAAATAGTAACTTAATTATGAATTCAAATGCTAAGGGTTTTGCATTTTGTTCTGTATGTAGCTAATAGGACAAGAAAAGTCACATCAGAGCCATGATTTGAGCATCATTATAGCAGGAATGTTGACATGGGTGGAAGGCAGTCATGGGGAAAAGTGAAGATGGCTATTGAAACGGTCCAAGTGGGTGAGAGTGTAAGTTAGAGTAATGGCAGTAGGACTAGGAATGGGGAATAGAGGTGAAAGACACAGCAGCTTCTGAGGTTGCTACCTGATCACATGTAGAGGATGGAACAGGAGATCTTACAGTGACTCCATGTCTTCAAGGATAGGTGGTGATGTCAACACCAGAACTGGGGAAATCGGAAGATACATCTTACTTCCTCCTCTATCTCCATCTGCTTTGCCTGACAAGTTCGTCTAGGATCACAGCGATTCAGCTGCTCATGGCCTCCCTCACTGATAAGTCAGGATCTATCTAGGCAGAAAAACAGAAGTCACTTCAAGTATTTGAAAACAGAGAGAATTTAATGTAAGAAATTGGTTTCCATGGTGATTGAGATTGACATCAACAAGAGGCTACTATCATCCCAAAGCTGGAGGGACAAAGGGAACAACAGTGCTCTAGGAAACAGAATAAGGAGGCCCTTTATTCCCCCTCCTCTTCCTTCTCCCCACCCCCACCCTTTTGCCCTCCAGTTTCCCTTTGGCTAAAGCCCGTTAAAGCCAGCTGACCAGGGAGTTGGAGAAAACAGCTTGAAGGGTTAGCAGCCTGAGATACAGAGTAGATCAGGATAAGGAGTAATAGATTTCAGACAAACAGGCCCCAAATTCAGCAAACTTCTTAAACACACCAACTGTTGAGTTAAAACTGCTAGCCAGCCTCCCTATATTACCATGTATAATATGAGACATGAGCTGAGAGGAACTGGGAGCCATTGTTGACCTTACTGGGGAGAAGGGCAGAGGGAGGGTGACATGTTACCAGCCACATCTGTCCCCACTGACCCCTCATCTTTATCATCCTTGGGCTGCTCCTCAGTGTTCCTGAGAAGGAGTTATTCTCAAGGACCTGACATCAAAGTCCATCTCACTGAGACAGTGGAAAGAACAAAAGGGAGAGAACCATTTCTATCTCTTTTTCCTCTTTATCCCCCCTCGCTCCTTTCCCTTCTTGTTCTTATCATTCTCAGCTCTTCATTACCCTCCTTTCCTCTACCTCTATGGCCTTTCTTCAGTCTCTGTTTCCATTTTCAGTTCCTTCCATTGTCTGTCTACAACTCCTCATTCCTTCATCTCCATCTCTTTCCTCCTAAAGAACTGCATGAGTTAACAAGTTGCTTGGTTAGACACATCTTTAAGAGTACATCGCATGGCACTTGAACCTAGTTATTAGTTCCTTAGTAGAGTAGACATTCAACAAAGCACCTTTTAATTCAATAAAACAATATATCCTGTCATCATTTAATTAGTTATTCATTTTTTGTTTGCTTATATGGTGAGATTTTAAGAAGTTTCTGAAATGGTCTCCACAACATCTGCCTAGGGAATATGGTGAGGAAAGGAATCATCAAATGGAAATCAAGGCACATAGCACCAGAAAATTTGAATGTTATGTCAAACTTTTATTTTCCCATGAGCCATTAAAATAGAGCATAGCTCTTATGGCAGCTTCATATATGCAAATAAATAAATAACTCATAAGCAAAGCACCTTTGCTCAGTTTCTGATAAGCAATAGTTCCTTGAAGACATAGTCTTTAGAAACACAAATTTCTGCCCTCCCCAGTTTCTTTCATGATATCAAGCAGATATTACCCATCACAAAAGGGAAGTTCTTCTCTGACCTCATTTGGGGATGGAACTTTTAACCAAAATGGTGTCACCCCTGAACCCACTCTGACACGCCAACGTAAGTGACCACAGAAGAAGCTAAGTCCTATAAAAAGAGAGACGATGGCACTTCACTTTATCCATCTCACAGCAGGCACAAGCTCATCCATCTCCAGTTAATCAAGAGAAACTACAATGGCTCCTGCAAGAACTTCATCGATGGTAAGTCCTGCATTCATGTGCGTTGCTCTTGTAGATTGGGACCAGTTAATACTTCTAGCTTGCAGGCATGAAATTCTGGATTCTAACTATGGAGATCCAAGAATACTGGTTATATATAATAGGAAATGAAAGCTTTGGCAGAGACTTGTCATTGTGTAGCATTTTCAAGAACTGATACACATCAGTCTGAAAGATGAAATTAAAACTGAAAGATAGCTATATGGGGCTAAAGCACACAAGAAATACCACATAATGCCATGCAGTAAGAAAGAATAGGTATCTATTTTTCTGAGTACAAGTGATTTAATATAATTCTCGCACAGAATTTTTATTTAATCCAAAATAAGATGGGTCACTATCCTTGAGGATTTAATAAGTTGGGGCGATGACTTTTCTTTCCATTATCCTATTATCATACCATAGTCTTGGTACACCAAACCCATTTGTTCTCATCAGATACATGTATAATTGTGGTTTAGAGTATATGGGCCTTATATTTTTAAAATATCTTTTTTGAAATGTAATTTGATTACAGAATCAATACACATAAACTTAGAAAACTGTAAGATATGCCTATGAAAACAAAAGGGGATCCAGTTTTTGGTTGGATGTTTTCTGGTGGTACCAATAGCATTTCTAACAGAAACACTGATACCACATGAATTTTCTATGGCCCTTTCTTCCTAAGTGCACATTTGACTTCACATAGGGTTTCACAGACTGCTAGCACAGAGAATAACAGTGCAGGAAGACATTTCCTCCTAGAAAATCAAGGTCAATATTACCTGCAATGATCTGGCAATGATGCATGTACTGGCAGGGTGATGACTTGCCATTTTTACTAAAATTACTGATAGCAAATGTGTAATGTGTAATGTATCTTTTCTAAATCAAAAGAATGTTCAAGACTGGTAAAAACTTCATGGTCTTAACATTATTTTTGGTCACCTAACCAGTTTTTCATTGAACTGAGCTGAAATTTTAGAATAGATTGCCCTGGAACATAGTATGTTCTCTCTGATTAGAAATACAATCATCAAAATTTGTTAACAAAACCACCTACTAACCCAGTCTCTCACCTCTCTCTCCTTTCCTATTCAGTTCCAGTCACTGCTGTTGCTGGTGAATCTGCTGGCTATAGTGAATGCAGGAGCAATAATCCCACAAAAACCAGGATGCCCAAATGCTGAGGACAATAACTTTCCTCAGAGTGTGAGGGTCAACCTAAACATACTTAACCGGAGTACAAATGCCAGAAGGCCCTCTGATTACCACAACCGATCCATCTCACCTTGGAATCTCCAGTACGTAAGGGCCCCTGAAAAAAAAAAAATCTGTATTCTTCTACCTTTTGTGCATCAGGCTGCCAGTTAAATCACCTTGAGGATAATTTTACTCACTTCCGGGTTTACTCAAACCTGGAAGGGCCATTGTGCAAAACAATGATTCTCAAACTTTCATTCTATAAACCTATTTGATAGAGCACAGGCTGTCCCCACTCCCAATACCTGTCCTATTAGATCTCATTTTCATTGACACCAAAAACCGACCCAAATTAATTGTGGTCATCATTCTAATCTTTATGATACCCCAAGTCTATTGTTTACTTATTTTTAAAAAGAGACATTGATTGGGGCTGGCCGAGTGGTGCGGTGGTTAAGCGCTGGCTTGGGATGCCAGCGGCCCCGGTTCAGGTCCCACATATGAGGACCAGTGACACTGCCCTCAAAAAAAAAAAAAGAGACATTGATCATAGAGGATTAATGTTTAAATTTTCTTTCTTTACCAGAGCTACCATTGAGGAGGTTTCTTGAAAATAACTAATAATTAAATTAAACCATGGAGGAGGTGTCTTGAAAATAACTAGTAATTAAATGGGGTTTTTTGGTGTGTGTTTTTTTTTTGTCTGATTAGCACTGGGAACATATCACTTGAATCCCAGTGGAGGAAGTATCATGTTGGGTATTTCCACCTCTTTTTAAGTTATAGTCTTGATCTACATCCCCAACAGCCCTATATTTGCTGTGTCCTTCGTATATCTAGCATTTAGACCGCATGAAGAATTAAACACAAAATGTATTTTGATAGCTTGATTTTATGCAAATAAGTTTCAGTTGTGTGGTGCCTACAGATTCACCCCAGTGTAGAGTTTCTTCTCCTCTT
Organism: Aselliscus stoliczkanus; assembly: GCA_033961575.1. Taxonomy (NCBI): domain Eukaryota; kingdom Metazoa; phylum Chordata; class Mammalia; order Chiroptera; family Hipposideridae; genus Aselliscus; species Aselliscus stoliczkanus. The sequence continues at coordinate 69,569,678 of CM066733.1, forward strand.
CCCATTACTAAGAACAGTTCAAATAAATGAACTCAAGCTCAAAGCAAATCATTCATTCAGCTGGAGGGGAAAGAAATGGGGAGCTTATAGAGAGGCTCAAGCTTTTGTTTCCAGCCCTTCATATCAGCTCTGGGCTCCATTCTAAGAATGTGCTCTCAGATAAAATGTTGATGTATTCCATGTTTCAAAGACAGACTTCATTAAGTCAGATTAACAGCTGTCTTGTTCCTGGATGATTCCCTTGGTCTTTTTCCATCTATCAAATGTACCCTCCCAAAACATTATCCTTTGTGTCAAACTTAAATCCCTTCTGTAGTCCCTATCTATTTTATTTTGTTCATTCTTCAACAAAATTGGGGGGGGGGATCATTGTCTTTTTTCTAAAACATTTCATGTGCTTAAAAATCCAAGTTTTTCTGAAACTACTTCTTTTTCAGACTAACAGCCCTTAGCGAATTTGCAATGGCTATAATTGGTCACCCTGCCATTATTCCTGTTTGAATTTCCCTCCTGCTTTACTGGGAATTCACTGTCTCCCTGGCTTTTGCATCCTCTGTAGGCGCAATGAGGACCCTGACAGATATCCCTCTGTGATCTGGCAGGCAGAATGCCGCCACTTGTTCTGTGTCAATGCTGAAGGGAAGCTGGACCACCACCTGAACTCCGTTCCCATCCAGCAAGAGATCCTGGTCTTGCGGAGGAAGCCTCGGCACTGCCCCCATTCCTTCCAGCTGGAGAAGATGATGGTGGATGTGGGCTGCACCTGTGTCAGAGCCATGGTCCGTGAGGTTTAGGAGTTTCTGGTCTGACTCCAGCTCCCCAAATCAGTTAAGGCTTTCTGGGGAGTAGACTCAGCCCCATTTCTGACAAAATTCACCAGGGTTCTTAAACTAGTTCATTCAATTGAAGTTTTAGAGGTAGCACTTTGACTCAGAGATTGAATATGAATCATTTTTCCCTCTCCCCAAGAAGGAAAGTTTAGGCTGAGTACCAACTTGCTTCTTGTTTGCTTTTCTAAGTGCTTTAAGTTATTTATGTATTTAAAAGGCCCTGAGAATCTTAGGCCCCAAATTCATTTTTTAATGTATGTTGTATTTTGTATTTTTTTTAAGAAGACAGTATGCCAGACTTAGGAATTTTATTATTTAAAAGGCAAAACCTCTATTTATATGAGCTATTTATGGATCTATTTATGTTTCTTAAGTCTTTAGAGAAAGGTAAAATAGTATGATTATCTGTTCTGCCTAGGGAAATCCTAGGTAGGACTAAATGGTGGTTGAAAATTTCTGAGTTTGTACTACATATGGATACAGGATTTTCTCCTCTTTGTCTCTTAGCAGCACACGACATGGCTGAAAAAAAAAAAAGACTATACTTAATTTCATATTTATTAATTTAATTTTGTAAATTCTTGAGTTTTCACAAGAGAGACAGCAAGTGTAACTTTCTGCTCTGTTAAACCCTTAATAAAAACAATTTGTAATAATAAAGTTTGGGAAGAAAATTTGTTTTCTTGTTTTTTCTCATTAAAAGTACTTCGAGCAGTTCAACTCTTCACTCTTTGGAAGAGCATACAAATTCTCTCGTGGAGCAAAAACGAAGCATGCCTTTGAGTAACAATACCCCTTCCACCCACCCAAGTCCAAGTTCTCAATTTTACATGCCTTCAAGACAATAGAGGACCAAGGCTCTCCTACTATTAGCCAAGGCTGTGGATTCAAGCATTCCAAAATGAATTAAGCAAATAAAAATCATGGCCCTGGGAAAATGGCATGTCATTATTAAAGATCATTCAGGGAAAAGAAAAGACCCTCCTAAAAAATATGACCTGAAGTTTGACAGGAAGCAGGAAGTTTTGAGAAGACGTGGTTTTCAGACTAGAAAATCCAGTCTCTCCCCAAACTCAGGATTCTTTCAAAAATTAATGCCAACTAGAGATCTAGAAAGAAACATTTTCCTCTCCCTCAGGCCACACTTCTAGAACAAGCCCTCCTTCTCTCGGCCTCTGATCCAGTGCACCCCAGAACACAGAAAATTGCCACTGGGGCAAAACAAACTTGAAGTATGAGAAAATTTCAGCCCAAGTAAAATAAATACTGAATCACATTCAATTCCAGAGTAGTGTCAAGTTTCAAGTCAACCATTTTTCCACAACATGGCCCAGCATGCTGTCTTGCCCTACTTCTGGAGGCCCCCAAAAATTCTCAGGCTGTTCCCACAGGCTCCCTGCTTCTTGAAAAACCATTTTCTGCATCCCATTCTCCCACGTGCACCAGCCCCACCCAGAGAGGCCCATGGCTTTTCTCTGCTTCTCCAGTTCCAAACCCAGAGGTCGACTTCTCCAACCTCTCTCCTTGCAGTGTCATTTGTGTGCTTACATCTTCATCCTTGCGGCCACCTCCTGTCGTAACCTTTATACAACAGATCCACAGGCAGCTGCTACTGACAGTTTCTCACAGCCTTCATGCTTTAAAACCCCTCACTAAAACCCTGCTGCTGCTCATTACCCAGTTTTCCCTGAACAGTGATGGTGAAAATGAAAATTTGGTTTTGTTTTGGAAGGGAGAAGCAGAAAAGGGCATATATATCCACAGTCCTGAACCTTTATTTCCCACTAGATTATATTACTGGAAATTTTGTGAGTGGGAAGAAGCAGTTGCCTTCCATGTCTCCCCTCCCCGATATACCTCGCTTTTGTTCTATCTTCATTTTCCGCAGTTAGCATCATTATCCACGCAGTCATCTACGCTAGAAATCTGTGAGGCTGCACTGACTCTTCCATCTTTCTCTTCCTCAGTCCTAACACCCACACATCACCAAACTCACTAAGTTTTACTTCCTAAAGTTCTCAAATTAAACCCCTCCCTGTGCAGGTTCAGGATTTCATCTTTTCTCATATCTCCCCTCAGTTATTGCAACAGCTTCCCACCTATCCTGCTCCTGGTACCTCAGTCCTCCTCAATTCGTCCTCCCACATCTATAGCACAAAATTAGACATGACCGGGCCGTAATCTGGCTCTGCTCCTGCTCTATCTCGTGCCACCTCCTTCTTGTTTTACGCCACAGTCACAGTGAAGCTCTTCTTGCGACCACCGTGCTGTTCTTGACCTCAGTGCCTGTGTCATGTGGTTCCCTCTACCTTGAATGCCTTTACAACCTCTCCCCTCGTGTTCCTCTATTCATACCCTGTTGTTATGGTCAGAATGTTTGTCTGCCCCCCAAATTCATCTATTGAAACCTAATCCCCAAAGTGATGAGACTAAGAGGTGGGGCCATTGGGAGGTGATTAGTGCCTTTATAAAAGAGACCCCAGGGAGCTCCCGCACCCCTTCTGCCAGGTGAGGATACAACAAAAAGCCTTGGATCTGGAAGAAAGCCCTCATTCAATCTTGTTGGCACCTTGGTCTCAGACTTCCAGCCTCCTGAATTGTAAGAAATAAACTTCTATTGTTTATAAGTGGTATAAGTAAAATACCAGTATGTGGTATTTTATTTTTACAGCCTGGACAGACTAAGGAACCTGCCCTCCCCCACTCTGTCCTACCCACACTGCTCTGCTCATGCTTTAAGACTCTAATTAGGTATCATTTCTTCTAAAGAGACTTCTCAGACACATCACTCTAGTAATCCTAGATTAGGTCCCTCTCCTCTGGGCTCCAAGAGCACTGTGGGTATCATTTATCATTACTTTTACATACTATATTGGCATTATCTACTTAACCAGTTTGTGGTCCCTTGAGAGTGAGAACATCAACACCTGACTTGTTATGTAGCAGACAGTCAGTATTGATGTCAAATTTGCACCGATAATCCATAGACACCCCAAAGTCAACCGAGACAAAACTAAACTCACTAGCTCTACTACCCAACTAGCTTCTTCTACCACCTATTTTATCTATTCAAATAACATCACCTGCCCATCTGAGAAGCCTAGATTTCTCTGTTGCCCATTGCCCTCATCCAATCAGTGACAAATCCCTCATGAGTTCTCTTGGGTCTCCCCCTCCTCCCTAACTCAAAAGTTGTTATTAATGTTGAATTTTACACTATGTTGTATACTTGAAACTAATATAATATTGTATGCCAACTGTAATTTAAATTTTGTTAAAGATAAAAAGTAAATTTTTTTAAAAAATTGCATTTTAATATGAGCCTAACTGGTGTCTATGCTTTGCTTTTTACAGTTTATAATTCAATGTCTCTCAGACTTCAGAGGGAGCTTAGTCAGAATAAGTAATTAGAAGCTGTTAACAGACAAAATCCAAATGAACAAAGATTCATTTCTTGCTAATGTTACTGTCCATCAGCGGTCCTCAGGGAGCTTTGGTCCACTCAGACATTCAGGGACCCAGGCTGAAAGAGGGTCAGGTTCTGCCTTCTTACAGCAGCACTATCTGGAACTTCACTGTCTAATACAGTAGCCACTAACCACATGTGGCTGTTAAACACTTGAAATGTGGCTAGTTCCAATTGAGTTGTGTTAAAAGTGTAAAATACAGGGCCAGCCAAGTGGCGTGGTGGTTAAGCGCTGGCTTGGAAAGCCAGCAGCCCCGGTTCCAGTCCCACATATGAGGGCCAGTGACACTGCTCTCAAAAAAAGAAAAAAAAAGTGTAAAATACATAGTGATTTCAAAGATTTTTTTTTCGGTTATTTTTTTTTAAAGTTATTCTTTACAAGAGCTCAATTATTAATTTTACTGTGTGGCTCACACAGAGAGGTGCTACCACCACACTTAGCATGCATTTTACCTACATACAGAGCAGCAGCAGTTTTATCAGAGACAGGCAGGATATAAGAGATTAGGGAGACTGTGAAAAAATATTCTGAATATTTTGAGACAGTTGGAGCAGTGGAACACCAAGATGCTTGTTTTCCATTCTGGCTCTTTAGTTTTGTGGATTTAGATATTTTCTCCTTTTTTAAAAAAAATTGAGATGTAATTGACATATAATATTGTATTCATTTTAGGTGTACAAAATAATGATTAGATAGATAGATAGATAGATAGATAGATAGATAGATAGATAGATAGATAGATATAGATATAGAAATGATTACCAGAATAAGTTTAGTTAACATCCATTGTCACACACAATTACAACTTTTTTTCTTGTAATGAGAGCTTTTAACAATTTTCTACTCTCTTAGTAATTTTCAACTATCCAATACAGTATTGTTAACTAGGGTCACCATGCTGGACATGACATCCCAGGACTTATTTATCTTATAGCTGGAAATTTGTACCTTTACTCACATTCACCCATTTCAATGTTTTTTAAAATGTAAAGTATCTTGCTAAATTTTATACTGATAAATGTTGAAATGATAATTCTTTGGATGTATTGTGTTAAATATATTATTAGAATATAAATTATTAGGAATGCACCTGTTTCTTTTTACTTTTTTGATATGTCTACTAGGAATTCTAAATTAAAATGTGACTAGCATTATATTTCTCTGGTAAATATGTAGCCAATAAAAGAAAAGAGAAGGCAGAAAACTACTATATATACAGCTTTTAAGAGCCAATCTCACTGGCCAGAACTCAGTCACACAGACCCAAATTAACACCAATGAAGATGGGAAAAATGTAGTCTTTCTGTATATCAAGAAAAAGATAATGAAATGAGACTTGCTGAGCATATAGCATTACCTCTGCCCCAGGACATATGAATTAAGGCTTATGCAAGCAGACTCCCACAGTTACACAATTCCAAATGGCTGAGCTGTTACATGGTCACTTTCTAGTGTAAGAAAGCCTAGGTTGAACTTGAGAATAATATTATTATAAGAATAACTTTGAATAATCTACTCTACTGTAAAATATATATTCTTTTAAAATATTGGCAATTTAATAACACACTATAAAACAAATAATTTCCTTGTGACATACCTTACAATGAGCTAGAGCACACTTGTGTTTTGTACTCTTCTTCGACCTCCCCCCAATGATATATATGTGAAATTTTATTGATGGGGCACATCAGAGTTGCACATTTCTCTGTATGTATGTAATGGTTCAATATAAATTTTGCTTAAGAAAAAAGAATGGTGCTTAGCACCGTAGATTCTCAATCAATCATGCAATAATTATTACTCTGTTCCATCTCTCTCCATGTTTCAAGGGTATTCTCTCTACAATGAAAACCTGATCACATAATTTCCCTGGATCACTTCTCCTTAACTCTCCTATGTCTTAGGATAAAGTGCATGACATAAAAACTACTCCATGACCTGGCCAGGCCCACCTCTCACAATGCTCCAAACCATTTTATCCCTCTCCACCACTAGCACTCAATGCCATGCCCAACTGGTTTCCACATCTGGGGCTCTGCTTATCCTTCTTGCTTACCTGGAATCTCCTTTTTGGTCTCCCTATTTCTCATCACTATTAAATAAGGGTAAATATTTCTGGGGATCAATGACAAGTTAACTGAGTGACTTTGGTATATTCTGTCTGGCAACCATCTACAGACCTGCTGGAGAGAACCAACTTGAGATGTTTTCTTGGAATGCAGATGAAAAATAGCAAAGAAATAAATGGATGATAAATATAAATTGATAGTAGATATCAAAGACAGGAAGCAGAGGTAAACTGTGTGAAACACAGAAATTTCAAGTAAAAAACCTGAATACACTCAAGAGTTACAATAAAGAAAGCTATGATAAGAGAAAAGATTCCTGGTTTGGGAAAATTATGTTTTTAAGTGAATCTGAAAACCAGGTTTAGATCAAACTAATTAAAAGAGACTACAGTCAAATATATGAGTATTGAACTATTTCTTTTTAACAATAAAGAAGATATAATACTGACACCCAGGAGAAAAATATAAAATACCAAATTGGGAGCCAAAAGTATATTGATGTCAGACTTTTCCACATCAAACATCAGGAAGTAATGGAGTAAAATCTTCAAGGCAATAAAGGAGAGAAAGTAGAGGTCAGACAGCCCCTGTTTAGGCAAGTCTTTGATCACCAAATGATATATTTGTAAAATTTTGTTGAGTTGTGCACTTAGGAGTTGCACATTTCTCTGTATGTAATGGTTCAATGCAAATTTTGCTTTAAAAAAAAGTACAATGTTTATAGTATGTGTAGGTTCTCAATCAAAATTTGTTAAATAAAACAATAAATAACTCAACCAAAAATTCCCTATCTGATAACATTCTGTAAAGTCAACAGGAAGACTGTCTCAAGCAGGTAAGAACAGAGAAGAATGCTATGTGGGTACCCTTCTTGGTAAAAGCAATATTCAGAGGTATATGTTAGGTGATTGAGAGATGAATCAAAGCTGAGAATTCAGGAATGGGCACCTTATTCGTTATATTCCTTATAACCTGGACACTCTGTGAGCATTGACACTAGGTATACATTGAACTATGTCTAAATAATGCTTATAAATGTCTTTTAAATAAATCCAAAATCCAAAAGAAATTGAAAAAAAGAAAGGTTAGTTAACATATGCATCACCTCACATAGTTACTGTGTGTGTGTGTGTGTGTGTGTGTGTGTGTGTGTGTGTGTTGTGTGTGTGTGTGTGTGTGAGATGAGAACTTTTAAGATCTACTTTCTTGGAAACTTCAAATATACAAATATTGTTAACTGCAATCACCATGCTGTACTTAATTTATTTCTATATCTAATGTAATGCCAACCAAATCCTGATAAGGCTTTTTGTGGTAACAAATTTCTAAAACTCTTCAGAGGATATTTAAATCATTGAAGCTTTTTCCAATCAGAGAGTGGAACTTAGTTAAATGTTGGCAATTTAAAATGTAGTATGAGGGACGGCCGAGTGGCGCGGTGGTTAAGTGCTGGCTTGGGAAGCCAGCGGCCCCGGTTCGGGTCCCACATATGAGGGCCAGTAACACTGCCCTCAAAAAATAAAATAAAATAAAATAATAAAATGTAGTATGAGAATAGAAAAAGCAATGAACAAATTAAATAACCCAGAAATATGTTATGACTTATATAATGAATCTAAAATATGGCAAAAGTACACTGTCATCACAAATTAGTACAATGGGGGATTACTTAGTGGATAGGTTGGGGTTTATTTATTGATTAACTGTTTGGAAGAGAAATAAAATCAAGATAGAGCTTTCCCTTATATCATACATTATATCATACAAAGAACTCCTTATATCGCACAAAGAACTCCAGATAGATTATAGAGTAAAATATAAAAAAATAATAACCACAAATTATAAAAACTGAAAAAAGTAATCTCTGCCCAGTGAGATTATAGGTAACTTTTATTTTTGTTACATTTCACTATATAGTCAATTTCTTTTACAGCGAGTACATCACTTTAAAAACAAACAGTAAGTATTTTAAATTTTCAGTATATAGAAAATTTAAAATATAATTGAATATCGAATGTTTGCCAAATATCTGTATGGCAAAAGAGCCTATAAGCTTCACAGACATAAAGAGATTTCCAAATTAATAGGGTGAATTAAACATCCAATATTCCTTCATCTTCAAACTGCACTAAAACTACAATAAAGAAATGATAAAAATAAATAAATAAACCCAATAGACAAAAGCAACACAATTTTACAAATGGAAAGCAGAGGATATGTGATAGCTGATTTCATAAAACTAAGAGAGAAAAATCCTATACTGTTAGAGGGGAAGCTAAGAACCAACCCAATTTATGCCCCAGAATCTTCTGAAGGTTAGGGCCCTGGCAGCATCCAGTTCCCTGGAGCCCAGAGTAAGAGGAAGGACTTAGATTCAGAAGGTCTATAGGCAAAGCTGTTTGAGCAGCAGCTTGATCCCTGGCTCTGCTCACCAACCTCCAGCTGCTAGGCAAACACTTCACCCAACCCTAACAGAATCTTGGGGATTTACCTCTGGAGAGGGTAAAAAAGCGGGCCTTAGACCTAGGTCTATCAGCACAGGTGAGGTGTGGTACCACAAAAACAGGAGTAAGTGATCACATAGGTCCCTGTTGGGGACCGAGAGACCCTCGGAGAGCTGTAAGGAGGGGTGTTTGCAAGGCTCGCCCCTCTGGCTGTTGTTTTTGCAAGCCTGGCACAGCACTTCAGCATCCGGAGGCGACCTCGACCTCGGTCTCTGTGCTGACAAAGCACCTCAGTGCACGAAGGTGGTTTCGATACATTGGGTGCAGAACATCCTGGGTTTGATACATTGACTACAGATATCCTGCAGCTGATGCTCAGAACGCGATGCACGGAATAGTCCCTGCCCAAGGCCGGCGCCTCTCCTCTCCTGCCCCAGCTTTGGCAAGCCTATATCGACAAACCACGGCTGCTAGACTGGGTCACTGTCCTCCCATCAGGAGACAGCTGTCTGCCTAGCCCCCACTTTCAAGTATTTCTTTGTCAGTCTTTCTTACTCCTCCATTGTCCCCACTCCGGCCTGTTCGACTGGCTGCACTGGACGCGGCAGGTTCCGAATGCTGAGGAACATCCTATCCTCAGGCCTCTTTACCCCTCAGTTTCCAGCTAGTAATAAAACCTCTACCGGGGGCTGCTGATTAGCTCAGGTGGTTAGAGCATGGGCTCTCAACACCAGGGTTGCCTGTTTGATTCCCACATGGGCCAGTGAGCTGTGCCCTCCATAACTACATTGAAAACAATGACTTGATTTGAAGCTGATGGGTCCTGCAAAACAAACTGTTTCCCAATAAAGTTAAAAGAATAAATAAATAAATCCTCTACCTTCTGGCATGAGACTGACTGAGAAATCTGACCAGTCTAACAGGAAAGCCTAAAGATACTCAGAAGGGATCCCCCAGATGGCCCACCCAGATCACCCTTTTGGGAAACTCAAAATCTAGAAATTTACCCACACACTGAACTTCCAATCAGCTTTTAAATTAATCTCCCGCAGGCATCTGAAAAAAATCCCATGGAAGACATACCAAAATAAACACATAGAAAAGGGCAATTAGGAGAAAACAGAAAATACGCAAGAAGAAAATCATCCAAAAATATAATTAACATCCTCAGATAGAGGAGATAATGCATCCATGAAATAAAAATAGGATACTAATTTAAAAAGGAAAATAGAGGGGAGAGAGAGAGAGAAGCCCTTGGAAATGAAAACCACAGTAGCAGAGATAAGGCAGTCAATAGATGCTGGAAGAGAGAATTGAGAATATTTTCCAGGAAGTAGAGCAAAAAGATGAAAAATAAGGAAGAAAGATAAGAAAAGGGACCAATCCAGAAATGACTATATACAAATAGAAAGAAAGAAGAGTGAGGAGAGCAGGAGAGGAAATTAGCAACAAAACATATGAAAGAAAACTCCCAGAACTGAAGAATATAAGTTGCCAGGGAAGGGCTCATCAAAGGTCAAATCTGAACAAAAACAAACTCACACCAAGGCATATCTTAGTGAAATTTGAGAACACTGAAGACAAAAAGAAAATTCTACAAGCTTCCTGAGAGGAAAAAAAAAAATCAAGCATAAAGGGCCAAGAGTCAAAACGGCTTCAAAATTCTCAACCATGACCCTAGAATATAGAACCCAGTGGAATAATGCATTCAAGACTCTGAAGGAAAATCATTTCTGACAGAAAACTTCCAGCAGAGTGAAGTGGTATTCCAAGGGAAGAAAAGAAGACATTTTCAGATATGCAGGGCCTCAAGTAAATTGCCTCCCCTGCAATCTTTCTCAAGAAACTAAAAGATGTGCTCCATCAAAATAAGAGAGTAAATCAAGACATAGGAAGATGCTGATACAGGAAAGCGAGAGTCAACATAGGAAAGATGCCAAAAGGACTTCCTGCCAGGATGGCAAAGGAGATTCCAGGATGACAGCTGTGCTCCAGGCGTCGAGGGCACCCAGTCCTGATTGCAGCCATATGACTCAAGAGACAGACATGTCGAAGGCTGTTATCAGAAACATCCCCACTGCTATTGAGCTCATTTTTGAATCTGAGGACAGAAGGGCCAAGTAAGCCTATCCCAGATTGTTGTTATTTGTGCTTGGCTTCTTTGGGCTATGAACTGATGAATTTCTCTTGTCTCCTCCTTGCCCAGCTGCCTAGGCTAGTTTAAGACACTTGTTCCCCTGCCACCAAAGTGTCTGCTTTGACCTACCTTTGAAAACTGGAAACTGGGCATGGCAGGTTTAGGAACAAAAAAAAAAAAAAATAGAGCAGTTTGCTTGCCTTGACTGTGCTTCTGCTGGACATCAAGAACCTTCAGTATCAGCTGAGGCAGGCTAACTACATGAAGAATAGACCCAAAATGCATAATAGAAGAAGCTTATTTTTCACTCACATGCTATAGATTGAATGTGTTCCCCCAAAATTCATATGTTGAAACCTAATTCCCAGGTATTTGGAGGTGGGTCCTTTGGAAGGTGTTTAGGTCATGAGGGGAGGCCCTCATGAATGGGATTCATGTCACTATAAAAGAGACCCCAGAGAGCTCACTTGCCCTTTCTGCCATGTGAGGACACAGCAAGAAGATAACTGCCTGTGAGACAGGAAGCAGTCATCCGCCAGACCTTGACCTTGGTCTCCCCAGCCTCCAGAACTGTGAGAAATAAACTTGTTGTTTAAAAGCTATCTAGTCTCTGGTATTCAGTAATAGCAGCCCGAACAGAGTAAAACATCACATAAAAGTTCAAGTGCGGTGTTCCTGGTCAGTGAGCATGTCTCCTCCGTGTGGAGAAACAGGAACTCAGCCTTCTTTTCATCTCATGGATATAAGGGGTGCTGGGAAATGAGACCTCTGGATCGGCAGATGCATTCCAGATACAACACTGCCACGGATTCGGGGACAGCTGGCCCGCTCTGTTTCTCTGGCCCCAGCCCACCGCTCCCAGAGTTTTCTGCATCTCACTCCTTCCCTCCCCAAGTGCTCTTGCAAACTCTCAGGGAAGCTAAAGCCAGACCATCACCAAGCCAAAGGACTCAACGGGGCTGCTGAGAACCTTCCCAACAGTGGAAAGGTTGCCTCTTCTCATCAGCTAGGTTTGTGTTTGCCCCTTGGTTTTTCAAAACTAAGCAATATGTCATTTAAGGATGCAAATACAATTGGGACACCACTCTAGAGAAAAGCGAGAGGAAAAATGAACACAAAAGTCAGAAGAGTGGTCCCTTTTAGAGGGAAACGATGGGGAAGGAAGTAGCATCAGGGCTTCAAGTCCCGGGCAGGCAATGTTTCACTTCTTAACTTGGGTCGTGTGGTTTGGGGTGTTTGGATTTTGTTTGTTTTTATTTAATTCTTTAAATTGTACACATACATGGTATGCTTTCCTTTGCATAGATGATGCATTTCATAATTAAAAGTTTTTAAAAGATATAGAAAAAGCCACAAAGGAAAAAAATAAGAGATTCAGCTACACAAAACTATAAAGCAGCTATAAGTTAACACATTGAACTGAAAGGCAAACAACAAATTGAAAAAGGGTTGTCACAAATGCTGCAGGAGGTTAATACATAGATTAGTAACCTGAGTACTAGACACACTCCCACCTCCAGGCCTTGGACTTTGCTGCTCCCTCCATCCGTTACACTCTTCTGCTGACAGATAGCCTCAGGAACTTTCCCTCCCGGTATTTGAGTCTTTGGGCAAATGTCATCTTCTCAGTGAAGGCTTCTCTAACCACCCTTCTACTCCCTCTCCAATTTCCTTGATTTATTTTTCTCCATAGCATTCACCTCCTTCTACTATACTATTTCACTTATTTATTCTTTTTGTCTCCCAGAATGAAAGCTCCTTGCAGGCAAGAATTTGGTCTGCTTTGTTCACTGCTGTATACCCAGTGCCAAAAACAGTGTCTGTCACCTTGTAGGAGCTTAGTAAAGATTTATTGACTGAATGACTTTGACAAGGTCATGTTAATTGATAAAACACACATTATGAACACCCACTCAAAGGAATAACTGACAACAAAATAAGCCATCAAAATGTCTTTGAAACACATGCAGAAATATTTATAATGACTAATCATCAAATAAATTCATATTAAATAATTACCTACCTTTTGTCTATCATATTAACAAAGTTTATTTATTTATTTATTTTTTAAAAGATTTTATTGGGGAATTGAGGGAGAGGAACAGTGTTGGGGAACCGGGGAAGGGAAACAGACAAGTTGCTGTCCTTTTGTTCTTCAGTCTAGTTGTGGAGGACATTGCTTCACTGGCCCATGTTGGTATCATCATTGCACTCTTCTTGGGTGAGGCAGATCTGTCGCCAGCCTCTGGACGGCCGCTCACAGCGGCTCTTGGCAGCTCACACCAGCTGCTGGCCACTCTGGCCACTTACTGTAGCCTATGCAGCCCACTGCAGCAGGAGCTGCAGCTATGCCATCCTGGGGACTCACAGCAGCCCAGCTCCAGGTGGAGCTGTTGTTCACCATCTTAGCTGGCCCTCATATGTGGGACCCGAACTGGGGCCACTGGCGTCCCAAGCCAGCTCTTAACCAACACACCACTCGGCTGGCCCCAAAGTTTATTTTTTAACTATAATACAGTGTTGGCAAGAATTGCTAAATTAAGCAATTATTCACTGTTAGTAAGTGTTAATGGGTACAACATTCTAAAAAGAAATTTTACATGGGGGAGAAAACTAACAATGGCTAATGTACATGTTAAATAGAACTCGGGTATGGAACATGTGTATGTTAATATTTAAACAGTACCTTGATTAATACACTTTTTAAAACTCTTGCCATAGATTTCTCATATTTTAAATCTCAAGACAGCTTTGTTTTCTTTAAATGCTATATAATAAAGAAAAAGATAAAAATGTGCTTTTCACAAGCTAAATGTTATATGAATTCAATAGAAGAATCTATTTCTTGTTAACTCGGAACAATTAATTTATAATTCCAGACAAGACTGGGTCACAAGTATTACTTTAACTGAAAAGAAAAAAAAATTTAAAAATTACATTAAAAAAAAAAAAGAAATTTTATAATTAAATTCAAGAACCTTAGAAATGTTCATGCTCTTTGGACCACTTCCAGAAAGTTATCAGAGCAAACTAATGTAAAAATAGCACATAAACAAAACTCTGTGTACAAAACTATCATAGCTTAGCACAAAATATCATGAAACCTTTTTAAATGTCGAAAATAAATAAATAAACAAATAAATAAAATAAATACTTGGGTAAAAATCAATATGAGAGAGAAAATAATTCAACTATTTGAAATAAGGCATTAAAAAACAGGAAGAAAACATCTACAAATTCTAACAGGAAATATTCCAGGTCATGGGGAATGGATAATTTTAATGGTTTCTTTATAATTTGATTTTAAATAAACTTCTATTTCTTTTTAAATAAGTGTGCCTTTATGATTTGAAAACTGACAGCTTTAAAAATAATGGTTATTGGTGGGATTGCAAGTTGGTGCAGCCACTATGGAAGGCATTGTGGAGATTCCTCAAAAAATTAAAAATAGAGTTATCATATGACCTAGCAGTCACTCTCCTGGGTATCTACCCCCAAAATCTGAAAACATTTATCCGTAAAGATATATGTTCACCGATGTTAATTGCAGCTTTATTTATGGTGGTCAAGACATGGAAACAACCAAATTGTCCTTCGATAGATGATTGGATAAAAAAGTTGTGATATATATACACAAAGGAATACTATTCTGTCATAAGAAAAGATGAAATAGTGCCATTTACAACATAGATGGGTCTTGAGATCATTATGCTAAGTGAAATAAGTCAGACAGAAAAGGTCGAAAACCATATGATTTCACTGATATGTGGTATATAAAACTTAAACAACAAAGGAACAAGAAAAACAAATGAAGAAACAAAAACTCATAGACACAGACCATAGTTTTGTGGTTACCAGAGGGTAGGGGGAAGAGGGATGGTAGATAAGGAAGGGTAAAGGGGGCTAAATATGGTGACGGAAGGTGAACTGACTCTGGATAGTGAACACACAATGTGATATATAGATGATGAATTACAGAATTGTACACCTGAAACCTAGGTAACTTTACTAACAATTGTCACCCCAATAAACTTTAATTAAAATAATAATTATTATTATTATTATAGTTATTTGGTAATTTGAAAAAGTCATTTCAATTTTTAATGAAATATAAAGAGTGGAAAATATGAGATTATATGAAAATGGCTCTAGGAAAGAGTCAATATCTGAAACCTAGAACCTCACACCAAAAGAGAACTATTGGCTACCATGGTTATGGCTCATTGAGCCCCCTTGTGGCAGCATACCAAAGTAGAGAAACAGTAAGATACAAACCCATTCAAGCTGGAAAAAAACTACAAAATCTAGCAAATAATTCACTCTAAAAACAATGTTTCATATTCAAAACATCAGGAGAAATATCTCACCCACACAAACCAACATTGAAATAAACATATGCTTTCATCCTTTTGATGTTGTATCATCAGTTCCCTACGATTAAAACCTGCAGCCATATATATTGTGTTTGTTCTACATTATTATAAAGGAGCCATTTATGTTGAAGGGGTTTGATAAGTTACTTGGTGCATTAATTATCCAAATGGACTACTTATCTTGATCAAATTAGGTCATCACAACCACATCTTCATCACTTGCTGAGCTTTGTAGTATCTCAGATGAAAAATAAATTCAGCAGAATCAAAAACAAGTTATGGTGGCAGTTTTGGCAGAAGTGGGAATACAGGAGGAAATTGGGTTCAGAAGCTTTTAAATATCAAAATATCACAAATTGATATGGTAAGACAGTGTAACAGTAGTTTTCCATCTCTCATATTGGGAAAGATTTTAAAATATTACAAAACTCACTCTAATCAAGCTTTCCCCCAAAACAGTTCCTGTCACCAATTACTTCCATGTTGCCAAATTCCATTGTCATTTCTCACTCTTCATCTTACTCCACCTCTCAGCAACATTTGACACATATGAACATTTTTTCCTTCTTTCTGTTTTCCCCCATCTTCCATTCCATGGAGGACTTTTCTGCAAGCAAGTTTTCTTCAGGTATAAAAGCACTATAACTGCAAAGTGAAGAACAAATGGAAAGATGAAGTAAACATGTCCTACGTACATATACCCGTTCTATATGCCAGGCAAGTGCCAAGGGGACTTCTTAGGTTACCACATTTAATTCTCACAACCACCCTTCTTCCATCTTCAGCATCAAGAAATTCATCCTTGCCATGAACACTTGAGTCACGGGACTAGCCAACCTTCCCCTCACCCTTCCTCTTCAGGCTGCACTGTTGGAATGCCGTGTCCATGGGCTCCATCTTATGCTGCTAGCAAGAAAGTCTGAGCTCATTTCCTAGATGGAAAGTAAAGCTCTCACTTTGAATGTAATCCCAAAGATCTAGGGGAATTCATGCTTTCCGCATTCCTATCTTAGAAGGTTTCCTGCAGCCCCTCTTGTCTCCAAATGTAGCTCACATGCTCTCCTGTTAACACAGTGCACTGGGCAGGACTTCATGCTGGAAGGAACACCTACTTTCCCAAAGTACCTGCTGTCAAATATCTTGGGCTGTGAAAGGTACTCAAAGTGTCCACCAAGAAGACCTGTTTGCAGACCCATGGCAAGCCTGCTCTGGACAGAGTTGTGAATGAAACAAAATCTGGCTTCTCCTCAGTCGGTCTAATGATCCACTTCCCCAGCTGCTTTATCAGCAGGCTCCAACTGCAGTTCCCCATGCTGGCTGTCCATATTTCCAGAGGGAAAATACAACAGGACATGAGGTGTCCAAAGGGACCTCGTTTCTGAATGGGAGAAGGACTTAGGATGAAGAAGCATAAATCTCAAAATGTGGACATTTTAAGAATAGATTCAATGATTTGGGGAGGAGAGGGAAGAATATTTAAAACTCAAACTGACTTATGCAGTGTGAAAAAAACGGAGGCTCTTTCTGTGTCCAAAATCATCCCTTTGTTTCCCTCTCCTCAACAGACCTAGCTTTCTATTTTTCCTCTGTCCTTTCCTCAGTTGCCTTTCAAGAGGTTCTCTAATCCATATTGATATATGAGTGAGATACATTAATGCGCCAGCACTCCATACACATTTTTATTTCATTTCTCTGTTAACTCAAAAAGGTTGCTCAAATGGTGGGACCCTCAGCAAGTGGAGCAAGGAAGCCTCTTCTCACTCAGCAAAAGCAGAGGCAGCAGATTACAAGCATGAGCTTGCTTTGGGAAGCTCTGCTTGGCACCTGGCCTTAACTTTTAGTAATTTTGTGGCTTTAGGCAATTTTTTTTGGATGTCCTGAAAATTGGTTTTTATGTCTGGAAAATGAAGATAACAATAGAAACAACCCACAATGCTCATTACACTGTTAGCATCGTAATGGTACTGGTGGTGTAGAAATGGCTCAATAAACCTACATGATTTGTATTGTTTATTCTTTTTATTTGCTAGGCAACTGGCTATGCTATGCATAAACACAGGCACCAGGAAACCCTGAGTCACCAAGAAGTCACCAGTAACATCATGGTGGAGTATGAACAGGGAGATGACCAAACTAGGAGAGAGCTGGGTTAACGTGTACCACCTCGCGCTTGGTTTTGCTGGAGTGGGTTTCCTCTTCTGCTGCAAAAAGCCCCTCCACTTCCTTCCCTTTTGGGTCTCACTTGGAGGTCAGCCTGCACCATGGCTGCTGCCCGCTAGTCAGCCCCAATCAAACTCCAGTGGGAAGAACGGAGAGATACAGTGTATTATGTTTTTTTACCAGTATGGGGAGTCTTCTCATTCTTTTGAGTATTCATTGGATGCTTAATCCAGGCATGTTTTTGAACTCGGCCCTTATGGCACTAAAAAGGAAACATAGGACCATCTCCCTAGAGAAGATGATGCCTACTCTTCCCTCTTCTTACTTCCTCTTCCTGTATCATCATCCTTCCCTCCCCGTCTTCTTCTCTTCTGCCTCTTCCTCCTCTTTCTTCTGGCTTGCTTGTCTGAAACAAAAGCTCTCCAACAAGGGCAAAAGGTACATTTTCTCTAAAGGGTAAAGTGCGTAGATAGTTCCATTCTATAACTTTCCTAAGCTTTAGGCAATCTCCCTTTTGAAGGCCCACCACACATAAAGCCCAACCATAAAAATTCATCTATAGCCAACAATAAGCATGATTTATGTATAAGTGTTTCAGTTGAAATTTTTTTTATTTGACTAACTGACATTCTTTTTGATCCTGTGAAACCACGTAATTTATTTATCTATTTATTTATTTTTGAGGGCAGTGTCACTGGCCCTCTTACGTGGGACCGAACCGGGGCCGCTGGCTTCCGAAGCCAGCGCTTTACCACCGCGCCACTCGGCCGGCCCAAATAAGCCAGTTAATTTTTGAAACCACATAATTTAACTTTGTTTTTCTTTTATCAGTTTCCTTTGCCATTTTGGGGCCAATCATTTCCTTTTCTATTTCTCAAACATTTTGTTAGGCTCTAGGAAAGTTTATAAGCCCCAAGCACCAAGCACTTGAGCTGAAAGGACAAATGGCCCTGGCAGGATTAGATTTAAACCCCAGCTTCATTTGTTATTTAGCTGTGTCAGTTTGGGGTCAATTACTTAAGCTCTCAGCCTCGATCACCCTATCAGTCAAATGAACCCATTCGGACATACTTAGGGGGCTTCAAGCCCAGTGCTTTCATAGAGAAGCATCTTGACAACTAATTGTTTTTCTGTATTTTTTCACATAAAGTCCTAAAGCACACAGAGACCCCAGCCTAGCTACTCTGAGCTAAACAGAAACTATGCTACAGGTTGAGACTGAAAAGGGCCTACATGAATACAGCATCCCCTTGCTCTAAGTTCCAAAGCTTACCCACTAAGGATCTCAAGTGGGCTGTGCTAAAGGAAAGTTTCATAGGATTTTCTGAAAAACACTCTTGTGTTGCGTTTTGTTCATTTCTACTCTCAAATTTCAAGTCTCATACTCTGCGTTTGGCTACAACAGCCACACCTCTTCCTTTCACATTCATGGGGAACAGCCATCCTTGAAATCCAAATCTCAGACTTCTTGTGCTCTTGTGTCTTGGTAGGGGATGCTGTGAGGAGACAGGGATGAATAAGAGAAGCATACAGGTGGGCCCAGGCTACAAGGGCTAGGACCAAATGGAGGCATCTCAGAGCATCAGTGGTGAAGGAGAGTTGCAGAGGCAGAGAGCAGTTGACTTCATCAACTGAACAGCTTTTCTCGATAGTTCTCCATGAATGCAACCCAAAATAACTAAACAGATGACTTTTTTTTTTTTGTCAGAAGTAGCAACTGTTATCCACAGAGCCATGGATCAAATGCAATATGGATCAACCATTTTAATGTTTTCATTATAATGAGCACTTATTTGGAGCAAAACATTATGGCAGGAGCTATGTACATAGTCAAGGATGAACAATGAGGTTCCAATCCTCAGAAAAACCTACAGTCTAATAGGCTCAGGGACAGTGGGCCTGGAAGATGAGTATGAAGAATAATGAATTCAGGTCTCACGGCAGGATACAGGTAGGAGAGATTCCTAAATTCTCCTAAATTCGTAGGAGAGATTATAAGTGTTAAAGGCATTCAAAAGAAAGGCCCTTCACTTTTGGATGGAATGATCAGAAAGAGCTTCACTCAAGGAATTTGAGCTGTGCCTGGGAAAAGTTTCAGAGTAGCTGGAGAGAGAAGCGACAGAAGTAATGAAGCCTTAGGCAATTGGGGAGAGCAGGGACATGGCATTGGGTTTTTCTTGTTTCTTTGATTACAAAGACACATTTAGAATCCAGGTTCAGAAGCTCAGAGTTTGTCACAGAAAGAGCAATTAGGAAGGATGGTGCTAACACTAATAAGAGAGGCCTGGAGACTTCCAGGGTGATGTTCTGTCCCTATACTTCCTCACATCCTCAGGAACCAGCTCTTGCCATGTGTATAATTTAGGGCAGAGCTGACAAGGTTGATTTTCAAAGCAAGTAGCTCATTGATAGTAATGTAGGGGAAGTCTATATATGTCTGTGGTTAAAAGCAAGCAGCCTTAAAAGGCTCATATCAAAGGTGACCTGTATCTCACCTGCCTCATGCTGGACTGTCACAGGTAGGTTACTCTCATGAGTTCCTGGAAGGAGTAACAACACACAGTGGTGTGTGCATACCCAGATATGTGCCAAATGTGGGCGATGGTGATGGTGACAATGATGGCAATCAAGATTTGGTCCTAAACTAACATTTATTGAGGAAACCTGTGTCATTGATCCTGTGTTAATACTGATAAACAAAGGTAAAATAGCTGGCTCACTCAACTTTATCTGCCCAGGACCGTTTAGTGAGGAAGCAGTTGAAAGGAAGTGTCCAAGATAGAATAAAACACTTGACTAGAAGCTGATACTGCCCCCTTTAACAGTACTTTGTATATAACAAATAGTTGCTGAATATGTTTGAAGAATGAAATTGAACAGAAAAATGAACGGCATGAAGGAAGTAAATAAAAAGATAAGATTTTCATCAGGGAGACAGCAAGTAGTAGAAGTGGAAATAGCAAGAGGGAATGTATTTGAGAAGTATTAAAGATAAAATCAATAGGACCTGATAGGAAAGTTGGGGGAGGAGTAAGCAGTAGAGAAAGGCAAGGATGGCTCCCAGATTTGTGACTTGGTTAGCAGGATGGATGGCAAGTCCTTCAGTATGATAAGGAATGGAAGAAAGAAGAATATTAGGTTAGTGGCCAATGAGAGTGAATTAACTTTGAGCATATTGAATTTGAGATACGTGTGGGACATCCACACAGAGATGTTCAGTGGGGAAATGGAGAAATGAGTTGAGCAAAGACAGGAGCTTGAGGAACTTGGGGAGTAAAATCCCTCAGGCAAAAGCAGGTAGGATCCAAAACACAGCATGGGCATGTGCGTGATTATCAGAAGCCATGTGTTCATTGGTGTCTCCTAAAGAGAAGTTACAGAATGAAAGCATCCAACAGCTGGAGGTTGAACCTTACAGAATTCTGATGTTTAAGGATCAAGAGGAAGAAGAAGAGTCCATGAAGGAGACTAAGAAAGAGCAACCCAACATGTACAAAGAAAAATCAGAAACAGAAGCCAACAGAACCAAATGCTAAGAAATGTCGGGAAGTTGTGGCCTGAAAAGCATGTTAGATATGAAAACAAAGTCACTGAGCTCTAGAGGGAGATGCTTCTTTGGAGTGGTGGAGGCCAAAATCAGATTAGACTACACTGAGGAGTGAATGGAAGGGGAGGAAGTGGAAGACACAATAAAGGCTCTTTTCAAAGTAGCTTGACTATAAAAAGGAAGGTGATAGAATAATTGCCATGGGAACCTTATTTGTAGTTTATTTGATTTTGTTTTTTAAAGACTGAAAATTCTTGAGCTTGTTAAATAAACTGAGAGAAAATGGCCAGTGGTTGAAGATACAAAAGAGAGTTCAGGATTTTGGCAGGTAAAATCTAAAGCACAGAAAATTGTCCACCTCTTCCCCTATTGGAAGGAGCGATGGATGGTTCAGATGTTGGTATATATTTGTCTGCCATGCTCATTGAAAGATACATCTGTTTTTGTTTCCTCCACATTCTCATTACCTAATTCTATGCATTCTAGCTTTTGACTCTACTGCTTTGCTGAAACTGCACTTTCCAAAGTCTCAAATAACCACTCAGGCTTTTTTTTAAAAAAAACAAAACACATTTATTCAGCGTCATGATCAGACTATTACATTTAGCAATCAACAGCATGGGTACAAAAAAAGAAAATCTACATTAAAACCCTTTGTTGGAATGCTTTACACTTTCCACAGAACAGAAACTAAAATAACCTGTTATACAATTAGTCACAAGATTTTTGCCCATACACACGAGTATCTTCTAAAACATGTCTCCTTTGTACCACCTAGGACCCTGCCACCACTATGCTTGACTGGGTTCACAAATCTGCTGTAACCTGTAGCTTCCCTGTCACTTCCCTGTCTCTTCTCTCCTGTTAAGCTTTGTTTCCTGGAGTAATTAAAACCTTCTGCCACTGCCAGAGCTACTGCTGCTGCTGGAACCACCACAGCCACCTTGGTTTCATGGTTTTGTAAAGTATTCGCCTTCATTACCATGGCAGCCAGAGCTTCTGCCTCCAAAGTTTGCTCCTTTCATGGGTCCAAAATTTCAAGATTGATTGTTGTAATTGCCAGAATCATTGTAGCTTCCCCCACCTCCAAAATTGTTTCCATCATTACCAAATCCATTATAGCTATCCCCACTGCCACCATATCCTCAACACTGTGAATGTCATCAAAGCCACCTCAACCACTGAAGTTTCCTCCACAACCAAAGTTGTTAGTCCTACAAAAACCACCTCCTCGACCACCACCGAAGTTTCCAGAACAACTTCGACCTCTTTGGCTGAACGAAGCACTAGCCATCTCTTGCTTAGATAGGGCTTACCTTCCTTCACAGTTGTGGCCATTCACAGGATGGTATTTCTGAATGACAATCTTGTCTACAGAGTCATGGTCATCAGAGGTGACAAAAGCACAGCCTCTCTTCTTGCCACCGTCATGGTCAGTCATGATATCAATCACTTCAATTTTCCCACACTGTTCAAAATCATCTCTCAGGTGATGTGCTTCCGTGCCTTCTTTAATACCACCAACACAAATCTTTTTCACAGTTAAGTGGGCACCAAGTCATTGAGAATCTTCTCTTGAGACAGCCCTCTTCAGACCCACAACTCTTCCATGCACCTTCTGTGGCCTTGCCTTCACTACTGCACCCACCTCTTCTGCAGTGGCATAGGTGACAAACTCAAGGCCTCCGGAGTGCATGGTGTTTGTCTTGGTGGAGTGCTTGGTCTCATCACCACACAGTCTGTGAGCATTCCCCATTGCTCAAAATGGCTCCTCAAGGGCCGGCCAAGTGGCGCAGTGGTTAAGCACTGGCTTGGGAAGCCAGCGGCCCCGGATCGGTGCCACATATGAGGGCCAGTGACACTGCCCTCAAAAAAAATAAATAAATAAAGAGCTCGCTCAAGAGTGCGAGCTGAGCTCTGAGCAACGGCGGTTCGATGCCAGCCCGAGCTGAGTTGCCGTTGAGCTGCCAACAGGTGGCAGGATGGCTCAGCTAGAAAAAAAACAACAAAAATAAATAAATAAATAAATAAATAGATAAATAAATAAATAAATGGCTCCTCAGACTCTCATCAGTTGTTTCACAGCTCAAACCTCCGATGAAGAGCTTCCGCCGCTTTTCAGGCTCTTTGGGAGACTGACTTAGACATAATCATGGGAGGGGAGACTTTAAAGATGGCAGCCACCGACATAAAACCATAACTACCCAATTTTAAATTCAGAGGCATCTTCCCAGTTTTCTCCTTCTAAGCCTCTGTACAGCATTAACCCTCTTGAATACCCTTCTCTTCCTAACACTCTCTCTTGCCCTGGTTTCCATGACATTGTGACATTCTACCTCATCTCCCTTTTAACTTCTCTCTTCATACTGGGTTTACTTCTTTGTCTTGTGCCCTAAATGTGGACATGCTCCCAAAACCTGTGGCTTTAACTGTCATCTATATAAAGATGGCATTCAAAGTTATATTTCCAATCCCTATTATATGACTTCAACTGTCCAGGGCTCTATTATTCAGGCCTCCATCCCAAGACATTTGTTTACAATGGAGCAGATAAATCAGAATCAATGGGCATTGTGTATAGCACCAAATTGGTAAGGAGAATCAGTAACTGACCGAAGTTTTCAATATATGACTATGATTGAGTGACTATAGCACAAAAAGGAAAGCCAGCAAAATCCAGTATCACCTAGGGTGGGTTCAGAATAAAGATGAATGCTAATCTACCAGGAGATAAGAGAAAAGTAAGAGGTGGACCCATATTAATGAGAGATAAAACTGGAATCACATTACTCACTAATGGACACATGACAAGATGTCATACTGGGTGAAGAGAGGCTCACAGGAACCTGCTCAAGATCAGGACAAGTTGACACACACACACAAAAAAAAATAGGGGAAAACAATCAACTTTTCTGATAAAGCATTGTTTAAAATGGAACTGCTGGTACTCGGGAGTGGCCACTTGTACATGCAGGCTTCAAACATAACACCTAAATGAAGGGACAGAGTTCTTTGTTGTCACAAATGTTTAAATCAATATAGTGTGACATGCAAATTAAAAGCACATTGAGATACCCTTATTCACCTACTAACGTAACTAAAATTTAAAAATTGGCAATACTGGGTTCTGGCAAAGATGCGAGAGCAACTGGAACTCTCATATGATTCTGGTGGGAATGCAAAATGATACAGTCACTTTGGGAAAAAGTTTGGCAGTTGAATGTACATTTATCATAAATCCCAGCATCCTACTCTTAGGTGTTTACACGAGAGAAATGAAAACATTTGTCCACACAAAAGCCTATATGTAAATTTTTAGTCATAATTGCCCCAACTAGCAAACAATGCATGCTCATTAACTGGTAGAAATGAATAAATTTTAGCACGTTTATGCCATACGATACTAGTTAACAATAAAAAGGAACAAACCACTGACACCAAACAATATGAGTAAATCTTAAAAGCATTATGCTAAGGTGAAAGAAGCCAAGTGCTAGAGGATATAACCTCAAACTACCTGCTGCTCAAATTTAGCAAAAGCTCCATTATTAGAAATTATATTTATATTTGAAAACCATACATTTATTCTACCACTTCACTATATCAGTGATGGGCAAATAATTTTGCCCAAGGGCAAATTCCAGAAAATAAGAACAAAACTATTTGCAGGCTACAATTTAGTTTATAAATTTTATATATATATATATATATATATATATATATATATATATATATATTTATATTTATATATTTATAAAAATATATAATATATATATATATATTTTTTTTTAGCTGAGCCATCCTGCCACCTGTTGGCAGCTCAACGGCAACTCAGCTCGGGCTGGGCATCGAACCGCCATTGCTCAGAGCTTAGCTCGCACTCTTGAGCGATCTCTTAACCAACTTAGCCACTCAGCCAGTCCCATACATTTTTCTTTTTTCTATCAGGAGGTACAGTATTGGCAACTGGGCTTAAGCATTTGTTTAATATTCCTTTAGTGAAGGGTTTCAGGTTATTTGCCAAAGGTTTTGAAATGACAGAGGAGCACACAATACAGTAGCTGCTTTTAACTTTTGCCCTTGAATAGATGTTGTTGAGTAAAGCATTTGTGAAGCTCATTACCGTCATAGATAACCTAGCCTTTATCTCTGTGTCACATCCAAGTCAGCTCCCACAGCCCACTCCTCTCTACACTCTGTCTAAGCAAGCCCTGTGGTTAACCAGACTGTCTGCACCCTCTTGACTTGATGGCTCACCATAGCGATGCTTACCACAAAAATGTAATAACCCTGTCTCTCAGATCCAGAGAGAAAAAAGGAAGAAAAAAATTGCATGTCCTTTTCATTGCAATGAAGAAGAAAGTCTCACATTAAATAATAACGTGAGTGAATTTAACACAGGCAGAAAGGGAGGTACTCCAATGCCATTCTCTTTGGAGACTCTTCCCCTTTCTTTTAAGTTCTTTTGTCTGCCCCCAATATCAGTTGCAAGATCAGAACTAAAGAAAAATTAAACAGAACAAAGTTTTCTCTAATTCTAGAAAAAGTGAAATAATCCGTGGTCATGTATGGCTCAATAAGAAATGCTCCTGAGTTGTTGCTGCAGTTGTAATTTTTCTAAATGTTTTCAAAGACTGACAGATCAGCCAGTACAAATTGGTCCTAAATAAGAGAGGGGGGAGAAAGAGGGGAGAGAAGAAGAGGAAGGAGAAGGAGAAGGGAAAGAAAGAGGAGAAAAGGAAAAAGCTTCTTTGAAGAAACTACTACTCAACATATATGATATTTCTAAATGCTCATTTTTAATTACTCCTGCTGAATATTCAGATGTGACTAAAAGAATCAATGAGCTTAATCACCAATTTTTATCTCGGAAGCACATATTAGAAGACTGGGAGCATCCATCATAAGCATAAGCATGACTGAGCCACAACGTCTTTCCACTCTCTCATCCCTATTCAGATCAGTACTAATCAAATATAAAGGGTAAATCTCAGAGATGCTTATCATACATCATTTTATGGAGTGATTTTTAATGGACAAATGCATATGATTACATATTGTCTTTATAGCATGTAAATGTAACCAAACATAAGGTCTATATAACGTTAACTTAAAATAGAAAAGTATGTAAAGTTGAGGTAAATACTGTTAATAAGACATTTTAAATTCATCAATATCTGTCAGTGACTCACAAAGAGGCTGTGATTCTTGGGTGTTCTCCAACTTAAACAGTTTGGGAACATCTGCCCCAGCAATCCCTATTGTGTCCCAAAGTTTTTCATCTTCTTAAGACATCAACTTCACCCTCATTCTCCTCCTGCTCCCCAGAAGACTTTCCTAAACCAAAGGCCTCCAACATCCACACTGTTCCTCAGTTACAAGCTTTGTTTCTGCCTCAAATATAGCTATAGATAGAAACCAAGATAGACATAATACCTGTAGTTGCATTTATCACATTGCATTGAAATTATTTTGTAACAGAGTGAAATGCTGTCTCTCCCTCTGACTCCGACTAATAGCTCCTGCTATGCACATGTTAGTTAACTAGAGGGATTCTGCTTGAAGTTTGAGTATTTTGCAAAAATAGCCCTTGTCAGAAAGGGCCCCTCCTGAGGAGGTAGGAAGTGTGTGCAGAACAATGACTGTTTATCAGAAGTTTACTTTCCTGACTCAGATCAGAGGGGGTCAAGAGGCCAACCTGAAATAAGAGACTTAGAAATTTTTCATACTTCCCACCTCTTGCCATGCCCCTCTTCCCTTCCCTTGTCATAAAAGCCACTTGAACTTGAAGCTCTCTTAAGATGGATTTGAGGAACTATGGACAGCTGTCATCTTCTCAGTGGACACCTTCTCGATCAATGAAATTTCCTTACGCCAAATTCTGATCTATTGAATATTGCCCTTATGAAGTGCACATGAACCTTGTGATGGTTACAATTTGCCATAGCCAGGTAAAAAGAAAATTCTGTTTAAAACCATGTACCCACCTAATTGCTTTTGCCCTAAGGGAGCAGCATCTCTCCCCAGTGTAGAAGTGTTTGCAAAGTCTTTTTAAAGGCAGCATTTGGTGAAAAAGTTATGGCCACCAGGGCCTATTTTAAAAGACAATAGAGAAATAAAGAGATAGCTAAACTACATTGCAAAAGGAAGATACTAGAAGGATGTAAGGGGCAATGGGAGGAAGGTAAGATCTGAGAAGAGGAGAGAGGTGAAGTCAAGGCAGAACTACTAGGAGGCAAGGGAGGAAAGTGTGGAAAAGTGTTTGTCCCTGAGAATTCCTCAATGCCAGCAGCAATAGAAGAATAAGAACAAGAATATCTACTATTGGATGTCAAGTTCATTGCATCATGGTGCTGCTGGGTACCTCCATCCATCATCACCCCACATTGTCAGCGACATCTGCCACCCATGCAAATGTCCAGCGTGTTTTTTCTCACAAGGTAAACCTTCCAAGTCAGCTTAGAGCAAAGCCAGCTCAAGGAAGTAGGCCAGGAATAAGGGCAGATCAAAAGAGCACCACCTTAAGAACCCAGGGAACTAGAAGAAACCAAAGATTCTCTCCAGGAACCCCCACAGGGATGGGGGCATGGCCCTCTGGCTGTTTGAACCAACTGTTATCTAAGGTGATCCCAGCTGACAAGGGTTATATTTGCTTTCTCCCCTTCTATACTCCCCTTCTAGATCCTGAGCATCACAATGGAAAGAATGGTGCCTTATTGAGCTTTAATTCCCCAGGGGCTGACACAGTTCTGGACACTGAAAAAGGGTGTTTTTGGAGGATCTCTAGAAAATTGAATCTACCTCACCAGCTCAACATGTCAACCTCCTAAAACTGTGTGCATTTTTCCAAAAAGTCCTCCGAAGTGACATTTTAAAGAGAGGATTTCAGCAAAGCACAAAGATGTATTTTAGAGGTAGAGTTCCTTCCCAGTGCCTTACAAATCATATCACATAGAAAATGCTCTGTTTTCAACATAAATTGGTAACTACAATATTGCCACAGGGATATGAAAGACAGCTTGGGGAATATAATCAATAATGTTGTAAATATTTTTTAGGGTGTCAGATGGACACATGTCTTGCTAGGGAGACCACTTCATGCACAGTGTAGAGGCCTGACCACTGCACTGTACATCTGAAGTTGCCATTGAATAATATTGTATGTCAACTATAATTTAATATATGTATAGTCACAGGATGTGGAGTACAGTGTGGGGAGTGGAGTCAATGGAACTGTAATAGATATGTATGATATCGGGGGGCGCGGGGAGATGTATTGGAAGGGTGTTGTCACTGTGTGAGGGGTGAAAAGTATAACTATTGTATTGTTTCACTAAGCTTGAGACCCAGCGTTAGCTGACTTTCCTGGAAGAATCTCAAGTGAGGACAGGAACAAAGAGTGAGAGGCTCTGGAAGTGAAGGAGGCAGATTTTCCTAAAAAACAGCAAGCTCACAAAGACAAATAATTAGCCACTCAACATTTTGCCCCATTGCCCCTTAATATATTAAATGCAAAGAGTTTGATGAAGCCAAAGGATTTTAAATAATCTTTATATCAAAAATGAATGTCATGCAATGTTTACTTTTATACATTTAACCTTGAATAATTATGAGTATAATGAAGGATAATTTGGAGGCTGAAAATGTAGGTCAGCCATCTGGGTTTAAGTTCGTGGAAGGAGCACTCCATCAACCCTGACTTCCTTCCCCTGAGGTTACTGTAAGAAGTTGCCTGTTTCAGCCAGATTGTGAGAAGCCAGCTTTGGGTCCCAGAATGCTCTTCATATGTCTCCCACACAGGGCACACAGCAGTCAAACTGAAACAGCATCCTTCTGCGTCCTTTCAGACCCACAAATGGGTGAGTCAGAGGCATTTCCCAGCCTGCTCATCCTGCTGTCACCAAAGACATTATTCAACTGGGCTGACCACTAGATAAAATAAATTGTCTGATGTAGACTGAAGGGGGCCTGAAAACAATAAACCTCAATTACTGCTCTGTGGTAGCCCAGACATTAGAAATGGGTAGATCATGCCTAATAATTTCTAGAGTGAATACTCTTCCAGCCTGGGAATACAATGTTAAGGCTAATCAAACACTCAAGTTAATGAAGAGTTACTCAGGCAAGAGAGATTTTCCAAAGAAGAAAAAAATGAGATACACTCCACAGCACTCTAAGACACTGAACAGGGCCGGCCAAGTGGCTCAGTTGGTTAAGAGCTCGCTCAAGAGTGCGAGCTGAGCTCTGAGCAACGGCGGTTCGATGCCAGCCCGAGCTGAGTTGCCGTTGAGCTGCCAACAGGTGGCAGGATGGCTCAGCTAAAAAAAAAAAAAAAAAAAAAAAAAGAAATCCTGTTCTGGGGCCGGCAGAGTGGCGCGGTGGTTAAGCGCTGGCTTGGGAAGCCAGCGGCCCCGGTTTGGTCCTACATGTGAAGGCCAGTGACACTGCCCTCAAAAAAAAAAAAAATGGGTAAGACACTGAACATAATATTCTCTTGGTTATTTAGAAAGCAATATCTAAGATCATTCTCATTTGAATATCAATTCATCCCCATATTCTAGGTGCACAAAAGTGTTTTTTAATACAGAGCTCTGGTAAACAAATGCAACCAGAGATTCAGCTCTAATTAGACTTCAAGATAAATTATGAGGTAAGGGACCATTTTTATTAAGTAAGAGAACCCTGCAACTTTGAAACCTTAGTGCAAATAGTAGAATTTAAAAATATGTATTTCCAAGAAGCAACTTTTTTTTTCCTTGCCTTGCACTAGATGTGTTTTAAAACCTCCTATTCTTTCTGAGAACTACACATGGGCCCTTTAATTATACAAATATAAAGTGGAGCAACTTGGGAAACTGCAGCTCCTAGGGGTTAAATTGCTTTGTAAAAGGTGATTTTAGAGGTCATTTATACTGTAGGTGGAGTTGCATCTCTGCAGTCTATTTGTAGAAAAATAGTATTTTGTAGAAAAATCCATTTCTAACTATTGATATGGAAGTGTGTCAAAAAATTTAAAATAGAACTAGCATATGATCCAGCAATTCCACTTCTGGGTATATCTGAAGGAAATAAAATTACTTTAGAAGAGATATCTGTATATCCATGTTCACTGCAGCATTATTTACAAAAACCAAGACATGGAAACAATCTAATTGCTCACTGACATATGAATAGATACAGAAAATATTATACACACACACACTTATATACATATATATACATATATATATATGGTTGTCAGAAAAATCATGATGTATTTTTTCTATGTTTTTCACTGCAAAAACACATCATGACTTTTCTGACAACCATATATATGATGGAATATTCTTCAACCACAAGAGAAGAAGGAAATCCTGCCATTCATAACAATATGGATAAACCTTGAGGAGATTATACTAAGTGAAGTAAGTCAGAGAAAGACAAAAATAACATATGATCTCACTTACATGTGGAATCTAAAATGAAAACAAAAAAATTTAAGTTAAAACACCCGAGTTCAAGGGTCAAGGCAGTGGAGTGGAAAAATGTTGTGCCTGCCTCCTTTTGCAACCATATGAAAATTACAACTAAACTACAGAATAACCATCATTGAGAATCACCTGAACAGAAGTCCTACAACTAATGATATACAAAAGAAGCCACACTGACACTGGTAGGAGGGGTGGAGACAACAATAGGACTGCCCCCACCTGCATGTGGCAGTTAAAAATCAGAAGGGAGGGGCCGGCTGAGTGGCTTAGTTGGTTAAGAGACGAAGCTCTGAGCAACAGGGTTGCAGGTTTGATACCCACATGGGCCACTGAGCAGCCAACAGGTGGCAGGATGATTCAGCTGATGAGAGCACATGCTCCTAACAACAAGGTTGCCAGTTTGACTCCCGCATGGGATGGTGGGCTAGCCCACTGCAACTAAGATTGAGCACGGCACTTGAGCTGAGCAGAGCGCGCTGCCGACGGGCAGCCGGATGGCGACTGGACTTGGAGCTGAGCTAGCTGTGCCCTCCACAACTAAGATTGAAAAACAACAACTTGGCTGTTCCCCTTCCCCAATTCCCCAATAAAATCTTAAAAAATAAAAGTCAGCTGCAGCATTCTTCCCTGAGGAGCAAGGGGTGCCCGCCCCACATCAGGCTCCCCAGTCCATTGCTCCAGTGATAGGAAGAGAAGTTTCCACAACTTCTAGCTGTGAAAAACAGTGGAGATTGTAGTTCAGTGAGACAGAGGGCAGCTAGAGTCCAGGATGCTCCTCTTAAAGGACAATACATGGACTTACTTGCTGACAGACTCACTCACTCTGAGCTCCAGCACTGGGGAAGTAGCTTGAAAGGTGCCAGGATGAAGACTGGAGGGGCAGCATTCTCCCAGACAGGAGTGCTGGAAGGAACTATTGTCCCTTGTTGGGTACTCCCCCTCCCAGTGTGCAGACATAGGTGGCTACCATATCTAAGTCTCCATCAACCTAGCTAAAACCATTTGCCCCACCTTGGGGATTCCCTGAGACTCTGTCCCACTCAACTTGTGGGCACACCGAGCTGCTTCCAGTTGCTTTTCCATAGAAATGACCTATCTTGGCTCATGTTGAGAACTTTTCTAAATCTTCCAAAAGATTCACAAATCCCAAACATCTGGTGTCGGCATGCCCCATACTTCTTCTAAGCAGCTCCAACCCCAGCATTAGCAGCAGCCTTCTTCAGTTCTCAGCTTAGCTTCTCCCAGGCACCTCCAAGCCCAGTGCAGGTGGAGGCCACTTGCATATTGCTTTGTGGATCATTTCTGGTGTCCCTGGATTGCACAGGTTGTGGCAGAATTTGGCCTGCATCAGGGTCCCTTCCGGGAGGACTCAAGGCTGGCACACCTAGTGACTGACTTTGGGCTCAATTGAAGAAACACCTAGTTGCCTCTGTTGATGCAAAGTGAAGACTGGGCAGGCACCAGAACCCTACTAAAGTGAATCCTGTTTCATAGGGTCAGCCCCTGCACAACAGCTCCTTCACTGTAGTCATGGCCAATCCTCATAACAAATGATCCTGAGGGGTATCCCTCCCACTGATGTGCAAAAAGAAACCAAGGCTCAACTATAACAGGAGCACACACAACCCACACAAGGGGCACTCCTCAAGCTCCTGGCTCAGGGAGACTGTGCCACTGTGCCCTGCAGGACACCTACTACATAAGGTCACTCTATTAAGACCAGGAGACACAGCAGCCTTACCTAATATATTGAAACAGACACAAGGAGGTAGCCAGGTGGGGAGACAAAGAAACATGTCCCAAATGAAAGAACAGAACTAAGCTCCAGAAAAAGAACTAAACAAAATGGACACAAGCAAACTACCACAAGCAGAGTTCAAAACACTGGTTATAAGGATGCTCAATGATCTCAGGGAGAACTTCAACAAAGGGATAGGAAACATAAAAATGGAGGTCAAAAATATAAAAAAGAACCAGTGAGAAATAAAGAATATAACTGAAATGAAGAATACATCAGAGGGAATCAACAGCAGATTAGATGAAGCAGAGGATCAAATCAGAAATTTAAAAGATAATGTAGCAGAAAACACTTAATCAGAACAACATAAAGAAAAAAGAATACCCCAAAATGGGGACAATTTAGGGGGCCTCTGGGACAACATCAAGTTTACCAACATAGGGGCACCAGAAGAAGAGAGAGAGCAAGGAATTAAAAACCTATTTGAAGAAATAATGATGGAAAACTCCCCTCACCTGGCAAAGGAAATGGATATTCAAGCTTAGGGAAAGCAGAGTCGCAAGCAAGGTGAACCCATAGAGGCCCACACCAAGACACATCATAACTAAAATTTCTAAGGTTAAAGACAAGGAAAGATTCTTAAAAGCAGCAAGAGAAAAGCAATTAGTTACCTACAAGGACCTTCCATAAGACTGTCAGATGATTTCTCAACAGAAACTTTGCAGACCAGAAGGGAGTGGCAGGAAGTATTTAAAGTGATAAAAGGCAAGGACTGGGCCAGCCTAGTAGCGCGGTGGAGAAGCGCTGGCTAGGACGCCAGCAGCCCCAGATTCGGATCCTGCATATGAGGGCCAATGACACTGCCCTCAAAAAAAAAAAAAAAAAAGCAAGGACCTACAACCAACATTACTCTACCCACCAAAGCTAGCATTTAGAATCAAAGGACAAATAAAGAGTTTCCCAGACAAGAAAAAGCTAATGGAGTTTATCACCACTGAACCAGTATTACAAGGTTCGATGGTGATGTCCCAACCTTAGAGGGACATTTTTAAGACCAAAAAAAAAAAAAAAAAATCAAAAGTATAAATAGTAATATGGCAATAACTACGTAACTATCAACAATTTCTTTCAATGTAAATGCTCCAATCAAAAGATACAGAGTAGCTAAGTAGATAAGAAAACAAAACCTTACATATGCTTCCTACAAGAAACTCACTTCAGATCAAAAGACACACATACCAAAAGTAAAGCAATGGAAAAAGTTATTTCATGGAAATGGAAACAAACAAAAAGAAGCTGGGGTAGCAATACTTATACCAGACAACATAGACTTTAAAACAAAGGCTGTAATGAGAGAAAAGAAGGACCCAGTAATCCCACTTCTGGGTGTTTATCTGAAGAAACCCAAAATGCTACTTCGAGACAACATGTTCGTCCACATGTTCATTGCAGCATTATTTATAATGGCCAAGATATGAAGGCAACCTGCATGTCCCTGAATGGATGAATGGATAAAGAAGACGTATTACGTATATGCAATGGAATACTACTCAGCCATTAGAAAGAATAAAATCCTGTCACCTGCAACAACATGGATGGACCTGGGGAGTATTGTGGTTAGTATTGTGGTGAGACAACAAAAGACAAAAGTCATATAATTTCACTTATAAGTGGAATCTAAAGAACAAAATAAACAACCAAATGAAACAGAAACAGATAGATACAAAGAACATTTTTGATGGTTGCCTAATGGGAAGGGGGAAGAGGAGGTGGGTGAAAGAGGGGAAGGGATTAAGAAGGGAATGGATTCTTGCCACCTGCAGGGGCATGGATGCACCTGGAGGGTATTGAGCTGAGCAGAGTATGTCAGACAGTGACAGACAGATGCAATGTGATTTTACTTATAAGTGGAATCTAATGAACAAAATAAATAAAACAGTAACAGGCTCATAGATACAGAGAACATTTTGATGGTTACCAGATTTGGGGGGTGGGGGGGAGGGGTGGGTGAAAACGGGAAAGGATTAAGAAATACAAATTGGTTGTTACACAGTATTCATGAGGATGTAGGGTATAGCATAAGGATTACCATCAATAATATTGTAATAACTATGTGTAGTGTCAGGTATGTACTAAATCTGTACAGGTGATAGATAGGAGGGGGTTGGGGGCAGGGTGAAAAACGTGAAGGGATTAAGAAATACAAATTGAAAGTTACAAAATAGTCAATGGGCTATAAAATACAGCATAGAGAATATATGGTCAATAATATGATAATAAGCGTGTATAGTGCCAGGTGGGTACTAGACTTGTTAGGGGCATCACTTCTTAAATTATATAAATGTCTAACCATTATGCTATACATCTGATGTAATGTACAGTATAGGGAATATAGTCAATAATATTGTCATAGTGTGGTATGGTGTCAGATGGTTCCTGGACTTAACATGAGTTCTTTAGGTATATAGATGTTGAATAACTATGGTGTATACCTGAAACTAACATAATATTGTACATTATTTATATTTTAACAAAGTATTTTTTTAAAAGATAGGAGGGCTGAATGGATAAGAAAACAAGGCCCTTACATATGCTGCCTACAGGAGGATCACTTCAGATCAAAAGATACACACAGACTGAAAGTAAAGGGTGGAAAAAGATATTTTATGAAAATGGAAACAAACAAAAAAGCTGGAGTAGCAGTACTTATACCAGATAAAATAGACTTTAAAACAAAGACTATAACAAGAGACAACGTAGGACCCAGCAGTAATCCCATTTCTGAGTATATATCTGAAGAAACCCAAAACACTACTTCAAAGGGACATGTGCATCCATATGGTCATTGCAGCATTATTTACAATGGTCAAGATATGAAGGTAACCTGGGTGTCCATCAATGGATAAATGGATAAAAAAGAGGCGGTACATAGGAGGTCAATTAAGTTCAAGAACTCATCCCAGACAAAGTGCTACATACCTCCTTGCTGAATATCATACGGTCACCTTTTTTGTTTTGTTTTGGTTTTTGTTGTTTTGTTTTTGAGGCCAGTGTCACTGGCCCTCACATGTGGGACCCGAACCAGGGCCGCTGGCCTCCCAAGCCAGCGCTTAACCGCTGCGCCACTCGGCCGGCCCATACAGTCACCTTTGAAGTACTCCCCTTGCGAAGGTATGCACTGAAATCAGTGCCTAGTTCATCCTTCAAAGCAATTTTGGAACTCTTTTTCTGGAATGGCCATCAGAGCTGTCATCATATTACCTTTGATGTCATGAATGTCATCAATATGTCTTCCTTTCAATAATCCCTTTATCTTTAGGTAAAGAAAGAAGTCATTGGGGGCCAGATCTGCTGAGTAGGGAGGGTGTTCCAATACAGTTATGTGTTTACTGGCTAAAAACTCCCTCACAGACAGTGCTGTGTTAGCTGGTGCATTGTTGTGATGCAAGAGCCATGAATTGTTGGTAAAAAGTTCAGGTCGTCTAATTTTTTCACACAGCCTTTTCAGCACTTCCAAATAGTAAACTTGGTTAACTGTTCATCCAGTTGATACAAATTCATAATGAATAATCTCTCTGGTATAAAAAAAAGTTAGTAACATCATTGCAACAAGTTCACAAACTTAATTGTCACACTTTCATTTATATAATGAAATATTACTCAGCCATAAAAAAGAATGAAATATTGCCAACTGAAACAGCATAGATGTACCTAAAGGTATTATATACTGAGTGGAGCAAATCAGATAGAGAAAGACAAATGTCATATGATTTCACTTATATGTGGAATCTAAACAAAAAAAATTAAGGAATAGACAAAACAAACAAACTCATAAGTACAGAAAACATAAACATATTGAGGATTTCCAGTTGTGAGGAGGTTTGGGAGAATGAGTAAAAAAGGGGAAGGGATTAAGAAGTACTAATTGGTAATTACAAAACGAGGTCATGGGGATGTAAACTATAACATAAGGAACATAGTCAATAATATTGTAATAACTATGTGTGGCATCACACGGGTACTAGATTTATTGGGGCAAACACCTCGTAAGTTATATAAATGTCTAATCACTATGTATACCCCTGAAACTAATATAATATTGTATGTCAACTGCAATTGAAATATAAAAAATTATTTAAAAAAACAGAATGGAAGCACAATAAAACAGAGAGAGAGAGAGAGAGAGAGAGAGAAAGAGAGAGAGAGAGAGAGAACAGGCAGACTGGTGGGATTGCCAGAGGTGAAATATGGGAGTGAGGGCAAAATGGATGAAGGGTGTCAAAAGACACAAACTTCCAATTATAAAATAAATAAGTCCTGGTGATATAATGCACAGCATGATGACTGTATTTAATAATATTTTATTGTATATTTGAAAGTTACTAAGAGAGTAAATCTTAAAAGTTCTCATCACAGGAAAAAATTTTTGTCACTACACATATGTGAGATGATGGATGTTATTAACTAAACTTATTGTGGTAATCACTTCTCACTATGTACATATATCAAATCATTATGTTGTACATCTTAAATTTATACAATGTTATATGTTAATTACATCTCAATAAAACTGGAAAAAATAAAACAATCGTTTTATTTTGATCACAAAAATTGGGGGAGGGCTCAGCTGGGCAGTTCTCTCTTGGACTCTCATAAGCAGGCTATCTTCATGTGTGTACAACTTGTACAATTTCATAGGGTCCTGTGCCTAGACAATCCCATGCTTGATTTAATGCTCTGCTTGACATTGTTAATAATTTTTTAACAAGGAACTATACGTTTTAGTTTTTTCACTAGGCCCCACAAATTATGCATCCAGTCCTACTCATGAGGTTGCATTCAGATATTAATTGGGGATACATTCAACTGAAGTCTCAAATGGGCTGAGTGTCCAAGATGGCTCCCTTGATGCTGGCTGTTGACTGGGAGCTCACCTAGACCTCTCAACCAGAGCACCTACACATGGCCTTTCCAGCATGGCATTCTTAGAGTAGTTGAACTTTTTGCATGGCAGTTGGCAGAGTGAACATCCTAAGAGAATCAGGTGGAAGTTGCATTACCTTTTGTGACCTGGCTTTGGAAATCACAGAGCTGACAAAAGGTAACAGACCTCCAGCAGCAGATGGCTGAATGGGATTGGTTGTTGAAAACCAGAGAGTTAACCAAGGTAGTGAAAAACCCCAAGAAAAATTGGAGGGAAATGAGGGTATGGCTCGGAGACCTCTAGAAACTAGTGGGGAAGGGAGCCTGGTAAAGGAAGCTGGCAAAGTCAAGGACCTATTGGTTACATTTCCAATAAGCTTTCCATAAAGCTTAAGTAATTGCAGGACTAAGCAAATATTGAAATTAATGTGTTCTCGCTGAGAGATTGATCCTCAGAGAAGAGTCCATGGTTTAGAGATTCCAGTACAGGCAAGTGAATCCTGGTGGACCTCCTACAGAGAGGCAATGTAGCTTAGTGACAGAAGACAGAAGTTTACCACCACATGACTTGTAAAAGGTACTCTTAATCTGTGCCTCAATTTTTCTCATCTGTTCCATGACAATAATTAATAAGTTCTAAATCACAGAGATAGAGGACAATTGAATGAGTGAATACATATATGTTAGAAGAGTGTCTATTCTATTGTAACCATTCAACAAGTGTTAGCTTTCAACAATGGGTCCCAGTACTGATGAGAATAATGGGGGATCCCTTGGTATTCATTTTCTGTACAGCAGGAGTAATTCAATCATTTCTTCTCCCAGTAAACACCCTCTCAAAACACAAGAACTTCAATTCATCTAAATTCTTAAACCCCAATCATAGTGTTTAGTAGATTTCACAAGCTAAGCAACAGACTCATAGATCCAAATGATATGTTTTCTTTTAAAATTAATTCTATTTCCTACTTGTTTTTAAATATAGTAACCAAGAGTTTGGTATCCCATATGTAGGCAAAAAGCAAGTGGCAGAAGCAGACCTTGCTTTCTTAATGGATCCTACTTGGGGTTTGAGGTGACCACAGAAGGCAATCAGGCATTTGACAAGTGGTCTGTGGGAAATCAGGGTTTTTTTCTCTTAGATGTTGAAAAGCTAAGTAGTGTGGAATCAGCAGATGCCTAGGACCTCAGGAAATGCCTTCCTGATGGACTAGTATTTTAAGGGTTTTCCATGAACATGGCGTCCCATGTGAGGAGGCCAGTCACACTCAGATCCTACTCTAGTACTCAGCACAATGCAGCCCATCCAAAGCTGAACCTCCCAGATCTGGTTTCTGCCAAAGTCATGAGAATGTGGTTGTGGGAAACAGTACATGGCTTCTGTTCTTGTCACCACTATAAACAAGGTCTGGTCCCTTCCTTTAGGCCATGCAAAGGGCTGTGGTGTTTCACTACAGACAGCATGTAAGGAAACCACAGAGGTAAGCCAGGGCAATAGGAAGTCGCGGAGTTTTGTAGCAGCCACAACCCCAGAACAACTCAGAAATCCATCTGTGTCTAATGCATTGATTTATGTGACTTCGAAAACAAGATTTACAAGGTGGGAGCATTTATCCATAGGCCTTACCTAAGGTGGCATATTAAACTAAAAAGTAAGAGTGGTAACAGCTAGTTAGAACCTGGAACTGCTCTAATGCTTTACAGTTATTATCTACTTTAATCCACACCATGACCCTACGAGGCAAGTGTTATTATCAACCTCCTTTTATAGTTGAGAAAACTGAGGGTGAGAGATATTGAGTAACTTGTCCAAGATAGACTATAGATAAGAGAACACAGCAAGAATTTTAACATGGAAGACAACTGTATATACACAAAGACATAAACTCTTCTGTCTATATTATATAGTTCACAATAAAAAAGTAATTAAAGCAGATACAAGCATTATCTACTTTTTATAAGTAGAAATAGTTAAAAGTCTAAAAATAAAAGAATAACTCAATAAATTCTGGTTCATAAAGTTGAAAGATTAGTATATAGTCACTAAAAATCATTGTGAACACTATAGAAAATATATAACATAATATTAAGTAAAAAATTACAAATACAGGTTGCATATATTCATATGTTATGATTATGGCTCTATAATGAGACAGATGAGCAGAAGAAAAAGAAAAATATTAAAAGTTATGTTATTGTGGTGGGATAATGATGACTTTTCTCTTTTTTAACACACTGGACAATACACTTACTAGGCCAGGTACTATTCTAAGAACCTTAGATACATTATTTAAGCCTCTCAACAACCCTATGAAGTAATCACCCCATTTTTCAATAGAGAAAAGGAAGATTATGTGACTTGCCCAAGATCATTACTGATTGGTGCAGCTAGTAAGTGCCAGACTCAGCATTTTAACTTGGCATCTGGCTCCATCATCCACATGCTTAGTAATTATGCAAAGAACTCTGATATTGTTATGATGTTTGTACAATTTAAGAGACAACATAATCATTTTGCAGGCAAAAACATCATGCTTAAATCAGGGTCACCCTATCTTTTTATCTTAGTATCCAAATATTTTCTCTTCACTGCTAAGCAAAATTCAAAAAGATCAATGACCACTAAATAGCTGCTAGTGAGCCAGCAGTAGGTCACAATTATCAAAGTACATACTTCACATAGCCCCTATTGTAAAATTAGAAGACCAAGGTCATGTACATGGTACTAGTAAACAGAGGTATGTTTCTGGAAGGGCAGCAAGTAATGGATTTCCAGTGCTTTTTATAGATTAAAAATTAATTCTGAAAACCTGCACTTTTCCATTTATCCAAATTTATGTAAGTAAACTGATTTGATAATGAGGCAATAGAGGGTCTGCAGTCCAAGAAACCAGAGTTTAAACCTTGAAGCTAATATTTACTAGCTCTTGCGACCTTGGGCAAGTGATAATTCCTCATTTCCCTCATCTGTAAAACAGAGAAAATACTATTTCGAAACTCATGCCACTCTTGTAAGGACTAAGATGCACATAAAACAGTGCCTGACACATATAACCAACACTCGGATCACTATCATTTTTACTAGTTTTTATAACCCTCAATGGAATTGTTATTGAGTTTACCTCCCTAGGTCACATTAAAACTCCAGACCTAAAAAGTAAGGATCTGTTGCAAATGCAATTTAGTCCTACTGCAAATATAAGAAGATGAAGAATTATGACTTGGCAAGTCATAACCTCCCAAATTATCAGATCCACAAATATAAGAAATACATGAAGGAAAATCTTCCCACAACTATTGGGCCAATACCCCACATCTGATCTCACTGCTTGAAGGAATTTTGTTTTCCCAACTACTCTTTTAAAACGAAGAAATGATTTTTTAAAAAATTTATTTATTTATATATTATTTTAATTAGCTTCAGGTGTACAACAAAATGCAATAGTTATACTTTTTACCCCTCAAAGTGACAACCCTCCTCCACCCCATGTCATACTGTCTATTACAATTCCTTTGACTCCCTTCCACCATATAATCCACATCCCGTGACTATCTATATATTCAATTACAGTTGGCATACAATATTACACAACATCAATTTCAGGTATACAGTGCAGTGATCAAGCCTTTACTCCATCCATGAGGTGGTCTCCCTAACAAAACATGTGACCATCTGACACCCCACAAAATTTTAACATTATATTCCCCGAACTGTCTTTCATATCCCTATGACAATACTGTAGTTACCTATTTATGCTGTCTAATCCCCTCCCCTTCTCCCTCATCCCCACCTCCCTCCCAACTAGCAATCCTATTTTTCCTCTATATCTATGAGACTGTTTCTGTTTCCTTTGCCCATTCATTCAGTTTTTCAAATTCCACATATAAGTGAGATCATATGGTATTTGTCTTTCTCCGACTGACTTATTTCACTCAACATAATAGTCTCTAGGTCCATCCATATCATTGCAAATGGTACAATTTCATTCTTCTTTATAGCGGATAATACTCCATTGTATAAATGTACCACAGTTTCTTAATCTAGTCATCTACCGATGGGCATTTCGGTTGTTTCCAAGTCTTGGCTATTGTAAATAGTGCTGCAATAAACATAGGGGTGCATATATTTTTTCGAATTAGTGTCTTGGGTTTCTCAGGATAAATGCCTAGGAGTGGAATTGCTGGGTCAAAAGGTAGTTCCATTTCCAGTTTTTTGAGATACCTCCATAATGACTGTCATAGAGGCTGCACCAATCTACAATCCCACCAACAGTGCACCAGGGTTCCCTTTTCTCCACAACCTCGCCAGCACTTGTTGTTTGTTGATTTGTTGATGATAGACATTCTGACTGGAGTGAGGTGGTATCTCATTGTGGTTTTTATTTGCATTTCTCTGATGATTAG
The DNA here is from genome assembly GCA_033961575.1 of Aselliscus stoliczkanus. Classification (NCBI taxonomy): domain Eukaryota; kingdom Metazoa; phylum Chordata; class Mammalia; order Chiroptera; family Hipposideridae; genus Aselliscus; species Aselliscus stoliczkanus. The sequence continues at coordinate 69,611,240 of CM066733.1, forward strand.
TGAGGTTGAACGTTTTTTCATATGCCTGTTGGCCATCTGTATGTCCTCTTTAGAGAAATGCCTCCTTATATCCTCTGCCCATTTTTTAATTGGGTTGTTTGTTTTTTTGGTGTTGAATTGCATGAGTGTTTTATAAATTTTGGATATCAACCCCTTATCAGATATATCGTTGGCAAATATCTTCTCCCATTCAGTAGGCTGCCTTTTTGTTTTGTAGTCTTTTATGATACTTGGAAATGAACAAACAAGGTTTGGAACTCATCAGCTTTTGAAGTTATCTTTTTTTTCCAATGATCCTTTCCTTGGTACCAAATAGGGTACTAAAAAAGCTATGTCTCAGTGTTTGAGAAAATGTGTGTTCCTTTGTACCCTGAAGGGAATCCAGCTGAACATGTACCAGTTCTGTGACTTACTGAATCAAAAATGCTTGTCTTCCAATTTATATCAGTGGCATTGGCTATAATGAACATTTGGGCCCAAGGGGAATTTTTTTACTATATTAAACCTATAGCTTCTTTCACTCTCTTTATTAATTTAAGATGATTTAAACAAAATATCTATACAATAACATATTGAATATATATATATATATATATATATATATATAATCTTTTGTTTAAACTACCTTAAATTACAGTAGCCCCTCACCCCACCCTTTATACTTGGAGTATACTTCCAAGACTCCTAATGGATGCCCAAAACCATGGATAGCACCAAACCCTAGATATACTATGCTTTTTCCTATAAATACATACCTATGATAAAAGTTTAATTTATAAATTAGGTCCAGTGAAAGATTAACACTATTAATAAAATAGAACAAGTATAATAATATACTATAATAAAAGATATGTGAAGGTGATCTCTCTCTCTCTCTGTCTCTCTCTCTCTCTCTCTGTCTCTCTCTCTCTCTCTCTCTCAAAATATCTTATTGTACTGTACTTAACTTTTAACTTAAGGGAAGCCCTTTACAGCTTCTCTTTGGCATATCTCAATTGCACTTTGGGGCCATCATTAAGTAAAGTAAGGGGTACCTAAATGCGAGTACTGCAATACCACAGCTGTTGGTCTGAGAACCAAGATGATGACCGTGTGACTCCTGGGAAGGGAGGGTCTACCACGTGGAGACACTGGACAAAGTGATGATTCACCTCTCCCAAGGGCAAGGGATGGTGCAAGATTTCATCATGTTACTCAGAAAGGGGGTCAATTTGAAACTTAGGAATTGTTTACTTCTGCATTTTCCATTTAATATTTCTGGACTGCAGTAGACCCCAGGTAACTAAAAAAAGGAAAGAGAAACCTTGGATAAGGAGGCGGGGGGACTACTGTATATACATGTGTATGTGCAAAGCAAATGGAGAGTGTAAATGTAATAACCATGAGGAATATTAGAGGTATTGTGTTTAGGTATAAAAGTTGGCTGTGAGTTTCCTGGGGCTGAGCAAAATGGGAAACATAAGTTCTGTGTCTCAAAATAATGACTACCAGTTATTAAGTGCCTACCATTTCCTGGGAACTATAAGATCTTTTCCATTTTTTTATTTCAATTACATTACACACTACTCTTTAAAATAGATATTATCTCCCATTTAACATATAATGAATCCGAGTTTCACTAAGGACTAAGTTACATTTCATACAACCATAAAATGGTAGAACCAAGATTCAAAACCAAGAGCTGTCTAAATATTAAGTAATTTTTTTTACCTCTCACATAAAAAAAAAAGACAAGCCAATTTAAAAACCATTATTCTCACAAGTAAAATTTCTCCCATGCAGCATTATAAATATAGGTGACTTTTATCCAGATTTGAGAAGAGGAAGGAGGGAAAAGGGAGAGAGGAAGAGAGAGATTAAGAATTATGTTTTTCCGGGCCGGCTGAGTGGCGCAGTGGTTAAGCGCTGGCTTGGGAAGCCAGCGGCCCCAGTTCGGTCCTACATGTGAGGGTCAGTGACACTGCCTTCAAAAAAAAAAAAAAAAGAATTATGTTTTTTCCCCTCAGCCAAGCATTTACAAATAAGAACTGGGTGTCAAAAGAAAAGGCTATATGCTTTCAGGTTTCCATGTGGAAGGAGAAGTTCCCCTGTCCATGTGTTATGATGGTGATGCTGTATTTGAATGCCTGAAGCACTCAACTTAGACTATTTCTCCTACAGGCAAAATAAGGGACTGCTCACTCAAAAGCTAAACAACAGCTTACTCATTCTGCATTAGCAGTATCTCAAGTGGTGGCTGAAAAAGATAGATTTCCCTGTAAGAGAATTAATTATTTATTTCTTTGTGACCTATGGTAACAAATGGAAGCAGTGTGCTACCTTGTGAGCAGGACAGGACCTTCAATTTCCTGAATGACAGCCAGCCCTCTGCTCAAGCAGAGAAGGGGAGCTGTAACTCAGGGCTCCAGACTCCAGGGAGCACCATATACAATGTATTTAGAGATGTGGGGTGTGGTGGTACTTCTGTACCTGGTCCCAGGGCCCGCCCTAAACCACACAGAGAAATAACTGAAATGGGTCTTTATTGGAATCAAAACCAACATGAAAAGTCATGAACTTGGAGTCAGTGAACCTGTTTCTGCCACTAACTACCCAAGTGACCTTGAGCAAGTTGCCTAATTCCTCTGAGCCTCATTTGCAAATGAGAAAAGTTGAGCAAGTGATCTACAGGGGCCCATCTGGCTCTAGCAATGTGAATCTACCATAGAAGAGAAACTGCCTTCTCTCTGATCTTATAACTGGCCTTCAGGTTTTCAACCTCTTTTGCATAATACACCAAAATTATCTTAGGAAATACAACTGTGCTCCTATCACATTTGTAATATAGCGTACAAAACCATCCACAAGTGGGCCATTTGCCTACTGCCATGTTAATTTATTCATTCATTTATTCAATCATTCTTTCAAGAATTTTGTATTCAGAGATCCAAGGTGGCAAAGTAGATAAAAGCTGTGCTTGCCTCATCCCATGAACACATCAAAATTACAACTACATTATAGAACAATCAACCTAGAGAACCATTTGAAGTCTAGCTGAACAGAGGCTTTATAACTAAGGATATTTAAAGAAGAGGCCACGTCGAGACTGGTAAGAGGGGCAGAGAAACGAAATGGGCTGGTTTTACACCCATGTGTGGTGGTTGAAAATCAGGACAGAGATTCAGACACAGAATTTCCCCAAGAAGGAGTAAGGGACCCCAGACCCCCACACTAGACTCCCCAGCCCAGAGTACTGATGCCGGGAAGAAGAGCCCCCACAACATCTGGCTGTGAAAAACAGTGGGGATTCCAACTATGCAGGTGAGATGGAAGGCTGCAGGAAACCCAGACATCCTCTTGAAGGGCCCACCTAGGTATTCACCCTGGGTTCCGGCGGAGGGATGTTGACTCTGGGGACATCGGAGACATATGGAGAGAAACTGAGTTGTATGACTGAGTTGTGTAACTTCGGAGCAAGGACTGGAGAAACCATCCCCGTTTACCCTGTGTGGAGCCTACCTCCCATGCAGCCAGCAATCAGAAGCCATCTTTCCTGGGCTGAGCCTGCTCCCACAGGCCAAATCTGAATCTGATTGGCCTGGTGAGCTCACCCAACTTTCGTACTGGAGGCTTTATCAGCAGCTGAACCTTATGGGAGCCAGCAGGTGGCAGCAGGCCTTGGAGTGCCCTGGCTTTTTGCAGAGTTACTGGTGGCAGCTGTCCTTGGTTTGCAGCATTGCCTCTCCCATGTACTTCCAGGTACAATACAGGCAGCAACCACCTGTGGATCACTTTGTAGTTCCTACCAGGTAGTTCCCAGAAGGTCACAGGCAGTGGGTGACATGGGCCTGCACAAGAAGCCGCAGAGCTAACATACTTGGGCATTGGTTTTAGACAACAGCAGAGCACTGTCCAATTAGTCCCACATGCAGCACAGAAAAAGGGTGATCTTAACAGGCACCAGAGCCCACTGGGGCAAATCCTGCTCCATTGGGTAAGTTCCCACACAGTAGTCCATAAGCTATGAACATGGCCAAACCCCACAGCTAGTCAGCCTGAGGGTCAATACCAACTGACATACCAACAGCAATAATGCTCAACTGTAACAGGAGGACACACACATCCCACCCAGCTCAGGTGACCAGGGAAACTGCCACTGGGGCCCACAGGGCACCTACTACATAAGGCTACCTGGCAACACTGGGAGACATAGCAGCCCTACCTAATACATAGAAGCAAACACAGAGAGGCAGCCAAAATTAGGAAACAAAGAAATATGCCCCAAATGAAAGAACAGGAGAAAATTCCAGAAAAAGAATTAAACAAAATGGAGGTAAGCAACCTTCCAGATAGAGTTCAAAATAATGATTATAAGGATGCTCAAAGAACCTAGTGAGAACTTCAACAAAGAGATATCGAACATTAAAAGGGATATAGAAACTATAAAAAAGAATCAGTCGGGCCAGCCGAGTGGAGCATTGGTTAAGAGCTGACTTGGGACACCAGCAGCCCCGGTTTGGATTCCACATATGAGGGCCAGTGACACTGCCCTCTACAGCTAAGATGGTGAACAACAGCTCCATTTGGAGCTGGGCTGCTGTGAGTCCCCAGAGACGGCATAGCTGCAGCCCCTGCTGCAGTGGGATGCCATAGGCTACAGTGAGTGGCTGGCAGCCAGCGGAAGTGTCTGGCAGCCGGTGTGAGCTGCCAAGAGCTGCTGTGAGTGGCCATCCAGAGGCCGGTGACTGATCTGCCTCACCCGAGAAGAGCACAATGATGATACCAACATGAGCCAGCGAAGCAATGTCCTCCACAACTAGACTGAAGAACAAAAGGACAGCAACTTGTCTGTTCCCCTTCCCAGTTCCCCAATGCTATTCCCCTCCCCCAATTCCCCCAATAAATTCTTAAAAATAAAAAAGAACCAGTCACATGTAAAGAGTACAATAGCTGAATGAAGAATGCACAAAAAAGAATCACCAGCAGACTACATGAAACAGAGATTTGAATCAGTAATTTGGAAGGCAAAGTAGCAGAAAACACTCAATCAGAATAGGAAAAAAAAAAGAATCTAGAAAAATGAGGGGATTTTATGAGACCTCTGAAACATCAAAAGTAACAACATTTGCATCATAGGGGCACCAGAAGGAGAAGAGAGAAGGCAAGGGATTGATAATCTATTTGAAGAAATAATGACTGAAAACTTTTCTAACTTGGTTCAGGAAATAGATATACAGTCCAGGAAGCACAGGATTCCAATCAGGATGAACCCAAATAGGCCCAAACAAGACACATTATAATTAAAATAGCAAAGGCTAAAGACAAAGAGAATCCTAAAAGCAGCAAGAGAAAACCAGTTAATTACCTACAAGAGAGTTCCCATAAGACTGTCAGCTGATTTCTCAACAGAAACTTTGTAGGCTAGAAGAGACTGGCACAAAGTATTCAAAGTGATGAAATACAAGGACCAAGGGTACTCTACCCAGCGAGGTTATCATTTAAAATTGAAGGACAGATAAAGAGCTTCCTGGACTAGAAAAAGCTAAAGGAGTTCATCATCACCAAACCAGTATTACAAGGAATGTTAGAGAGACTTCTGTAACATAGCGGGCAGGGGGAAAATGATTAAAAATATGAATAATAGGGCCGGCTGAGTGGCACATTGGTTAAGAGCTGGTTTAGGATGCCAGCAGCCCTGGGTTGGATCCCACAAATGAGGGCCAGTGACACCGCCCTCTACAGCTAACAACAGCTCCACCTGGAGCTGGGCTGTGCAAGCCCCGGCGACAGTGTAGGCTGCAGCCCCTGCTGCAGTGGGCTGCCATAGGCTACAGTGAGTGGCCGGCAGCCAGCGTGAGTGGCCGGCAGCCAGCGTGAGCTGCCAATAGCCACAGTGAGCGACCATCCAGAGGCCAGCGACCGATCTGCCTCATCCCAGAAGAGCGTAATGACGATATCAACATGGGCCAGTGAAGCAACGTCCTCCGCAACTAGACTGAAGAACAAAAAGACAGCAACTTGTCTGTTCCCCTTCCCTGATTCCCCAACGCCGTTCCTCTCCCCCAATTCCCCAATAAAATCTTTTTTTAAAAATATGAATAATAAATTGGCAATAACTACAGATCTATCAACAACTGCTTTTTTTTTTAATATTTTATTGGGGAATTGGAGGAGGGGAACAGTGTTGGGGAACTAGGGAAGGGGACCAGCCAAGTTGTTCTTCAGTCTTTTTGTGGAGGGCGCCAGTCACCATCTGGCTTCCTGTCGGCAGCTCCTGGCCTCTAAGCTCAAGGTGCTGTGATTAATCTTAGTTGCGGGTGGGCATAGTCACCATCCCATGCTGGAGTGAACCCGGTAGCCCTGTTGTTAAGAGCGCACGCCCTGTCCACTGAGCCATCTGGACAGCAGCTCAGCTCAAGGTGCTAAGTTCAGTCTTAGTTGCGGGTGGGCGTAGCCCACTATCAAACAGGCAATCTTGTTATTACACCAGCTGAGCCATCCTGACACCTGTTGGCACCTCAGTGATAGCTCAGCTCGGGCACAGCATCACTGACCCATGTGGGAAACGAACCTGCATCACTGTTGCTCAGAGCTCATGCTCTAAGCCAACTCTTAACCAACTGAGCCACTCAGCTGGCCCCAACAACTGCTTTCAATGTAAGTGGATTAAATGTTTCAATCAAAAACATAGGGTGGATGAATGGATAAGAAACAAACCCCTTACTTATGCTGCCTACAAGAAAGTCACTTCAGATTGAAAGACACACTTTGAAAATGCTACTTTGAGGGGACATGTGCATTCATATGTTTATTGCAGCATAGTTTACAATAGCCAAGATGTGGAAGCAGCCTGGGTGTCCATGGACTAATAGATAAAAAGAAGGTGATACATATGAGTACATACAATGGAATATTGCTCGGCCATGGAAAGGAATGTGTTCTTGCCATCTGCAGCAGGCAGCATGGATGGACCTGGAGGATATTGTTTTGAGTGGGGTATGTCAGACAGTGATGATAGATGCAATGTGATTTTGCTTATATGTGGAATCTAAAGAACAAAATAAACAAATGAAACAGAAACGGATTCATAGATACAGAGAACAATTTGATGGTTGCCAAATTGGGGGGGAGGGGATGGTTGAATAAAGGGGTGGGATTAAGAAGTACAAATTGGTTGTTACAAAGTATTCATGAGGATGTAGGGTATAACATAAGGAATATAGTCAGTAATACTGTAATTAACACTTATGGTGTCAGATAGGTACTAGATTTATCGGGGTGATAGATGGGGGTTGGAGGACAGGGTGAACAATGTGAAGGGATTAAGAAGCACAAATTGGTAGTTACAAAATAGTCATGAGGCTATAAAGTAAAACAAGGAATATAGTCAATAATATGGTAATAACTATATGTAGTACTGGGTGGGTACTAATCAGGGAGATCACTTCTTAAATGATATGTCTATCTATATGCTGTACACCTGAAATTAATATAAAATACTATTGAATGTCAACTGTAACTAAAAAATTAAAAGAAGGGGGAATGGTGAAGAGGAATAAGAGGTTCAAATACTCAGGTATAAAACAAATAAGATATGGGGATGTAATGTACAGCATGGGGAATATAGTCAATAATATTGTGATACCATAGTATGGCATCAGATGGTTACTGGACTTATCATGGTGATCACTTCCTTAGATCTATAAATGTTGAATAACTTTTATTGTGTACCTGAAACTAATATAATATTGTATGCTAACTATATTTATAATAAAAAATCTTTAAAAAATAAAAAGAATTATTTATTATATATCCCCACTTGTCCCCATACACACACACTCTTGGGAACATGGACTACTTGCTGTCCCTTATCAAATTTCTTTGTGCCTCTGTTGCTTTTGTTTATACTGCTCTCTTTGCTAGGAATGCCCGTGCCCTGTTTTCCTCCAGAGCAACTCATACTCATCTCAGTGAAAAAGTCCTCTACTTTCTGAAATTTCCTGGTGAGCTATCCTCTGAATTTTCTTAACATTTCATAGTTTCATTACAGTATTTAACACATTGTTTTAAATTACACGGGTACGTGTGTAACAAAATAATATCTTGATACCCTCAGGAGTGTAATTTTTTTCCTCTGCAATTTCCTTCATCTCTATACTTCTCCCATCACTCAGACAGGTGTTTTTCATATGTATTACACTCAGGGTAGGGCTATTAATGCCAAAATGAATAGCAAAAGGAAGACTCATTACACAAATTTGAGCACCAGAATAGACTTGTGAGATTCATAGCAAACTTATGAAGCTGATCGCTATGAGAGAAAATGTTTTTTTTAGATTTCAAGAGCCTGAACATCTTAAGTACAAGCATCAATGTTTCTGCCATAAGCAATAGGTTCTGAAGCAGAGAGTTGAAGAGCCAGCCTAGCAAAATACTCCATCCCCACCCCTACCAATAAACTCGATAAAAGTTTCTCACACCAAAGAGTTAAAAATGGATGCCCATCTCCTGCCACTAGCCCATCCTCAAGCCAAGCTGCATGTAGGGAATGACAGCGTAAGCCCCACTTCCACCCTGGGACCTGGAGGGCAGCAGCAATGCAGATATCGGAACCAGTAGTATGGTGGCAGTGAAGGAGAAAATGTGCCGTGTTCCATCTGGGCAAGAGACAGATAACAGAACCTCTGAGTGTCGTAGGGACTAGAATCTGGAAGCTTCTGTGTCCCCAAGAAGGATTAGAGATGGATGAAGGACAACCAATGACCCAACTGAAGTCAGAATGAGGAGAATGCTAAGTGACCACCATGGCTCTAATGACCAGGGGCTCTGTGGGCAGCCATTACCATTCCTGTGGCCCTTCCATATGCATTTTCTTTGTATCTGTACTGGCTAGCACAGTGGCCAAGAAATATTCACTTTGTAAAATAATGTAGCCAAGAAGATGAATCAGTAAAGAGTTACCAGAAAACATGAGTTCTGTGTGCACCATTTTCCTTAAGTCTCCATGTAACCCCCAAGAACCATTAATAATAACATAATTCTCATATAAACTCATATAAACAGAATATATTGGCAGTTGCCAGGGGTGGGGGATGAGAGGAATTGGGAGATGTTGGACAAAAGGTACAAACTTTCATTTAGAAGATGAATAAGTTCGGGTGATCTAATGTACAGCATACTAACCATAATTAACAGTGCTGTATTGTATAGTTGAAATTTGCTTAGAGAGTAGATTTTAAACGTTCTCACTACAGAAAAAAAAAGCTAACTATGTCAGAGGATGGAGGTGTTAACTAACCTTATTGTGTACTCATTTTACAGTATATTCATGTATCAAATCATTACATTGTGTACCTTAAACTTATGCTATGTTATTTATCAATTATACCTCAATAAAGCTGGGGAAAAACTAATATCACCAAGATCACACACACAAAATAATAATAAAAAAATAATTCTAGTACTAGTTCTCTGATGAGAAAATATGAAAACCAAATGACAGGTATATAAAATTTCAAAAGTTTTAGGGCTACAAGGTCTGCAAGCACAAGCTGAGATGAACATCGAAAGTATTTTTAATCAATAATACTTTATTATATCAGTATTTGATGTATTAATTTCCTCTTAAAATTTTATATCATCAGTACATCATAAATATATGAACAGGTTCCTTACAAATATAAATATCAGACCAACCTCGTCTATATAAAGCAAATGATTAACAAACATATGTACTAAATCTTTATGCCCATCCTTCCTACCCCATCCTACACAGCCCCTCCCACACACTATTAAATTGTGGGTGTATTTTCTGCCCTTTCATCCATGTGGAAGAGTGGCCCATTTTACCAACAAAGCTCCCAGGGAGTGGCACTGTATCACATTGATTCCATGATTGGTCATCACGTGTGATTGCATGGTGGTCATCGCAGCACATAGAGAGTAGACAAGGATCCTTCAGTCTCCTCCATCCATTTTCAGGAGGTTGGAACATGGGAACATTGGAACATCTCAGGACTGCTAGGATTTAGAAGCGCTCCAGAAAGTTAATACTACATCTAATACAGTGCTTTGAGAATTCTGTGCAGACCTCATTAAGAGTCCTATGAAAGTGGGGAGGATTGGGGATTTGTTGCAGAGTGCTGGATGAGGTGTGGCATTTCTACAGCTTCCTCAGCTGAGTTGATGTGCCGTGTTCACATCACTCACATAGCGGACCATGGGGGTGACGCAGGTGCAGCCAACAGTCACCCTCATCTTCTCCAGCCGGAAGGAAGGAGAGCAGCCCTGGGATTCCCTCCGGAGGACCAGGAACTCTTGCTGGATGGGAACGGAGTTCATGGAGCTGTCTTCCTTCCCCTCGGCATTGATGCAGCCTGAGAGCCTGCACTGGGCCTCTGCAATCTCAGAGGGGAACCGGTGAGGGTCCCGGGTGATGCTGCAGCAGGAGCAGGCAAAAGCAGATGGTGAGACCAGGGTGGGAAAGATTGACAAAGGAGGGGAGCCCTGCAGCACTGGACGCTCACTTACAGGGAAGCTGCTCTGAGGAACTCAGGGCGGGTGGTAGCTCAGGCTTTGGAACAGAGAGCTTGGATTCATACACCAGCCCCTGGCCCGTGCTTAACTCCCAAAAGCTCAGCTTCCTCAACTATAAAATGGGGATTCTCATACACCTTTCTCATAGGATTGCTGAGAATGTTCAGTGATACAAGCGCATATGGAACGCCACACTGTAAAATGTTGGCATTCAACAAATGTTAGATCTTTTATTTTTCTTTTATTTTTTTCTTTTATTGTAATTATTATTGATCTTTTGCTAAGAGACTGAAAACACTAGTAGGTCTCCCAGTATACGGTCTACAAAGCCTGCTGCTTGGGGAAGAAAAAACAAACCCAAAGCCCCAGAGGCTTGTGAATCCAGTGCCTTCTCTCAGCTTCCCCCATGATAGCCCCCTCTCCCAGGCGGCAGCATAAAGCCAATCCAGCCAAGTTGCCACCATGCACACTCCCTTCACAATAGGAAGCAATGCAGGCAGTCCCAGAAGTATTTCTAATTGTCCCCGGAATCTGTTTTTATACTTATATTTGGAGAATATAGATAAGTACTTGATATTCCAAGAACCTACACGTAAGACTAAGTCACAAGACTGTACCCTGAATATTCCCACCTTGCATCCTACTTCTCTCACAGGCCTTTCCCCGCCAGGCTGCCCTCTTCCCACTCCTAGTAAATCTGAGTGAATGTCTCGGAACCGACTTTGCTGGTTCCCACTTTACTCCATACAGAAACGATTATGTGAGCTGCTTTAAAGAGCCCTCGCTTCCCACACAGAAAGTTTATGAAGTCCAATCTAGGGCCGCATGAAGCAGCGAGTCAATGAGAAGTTGGACACATAACAGTAAGACCTTCGACTACCTGGGAAGACCTCACCCAAAACAGCAAGAAAAGGACCGGCGAGTGGTGCAGTGGTTAAGTGCTGGTTTGGGAAGCCAGAGGCCCCGGTTCGGGTCCCACATATGAGGGCCAGTGACACTGCCCTCAAAAACAAAACAAAACAAAAAACAGCAAGGAAAATGTGAGCTCCCAGGTAAAATGAGATTTCTGCTTTTAAGAGTAAATGTGAGGGCTGTCAGTGTTTTGTTTTGTTTTTTAATTTTTTACAATTAGAATAAATTAACATGTTTTTTTCAAAAAAAAAAAATGTGAAGCTCCTTTTCCTTTGCACTTACTTGTAATCCCAGGGGGAGTTGGAGCGGTTCTGGAAGTCATGCGAGATGGAAACACCCTGGTTTTGATTGAGGATGTGAATGTCAACCCTTACGCTATTGTTCTCCAGAGGAGGGCAAACGGCAGCATCCTCTGCTTTGGGGGTTATCTGAGCTGCCCCATCCTGCAGGAGGATGAGCCCCAGCATCAACAGCAGCAGGGACTTGACCTGGAAAATAGAGGAGGTTGCAGTTGGTTAGGGACTCTGGTGTCACCCGGAGCTCATGCCTTAGCTGAGCCCAGCATTCCTGGTGGCTATGGGATCAGCGCTTCTCTCGGAATCTCAGATCCTCACCTAGAAATGGGAGTGGTCATACATGAAGGTATCAGAGCACCAAATGGAGTGACTGAGCCTTCCACAGTATGAGAACTCCTCACCAGTGACACAGAAAGATATCAGGATCTGGGACTTGGCCTCCTCACTGAGCCTCTGGTTTCTCTTCTTTCCAACCGGATTATTATACTCGCTTTATAATAATATTCACAGGGTTAAAGGAAATGTTCTCTATAAAGCGCCTGTACATCTGTTTAACAAAAAATAGAGGCTTACTAAATGATAGCTCTTGTTTTTATTTTCCACCTTATATCCCATGAATCCTCCACAAAATCTTTCCTCCCAGCCATCCCTCCATCTAGAATACACCGCCCACCTCAATCTCTCCAAATGCTACCCTTCCATCAAGGCCCCACTCAAAATGTGGTCTCCTCCAGAAACTGTCCCTAAAGTAGTTCAATTAGAATTATGTTAACTACCCTTAAATCATAAAGCTTTTACCACCTAACACTCAAGCAGCACTTCTTTATTGCCTGGAAATGCAGTATTTGTGCTCTTATCAGATCTACACCTATGAGATTGCAAATTCATGCTGCAGAACCTGTCATAGAACGGGTGTTCCATAAATACTTTCTGGATGAATGAAAAAGTGGATGAGTGAATGAATAAACAAAATAATACAATTAAATTAACAATAGAGTTAAGCTCAACGCGTTAAGAGAATCACTATGCAAAACCAGCAATAGCAAAGTTCCAATTATCCATGCTAATTGAAAGAGGCAGGGGCACCAATAATGCATAACAACAGAGACTATGGAAACTACTTCTCTTTAACTCTGGATCATATATATTTTTTATACTTATATTGAAATATTGGTGTATCTGGCATTCCTGCAGAACGCACAAAGTACTCTGTGAAGACTAAGAAAAGCTAAAATTTTCTCCAGCTTCCCTTTGTCATGACAGTGCTTTGCTCCACCCACCATCACCACTGACCCTCACTGGGGATGGACAAGGCCCATCGCCAACTCTCAAAATAATGCAGAACTGGAGCTAAAGCTGAATTGCTTTCATCCTCTGGGCTCGGTGTTGCTCAAGCTCATACCTTTCGTGATTTAGGAAAGGTAGGAAAGACGATTAGACGTGTTGGTTAAAAGGACTTCCTGTTTTATATTTTGCAGATGCTGGAGGCAAGAAATGATTAAAAAAAAAAAAAGTAAAGAAAAAGGTTATGGTGTCAACTTGCTGTACGAAGGTGTCTGATACTAAACGAAGTTGAAAGCAATGCTGACTCAGATAAGCCTGAATGAGGCTGATTTGCCTCTAGATAATCAGCAGTTATCTTTCACCTTCCACAATCACTCATACATCCAACAACTCTTTCTCATCTCTATAAGTGTGGTGATTCAGGACGTGGGGCCTAGAATCAGATGTCCTGGCTCCATAACTCAGTTCCAGGACTCTTACTAGCTGTGACTCAGTTTCCTCCACTAGAAAGTTAAATGATATTATGACCCATCTAAAGCATGAAGAGCAGGGCCAGCACATGGTAAATATTCAGGGCAGGTGACTAGTATTGAGTCGACATGGTGCTGATGATACACAGTGGGCAGGAAAGATGTGAAACTTGCCCTCGTGCACCTTCTGTCTAGACATAGCACTACGAAATTTTAAGAAGTCAAAGGATGCCTGCTTAGATGACGGTGCTTAGATAGCTTCGCACACCTATTGATCACTTCCTTAGGTTCCTTACATAAGTTCCGCCTTTGTGTTTTTCTCTTTTCTGTATCATAGTCACTAAATCCTATTCAATTTTCATTATCAAAGCTTTAAAGTCTCTGTACCTCGAGGTTGTATGAGATAGCAAAAATTGCCATGCTTCTAGTACATCGTTATTCCATACACTTATATTCTTAAAGCATTTGAAAAAACACTTTCACATCTCTTTCCCCACTGCATTTGGGTAGGTCATGTTAATATTAATTATCCTTATTAGACAAGTGAAAAGTTGTGTCTGAGAGGCAACAAATCACTTGATTGGGGTTGCCAGCCTGCTAATTCCAGTCTGGGGACTCGAACCTAGGTGTCAGTGGTCAGTGCTATGGCTATTGAAGATCCTTATTATTATTAGCAATGTATTATTAGCCACTCACAGGTGTTTCATCTTAGCTTTGCCCCACTGGAGGAGCCAAGCATTTTAAGCAGTGTGACAGCTGCGTCAGAACTGCATGAGCATTGTAGGTCACATGGCCCTTTATTAGGAAATCAGATCATGTCTGCAAAATGTCTAGTTTGCGCCATGAAGCTGTTGATGAGAAATGGTAGATTTTAGTGGTTATGTAATACAGAGCAGGGGCTCTCTGTAGGCCCTTGCTCATCTTTCAGAATTATATATATGACACTTCTTCTCTGAGAGGTTAAGAAATCTTGCCTCTGAGCCATTCAAGGAAAAGAATGCTGTCCTGAGAGCCAATAAACCTAGATTCATGTCCCAGTTCTTGTGTATACTGTACCCAGTGATGTTGAATCTCTGAACTTAATTGATCTGTTTCTCATCTGTATAATGGGACAAGTAGTTCCCAACCTACTTCACTGGGTTGATGAGAGTCTCAGAAGTAAAAATAATAATATTATTAATATCAGTATATTACACATATTGAATGCTTTCTCTGTCCTTATTGGTTGTTACATTAAAATGGCCAGGTTAACTAAAAACTATGCATGCATAGATCTGCAGTTTCAGAGTAGAGATTTATTCATTTATAATGCTATCAATTAATCTCCCCACCAAAACCCCATGAGGGAGAGACCATTAGTATCTCCCTGTATTGATAAGGGGAATAATAATGCACAGAGTGGTTAAGTAACTTACCCCAAATCCCACATTTAGTAAGTGGTGGAGCCAGGTCTCACTCCAAAACCTATGCCCCCTAAATACTGCACTTGGCTACATTTCTTAGCATCTCTAAAACAATCTGTAAATATAACATAGTATTATCCTCACCAGATGCCATGACTTTATAAATGAAATCCAAGCTCTTTTAAGTTGCATGGCTTATAAACAGAGAAAAAAAGAGAGTTATTTAAATTTTTAAAAGAGGGTTATGAGTGGTTTCCCAAGCAGTGTTTTTATGTTCCTCTGTATTAAGTCCTTCCCAGGTCTTACCTGACTAGTGCCATGCAAGATACTAGATGCGAGGGAGGTAGGTTTCCATTGCTCTCATATCTCTCTCTCCTCCAAGAGGAACAAAACAAGACAAAAAATACTCAGCTGTCAGAGACATGGCAAATTTCCCTCCTCTAGAAGCTGTTCAGATTTCATCGCTGGGTGGTTTCACCTCCTCCATCCAGGGGGCTCCTTCCCTACCTTTAGTCTTGATGGAGTCATGAAGCCACTTGGGGCCCCAGCGTCCTTGGTTAAAATATGCATGTACACATCTTAAAAGGCTGGTAAGCTCCCACATGAGATTAGAGTTTAAGCCAAGATAACTCTATAATGGTAGCCACAGAAGAGATTGTGTCTAGTTTGTGACAGAAAGACCTATGCAAGCTAACACCAACTATGCAAAACCCATCAGGTGAGCCTATAGCTTTCACCTCATTATAACTTCTAGCTATTTTTTTTTTCTTTTTCTCTACTAGCAGGGATCAAAATGAAAGTCAGCTTTGTTTTTTAAAGAAATGACCCTCCCCCCACAAAAGACACCTATCAAGCCTAATTCCTTAGAAATCTGCTTTTCTGAAATCCTAGGGATGACCATACCTAAAGAGAAATTATTACTACTCACCATGGCTGTGTTATGCAGGATGGCCATTGTCATTTTGCTCTGGTTGCCTGCTCTTTCGGTGTATGTGTCACCCTGGGTATGCCTGTGTTGTGTCAATGAGAGTACCTGTCATCTTTATAGCAATCACTGTTCTTGTTTTGATTGACCTGCTTACCGTCTTAAGATGTGGTTGCCCCACAGTAACTGACGAATGTAGTTCTTTTTTTTTTTCTATTCCACTTCCTGAAGGGGAATCAAAGGGGGATCTCAAAAAGGGATGACGGAAAAAAGGACCAAGGCTTCCTTTTCTTCTACCCCACTTCCACCCCCATTGCCCTCAAATCACAGCAGAAATCTTAACTAATTTACTTCAGAGATGAACCAAGTTACAGATTGATGTCATGATCTTTTCTATTCTTCCACAAATGGCTGAGAATTCTTGTCACGCACCATATGTTCTACTTTCCAATCATGCAATATGAACTGTGATTTAAATGGGAGACAAGTCATCCTTAGAAGAGCCTTGGTATTAAATGAGGGGTCTCTCTCTAGCAACATTTTATGAATGGAAAACAAAGCCAAAGAAATGAAAGATATCAATGAGCTATTCCAAAATTATATCCCCAAGTAGTCTTATAGTCAACCTAAACTAATTCTATTTTAACCCTATGGTTAGACACCTACTGATGCTTTAAATACCCATTATTCATGAAATATATAGTAACCAGTATCTTGCCTATCTCTGATTGATGATGTTTTGCATTTGTTTGTTTTTTAACAAAAGGGATCAGCAAGTAGAGCCTTCAAATGCTCTAATGTGTAATTTTAAGTAACCTGCAAAAAGTTAATTTGTCTCAGTTAAGTTCAGGTCAATCAATATTTATTAAGCAAATGCTATATACCAGGCATTGTATTCAGCTAGTGCTCAGCTTGGGCTGGGAATTCAACTGGCAACCCTGTTGCTCTGAGCTCACACTCTTGAGCGAGCTCTTAACCAACTGAGCCACTGGGCTGGCCCCCTCCATTTTCTTATCTGAAGGAAATAAAGAGAAAGCAGATCTTGGGTTCATTGGAAGACCCTCCAAGTTTAATTAAAATTCTGTGATTATGGGCCTTTCATCCAAGTTATACTCTCCATGCCTGTGGAGTCTCCTCTGTACGCCGCCTCTGGAACAATCCGAAATTTAACTCCTATAAGACTTCCTTGAACCATCTCTCCACGTTACCTCTCTGCTCATATTTAGTTTACCTTGCACTTGCTTATATGTTTTACGATGAGTCTCTGGGGTCTTCATGGACTTGGGAGTAACTACAATTTCCCCAATGATCTCTACCAGTCTCCTTCTCTAAATAAACATCCCTAAATATATTATCTAAATTAAAGCTGTGTATTTTTATGCATATACAAATTCAAGACAAGTCCCCTTCCCAGTCCCTTTTAGCTAGACTGAAACCCTTAAGCCAATCTTATAGAGAATTTTTAAGACCTCACCAGATATGTCCTTCCATATGCTCAGTGAAGCTACCACCATGAAATCAAGAGCCATGTTTTCATGTATCACTTATGCTACCAAAGCAATGTGTGCAATAGACCCGTAAAAGCGTATTAAATTGAGTGGTTGACTCACTCATTTTCTTCAGTGGTCTCTACCCACTCAGAGCCATACCTCATTGCATAGAATACTACACCAGCTCTCTTGAAAGAAGGAGCAAGTAAATCACCTTGAATTAAAAGTGCTTAATTTAATACAAGAGCATTTTTTGGATTGCTGGGGAGGATGGCCTTTTTTGTAAGAAGGAAGCAATATTCACATTTTACATCCAGTGGTCACAGTGTTTTCTCCTATCAAGGTAAAAATGACTAACTTATCAGGATGTCAAACTACTAACCAGCTTTCACCAAGTTTGAACTGAATCAATAGATTCAGATGATTATTTCATCTAACATTTATTGAACACTTTTATACTGTAAAGCATGTGCTAATACTGGGGACACACAATATATGGTGAGCACATAGCTGACTATGGTGAAGCCTTCTCGAATTGGCCCTGTACCACCCGTGACACAAGCTGTTACCATCTTTTAGGGTTTCCATAATACAAGTAAAGCCATCATTCAACACCCTGACAGCTGGGACACTCTACACACAGTTCAAGAACCCACAGAAAGAGACAGCAGAAGACTCTGCATTTTCAAGAATGAGTTACATACAGCCTCACATGAGGTAAAATGTTATAGCTGGTCCAACATCCAAGTCAGCAAGGCTTTTTAATGCCTGACCATGCACCCCACTTTTAATGCCTGAACATGTAGCCTTACGACATGTTTGCGGGGCTATTATAGACTCCACATTAATGAGTTTAAAATCTTATTATGGAAAGAAAGCAAACACACATGTATTAACTAAGAAGATATTGACAGGAGATTGTTGGAGATATTGATGGTTGTATGTACACATTTAGTTTCATAAATCCAACCTTCAAGAGTTTTTATATTCAATCAAAAAAAAGATGAATCTAATCAAAATAAGCAGCCACAATCTAATAGTATATAACGTGGATATAGAAACTGATGCCTAGAAGTGAGGTTCTACCATAGCAAAAGGCTAAAACAATGGCGTTCTCAACAGAGGTCAGCAGGAAGGTTGTGATGACAATGAAATTGTGGCCTAGATAAATGATGACCCACCTTATGCAACAGCAAAACATTTGGTAAAAAGATTGCCTGAAATAGTTTAAGAGGCAGATATTGTACCTAAAAGTACAAGAGACCTAGGAAAAGACTGGAACACAGAACGTTAGTTGTGTGTGTTGGATGCTAGTGACTGCACTTGGCAAGGTAACACAAGAAAGAGTTGAACTCAGGAAGAAGCTGGCAGGTTTGCAAACAAAAATGAAACAGAATGAAGAGAGTCCAGAATTCAGTCTTGCAAGGTTGAAAAAACAAAAACAAAGCAAAAGATAAGATTGAAAAAGGCTTTGAGGGGGAAATTCCCAGTTAAACCTTTCAACCAAATAAATTTCCTATGGGCACAAATCAAGATGAAGCATCTGGTACATTCTTTTAATAGAATAAAAGGACCCAGAATAAAGAGTGTAAGTGTATAGTTCTAGTAAACTATCATTAAATCGAGAAAGTTGCGGGAATGAAAAGCAAAGAAATAAAGATTTTTCTGGGAATTATGCCAAAAAAAAGAACTAATTTAGATAAGTTTATGAAGTTTTTGAGAGAGCTTTTAAAATTAATCATGAACGAACCGTCAGTCCCCTAACCACCTAGGAGCAGGAACTAAGGTCCCGAGGAAGATTTGCCAAACTATTTCAGATGTGACCCAAAAGATAATTGGGAAAAAAATTACCTCCCAGGAGCTGAAGCCAGAAATCACAAAGAGTCTCTGGGAGTTGGGCCCCTCTTGAAAAGCAGAATCTGGGTCTGACCAAAGAACATTCCACATGCCCTGGGACCCCAGCAGTCAGCCAAGCAGGATTTTGAGGTTGCTATGAACCAAAGCTACTGTGCATCACCCATTTGTTCTTTTTCTAAATGGAAGTGTTTATTGCTATCTTTCTGCTTATTCTACCCACTTAGATCTTATGTGGAGTACTATAGCATACCATTTAGAAATTCTAGACTTGGAGCTAGATACTCTGATAAGATTATTTGGGTACTCTCCCTTAGGGAGAAGGTGAAGATATGATGTATGCAAACATTTGGTGAAGAGAAGGATGGATTCTGGTAAACACTTCTAATAATCACAGAAATGTTGCTCTCTGCTTCCAGGAACCTGGAGGATGACACTTCTTTGCCTGCTTGCTATGTGACTTGCTTTGAGCAAAGAAATGTGAGTGGAAATGAAGTATTTCACTTCTAGGCAGAAGAATCAAAAACCCATTTGTCCTTCTCATGTCCTCTCCTCTCCTGTCTCCGGGATTATGGTAACATGTGGGGAAATGATGGCATAGTAAGAGAATCTGCATCTCTGACTGAGTACAAAGAGGTGAGCCTCCCTGCTGACCTACATTGGATATGTAAGCATGATCAATGTATTCTCGCAAACCACTGCAATTCAGAGATTGTTACTGTCACAAACCCTAGTCAAAACTGACTGATAAGAGACATTAAAATGAGTTTACAGGTTTTTCTGTTGGTACTTTTTAACGGAGCTCTGACTCCTCATTAGAATAGTCAATTAAATAATGTTATCCTCTATTTGGTTTAAAGAATAGTTATAAAGAATTAAATGCAAAAAATAGATTGAGGCTATCAATGACTCCTATTCACTAAACAAAAGCTACTAGTATATAATTTATTTTTAACCCCAGCCTTATCTCCAAATGATATTAAAACACTTCTTTCTAATTTCCCTGAATACTTATTTATGTTAGGGTCTGACCCTTCTGAATAAGGGTTAAGAATAGTAAGTCAGAATGGCCTCAAAGTGTTATGGCTTTTATTCCCAACCTTTAAGCCCCCTCCAGCTCTTCTCTTTCTCAAGCACAAATATTCTTCCTCTGCTGAGGCTATTAAAGCCTATTAAATATATAAATTATCAGCCTTTTCAGTCCTTAGATCATTAAGAAAGTCCATGTCCTGTTCCTTTTCAAAATCCCAACTCTGTCCCCTGTTGAAAAAAACAATGCAGTAACAATACAGCATGTTACTGTAAAGCTACAAACCCCATAAACTCCTCATCATCCATTTTTCCCCCCTTTTTAATGCAAAAGATGATTTCCAGATTCAGGATTCTTGGCACCTGTTAATTCAGTTTTGCCTATTTGTTTGAGTCAAATATTCACACCCACATGTGCTTTCTGGACTCCCCATAAAATCACACTTCAATTAAACCCATTTTTTAAAGATCAACATATTTTCACAATGAAAAGATTTTTAAGAACAAAACAACTTTGCTTTTGGTTTAAAAATCAGAGAGATCATTATAATGATTATTTGTCAGATTTTCAAAAATACTGTGCCAGGCTCATCCTGTGCTGATGTTTGTGGGATGAGGAATTACTTGGGGTTAGATTAACATAGGATAAAAGACACGGAAGCCCTTTCCCTTCTCCATCTGTAACTGTCTCCCATTCTCTCTCTCTGTTCCTGCACGTGTATTTATATCAAAGAGTATACTTCCTGATTTTCTGAAGAAACAAATGAAGAACCTATGAAAAGAGTTGCAGGGGAGCGAGACAAAGGAAGGGGATTGGAGCAAAAGCTGGAAAAGAAGAAAAGCAAGAGGTGAGGGGAAAGACTTAAGAAAGGAGTTTCCCCCAGAATACTGTACAGAATAGGGTTGAGGTCACTGGAGAAAGTTCCAGATCGAATGGAGGAACCTCTCAATTGTGAATCTATTCTACAGACCCGTGGAAACTTTTGCAATAGAATTTTATCACCTTGTTTTTGTATCAGAGTTTTATCTCCTTGTTAACAAAAACACCATTTATTAAACTCCCTCACTGCACCAGTCACAGTGCTGGGTATTTAACATGGGTACAAGGAAGAAAAATAAAGTACTATCTAAAAAAAAGAAAAGGAAAATTAGCACAGCACAGTTCCCTCTATCCAGAAGTGCCATGAACTTTATGTCAGACCAGATGGCGCTTCTGTTTTGGAGAGAATTTAGCTCGGTTCCTTGTGTAAGCGCAAAGATAGAGCTTATTCCAGAGTACACACAGAAAGGGAAATCACTGCACATACAAATAATAGAAATTTGAGTTATCCCTGGAGAGAAGAGAAATGGAAAGAGATGCCAGTAAGAGGCTTCCAGTAGCTGAGGTGGCAAGGGAACTTTTGAGTCCTGAGCTCAGCATTAAAATTGCTTCCATGTCTACATTGTGCTTGAATTCTGTTCCCTTATTTTCATGTTTAAGGTAAAGTTCTTTACATACAAAACAGTGTCATGATGTCTACACAGCAGCAAAGTGATGTGGAGACAGAGCAGCAGCCTCAGGATGGGAGGCAGCAAGAATGGGTCAAGCAAGAATCTGGAATGAGACAGTCAGCACCATCCCCCACCCTGGCCAGCTAGGAGGGCCTTGCTGCTCAGAGCCTGATCCTGGGACCAGCAGCCTCTGGTCTGCTAGCACCTGGGAGCTTGTTAAAAAGAACACAGAATCTTGGGCCTCCACCCCAAACCTATTGAATCAGACTCTGTATTGTCACAAGATCCTCTAGTGATTCATATCACATGAAAGTCTGGGATGCACTGTTTTAGGGAACAAGAAAGAAAGTGCCAGACTTCCCATAAATGACAGTTGGGGCTCACTGATGCATTACATTTTCTGAAACTGAGGAACTGAGAATCAAGCATCGTTGAAAAGCGATTGGGATACACACACAGGAGCCTTCCCTCTTATAGCTGACTCCCTTGTAGCTAAGAACTAGACTTGTTCTCCGGCCCTGGAGGATTCCTTGGCAAGGGTGGGAACAATGACAAGGAAGAGGTTGTTCCATGTCAAAATTCAGCAGCAGCTGTTTTGGGGTGGCCAACCGAGCTGCCCACAGGCTTGCTGCAGGAAACTCAAGGTTTCCTGCAGACTTTCACTTACTCAGCAGCTACTCTGATTTCCTGCATCAAGCTGGATGGAATTAGTCAACATATTACTGAGTGCCAATGCCTGGGGAAAGCCCGTGTGAGTGTCGGGCAAACGCTATCGAATTTTCCTGGTGTCCTCCCACCAAAATTTCTCCTCAGCTTTTTTCTACCAGGCCATACAGGACTGGGGATCAGCAACATTTGCTCCTGGAACTGTCATCATACTGACAAAACCAACCAAGTTCTGAGGTCATGAGCCAGTATGGCAAGCCCCAGAAAGATGACCTAACACTCTATTCTTGCTTCTAGATTAAATGACCAGTTGGCCCAAATCTAATGGGTGGCCCCAGCCTAGTTTATAAATGAAAAATCACCTTCCCAAACATTTCACATGAGAAAATGCCTCTGCTCCACAAAACGTTTTGTACTATTTCTGAACGCAGGCAGTCTCCAGGCCAGTTCCCTTTTCCTGGAATGACTAATTCAGTTCTCTCTACTCGTTTAGGTTCTACCCAAATGCCTGGCCTCTTCCTTGATACCCTTCTCCTCTGACCTGCAATGTACTCGTCTTCTTGCCTTCTGAACTCTCGGCTTGCTCTCATGGCATTTGACTTAGCAATTATTTCTCTGCTGTCCACTTGAATGGCTATTGGGGTATGCTTTTGCTTTTTAAGTTTTCAAGAGTGTGTTCCTCATCTGCTCCCTGGATTTTAAACTCTTTAAAGGAGACAACTGTGACTTTTTATGTTCCCACCACCCCCATGTCCCTAGCAAAATATCCTACCTATAGCTGGTGCTCACTTGATTTGATTTGATATTGATACTAGTTAATTTCTCCTTCCACCTCATTTCTTGCTAATAAGGGGATCAAGAGTATGCCACCACAAAATATGCCACTTTGGAAGAAGGGACTATTTTGAGCTGAGGGCAATTGAGAAACAGACTTGGAAAAAACTCTCTCTCTGCCCTCCCCCTTTCTGTCTAAAAGCAGGGTATAAATTTCCCTTCGAAAGGTGTCTCCTTTCTTATATTAGGGAGAAGACAATTTTTATCAATAGAGTAGGCACCACCTTGAGTCTGTATTACAAACCCCGCTAAATAACACTTAGCCTCTATTAGTTTTCCCCATGTATTTACCTTCCCACAGTTTACATCTGCTAAAAGTCCAAACCCCTCTCCTGCCTTTGTCTAGTTCCTTCTATCGCTTTGTTAAAATGGTATATAAGCCCCCAGGTCTAACCACTTCTTTGGATCTTCACTTCTTTTCTACGAAGGCCTCTGTATGCATAACTCCTTTCTCCTGTTAATCTGTCTTTTGTCCATTTAACGTATAATACCCCAGATACTGAACCTAAGAGGGTAAAGAAGAATGCTTTTCCTCTCCTACTTTTAATTCCTAATAGATCAGAGGGGTCTTCAAAAAAATATTAATTAAAAGGGGATATTTTCGAGAAGAGGAAACTTACAAGGAATATTATTTTTAAGTATTTGGAAGTTTTTCAAAGGGAGAGGGACTGGACTGCCAGTAGAAGGTCACACCAAGGTTTGATGAACATCTGGTAGTGACAGTTCAGAAGGGAATCATGCATCAGGGGGCTGTTTGGACTGGACTGCCTCCAAGGTCTCTTCCAACTTTCGGATCATATGAAAACAAACAAAATAGTATTGATATTTTCATTAAACATAGCCACAATCTCAGTCTTGGGAGGGTGTGAGTGTGTGGTTGGATAGAGTAATGTATCTTCTACCCTCTTCTTCAGGGTTTTTTTTCCCCCTCTTTTTATGGAAAATAATCACATGAATCCAAGTGTCACCAACTGTTTGTGTCCCATGAAGATCCAGGTTTAGAGGAGAATGAATTGGGGAGTGACGGGGAGAAGAGAGAGAACACTGAAACAAACACTCTCTGACAAATGTGTCACTTTCACTCTTGCATGGGACTGACTCAGAATGATAAATCTCGGGTTCTAATTTTCATAGAAACAATGTAGTATCAGAGGACGAAATGGGTTTCTTGTGAGGGACATTTCTTCACCTTTGCAGAGGTGAGGAATGGAAGGATGTATGAAGGAGAAGGGTGGAAGACAGGAAATAAAAAGATAGAAGAGGGGGAAGGATGTAGGAAGGAAAAGTGGAAGCTGGGGAAGCAGAGCGGTGCTCTCAGTTTAGCAGGGCTCATTTCACTGCTCTCTCTGCTGCATTTGACCCTGGGGGAGATCAAAGGAAAGGTGGATAAAAAAGGATTTCAAGGAAAACCTATTCTGAAAAGGTTCTGGGCCATGAAGGCCCCAGCACTTACATAAGTGGCAGAGAAAACTTCTTGTAGGGTGCACATGTTTATGTCCATTACATAGGTTTTATGCCGAGCAA
This sequence comes from Aselliscus stoliczkanus, assembly GCA_033961575.1. Classification (NCBI taxonomy): domain Eukaryota; kingdom Metazoa; phylum Chordata; class Mammalia; order Chiroptera; family Hipposideridae; genus Aselliscus; species Aselliscus stoliczkanus. The sequence goes on from CM066733.1 coordinate 69,635,933, forward strand.
GTCACTCCAAGAATGCCACTGTGACGCTCTCATGCCCTACAGGTTCATGTGTCCAGAGCATCCCTCCACCAAGCACCCAGGTGAGCCATTAGGCAGGGTAGGCTTGTCTTCAGTTTTGCTCCGTCATAAATTTTAGGAGCTGCATGGATCTTTAGGGATAATCTAGTCTAACCCTCTCGGCTGATGATGAAGGTTGGATGGCTTTCCTACGGACAGTCCCCAGGAGAGGAGCTGGGCCTGAACTCGGGACTTTTGACACCCTCTAGTCTCCATCTGTGAACAAAGTGGCCCCTCTCTCCCACTCTTCCAGGGCCATTTTCCTCTTCAACAAAGTGCTGCCCAGGGAGAAAAATGATTCTAATATTAACAGCCTTTCATTTTAGATAAAGCCATACAACTCACAGAGCATTTTCATACACAGGACTGTAGTTGAATCTCACCACAATTCCATGAGGAAAAGATGATAAAGCTCTCCATTTCGCAGATCAAGAAACTGAGACTTAAAAAGAGTGCTTGGGAACTGTCCAAAGCCACACAGCTTTTAAATAGGAGAGCTGGAATTCAAACCCCGGGCTTCTGACTCCAAGCCCAGATAAGTAAATATAACTTTCCCCCAGATACACACTGGAGCATATTTGAAACAAAGATGCCCAGGGCATGGTGGAAAGGTGACGGGTTGTCAGGGCGTTGGATTTGCAGAGGGAGCAACAAGTTCTAAATGATGTCTGGACTGGAGTCAGGATCCCTGAGCGACTCTGCCTATTCTCTGTAGACCATGAGCAACGAAACCAATCTTTTTGTTATTCTGAACCCTTTTTAGCCTTTTCACATTACCTTATACCCATTTATCTGTGTATGAACAAGTTAAATGGACACAGATCTGGCCAAATGGTTTCCATGACAGCTCCTAAGATGCCTTACTTTTCACCTCTAGATAACAATACTTTTTACCTCCAGTGATCAAAATTAGATAGTGGTGGAAACCTGCCTTTTCTGTATTTGCTACATGTTAACTGTAGAAAGAATTTTAAACCACTTCCATAAGTCTGAATTGAAAGTACTTGGGAAGGTATTGTGTTAGAAATACATGACATCTTACAAATGAACTTAAAATATTAACCAGACTAAATTTGGCAATTTTGAAAAGGTAGAGATGCGGATGGGGATATCAAGTGTCAGCAAGGATGTAGGACAAAGGGCATCCTTTACATGTACATGTGGGGACAGAAACTGGTAATTTAGTGAATTATATCTAAAACTTAAATATGTTCATATTTTTGGTCCAACAATTACACTTCTAGGAAATTATCTTAAGGAAGTAAATAAGCAAGTGCCAACTATATACCCATATCCATAGATGTAGCGGGAACAAAACGCAAGATAAATTTTCTCTGGGTAACCAGATTACAGGTGTTTCTATATATTTCTTATGGTTATTTTCTAGTTTCTCTAATGAAAAGATAACTGTTTTGTTTGTTTGTTTGTTTTAGAGGGCAGTGTCACTGGCCCTCATATGTGGGATCTGAACCCGGGCCACTGGCATCCCAAGCCAGTACTTAACCACCATGCCACTCGGCCGGCCCAAGATACTGTTTTTATAACAAGAAAAAATTATGTTTGAGTTTTTAATTTAAAAAAATTTAAACAGTTTCCAGAAAGGTAGTTTCTTGTAACTATAGTGCTCACGAGAGCATATGCTTTCTGCAAACACCACTCCTTGTCACGTAAGCTTCTTGGCCTGTAGGGCAAATCGCTGAGATTGCTAAGAGAGCATAACCAGCAAGGCAAGGTCTTCAATTTCATCTCTGCACACTGGCACCCACAGAGCTTGTCACACAAGGTTTACTCACAGATGTAGATCTGACCACTTCCAGCTCCCGGGACACTCTCAGCCCTTTGAAGCCCTATAAAGGGAACAGCACAGTGTGGTGGTTATGAGGCAGTTAAGAATCAAGATACTCCTGAGTTTGAATCTAGGGTCCACCTGCTGGGCAAATTATCTAACCTCTTTAGGGGCCGGCCGAGTGGCGCGGTGGTTAAGCTCTGGCTTGGGACGCCGGCGGCCCCAGTTCGGGTCCCACATATGAGGACCAGTTACACTGATCTCAAAAAAAAAAAAAAAATTATCTAACCTCTCTGAGCCTATGTCCTCTTCTATAAAATTGGAATAATAAAACCCACTCATAGGATTGTAGGCAAGATTTAATGAGATAATTTATATGGTGCATAGCACTTAACAAATGATGGCTATTAGCTGGGCCACACCTGCTCACCTGCCCCAATCACCAGGTACATGAAGAACTTGCTTCTGGGAGTCAGTCTGTTTGGGAACTTGGAACCTTCATACAACATCCCTATGTGAACTCTGATTGACTTGGGCTTTCTTATTATCTATTAGAGTTAAATGTGACATGAACTCTTGCATTTATTCTGCAGTATTGATTTTCAGAAATCTGACTTTAAGTTCAAAGTTTCAGAAACATTCTTACTTCCTAAACTGCAGACAACTGTTTATTAATCCCAATCTCAAATGCCTAACCTGTAACTTGCTAATACACTGGATATATTGTGATGTGTCGCTTTTAAAACTGGTGTTAGGGCCTGCCGAGTGGAGCGTTGGTTAAGAGCTGGCTTGGGATGCCAGCGGCCTGGGTTCGGATCCCACATATGAGGGTCAGTGACACTGTCCTCTACAGCTAAGATGGTGAACAACAGCTCCACCTGGAGCTGGGCTGCTGTGAGTCCCTGGGATGGCATAGCTGCAGCCCCTGCTGCAGTGGGCTGCCATGGGCTACAGTGAGTGGTTGGCAGCCTGCATGAGCTGCCAAGAGCCGCTAGGAGCAGCCATCCAGAGGCCGGCGACTGATCTGCCTCACCCGAGAAGAGAGCAATGATGATACCAACATGGGCCAGTGAAGTGACGTCCTCCATAACTAGACAGAAGAACAAAAGGACAGCAACTTGCCTGTTCCCCCTCCCTGGTTCCCCAACGCTTTTCCCCTTCCCCAATTCCTTAACAAAATCTTTAAAAAAACAAAACAAACCAAAAAAAAAAAACTGGTTAAAAGTTCACCAAAAAAAGTTAATAGTAGTTATAGTTTTGCTCACTATTTCCCTAAATAGTCCATGTTAGGTTTTATTCATCCTAACAATCCTTTTTAAAAACAGAATCAATGCACATAGACAAATCCAACTTTAGGCTGTTTCTGGAGATAATATCTGGCTCTATTATAGATGTCATTCAGGATTCTATCCACTTAAATGACTACAATAGCAGCACATGTATAAAAGATGGCATGAGTTGACCTTTTTATGTCGAGGTTAAATATTGGTACTTAAAGGTAGGAAAGCTTAGCTTGCTACAAACAGTACCTGCTGGGAGAACTATTATCAGAATGGTAAATCTCAGCAGAGGCTAATATCCTCCTACAGGCTGTGGGAAAATACTCAGGATTTAATAGTAAAAATATTTAGGAAAAGAATGAGAATCTTAATTCTTTCCCTTGAGGAGAGACTAAAGAGAATGAGTTAGGATTACATGCTGGTTGATAACGGAGGAGGCAGAATGCAGCACTCATCACTGAGGCACCAGACGTGCAAAAGACAGTGAACAAGTTTATGTCTTTCAGCAAATTCAAGTGGAGCTGAACAAAAATTAATTTTGTTCTCAAGTTTTTCTAAGTATTAAATCTCTTGACATCATTGGAAATATTCTGGTGTCCGACCCACAAAATAGAGGCATGGACATTGCTACCCTGAAAGAAAAACCATTTAACAACGTGATGGAAAACTCATTCTGCCCTGGCTCCACATGGTACCAGGGCTACAGTGTCCTGTGGGGACAACCGACACTGGCTGTTAAGTCATATGCATTACCAGAGGGGACTCAGAGACCACTTAGTTCAACCACCTCATTTTCCAGATAAAGAAACCAAGCATTTCCCTCTAAGGGAGTGGCTCACCCAGCCTGGCATGTTAACTCGCCACATACTGTCAGAAAGGGAGCTCAAACTCAGCACCCTTGCTTCCCAGGGCAGGGCTCACTTCCCTCTGCCAACTGTTGGCTCTCTGGAGAAATTTCCAATGCAACCAGTGCAAAAGACTCCGCCTCCCGACCTGTAGAGCAGACAGGGAAGAGACCTGGCTCCTGAGGAGGGAGGGGAGATGGCCGGGAAGGGGAAGAACACGCAGGGCTGCTGGTGGGACTGTAGCAGCCAGCACACACTGCCATATTCCACTGGCCAAGCTCTCTGGGTAGATGCCCACTCAGAAAAAGTCTGGAACCATTAGGACCACTGGTGTAGTTCGAAAACTCAGGAGAAATGGGGAGTAACTTCTCTGGTTCCTGGGAGCCTTTATCTTCCTCTTCCATGTTGTCTTATGACTCTGCCTCCTACTCATATGTCACAGGGCTGTCGTGAGGATTGAGGGGACACTGCCCACATCGGGCAGAAGACCCCAGTCCTTGGGAGAAGGCCGAAGAACCTACTGCCACAAGAGTCCTCCTTTGGGAGGTGCTGGTGTCAGAGCCACACCGACAGGACAGGAAAGACAGGGAATATAGTTCGGGAATCATTTTGTTTTAGTGAAACTTGGCATTTGCAGTAATGATGAAGTAACAGGGAGTAGCTCCATGCCGGCAGGCACATGCCACCTACTCTCAATTATGTCTCACAAGCACCCTACAAGGCTGTAATTATCCCATTTTACAAATGAAGTAACAAGCAGCACAAAATTTACCGGAAGTTAGTCAGCGAGACTCAATGCCAGAGACACTTAGCAAATTGGTTTTGGTTTTTGTTTTTTTTGAAAACTACTCTTTCACATGCATAGGAATAAGGTAGCATAATCTTTCAAGATACAACTTATTTCTCTAAGCCCCACAAATTATTTTAACTATTTCAGAGAGCAAACCTAAGTGTAAACACACTTCTCTTGGAATGAAGCATGTTTTTTCCTGATGCATCTGGGTGACCACTGCAATCTCAGCACTGTGGCCACAGCAAAACCGTTGTGGACCACTGACTGGTAAGTATGCCCTACCTGAACGACCTCTTGGCAATGAGGAAGAACCTATTCTTTAAGTGCTTACCAGCCTCTTTCATGTTGCTCTATTGAGAAACTACACACACGTTTTTAAAAACTCAATTGTAGATCCTTTGAGTTCCTATGAGTAAGATATTTTAACACCATATCTATTGTGGTTGCCGGAAAGTCTTCTGCCTTCTATCTTTTTGTTGGCTTGCAAAGAGCTGAATTGTCAAAAGGTAAACTTGGTATTACAGGTGTTACCTAACTGCTGGGTGCACCAGTTCCTCTCCCACTTTGTGCCTCAGTTTCCTCAGGAGTGAAAGATACAGAGCAACAGTCCTACTGACAAAATACCTTTCTGGACAGATTATTTGAAGAGGCCCTGAAAACCCCTAGCTTTTCTTCATTCCAGTACCCCGTCAATAGCTTCCACACTCCTCCTGACCTTCTCATGGCCTCTCAACTATAGGTCTTATTTTGTGTCATTTGATATATATTTTTTATTTATTGAACTGACACATTAGACATACAGATCCTCAGACTGTAGGCCTCGAGCATGAGGTCCTACTTTTGCACCCAGCACAGTGTGGTACTCATTGCCAGTCCTCAATTCATGTCAGACTCCTCCTGGTACTGCTGCCCTCTCCTTTGGAACCAGATCACTTCCAAAAGGGCTTGAGGGCTGGCCGAGTGGCCTTTGGTTAAGAGTTGGCCTGGGAGCGTGAGCTCTGAGCAGCAGGGCCCTGGTTTAGATCCCACATGAGGGCCAGTGATACTGCGCCCTCTACAGCTAAGATGGTGAACAACAGCTCGACCTGGAACTGGGCTGCTGCGAGTTGCCGGCGACAGCGTGGGGCCGGCATGAGCTGCCGTGAGCCGCTGTGAGCAGCCGTCCATGGGAAGATCTGCCTCACCTGGGAAGAGTGCAATGATCACAATACCAACATGGGCCAGTGAGGTGACGTCCTCCACTAGACTGAAGAACCAAAGGACAGCAACTTGTCTGTTCCCCTTCCCTGATTCCCCAACACTGTTCCCCTCCCCCAATAAAATATTTTTTAAAAAAACAGCAAAAAACAAAAGGGGGCCAGCCAAGTGGCTCAATTGATTAAGAGTTGGCTTAATGGGGCCGGCCGAGTGGCGCTGTGGTTAAGCGCTGGCTTGGGAAGCCAGCGGCCCCGGTTCGGTCCCACCTGAGGGCCAGTGACACTGTCCTCAAAAAAAAAAAGTTGGCTTAATGCGCATGCTCTGAGCAATGGGACCCCCGGTTTGAGTCCCACATGGGCCAGTGAACGCTGTGCCCAAGCTGAGCTGTTGCTGAGCTGCCAACAGGTGGCAGGATGGCTTAGCTGGTGTAACAGGATTGCCTGTTCAATGGTGGGTTATGCCCACCTGCAACTAAAAGACTGAACTCGGCACCTTGAGCTGAGCTGCTGCCCAGATGGCTCAGTGGATAGGGTGTGCGCTCTTAACAAGACAGCCGGGTTCGACTCCCACATGGGATGGTGGCTATGCCCACCCGCAACTAGGACTGAAAGCAGCACCTTGAGCTTAGAGGCCAGGAGCTGCCAACGGGAAGCCAGATGGCAACTGGCGCCCTCCACAACTAAGATTGAAGAACAAGAACTTGGCTGGTCCCCTTCCCCAATAAAATCTTAAAAAAAAAAAAGACTTGGATTTCACATCTGTGAAATCACAAAAATGAAACAGAACTCCCCAACAATTTTGTCTTCACTTCAAAAAGAAAACAACAAAAAAATGCCACAAGAAACCAAAAACGTCTTCTGTTTCCGGGCTTCAGGGTGAGGGGCTGCTCCCATAAAAAGGAGGAAGTCCCCCCCTATCTTCCGGCGGAGAACCAGCACCTCTTCTCTTCAGAGAGGCTGCTAATCCATGTGACCCAGGCCCCCATAAAGTCACACAGTTTTTGTTTTTCTTTTTATTTCACCTTACATGTTCTTTGGAAGCTATTGAAACCATACAGCAGTAGACAAGAAGCACTGCCCTTCTGTGCAAGCAGCCTAACAAATCCCAAGGGCTGGCCACCAGGGTCTTCGTGGTTTCACCTGAACCCTGTAAGGGTGTCTCTTGATGGGCAAAGCTCACATGATTTTGAGGTGTCTGATATATCAGGTATAGTTTCTCTATGAAGGGGGTTTGATTCAGGCTCAGAAAAGGCAGGCAGGTCAATTTTTCTGGACTTTCACTCACTGGCCTCCTGTGGTTATTGAGCTATTTCAAATAGGCAGGGTTTGGTCTGCACAGTTTTAACTCATAAATGCTGGCGGCACTGAGGAATTAAAACTGCCTACAGACAAGATCTAACTCCCAGAGAGAGCACAGCAGCCTGCTGCCACCTTGTGGTGGCTTGGTGCAAATGTGGGAGCAGCAAATGTTGCAGACAGAGCTATCGAGAAAAACAAAATAAAATGTGTCTGTAAAAGCACAGTGTTAAGGCCATGTGCACAGTATAAAAATGGGTACATTTATTCAATGTCTTGGATACATAGGTCATGAGTACCTATTAGTCTTGCCTGGTGCTACTGAAAAGAATGTTTTCTTGGCCTTTATGACTTGCCTCAGTGGTTCTATCCACAGCATCAACAACCCAAAGCCTGTTCTAGACCAAAGTGCTCAAGTAAAAAATAAAAGCCAACAGAGACAGAAAGGATGGAAAAACAAAACCAAGAAAAGCAAACGGCTGTGCCCCTCATACACTCAGTTAATCATGCTATTTATAGCAAATAATGGTTTGGTTTGGTGTTGGTGATGGGGAATACAATCCAGTCTTTTGCAATGATTAGTCGCAGTCCTTCCCCGCTTTCCTCCTGCTTTACCTCAGGGCAGCTTTCATTCCCAAAGCGTCCACCACACCCTCATTCAGCTTCACCACGTGTCCCTCAACTTCAGTTCAATTAAACACTGTTATTCAGGGAATAAAGCAATGGCTGGCACTGGGGGCGGGGGGCCTGGGAGCAGCTTCCTTGGCAGAGCCCAAGGGCAGAGACGAGGCCTCCTCAGATGAGGAAGATGATGCCCTCGGACACCATGACCTGGTTGTGGTCCTGCATCCTGCTCAGCGCTGCCTGGATCTCCTCCGAGGAGAAGGGCTGTTCCTTGTCCCGGTTGACGGATTCCGTGAGGCGCGTCAAGCCCACCGACTGTGCGTGGGCTTCCCGGAACACCTCCAGGAGGGCCATCTTGAATTCCTTCAGCCTGCCCAAGACAGGAAAAACGGGTGGGGGCGGCGTGAACAAACGCAAATGCTTTCCGACAAGATCTAGGCTGGGAACCCCAAGGTGTTAATACAGTCGAGTCATCTCCCTATACACATACACAAACCTGCCGCTGACGGCTGCGCCAGGCATTAGTTTCCCCCTCCAAAACTAAACCATTGCATTCTAGGGCTTCCTATACATTCAGAAATAACAGCATGCTAAAAACAAGAGGGCTTGCAAAGTGTGGGAAATTGGTGTTTCCATATACTGTGGGTAAAACCGCTAACTAGGATTGTATCTTTGGGAGGCAACTTAGCAACATGTATTAAAATTTTGAAGTGTATATCCCCTTTGATGCAGGGAGTCCACCTCTAGAAATGAACCTTACAGCTACACTTGCACAAGTGTACAGTGATCAATATGAGAATGTTTTCCTGTAAAGCAGGTTTATGGACCCTAAATGTCCATCATCAGAAAACAAATAAAACTTTATGCATCCATACTATGGAAACCCGCAGTCATGAAAAACTGATCTTCATGAGCTGATTCAGAAAGTGCCTTCAGATATAGTTCAATGACTGTTTCTGGAAAATGAAATTGTAATTGACTTTAATGTGTTTTACTACATACTTTTCGATGTTTCCAATTTATTAGGTAAACATGTGTTTTGTGTGTGTGTGTGTGTGTGTGTGTGTGTATTAACATAAAAAAGCAAACCTTAGCCATGGAGTTTCTTTGGAGCCCAGTAAATATAAAATTTATAGCTAAAATGATTTTTGAAACTCTAGTGCTAAAAATTCATCTTAAAACAAATGACAATTCAGTGAGAAAAATATGTATCTCCCACTGAGAAAAACTCAAGGTTACAGGAAGACACAAACTTTGTGTCTAGGACTTTTCTTCCTAACCTTGCAAGGGCATCAAATTTCAAATTCCCAGGGAATTATTTATAAAGCAAATGGTAGTGTAAGAACTAGAATTCTGGGTAAAGGATATATAAGCGTTCTTTATAAACTGTCTTTTAACTTGTTTTAAGCTTGAAACTATAATCAGAGTATAAAATGTTTTAAAAATCCTTCGGCCTCTAGTTTTGAGCTCCGTTGATAAGCAGCATGTTTCGTGCCCTCCCCCTTGGGAGAAGTCCTTGCATCAGCGACGTGGAATTCTGGTCCCTACTCACCTGGATTCACTGAGCTCCACCTTCTGGGGTTCCTTGGTCTCCTGGGAGTCCGCGGTCTTTGGAGTGTGCACTGTAGAGGATAAGTGGTTGCAGACGGTGGGGAGGCGAGGTGAAGCCATTTACACAAACACCAGAGCAACGTGTTCTCCACTCCCCACCCCTCACTGAGCCTGCTGTACACTGTTTCCTAGGGTTCTAATGGGGCCAGGCAGGACAATTAAGGGGAGTCTCCAATGCAGGAACAATGGAAGAATTCAGACAGCAGGAGACCCTCAACATACATTGTCTGGGATGCTTACACCAGGAAGCCAGACTTGGCAAAGAGCACACTTCATCATGGAGGGAAGCAAACAACTGAGCAAAGCTTTTTTCCAAAGTTATACTGTGCGTTTCCTAAAGCTCTTGAGACAAGCCTCTTGGACACAAGGCCACAAGCAGAGCCAAATGGGAACGCACCAAAAAACAAAGTGCAGAGCGACTAAGAGTCAGGAGTCAAAGGAACCCCCTCCTTAGCAGGAGGGGGTGCTCTCTTACCTTGAGGCATTTCCCCCTCTGTGTCACTGAAGTCATAGGGGTCATAGGAGTCCCCATCCTTGGCATCCGAACGACGAGTCTTCCTCCTAAAATACCCACAGTAGTTAAAAGAAAAGCTTTGGTGGGCCCCACCCTCTGCCTCTGACCATGGAAAAAAATGAACTAGAACCATCTACAATCAAAGTGAAACACCAGGCCCAGGCTTCTACAAACTATTACTTTTTCTGCTTCACAATGCTTTTTCCCTTACAAATTCAACCACAGGCCTGACAGGAACAAATAATCTTGTGGGGAAAAAACAAACCCGAAATGTAATATTCAAAATCCTATGAGTGGGGCCGGCCGAGTGGCATGGTGGTTAAGAGCTGGCTTGGGACACCAGCAGCCATGATTCATTTCAGGTCCCACATATCAGGGCCAGTGACACTGCCCTCAAAAAACAAACAAACAAAAAACCTATGAGTGGGTTACTGCTCCCGCTCTTCATCAATTCTTTAGCAGGAAAGGGGTCAAAAGCATCACACCAAAGACCACAGAGGGCTCGTCCACTCCGTCCTTTGCCCAGGTTCCCTTCACTCAGACCCTGCAGGTCTGTGAAGACCCTGAGGTCTGCCTGCTGCTCCTGATCCACCCTCCATCCCTCCCCCAGACCGAACTGGAGTCTTTTTCTCTCATTTCTTTTTGCCCTGCCTCACCTCTTCCTCTTCTGTTCTTGGTCCTCCTGGCTTTTCTCCTCTTCATCGTCTGTCTCTGATTCATCCTCATGTTGCTGCTTACGTTTCTTCTCCTTTTCCAGAACCTAGGACCAAGCCAAGTATGGGTGGGAGGGAGAGGTCACTGACGCCGGGGAACTGAATAAAGAACTCTGAGTCAGAGTCCTTTCTGCACCATCAGCAGAAATAATGTCAACAGCTCTAATGGCTCCCCTGGCCTCTGCTGTCCCCAAGTCCCAGGACTAGGATCAGGGGAGTCACTACCCATCTTTAAACATGCTGGGTGGTGTGTGTGCTGACTGCCTTTCACATAGTAGGTGCTCAATGAGCATTTACTGAATAAAGGAAATGAATGGAAAAAAGAGTCCAGCCCATAATGGTTAAGTGGGAAACCATTCACTTCTTTATAAATCAGGTGTTTCATTTAAATTTAAGACTACTCGCACCCTAACAAAGAGAAACAGCCAAGAAAAGTTCATCCCACAAACAAACCCCAAAGGGCTGCAATTCACCAGATTGGGGGATAAGGGTTGGGGGCAATGAGAAAAAGGGAGTCAAGGCTTCAAGGCGTGGCATCTAACATGACAGAGACGCAATGTCACAAGCAGATACATAGAGTAAGAGGATGAGACACAAGTTTGCAAGTTCACCGTTTGACATGAGTTTCTGAGGTGTCAATGGGACACCGGAAGAGTCTGCCAAGGGGAAAGACATAAAGCGAAGTAGAAGATTATCAGCGTCAACCGTTTGGAAACACCTGCCTTTTTAAGAGGCACAGGAAGCAGGGATAGACAGAGAGGCAGAGAAGGTAAACCAGAATCTCTGGGGCCTCTCGGGACTCTGGCATGGCTATTTTAAAGCTCTCCAGCTAGTTCTCACATGTGCATCCAGGACTGAGAGCCAGGTCCCAGGGAAAGGAGAGAGGCCAGCTGAACCCTGGCAGACATGCTGCTCTGGCTGATGACCCAAACTCAGGTGGCAGCTACGGGGGCCTGTGAAGCCCAAACGCCAAGGGTTTATTCAGAAGAACCTCGCATCACAAGCATCCCCACCTTCTTGAAGTAAGCGTATTGGACCAGCTCCACAGCCTCCTCTGCATCCTGCAGGTCCACAGTCTTGCTCATGCGGGCCTTGGCGTGCGCTGTGGACAAGCGAATCAGGGTTTCCAGCGTCCGGGCAGTAACTGGAGATGTCTGGGGAGGAAAACAAGAGGATTCTTACCCAGAATTATACATATTCCGTAGGCATGCCCATCATACCCACTGCACAGACAAGGAAATAATGACACTACCAAAAAAGCTCTAGGAAGTCCAAGCAAAGGACAGAGCTCTGCAGTCCTTGTAACAACCATATAAAATTCTGAAAGATGAAAAGTATCAAGGAAATACGTGTGAGACAGCGTTGAGGGAGGGAGGCGGTGAACAAGGAAGAAAATTGGGGCATCTTATAGCTGGAAATACAAAAGCCTAGAAAAAATTCAAAAGTGAAGGCCCACAATGCACCAAGAACTTTGCTTCTATGTTCCTTGTGTATTTAATGCTCTTAATTACTTAGAGAAGTTTTACAGATGAGGAAATGGGACTTGAAGGTTTCAAGTGATCTGTCCAAGGTCATACAATAAGGGAGGGGTGTGAAAGGGATCATCAGAGGACAAATTTTTTAAAGTTGGGTAAATTTGCTTAAGTCCAAAAGAGCAGAGCTCTGACATGTTATCAGCTGATTCTCACAGGGGTGGATGAATGCCAAAATGGGGTGCCTTTATCTTTTTAGAATGCTAGTGTCTGAATGACATCCCTGGCCTGAGGAATCAGGATGTCTGTTTTAGGACAATGCATGTGTACTTTCAAGTTCCAGGTGATGCTGATATGTCCTCCTAGTTAAGCATCTTGACATTATCCTACCCTCTCATTTGTTATGAATATGGAAACTGTGACTTGAGAAGTGAAAAGGATTTGTGCAAAAGGTCCAAAGTTAGTGGAAGGGATTAGAACAAAGGGTTGGTTCCCTCTATTACACCTTCCCATCTCCCATTGTATGACGGTCACTTCTACTTTCAAGTTTTCAAAATTCTCATTTATACCCAATCTGACATTCACAAACAAACATATTCACATTTAAATAAGTTCACCAAATCTTTTAATGATTTATAAAGCTCCCAGAGTCTGGAGGTTATACACTCCACTATAAGCTCCAATTGGTGTAATATTATATACAGTGAGAAGGCCTTTTAGACATATTGGGACATGTGTTCACATAATGGGAGAAGCAGTCAAAAAAGAAAGGGGGCTATTTAATTTGAAGAAGACAACTCATATGAAATCTCCAGAAAACAAAATTGAGACTCATGGATAGAAGTCATGGGGAAGCAAGTTTTAAGCTCAATAAATAGAATAGTATTCTAACATTTCAAAGAAGTGATGCAGGGTGGGCCGGTTAGCTCAGTTGGTTAGCAGTGTTCATAACATTAAGGTTGCCAGTTCGATCCCCATGTGGGCCACTGAGCTGCACCCTCCACAACTAGATTAAAAACAACTACTACCTGACTTGGAGTTGATGGGTCCCAGAAGAACACACACTTCCCCAGTAAAAATAAATAAATAAATAAGTTATGTACTAGGCATGTTGTCATTGGAGGTATCAAGGAGTTCCTCGCAGGAGTTCCAGAAGATTTGAATTCCTGTCCTCAGTGTGAGGACATGATGATCCGGGCTCATGTCTAGATCTATATCACAAGATCAGAGTTTGACTTGGGTGTTTCTTTATAAAATCCTATATGAACTGAACTGCCCCCAAAAATTCAGATAAATTCATAAGTTGGTATATTAGGTTTCTAGAAATCGCTTTGGAAAACCATCGCAGTTGCTCAACTCCTACTCATTTGTCAAAGTCCAGTTCTAATATCACACTCTCTGGGAATTCTTTCCTGACATTCATACCTTCTGGAAAGTCTAAAGGAAAAATTAAGTTTCTTCATCTGTATTCAAACAGTCTTTCACATTCATCCTTTTTAGGCATCTATTTATATATTATATTAGGCATATATTTATAAATATAGAGGGTGCCAAAAAAATGTATACACATTTTAAGCAAGGAAAAAAACGGTATTAAAATTGTAATACAATGAATGATGCTAACATTCATTTGATTAACGCCATCTTTTTGAGTGAACGACGTACTACATACACATTGCTACTGTAATTCAATTCAACTTCGAAAAGTAATACATAGATAACATCTCTTAAAATGTATATTTTTTTTTGGCACCCCCGGTATGCAAGTACCTTTCCGCCTCCCCACCCCAGATCTGAGCTCTTTGAGGGCAGCTCTTATTTTAACACTGCATGTGAAAATAAGACTAATTCAGTTCCCAGAAGTCACTTAAGTTTGCTGAATGGATCACAGCTTCTGGAGGCCAATCAGACACATGTTACCTCTGGGGTTGTCATTTCATTTTCCTTTGTAAAAGGACATGATTAAAATTGTGTCAGGAAGCCATTCAGACCAGAAAGGAAAAGGTAAGGGATCACTATGCTAAAATGGTTTCAGAGCTCCCAGATGGTAGGGACTGCTTCCCCAGCCATATACTTCAGAGACTCCCAGGTCCATCTTCCCCTTGGGGACTCACCCTGGCAGTGTCCGAGCTCATGCTGTCTTGGCTGCGCAGGCGTGAGTACTCTTCCGCAATGTAGTCGCCTGACTCCTGTGTCAGGACGGGCTTGATGATTTTGGCCACGTGGATGTATTTCTTCATGAACGCTGCACTCACCATCTTCTCCCTGGAGCCACACACAGGGCATTCCACTTCCCTGCCACACCCCAGCACCTACCTGGGGTAGTGGCTTTGCCTCGCCTCAGAAAAGCCAAGGTCAAGGGGCTAAGCAGATATAGCCTAGAACCCATTATCGCAAATCTCATTTATATGGAACATTCACAAGGCCCTTTCACATATTTTTTTAAAATTCTACAGCGATTACTTAGGTATTATTCATGAGACAGGAAGTTAAGGTATTATTTGTCATATTTTATAAGTTGGAAAACTGTGGCTTAGAGATGCTTAACTAGACTTAAACTCAGTTTTCTGACTCCAAATTCTATGTTCTTAAACCAACAGGTTTGAAGATTATATTTCCTACTGCACCATAGTCGAAAACAAGTATAAGCTCTCGCATTTCATGCTTTGATCACCTGATCACAGATTCCCTTTATCCATATCTGCTTGCAAAGCGTCCAATGCTTGTTATCTACCGACTCTTCACCATGAACTCAACATAAATGGCTACATGACTTGTGCAGTTCTTCACATGAGGATGAAATCATACCCACCATCATTAGGCATGTCATAAAGTGCCTATCTTTAGTAAAAGATCAGAACCTAAGCATAATCACCCATAAACATTTATAAGGCAACTGGTCAGGAAAAAGGTGTCTGTGCATCCAGAAAAGAAAACAGGCCCACACAGTTGGCTCCAGGCACAACCTTGGCCTGGACAGCATATGTACATACACATGCTCTAACAAGACACAAATCTCAGGGTCCCTCGAGGGGCGCGTATGAGGAATGCTCACCTTTTCTTCCTGGTCCCATGAAGAAGATTGTCGTGCTTCTCATAAATCTGGGTATCCTGGTGGTCTTCCTGGCTGAAGTTCGGATCATCTGTGGCCAGGATATCTACAGCACTACCCAAAGGCATAGCTAAAAAACCCAAGTTGAGAGAAAGGAGAGTAAGAAAGAGCTTAACTCAGGGAAAATTGCACAGTGAGGGAAGAGAGACAAGACTCACAAAGTGAGGGCCCAGACAGGTGGAGCCCAAAAGCAAGGAGGGTAGCACCACCTGGCCCACAGAAGATACTCCAAGGTGTTCCCAGACCCAGAAACAGACCAAAGACACACCTTAGGATAATCTCCACCAAGCAAGCAGCGGTGGCCAGGCAGGCAGGGGCACCTTCAACTTCAACCCAGAAACTGCAACACCCCCACCCGCTGGGTTGGGCTGAGATAAGGGCATCTGTTCAGGTTCCCGTCCTTCCTCTTCTCATGGCCTCACCGTCGCCATCCTGTTCCCCTGGTGTCCTGTAACGGTGCATCCTGAGGACATGGTCTGAGATCTCCCGGTCCTGCTCAGGGTCCATCTGATCCAGCATGATGAAGAGCAAGTCGAATCGAGACAGCAGTGAGTCCTGCAGCCCAATGTTCTCCATGGGGGTCTTGTACTGGTCATACTGGGAACACAAGAAGAAAAGGAAGTGGAGCAAAATCAATAGAAGAAAGGACAGGAGGTTGGACTGATTCTGGGAGTGAGGATAGAAGACTAGACCTTAAAGAGAAAACTGATCAGAAGTGAAATAACGTATTTTAAAGCTATTAAAATACTTAATTCATCCCTTCCACCTGCAACCCTTCTCTAACTGAAGCTCAGGTGATGTGAGGAAACTCAAAGCCCCACCTCGTTGGTGAAGCAAACGGCCTCACCTATCTTAGGCACCTCCAGCAGGCTGCGTGTGGGTCTCAAACCCAGCATCCCCCTTCCCAAGCCTCATTCTTCTCCTCTCATTTCCAGGCAGGACCAGCCCTGAAAGGCGACTCCCCCTCCCTTACCTGTCACAAAGACAGGACAAGCTGGCTAATCCAGAAGCACGTGGAAACTTTGGAGTCCCTTACTCAGAAGGTAATGAGTAAAATCTCAACAGAAATGGTCAATATTCTACAGATTATAATGTCTTAAGGATCGTGGGAGGTTTTGCCTAGGATCAAGAACTCTTATCTTTCAATTCGGGGCCTAATGGGCTCATGCCCACCCACCCTCATACACTTCACAGCCAGAGAGCCTAGCAGCCTTCTGGGTAAGGTTAATAATGAACCTGACCATGTTCACATTTCAGGACTTGCCATTTTCTTCCTACATTTCCCAGTATAATTCTTCAGAATGATGTAAATACACATTAGCATTTATCTGAAAACCTATGGTTCTCAACCCAGGTTACGTATTAGAAGCAACCTATGGAGCCTTTCTAAATCATGGTTACCAATAGCCCCATCCCAGAGATTTAGATCCGGAAACCCTGGGCTGGGGATCAGGCAGCTGTATGTTTTGAAAAAGCTACCGAAACAGGTATTCCCACATACTACAGGATCATAAATTGCCAGAGCACATCATGGGCTCTAGGTTCAAATCCTGCCTCTTGCCATTTTCTAGTTTGTGACTCTTGAGCAAATTACTTAAACATTTTATGCCTCTATTTTGTCATCTGTACATGAGGAAGGTAACAACCTACCTCACAGGGTTTTTGTGAAGATGAAAGTAGTTGATAAACATAAAGCATTTATAAGTATTAGTCATATTACTATAGTATAATCTTGAAAGAGGGCAATTTGGCAATCTCTACCAAAATAAAAATGCACATAACTCTTAATCCAATAATTAAATTGCTAAGAATTCACCATATAGGTATATTCCCAAATGTATAACAAAACATATATAAACGGATATTCGTTGCAGCTTCATTCACAATAGCAGACAGGAAAAAAAGGAAAACACCAGTTGTCCATCAAATGGAAACTAGTTAAACAAATTATTGTAAATCCATACTAGGCAGCTGTTTTTGAAAAAAAGGCAAAACTCAGCAAACCCCAGACAGGATAAATGTAAAAGATGACATCTAAGCATATCATAGTCATACTAAAAACCAAGGATAGATTAAATCTTAACAAGGAGATAGCACGTTGGTACATGCTTAAGGTTTGGTTTCCTGAAAACACTCAAGAGCTGTTAGTGGCTCTCTTGGGAAAGAAATAGGAGAAGAATGGCTTTTCGTTTCCATATTATATCTCTCCATTCTGTTTATAAATCCTCCTGCCATGTGCACATAGTACTTTCATTTTAACGTCAATACAGGTTACCTGGGATGTGAGACTGCAGGTCATTTTTTTCTTCTTTGTATTTTTAAAAAGTTATTTTAAATAAATATCATTCTAGGGGATTCTGATGTGTATGAATGGGTGAGGGCAGTTAACAAGATGAGCTTACTTGGTTTGGTCTTTGGCCGTTATTCCCCTGGGTCACCCAGAATGGCCCAGTTATTCTTGGCCCAGTTACTCAGCAAAATTAAATGAAGGTGAGGACAATGAGTTAGTAAGTGCCTGATTCCACTGACCCTGCCGTAGACGGGGTTGGCTGCTGCCAAAACACTGCAGCGGGCATTCAGTCGAGCATGGATGCCAGCCTTGGCGATAGTGACTCTGCCCTGCTCCATCACTTCGTGGATGGCCGTGCGGTCCATGTCAGACATCTTGTCAAATTCATCAATGCAAACCACGCCTCGGTCAGCCAGGACCATGGCCCCCGCTTCCAAACGGCGTTCGCCTGCGAAGTGGGGAGGTAAAATACATGTTCCAGTCCAGGTCGTAGGGGATAGTGGGGAGAGAGTTCCATCTCCCTCCCTGGCACCTTTCACTATCACACATGAGAATACAGTAAAGTCAGCTCTTAGAGACTTAGAGGAATTCCGGTGGGTCACCCTTCCAAGCTCCAACCTGAACAGCATCTCCTTGTCCCACTTTGATCCTAAGCAGCTAACCTCCAAGCAACTTCCTTTACAGATTTTTATCTCTTCATCCTCATCCTCAAGTGATTTCCCAACTAGATCTCTGCTCTTTTCACACTAGTCTTCAATCCTCTTCCTCTGATTTAGGACATAGTACCATCTTCATTTTTATTTCTCTTCCAATTTGCTAAGCTTTTTCCTCTAAAACGCTTTCAAATACCCTTCATGGAGACATTCTTGTTGATAGAGGGCCACTCAGAGACTTAAATAATCACCCCCTATTGGCAGATACTCAGTCTTCTACTGGCCCAAACTAAGCTCTCAAGTGTATCTTCCCAACACAAGCCACACCTAGAGCAAGCTCAAAGAATAATACTCGATCTCCCTACTGGACCTTTGCCAAGGGCCCTTACACCCTCCCTTACCTGTTTCCTGGTCTGTAGTGACAGCGGCTGTCAGACCCACTCCAGAGGAGCCCCGGCCAGTGGTGGGGATAGCCCGGGGTGCAGTGCAAAGCACATACCGCAGAAGCTGAGACTTGGCTACCGATGGGTCTCCTGTAATTGGACGGGGGCAGTGGTGGCTCTCTAAGAAACTACCCCCACCATACCACCGCTCCCCCCTGCAGCAAATTCTGCTTTTCTAGCACAGCTCCTGACATAACAGAAATATATAGTAATAGGTGGTTAACATTATTTTCTTCACATTCCCTTTACCATTTGTGGAAGAATATATTTTAGATATATATAGACCAGGAAACCCAGAAATAAGAATAATAATAATAAGATTCATTTTAGCCTTTTGCCCTTTGATGGGACTGAAATACGGCTAGGTACAGAATACACTGCCTTACAGGTAACACATTCCCAGAACCACACTCCACAAGGGACCAAGCGTCTGAAGCAAATCGCTAATACCTTACCTATTAGGAGGATGTTGATGTCCCCACGTATGTGGCTGCCGTTTTCCAGGTCCCGTTCCACCCCTCCCAAGAGCAAGCAAAGGATTGCCTTCTTGACATAGTCATGCCCGTGGATACTAGGGGCCAAAGACCTGGCCAGCTGGTCAAAGATGTCCTACAGGAGAAGTAGGCAGTGAAGTGAAAAGCCTAATGAGAATCAATGGGGTATGGCTGAACTACACTTTATACATTAGCCTACAGAAAATGCTTGAAAAAATACACAAGTCCAGGCACTGTTTCTAATCATAAGGCAAATCACACTGAACAGACCATTATCAACAGATACAGAGCAAGCCTAGATTAGAGGTTTAAGAAAAAAAGTGATCCCCGATTGAAATTTAAATGTTTATTTTATACTCTCCATTGATGTTAATTAATAAATTATCTTAATTTTTAAGCCACAAAAAAAGTGTTTCCAGATTCAAAACATTTTGGGTTTAGTAAGAATGTATATTGTGCTTCAGCAGTAACTTTGATCACACACGCATATATTCTAAATGTGGACATTGTCTTCGAAAAGAAAAACAAATTGGAGGACTAAAACAAAAATAACGAAAAATTTTAAATTTAAGTAACAATGCATCACTAATGTCTTCAGTAAAGACTCACTGGTACGCTGACACTCTAACTCCTATTCTAATATTTATATTAGGTTCACATAGCAGCCCAGCACAATAGAAACATTAAAGAACAAACAGCAAAAAATACCCTTTCATTGCACTTGCCAACTGGGTCAAAACTAGAAGCTAGCACCAAATACTTCAGAGGAAAAACCTTGAACTCCCTCCTGCTCCAGAACAAAGATGGCCATGGTCAAACACAACCCATACAAATCCACCCCCACCCTCAAATCCCTGAAGGACCCAGACCTTGGAACGCGTTTTACTGAACTTCTTGATCTTGGCTATATCCTCAGCAGAGAATGAAGGCTGAATGTCCTTGCTCATTTGCTTCACATTACAGGCAATCAGGACAGTCCTGAGACAAAGAAGAGAATTAAGAGAAAGCCTGGTATACTATTCTGCCATAAGAAAAGATGAAATCGTGCCATTTGAGACAATAGGGATAGATCTTGAGATTATTATGCTAAGCGAAATAAGTTAGAAAAAGTCGAGAATCATGATTTCACTAATATGTGGTATATAAATCTGAAAACAAAGGAACAAGACAAACAAATGGAAGAAACAAAAACTCATAGACACAGACAATGGTTTAGTGGTTACCAGAGGGTAAGAGGGGGGTGGGGGGTAGATGAGGGTAAGAGGTCAAATATACAGTGATGGAAGGAGAACTGACTCTGGGTGGTGAACACACAGTGTGATATATAGATGATGTATTACAGAAATGTACACCTGAAACCTAGGTAACTTTACTAACAACTGTCACCCCAATAAACTTCAATTTAAAAAAAAGAGAGAGAGAAAACCTGGTAGTTTCAATTCCTAACCTTAGAGCCTTTCAGGCTAATAATCTAGAACAAATTGAAAAAAAAAAAAAACCAATTCGGACTTCAACAAGTGATTCTCTCTTCGTCCATGACCTAAATATGCTAATGATGCCTCAACTCAGAAATTTATCTCCTGCTGACCCAGAGCTTCAGACACAAGTGTGTATGGGAAGACGGTAGGAATATGTGAGGAACTCCCAGGTAAGCCACGAAGCTCTAACCATATCACCAGTCACTCCCACTTTTAGTGTAAGACAGTATTACCAGTTTTATCTGATAGGAAAAAGGTACCCCATCTCCCAAGCCGGTAGAGTGCTCCACCTGTCTGTCACAACTCTCCAGAATATGCCAAACAGGAGAAAGAATTCTATCAGAAATGGAAGCAGCCAGCAGCATTCCAAATGCTTCATGACTGACCCTTTACCTGAAGGTGCCTGAGGTGTAGCCTCCCTTCTTTCCAGGAAGGCAACGGTAGGTCCCCACCACCTGGACCCGGTCACCAGGCTTCACTTTGTCCACCAAGTCATCATCCAGAATGACGTCCACAGAGCGGGGAAGCTGGCCAGCTGGGGCCTTCTCCGGCATCTCCTGGATGGTGATGGTCTGGTGGTCCTTGTAGACAGAGAGGCCATATTCTGTCTCAAGGGGATTGTTTTCCTCATCCTAGAAAAAGCACACAGAAAAGCAGCGTTTTCTCAGCCCTGTCTTAGAAAGACCACATCATGTGGTGTAGGAAACAGATATCATTTGGAGATGACTTCATGAGATTTTGGTTTCCAGGAACAAAAGCCGGATTATTTTCTCTAGCTCTTCCAACCTTTTCTAATAACCAACCACCTAAATGGAAGAGGCACTCTTTAGTCTGAAGAGACCATGGCTGTATTAACATCTAAATTAAGATTCTTACCTCCCTTACTAAAGCTGAATAGATGCTTATTGTGACACAGTATTTCTACTCCTAATAGTAATACTCAACAGAAACATTCACCCAAAGCCATGTATACTAAGTTCACAGCAGCACTATTCTTAACAGCCAAAATTTAGATAATCCAAATGCCAGCAACAGAGTGGTTAAATAAATGTAGTCCATTCACATAAGTGAATACTAGACAGCAATGAAAATATATGGAACACACCTATATACAACATGGATGAATCTCAGAGGCCAATACAAGAGTATTTATTTAGATAACATAAAAATAGGCAAAAGTGGGGCCGGCCGAGTGGCGCGGTGGTTAAGAGCTGGCTTCGGAAGCCAGCGGCCCTGTTTCCAGTCCCACATTGAGGGCCACTGACACTGCCCTCAAAAAAACAACAAAAAAAACAAACCAATAGGCAGAAGTCATCTACACTGTTAGATATCAGGATACTCAAACAGGGCAGTGCGGGCTCTCAGGAAGGACTTCTAATGGCTAGTAAGGTTCTGTTTCCTGTTTTGGATGCTGATTTTACAGCTATACTCAGCTTCAGAAATTTCATCAAGCTGTACATTTCTGTGAGCTTTCCTACCTGTATATTAAAACTTCAATAAAAACATTTTTAAAGTTTTACTTCCTTGGAATTTAATTTTCAAAAAAACACAATAGCTATCACTTATCGAGTGTCTACTATGTGCAAAATACTGTGCTATTACCATGGAATTATCTCATGTAATCCTCACAACTCAGCAACACAGACATTTTCCACGTTTTCCACTAGATTAAAAACACTGAGGCTGGAATTGGTTAAGTGAGTTATGGAGCGATCACATCGTAAGGAGCACAGCAAGGACTTGAGGCAGGTGGAACTCCAAAGCCCAGGCTTGTATGTATCACACTAGCCACTCCCAGGAGACCTGGTCCAACGCATTTCACGGCTCAAGTGAAGAAGCTTAGCCATAATGGGCAGAACAGTACTCCTTGAGTACTTCCTGGAGAAGAAATTCTACAAAGTGGGATTCTAGAGTACCCAGGATTCTAGGATGACTTAGGAAATGCAAGTGGCTGGACAGTAAAGACCTTGTTCTTAAGGTCATCGCTAACTGGGACCATAACCAAATCACTTAACCTCTCCAAACCTCAACATATCATCTGGAGGTAGACGAAATGATTCTAAAGTAAAAGATATTCATCCTTGTGTTCATGGTTCATGTTAAGATTCCTCCACAAGTTCATAAAATTGAAGGACTGGGTCTTATTTATAGCTGTGTCCTCCAGGGTGCCTAACAATTCTTTGCATACAGCAGCTCTCAATTAAAATTTGATGTGGGGACAGGTATTCTTTCACAGAATGAATTCAGACATCAAATAATCGTATTCTTTCACAGAATGAGTTCAGACATCAAATAATCAATATGAATCATCTTCTTTTGTTTCATTAAGTCAAGTCTCCCACCAACCTCAATTCAGATCAAACTGCACACTAATAAAGCCATTTCCTATGCCAACTTTCTCTTAAACCTGCAGTAAAATACCTGCAAAAAGCGCATAGTAACATTATAATATAAGTGCTTTTCCATATTACTTTAAGTAGATTATAAAATTATATGATTATAACTTTGCTAAAAAAATTGATGTAGATTAGATGACTTTTCTCCTTCTTTCAACCCGTCCAAAATTTTCTAAATTTTCTAAAGTGAATATTTATTCTTTTTTAAAAAAATGTGAACTTTCCCATATGAAACTTTGGCTAGCAATCAAACTCTCCTTGAGGTGAATCCTTCCTTTTTACCCTATGTACTTTTAGCAGACTTTGGATATTAACCAATGACTTGCATTTTTTAAATCATGTTTTTATTTCCTGTTTTGACCCCCCAAAAAAGTTGAACTGTTGATACTATTTGATCCAATTACTTGCATTACAATAGGTATCTTTGACTACAACCTCCAAGAGGCCCAATCACTTCATTCCCCTCACCTTGGTGGGATAGACAGAGCTGGAGGGAAAGGCCACCAGGGTGGTGAGATCAGAATAACGTCGTTCTATGGTCTTCTTGGTAGCAGGACAGTAGTGGACACTGCGGACAACTTTGGGACGAACTAGAGAGCCTAGGAATGGAAAACATGCATATAAAGCACCCAACTAAACAGTGATAAAGATGGGATCTAACATAGGCAAGCCCATGATGACTCCAAATCCTATTCTTCCAACTAGTTTAAGCTATTTCAATAATACTTCTCATTTATTTATTTTTACAATTATATACACGACATCACCATACCTGTGTAAAACTTTAAGTACAACTGATCCCAACTGAGAGATAGACATTCAGGGTTACAATGAAGGGACTGTCAATAGCCAGGACTCCTCCACTCTCAGCAGAATTCATCGTGCTGCTAGCACAGGTGGTCACTCAAGGTCCCCCTCATCACTGCACATACTCGGAGCTCCTCCAAGTTTCACTCCCTGATTTCAGTGCTCCACCTTTCTGAAGGCAAACACTCGCTACCCAGCTCTACTCCACCTCTCCTGCTTTGCCAGCCCCTGCAAGTGTATCCCACATCCCTCAGACCCTTACTTTAACCCACTTACACTTAGTGACAATGCCCTCCACACAGACCACACAGCTGAGGAAGCAGGAAGTAAGAGTCCGGGGAGAGACATGCTTGGAGCCAAAGCTACCCTCCAATCCTATGTAAAACTCCTCATACTGCTTCGCATAGGTAGCATCAATGGAGGCCACAAAATCCTTCAAAGCCCTCTGGAAGGCAACCAGCTCCTCAAAAGCATTGCTCAGGAGGCTGCACAGGGGCAAGAGAAAGCATAATTAGACAGAGGGCAGAACTCAAAAAGCATCGTGACTCTCAAAACAGAAGTGGGCATTCTTCGATGATCAAGAACAAGAAGTGAAAATCTAGCTACTTTCTTTTGCCACCCTATAAGACTGAGGGAAAATAATCAGAACTGAAGGCCAACTTCAACTTATCAAAGCCGTAGACATGATACTCAGTAAAACATGGAGGGAAGGAGAAGCTCTTGAGAGAAAAATGCCTACTACCTACTTTGGGAAGATTAAAAATACAGGAGCAGGGCTTCAGGGCCAGAAGCCTTTCTTCCAGGTCCTCTCCTGGGAAACCTGTTCCAATGTAGTAAAGAGAGAGGAGCGCAATTCTCTCTCATAGCCAGGATATCCCCTTGGAATCCCTTGCCACTCACCGATTAGCCCTCTTCTCATTTTTCCTGCGCAGGTCATTCACGTTAACAATCAACCGGTATTGGTTGTCACTGATCAGCTCCCGAACTTTGTTCTGATAAATTCCCCGGTCTTCCTGCAAAATAGCCACCACATATAACAGTCACAAATTCAAAAACAAGATGTTTTTAAACAGAGCAGCTCTCACTGCAAGAGAAGTCAATCTCTGTAGCAGAGCTGAACTCCAACTTCTTCCGTATCTTCACTCGTTAGCCTCAGATTCCATATACACCCAAAAGGGACTGTGTAGGAATTATGTCTCCCTCAAGATCCGTGCTATTATTCCCATTATCATTTCTGTGTGCAGTCATTTCTCAACCTTGAATAGGGAATTAAAATGAGCACATAAGGATTCTAAAAGGACAATATATACTAACCTTGTTAAAATGTAAACTAAACGGGCTTTTAATATTCCAATTAAAACAGCTTTTCATTGAAAAACTGTGTCCAGAATGAAAATATTTAATTTCCTGATATCTGTTATAGTATAGGTAGAGTTTTCATATCCAGACCTACTGGGAGTTGGGAGCCTTCGCTATTTGTTTACAGCATCAGCAACCCTTCAAGATGCTTTACCAACATCCTAGGGCCTTTACCTGCATCACATTTCTGTCTGCATCTCACTTGGTACTGAAAAAGAATGCTGCCCCATTAGGAAGTCTTTTCCTTCCAATAGGCAGTCAGTCTCTAATAACCGGAGGCCCTACACAGCGGCCGACCAGGACCGTCCGATGGTCGTACTTCTCCCAGCCTATTCCCCAAAATTGAGAGAGCCGGGAATGCTTTCGAAGGGGTCCAAGGGAGCTTTGCCATGGTGTGTGCATTTGAAGGAAGCCTGTCGCCTTTCGCGCGACCCTGCCATCACTTACAAGATCGCTCTCTTAAGGATCACCTACAGACAACCAGCTAAGGACTGACTCTACCGCGAGGAAACCTACAGGACCGAGATGGAAGGCGCCTGCGCCGGCCACCTCCGCCGCGGCCGTCTGCAAGCCTGGCGGGCCCCCGGTGGCCGCGCGGCAGGCAGCGGCGTCCCGCATGGCCTCCCTCCGCCTGTCCGCGTCCCTAGCGGCCCCGCGCTCCAGAACATCGCGACCCAGGGCCGCCCTCACCTCGTCATCCAAGAAGTCCAAGTAATCTCTCTGCGCCTCCCGCAGCTCCACATCGTCCAGGACCACGGTCCCCGCCATGCTGGCCGACTCACAGCTCTACCTCCTCCCGAGCCGCGCGGCGGGTCTTCAATAACCCCGCCCCGGCGCGAAAACTTCCGAACTTTTCCCGCCACCAAAAGTTACATCAACAAAGGGGCGGGGTCTCAATCCTCATTCTGATTGGATGGGGGAATAGCTAGTATCCAATCGGGAGCTGAAATAGATAGTATCCAATCGAGAGCTGAAACCGCATTCTGATTGGCTGGGGAGAATAGCTAGTATCCAATCGGGAGCTGAAAGTACCATCGCGGGGCGCTCTGTCTCTCCTCTCCCGGCTGCGCCCTCGCTGATGGCGAAGCTGACCAATGCAGCCGAAAGGAGGCTCGTAGAGCCTGGTCATTGGGCATCCGAAGGCGGATCTGGAAGCGATTAATCCTGGGAATCGTAGTCTTCCCCCTTTTTCCGGATGTGTTGAGGATTTTTTTTTTTTTTTTTTCAATTTGCAAGGTGCACAAACTGAGGCCGGAGGTTGGATTCAAAGACTCAACGTCAGAGAATGGGGGCTTATAACGCAAGGAAATGAAAATAGAAAAGCAAGTGGTTTTTAAAATATGTGTTCGAATACAGTGTGCTGGGTATGTTTCTTAAGCTGCTGCCCTCAAGTGGCATCCAGGGAAATAAAGTGAATTTTGAGAATCTGTGGGAAGGAAAATTGAACCATAGCCCTTTGGGAAAGACTATTTAGTTGAGCGACCCATTTGCTACCTGAATACCGTTGCTTGAAGTACCCTATAAAAATAACAGTTTGCGGAGGAAGGTGAAGTGAAAGAGAAATATTCGGTATGTAACCCAAACCCCTAGAGATGGCCTTGTGTATGATACAAAATTTTGGGCATAATTTACATCATCTTGCAAACGGGTAAGTGAAAACCTTTCTCGCCTTATAACAATTTATTGAAAGATAAACACGAATAGTTCGGCCGGTAAAGGAACGTGCACAGTCAGCCAAGTTAAGAAAGTTTAGGAGAGAAAGTCTGTTTTATTAAGAGAAAATCTATCAGGCTGAGCAAAGAGGGTTACAGCCTGGGCTGCACGTCTAAAGGAGACTCGCAGCCTGAAGGAAGTGGGTGAAGAGGGTTATTTATATAGGCGTGGTGCTGACAGGGTAGCATTGCTTGAACAGAAAATGCTGACTGCCTGTAAGCCAGTAGCTGTTTTGTGGTGTTTTCTGTTATCCCAACTTTGTCTCTGTCTGCAGATGTAGGCCAAGACATTTTGCTGTTTTCTTGCAGACATGGCTCTAGCTATAAGCCAAGGTCTCTGAGACCTAACATTCAGAGACCTGACATTAAGTCAAGGTCTCTAACGTTCAGAGACCTAACATTCCAGCCTTGTTTGTTATTAAAAAGGAGAGGGGCCATGGCGTCTCTCTTCTGTAGTTGCTGCAGGCTGAACAGGGTGGACGAGAGGAGGGGTACATTGTGGAAGGGGCTGGTAATGTTGTAGGAGAAGCATTTCACGGACAGTTCCATTTGCCAACACCTTGAATTGGCTTTGCAGGAATTGGGTGAAAAGGCAGAGGAGGCAGGGACCGAAGGCTAGGACCAAAAAGATAATGATTAGAGGCCCTATGAGGGGGAGAAGCCAAGGGCCCCAGCTACCCGTAAACCTGGAGTTCCACTGGTACTTGTGGCGGTCTCTGTTTTTCTGGGCCTGGGCGAGGTCCTGTGATAGGGCCTGAAAGTGGTGTAAGGAGCCTCCTAACCCTGCTTGTCCCCACACAGATGCCCAGTGACACTAGGAGTGGAATGAGGGAGATGGCCCTTTTTTGGCACATGAGTGTATAGGGGGACAGGTGGAGATGGATTATTGGGGGGCGATCTGAATATCTGAATTAAGTAAAACTGGGATGTAGGTGCCTGTTCAGTATGTGGAGATTCCGCAAAGGAAGAAGAGGCCAGAGGGGCCAAGGCAGGTGAAGATGTCAAGGGAGAAGAAAGGGGCCAGGGTTCCTGTGTATTTTTGGGGGAGCGGCTTTTTTGTCCCAAATACCAAACGTGCCCAACACTGTGGCCCCCATGAGGGGCTGTATGGGAATGTCATGTGTAGAGTTTTGATGTCTAAAGAGATGGAGTTTGAGTGCATTGAGGTAAAAGTCAGCTGGGTCAGATGCAATAGGTAGCTTAAGACAGTTGGATTCCTTTTGGCCAGTATCAGGGAACCAGGGGGGAAGTCTAATTGGGGTCTGAGGGCTCCCCTGACAATATAGGGCAAGAGGTCAGCAAACTTTTGAGACAGAAGAGCCAATTCTGCCCTTCACAACAATTTAAAAATTATTCGAGAGCCATAAATATATTTTTACAAATAAAGAAAATGTAAAGTAATATTATAACAAATAATAGTATTAATTATCTTTATTAAAATAAGAAAAATTCACGCAAAAAATTGTTCTCATTGGTTTTAATCAGTGTGAGCAATGAGCATGCATTTCCTGAGAAAGTTTCTGTATCTCTGGTTTGTAACTAGTCGTTTTTAATTTAAGGCACGATTCCAAGTTGGCATCAGTAATTTGGCTCCTCAATTTACATTTAATGGAATTCATGTGAGAAAACGATTGCTCACATAAATATGTAGACCCGAAGATACTGAGAACACCAAATGCAAATTTTTTCAACTCATAATATGAGTCCGGAAGACTATTCCAAGTATTGAAAATCATTGAGTCTGCCTTATCTAGGTCTTTTCTGGCAGTCCGCTTGTGCTGTGAAATCAGACTGCATTTTTCTCTTTCCAGTTCTTCTATTTCAGTACCAAGACGTACAAATTTGGAGCTCCATAAGTCTTTGCTTGTCAAGTCCACCAATTGTGTTTCAAAATTAGCCGTGTCAATATCAAACGGAGAAAAATTTAATTCCTTTGCATTGGCATTAAGAGGATTTGTAATAAAAGCTAGAGTCGCTTTATCATTTCTGAATTCCTGAAACCTTTGAAGAAAAGATTCTCTCATGTTTAAAACTGCTTTCTTGAAATAATCTTTGTTAAGGAGAGCATTGTTTTCTCGGCAATATTGAGACAAGTTTGGGAAATGCACTAAAGTTCCACTCTCTAAATCTTCAGCGAACAGAATCAATTTCTTTTCAAATGAAATAACTTCTTCTAGCATTGAAAAAGCAGTATTTCCCTTGCCTTGTAATTTACGATTGAGCTGATTCAGTTGTGATGTAACATCCACCATAAAGTACAATTTTTGCAACCACTGATCTTCTGTTAATTCTGGATATTGAACACCCTTGTTGTTGAGAAATAGTTTGATTTGATTTATGCAAGATGAAAACCGCTTTAACATGTTGCCTCTGGAAAGCCATCGAACCCTGTTGTACTGGAGAAGATCTGAATACTCGCTCTCCATTTCACTTAGCAACTCTTTAAATTGTCGATGGTTAAGTCCCCTTGCTATAATGGTGTTGGTAATCTTAATTACCAATTCCATGATTTTACCAATTTCTTCTGGAAATGTTTGTGCACAAAGTGCTTCTTGGTGGAGTATACAATGGAAAGTAATCACTTCATGATTAATTTTTCCTTTTAAAATTGAAACAAAACCCTTTGTCTCACCCATCATACTTTTTGCACCATCGGTTGCAATTGAAACAATCTTATTGAGTGGGATATGATTTTTTTCCATGCATTCAAGGACGGCATTTGCTATGTCCTCTCCACACGTTTGGCCCTTGAGTGGCAACAATCCCAGAATTTCTTCTCTCGGACCCTCAGATGATATATACCGCACATAAAGGGAAACTTGGGCGATGTCCTTGATGTCACATGACTCTACTGCAATTGATAAGGCTGAAGCTAATTTAATGTCTTCCACCTGTTGGTCGGTCACATTTGAGGACATTTTAAATGTCCTATCTGCTACTGTTTTGGCAGATAATGGTATGTTTTTAATTTTATTTAAAATCTCTGCTTTGTTTTTGAAATCCCGAAAAAGTTCTTCAGATGCATTAACAAAATAATATTTTATGTATTCACCATCTGTGAATGGTTTTCCTCTCTTAGCAATCTCCTGACTTACTATGAAGCTTGCAATATTAACATTATTGGTAGACTGTCTCCAATAATTAAATACAGAACTTGATTTTTCAACATTTTTCTGAAGTTCTTCTATTGCTCTCTTTCTCATGTCACCGATAGGATATTTTGTGGCAAATGTGGCATGTTTTTTTGTGAAGTGTCTCTCCAAGTTTGACTTTTTGTTGTGCGCCAGTTTTTCTTGGCAAATGAGACAGGTTGGAAGGCCATCAGAGTTTGAGATAAACGCGAAAGATTCAGTCCATTCAGTTTTAAAGTCACGATGCTCGTCTACTGTTTTTCTTAATTTTTTCTTCGTAGCCATGTTGAAAAGCACCCTAAACAATATATTTTATTTAACACGTTACAAAAATACATTATATTAAAAGGAAATAAAATGAACTAAGTCATTAGTCAAAATAATAAATAACAATTCATCAAAAATATAATAGAAACGTATCTCACCAGTAACACGTTTTATTTTAACAGTTGCACGAGAAGTAAATCACGCCACGCTAAATCTCCACCGTCAACGTATCTAGATATAATAAAACCAACATTATTTGTATATTCATATTTTAAATAATTGCCTTTTAATAATAATTGCCAGGTTGCCATTATCAGCAATACCTTTTAACTTGTAGTCAACTAGGATGCGAAGATTAATGCAGTTTCTGGATGCACCCAGCCAAAAGAGAATACTAATTGTAAGTTGCAGAAACAGTAGAGCGACACAGACTCCACATTTGCACAACTGTACAAACTTCACAAAATACAGCTATACGTGTCTCCTCTAGATTCCCTGTTTTCACATTTCGCCATGGCCAACTTTACCTTGCCTGGTGGAGGGAGCCTGTGTACTCACTTATTAGTCACTTTGTTTGGCTGTCCTGCATACCAGTCCTCCCTCCACGCTTATGAAACAATGTTATAGTCACACCCTTCCAAAGGGCTCCCCGTTAAGGAGGACCTGCTAAAATGCAATGGGTGGAGCTGGCATAAGTGTCTCAAAGTTTTGCGAGCCCTATAAAACAAATGAAATCACCATTATGTGAATAATATCCTTTAAAAGTTTTATAGATGAAACTATGATAGTTTTATTTTCATGTTCAATTGTACTTCAGAGCCATATGTACGTACCCAAAGAGCCGCATGTGGCTCACGAGCCGCAGTTTGCGAACCCCTGGATAGGGTGTTGATGTTAGTTGTTCTGGCTGGGACAGGAGGAGACGTGGAAAGGTCGTTGGAAGAAGGAACCTATGGAGCAGGTGGAATGAGTAAGACAGGGTGAGACAGTGACGATGGTATTCTACAGATTGGGATGTAAGGTGCCCATGGGGTTCCAGTGGCCTGTGAGTGGGAGATGTAGAGGAGGGGGCTGTGATGCGGATGTGAGTAGAGGTACTCAAGGGAAACCAGGAGGGGTGACCCAGCAGCTTGGCTTCAGTGGGGGTGGTGACAAGGACCCTGAAGGGCTCTTTTCACCATGGTGGTCGTAAGTCTGATGGGTTGAGGTCTTTGAGAAGGACCCAGTCTCCTGGGGCTAGGAAAAGAGAGAGAGAGGAAGTGTCTTGGGGTTGGGAAGAATGTCACCTGCATGTTCCCTAAGGATCTGCGAACCAGGCTAAGGGCTGGGAGGTAGTCTCCCATTGGTAAGCTATTAGGAGGGAGGTTGCCTAGTAGGAAAGGTCTGCCCCATACATGAACTCAAAAGGACTGAGGAAGGTGGTTACAGAGTCGTTCACGGGGATGAGCTGGAAGCCTTGTACAAGAGCCATCTGTAGCTTATTAGACACGATTCTGGAAGAGATCAACTTGACAAGGTTAAAAAGCAAGGTCCAAATAGGAGTAGCCCAAAGATAATGAGAAGAGGAACTAGCAAAGGTGAGGATAGGGACTATAACTAGGGTCCCTAAGAGTGAGAAGGGGATCCCAGGTGGGATGTAAGTAAAAAGGAAAACTAAAGCCCTTAAGATAAAGGGAATAAAGGCAGCTCCAGGAGTCTGGGGTTCGTTTTTAGTAGTTATCAGTCCTGGGAGAGTGACTTGTTTGTCTGTTCGAAGAGGAGCTTAAGGTCTTTAGTTGGCTCACAGGAACAGAAGCAATAGTCTTTCTTCTGGGGGAGTCCTGTGGAGACTCAAATAAAACAGGTTTAATTCGAGGGAAGCCTGCTGACTCTGTAGCCTGATAAGAGCTGGGGTGTTTGGGAGAACAGCAAAGAGTCCCTTCTGTTTAGGAGTTACTGGGCTGTTAGAGATCTCTCCCCCTGTAGGCTTTTTACAGTACTTGGTCCCAACTTTACAACTTTATGACTTTAAGGGGCTATAATGTGTAGAGGAGTCAGCTTGGGGGAGTTGCCAGTCCTTATATTTTGAGTGCCTGCTGGACATTTATCCAAGTTAATAACATAGAAAATACCAGAATTGAGGTCAGAATCCAAAGCAATGGGCAGCAATTAGAGCTAGGGCTTAGAGGTCTCCTGACAAAACTTTTTCAGAGTCCTTTTGAAGTCTGATTTGTTTATTTTATATTATTTTTAAGGTAGAGGCCAATGGTAAGGAATAGGCTGAGTAAAATGAGCTCAAATCTAGGGGCTTTTTATCTTTACAACTGAGTAGGTTTCAGAGGAAATAAATAGGTCCAGAGTGAGCGGTCAAGAAAGAATAAATGGCTTTTATATTAATCGGGAAATTAACAGGCTTACCTGCAACACCAAGGGTCACCCACAGTTCCACCCCTGAGCTGTGAACAGCTTAGGAGCTGTTGGGAACTTCAGGCCCAACAGTGATCACAGCCATTTGCAGAGAGGGAGTTGGTCCCTGCTCTCTTCAGAACAGGGGGCAAACCCCTCCTCCAGAGCCCTTTAGTTTGCACAGGGGACACAGCTGCTTTGGTGAATTAGGACATTCCTTACTCCAGTGGTCTGGCCTTTCCTCTTTTGGGGTTTCTGGGATGCCCTGAGGTGGCTTCAGCCCTGGGTTGTCTATAATTGTGGCCAAAAGTCTGGCCTGTCTCTGGCCTTTCCTCTAGTCTCACTGTTCTCTTATTACTTGGTTTTCCTGTCTCAGTTGTTACAGATATTTAAACGAATTTTTTGGCCTTTTGTAGGTTCTGTGGCTTTTTACTAAGATGGAACGATATGTCAGAATTACTAATTTCCTGTCAGGTGAGGGAAAATATTAGGCCAAGCTTAATGAATTTACCCTAACTTATTTAGGTTTTTGGTAAAAACAGTTAACTTTTTTTTTGTAGTCGTTTATATCTGACATGAGAAGAGCACATGAACACCAGTAGTCCTAGAATATAGAAATTCAAATAACTATTAGCAAGGCTTAGTTTTTAGATTTAGTTTGCTTGTTTGTTTGAGTAATCAAGGACCTGATTAAGATAACATAAAACATAGAAATTATTGTGATGACATATATAATCTTTGTTTTTTAGGTAGAAAACTTTTTTATAATATTAGAAGTAGACCAATGTCTAAGAAACTTTGTCTTACTTAGCAGAGAGAGAAAACTCAATTCAAATTTTGTACTACCTTTACAACCTTAATTTTTACTGATAACCAAAAGCAAGTAATTAACACTTTCCTGGTAAATCGAGGACTATATTTTGTAACCTTCTAAAGCATAGGCTTTTGTAACGTAATATATGATATTAACAGATCTTAATTTATCTTTTAATGTTCCTGTGACAAGAAGCCAGAAATAGATAAACTCAGACCTACCCAATAATTGATATTTTACTATTTTTTTTTTTTTTTGAGGGCAGTGTCACTGGCCCTCATATGTGGGACCCGAACCGGGGCCGCTGACTTCCCAAGCCAGCGCTTAACCACCATGCCACTCGGTCGGCCCAGTAATTGATACTTTAGTATTTCATTATTTTGAAATACCTAGATAGTTAATAACTTTTATCATTTAACACAACTTAGTAAAACCAAGAAACCAGTCTTAATATCAAATATTTCCTTAGATCACGTGATCCTGAGAAGTAGTTGAGTTCGTTTTTATTATCTTAATTAATGTAAGCACTTAATCTTATTTTTAGCCAATCAAATATTATAAACTGATAATACCATCTGAAAGCAAAAACATTATAATATATATAAAACATAGACAAATATAGACCTTAGAGACTATATATATAAACAGAACCACCCACACTTGGAGAGAGGACCTAAGATCTTATAGTTGTCCTTATAACTTCAGGAGGCTGTAATGTGGAGTTGGGGGGGCGGGGCTTGTCGCCAGGGGGTTTAAAAGTACCTCTTTTTTTTTCTTCAGTTACTTCAGCCTCAAGCAGAGGCCGCAGCAGCTCTTTGTCTACATTTGAGGTTATCTGTAAGACCTTGAAAGTCACTGAAATCAGACGCATTCAGGGTGGTATGGAGTCGATGGAATTGTGATAGATATGTATGATATTGGGGGACAGGGCGGTTGATTGGGGGAGGGGTGTAAAGCATAGCTATTGTTTTGTACACCTAAAACTAATAATAAAAAGAAGAAAAGAAAAAAAAAAAAAGGAAGTCACTGAGAGAGAAATCTTTTAAGACTACTTTTGTCAAGTTCCTGAATGTAGAGTTGGTGTACCAAACAATTTTAAATATATGACCTAGCGGGCTCCCAGAAGGTATAGATACAGAGCTCCCAATCAGCTTGGTGTCTAGGATACCAGTGAAAAGGAAAAGAGAAATAGAAAAGACAGATTAGAGACAAATAAATAAGTTACATAAACCAGAGTATTTACAGAACCATATCCTCCTGAAATGAGGAGGCGGGGGCTCTGGGGAGAAGGTTTAGGCTGAGGGGATAGTAGGGCGTGGGGCGGAGAAAGAGGGGCCAATTGTTAGCTGGGTCAAAGGAGAGAGTTCATCTGGAGGAGGAGAAGGCTTAAGAGTGGGCTATATGGGTGGGCAAACAGCGGCTCGCAAGCCACATGCGGCCCTTTGGGTACCTTCCGTCTCAAAAGTTTGCTGACCACGGCAAGAGCCAATCCTGTCCCTGACAACAATTTAAAAATTATTTGAGAGCCATAAATATATTTTTACATGCAGAATCACCATTATGTGAGTATAAGATCCTTTAAAATTTTTATAAATGCAACTATGATAGTTTTATTTTCATTTTCAATTTTACTTCAGAGCCACATGTACGTACCCAAAGAGCCGCATGTGGCTCCCGAGCCACAGTTTGCTGAAACCCTGGCGGCTCTTCCGTCTCAAAAGTGTGCCAACCCCTGGGCTAGGAGAATGTGAAAGTGGTGTAGGTTTGGCAGAGGGAGGGTGGAGCCGGAACAGCGAAGGAGGGCTGGACATAGGGAATTTCTGACCATAGTCCGTTGCAGTGACAGAAGTTATATCGGGGCCAGGCAGTGTTATAGTAAAACATAAGTTGTGTGGGTCGGATCTCCTGTAAGTGGAGCCTGAGGGCATATAAATTGCACAGGAGATAACCAAGAGAGGCAGATTTGGCAGGGACTGAATGTGAGGTCCCCATGGTTGAAATAGATGGGGTGAGGAGGGAGCCTCCTATGAAGGGCAGAGTAAGGGGAGGAGGCATCCCAAATCCCTGTGTTTGTCCCCCACGAGTACCAGTACGAGAGATCACTCGCCGCAGACTGGGCGTCCTCAAGACTGGGAGGCTCTGAGCCCCCGGGGCCGAGAGGAACCTTCTGGCCTAGCGCTAGGACTTTCGGAAAACCGGAGAGTCAGCCGATTGGAGACAGAGAATAGGAGAGCTCACTCACCCGGTGTGAGAGCCTGGCCTGATGTTGTCTGGGATGTCAGCAACGGAAGGGGGCAAGTCCAGAAGCGCGTCCTTCTGGCAGGTCCGGCAGCTGCGGGAGGGCAGCCAGAGAGCGGAACGAGCCCGGAGGGAGCGGGGAATCGAAAGGGAAGGGGCGATCCTGCTTTCTCTGGCCTAAACCCGCCGGGTTTCGGCACCAAATGATAGGTCGGCCGGTAAAGGGACGCGCACAGTCAGGCAAGTTAAGAAAGTTTAAGAGCCTATTTTATTAGGAGAGCGTCTATCGGGCTGAGCAAAGATGGCTACAGCCCGGGCTGCACATCTAAAGGAGACGTGCAGCCCGGAGGGAGGGGTTGAGGAGGGTTCTATAGGGGCGGTGCTGACAGGGCAGCATTGTTTGAACCGAAAAGGCTAACTGCCTGTAAGCCTTTTTTGTGGTGTTTTCTGTTATCCCAAGTTTGGCTCTTTCTGCAGGCGCAGGCCAAAACATTTTGTTGTTTTCTTGCAGACCTGGCTCTGTCTGTAAGTCAAGGTCTCTGAGACCTCACATTCAGAGACCTAACATTAAGTCAAGGCCTCTTAACATGCAGAGACCTAACACACACAAAGAGAAAAAACAAAAAAAAAGTGTGTCAAGCCACTCTTAAGTACCAATCAGTAATTAAGATACAGCGAATCTGATATTACAATGAAAAGATCAATTGCATTTCCAAGTTTTGTTTATTTTTAGTCTTTTGCGGTTTATGTTTTTTTAGTCTTACATTTTGAGGTGTAATTTATATACAGTAAAATACATAAATATTAAGTGTACAGCTCAATGAATTTTTATTATGTATACAACCCAGTGCACAATAAAGAAAGCTCTCATTGCCCTAGAATGTGTTTTTAATTTTACCGAACAGGAAATAAAAATACCAGATCGGCCGATACTAGACACCTAGTAATTCTATAGTATCTGAAAATTTGCCACCTACTTATTAGCTTGTTTGAAGGTCTCCAAGACTCACTATGCCCTGACAAGCATTCTAAGTATAATCTGCCTAAACAAAATATATATTCCATCTATTTGTGTATATGTATTTTTAGTTTTTACATAGTTTATAGTTACTTATGTTTGTGTCATTCTAGTGGGCAGGTAAATCCATCCTTAGTCAAAGAAGAAAGACCAGTCATCTGACTGCTTGCTTTTCTTTATATTAACAGGCAAAATAAACAAATAAATAAACAAATAAATAAATTTAAAGTGAGGATCCTGTTTGCAATTATGTAGTAATAGGTAATCATTAACTTAAGAGTGCCTTTATCATTTGATCGTAACTCTCATGTGATGAATATATTGAAGGCAATATTCACAATATTATGTGCTCTGAAAACTACTTGAAATTAACACTGAAAGAACCAGGAAACTTAGTTCAAACAAAGCAAAGAAAAAAATCAAGTAATTTGCAATGAAAAGTCTAAAGAAATGAGTATGAAAACCACATTTTTGACTCTAACACACTTTTCTCTGGGCTTCAGTTTCCTCATATAAAAGATGAGGAAATTAGAAAATCCCTAATAATCTATCCCACTCTAACATTCCATGAGCCTATGGCCAATTTGGAAACTAATGACAATTCCATTTTGAATTCATTAAGCCATGGTCCATGATAAAAACTTGATTTGCAGCAATCAAGTCGATAATGTCATCATCTTCATCCGTAAAGGACATGCAGATATTTAATTGGTGTTTCACCCTTTCTTTAAGCCATGAGCTCTTTGAGCAGAGAAATAACAGTTTCCTTTGTTATTTGCTGCACCAAACTGCAGAGAGAATAATGAATCAGATTGTTTCTATAAAAAAGTTAAGGCATTTGTACATATCTTATAGAGTACAGCTGAATTTAGCTAATGGCTGTCCTCTACTTCTTTTTTTTTTTTTTTTTTTTTTTTTTTGAGGGCAGTGTCACTGGCCCTCATATGTGGGACCGAACCGGGGCCGCTGACTTCCCAGGCCAGCGTTTAACCACTGTGCCACTCGGCCGGCCTTTGTCCTCTACTTCTTACTCAAAATGAAGAAGCACATGGACTCTGATGAAGTTGTGTATTACTGGTGTTTTTGTTCACATTCTTGCTTTCCCTCTATCCATTTTCTCTCCACCCTAGGCCTTGACAGACCTAAGCCAATCTCCAAAGCTAAATAAATATTAGAGGGCTCCTTGGAGAGCAGAAATTTGCAGGAAGATGGTGGAAAACAAAGAGATTGCAAAGTGTATGTAATACTTCCAGTTTTCCATGTCTTCAGGGACCAAAAAGTACTAAAGGCACAATAAAAAAAATATTTAATAAATATTACTTAATAAATATTATTTATGCTTACTAAACTATATATATATATATATATATATATATATATATATATCCTTGTTCAAACCAATGAACAATATTATATGTTGCAAAACTTTTCGAACAATACCCTAAATATCCTATGATTAATAACTAGTGTTAGGCACTCAGGAAAGTGCTGTAATGCATTATAGTCCTTTGACATTCACTCAAAGGCCACAAAATCTTGGAGGTCAAAAACTCTATGGCTCTAGGTGTCAAAGCAGTTTAAGGACTAACCCACTGGTCCAGGCTTGACCTGGCCAAGCAGATCTGTTCTCTTCTGTGATATGGACTAGTTGGAATCTTCTGTTGTTGTAGTCTAAGATCAGGAGCATCAACACAAGCATTCTTTCCTTCTCTTTCTCCTCTACTTACTCGTATGACTGAACAGTTTACTTAACCACTCTGTAACTCAGTTTTCTGACCTTTAAAATTAGGATAAAAGTAGTATCTACTTCAAAGAATGGTTTGAGTATTCAGTGAGGTAATAACAGATGTAAAATATTGAGAAAAGTTGCTGGCATGTAGTACACACTTAAGTGATGGTGATGATGGTGGTGATGGTGGTGGTGGTGATGGTGGTGGTGGTATTAGTGGTTGGAGAGTGATCAAAAGATGTTGGAGAGAAATGGCAGGGAGCACCCTGGTGCATTCTGGAACAATTCAGGCAACCAAATTCAGGGCCTCCTTCCCACTCCCACCAAAAGCTTATAATAGAACCAATCCAGGCACATTTTGGAGAGTCCTTGTTTGCTGTAAATCCAATTGGCTAAAAGAGTAATGCATTCATGGACAGGTTATTGTCCGGCTCTGATTCTGCCAATCTTGAAAATCATCAAGGCATTTGATCCATGCTTAAGGAACATGATGGAAGACCAAATGGTCTCTGGAGTTAGCCAGTGTGTCTTGTAAGAAGAGTCCCATAGACTCTGCCCCCATCTTTTGCTTCCTGGAATCCTTTGGGTTAGATATGCTGCAAAGGGCAGGAAAGCCAGAGAGCATCAGTGATCCTGATTCGTCCATTAAATTCAACAACACAGTTGGGCCTGCCAACTACTTGTGATTCATTGTCATTTGCCAAGGTTAATTTCAGCAATGAGGTTTCTTAGTCACTGCAAAGTCATCCCCATTCTTAGTTGCACAAATTTCACAGAGGCGCTATTTGCAGGAGTTTGTTTCAGTGCTTAGAGCCACAGATTTGCAGTAGAAAAAAATAACCAAAAACTTACTGAATAAATATGAATACAGAATATGATATTCTCTAATAATAACTTCATTCTGTAAATTTGTCTAGATTTAAGTGTGCATTAAAAAAAGTCCCTTGGGTGCTCACTTCGGCAGCACATATACTAAAAAAAAAGTCCCTTGGGCTGGCCAAGTGGCACATTGGTTAGGAGCTGGCTTGGGATGCCAGCGGCCCAGGTTCGGATCCCACATATGAGGGCCAGTGACACTGCCCTCTACAGCTAAGATGGTGAACAACAGCTCCACCTGGAGCTGGGCTGCTGTGAGTCGCCAGGATGGCATAGCTGCAGCCCCTGCTGCAGTGGGCTGCCATAGGCTACAGTAAGTGGCTGGCAGCCGGTGTGAGCTGCCAAGAGCCGCTGTGAGCAGCCATCCAGAGGCCAGCGACCAATCTGCCTCACCCGAGAAGAGTGCAATGATGATACTAACATGGTCCATTGAAGCAACGTCCTCCACAACTAGACTGAAGAACAAAAGGACAGGAACTTGTCTGGTCTCCTTCCCCAGTTCCCCAACGCTGTTCCCCTCCCCCAATTCCCCAATAAAATCTTTAAAAAAAAAAAAGTCCCTTTATGCTTTAAATTGTGCCAATATAATGAAATGATGAAGAGATTTAGCCATTATCAATCAATTAGTCAAATATAGTTGAGGATCTGTATACCTAATGCTGTCCTTGACCAGAGACGCTAGATCAGTGCTGCCCAATAGAAATATAATGCAAGACACATATATAATTTAAAATGTTCTCATATCTACATTTTAAAAAGTAAAAATAAACACATAAAATTCATTCAATAACATATTTTATTTAACCAATACATCCAAAATATTGATTGGGTTGTTGGAAAAGTCATGATGCATTTTTGCAACGAAAAACATAGAAAAAATATGTCATGATTTTTCCAACAACCCAATAATATGTAATCAATATTTTAAAAGTATTAATGAGACATTTTACTTTTTTTGTACTAAGACTTAAAAATCTAGTGTGTTTTTTATATGTACCTCTTCTCAATTCAAAGGAGGCACATGTCAAGTGCTCAGTCACCACATGTGGCTACCATATTAACACAGTTTTAGAGTATACAAATCTATCTCTTAAAATAGCTTATGATTTAGCTTGAAATAATAGCAACCATTAATTGAACATATACTATATGCCAGATAATATACTAAGCACTTTATTATCCCATTTAATCTTTATAATACTTTGTGATGTGCTTATTTTTAATCCTCTTTTTACAGGTGGAGATGAAAGTTTAAAAGAGTCCAGAATTCTATATGAGTAAGGGATAAAAAGGCAGGATTTGAACCCAGGCCTATTTGGCTATATCAAGTAGCATTTAAAAAGAAATGAGTAAGACTCAGTAGAATTTACTTAAATATTAAGTGAACAGATATTTTACATTTTAAAATACATTAATTGATTGACAAGGTGTGATCACAAAATACAGTGAATG
Organism: Aselliscus stoliczkanus; assembly: GCA_033961575.1. Lineage (NCBI taxonomy): Eukaryota > Metazoa > Chordata > Mammalia > Chiroptera > Hipposideridae > Aselliscus > Aselliscus stoliczkanus. The sequence continues at coordinate 69,676,774 of CM066733.1, forward strand.
CTAAAATTTTAAAAATGTATTACAAAAAGAAAATGTATTACAGTAAAAGACACGTTACCATTAGACACACTTATCCCACATTCTTGTCACTTCCTGAAACAGTTCTGGAAGTCCTCTTTCATGAGTGTCTTTACTTCATCCTCCATCAGGACAGTGATCTATGTCACACATTGCTTATGGTACTGCAGTTTCTGTCAAATAAAAACATTACGATGTGTCCTCATCCACCTTATTCACTGGATCTGGCTTTGTGAGACTTCTGGCTCTTCCCCAGAGTCAAAATAACCATGAAAGATAAGCATTTTGAATTGATTCAGGACATCGAGGCAGCCACAACAGTGCAACTAAAGACACGAAAGAGGACTTCCAGAACTGCTTCGGAATGTGGCAAGAACGATGGGATAAGTGTGTTCATGCAAGGGGGAGAATTTTGAGGGGGATTAATGGTAATGTGTCTTTTACTGTAATACATTTTTTAAATTTAATCATTCACTGTATTGTTTGATCACACCTCGTAGTTTTTCTTACTTGTTTTACTGTGTAAAGTATAGGAAGGCCTTTCTGTGGACATGATGAATACCTTCTACTCATTTACAGATGAACTAGATCTGTATGTATCCTATAACAGAGAGAGGGATAAAAATTACACACACACACACACACACACACACACACACACACGTGCCTCACACAATGCCAAAGGGGCTTACAAAATTCATCTAGATGTTAGTCATCTTTATTTGGTTCTGAATTTAGAATGGGCACTTGTTTTGCAGTTAAGATGTGGAAGAAAAGAAATTTAAGAGATAACCAAGTCTCCCAAAACTCCAGTAGTCAGGTGTGAAATAAACTTTAATATTTACTTCCAAAACTTTGTCTAGGACAGTATGGAAAAGGAAGGAAAATTATATTTTGTTGAATTTTAAAACAAAGTGTATATAAGCTATCCCTCAATAAAGCAAAGTGTATATAAATTATGCCTCAATTAAGGTTATCCCAAAAAATCTAGGAAAATAAAATATATCATAAAAGCACCACAGCTGTATCTGGTCGTCTTGAGGTGGGGCCAGGGAAGAGCTAGTGCTCATTGAAGTAAACTGAATATTCATTTTAATTAGCTTTATGCCATTTGACTAAGATGCAGTTCTTGTCCACAGCATTTACAATCAGATTGATAGACCAGAAGCCAGGGTTTGGGAAGACTGAATCTCTTTGCATCCTATACTCACTTAACATTTGACTACGTGGGAGCAGAATTTGAAAGATGCTTGTGAGGCATCTTGGGATATAAAGTGCAGAAAGGCTTGTATTGATCATGTACTTGCCCTTTATAGAAATATACTAAGATCACTTCCTCCATTCCCCACTGCAGTTCATACCTGCAGTTCACTTCCAGCACCTCACTACATTTTTCTAGCTTACTTATGGGGATGTTTATGTTTTTTGTTTGTTTGTTTTGAGAGCAGTGTTGCTGGCCCTCATATGTAGGACCTGAACCGGGGCCACTGGCAATATGGGGATCTTTAGATAACAAGAAATACAAGCCTTCATTATTTTTCTTCTAGCCCTCCTATATTCTGTGGGATTTAGACAGTTCACACTCTAATTTTATATTTTAAGTGCTACAGTGATCAAAACAAAAATCTCTGAGAAGCTAAGAAGCTTAGAGTTTACCTCTACTCCCCAGCCTTTCACTGGATTCTTTGATGAGCCTCCAAAAATATGTCTGATCTGAAACCCAACCCAGATGGACATTTTCCCTGGCTTGTGTTCATCTGGTTAGCCACCTGCTTCTCTCTGTACTAATAATACAAGAAGGGGATATGAGAAAATGGAAGGTGTTGGCTCAGAGCCCTAGATGTCTGGCTTTTTAAATAATTATTTTTTATTCACCACCATGCTCCAATGCAAAGTATGCCAACAATGTTTATAAAAAATACAGGAATATCATGGTGCATACTAAAATTTCAGAACTGGGAGTCATCTTAGAGGCTATTTAGTCTAAAGCCTCATTTCATAGTCTAGACAATTGAAGTCTAGAGAAATTTAGTTAGATCCTCAAAATCAATATATTTAAAATAAATAAAGGTTTTGTTGTTGTTGTTGTTTTTAAGCTAAAGAAATGCTCAGGTCACAACAAAACCCTGAAAGAAAGGTAGATTTGAGCAAATAAAATTTTTAGAATTGAAAAATACAGTTACTGAAAGAATAAATTAATGGACTAGTTAAAAGCAGAATAGACACATTTGAAAAGAACATTTATAAACCAGAAGATGGAGCTGAGGAACTTTTTGTAATGCAGCAGAGTAGGAAAAATGAAAAAATATAAAGAGCAGTTAAGAGAAATAAATGATAGAATGAAAGGATTCAAAAATATCTAATGGGAATTCCAGATGGAGAAAAATAAAGGAAATAAAATAATAATAGCTAGGAATTTTCCAGAATTGACCAAAGATAAGTCTCAGATTAAAGAATCACAATGAATCCTAAGCAAGGAATATAAAATTAAACCTTCACTTAGACAAACTGTAATGAAACTCAGCACACCAGAAATATGGGGAAAATATTAAAAGCAACCCAAAAGAGAGAAACAAAATTTTAGACTGACAGCTAATTTCTTACCTGCAACAACAAAGGCCAGAAAACAATGAATAATATTTTCAAAAGCCCCAAGAAAATAAATAATAACCTAGAATTCTATAGCTTGCTAAACTATTAATAAAGATTTAAGGCAAAATAAACACTTTGAGAATACTATTCCAGACCTTTGTTGAATGGAATCTGTGTTTGTCTGCTAGGGCTTCCATCCTAAAATGCCACAGACTGAGTGGCTAAAACAACAGAACTTTATTTCTCACAGTTTTCAAGGTTAAAAATCCCAGATCAGGGTCTGGCAGGGTTCAGTTTCTGATGAGATCTCTTTGCAGATGTCCACCTACTTGCTGAGTCCTCACATTACTTTTAAGCACTTGGGGGGAGAGAGGGGTAGAGAGAGAGAGAGAGAGAGAGAGAGAGAGAGAGAGAGATTTTCCTCTTCTAATAAGTCCACTCATCCTATTGGATTAGGGCCCACCCTTATGACCTCCTTTAACCTTAACTACATACTAAAGAGCCTATCTCCAAATACAATCATATTGAGGATTAGGGGGGACATAGAAATTTGGGGGGTATACAATTCGGTCCATAGCAGACTCCTAAAGGATACATTTCCGGAAGAAAAAAATTGAATACAAAAGTAAGGGAAAAAAAACAATGGTGAGCCAAGAAATTGGTCAACATGAAGGTAAATCTATAGAAGTGTTGGCTCTAAAAATCAATACTAATAATAATGACTAATTTGGAGAGGGAGTAAAACTAGATGTAAATAACTAGCATTGTCCAATAATACTTTCTACAGTGATGGAAATGTTCCATATCTGTTCTGTCCAATATGGTACCCATTAGCCACATATGGCTATTAAGCACTTGGTTGGCTATGCAACCAAAAAATGAATTTTAATTTTATTCAACATTAATTTAAATTTAAGTAGCCACATGTGGCTACTGGCTACCATATTAGCACAGGCTTTAGAAAATTATAACATGACAAATGGCTACAGCAGATCAAAGTCAAATATTCTAAGGTCTTTGTTTATTTGGAAGAAGAATGGATATTTTGAAGGTAGTTATTCATGTTTAAAATTTAAGGATAAAAACTAGAAAAACTGAAATAAAATATATCATTTTCAAGCAGTAGAGAGAAAAGAAGAATAAAGAAAGCACTATTGATACACAGAAGACAGGAAATGAGGTAGAAAGAAAGAAATCAAAGAAAAGCATGGTAAATAGAAAGCACAAGAAATATGACAGAAATAAATAGGAAATATACTGGTTTATTTTTACAGTGGAATAAGGAAGTTTAATGGCGCCTCATATATGAAGAGAAGACTGAGTGAGAAAGATGGATAGCAAAAGTATTAAACTTTTTATATAAAGTTTCAAAACCTATAACTTATTACTATTTATTTTTATTAACATAAATACTTCAAAATTGTTACAACATGGGAATGAAGGACACAACCCAACCCCAGGATAGTGATTTCTTCTGCAAGAGGGGCAAAGGGAAGGGAAGCAGCAATATAGCTGAATCTAATTATTTTAAAGAGAAGAATTGAACTAATTGTGACAAAATGTTAACATGTAAAGTCTAGGTGGCAAGTACTTGGGTTTCAAACTATATCACTTGAAACTGATAATAGTTTCAAACTCTTTCATTAAAAAAAAAAAAGTCAAATTCAAAAGAAACATATTAGGCCAAACCTTTTATCCAGACACTTTCTTCTTCTCTCTGTGTTGGACTATTTCTATCTGACTAGTTTAGATCTTGACTTCTTATCACTTAGGAAATATCTGTCCGTAAAATAATAACCTAACGTAAGGAGTCCTCACTGCAGAGAACTAAGGAGCTGGACAACCCAGTTCCACTGGGAAGTTCTTTTTCCTTAGGATCCAGGAGCCCACAACTCTAACTCTGTGTTGTACCAGTTGGACAAGTGAGTGTTCTTGGGTGCCACTGGATGGCTGTGGGGGAGGAAAAAAGAAAAGGGAGGAGAGAGAGGGAGCAAGGAGAAAGCGTTATGGTAGAGGGCTATCTATTGACTGCTTACACGGGAACCACCCCCCAACATATCCCTGTAGAAGAAAGAGGGATGGAATTGACCTCATCTTTTTGCTTTGACATTTTCTATTGGTGCTCCTTTTATTGTACTGCAATTTCTGTTTCCATATCTGTCTCTTCCACTAGACCATGTCTTATTCCACTTCTTACCCTGAATGCTTAGCACAATACCTGACCTTGAACAGGCCTTGACAAACGTCTGTTGAAGTAACATCAAACATACAACTTCAGATAAGTGATTTCCTGGCCTCTTGTTTAAGCCCTTCAAGAATTTCTCTTTTGCTTTACAGCCTTCTTGGGTCCTCTTTCAGGCCCTCAAAATTTGAAACAGTTAAGCCTTTTCTATCACCAGCCCTAAGCTGGAACTCTGAAACCAGCTTCTTGGCTTCACAGAGTGCTTTGTGAGGAAGACAAGGAACATAGACTGGGGCAGTGTCTGGAAATAAGGTCTTTCTGGAGGGCCCCAGGAGTGCCACAGAATCCTGAACCTGACTTTATTTTACCCTGTAGGAACTGTGTCAGGGAGCTATGGTCAAGAGGATAGAGGAGAGGGATGTGGCAGCTCCTGACACCTAATGTTCATGTCCTTCTTCCCCTGTGTTCCAAGCTGAAGTGTGGGGCCCCTACACCCCACTCACACCCAGCCCTGGCCTTCCACAGCCAGCCCTGGTCTGATAATAACCCTCTCTTTTCAGTGAAATCAGCAGGTGCTTACAGTTGTGAATGGTACTATCTCAACAGAGACATCGGCCGGGCCCTGGAAGATATTTCTGTTAACAGTGCTGTGGAAACTGGTTTATTCTCTTTGGTTGCCATTGAAGGGGTTTTCCAACAAAGATATTTGTGTAAATGGTCTACTGGAGGGTGACTGGCCCCACCTTGAGCCTGCTCTCTCATTGGTTGTCCAGCGTGGGAGACTTGCTGGCCTTTTTGCAGTGAGTTGTTCTGGAGCCCTGTCAAGTGCAGTAAGCAGGAAGTCTAACTGTAGCTCAGATATTTATATGCTTGATGAGGCAGAACCAGTGGACAGAGCTACCTGTGGCTTACTTAGAGGAAGCCTGCTGCTTGCTTCAAGAGGGGCAAGACAATGGGTGCATATTTACCTTTCCCTATCACAGATTGAGGTGGCCATGACTGGCCGAGGAAACTTCTCTTAATAGCCAGTGTGCTGGATCCTGGGCATGCTTGGGATCTCTGGGTGGTCAGCCTGGGTGGATGAACCCGAGACTCTCTGATTCTGTCCCTCTTTGCCATAGGCCCTAATTTGAGCGAAGCGGGGCAGAGCACCAGGGCCGATGACATCAGCAAGCTCTACTATCTTGGAACTTCCACAGTATCACCTGTTGTACCAGATACATCCCTGATAATCTCCAGCAGCTAAAGGAGCACAAAAAGCAACAGCCACAACACATTCTGCAGCAGTGAGGGCTTTTTTGGGAGACCTTTCCGCCATAACATTGTCCCTCACCTATTGCCATTCCAGCCACTCTGCAACAAAGGTAGAATCAGAGGACAGGGCCATTCCTGTTAATCTGGCCTAGGCATGGTCCACCTGGAATCTCCCATCACCCACTGGGGGTTGTAAAAAAAGAAAAGGAATCCCAGCATTACTGGCTGTCAGCCTCTGGGCTCCTCCAATAGGAAGACTGTGCGCCAGGAAGGAATTGTGAAATAGGAACTTCCACATGGCTCAAAGGACTTGCCTGATCACTGTGCCAAGAGACTTGACCAAACTTTAGCCTGGTTTCTACCTGTGCTGGGCTGTGTCCCTAAAGGTCACCCCAAGTCCCTGTACTAAGTCCTTGCTCAAGAAAACACAATTCTTCCAAACTGCAAAACGCACTTCGTCCCAAACCACATTGCCACTGTTTTCATTCATTTTCCACTCACCCACTTTCTGTAATTTTCCATCCCTCCATAGCCCCCCTTTCAGACCCCTATAGTCTTCCCTAGGCCCTTTTTGTTCCTCCCCTTTCACTTCCCTATAGCCCCTTTTAGTTAACTCTAAGGGGCTAACTCCCTTTAGTCCCTTTTAAAAACCTCAGTCTCCTTCAGTTGGTGTTGAGCTCACTTTATATTGGAGTCTCTTGTCGCTACTGCGGGAAGTCTAAATAACATCTGTCTTGCCACCTTAACAAGTGTGCAGTGCTATTTCTCCTTAACAGGACCAGCCCAGGACTTCCACTGATGACCTCAGCCCTCATGCTCCCAGGCCAGGAGCCAGTGGGACCATCTCAGGTACCACAGCAGGATCCATCTGGGGTCCACTGGCCTCCAGCAAAGATTCAGCACCTGCTTGCCACCAGAGGAGCCTGCCATCAAGAGGTGCCTGAAGACAGTTCACCATAACACTTCAGTCTATGTGGTAGATATGGCCAGGTGCTTCCAGAAGCAGAGATGTGTCCAGCAGGCGCACCAGTGCCATACCAAGTTCAAGGCCCTCAAAGTAGCCCATGAGAAGGCCCACATGGCCATCCTGCATTCTGGGACAGCCCCTTATACAAAGGAGATCATGGACAGCAGCAGCCCACACAACCTCAGGGAGCCGATTCTGCCATGGGATCTCAACCACCAATGCCACGGCCAGGGAAGGAAAAACGGTAATGAGCAGAAAGATGGATGAGCAGAAGAATACTCTCCCCAGCAACAGCAGCAGGAGGTACCAGAACCAGAGATGGAGAGAGAGATGGAGCACCATTTTAAGCTGGAATCAGAAGCGTTAGACCTGTCCTGTGACCTCAGTCCTAAAAGCCCGGCTGGTACCCAGACTGACAAGACAACTGAGATGGAGATTAGCGAGGATGTCTAAGGGACTGGGACAGGTAAGTGGCCAAATGTGTTCTACCAAAACCTTGATGTTACGGGTCTGGGTGGAGAAGGAAGTCATAAATGATAAAACCAAGGCTGGGATCCCCTCTGCAAGTTCCCTGAAAATTTAAGAAAGCAAGGTTTAACAACAGGTGTTGGAGTCAGCATTTTAAGCTGGGACAGCTGGAGGCCATCTTCAACCTTTGCATTTTACAGATTAGGAAACTAATCCACAGAGAAATCATTTGCAGAAAGCAACACTTCCATAATGGTAAGGCAGACACTCTGACCCAAGCCCAGTAATCCTTCCTCTAGCTTTTAACTAGATCTTGCCTTCAATGTAGTTTAAACTGGCCATCACAGGAATCTTTTCCAGTCTTAAAACTGGGGCCTGGAAAGAATAGGATAAGGAGAATAGCTAGAATTTTGCTCTTTGTTTTTCTCCAACTAAAGTCCAGAGGAGACCAGAGTCTCCACACAGAAACCAGTCTGAGAGAAACTCCATCATCAGCCCCAAAGGCTCCAGGGGAGTCTACAGTGTCCCCTGAGACACAGGCAGACTGACTATGCTGGTTCCAGCTCAGAGGCAGGACCCACACATGCCAGCAGACTGCTGCTGCCATGACTGCAGCTGGCATGGCAGAGCACAGGCGCCTGCCTGGCCAACAAACTGGCCCCCTTGAGGACATCATGCTAAGTGAAATAAACCAGTCACCAAAGGACAAATATTGTATGATTCCACTTAGATGAGGTATGTAACATAGTCAAATTAATAGATATAGAAAGTAGAATCGTGGTTGCCAGAGGCTCGGGGGAGGGGATAAAGGGAGTTACTATTTTATGGGTAAAGTTTCAGGGTTTTAAAAAAGATTTTTATTAAAAATGTAGCTAACATATAACATTATATTACAATAGTTTCAGGAATACACCAGAGTTATTCAACATTTATGTACCTAAAGAAGTGATCACCATGATAAGTCCAGCAACCGTCTGATCCCATACCACACTATCACAATATTATTGACTATATTCCCTATGCTGTATATTATATCCCTGTGACTTAATTGTGTTATACCTGGAAATTTGGACTTCTTAATCCCCTTCCTCCTTTTCCCCCTTTTCAATCTGTATTGACATTCAGTGTTATTTTATGTTAATTTCAGATGTACAGCATAGTGGTTAGACATTTATATAATTTAAGAAGTGATCCCCCTGACTAGTCTAGTACCCACTTGACACTATACATAGTTATTACTATATTATTGACCATATTCCCTATGTTTTACTTTACATCATTGTCACTATTTTGTAACTACCAATTTGTAATTCTTAACCCCTTCCCCTTTTTCACCCAGCCCCACAACTCCCCTCCCATCAATCACCCCAACAAATCTAGTACCCATCTGACACCATACATAGTTATTACTATAATATTAACTATATTCCTTATGCCATACCCTATGTCCCCATAACCACTTTGTAACAACCAATTTGTACTTCCTAATCCATTCTCCTTTTTCATCAACCCCCCTTCCATCTGGCAACACCAAAATGTTCTCGGTATATATAAGTTTGTTTCTGTTTTGTTTGTTTATTTTGTTCTTTAGATTCTATATATAACTGAAATCATATTGCATCTGTCTTTCTCAGTCTGACATTCCACTCAGCACAATACCCCCCCCCCCACTCCGGTCTATCCGTGCCGCTGCAGATGGCAAGAATGCATTCTCTTATTTGGCTGAGCAATATTCTATTGTATATATGTACCACCTCCTCTTTATCCATTCATCCATTGGCAGACACCCAGGCTGCCTCCACATCTTGGCTGTTGTAAACACTACTGCAATGAACATATGGATGCACATGTACCCTTTAAGCAGCATTTTGTGTTTCTTCAGAAAAATACCCAGAAGTGGGATTACTGGGTTCCTCTTAATCTCTTGTTATAGCCTTTGTTTTAAAGTCTATTTTGTATGTTATAAGTATTGCTACCCCAGATTTTTTTTTCTTTCCATTTTCATGAAATATCTTTTTCCATCCCTTTACTTTCCATCTGTGTGTATTTTTTATTTGAAGTGAGTCTCTTGTAGGCAGCATATGTAAGGGTTTTGTTTTCTTATCCATTCAGCCATCCTATGTCTTTTGATTGGAACATTTAATCCATTTACATTGCAAGTAGTTGTTAATAGATATGTAGCTATTGTCATTTTATTATTCATAATTTTGAATTTTGTTTTTTTTTCGTCTTAAAGAAGTCCTTCTAACATTTCTTGGTTTGGTAGTGATGAACTCCTTTAGCTTTTCTTGTCTGGAAAGCTCTTTATCTGTCCAGTTTTAAATGATAGCCTTGCTGGGTAGAGTGCCCTTGGTTGTAGGTCCTTGTTTTTCATCACATGGAATAATTTGTGCCAATTTCTTCTGGCCTGCAAAGTTTCTGTTGAAAAATCAGCTGACAATCTTATGGGAGCTTCCTATAAGTTACCAGTTGCCTTTCTCTTGATGCTTTTAGGATTCTCTCTCTTTGTCTTTAACCTTTGCCATTTTAATTATAATGTGTCTTGGTGTGGGGCTGTTTGGATTCATCCTGTTTGGGACTCTCTGCACATCCTGGAATTGTATGTCTATTTCCTTAGCCAGGTTAGGAAAGTTTTCTGTCATTATTTCTTCAAATAGGTCCTCAATCTCTTGCTTTCTCTCTTTCCTTCTGGTAATCCCTATCATGCGAATGTTGTTATGCTGATATTGTCCCAGAGGTCTCAGACTCTCCTCATTTTTTGGATTCTTTCTTCTTTTTGCTGTTCTGATTGGGTGTTTATGCTACCTTGTCTTCCAAATTGCTTATTTGATCCGATGCTTCATCTAGTCCGCTGGTGATTCCTTCTAGTGCATTCTTCATTTTAGGTATTGTAGTCTTCACTTCTGACTGGTTCTTTTTTATGGTTTCTATGTCCTTTTCTGTGCTTGCTATATCTTTGTTGAAATTTTCACTAAGTTCCTTGAGCATTTTTATAACCGATGTTTTTAACTCTGTATCTGGTAAGTTGCTTGCCTCCATTTCCTTTAGTTCTTTTTCTGGACTTTTCTCCTTCTCTTTCATTTGGATGCATTTCTTTGTTTCCTCATTTTAGCTGCCTCTCTGTTTGTTTCTATGTATTAGGTAGATCTGCGATGTCTCCCAGTCTTGGCCAGGTGGCCTTATGTAGTGGAGCCCTGTGGGGCTCTGGCATAGTCTTCCTGGTCACCTGCTCAGAGTGCTCCAGGAGTGTCTCTTGTATGGGTTGTGTGTGCCCTCCTGTTATAGTTGAGCTTTGAATGCTAATGTCACATCAGTGTGTGTGATTGACCCTCGGGCTGGTTGACTGTGGGCTTTGGCCACATCCACAGCTTATAGACTGCCATGAAGGAGGCTTACCTCATTGAGTGAGATTCCCTCCAGTGGGCTCTGGTATCTGTTGAGACTGCCATTGGGTGTGCCATTTGTGAGGCTAGTTGGACTGTTGTTTGCTGTGGTCTGAAGCCTACCTCCAAGTATGTTGGTTCTGGGGCCTCTTGAGAGAGGCTCCAGTGCAGGCCCATGTGATCCACTGCCTGTGACCTACGGTGGACTGAGAAGTGCTACAAAGCAATCTGCAGTTGTTCACTGCCTGTGTTAACATTGTAGACACATGTGAGAGGCCACACTGCAAACTGAGGACACCTGTCACAAGTACTGGTTCTGTGGTAGCTGCGCAAAAATTTGGGACACCCCAAGACCCACTGCCACCTGCTGGCTCTCTTAAGGTTCAGCCACCGATAAAGCCTCGTGTGAGTTGGGTGACGCAGGGTTTCAGGGAATCACTAGACTAGGAAGAGTTGTGGTCGATAGGTCAATGTAGACTTCAGTTTGGTGCCAGTGCTGAGCCTGGAGCTACTCAGCAAAAGTCTGAAAGCATACCCAGGGCAGTTTCCACTCACCTGGGGTCTGTAGGACTTTGACAGTTTTCCAAGAAAGAGTGAAATGCAGGTGGCGCTGGCTGCTCTTGGAGAAAGTGCCTCCAGCATTAAGGGAGTTGGTTGGGGCAGGGTCCCAGTGAGTCAGCAGAGTGCAGCAGCAGAGCTCACTGGGTCAATCAGATTTAGGGTTGGTCTGTGGGGGCAAGCTCAACATAGGAAAGATGGCACCTGCCTACCCGCTGCACTGTACGAGGCCCCCTCACAGGGAAAATGGCAACACTCCTCCAGGCCTCCCCCAAGGCCACACAACTCAGTCTGCCCCCCATATGCCTCTGACACCCCCACAAGTGCCTGGGAATGAGTAAGCCTGTGTGTGTGCCTTTTAAGAGGACGTCTGGGTTTCCTGCAGCCTTCTGTCCTACTCGGATGGTCAGAATCTTCACTGTTTTTCACAGCCAGATGTTGTGGGGGCTCCTTTTCCTGGCATCAGGTTGGGGAGGCCAGTATGGGGCTGGAACACTTTGCTCCTCTGGGTGGAACCTCTGCAGCTGAGATATCCCTCCTGATTTCAATCGCCACATGGAGGTTTGGGGACAGGCTGTTTCACATCTCCACCCCTCCTACCAGCCTTGATGTGGCATCTTCTTTATATCCTTAGTTATAAAACTTCTGTTCTGCCAGACTTCAGATGGTTCTCCAGGTTGGTTGTTCTATAATGTAGTTGTAATTTTAATGTGTTCATGGAAGGAGGTAGGCACAGTGTTTACCTACTCTGCCATCTTGGAGCTCAAAGTTTCAGTTCTGCCAAGTGAAGAGGCTCTGGAGATCTGTTTCACAACAATGTAAATACACTTAACACTACTGAACTGTACACCTACAATGGTTAAGATGGGAAATTAAAAATTGTCTTTACCACAATAAAAAAAATACATATCATCTATGCCATCATCAACCTTATAATTTAACGAAGATAGTTATTGATAAAGCTGCACACAAATGATTAGTACAATAAAGGAAACGAACAAGAAGGGTAATCAGATGAAGCTAGGGATCAGGCTTACCTTATGTGGTCCAGGAAGCCCTTTCTAATTGTGGCCCAAATCAGGGATCAATAGGCTCCTCTGAGAAAGTCATGCTCCCCAACCCCTTATTCAAATGTAGAGCGGTCCTGGAAATCAGTGTCTACCAACTCAATTGCCACCCCCTGCTCTGGTCACTGCAGTAATAATGGCAGTGGTAGCCAGTCTCCTTATATCAACAAACACGCCAACTCATCTTCCTCCCTGGATTTCCTGAAGCGCAGAGTGGGGTGATGGTGACAACTGCCTGAACCTTCTCCAGAACATTCGTTTGTATGTATGGTATTGTTGTAACCCTTTTGTGTATGATTGTTTTTATTCTTTTAAGCATGGACACTGCCTATTTTAGGCCTTAGTGTCTCAAAGCATCTTTGGTATAGCATTTACAATATTGTACAGAGAGTAGGAGCCCTACACGCACTTACCTTATAAATGCTCATCTCCAACTAATCCTTAGAGGTAGGTAGGTGTTTTAGTGGATATTTTCAAACTCCCTGAAAGGATGTGTCCTACATGGAGGGAAGAGGGCTACCTTTGATGCTTTCTTGACAAATGATGGTGAAGCCATTGGTGAGGCTTCTGTCCTTCTGTACCTTTGACTGTCTCAGCTTCTGCTCAGCTGCTCAACTCCCCCTCAACCCAGGGCCCCACTGTAGCCATGACCCAGAACCCTAGGTAGACACCTGCCTTCCACGGTTCCAAAAGTTTAAGAATGGCAGGGGACAGAAGAAACAGGGCCCTTTCCCTCTTTCTACTGCCGCCTAGCTTATAAGTCTCTTATAAGCCAGGAACTGGGATCAACGCTGATCATCATTCAAACTTATCTGAGCCTTCAGAGAATGATGCTGGGTCTATAATGAGCAAACACAGTAACAATGTTTTCATACTAGATGTAATACAATGCTAGAGCTATAAGGACACTTGGTGATTTTAGTGAAGCTCTGTCAAGTTGCAAGCAGGCAGCTGAGACTTGCAGAGATTCCAAGACTTTGGGGTCTTAGGAGATGGACTCCCGGGTCCAGAACCTTTCTAAGTTAAGGGTTTATGCAAAGCTTGCCTTAATCTCAAAAGACCCAGAACCACTATCTTCCAGTCAGTTATCTCTTGGCAGAGTGCAGGGGGAAATGAAACATGGGCCTGAAGTGTGATTTTGCCCTTCTGGTTTATGTGCCACCACCTCTCCACTGGTCACTAATTCCAGTTGCTTAGGATTCTTGAGGATCTAAGATCACCAGCCTTCCTCTCAATTCAAACTTGAGCAAGCGCCAGAACAAGGCTTCTTCTTCTTCCTCCTCACCCCAAATTAGCAAATAGCTAAACACCTGCTCTAGCTCAACAAGTACAATATCCCCTAACCAAAAAAAGGCTTCTTTCTCTGCCTTATTATTATCGTTAACATTACAAAGCATTTATAAATTACCTATCACCTCCCCTCAGGTGACCCATAAATCTTAAAGGAGATAAAAGAGACTAATAAAAGCTTTTTTTAAAAATTGCACTTTTCAACTAGCAGAGCTTTCTCATTGTGGTATAGCCTTTCACCCTAAAATCCTCCCCACTTCCCCTGACCACTTCCCCACCACACACACACACACACACACACACACACACACACACACACACACAGCTGTTCAGTTCAGCCTCCAGTGTTCATATATTCCCCCATTGACTTCCTAGCTGGTCCTCCTTGCCCCCAGCTGCTTCCTTTTCTTCCCCACCAATTTATCTCTCTGTACTACTAAGGGTTATCTTTTAAAAAGGCTCAACTGATCATGTCACTCCTTGCTTAATTCCATCAGTGATTCCTGTTTGCTCATAGGAAGAAGTTCAACCCACTTAGCTTGGCATACCCCTGCCTGCCCTTGCCTGTCTCTGCAGCCCCACACTTCCATCTCACCAGAGTACAACACTACTTTCACCCTTTTGCCTTCTGCAAGTTCCACTTCCTGGAACTCCCTCCATCATGCTTGTCCTTTACCACTCAGCTCAAGGATAAACTCTTGTGGGTCTATTCAGTTTGGCACCTCTCTTCTAGATAGCCATATGCCCAGCTCTTATCATGTCATTTCTTATAGTTCTTTAACTATTGGCTTGCTCAGCATTTTTCCCCCGCTGTAATTCTTTTTTTTTTTTTTTTTTTTTTTTTTGAGGGCAGTGTCACTGGCCCTCACATGTGGGACCCGAACCGGGGCCGCTGGCATCCCAAGCCAGTGCTTAACCACCGCGCCACTCGGCCAGCCCTCCCGCTGTAATTCTTGAAGGCAGCAACTACATCTTTTTCAGCTTCACATATCTTGTGCCTAGTACATAGCAGGGACATAAAAAGTTCAGTGAATGAGTATGCGCACTGCCTAGGAAGGAGAGCTTGGGAGATGTCTTCATGACTTGACAGATTCCTTCAGCATACCCGTATCCTCTTCCAGTTGTTCCCCACTCTGTCTGAGCTGAAGAACATGGAATCATTGACTGTCAGAGATAAAAGGGACTTCAGAACTCGAAAGAAGCAAGGAGGGGTAGTAGCTAGAAAAGCAGGATGGAGAAGGGGATATAGTAACAGAAGCAGAGTTTAGAAAGGAGAGAAGGTGCTATGCAGCTGGTTGTAAAGATGGAGAAAGGGGCCATGAGTCAAGGCATGTATGTGGTGTCCAGAAGTTGGGAAATGCAAAAAGGAACAAATTCTTCCCGAGAGCCTTCAGAAGGCACGTAGGTGGCCCAGCCTACACCTTGATCTTAGTTAGCTCACTGAGACTGATTTGAGACTTCAGAGCTCCAGAACTACAAGATAATAAATTTGTGTTGTTTTAAGCCACTACATCTGTGGCAATTAGTTACAGTGGCAATATGAAACTAACACAGGTTAGTATTATTTCAACAGGGTTGGTGCAGAAAAGGACAATTATGTGTGTACAGGTGTAAATGTAGATGTTTATGAAAATGCATATGCCCTTATAAATGATAAAATTGGCACTCAGGAAATTTAAAGTAGAACCAACAGATGAGTGGATCTGCCATTGTAAACTGCTCAGGCTATGAAGCTACACACCTATAACAAGTTTCTTACAGGCCCCTTTGACAGTGCAGACCATTAGTTCCCCTTCTGCTGGGTATGACCGGGCTGCATGCCCTTTCTAAGCACTTTTATAAAAAGATACAGCACCCTTGGAGTGTTACAGACATAAACCCCCATGCTTTATTCTCAGGAAGGGAGAGGGAGTGGATAATGTGGAAGGAAGGAGGAGGGCCTGAAGGAGAAATTTAAGTGAAAAAGCAGGATAGATAGTCATCACCCTGAGTTGGCTGGATCTAGAATGCCAGATGCTGACCAATGGCTTGGGCCACCTGGGACCCCAGCAGCCTTTGTGCCTTGTGGTTTGCATGCCACTCTGCAGGCTGGTTCTGCTCCATACCATGGCGAAGGGGAAGCTCAGGTCCCACTCTGGGCAGACCTCACAGATCGTGGACCAAGCAGCAGCCCATGACCACCTCACAGATGTGTTCTCCTGGTGCAGTACCTTACTTCTCAGCTGCCTGAAGGCTTACTCAACAGTGCCCCGCATAGCCAGGAGCCACTGATTAAAACACAGCTCCTCCAGGGTGACAGATTGATGGTATGAGGTTATCAGCCACTGATGGAGAGGGTACACTCCATTACCAATGAGGACAGGCCCTATGGTACAGCCTCCTACTTCTTTTTGGATGGGGGTCAGACAGTGCCTGCATCTATTTCCTCTACAGCAAAGCTAACTTGCCTCCAACACATGCAAATTATGGCTGGATCCTGGGCAGCTGACAAACACTTGGGCGAAACAAAGGTCAGGACCAACCATGGCATGCAAAATCACTTAAAAGTACTGATGCCCATTTGGACAGTTTGTTTCCTTCCCTTTGGCGCAAGACACCTCAATATGTGTGCCTCCAGTAGCCCCAGCACACATCAAGAAGCCATATTTGGTTGAGAGCTTCTTCCTGACCTCCTCCTGGTCAGGCTGGTTTTCCTGAAGGTGCTAAAAGGTAGCACTGATGGACCCCCAACCTCATAGAAGGCACACCTAGTACTAGATCTGCCCACCCCAAATTACTCAGCCACACAATGCAGAGGTACCAAGGAGGACAACCGATCCACACTCCACTGGCCACTTCCTGAGGCATGTGGGTAGCTTCTCTTTGAATATGTGAGGCCAGCCTTTTGGCCCCATAGAATAAAATGTCTCCTGAGACATCTGAAAGGCTTGCCTCCATCTCTGGGGGCTAAGTCTACCTGCTCAGAAGGTCTGCCAAGATGAGATAGTTTCGGGAGAGCCTTGGTTCTGTGGGCTCTTCCTCCAAGGGAGGGGCACAGTAGGCATCTGTGACTCTATAAGTAGAGAGTGAATGACCACTTGGGTCCCTCAAGGTGTGGAGGACAGAATGACTGAGATGAACCTGCACAGCCTGGGCCAGGGAAGCCATCTTTTCAGTCTCCTCACTCTAGGCCACAGGCATGACAGCAGTGGCTTCTGTTTGCACGGTGGCTTGTACAAGAAGCCGCAGCCCCTCCTGAGCTGGATCCACAGAGCATGCTTTGGGAGTCATGGGTGCCATTGAGCTTAGTTGGGCAGAGTGACATGTGGGTGTGTTTGGCTTTCCTAATAATGCTCAATGATGTATTTATCCCCCAGGCAAGTGTGGGCACCAGGAAGTTCAGGGTTGAGTTAGCTGATGAATATCAGGCCTGCCGTTATGAACTGGCCGAGGGTATGACTGTAATTACACCTGTGGAACCACACATCAGCAACTTCTGTCCATATTTTTAGGAATTCAGTCAGCAATACAAGAGCCAGGACAGAATAGCTCAGAACAGATAAGACTAGGTTCTTAGGGTGGATATCAGATTGTCTTCTTTTCTTCACAGACTGACTTCCTGTTCTTACCGACTACTTCTAAAGGACGTTTCATTTCTCCTGGCCTTCTGTCCTCACCAAGCAAACACATTAGTGAAATTCTATGGGACGTCCCCTCGCACACACTAAAACCAAGGAGTGCCCAGAAAAACCAGTCCGTTTCACTTGCCTTCACCAATCTGGTGCCCCCACAAGGGTACACTTGAAGAAATGGTTAGTTTTTTGTTTGTTTGTTGTTCATTTGTTTGTTTGTTTTTGAACAAAAGACGAGATCCTTTTCAATCTCAAATACCTGGTTTTTAGTTAAAAATTTCACTCTGGATTTCAAGTTCTTTATTACGAAGAAAGACCTACCTCACAGTAGTGCAAAAAAGGAAAGATCAATTATTCCTTAGAGTTTTCAGAATGAACTACCACAGGAAGAACAGACTTTATCATTAGTACTGGATAGTTCTAGATCTCAGAGTTCCCACATTGCCAAGTTACTTAGAATGCCCCTAGGAGCTGCCTGATGCTAGAACAAAGAGGCTGCAAGAAAAAGACTTCTCCACACACCACTGTAATGCCTTTCCTGATCTTTTTTTTTTTTTTTTCTTAATGAAAACCTGCTTCCATAATGTCAGGCATCCTTTGGGCTGCTAGTCCTCTAAGAGCTGGTATCCATCCTAGGCAGGGCTGGGAGTGTTCATGTCCTCGTTCCATGGGCTGTGTGACCTTAGGAAAGTTACCTTCTTCAGAGAACTGCGTTTCAGCTGTTCTCCTTGTAAAACAAATAGGTTGATCTCACCTGACCCTCAAGGTCCCTTGCTGCTCTAACGTCCTGAGGTTAATTTAAAAGGCCAGATCCCACAGGCTGTCAGCCAAGATGGCTGAAACTGCATGTCAGAGCTTGTTTCTAAGGTAGTCTAATAAATATAATGTGGTAAATATTATGAACTCGGCAATGCATTCCACAAATATTTATTGAGCCTTGTTATGTGCTAGGAATATGATAGGTGTGGGATAAAGTAATATGGCGCTAAGCTTCATGTGGGTCATTGGATCAGCAGCTTGGAGAAAGGATGTGCAGTATTTAGTCATCCCTTTCTAGGTAGCTGTTTCTACCTGGAAAACCTGTGTTTAGTGTTGGTGGCTGATTCTTGACTCAGGCAGGACTGAACATTCTGGCATTGAGAACTTGAACGATTTAGACGAATCCTTTCATGTAGTCATTAAACATTTCCTAAAACTCTAACTTTCTGAGTGGGAAAGATTTTATTAGCCACTGTCACAACACTGGGGCTCACTATAATAGTATATCCTGCCCACCTGTCTGAAAAATTTCTCTTTCACTAAACTTTCTGACATCTTGCTCTTGCAAATGACAGCTTAGGTGACACCTCCACCCCCACCCACCCACTCACTGATCAAGAGAAAGCATGAGTTTCTGTTCTGCTTTCTTTGCCTTCGATTTCCTTTGATATGAGACATCTTCATGATCAGTCTTGACTAATTCCTCCTCCTTACTAGAACTCCATATGCCTAGTGAGTTCACTTCCTCTTAGTTATTATTAACTCAAGTAACCTTCTTAGATGTCAAGTCTTTTCACAAATCATTTAAACTTCCTCTAAGCAGTGATACACTTAGTGACGTCGGATCCCATGAGGAGAGTTGGAGGTGAAGGGGAGTTTCCAGCTGTTTTTCTCCTTATCCCATTATCTTCCTATGAGCAAAGTCCTGCTGCTAATAAGTCTCTTTCTATTAATTAGCTGGTGAAAAGAGGAAGAAATATGAGGGTTCCTGTCCCCTCCCTTCACCCAACACACACCTTAAAAAAAAAAAAGGAAGAGAAAGAGGTAAAGACAATTTAAGAATTTTATTTGAAGTTTCTCTCAAGCAAACTGATCCCCAGTTCACCTTTACTTACTGCTGGAATCCCTCCATCCTCCCAAAGGTTTGCTGTCACTCCCCACCCTGCTTAATTAGCCCCCTCCTGGTGGTTTCTAAAGGGAAAGATGTTTTAAACTTGAAAACCTGCATTAGGTCCTTGCAGCGCAGATATAGATGAACCGTGGACTGACCTAAAACGCTTGCTTTCCTGATTCCCTGGTTCACCTCAGAGAAGGGATTGAACTTTGGGTTCCTGGAGGGGGCCAGTGAGAAGCCGCTGTCTCCAGCTCCACCCCGCTACACACACACCTGGGGGCACTGGAAGTCGGTGGTTGGGGTGGTGTCCTCATCCAAGTCTCACCCACCCTGCATGCCTGCCAACTAGAATGAAAAAGAGAGAAAAGTGAGAAAAGAGGGAAAAAAACACACACTCAAACTAAAAAACAAACAAAACCCCAAACGAAACAAAACCTACAAGCTCTGGTGTCCCACTTCCTCTCTTTGCCATAAAGATTTCCCTGAGTGATTACAAAACAAAATTCACAAATGAGATAGTTCTTAGTGCAAGACATTGATGGCTAGAGGACTTCGGTAGAGAAATAAATGCTTAAATCCTACACAAGATTTCCCTGGCTTTGTCCTCACAGTTCTAGTCCTGTTGCTTCTACAGCCAGTCCTGGGGCTTCCAGAGTCTATTTCCTTCTCTGTGAGAGAGGGTGTAGAAGGCTGGGAGGCTGTTTGCCCCTGAAACATCAAACATCCTCAGAGGCCAACTCATGGCCAGTGGACTGAGTCCTGCCTGCAGGCTTGTTTTGTTTTAACTTTTTTAATTAGTTGCTAACATTAAAAAATTAGAAGATTTCTTACAAAAATTCTGGCTTTCCAACATTTTTGGAGAAAAAAAAGAAAGATTCATACTTTCCGTCAACGCTGGATCTATATTTTCCACATATCAGCAAAAATCAGTTCTTAGATGCGTTAGATATAGTCCTTACCAAGCAGCATTCACACATTGCTATCTGACAGGAAAGTCCCTGTGGGCATTTGCCCGAGGGCCTTTGCTCTACCCCAGGTCTAACCACTTGGTGGCGCCCCTTCCCAGAATGCTGACACCCTCTTCTACCTAGTCCACTCTCATGCCCCATAGGAGATTCTTTGGGGCCTTGATCTGCCTCGTCCAAGCATGAGAAAATATTTGGAGAAGCCACGTTGAAGCCCTCAATCGATATAAAACCTATTGCAAACTGATTGTTGACCAGAAAAAGAAGTGAGTTTGGCCACAGAAAATTAAATTAATTCAGCAGCATAAATGAAAGGGAGCTGATGAAAGAATATCAAAAGTAATATGGGAAAGAAAAGACCTATGAAAAGATATGATTGTGATTAATATTGGGATCTGTGCTTCTTTATTTTCCTTTTCTCTAGTCCCATAGCTTTTAATATTTATTGAAAATAATAATAAAAACAGCCATACTTAATGAATACTTACTGTGCACAAGGCAACCCTGTGAGGTTAGCACAAGCACTGTTATTATCCTCATTTTATGGATGAGAAAGTTGAAATTTAGAGAGGTCGAGTTACTTCCACAGTTTACAAAGCTAGTGAGCTGATGGAGCTGGGTTTGAACCCAGGGCCTGATTCCAAAGTGGAACTCTGGTATCTGTACCTTGGGACAACTTGAGGTCAAGGAGGTGAGTCTGCCTTTTTGTATCTCTCCAGATAGATACAGATGCTCAAAAACTATGGAGAGGAGGGAGGGAGGGAGGCAGGGAGGGAGGGAAGGAGGGAGGGAGGGAGGGAGAGAGGGAGGAAGGAAAAAGCCTGGTGGGGAGAGGAGTAGAGTTAGAGTTCTCTTCTGGAATATGTAAAGCTGCCCTATGTTTCAGTGCTTTTCTAGCTCCGATTACCCAGTAAATACCTATTCTTGTTTCCTGTCCCAATCTCAATGGTATCTTCTCTAAGAATCCTTTTCTGACTCGGATGTTAAGTGTCTATCAGCATTGCACCTAGTTCATGCCTCCATCATTGCGCTTTTTCGCACTTCCTATCATTTTACATGCCTGCCTCCCACACTAGGCTCTGAGCTCTTTGAAGATAGGGTCTCTTGGTGGCTGCCTAGAACTTAATATGGGCACAAAGTCTGTAAATCAATGAATGAGCTATTTTGGAGCATGATTGCATATTAAATAAATACCCTTCGATCTCTTCACTACTCAGCACGTGCTTTTTTGTATGGTTAGAAGTGAAATTTGGGGAATCTACATAGGCGTAATGATGGAACTCCCCCATTTTATATTTATTTGTTCTGAACCCACAAAGTCAGAGAGAATAGGAAGGAAAAATAAGAAGAGGGAGGCAACGCCAAATAAGCTTCAAAGCGGTATATGCCACAACATCTACAGGCAGCCTGTTTAATTCATTCAACAACTATGAAGCACCTACTGTGTGCTGCTGTTTTTCTCAGCAGAGGGATACAGCAGTAAGCAAAACAGTCAAGATTTCTTTTCTCATAAAAAGTATATACTCGGGCTGGCCGAGTGACGCATTGGTTAGGAGCTGGCTTGTGATGCCAGCGGCCCTGGTTCAGACCCCACATATGAGGGCCAGTGACACTGCTCTCCACAGCTAAACAAGCACATATATGAGATTTTTATATATCATGAAAGAAATAAAGCAAGGAGCTGGGATAAAGCGAGTAAGGTGGGCACTCTTTGATGGGTGATTATGGAAGCCTTTCTTGCAGAGATGACCTTTAAGCTGAGACCTGAGTAATAATATGGAGCCAGATCAGAGTATCTAAAGAAGATTGTTTTGTGCAGAGAAAACAGCAAGTGCAAAAACACTGATGCCTCTTTGTACCATTGGCCACAAGGATGACTATCTGAATGGCTTCCAAGAGTTAGATGGTATACTATTTTTAATGTGAGTGATATGGTTCCTGATGTTCAAGGCCATTTATAATGTGGCCGCACATCTTATCTAACCTAATTACCTCTTCTATAATTTAGCAATCTTTCCCTTTAATAGAGCTGATGTCCATGCTCCGCATCCAATATTCATCCATGCCTCTGAGTTTCCTTTTGCTTTTCTCTCACTTGAAATAGTTCTCCCCTCCTTTGTCCTTCCAGGCTTAGTTAAAATTCCATCTCCTCCATTAAAAATCATTTTCCAGTTGGAGCTGTTCAGTACCTTGATGGTGGTGGTAGATAGGCAATTCTACATAAGTGATAAAATTGTATAGAATTTTATACATGCACACACATGCGCACGCGCACACACACACAAATGAGTACAAGTAAAACAGGAAATCTGAAAAAGATGAGTGAATTGTATCAATGTGGGTATCCTGATTGTACCATTATACTATAGTTTTGCAAAATACAACCACTGGGGAAAACTGGGCAAAATATGCAGAGGATCCCTCTCTTTTACTTCTTAGAACTGCATGGAAATCTACAATTATCTCAATTTTAAATGTGAATAACCAAAAAATTATATTTTTATGGAAACAATAAAATTTCAAATTCTTTATGAGTTGGAAAAAATAAATTTTCAACTTGTTATGAATCCATTTCTACCCTCCATTTCTAACTTGCTCATTATAATGAGCCAAATGCATTGTCTAAATAACATCATACCAGTCTTTTACCTTATCAAAAAGTGGAGTGAGTTTCATCTGGAATAATTTCTTCTCAGTGAAAATGTGTTAGCACCTAGTAATTATTAGTTCCTTCCCCATTTTTTATGTTCACAAATTGCCCTTCAAGGACTTTGCCCAGGACTAGCATCTACGGCTTGCAGAATTAACTTTCTTTCCTTTTTCACAAATTGGAACAGTGTGTACCATCTACAGCCTGCTGGCACTCCTCCCTGGCTCCACAGTCCCTGAAAAACTGCCAACAGTCTTCTCATATATAAATTCTATTGATATCCCAGCCAGAATTTGTCCGAGCTGGGAAACATAAGCTCATTCAAAGCCAGGCATTCTCTTACAGTCTTCCTACTGATATTTGTATGATGAATACTCAACTTCACAAAAGCTGGAGCAGGGAAGCTGGTGTTCTGAGGTGGATGCCAGGAAACTCTGGATGCAAACCTGGATTCTGTCATTCTCTAGCAGTATGATCTTGGGCTAAATAATCCAGTTCTTTGAGCTTTGGTTTGCACATCTGTAAAATGGGAATAATAACAGCTATTATTATTATTATTATTATTTGTCAGATCGTAATGAAGATGAAGTGAGATAATATTTGTGAGAGTGCTGAGCAGGAATTGAAGGGAACAACAAAGCAAATGAGATGAGTAGAACATATGGACTTACAGGACTTCAGTGTTCGAAGGTACTGATTATCTCACTTAATCTCCACTCCTACCTCCCACTCAGTGAGACCAGCACTCATGAAACAGAGCATTTCAGCATTTAGCAGTTTCTTTTTGTCACGTTACCATCACAATTCTGCCCCTGAGCAACATACCTATACCTTCCATGTTCCATCAAAACCTTTAAAAGGTCTTTTCTCTGTGCCAGGTAGTTTGAACCTTCTATCTTGTTAATTCTTACAACAACCTTATAATGCAAGCATTTTTATCTGCATTTTACAGCTATGGAAACTATGGTTCAGACAGGCTAAGGAACTTGTCTAAGGCTGCATAGTTAATAGGATTCAGCCCAGGTCTATCTAGATAAGAACCCCCCCGCTCTTTTCTGCATTATTACAATGCCTTTAAAAAAAAAAAAAAAAGCATTGTGCTTATTTTTCTCAAGTCTTGGCCCACTCTGTTCTTTTAGGAGTATCCTTCTGCTAGGGACTGAATTATGCCCCTGCCTCATTCATATGTTGAAGCCCTCACCCCCAATATGAGAGTATTTGGGGATTGGGCCTTTGGGAGGTACTTAAGGTTAGATGAGGTCATGAGGGTAAAGACTTCATGATGGAATTAGTGCCCTTATAGGAAGAGGTACCAGAGAGCTATCTCTCTCTGTCTCTCTCTTTCTTCTATGCCCAGAAGGAGGTCATGTGAACACACAGCAAGGTGACAGACACTTATAAGCCAAGAGAACAGGCCTCAGAATGAAACCTACTTTGTCGGCACCTTGATCTTGGACTTCTCAGCCTCCGGGACTGTAAGAAATAAATTTCTGTTGTTTAAGCCACCCAGTCTGTGGCATTTTGTTTTTGCAGTCTGAACAGACTAAGACACTTGCACTGTATCTATGCCTCTATGCCCTCTTTTTCCCAACATGGCCTTTTTCAAATCTGACCTCATTAATGAATTTGCATTTCAGCCTACTAAGCCTTCCCAGCTCTCCGCTTCCTACCCTCCCATTGTTCATTGTATCCTCATGTGTTGGGTTTTTGACAGTTCTCTTACCCCCCTGGAGACATCTTCTTGTTCAGTGTCTCAGGCCAGGTAATCAGACCTATCTTTTTCTTTTTTTTCTGAATGGTTTGATTTTGTCTTCATAAAACCTGTCTGTTCTTGGGTACTCCAAACTTTAAGAAGACAAGGTTACTTCTTACCAAGACTCCTAGTGCTTCAAATTGACCTATTAATCTCTGCTATGGGGTCCAAGTTCAGCTCAGACTAGCGGTGCCCTCTTACTTCCTCCCTTTTCTAGAAGCTGCAGCTATTGGCCAGGCAAAATCAACAGGTTACTAGATATACAGCATGTGAGCCTTCCCGCTCCTGCTGCTGTCTCTTTTCCCTGAATCCTGTAGCATTTGTTGTTTGTTCTACCCAGTTCAGCTCTTGATTACAGGGCCTTGTGCCTATTAGGCGAAGTGCTGAAGACCTACATTTCCTTCTAAAGAAATGTTTGAGACCTGGGGAAAATATTGACTTGAAAAATAAAAATTAATGTAAAGTATCTTTAAATGTCTATAAATTTAACATTATGAAAAGCAATTAAGTGCAACTTAACTCTTTTCTGAGGTGGTAACATAGAAATAATGTCTGATGTAAGCTATGGGTTCATTTTAACATGCTTTGAATGATGTGGGAGTAGCAGCGCCTCTGAGAGTAAGAGTGCCTAGGTCCCACCAGAAACTTAAAACAGCTCAGAATAGTTATGCATCATGTCATACTTTAGTCTATGTCACCCTTGATGTCTTCGCAAGATTGTGAATCGGCAGTTTGTCAAGTCCTTCATCATATTGGTGTATCTACTGTTCATTATGTACTATGCTCAATCTCAGTACTTAGACCATTTAGGTCTGATAGAGAAAAGAGAAAACGATATACAAAATAAAATGGGGTCCCTGGGCTTAAGGAGTCCAAGGCATAGTTGGTTAGAAGGGGCTCCTCTTTCCCAACTTACCTTTGCCTCCCCTGGCTTCTTACGGTTCCTCAAATTCACTTCCTACCTCAGAGTTTTGGTAGATGCTGTTCCTTATGCTATTCTTCTTGCCACCCTTCTCCTGGATGCCTAACTCCTATCCACTCATTAAATAGGCATTTATCTGTTTAGTTATTTGTCTTCTTGCTATTAAGTTGTGTGTGTTCTTCATATATTTTTAATATTAACCTTTATCAGATATATTGATTTGCAAATATTGTCTCCCATTCAGTAGATTGCCTTTTCAATTTGTTGATGGTTTTCTTTACTGTGGCTTTTAGTTTGATGTATCCCGCCTGTTTGTTTTAGCTTTTGTTGTCTTTGCTTTTGGTGTCAAATCCAAAACACCATTGCCAAAATCTATGTCAAGGAGCTTTTTTTTTCTATATTTTCTTTTAGGGGTTTTACGGTTTCAGTTCTTTAATTCATTTTGACTTAATTTTTGTATCTGGTGTAAAGGTGGTGGTCCAGTTTCATTCTTTTGTATGTGGCCATCAGTTTTCCCAGCACCATTTTATTAAAGAGACCATCCTTTTTCCATTATATATTCTTGGCTCTTTTGTTGTAAATTAATTGACCGTATATGCATGGATTTATTTCTGGGCTCTCTATTCTGTTCCATTGATCTGTGTGTCTGTTTTTATGCCAATACAATACTGTTTTGATTATTCTTATAGCTTTGTAATAGAGTTTGAAATCAGGGAGTGTGATGCCTCCAGCTTTGTTCTTTCTCAAGGTTGCTTTGGCGATTCATGGTCTTTTGTGGTTCAATACAAATTAATTTCATTTTTATATGCAAAATAATTTTCATGGTAACTATTTGCAAGAAAGAATTTTAGACTGCCTCTTTAACATATTAACACATTAACCCGTAATAATGTATAATTAACCCTATTCATTTTATATAAGAAAACTGATGGATGAGATGTATGTACCAGTCATGGTTCTCTGTGGTAAGCAACAGAAGCTAACTTTGTGCTTATTTAAGCACAAAAGTGATTTATTTTTTAAATATTGGAAAAATCATAGAATTTTCCAGGGTGTGAAAACTGGGCTAGAGGCTGCATTACAGAACTGACATCCCTGATGAAGTTCAGGTTTGATAGTCTTCCAAGTGGAACCACCCAGTGGAAACAAAATGTCCTGGGTGAGCAAAGGTACTATTGGGTGACTTTGGAATGATCTTGAATGATAAAGGCATACTTGGCTATAAAAATGGAAAATTATGGCCTTAAAGTTTAAATTGAGTGTACATGATAGATGATGGCCACTATTTTTAATATAAGTATAAACACATCCCCCATCTCCTAAATCTTACAAAGTCGAATTCACAGGACATTGTAAATAATGCATATATCCTATCTGTTGTATTACAAATACAGATCAATATGCCCAATATTAAATAGCCACTTAGTTTATTTGTGTGTATTCAAGGTTCAAAAAGTTACCCCAAACTCTCACAGTCATTGAAGACGCTATGTAAGAATTTAAGAGGGGCTAAAATGAATCATTGTCCACAGTTCAGGTGCAAGACCAAGAGCCATTCTGGCATCCTGATTGAGAAGTCTGCAACACAAAACAGCTCATTAATTCTTCCTCTGATCAGAGCAAAAAACACCTTTGTCCCGTCTGCAGATGGTTGCTGTAAGTCACCAAGATGTCTTTTCTTTGGCCAGTTTCAGAATTAGAGAGGCCGGGTGAGAAATAGATTGCTTATGGATACCCACGTTTAGGTTGTGGTCATGTCCTTCAGGCCTAACTTGCCAGTTTCTCAGGATATTCATGAGGAATGTGACACCACCTGGAAGTGTAGTTTGATTGTTGTTCGCTGCTTATAAAACAGGAAATGCCCTACTGATGTTCCCTGTTACATAATCACCCTACTTTTTTTTTTTGTACTTAAAACAATAAACATTACCTCACAAACTTTTTTTAATCTCTGTTAACCTCATAGGTGTAAGGTGGTATCTCAATGTGATTTGAATTGTATTTCACATTTCATGAGTGAAGCTGAGCCTACTTTTTATATCTAAGAGCCATTTTTTTAAAAATTTTATTGGGGAATTGGGGGAGGGAACAGCATTGGGGAATCGGGGAAGTGGAACAGACAAGTTGCTGTCCTTTTTTTCAGTTTAGTTGTGGAGGACGCTGCTTCACTGGCTCATGTTGGTATTGTGATTGCGCTCTTCCGGGCTGAGGCAGATGGGTCACCCGCCATTGGACAGCCACTCACGGCAGCCCAGGCCAGCTACTCTGGGTAACCACTCTGGGTAGTTTACAGCAGCCCGCTGTAGCCTATGCCGGCTTGAGCAATTCATGGAACCCAGTTCCAGGTCAAGTTGTTTTTCACCATCTTAGCTGTAGAGGGTGCAGTGTCACTGGCCTGTGTGGGATCCAAACCACAGCCCTAACATTTTTATTTCTTCTGTGAATTCTCTGTTCCTATCATTTTCCCATTTTTCTATTGTGCTTTGAGTCTTTTCCTTCTTGCTTTATAGGAAATTAACTCTTTGTTCTGATAGAAGTTACAAATATTTTGTTTCTTTTCATTTTGGTGGATTTTGTCAAATAGAATTTTATTTATGTATTTATTTATTTATTTATTGTGGTAAATATATATAAAACTTAAAATTTACCATTTTAACCATTTTTAACTGTATAATTCAGTGGCATTAAGAACAGTTACCATATTGTACAACCATTGCCACTATCCATTTCTAGAACAGAAATCCCAAACAGAAACTCTGTACTCATTAAATAGTAACTCCTCATTTCTCCCTCCCTCTAGCTCTGGTAATCACCATTTCACTTTCCGTCACTACGAATGTGACTACTCTAGGTATCTCATATAAGAGGGATCAGACAGAATTTATTCTTTGTGACTGATTTATTTCATTTAAAATAATGTCTTCCAGAGGCAGCCCAGTGGCTCAATTGATTAAGAGTTCGCTCAAGAGTGTCAGCTCTGAGCAACAGGGTTGCCGATTGGATTCCCAGCCTGAAGCTGAGCAGCCGCTGAGCTGCCAACAGGTGGCAGGATGGCTCAGCTAAAAATAATAATAATAATAATAAAATAAATAAAATAATGTCTTCAAGGTTCATCCATGTTGTAGCATGTGTCAGAATTTGTTTCCTTTTCAAAGCTGAATAATACTCCACTGGGTGTTAATAAGCTAAAGAAGGAGTTTCTATAGGTACAGATAAGCTAACGTAGCTAATTCTAAAACATGTCTTTAATTTTTAGTCTGGTAGTCATAACAAACAGTTGTTTGGGATAATGCTGCTTTAGGTCCATTCCAAAGGTTATTTTGACCAGTTTTAACATTCCAAAGGTTTGAGGAGTAAGACATGCAAAGTAGTTCCTCTGGGATGGTAGTCCAACTCCACTGTGAAGTGGCTCCGTTTATATTTCATTTTACAACCCCAGTAAGAGCAGAACCCCAGGCCCTCACTCTCTAGTCTATCAGCAACCTCGCATGCCTTGTACTCTCCAAGGCTTGTAAGTATTATAATAGACTGTTTTTTCCTTCAGAATTTTCTGATGGTTATTGCTGAAGGGCATCTTGCAATCATAAGAACCATAAGGATCAGTCCAACATTGGTTTAGAAAGGGGAAGACATCTGTGGGAAGCTCACTGGGACCCTGGTGAATGCCCCAGACATTTCTAGCTGATAGTATTAGCATTGATGGGCTGAGACCTGCCCACTCCACTGCTCTATCTGTGCAGCATAGGAAAAGGCCAGTGGATCCCATGGATATGTACCCACTATATCATTTGCTATGAAGTCTGTCTCTTAGTCAAGTGTGATCTTTTGTAGTATCCCCAGTAAGTAGATCAAACTTCCTGTAAGCCTTTGGAATATGGTGCTGTCTGGTGACCTATAAATAGGACAGGCAAACTCAGAGCTGGAACATTAGTTGATTCCAGTCAAGGTGACAAGATGAACTATTATCCCTTCTAGGGAGAAAGGAGTTCAATGAAGTCAACTTGCCACTTAATGTCTGGTTGGTCTCCACCAAGGGATGGTGCCATATTGGAGACATAGAGTTGGTCTCTATTGCTTGGCAGGTTGAAAATTTGGTAACAGAAGTAAAGACAGTCTTGGTGAGTGGGATCCCATTCTGTTGAGCCTATGAATATGCTCCATCCCTGCCACCATGGCTATTTTTTTGTGTGTGGTAACACTGAGGCACAACACAAAGGCTGCCTCATTCTGTCTATTTAGTGCCTAGTGTTTTCTGTGGTCCAATCAAGAATTCTGACTGTGAAAACTGACCCATATCTGGAAACTGAGCAAGGGATCATGAATTTTTATGGGAGTAGCTGCCCTTAGCTTCTTGATCATTCATCCTTAATTATTCTGATTGGGTAGACCGAACAATACTCTTGTTGGTTGCCCGTCTATTGTCCATAAGGATGCTCTGTTCTTAACCATATCCATAGCTTTCTGTGGGTCAGGCTCCTCTTGCTGCCTCTCCACCCTTGCCTCTCACTACAGTAATTGAACCCACTTTGCTTCTAATGGTTAAGCACTGCCACCTGACCTCTAATATTTCAGGCTATTACCAGTCTCATTATTATCAAAC
This sequence comes from Aselliscus stoliczkanus, assembly GCA_033961575.1. Taxonomy (NCBI): domain Eukaryota; kingdom Metazoa; phylum Chordata; class Mammalia; order Chiroptera; family Hipposideridae; genus Aselliscus; species Aselliscus stoliczkanus. The sequence continues at coordinate 69,706,927 of CM066733.1, forward strand.
AGCCCAGTTCTGTAATTGTATCTCTTACCATGAGCTCTGGATTATAAAGGAGAGCCAGCAGTGCATCTCTTCGTGAATCTGATGTCCCTCTTAGTAGGTCCTTCCTAATTGCTCTGGTAAATGGAGTGTCTTCTGAGCCCTCACATGGAAAATAGTCATCTGGTGGGATTTGCAGCCTCACAGCCTCAAAGTTCATGCATGCTTCCCATCTCTGAGACATTCGGTTCTTTTTTCCACCGTCCACAAGATAGTTTTGGCATTTTTTCTTCATTGAGTGTGGACATCACTTCCTGCAAGTTTCTGAGCGCCATCCCAGCAGCGCGTACTGGGGTCCCTGCCAGGGTTGAACAATCCTATAGCCCAGGAGAATGCTCCCATAGCAATTAGCATGCCCATAGCCAACTTTATGTTCTATTTTCCCTTGCCCCCACACCCTCAGAATCCAATCCTATATGTGCTGCCTTAGCTCTGCTGGTATACACTGGCCAGGCACTGCAGCTCCTTCCGGGTCTAGTCCTCTTCCTCCTTTAGCAGACCCGGTGCCTCCCTGACTGGGTTTGTTGTGACTGAATGGGTTATGTTACTAGTGACAATGCATTATAATGTGTCTACTGGTAGCAAGGGAAATGGTGGCAGATCTGATGGTAGTCCATATCTTGCTCCCTCATCCCTCTCAAATACTGGTTCCATTGCCCGAGTCAGTGCATTCCCTTCCGAAGTTCTGCCATCCCAGAAAGTGTCAGCAGTCTCGCCTCTGCCATGTACCTGGCTTTAGCCATGCCCTACCAAACACCTGCAATGGGGTCCTTATTTCCAGGCAGCTGAGATGACCCAGCTTTAGCATCTGCTTTCTGGGCTTCCTGGGAGGCCGACTCTGCAGTGGATTTGAACACATAGAAGGCTTAGTGGAGGATGCTGTTGGATCAGTATCTGTAGAAGTGTGAAGAAGCAGGATTGAGCAGAGAGAAGCTGGGCTGTGATGCTGTCACAACATCAGCCTCAGCAGGTTTCATGAGGGAGGATCTCTGGAACTGGAGTAGCCCTGATGAGTTGTTCTCAAATGAGGGTGCTGACCAGTCACTGAATAGGCTGCCCCTGAGAAGACTAACTTTGAATGAAGAGGCTCACCTCAGCAGAGGAGCATCTCAGGGGGAGGGGATTAGCTGGCTGGGATCTGTCAGCCATCCACCCTCCCAGCAGCTGAGGGAATACAGATCTGAAAGGAGGGGCTGGATCTGGGCAGCACGCTACAGAGTCCACTACAAACATATTTTAAGTTGTTACAATTGTATTTTAACAGTAAAAGAAATCAAGTCATTTAAAAAAAAATACTTGCTCAGGAGAAAATGGTGACACCCTTTGTGTTCTTTAGTCTAGAGACTTGGTGTTTCCTCCTGGAGATGTTTCCTCACCTGAAGAATGGCCCAGGCTACCCACAAAACAAACAGAAACTTGGGAGCGGCTTGGTCAGTGGAACTGCTGATAGGGGGTCAATTAGCTTCTCCTGACTCATCTCCCCTAGACTTACCCAACCCAGACCAAAAATAGATGTGTCACGTGTAGACTGCAGGCTACTCCACAGCAGAACAAGCAGGCAAACCTGTAAAACCTGAACAAACAAATTGGGGCCTGTGTGCTTCTGCTTGGAAGCCTGTTGACACACGCACCCATGCTAAAAAGAAACATAAACCTGACACCCAGGACCTAGAAAAGTAATTTGTCTTTACCGAGGCCTGGTGAAAATGTGGCCGAGGACATTTTATCATACTTCCTTAAAAAAAAAAAAAAAAGATACTTCCTAAAAATCCTATTTGGACAGCTCATTCCTAAGTTTCATTCATTCAAGATGCTGTTTCTGAATCTTTCTTTTCTACTGTTGACCAAACTCCACCTGGAGATTTAGTCCTTTCTTTCACAAGTACTTGTACATAAGAAAATCAATTTTATATATGTAACTCAATTTAGCTTTTCAGCTTTCATTACCTTCAACAGCATGCAAAGGGCAGACATAGACTCCTTAACAGGGAATGGGGGAAATACAGATTTTGATACTCTAATGTATTAAAAAATACACTATATTTTTTAATGCTGTATTTGATGGTGACACCCTTAACCAGATGAGAGAACCCAATAATAAATTGAAATGTCTGAATCACCCCTTGTTGGGAGCTGCCTTCTCATCATTCTTATGACCACCTATCCTGTACCCAGTCTCTTCATTGTCCATCAGAGTGTTTTCATGGTGTCACATCTGGGAAAGACCTGGCTGTGTTCCACTTGCCCTTTCAAAGAACCCTTGTGGACCTGCCTGATAGGGAAGAACACACTGAGGTGCACACTTGTACGTATACACACAAACTCAATCCTGCATGTGATTTCAGTGAGTTCCCGGACCCCTGAATAAGTCCCAGTGAATAAGTTTCCTTGCCTAACTCTCAGTTCCTGAAATTCTGACCTCAAAATGTTAGCTAGGGCCAGCCGAGTGCCGCTGTGGTTAAGAGCTGGCTTGGGAAGCAGCGGCCCCTGTTCGGATCCAACATATGGGGGCCAGTGACACTGCCCTCTAAAAAAAAAAAAAGAAAAGACAATGTTAGCTAATAATACACTTAGATGCCCATGACAAGATGCAAAATCCATTTTTAATTGACAAATGAATAGTCCTTACCAATAACATAAGCATACCTAGATTGTATACTAGAGACAACATTTATATAATTCATTCCCTCCTGTTTGTTAGTCACTCATTCATTTAACAAACATTTGTTTGCTAAGCACTTACTATGTTAGAGTAATACATAATATAAAATCAACCTCCGACTTCATGAATCAAACCAGTTTATGGGGAGAATTGAAGATAAATAGACAATAACAATAGTGTGTTGTGACAGAGGGTGCTGTGGGAGCTTCTCGGAAGGAAGGGGTGAAAGGAGGGTGCAAAGGAGGGTGGCAGTGGAGAGGGCACCTAATTCAGCCTGGGAGTTGGGTATGGCTGAAAATGGCTTCAGGGAGAGCTTTTTGGACAACATGGCACATTAACTGGAGAAAATTCTGAAGAGTTTTCAGAAGACAAGATGGGGAGTAAGATGTTTCCTCCAGAAGGGATAGCATTTGCAAAGACCCAGGGGCAGGTGGGAGCCTGGTGAATTGGAGAGCTTGTCCCTTGTTTGCTAAGGCTGGAGTGGAGTGTGGATGTAGGAACAGTCATGAGAGGTAAAGCAAGGGCCAGTTCACAGAGGGCTTGGAATGCTGGTCTGAGGAGTTTACTCCTTATCCTCAATGGGATTTAGAGCCTCTGAAAGGTATTTGGCAGGACCTGGCATAATCAGATTTACATGTAGCTCCATGGGGTGTGGTGGTCCTTGCATCCATGCCTGGAGGTTGCTGCTATATCAGTTGCATTTAAAATTTGAAAATAATAGTAAAGAATTGAAATGATAAATGACTTGCTTTTAATAAATTAAAACAGTAACTTGGTTACACCTTCCTATAACAGCACTCAGAGCCACTTGCTTTTAAATGTTAGTATGAGTGGAATTACTGCCAGAGCTATGGGAATAGCATGCGTAAGTCACATGCCAGCTTGTCTTTTCCCAGCTTTTTGAGAGGCACCTGATATAATGTGTATAGTGGAGATCAAACTATTGTGCTTGTTTGTAATTTTATGTTTATTTCCACTTTCTTTTTTTTTTCCAATGGCTACATTTTTGTTTAAAAAGGAGAGAAAATACAAATGAAGAAAACATGCATGGTGCATTAATTTCGCTAAACAGATACTTACTTACACATTTATATAATATGCTTTTATGAACGTAATGCCCCTTCCCCGAGTAGTCTATCTGTTCTACTTTCCAGCTACATTTGCATTAGAACTTAGATAAAGTTGAGGGAGTAGATAATTCATGGAAATGTCATTTGTTACACTAATACTGCAACAAGAACAATTTTTTTTTTTTTTAAATCCAAGCAATGCTGGGGTAATAAAAAGAACACAAATTTTGGGAACAGACAGACCTGCGTTCAAATCCCAATTCTGTTAGTTACCAGATACATAACATTGGGCGATATAGTTAACCTCTTTAAATCTTAGTTCCCGTTATATGAAATAGAGCTAGTAATTATTGCCTTGCAGGACTGATGTGATAAGTGAAAGAACATGTATTCTTTGCTTGTATAGGTGTTTCAAAATTGGTGGTTCAGAGCAGAAACATCACTGTCAAGGTGATATGGAGGTAAAACTGGGTTGCTAACCAAAACTAGCTATAGAAGACTCACTCGAGAAGATGAGTAGTTAGGTCAGGAGGGCTAACCTAAGGCAGTTGCAAAGAGGAGAAAGAATAACTTTTAGAAATGTCTGAAACTTGACTATCACCTTAGGGTAGGCTCACTACTAGAATTAACAACCCCCAAATCTCCTTGGTATCATAAAATATAGATTTATTTCTCCCCCTGTGTTAGTTCAGGACTTCTGAGGAACAGGTGCTAGGACTAGATTAGACATGCAAGAGATCTACGGGGGTAAACTCCTGTGAAGGGTAAGTAGGAAGATGCTAAGGGAGGCAAGGAGAGCTTCCAGGCCACAATGCAGGTCTGACACCTATGAAGGAAAGGTACAAGGAAGGAGGATTGGGTAGGAAGGGTCCTGGACTTCAGTGTAATTCCCAGAAAAATTCAGCCAAGCTGGTGCAGAACCCATGAGTCAAAGTCTCCTGCTGGAGGAATCCTGTGTCTTGCAGGAATAGGCCTGACTTTTGTCTCCCTGCATGCTGAGTCATTGGCTCGGAGCAGCCCCATGTCACAGTGCAGTGCAGATTGGTGCTGGGCGTGGCAGAGGTCCATTGAGTCATTCAGGGACCCCGGCTCTTTACATCCATGGCTCCATCCTCTTCTAGGTCCCTGAAGTTCTCTCTGTTCAGCTGGCAGATGGAGAAAGAGAACCCAGATAATGTATGAAAGGTTACTACTTGCATGGGTTTCACCTGAACTTTGATCACATTCCCTACGAGTTGACCCATAGGTAGTCAGATGGCCTTACTTATTGCAGGAAGACTGGAACATATAGACCAGCTGCATATCACAACAACCGTTTGCATGAGGCAGATGAGACAGAGCGATGTCCCTGATTTCTGGCTTGGAATACTGGATAGACGCCATGCCATTCACTGATGGAGAAAATACAGGACTAGGATGCTGACTTCAGAGGAAGTGGCCCTATCCCGTAGCCAGCTGGACATTCAGGCCTGGAGCTTGGGTTAGAGATAACTCAGATGGTGGCTGAAGCCATGGGTTGGGGAGAAATAGTCTTAGCACCAGGAAAGAAAAGGGCTAAGAACATAAATAACTCTGAAGCACACCAAAATGTAAAGGGCCTATGTGACTCAACATCTATTTCAATCTCTTTTCAGTGTGCCTTCCTCTACTGCAAAGTTGGAAAGCCAAAAAAGGAAATTTCCCAGACTTCTTGTAGCTGGGGTTTCCAAGGATGTGATTTAGGTTCTGCCAATTAGACACACTCACGTAAGACTCCAACTCCAGGGCTAAAGAATTGGGGAGCCAGGCAGGGCAGGAGGCTCCCACTGTGCGGTGTGGAGTGCAGCAACCCTAGATCCCAGTGGCGTCCTAGGTCAACAGTTACTTCCTGGTTATGGCAGAAGCAGCAACGCCCTTGCAAATGGGCTCCTGAGGGTGGCTTTGTTCCTGGTAACTCAGCCTAGGGTCTGCTTCTTCAGCAATCCCATGGATTCTCTAAGCCAATTAATACCTTATAATTCTCCCTTTCTGCTTACCTTAGCCAGGGTGGATTCTGCCTTTTACACCCAGATCGTGACGGATATAGTCAGAGAAACCTGGGCCTTTGGAAGAGCCTGAGAAGGAAAGGTCAGAGAAATAGCACTAAAACCGGGACAGGCTGCCTCAAAAATCAAGGAGGGGAGAGTTTCAATAAGTGGACAAGAATTAAAAGCTGCAGAGAGGCTGAGATGGATACAAATATGAAGTAAAATAACTCAGCCATGAGGTCACAGGTGATCTCGACAGGAACAATTTCAGTGAAATCATAGGGAAGGAGGCCAGGCTAGGAGGTGTTGAGGATTCTTCCCTTTCATTTGGACTCAATTTACGAAGTAAGAGTCAGGTACTATAGTCAGATACAGATGTTCCTGCTTTTCTAACGTTTGCCTTTCACCACTGCTCTTTTACGAAAGACCTATATCAGTACAGGTTTACGCTTACTGAAAGAAACCCAAAGAGGATTTTCCCTCACACCCAAGTGGCTCCGCCAAGCTCCTTCCCCAAGAACTATACTCAGCATCTCAGCATCAAGTCACCGCAGAGCTTTGAACAGTGTCTATGAGCATCTGTGTTTTACCTCGATTTATTTGTGCGTTTGCTAGCAAGATGTGTCCTAAGATATCAGAAAAACCTAAGGGAGCTTGTAAGAGTGTTATGCTTAGTGTAAAACTGGACGTAATTAAACCTATTCAGTATGATTTGGTAGGTTATTTTATGCGACCTGGGAACACCCCAAAATAATTTCCATATAATTAATGGTAATTGCTTCTTCACTGTATGCCATTTCGGTTTACCAAAGATGAATAGGAACACTCTGCTTGCGGATAGCAGGGGAAACCCATATTATCATATGGTTTGAGAGGTACAAGGAAGACTATTCCATGCTTATTGCTGTGCCTAGAAATACAGCATGGGGGCCCAATCCCTCCAGACATAGGAATTGTCTTCTGGCATCACTTATCTAAGGAGGCTTTAGCTCCCAGCTCTGTTAGTTCTGTAAAATAGTTATCTGAACTTCCATTTTTAAGAGGACAAGACCCTTTAGAAAATGGGCATACTGGGATGGCCGGTTAGACAGCTGGTAAAAGCACAGTGCTCATAACACCAAGGTTGCTGGTTCGATCCCCGCATGGGCCACTGAGATGTGTTCTCCACAACTAGGTTGATACAACTACTTAACTTGGAGCTGATGGGCCCTGGGAAACTATACTGTTCCCCAATAAAAATTTTTTTTTTTTAAATCAACATTGGTTACCAAATCTAGCCTGCCTCCTACATAGGCAGAATGGTGAAGGAGGTAAAAAGCACAGGAATTGGACTTGGTCAGACGAAGGCTTTCCTTCTGGTTTGCCACTAATTGGCTGTCTGGCCTTTGGCAAGTTACCTACACCTAGTTTTCTCCTCTGTAAAATAGGGATAATACTATCAACCTTTGAAAGTGGTCAGGATGATTAATTGAAGTATTAAGGCATTGGGCACAGGGACTGGCACGTAAAAAGTACTCAGTAAATGATAATTCATTTTATAAGTGGTCACAAAATACCTTTTGGGAAATAATGACCATCACTGCCTTCCTCACAGGGTTGCTGGCCAAGTGAGATACAGTTCAGGAAAGCAAAATATAAGGCCTATTATTAGAATAAATACATCAGGAGAAGGTCACCCCTTAAGCCAGAAATTGACCAAGCTCCTTGACAACTAGCTCATGCTGTGGAGTTAGGAGAGAGGGCAGGGCCAGGACAAAGAGGGGCTGAAGATGAACCTCCATTGTTGCTCAGTGTTTGCCCAGGGGCAGCCCTTGTTGCAATAATAAACACTCCACTGTAAAGGTGTAAAGGGGCAGCCGATTAATATATACCTGTTGGTAAAGATGAAAACTCTGTGCCCGGTGAAGCTGGGTAAGCGGAAGGAGTAAAGGGAGCAGATATATTTGCTTGAAATTAGGTAAAAGATTTCTCTATCAAGAACTTCATCCTGGCTGGCTTCAATGCTAGGTTTCTGTTCCCTCCCTGCCTCTTTCTGGGCCTCTTCAGAAAGCATACATCAGCTCTGTGCAAAGTAAGAATCCAAAATAGCTTAATGGAGATAAAGCACCTGCTTGTGCAAATAGGAAGAGCAGAAGTCCCTGGAGCTAGGCAGTGATTTCCTGCTGATTCCCACCTGCCCTTGGCCCTCCACTCCACAAAGAGGTGGGATTCAACTCCATTCTCTCTAGTTCCTGTCCTCTGTTTCTCTTTATAGGAACACATCCATAAAGGGATCTACGGGTGGCTATAGGGAACCTGCTGATGCCACCACCTCACCCCCATGTCCCACTCCATCCAGTTACTTGATCCTTATACGTGTGAGAGACTAAACACAGTCAAGGGAATGAGTTTTCCACTTTGGATTTTTTTTTTTTTCAGTTCACCATTGTTCTAATCAACAGTCATCCATCTTCTCTGTTACCTCATTCTATGAGGTGAATAATTTATAGCCATGTTACAGTTCAAGGTCAGGCTACATGCTGCAGCTGGAGGCACCTCCAGCAGCCCTGGCTTTACCCACTTGGGTGTTGGTGAGTGGGCAGAATAAGCATGTGGACAGTGACACTGCTGAACAAGTGTCCATGCGGGCTGAGCCTGTCAATCTGCTGGAGGGCCCAGGCCCAGGGGAGACTTAGTATACCCCTGCGGATTGCTAACCTCTGAGACCTCACATCCTATAATTTCCCAAGACAGACCTGTGATTACAAATGCTCAACCTAATAATCACTGCCCAAGCCCAGTGTTCTGAATAAGTGGGGTGTGAGCTTGTATTTAAAATGAAAATGATAAGGAGCTATTTGCTCAGCAAAGACATTGTGTAGGACTGGTTGCATGTACACATTGTACTGCCTTCCTCCGTCTTCTCGCAGCACCCTCCAAAGTCCCTACAAGCCCGAGTTTGAATTATATTGTGGCTGTCCTTTCTGCAAGCTGTGCTCACATTTTTATAAAAGACCATTTCATTTTATTCAACTCAACCCAATGAGTTTATGCATTTATTTTAACATCTGTTCTTTGCCGGGGACTTGAGGGGTGAGGCATGGATTAAAACATTGGGGCTGCCTTGAAGGTACCTTCAACTGAGTTAGAGAAATAAGCACCTTTACTTCTTCACAGTGAAGACTGGGGGCAATAGATGAAAGTGCTTTTAGTTTTCCTCCCCTCTACCATCGACTTTCTGAAGATCACAGCTCCTGCTTTCCTCCATACCTCTTGCTTTGAGGGAAGAAAAATCGAAACCTTATCTAAGGTTTATTCCTGCTTGGGACTTGAGCTTCACAGAGGACTTTATTTCATTTATCAACTTTTTCTTTCATTGTCAACCTCTCTGCACTGGCCCTAGAAACATGTTCAAATTTAATTATTTTCTCTGTCTTCCTTTCCTCTTGGGAATCAGTTTTTCTTCTTCCGTTCAATCATTTACTCATTAATTTAACACATGCTTATGGAGCGACACTTTGGGTGAGGTCTCTCCTTGAGTGGAGACATAAAAACAAATAAGATCCTTGCCTTGCCTCTGAGGAGCCCACTTTATGGTTGGGGAGGTATAGATAAGCAGGTAAATATTGGTGCCACTTTTCTCCTTCTTTTCATTGTCAAACTTCCTGGAAGAGTTATTCAATCCCTGAGGACCTCACAGCTCTCCTGAAACAGCCATCATAAAAGTCAGCTGAAACTTCCTATTTCCAAATATCCAGTCTCATCTTCGCGCTGGCTCATCCCAGCATCCTTGCTGAATTACACATCTTGCTGAACTCTTGTCACAAGCTGGTTCTCTGGAGATAGAGAACTCCTGTTCCTGTCTACTGCTCTATTATTTACAGGCTGTGTGGCCTGGGGGAGTCACATATCTTCCCTGATACTCAGTTGACCCTGAGGCTCTGTCAACTGGGGATTCAAACAGTCTATGTATCAGGTTTATTGTGAGCATTAGATGAGGTAATGTATGAAAAGTTCCTGTCACTTGGTAGATGTTAAACAAATGTTAGTCTCCTTTCCTTGGATGACATTACACATGCTTTTTAGTTCATTGCCTATCTCACTTAGAATTATCATTGGATCTTTGTCCTCCTTATCTCTCTGTTTAACCTTTGCTTAATGGAAATTTGCATTTGGGGGATCCCCTCACCAAAATTCTAGGGAAAGTCCAAGATTTCTGTCTGGAGAGTCTTCCCCTTCCCAACCTCCCGCTCCATCCTCCACTCCCAATCTGAGTAGTTTTGGTAGAGCAGATCAGGGCATAGCATGTGACCCAGGTCTAGCCAATCAGAGTCTTGCATTTTCCTGGACAAATAGTGACTGGTTCAGCAGTGGGTACACACTCCTCTCAGAATCACTGAGACTCCAGGAGACTTCTACTGAAGCTTCTGGGAGTGAGGCACTTTTTCCCACTGGGCTTGAATGTGTGAAGATGTCAGACCAGTTGAAAATGTAGCCATCCTGCTACCATGAGGGACACCCAGCCCATGAGTGGAACTAAGCCAGAGGAAGCAGAGCCAAAGGAAAAGAAAACCTGAGGACATCATTTGGGCCTCTGTATCACATCACACCTGAAAGCAACATAACTTCTGGACTTCTTTGCTTACATGAGACATTAAGTCTCCTTTCTGCTTAAGCATTAATCCCTTTTTGGATTGAATTTTCTGATAATTGTAAGCAAATGAATTTTAACTGAGAGAGAAATGTGTTAACATTCACTCTTCATTCATTCATTCAACAAGTGCTTCTTAAGAATCTTCTGTGTGCTAAGGACTATGCTAGGAACTGAACATACAGTTGTGGGCTGGACCCCGATCTCTGCCTTCAAGAAGCTTGTAGTCTTGTAAGAGACGAGTAAATAGGTAATGACAATATAGTGCCATTATAACTACAGAAAGGGGTTGTATGGCATCCTCTGAAAGCACAAAAGAGAGATACCTAAATTATCTCAGGGAATCATGAGAACTTTTCCAGGGAGTACATGGAGACTCAAAGGATGCATAGCCAGGCAATGATGGGGGGAGGGATAAAGTGTTTCATGCAGTAGGAAAATGGTAGGCAAGGGCTCAGAGAAAATAGAGAGCACAGGACATTTTGGAGACCTATAAGGAGTGTAACAGTGTTCTATCAAGAGTGCAGAGAGGTGGGGCCGGCCGAGTGGCACGGTGGTTAAGCTCTGGCTTGGGAAGCCAGTGGCCCCAGTTCGGGTCCCACATATGAGGGCCAGTTACACTGCCCTCAAAAAAAAAAAAAAAAAAGAGTGCAGAGAGGTAAGCAAGAGCTATTCCACAAAGGACCTTGAAAGTTTAAAGAATTTGAGTAGAAATATGAAAGACTTTCAGCAGGAGAAGGTGTGGACATGTCACCTACTGTTACATACACAATATACCATCCAGTCCCACACCTGTCATCTACTTCTAGGTTGATGAACCCCAAATCTGTATCTCAGTCCTCTATCCTGATCCCAAGACACACAATTTCATGTGGACATCCTATGGGAACTTCAAATGAATCTCTTCAGTCCCCACATTCCAGTCACTGACTCTAAGCCCTGAGTCATCTTTCTCTCTTTCATTGCCTGTACCATTCTCAATGGTTGCCAGATCTCATCAATTCTCTTTTCAGAATGTCTCTTTCATTTTCATGTGAGCTGAAGGGGTTTATATTTTTAATTTCCCAGAAAGCTTTCCCATCATCCTTCTTCTGGTAACTGAGCTGGATACATGCAGGCCTGGCTATCCATGGGGTCTATAACAGACAGATGCTAGGGTGACCCCTCATGATCCCCACTTCCTGGTGTTCATGCTTCTGTGTGATCCCCTCTCTTTGAGTGTGAATGGGACCTATGACTTGCTTTTACCCAGTAGACGGTCACACCCATGTTTATGTTATACATATTATGTAGGACGTGTGTTGCTAGACTTGCTATAGGGATTCTTCTTGTTGGTTTGATGAAGTTAAGTGTCCATGTTAGAGAAGCTCACTTGGCAGGGAACAACTGTGCATGGCCTCTAGGAGCTGAGGGAGGCCTCTAGCCAACAGCCAGTGAGAAGTCAGGGACCTCAGTCCTACAACAGCAAGAAAACAAATTCTTCCAACAATCTGAGTGAGCTTAGAAACAGACCCTGTCCCAGTTTAGCCTCCAGATGAAAACCTAGTGCTGTCTGACCCCTCAGTTGCAGCCTTGCTGAAAACCCTGTTATGTTGTGCCCAAACTCTTGACCTATAGAACCTGTGAGATAAGAAACATGTTTTATTTTAAGCCACTAAGTTGGCAATAAATTTGTATGCAGCCATAGAAAACTAATACAGTGTCCCATTCTCGCTGCATGGCAGATATGTTAGTTGCTTATCTACTGACCATTTTCCCCTATATTCTTTCTAGCAGAACACTGATTGCGTTTCAGATATTGGATATCCAAGTACTTTACAGGAATCCATAACCCTAGAGGGTATAGGTCAATTGGTCTAACCCAGTCTTGTTTATCACATTTGCCTCACCAATGATTGGCGAAACATAGATATATGACACAATCGCAACCAATGAAACTTAAGAGGACATTTCCTGGGACGTTTTCCTCACCCTAAATATGGATGCAAGTCAAAGATTTGCTTCTTCCTTCCCTGGACCTTGTTATGTGAGGAGATGACTCTTGGAAATGCAGCATCCATCTTACCTTTGAGGGGAAGTCAAGAGAATAGCAGAGAAGCCCACCTGTGACCCTGACATAGAATCACTATTTCAACCAATAGTAACCTATCTAGAAATCCGTGTAAGAGAAACATTACATTATTCTCATTTTTTAAACCACTTTTAAATGGGTATTCCATAGCTCCCAGCCAAAAGCACTCTAAATGAAATCTTGTAAAGGGTTCAGAACAAGGAATGAGCATGTGACCAGAGCAGGGTCTCTCAGAGTCATTTGCTGGGATTGATGTCCCAATTGTGGACAAAGACCAGTAGGCTTGCTAAGCTGGGGGAGGAAATGAATCCCAGACTGCTGGAAGCCATCTTTACCATCACATTTAAAGGGCTTCTTTGCAGTAAAGAATAAGGCCAAACTCACGGAGAGAGGGAGAAACATTGCAGTAATGAATCTCCATACTATCACCAAAGCTCTGGTTTCCCGCAGCTCATCTCATTTGGTTCTAAAATAATCTCACATTCTTCCTATCTATGTCAGTCAATAAATAAACTCTTTTGCTTACCTGGATTTGAGTTGAGTTTCTATCACTTGCACTGAAAGAATCCCAACTAATATACTCTTTCTTCTGCCCTTCTAGTACTTGCAGTATCCCTACCTAATTTACTGCCTACTAGTTGGACTCTCACCCCTCAATCTATTCTTTCTCTGTATCTGGTTACACCATTTCCGTCCTGAAAAGTCCCCAGAGCACCTCATGGAAGGTAACTATAAAACAATTCCTCAAACTGGCATTCACAATCTAACCCCAACCTACCTATTTTTTTCTCTCCATTTTCTGTTACAGCTTTTCTTAAACTTTTCACTTTTTACTATCACCCACAATAAGTTGTCAACTGAGCACAAAAGAGTTAGGAGGCTTTGACTAGAAATAAATGACAAAGATTTATTAAAGGGCCTTAGGGTTTGCAAACTGGAAACACAACCAGGCAATAAATACCCAGAGTGTTCCAAAGAAGTAAGAAAAGCTGAGAATTCTTATAATGAAAGGTACATTCTTGAGAGAAATCAGTCCTGCATTCTTAGCTTCTGATGAATCTGAGGTGACAATCTCCCAGATGTCTGGTGGTCTAAGTAATGGATGTTAGGCAACCTGGGCAGGTGGACATTCTTTCCTAAGTCCTTCAGGAGATAGCCACAGGGTTATCTATACATCTATATACAATAGGTATATAAGTATATAGATATATCTCCAGGCATAACTAGAGAGTTCAAAAATTTAAGTCCCCAGGCTAATTAAAGCAAGATTAGAATTGTTTCCTCAGGCCTCAGCCTACTTGATTTTAATAATTTAGTGGCTTGACCATAGTGATTCCATTTTATTTTTCCAGCCTCTCCTCAAAAAACTATATGTAAAATATATAATTTATAATATGTAAAGAAGAAAAGATAGTGTATTGACATAGTAATGGTAAGTATTGTTTTGTAAAACATTTGGTTTAGTTAGGTGTGTGTGTGTATGTATGATGTATAAGGTCAAATGTAAAAAATACATATACATATATTTATATAAAGTATATATTATATAATATATGATTACATATATTATGTACTATAAAATTATATACTATATATACTATAATATATAAAATGATATAATACACTTAATTTATAATTATATAGTATATAGTATGTAGCATATATATGTGTTTTTTACATTATGATACAATACACATATAACTAAAGCAAATGTTTTATGAAACAATACTTACCCTTACTATGTACAATGCACTATTTTTTTTCTTCTTTTCTGTTCCATCTGGTTGCAGCCCAAATGCTTCTCTCTCACAAGAGTGAGAGATGCAATTGCTTTGCTGCTGTGAGCTACAAAGGGGATTCAAGATGTTCTATGCCATGAGGAGGGATCCCGGGGCTTTACTCATGGGGAATGACTCTAGATCCCAGGGTTCCTGCCACTAGACTTAGGAAATTTAGCTCTGAGGATGAGGCTGGGCCTTGCAAGAACTCTCTGAGCCAAAATGATTCAGAAATGGATTACACTGAACAGTTTCTCTTGGGAAGTCCCCCTAAGGCAACCCAGAATGCTCAGACATTGAGCAACTGCTCCTTAGGAACCTCTTAACAATTCTGGGTAAAAAGAATTCATAGAGAGGGAGATGTCTGAACCACTACTTTTCAACACAGGACAGGACTTGTCCTCACCTTAATATGCACTTAACCCACCTCCCTCTTCTGCTCCCCAGTGGCTTTTTAATGAGGTTCCAGTGGGACAGTTGTGCTTCCGACTTAGAAAACACCATCTGAAACAGAAAACAAGTATGGAAAGGAGAAAAATAAACATGTACAATAATCACAATGAAAACAGGCAAATACCTTGGTGAGTTATCGAATGAAGGCAATAATGAAAGCTCAGAGCCTTTGCAAAGCATGTAAAGCAAAATACAGTCAGCACCTTCAGTTAGCAAAGACAGCATTTTATATATTGGTATGATATATCATTCTTGAATTCTTTTATTTTTAAAGTAAGAATCATGACTATATGTCTTTGTACATAAATATTTTCCCCACTTTCTTAATGGGGACAACTTGAGCTGATATTTAACATCCTCTAAAACCGCTACATTGTAATTAATCATGATGTAGAATAATTGGAAATTTTCAAAGTTCATAAAAAAGCCATTATATAGACCACAAATAAGAAATACTGCAATCTTTAAAAATACCAGTATTCCCTGTGCAGCCAGTATTTTAGGTCACTAAGGTAGAAAACATTCAAAAGCTTCAGCTTCTTCAAATAAGAAAGGCCCTTAGACAGGGCTACATTTTATGACTGATTAGTGCCAGCTTCAAACTTTTATATTAAATTGTTGCAAAAACATGAGGTTTCTCTTTTGTCTTTAATTGAAAGAATCAGTTTTTTAGTGACTTAGAGTGAACATTTTTAGAAAAGTCTCTTTTTTCTGTCTTTTCCATACATGAATAGGAAACAAAAATTAGCATATTCAGTATAAATCAATGTACTTGTAGGTACAAAGTTTTCCCCAAGAAGAGCTCATGTTATCATTTAATTCAAGGGAAGCCAGTAGAAAACGTTCTGTGAAGTTGCCTAAAATATAATAGGCCCTAACATACCTAAAATAGAATTAAGTGACTATGAAGAAAGCATTCAGGGGTGGCCGGTTAGCTCAGGTGGTTAGAGCGCAAGCTCATAGCACCAAGGTTGCCGGTTTGATTCCCACATGGGCCATTGAGCTGCAACCTCCACAACTAGATTGAAGATGATGACTTGACTTGAAGCTGATGGGTCCTGGAAAAACACACTGTTCCCCAATAAAAGGTTTTTTTTAAAACAAACAAACAAACAAAAAACAAGAAGCATTCACTAGTGTTGATACCAGTTCCAGTTGAAACGAGCTGGCTTGCCACGTATCCAGATTCTCAGCAGTCCCAACCTCTGTCATGAACGTATTCCTCCATCTTTCTTAAATATGTTGTCCCCTTTTCTCATAGAAATTGTCTTTTAATGTGTCCTATCCAGTTCATTGTCTTTAGCTGATTTCAAGCACGTACCGCCGTATCAGTTCCTATTTGTCAGTCACAGTCAAAATGGCCTAGCGACTCCACAAGGATAGATTCCAAGTGGCCACCCACCCTCCCTAAAGCGCAGTTACAGTCTCCTTATCAATGACAATTATCAGGGCAAATAGTACAAATACTAATTAATATTTCTCCTGCCATTAAATAATGTGTCCATATTTGCAGGATGCCAGGGGTGTGAGACTGAGAAGGAGAGAGAACACTGAAGTGGAAAGATGCCTGGAGTCAATGTGAGGAGTCCCACAGTCCCCATTCTGACACATCTGTGTGACCTCAGACAAGTTTCCTTAGCGTTCAGGATCTCCATTTTCACATCTGTCAAATGATGGAGTGATTTCTAAAGCCTCTTCCAACTCTGTTTTTAAAAAATCTTAATGTCTCTATTAAAACCATTCTGAATTAGAACTCTGGGTTATCAATAACAGAAACTCACTTGAGCTAGCGAAAGCCAAAAGGAGATATTTATTAGACACTCTAGTGTGCAAGGAATGGCACAATAGTACATTTCCTTTGACTCAAACAAAACCTAGTTCTGATCTTCCATCCCCTTGTGGTAGCAGGAATGTGCAGGAGAGGGTGTGTGCAAGTGCAGGAGTGGAGATTTCAGAAGTAGGGATGATGTTCAAAATATTTAACAACAGCCACAAAGGAGCAAAGCAGCTGCACATCAGTCTGGGTGGAAAGGGTTGGGAGTTGGTGGAGTAGAAGGGGTGAAGGGAAAAAAATAAAACACATGTAGCTCTTCTCCCTTCTGATTTTTTCCTCTCAATAAATGAGAATATTAGTGCCTCAATAAATTAATTTAACACATAAAGTTACATAGGCATTTCATGGAAGTCAAGGGCAGAGCTGCAGCCAGCCTGTAAACATGACTTGGAATCAGGAGCTTGAACGGCATTGACTCTAGATCCATCTCATGAAGCTCGCTCTTCTCTGCAGGATCCCTGACTGTTTTCTTTCTTTCATCTGCTCAGATTGGCTTTGTCTGGTTTTCCAGTTTGCATTCTCCTGAATTTTCTTTTTTTTTTTTTTTTTTTTTTTTGAGGGCAGTGTCACTGGCCCTCGTATGTGGGACCAAACTGGGGCCGCTGGCTTCCTAAGCCAGCGCTTACCCACCGCGCCACTCGGCCGGCCCCTGAATTTTCTTATTTTTGTTGTTCAAAATATCACATAAACCAAATCCATATTCCTCTTGAACAGGGTCTAATTGTCAAAGCTTGAGTCAGGGACCGTTTCCTGGAGACCATCTAGCTGTCACCAGGATGGCATAGTCATATCAGGGGGAAAAAATAACTACTGGGAGCCTAGTGCTGTCATAATGTGGATGGTAGCACAGGAGTGATATTGAAAATATTTAACAATTAGTATGGGATAGGTATCAACCATAAGAAGGGGAACCAGCCATACAGAATCAATACAGCTGGACCAGGGCATTCTAGCTGGATAGCAGTCTGGAATGGGGAAAAGAGGACCCATTCCCAGAAAACAGGAAATAATGATCAATTGGGCAGTTAATCCAGGAGTGGTCTATGACAGAGTCTAAGGGAAAAAAGAGCCAAACTCATTCTAAAAACAAAATAATAGAGTTCTTGGAAACTTTTTAGCCATAGAAGGATGACTTAAGTGTAACTGTTTTCTATTTGCTTGTAGATAAGGTTGCCATACAACAGTGTGCTGAGTGTTGCAACAATAAAAGAGAAATATAGCCCAGGGCTTTCCCTACCTTCTGTTCCCAGAAGCTTTCACTCTGATTTGAGAAAAAAAAGACATACCGAAACAGGCATTGAATTGTGAATATATTGAGTGCCCTGGGAGTCTGAGAAAGAGATAGATGCCTGTGGGCCAGAGAAGTCAGGGCCACTTTCAGGGAATAGCTAAGGTTTCTTTCTATGGCTCCTTTTAGCCATAAAGGTGATTGATTGATAGATTGATTGATGATTAATTGATTGACTGATTCATTTACTTATCTATTTACTTCTTTATATTTATTTTCTTAAGACCACAACCTCTTTTATTTCTTCTTGAGATAACAAATGTGCACTTTGGATGAGAATGAGCCAAATACTAGAGGAGACAATGACCAGCTCTTCGGTTTGTTCCATTGTGACCTCCAATGGAGGAAGAGGAAATAGGATCTAGATGGTTTCAGTCTATTACTATTCAGCTTGTGAACACTACAGCCTGCTACATCTTGAGCAGGACAGCACCCCATAAGGATGGATATGTTAAGAGTCGAAGACGGAGATGGCAATTATGAAGAATTTAACTGTCTTTGCAGTTTAGTACAATGTCCCCATAGGCTCTCTAAAATTCCCTATTTGGTTGGAGTTGGCCCATCTTTGCTCCACTGTTCCTCCGATTCTGCTTCGCTGCTTTCGAGGGAGAGCAGTTTCAGATCACATGGGAGCTGGTGGGGGCCACTCCCTTGGCACCCTGGTGGGCTAACCAGTACTTATATCTTTTGGTCTTGGGCCTCTCAAAGTTCACCACAGACATAGTGTCAAGCCCATTTACCATCACCTCACACCAGCACTCGCCCCACTAGGTGATGGGCTCTTCTGGTAACTTTAATGTACGTGGGCAACCGCAACACCGAGATTCTTAAGGAAGTGGCTGACAACTATTTCAGGGTTTAGCTCTCATTTGACGTTGTTTTTCATCCCCACCTCCAGGTGACAGTTTCCCAGAAATGTCACTGTTGCCTCACCTACCTTTGTCTGGGTCTTCTCCAATTTTCCCTCTTGTCTTAGCAATTTCTCTTCTTCAATTTCTCGTTTTCAGGGGATGCACATACAGCCAGTCCTTGAAGAATAGTTGATTGGACCCACAGATTTCTTCACTGAAACCGGGCCACCTGGGACTCCAAGTTCCTTTACTCACTGTGTGAGGATGAGCTCCAGGTTGTCTTTGGGCCCTTTTCATGTTCTCCACCAGCTCCTAGACACGGTGTCGCCAGCTTATGCGTGGCTTCCAGCCCTCCCTGGCTTCCACGGCGACCAGGCCCCAACTGTGAGGGAGGCTGAAGTTGCATTCTGGGCCTGGAGTGCCCACCTCAGACTGGTGGGAGCAGGGTCGGGACTCCTGGCAGCAACCTCTCAGCGCCCGCCTGCAGCAGAGCCAGGCCTCAATGCAGGTGTCTATGTTCCCAGGTGCTGAGGGGACCCCTGTAAAGATTTTTTTTTTTATTCAATGGATTAATGAAGGGATTTATCAGCTGGACTTGAGGAATGTACTCAAAAGATCTAAGATAGCCTTATAAATCAGGAAGGACTGCAAGGAGCTTTGGCAAAGATTAAACACCAGCCTTCTAGATGAAGAACTGATCCATGCTACCACGTGGATGAACCTTGGAAACATTATGCTAAGTGATAGAAGTCAGATACAAAAGCCACACATTGTATGATTCCATTTATATGAAATACTCAGAATAGGCAAATCCATAGGAACAGAAAGACAATTTATCATTGCCAGAGGCTGGAGGGAACAGGGAATGCGAAGGGACTGCTAATGGATTTGGGGTCTCTTTAGAAGATGATGACATGTTCTGTATTAGATAGTGGTGATGGTTGCACAACACTGAATATACTAAAAAATTTTAACTGAATACTTTAAAATGGTGCATTTTATGGTATGTGAATTATTTCTTAATAGAAGCAAACCCAAAACCCACCAGCTTTCTGGTTAGAAATAACTTCTCTTTCCTTTGTCCTCTTTGCTTCACTCTGTATAGTTGTTCTGTCCACACCTGTGCTGTGGATGTCTGTCTATCACTGACAACCACCTAATCTATAATGCCCGACTAGAACTCTCCCCGGGCTCCAGTTGCAGCTGAACGTCTTCCCTGAAGATCCCATAGGCACTTCAAACCCAACATGATGAAAATAAAATTGCACTTTTGAACTCCAACCTCATTTTCCTCCTGTTCTTGCCCCCTTAGTTGATGTCTCTCCTAATCATTCATTCATTTTAGCCATCCATGTGTGGATTACTCTTTATGTCACTTATTCATTCATTTGTTTATTCATCCAACTAATCGTTTTTAAACACCCATCCCATATAAGGCAGTGTGCTCTATGCTGGAAATATAGCTGGGAACAAGACTCACATGGTCGCAGCTTTTGTGGAAGACAGTGGAAAGCCTATTAAATCAATAATTCCAACACAGCGAGATGAGGAAACTATGATGTGGGCATACAGGAGTCTGTATCTATAGGCAAGCACACAGGATGGGGATCCAACCTCCTCCCTCCAATTAGTCACCAAATGCAACTGATTTTGCTGTCTAAATACTTCTTGAATCCGGTGATTGCGATTCATCCATGATTCCTTTGTCTTCCTTCAGGCCATCATCACCTCTCATATAACATGACTTCAATTGCTTCCTAACCCGCTTCCTTATCCCCAGTTGCTCATGCTTCCAGCCTTGTTAGTTTCAAATCCTTCTCCCACACTGCTGCTAGAAAGATCTTTCAAAACCAAAACATATGCTCATGCAATTTCCATGTTTATAATTTTTTAGTTCCTATAATGATCCAACACACCCAAATGCTATAACATGTTCCCATCAGAACCAGAACCCTTGACAGCAGTGATTGATGACATGAAAGGTGAAGGGAGTTTGCCCATCTTCTGGTGGAGAATCGTAGTGTAGTTTGAGTTCCTTCTTAAGACACATGAAGTCCTTCATAATGTGACCCCTGCTTACTTTCCCCAGTCTCACTCCTTGTCATGGTCCCTTCTGTGTACTAGGATGGAATTTCTTTCTCCAACTTTCCCCCAATCCCCATGCTCTACATATCACCAAGATGAGAATGCTTTCCAAGACACAGACGGTGATCAGCTTAATATAACAATGCACCAAAGCTTTGTTAGCAAGTAGCTAAACTAGGTCACATGAAGATCTTTCCGATGTTTGACCCTGAGACGAGTTCATGGGTTCTCTTCCCTACCCACTTGATGTAAAGCCCCATAACCAGTCCAGCCATACAAGAGGATGGAACGGAGTGACTGACAACCTCCTTAAGACTGAGCACAAGAAAATGTGGGATGCCAGGCGGAGCAGGGAGTGAAGGGAATGAAAGAGTTTAAAATGGACCAAAGAAATAGGGCAGGAGAGAGGAGACAGAGAGGGCCTAACGAGAAGAAATAACTCTCCTGTCCTTGCTTACTCAGGGTGCAGGGCACATGGCCACTGCAAACGTTGGTGCTGGAGGAACTGGTAAGGCAAGAGGAGCTGCTTCTGAGTATCTCGTCCCTTGAGAATTTTATATGAGCCAAAACATGCCTTTCTTTCCTTTCTATTTCTTGTGTGTTAATAGTGACTAACAGTAAGACTCTGGTTATGAGCTGCACCATCTCTTCCTTCCATGTTGAGGGCTGTACGCAGGGGTTTTCCCCTGATGCTCCCTAGGCACTAGCCATTGTCATTCTCTGCGAGTGTCGTGTTGTTGTGTGCCTCTGAGCTTCTGCACATCACATGCTGTTCCCTCAGCCTGGGACACTTCACTGCCCTCTTGTCTGCTTTTTAGACCTCATCTTTATGACTCTCATTGGAACGTTTGCTGACCTTCCCAATACTAAAAAGCCAGGTAACTAGAGAACTAGCGGCCATTCTTTGGTTTTTCTGTACTACCCAGTGTGCCTCTTTTACAGCCCTTGTAGCACTGTAGTGTATAATATTGTACAACATTGTACATATAATTGTGTGTATATAATAATTATTTTCTGAATAGATGAAAGAATTAATAATAGAATACTGAATATTGAATAATAGTCACATGTCCTTTGTCCCCAAACTAAATCTTATTTAGTGTCCTCACAGCCTCCTAAGAGGGTACTTCCTTTCTCACCTAAACCATTTGCTGACCCCCTTGTCAGAAATGTAGATGGACCAGGGCTAATTAGGTTTGTCTAAAGAGAAAGACAGAGGAAGATGGAGAGAGAGAGAAATATGTAAATCAGCCAAACCTCATCCTGGTGCAGTTTATTGAACTCAATCTCAATAAAAAAGTGGATAAGCTGCATAGTTCTCTTCCAGCCCTGATTTAACAGAGGGGACAGGAGATGTTGAATGCACCATTAAAGAGAAGCATGGTGAAAGGAAGGGGGGCTGCTTAGATCCCAAAGAGCCAGTCATGCCCATCAGTGGCTGTTAAGAGCAGGGCACATTGTCTATTCCACTCAGCGTCCCCTCCAAGAATCCCAGGCTCTTGGAATCTGAGAATGCTGAGCCTGATCTCTGCCATCCACTCCTGCAGAACCACCAGTGATGGAGTGACTCTGACACCATTTATGGTTGCCTTGAGCAGGTTCCTCTTTTCACATATTTTAAAAAGAGAATAAAGATTCTTGTTTGTTGTTGTTAATGAGCTCAGAAGCACAGGGTACGCACAAAGCACTGCACAATCACAAACACACATCACAATTGCTGTAATTAACTCCATTATATTTTTGTCTTGTAATAACCCACAGTTAATTATAGTTCATGAGCATTATGCTTATGTATAGGGCAATGCACAACAGCCATTCATGTATTTATTTTATTAAGGCTATTTTGAAAAATCGATAATTACAAAAAAGAAAATTAAGTTCTCCAGGAATGGCAACATCTGCAAAAAAAAAGTCAAAAAAAAAATTATGACTTTGCAACTTTGTTTTTCTATTCTCTTCTTTTCTTTCTTTTCTTTTTAAGTTCATATATGTCTTAAAAAAAATTGGGTCACACTGTGTGTTTTTCTTTGCTAGGCCCTCTTTGTGATTTTTTTCCACCTCATACATGGATCCTAGTTAATTTGATCAGGCCATCACATCTTACCAGAGTACCTGCCTGTTGGAATTTCCAGCTGTCATTGCCAGGATTCTAAGGCTCTGGTCAAAACCTCCAGGCCATTAGGTATTTATTGGGGGCTTTCAGGAACATTTGGGGAGAAAGACCTAATAAAGTTGGGTTTCCATATCTAGAGTGGCTTCCAGAATATTCCCTGCATGTCCTCAGAGATGAAGGATCCCAGTTCTGGTGGGAAGGGTAATCAGAGATTTTCAATTTAATTGAGAGGGAGAATGAAAGGGGGGAAGAATTTTACTTTAGTTTGAATTCTTCAGGATGTCACATCAATGAGCCAAATTCCTGCACCGTAGTTTACTTCAGTTCAATTTGATACTTAAAAAAACAACAACAAAATATTGAGTGGTCTACTTCTGTAGCATATTCTGTTGAGAACCCAGAATTACCTATTTGTTTTTTTCCATCTCCCTCCGCAGTCCCAGATGGGAAAGCAGGCTTCTCCTCAATTGCTTTTTCTTATCCTCATTGTTTCCACCCCTAGCATATTCTCTCCTAGTCCATTTCTAGATCATTCTAGCATCCTCTAAGGGTTCTGGAGTAAATGATCATGGACTTCTGGAATAACTGAATTCCAAATATGCTAAGCATTCACATTTCTAGGTTCATTCATTCAACAATATTTTTTCAAGTACATACTATGTGCTGGGTCATGAATAGCATGTATACAAACTTTGTTTTCTAGGAGCTTACAGTCTAGTGGAGGAGCCAAAGAAGTGTATAGGAAATTACAGAATGATGCAATGCTTTAGAGAAGTCAGCCCAAGATGCTATGTTTCATTAGACCCAAGGTCACCCTTGACCAAACTTACAACTTAAAACCTGGCCCCTGGGCCGGCCAAGTGGTGTGGTGGTTAAGCGCTGGCTTGGGAAGCCAGCGGCCTCAGTTCGGATCCCACATATGAGGGCCAGTGACACTGCCCTCAAAAAAATAAATAAATAAATAAATAAATAAATAAATAAATAAATAAAACCTGGCCCAATATCTGGGTCCCTGAGCTCATTCAGAGAGGTATGCATATGGACTGGAGAAGACTCCAGTTTCTCTGTCCCAGTCCTGAGGTCTGGGCTGAGGTATGTAGCCCAGATTGCATCTATTCTGAGAGGCATTCCAGATGGCCACATGGACAGCCAGTTCTGACCCCCTAGCTCACCCCTACGCAGTGAAAACAGACCCAGTAAACATGAGCTGACTTAAACCAGTCAATTGTAACATTGATTTTTTTTTTCTTTTTAAATCATTAAAATGCTGAAACCAAGCCAGAATCAAACATGAATAATGCAGTGGTTACTCATCTTGTCCAAGATTGCCATTTTCATCTTTCCATCCTAGTTAAAGGAACTGAGAGCCAAGGTAAGTCTCTTCCAGACTGACATAAACTAACAAGCTATGGACAGAGCACTCTGCCACTGCTGGGGATTCTAACTCAAGCTGTTCAACAGAGGATGGTCTGTGCCTTTGCTCCTTAGCCTAACAGAGATGATAGATGATAGACTGGAATGAGCTTGAAGGGGTCATGTGCTTCCCTCAGCAACACACCAGCAGGGGGTGTGGCAAAATCCAGAGGTTCCAGCTTCGGTTTTCTATTGAGGGAGACCAGAGTTTGCCACCCCAAAATATGCCCTTTTGTGATATTGATTATTTTAAGTTGATGATTGTTAAGAAACAAAAGACTCAAAAAAACCTTTTAACCCTCCCCCTTATTTGCCTAAAGGAATACAGCTAGAAAAATGTGCTTCAAGATGGGAGCAATCACCTTGTAGCATAAATAAACTAAAAGTAGTAGGTAGGGAGGAACCTAGCAACTTCTATTTCCCCGACTCTCCTCTGTGTCCCATTGTTTCTAGGTGGCCAGGCAATGATTTGTTTACCAAATATTTGCTTTTTCTTATCTCCCTGTGAATTGCCTACTTTCCTTTTTGACGTCCCTCTTCTTAGTGCAGAAGAGCATATAAACCTTAACTGCCCTATATGTCCCGAGGTCCCATATTCGTAGGAAATTCCCGTACATACATACAGAATAAAGTTGGTTATTTCCTCTTGTAAGTCTATCTCATGTTGATTTGATTATTAGACTAAGTAGGAGAACTTAGGTTAGAAGGAAAATTATTTTTCTTCCCCCACACCATCCTGGACAAGTTCACGTGGCTTTCCTTCTCTAGTCCTAAATCCAAAATTTTCTTCCCAAATCCTCCTTTAGAACACAGTCCAGATTGAATTGGAGTTTGGCAGACTGAAAAATGTTTACTTTTCAAAATTTTTAACAGCAGCCTTGGAAGTTCAGTTCCTTTGATTTTTCCAATGCCCAAGCAGTGACCACATACCCCCTTGCCCAGGACACGAATCAAGAGCAAAGCAAAGGAGGGCCCGCCGAGTGGCGCGGTGGTTAAGCGCTGGCTTGGGAAGCCAGCAGCCCCAGTTTGGGTCCCACATATGAGGGCCAGTGTCACTGCCCTCAAAAAAAAAAAAAAAAAGCAAAGCAAAGGGAATAAACAAAATTGTCAGTACCTTTGAAGAGGCAGGGAAACCAGGATCATATACTGTGGGTTTTTCTGCTGAAGAATAAGGAACGACCTCATATTTTAATATCCACTTTTAATTTTTCCATTAAATTGCAATGATGTAATTCTATACTATATTCCCTAAATTTAGGTCTTGTTTAGGAAAATGTCAAAATTAACACTTACATAAATCAAATGTTGTTAGAATTTAGAAATTCATACTATTTTGTTAATACTACGAAGGGTTCCTGGTTGATCATTTTATCATTCCTCTTTGCATTTTGCCATTTGAAACTCTTCAACCAGGAACTAGTTAGCTCAGAGAGTGGAAGGTCAGATGCAAGGCCATACAGTCTCAAATGTGCCCAGGTTTACTGAAGGCGCAGGAGCAATATATCTGCATCTTGTCTCTCTTGTCCATATGTGTCAATTTTTTTGTTCCTTGAATTGTTAATCAATTGTTGTTAAGAAGTCAAACGGAAAAAAATTAAAAAGGAATGAGCCATTCCAGATGGAATCAAATTAGCCTTTAATGAACCGTTACCCTTTCACCATTAAATGAGATAACATAGACATATGTTACAAGAACACCATTCTTTTTTTTTTTTTTAAGATTTTATTGGGGAATTGGGGGAAGGGAACAGCGTTGGGGAATAGGGGAAGGGGAACAGACAAGTTGCTGTCCTTTTGTTCTTCAGTCTAGTTGCGGAAGACGTTGCTTCACTGGCCTATGTTGGTATTATCATTGCGCTCTTCCAGGGAGAGGCAGTCGCTCACCGGCCATTGGACAGCTGCTCATGGTGGCTCACAGCAGCTCATGAAAGCGCACGCCAGCTGCCGGCCTACGCTGTTGCCGGCTACTCACGGCAGCCCAGCTCCAGTTCGAGCTGTTTTTCACCATCTTAGCTATAGAAGGCACAGCGTCACTGGCCCTCATATGTGAGATCCAAACCGGGGGGCCTGCTGCTCAGAGCTGGTGTCCCAAGCCAACTCCTAACCAACACTCGGCCATCCCAAGAAAACCATTCTTATTTTTAATCTGATTTAACCACAGCTTACTAGTATCCTGTGTGTGGAATCATTGAAATTAGTGTCATGGTTGCTTTCCCTCTAGGCCAGCTGGCAGGGGGCCTAAATAGATAAGCTAAGTATGGGTGACTATCTGGTGAGGGAGGGTTAAGGACTGGAGAGATTTGACTTAAGGGTTAGAAATATAAATCTTCAAGATTCTACAGATTCCTGCCATGCAGTCCACTACGTGAAGCCAGTACCTTTTTACCCACATTTTCCAAGCCCTCATTATGTGATCGTCATCATGTTGAGTTCTTAATGCATATTACGTTGTTTAATCCTAGCAATAACCACATGAAGGGGGCATGAAAATTATTTCTAGTCTACAGATAAGGAGCCAGAAGCACAAAAAGGTTAAGTGACTTATCAATGGTGGTGGTACCCAGACTTGGGATGGTCTGACTTCCAAACCCGCAGTGCACAGTGCCCCTCCCTTCTCTGCCAAGATGATAAAGAAATGAACGGCCTCAGTCTTTCCATTAGATGGAAAATGAAAATAGCAACAACTAGGGCTTTTAAACAACTCTGTTTCTTGTATGAGTTTTCACAAGTTAGGTCTTCTTTTAGGATAGACCAGAATACCAAGATGTCACAGGAAGAGGGTTTAACTACATCACACTTCCATTTCTCCATGTTATAGTCAGGCTGACTGACAGTCCTACTCCTTTCCTACTTCCTATAAAATGTATAAAGTTAAGTGATATGATGTCATCACATGTACTTTGAGCTCCTTCGAAAAGAGATGCTATGTAAACATGCAGCAGAAGTGATAGAAAAACAGTGTCAGTGTGGTATGTATACAATATAAAATGGACGAAATTATTTTGTGAGAATTGGAGACAAAAATAGCTCCTTTATCTTGCATATCTATTTTTTAATCATGTGGCATATTGCCTGAATCTGTGGCTTTCAAGGGCAATCTGAAAGGGAAATGTGTCTGATAGAATTTGATTGGATTAGCAGTTTAGCATTCACCTTTTAGAGGAAATCTTGCAGTATTCAAGAACTTTCGGGCCAGTAGAGTGGCGTGCTGGTTAAGCGCTGGCTTGAGAAGCCAGCGGCCCCGGTTCGGTCCCACATATGAGGGCCAGTGACATTGCTCTCAAAAAAAAAAAAAAAAAAGATTTATTTAAAAAAAAAAAAAAAGATTTATTTAAAAAAAAAATTTATTAAAAAAAAAAAAAAGTTGACGTATTTTGGGCCGGGCAAGTGGCGCGGTGGTTAAGCGCTGGCTTAGAAAGCCAGCAGCTCTGGTTCGGGTCCCACATATGAGGGCCAGTAACACTGCCTTCAAAAAAAAAAAAAGAACTTGCCTGTTTCCAGCTTTTGGAAAAACCACAAGTCAAAATGGTGTTACCAGATGAGAATGTTCCATTGAGGAGGTTGGCTGTGTAATTCCATATACTAAAGCCCATCCTGACTCGCCTTTATTAGAGATCCAAGAAACTTATTATGATTCAAACATAATAAGGTCACCTTAGAACTCTTTTTTTCCAGAGTTACCAAAACATAATTTGTATTGCCTAAACTGAAGAAGGTCATCCCCTCAGAGTAGAAAATGGAAGAAGCTAGTGTGAGATCCAAATAGTTTTAAAAGGCATGAGGGATGTGAATGAACTTAACACTACTGATCTATACATTTCAAAAATGGTTAAGGGGGTAAAGTTTATATTCTACATATTTTACCATAATTAAAAATATTTTTTAAAAGTTACGATAATAAAATTATGTGTATTTTATCACACTTAATAAAAAAAAGCATGAAGGATAAGAAACTACCACTCTTATGTGGCATCTCTGGACAGCACCCCTCCCCAACAGGTAAAAATTCCTAATAAAAATGCCTAACATCCATTACACGTTAGGATGCACTTTCACACCTATTCCCTTGATGAATTTTCTGAGGAAAGGAACATTTACTACTTTCTCACTGTGACATTGAAAATGGGTTAAAGGACTTGTTGATCTTTTAAAACAAAAGAACCCTTCTCCACACTCCAGGCAGAAAAAAGCTACAATAATCAACATGCATTTCACAGACTCATCAGTTTTTACCCAACAGCTCACTTAAGTTGGACTGAGCCTGTGATGCTGACCTGAAATTTTGTTTTGAGAGTGGCAGAGAGAGGAAGAAAAGGGACTTTTCACCTCCTCTCAATCAACTCTGTTATACAATTATGATCTCTGACTGGAAAAATAAATGCCTGTTAATATTGATGGCTTGAGATTTTTGTGAATACAGGCGAATTCCCTGACATCTTTGGGGTGCAGGAGAGATGGAGAGGGCAAATCTCCAAAGGCTTCCTGTGACATTTCCACTAGTATCTCTGTGTGCTGGGTCTCTGCTTCTTTGGGAAGAGCAATGGCCTGGAAGATCAGGCCCTTGACCCTTTCCTAGTCCTCACTCTATTTCAAATCTGCCATTTAACTGTGTAGAATCTAAATGTTTTCATTCATTCATTAAAATAACCCCCACTGGATAACCTGCTATCTTTGCTTAGTATGTTTTGCTGAGGATAAATAAAAGAATGGATTTTCAAATGTTTTGAAAAGTGAAAACACCGTACAAATGTGAAGCATTGTTAGATATGTCACTAAAGCAGGGTGGCATAATGGGAAAGTGCCAAGTATCAACAGACCAGAAATAGGCCTGAGTATCTCAGAAAAGTAATGAAATGTAATACGTTGAACTTCTTACAGTAGCACTGTGTGGCCATCTTCTCAGGATCTGATGAGTTTCTCTTTCTCCAGTTAAAGAGGACTGCTTTTTAACAGCAAAGGCAATTTCATTTGTTAACTGATGCTCCTACAGCTTAAGTATTTTTTCCTCGTGGTAAACTATAGATAGCACTGCGGGTTAGGGGTCAGTCTGGGACCAGATGTGGAATTTCCTCTGCTCCCCTACTGCTTGTATGTGTATGTAGGTCATTGCTCTGTAAGGACCGGCTAGAGTGCTGTGTGGGTCGAAGATACATGGTATAGACATGGGTTCCCACAATGTCAGTGTAAGAGGTGTGTTTGTCTGGTGAATGAGTTATCAGAGAGCCCTTCACGAGGGTATTTCAGCCGCCCCCCTCACCCTCGGGTGTGTTATAACGATTTCATAGGCTGAATGACCCTGAATGTGCAGATGAGACTGGTGAGAGAAGGCCAGGATTTGAATCACTCTTGAGGTCGACGACCAAGTTCGTTGTGGTTTCAACCCCCTCCTGAAGGACTTGAGGAGATGGTCCCCTGGGATGGATTCTTGAAAAGAATTGGACTGTAGTTAACGTGCTTCTCTGTCTTTCTCAACTCCTGCGGCCTTTCGCAGCTGAAAGGGGACTGTGCGGGTCTCAGCCCTGGATGGAAGGAAGAGGCGTCAGTCGACTTCCTCCGCGCCGGCGGCAAGGGCCCCAGCCGTGGGTGCCCGGGTCTGCGCATCCCGCCCACGGGCCGGGAAGGGGCGGAGCTGGGCGGTGCCCGCCCCCGACCGTTCCCTTCTCCAGGCCGCTCCCCAGCGCAGCGCGGGCCCTGGGCACAGCCGCCTGCGGGAAGCTTGTGTCTGCGAACCCAGCGGGAGCGCGGACTGGGCCAGGCTGGGCTGCGCGCACTGACTCAGCTGCTGCCTCTGACAGTGAGTCCGGTCGCTGGAGACGCAGAGCGGGTCGGGCGCGGGATCAGAATCGCGATATGGGGGCGACAGCACGCGGGGGTGGAGATGGCAGGATCGCGACGTAGGGGGAGCCCCATAACCCGAGCCCGGAGGGGCTTTTGGAAACACGATTTTGAGGAACCAGAGCCCGACTGTTGGGGGGAGGGTCTCTAGAATCCCAACCCCGAGGACGAGGCGGCGGGTCAGAACCCCGATGTTGGGGAGTCTCGGAGCTCGCGCCTGGAGAGTTGAGGCGTCAGGACCATTCTGTTGGGGATCTCCGGTGCGGGAACCCGGGGGTGCCCTGTCGGCATTCTTGGGGCGCCCTCCTCCGGGCAGAGGAGAACAGAACCCGGGAGGGGAGTGCAGAGAAGAGAAAACCCGAGGCAGGCGGGGCGGGTGGGGAGCTCGGGACAGGGTAGGGTGGGGCTGGCTTGAGGCTCCGGGGAAAGGTGGAAGGGGCTTCTCCGAGTGGGTGGACGCGGGAAGCAGAGTAGCGCAGAGAGCCGGGGGGGCGGCTAGTTCGGTTATAAAGAATAGGGGGTTGGAGAGAGGGAACGCTGAGGCGGGGGATCCAGGATGACTGGGTGCATGATGAGGCAGGGACTCCGAGAATCTCTCGGCCGAGGGATCGCACTCCCCCTAGGTGGAATGGGGTCCTGGGCATCTCAAGAGGGCAGCCACTCGAGAGCGCAAGACCGGGCAACCCCAGATGGTGCAGGTGGGGCACCCTCACCCCAGCCAGCTCGGGGAGTGGTAGGAACTTGGGCGGGGGAGACTCGGGAGGGGTGCACCTTGTTGACCTGATGCGGGACACTGAAGGCGGCTGTGGTCCCCCCCAGGCACCGACTGACGAGCGGGGAGACCCAGGGTCCCGGACTGGATCTTTGTGGCATCCTGTGCTGCTGAGCTGGGTTAGATGTCAGGGACACGATGAGAAGAGTCTGGGCTTAAAATAATAGTTAGGGAGGGAGATTTCAAATGTACAGGTCAGAGCTACCTGTGTGTGTGCCTTAGGCATAACTCATACTAAAGGTGTGTGTCATTGTTAGATCCACACGTGCTACTTGCCCTCCACTCTCCTGTACTCTGTGAGAGGCTGTTTTTAAGGAAAATCCGGAGGAAATTCAGCAGCACACGGCACACACACACACACACACACACACACACACACACACACCACCCACAAGTGCACTGCATTCCTCAGAAAAGTAAACACGCGGAGTACTGTACAGTGTTTGGATCGTGCGTGTTGATTGAAGGCTTCCTTACTGAAGTTAGTAGGAAGTTACCTACTTGGAAGGTGGACTGCCTTTGCCCTCTTAAGATGTTCACGGTCTGTAACCACACCTATGCTGCTGTACCCTTGACCGGGTCACCTGGCAGGGAGTGAGGCTGCATAGGACCTCAGTGCATGGGTATCCAAGTGTGTCTAAAAATAAACAAATGACCAGAGCAGTGGATGTTGCTTTTTTGTTGTTTGTCTTTGGTGCAGGTTCCATTTATGTATGGTCATTAGCTTATTTGGTGTAACACTAATTCAGGAAGACCCAGGGCCTGGGATTCTATTCTGTGGAAGGTTCCTGGGCTTTGGGGGACCAGGGGAAGAGAGCTGCCCCTACTCCTTTTTCTCAGTGCTCTGGCTATAGGTCCATCTTCTGACAGACACTGAGATTTGAGTTTCTTGAGGGTGTTCAGGGATTATGTTGGCAACTGGCATTTGTTGAGCCAGTTTTTGTTTGGTTGGTTTTCTTCATGAAAAGGAAATCTTCAATAATTATGCAAGTTAATGGGAAAGCAATTCATGCATTTTACAAGCATCATTTCAAGACGAGCTTTTTTTCGTTAAGAGGGTGGTCAGAACCGTGCACAAAATCTGCATTATCATTATTGCCGCAGCATATTTATTCACTTGGACATAAAGCTGGCTGATTCTTCCAATTCTTTATCCAATGTTAAAATAAATATGCCAGTATTTATACATTCAAGTGAGTATCTCTCCCTTTCAGAAGTCTCATCTTGGCAAGCTTTGATGCTGTCACTGCTGA
The DNA here is from genome assembly GCA_033961575.1 of Aselliscus stoliczkanus. NCBI lineage: Eukaryota > Metazoa > Chordata > Mammalia > Chiroptera > Hipposideridae > Aselliscus > Aselliscus stoliczkanus. The sequence goes on from CM066733.1 coordinate 69,739,077, forward strand.
GAATAATTGTGGAACTCGCGCTTTGGAGCTGCCTCGAGTTTGCAACACATTTAACTGAATTGCCTCCTGATGGCAAACCTTCCTCAGTTGGGAAAGAGCCAAGCACGGTGTGGGGCCAACTGTGGCCTCCGAGGTGGGGATTCAAGGTTGTAATAGAAAGTATGTCCATTAAAGTTATGAGAGTCCTCTTATAGGACTGACAGTTCCAAAAGGGACATCCCATAAGCCATGTGTATGTGTTTAGATTTGGAAAGTAACTGAAGTGCAACCTTCATTTGGGTGTTTATGCTCTGGTATGTGTGTAAAAAAATTGGTCCTATCATCTTCTTGTTATACTTTACGGCCTATTGACCTGGAGAAAATAAGCTTGCCTTTTCTCCTTGCAAGTCCTCTCTACCAGGCTGTTTCCATCACTGTGCATTTTTACAGAAAACAAACAAAAGATTTGTTTTCCCACACATACAAAAAGGTGCCCAGAAAGTCACTTAATCCACGTGTGTAGTGAATACCTGGTACATGAGGTTTTGTCTGAAAGGATCTGTATAGAAGCAAGGGGAAGAGAATTTCTAAAAAATTTGTTTCAGCCTCGGGATTCGATGGCACGCAGTGTGAAAAATTAACTGCATCTCCCTTCTCTTCCAGTTCATGTTTAAAGAGATAACGTGGAGTACATGAGACTTAGCACACAGAAGGCACCCAGTAAATGGTAACTCTTGTGTTATATGTCTGGTTAGTAAATTCTCAAACAGACACAGCTTTGGTTTTTGAACCAACTAGGTACAAAACCAGTCCAGGTTTCTTGATCACATCTTTGTGTCCAAAAAAAGGGCAGGAACATAGACTTACAGCTTTCAGCATCCGTGGTTCCTTCTAATTCTGGCTCATGTTCTGCCCTGGTTCTGGGAAGTATAGGCAGCAAATCACTCCAGCCAGGTGAACAGGACAGCCTTCCAGATCTGTCTTATGCAGAGTAAAGATGAGCTGAGGGTGAGGGCGGAGGAGCTTTCTGTTTCACCTGAGCTACACCTGGAAGGAGGCGATAGCCAGGCAGTGAAGCCCCTTTCCACTGAGCTTACCTCCAAGCTCTCCTAAGACCCCCATCTTTGTATGGTCAGAGCAGGCAAGGAGGTCCCGCAGTTTCCCTTTACTTTTACTTAACCCCTCCTACTCAAGCACAAAGTTCCCATTGGGTCCCTTCGCTTTTAGCAAGATCCTCCAAATCCTCTCCAGTTTTTGTTCTGCATGGAGTTCCCCAGCCATCTGGGAGGAGAAAGGAAGCCTCCCCTCAAGTCCAGGCTCCACTTTGATCTTCATTCCTTTCTGTTTTCCTGGAGTGTACTGACGCCACATGAGTAAGTAATCCACTCACAGTTACCAGCAGAGCTTCAGCTGGGTGGGGGTGGGGCAACATTCTGGGGGCAGAGAGTGTTCAGCAGACAGGGATGTAAATAACCCAGCTGTGAGCTGGAAACCGTTAGCTCTGCGGTGCTCAGTCCTGACTGTACAATGGAATCAGTTGGGGCTAAGAATGCTGATGCCCAGGCCTCGCTCCAAACTATTGATTCCTAATCTCAGTGGGTAGGGCCTGGGCATCAGATGTTTTAAAGGCTCCTCAGATGATTCTGATGCCCAGGGAGAGTTGAGGGTCGGGACTGTGCTTTGTGAAATTAATGATCTGCATTTTAAAAAAAACAAACAAAAAAAATCGAATTAAAAATAACAATGACATTCGTATTATTCAAGCTTTTGTTTTAGTGATGAATGTATGCCTGTTTGCAATGTAAAATACATTACTTCTAATGGGTTGCAGTCAAAAAAAAGTTTGAAAAACATTGTTTGAGAATCTTACAGGTATTAAATTAATACTGACAAATTTACCTCTTGAGATATTTCTGTATGAACATCTGCTGGACAGATTTCAAAGTGCTTTTATATATCCTTTGTCAACTTTGACTTTTGCAACCATCCTATGAGGCACAGAGAGCAGATATCATCATACTGTTTTTGTTTGTTTGTTTGTTTTTTACTTGGAGTCAGAAAGGGGAAGAAATTTATCATATTCACAATGAGAAAATGGCAAAAACAGGGACTCAAACCCAGGGCTTCTGATTATTGCTACAGAGCTCTGTCGACCACATCTTTCTGTCTCTTCTGATTTAGCAGACTGTGAAAAGGAACTGCAACTAGGGCATGAGTCTCGCTTCAGCATTGTAACAATAGTTATTGACTGAGCACTTACAAGTGTCAGGAAATATATTTATATTACCTCATTTAATTCTCAGAACAATTCAGTGAGATTGCTATTATTCCCACCCTTTCACAGATGAGGAAACTGAGGTGCAGAGCGTTTCTGACTTGCCCAAGGAGCAGAGCTCTGACAGCAAACCTGTATTCTTTATTTGTGCTCTCCGTTGCCTCAGTACTCATTTGTTCACATTTCTATAGCTTCTAGGTGCCTGTCTCCAGAGGCAGTTTAAGTAGCAGGGAAATGGCCCTGTGTCTTACAAAATACCACAGACTGGGTAGCTTAAACAACAGAAATTTATTTCTCACAGTACTAGAGACTAGGAAGTCCAAGATCAAGGTGCCAGTAGATTCAGTTCCTGGTGAAAGCCCTCTTCCTGGTTTGCAGATTGCTGACATCTTGTTGTGTCCTCATATGGCAGAGAGACAGACAGAGGGACAGGCAATGAGTGCTGAGTGAATGCCCTAGGAAGCAAGAGAGTAAGCGCACTGCTCTCTTTCTCTACTGAACCCATTAGGGGAACCAACCCTAATGACGTCATCTAAACCTTACTCCTTTCCAAAGGCCCCAGATTCAAATATCATCACATTGGGGGTTAGGGCTTCAACATAAGAATTGGAGGAGAGGAGGGAGTTGGTACACAAACATTCAATCCAACATCCCTTAGTACCTGTAGCTTCCACTCACCTTTCCTTATGTGTATTACTGGAACCTTCCCACCTCCACCCCACCCAATGATTAAGGGAGGAAAGCCCTCTCTGCTGCCCAGATCTACTTCATGGAGACTGGCCCCAGCTGTATGTGATACTCAATGCCACGAATTATTGAAATTCATGGTGTGGCTAGGGTAGTCATGGCTGAGGAGGAGGAACCTGAACATTAACCTTTGTGGAGTGAGATCTTGTTGGCCTTCTTAGTGGCCTGAGAACCAAAGGATATCTTATTTATTAATTTATTCATTCACCAAATATTAAGAGCCAGGGCCTGTGATACACACTGTGAATAGAATGATGACCAAAAATGCAATCCCTGCCTTTAGGGAGGCTACAGTTTTGAGGTAAGTTTTAGAGATGACCCTCCACTTCAAAGATAGATGGGGAAAGAATTTATCATGGCCTTTTAATACCTGTGCACAGGGCTAAACTCACCAGGCCAAAGCGTAGCTCAGGCTACACATCAGTTGGAAGACACTGGTCAGTTATCTACTTGGAAGGTGAGAGGGGAAGAATTCGGTTTCACATTATCCCACATGATATTTTGAAACCACACTTCCCCGAAGGTGGGGAATGGTTTGGTTTGGGCTACACCTACCCAAACCAGTTGAAAATGGAATTAAAATACACTTACTGTGTGGAATATTGCCTGTAGATCATACTTTTGTGAGCAATGAAACTTTTGGCTGGTGAAAACTATCTTCTCATTTTTGTCAGGCTCATGCTAAAGAGCAAAGTTGTATAAAATATGGAAAAAACGGGAAGATGAGGTAAAATCAGCATTGGAGTGTAATGACTCTTGAATTTGAAAATTTATATTCTCCATGGTATATTTAACTCTGTCCAAAGAATTCATTCGAAGAGTCCCGTGTTAGCTATTCTATCCCTGCACTTAAGCAAGATAAAGGCATTAACGTTATTCTGTTGAGTTGCCACAAGTCCTGAGCACTTTAGAAAGTGGAATTAGTCAGTTTCATGCCTACTGGGCTAAGGCCAAGGTTGGAACTGGTTGCCGTACTAGAATGTCACCCAGATAGGCAGGCTCAGGTGAAGCTCCAACAATGTCACTGAAACTAGACAACGTTTGAGGAAGATAGAAACAGATTCATCAAATCTGTTTGGTGAAGAGGCTTAGGTTAGTTCATGAAGTGCTATAGGTTTTTCTTGAAGTGCATGTCCTTTTTTTCTTCGCTCTTTAAAACATCCTGAATGAGGATTTGTTGTTTGTGGCTTATGTCCGCAGAAGTAATGCTGTTTTCTTGGTTGCTGCTGTCAATTCAGAGGGTCCCTGACAATTTTCTGCCTCATCTGAGGTGTTAATCATTTTAGATCTTTGTAGCTGGAGAATCACTCTGACAAAGACGTACATGGGAGGAAGAGGGAGAAAAGGAAATAGATATTCTTGCTGGTGTAAATGGTATGATGCCAGAACAGATAGGGTTCAAAGAGGAAACCTGTCAGTTCATCTATAGGGAATTTTTGACCATTTAATAAGTGCCTAACACTGTGCTAAATACTTTGAGGGAGGGATACAAGAAGGGCATGAAGCATGGTTTTTGTTCTTACGGAGTCTATGATACATTTGGAGCATCAATTTTTTTCTCACGGGAAAGAGAGAGAAAACTTTAGACTGTTTATAGCTAAGTGCTGGGCATTGAAACACTGGTGGTAGGTGTGTGCCACTCAGATTAGAAAAGGGCAAAGTCAACGTGAGCTCTTATAGTCGGGGGTGTAATTGAGGAGAATCAAGCTGTGTGAAATCTTGAAAGAGGGTTAACATTCAGATGAAGACGTGAGCATTTCTCATGGAGAAACAGCTTAGGCAAACCACACAGGGGCCCAAATCAAAATGGAATATGTAAGGCCAGGAGGAATTCACTTCATTCTGCTCCATTTCTCTCCATAGCATGAGACACCCTTTCACGTACTAATGTGTTTATTTGCATATACTCTGTTTTCTGCACCGGTTCACAGTGGTTAGCTACATGAGGAACACATAGGGAGGATTTCAGATCTAGATTTCCTTTTGCAGTTGAATGTTTGGAGAAAAGGAAATGAAATCATGAAAACATAGTTTTCAAGGGTCTGCTCTGTGCTTGACACAGTTTTTGGTGTTGGAGACACAAGATCAAGATCCCTGCTTGCATGTAACATATATTCTCTTGGGAGGAGACAGACAATAAACAAGTAAATCAGGAAATATATTGTTTTCGGTAGTGACCAATACTATGAAAAACAATAAATCAGGATACCCCGGGGAGAGAGAGTGCTGGCTTTAGATAAGGTTAAGGTAATGATAAGATAAAGATTTTAGATAACCCTAAACTTCCCTAGAAAAGGCTGGATTACCATGAACGTCTTTGCTAATGGAGTTTCTGTTTTATTATTTACACCCCTCTCATCCACCTGGCAGGCCCCAGAACCACCCATGTCTCTAGAGAGGCAGGCTGCTATCCAGGTGCTTCTTTGTCCTAGGAACAATGCCTCCATGACCCTCTCTGATATATAACAGATGACATTTATTGAGCACATGTTGTGTGCTAGCAGTTTTACCTATGTTGACCCTCTTGACAATCTATAGACAGTGGACATTCAGCAAGTGTTTCATCATAGTAACAAGAATGGCCCTGCGAAGCTTGAATTTGGCCCTGTTTTTCTCATGACTTTTTACTTTTTATAATTTTTTTTTAATTTAAAAGATATTGTCACAAGACATTTGTGGAAAGAGGAGAGGGAGCCACATAAGAGAGGACCTGTGGATATTGATGACAGTAGCATGATTAGCTATACGTCAGCTCTGTGAAGATTGAGTTTAGCTGCATTAACATTTTGTCACATGAACGAAACGTTGTGCCATTTATAATTATGTGGCTGTGATATGTCTCATGACCTGAAGAACCACTGTGTCTAACTATATTAACTAAATTCCAGAGGAGGTAATTAGAACCCATCTGTGTGTACGTGAAGACAGATAGAGACGTAAAATTGCTACTGTGTACTGAGCCATTACAATGTGCCAGGCATTGTGCGGTACACTCTACATTCTCTCATCCCTGAAACAACCTAAGGAGGGAGATATTCCAGCCTTCTCTAGGAGAAAACAAAGACCAAGTGGCTAGCCGAAGGCCATTACAGTTAGTAAGTGTCAGAGCTGGGAATGAAGATCCTTGTCTGTGAAGAGAGCATGGGGCCGATGAGTTTCGTTTAATTATGGGCTCTCTTAGAGTGCCTATCTAGTCTGGAGTTGGTCCAGGGCAGGACTTCCTGTTCCTTCTGCACATCACCTTATCTGAGAGTTTCCAGAAGCTGGGAGTTTCTGGGACTGACTCTGAATTTCCATGTATGATTCCCTGAAACTATTGGAGGCATAGACTGGTGGTAGCGGGCAGGGGAGGAGGGAGGCGCATGGAGCTATTTTTCATTATTTCATATGCCTACAGAACTGTATATATGGGTGTCAAACAGCTGCACAGGCCATTGAAATTAGGAAGTGCTTTGCTTTCAGCTGGGATGTAGCAGCTCAATGTGGAGCCAGCTATCAGCTCATCCAAACTCTAACTCAAAATCCTGACTTGTGCTTATGTGTGTCTGACTAAAAGATAGTGGGATAAAGAATATTAGATGGATGTGGTTGATTGAGAAAACTTTCAAAGCATAGAGAACTAATAATAGTCAATTGAAAACAGTTTAGATGGTTAAAAGGGTGGGCAATAATGGATGGTCTAAAGTAACAGAAAAGTTCTCCATGCAACCACCTGCCTCACCCCCACCCTACCCCTATTGCTGGCCCCAGAACGACCCATGTCTCTAGAGAGGCAGGCTGCTATCTTGGTACTTCTTTGACTTAGGAACAATGCCTCTGTGACCCTCTCTGATATATAACAGATGACATTTATTGAGCACATGCTGTGTGCTATCAGTTTTACCTATAGTATCTTCTTTCCCTCTCTTAAACTTTCTATTACAGAAAACTCCAAACAGACAGAAGTAGACAGAATGGTATAATAAACCCCCATGTGCCCATCCCTTAACTTCAACAATTATCAACTTAGGGCCAACTTCTTGGTATATAGCATACCTCCAAATGATTTTGAAGTAAACTGCAGATACCATATCATTATTTATAAGCATCTCAAAATGTATTTCTAAAAGATAAGGACTCTTACAATAATTCTTTAAACTTGACCACAACCCTATAAGTCACGTTCCATTATATCCTTATTTTGCAGATGAAAACAATGAGACACATGGAGGTTAAATTACTTGCCCAAGGTCACCCAACTTGTGAAGTGGCAGAGTCAGGATTCAAACCCATCTCCAGATGCCCTATCTCCAGAGCCCATCCTATTAACAATCATGCTAGATGATTGCCACCAGACCCCTCTGCTGTAGCTAACCCTACAAGATGGAACTGGATCCTGGGAGTAGAAGTGCACACTACCAGAAACATAACTATTGATTTCTGTGAATTCAGCCACCCGACCATTGTTGCAAATTGGGTCTGTTTAGGTATGTAGGGACAGAATGGCTATGAAAAGCTTGGAATTGTCGTCTGCAGAAATGAAAGGAACAGCCTGAAATATTAGCAGATCCTGTTTGGGCAGCAAAACTGATCAAGTACCCTTATTGTGAGAGTGTTTGAAATATTGGAAAAACCCACAATGAAAAGGACTTGACAGAAAATATGACGGTCATTGGGCTGCCAAGGAAGTAAAAGGCTTCTTTCAAAATGAATTTTCCTTTGGTTTTCTCTCTTGGCAGAAGAAATCAGAGTTCTCCCATTGAGGCTTTTCAGTTTTGTTTCTAGCACAGCTAATTGTGTTTGTTTGTCTGCAGAATCACATGTCTGCCTCCTCTTGCCTTTTCTTAAGGTCTCTCGCCTGCCATGTACTACAGTTACTGCCGAAAATGCTCTCTTCACCTGGGAGCCAGTTGGCTGACAACACAGGGTAGATGCTGAGAGGCCAACTCTGCCTCTCCAGAGATCTGACCTGGCCTCTGGTGGCCAAGCAAGCCCATCTCAGGGGAGAAGGAGAAAGATTATATAAACTGGCTATGAAAGGAACCATGCCATTCGCTTTGTATACGCCCACTTGGTCCATCAGTGTTAAGAACAAAACAGAAAGCAAGTGAATACGATTGATTGAATACTCTCAAGAAAGCTTTGCTAGTTCAATTTCAAGAAATTGATTCTCCACTTTCCCTATCAAAACAAGCATTGCATTGATTTTTCTGCTTAACGCTTTCCTTTGTCTTTGGGATCACTGACATTTTCTTAGTTCTCAAACCTGAGTCTCTTTTCCTCCCCACTTCCCCATGCAGTCCCATCACAGAAGCCATGTAAGTGCTGGAGAACTCCCCAGCTCCTTCTTAACCTTCTTGCTCATGGAACACTAAAAGGTGGTCCTTACAGGGGTGCAGTTGAGTACTTGTCAGGAAGAGCTCAGAAATTGCACCTTTGGCTCTCTCTGGGACATGCCATTGAGGAACTCAGCTGGTATCCTTTTCAGGAAATATCTCATATTTTCTTTAAACATTTATTGTAACTGTTCCAAAATAGTTTTTTATGATTGCTGTGACTTCCACTTTTTTAAAAAGTCCAGTGGGAAAAATAGTGGACTGCAAGTTGCTTAGGGGTGGCTAATACATGGCTCTGTGCCTCCCCCTGAGCCTGGTCTCCCTCAAGAGCCCGTGGCAGACCTGGTAAATCCATCACAGAACCTCCTCCTCTAAGCCTGGTCCAGGCCTGGAATGCGTCTCGATACAGGACCCCAAGGAAGCCCTTACCAGCCAGTTTGGAACGAGGGTTGAAATTTACTTGCTGTTTTCTAAGTAAGTGTTCTTTAAAGCCCTTCCTGCACTAAAATCCTGTGAGCCTCTCTTGTGGTCACCTTAGGTCACTAACAGCTAGGGACCAGCTCTTCTCTTTCACCAAGAATCAGATCAAAGGGAGGGGCACTGTTACCAGCCAAGAATGCTAAGCCCTTTCTGGAAAGTAGATGACAAGGGGAAATGTTTTAAATGTTGATGGTTTATGGAGGACTTGGAGGTTGTGACGCCCCCTTTTCAATGCATAGTAGGTCAACAGATTGGTTGGTTAGGCAGTAAGACTAAATTCATTCTTTTTCTGGTAGAAATGGAATACTCAGTGCTCAAGGGGCGTATAAAGGAAATGGAAGCCCAGAGCCTACCCTTCAGGAAATCCTAATCTGGTATAGCAGTTATATTAAGCTGAATTTCGATTCAGTGTAGTTTAATGAGCTGCCAAAGCAAGAAACTGAGTGCTTAGTTATAATTAACACACTCTCGAATGACTAACAGTTCTCTTTATTTTTGAAGAAGTTTGGAGGGTATTCAGATAATGCCTATGAAGCAACAGGATTTCCTTGACAGAAGATGTTTTAAGTATTCAGACCACATTACAGATAATATACTGGGCTATAGGAATGGCTTGGGCCAGTCTGTAGTCACCAAAAATCATTACCTTCTGGTAAACCGTGTGGGCAAAAGCTGCACTGGCTGCTCCAAGCCTGGCTGTCTCTAGGAAGATTGACAAAGGATGCCAGGCTGCTGTCTGTGTAAGGGCACAACTGTGGTCTCTTGTTTTAATCAACAGAACATTCTTTTACAAGAAAAAGTGAAATCAACACTCATTCTGGAACGCTCTGACTGACCAGCAAGGATTGGCAGAGGTATTTTTCCATTTCAGAAGTCTCAACTAGATATTGGGGGAGTAAGGGGTGGGGAACCAAGCATTAGACTGGCCAAGTATTTTAAAGGTATTGTTTAAGAATCAGGTTAGATTTAGAATTCCCTTTCCCCTTAAGTGTGTACTTTTATCTAGCAACACATATCTAAAAATCATACTTAAGCTTACTTCTGGCTTACTATTATTTACACTCTCCAACTTTTTGATGTAATATGAAAGGGGTAGGAAAAAACAACAACACGAAACAACATTGTTTGCTGCTGTTATTTGGGAATTACAAGTAGTCCAGTGTAGCTGAATTCTCCAAAGGGGATGGATGGCTGGTGAGGCTGAAATAGCGAGTTGGGGAATAATTGCAACTTTTCAGTAGATACTACAATCCTTTGTCGAAGGGAGCACTGGGGTGGTGGAAATGAAACTGCAAGTACTGACCCTGAATTTTCTGTAACAATAAGTGTTTGTCTCTCCCCAAGGCCATATGATCTGTGGAACTTGCCAGAGTAGCTTCTGGCTGGTACTGTATCTCTTGTTTTCTAAAGACACCCTGGGGACTTTAAAATGCACCCTTTGGGGTTAAAATCATTTTATTTAAAAGCATCTTATTTGAATGTTAACTTGGTGGTAAACTTATGTATTGTTGGCTATTAAACACTGAATGAGCTTAAAGCTTGGAAGTGATACTTTTGTGGACCTGCAGTCATCTTGTCTTAGGCTTATAATTACATGCGTGTGTTTTTTTCAACATTAATTCAGAAATCTCAAATTATTTGTTAATAGTAGGATTTGGGCCTTTTGTCTTCCAGTTCACTTTGCCTCCAAGATCAGTACAACCTCAAAGAAGAAAAAATTGTCTGTTTTTAAATGATGTTTATAATAGATGTGTCTTATTGACATTGATGACAGTGTATCTACTACAATATAGCTTTGATTAATCAAAGTGTTCAATTACAATAATTTTTGCTGACATAGTCCTCTCAAAAAAAACACAACACATCAAAATACAAGAAAATGAAGTCCTATTAGAACATTTATTTAAGAACAACTTCTTAGTAGGACCCTAGGCTCTCCAGAGAAACCTTCCCATCTTCTTGACCATTGGTTACTACATTATCCAAGTTGCATAGATCATTGTATGCAGAAGGAGATGAAGGATCTAGATAGTTCTGAATTATCAAAATTATTTTCACTTACACATTTAGGAAAGTGAACCAGTATGTTTTGGAATGATTTACAACAAATGAGGTTGAAACAGCATTTCCTGAATCCTGCAGAAGTTCAGGTCATGGCGTCTGGAGCAAGACTTACTGGGTACAGATTCTGGCTCCACCACTTCCTGGCTGGGTGGCTTTGGACAAGGGACTTAATCTGCTTCCTTACGTGGATTCTGTGGGGAACGAAGAAATTTTCTTCCGCCTTTCTAGATTCTTTCAGCTGGTCTAATAATTAAATCAATATGAGACAGATTACAAGAAAATAACCAACTTCAATTATATAGGTATGTATGGGAACCTCACATACATGAGCGGTTCGGAGACAGAAAGGTAAAAATGAGGATATGTGACATCCCAGGAATGAGGTAAAGGCACCTTGAGGCTTCAGAAGGGTGGAGGGTAATTTGCAGGACAATAAGAACTGCAGATGTTCAGGAATTAGATGTTTGCCCTGCCCTATAGATAGATTATAAAGAAGTTATCTCGGGATATAACTCTTATTATGAAGTCTCTAATTTAAATATTTTAAGGGAGAGATAAAAGTTTCTCATGAACCCGCAGGGTCTGGATGGTCTCTAGCTCAAAATAGTCCATGAGCTAAGTAGTACATCATGGGGAAACCTGTTCCGAACCGCTTCAACTCCATTCCATAGAGTTGTGAGGAATACAAGTTAATAACATGCAAAGAACTGAGAACAGTGCCTGGCATAGAATAAGTGCTCAATATATTGTTATAATTATTACTGGTGACTAGATAAAGTAGAGTACCAGATTAAGATGAAAGAACAATATATCACTGGCTTTTGACTTGAGCAGCTGATGCAGCTGTTTGCTGAGAGAGGAACAAGGAGCATGGGGCAGACGCAGGGTCTCTAGAGGAGGCTCAGTTCTCTCTTGGTTGTGTTCATTTTGAGGTATCATTGTTACAAATGGGCAGACACTACATGGGCATCAGATAGACCCCAGGCCAGAGAATAACTAACTAATTTTTCCATGTACTACAATACAGATTCTGACCTTGGTTTTGTTACAGATTTCTTGTGAGTGCTCCAAAAAAACTAAATTCCATGTGCTTCAGACTTTCTATCTGAATAATATTGAACGTAATAATGGCACATAGTAGACACTCAACAAATATTTGTTAAAGGTATACTTACTTTCATAAAGTCCTAAGTTGTTTAGATAAAGGCAATGTGTATGTGTGTATACGTACACACACACACAGCCAAAGCCAAATTGATATTTTGACATAGAAACAAGGAAAATAAAGGCCAGTATACTTTCAGTGTGTCTTTCTTTCACAATTCATTTATTCATTCTTAAACAACATATATTTATTGAGCATTTACTCTATGCCAAGTAGTGTTCTAGGTGTAGGGGATACATCAATGAACAAAATAGACAAAGATCCCTCTGCTAATGAAGCTTATATTTCAGACAAGCAGTAAGACTAGGGAGGACAAACAATAAACATAATAAATAACAATAATATATTAACATCACACCTATTAATAGGGCTACAATTAAAAAAAAACAGATAATAAGTTTTGACAAGGGTGCAGAGAAATTGGAACTCCTGTGCACTGTTAGTGAGAATATAAAATGGTGCAACCATTATGGAAAACAATATAGCAGGTCATCAAAAAAAAAAATAGAATTGCCAGTGATCCAGAAATTCCACTTCTGAGTATATATCAGTAAGAATTGCGCAGGGTCTTAGAGAGATACTTACACACCTATGTTCACAGCAACATTTTTCACAATGGCCAAAGGTGGAAGAAACCCAGTGTCCATCAATGGATGAGTGGATAAACAAAATACGGCATATGCATAAAATGTAATATTATTCAGTTTTTAAAAGTAAGGAAATTCAGACATATGCTGCAACATGGATGAACCTGGTGGACGTTAGGCCAAGTGAAATAAGCCAGTTACAAAAAGACAAATACGGTATGATTCCACTTATATGAGGTATCGAGAGAGTCAAATTCATAGAAACTGGAAGTAGAAGGGTGTTTGCCTGGGGTTGGAGGAGGGGAGGAATGAGAAGTTTTTGAATAGGTACAGAGTTGTGGTTTTGCAAAATGAAGAGAGCTCTAGAGATTGGTTGCGCAACATTGTAAATGTACTTAACGCTGCTAAACTGTCCACTTAAAGAGGGTCAAGATGGGAAATTTTACGTTAGGTATATTTAACCACATTTGTAAGAAAGAAAAAAATTGTGAGAAAAAAATAATATATTAAGTCACAAGGTAAAAAGCATTACAGAGAACAGAAAAAATCAAGCAGAGAAAGGGAGCTCTAGAGGGCTGGGGAGGGAGCAAACGCAGTAGGGCGTTTGAGAAGGTGAGATGTGAGCAAGGATTAGAAGGAGTTGTTTGTCTCTTGGCTGCTGTTATAATCTGTGTCTACATCTTCCAGGGTCCTGAGATGGTGTGTGGCAATGCTGAGGCAATGATAAGTGGTAGATCTCTGTAGAGTTTACAGTGGTGGACAGCTGTGCAGAAACTAGGGCCGTGGGCATTTTAGCTCGATTGGAAAAACAATCCAGACACTCAGGTAGCACTTGCACAGATTATAATCAGATGTCATCTGAGACTTGAGGTTATGTTACAGTAAAGAAAAATGGTTGTTTTTAAGCTTGGTCCTTTCTAAAATCAAATTCTATAACTTAAGAGACGACAATCAGGAGTTTGACTTCTTAGTTACTCCTAAGTTTGCGTATTGTAGCTTCAAGTGTTTTAAACTCCTTCTTAAGACGAGGATTTTCAAGGCTTCGGCTGACCTTTCTGTCAACCCGTAACTGGGAGGGCGGCTCAAGAGTACTTATTTCAGTTATTCTTCATCAGGTAGGTCATATGGCATGGAACTGTGAGCTGCTTATAAAAAATCCTGTGACCTGGACACGCTTTATTACTAATTTATGAGGCTGAGATAAGCAGGTATCAACTTGCCCTCATTGAAGCCATACTTTGTACACATGAAAAAAAGTGGAAGAGTTTTTCTGCCTTGGATCCTTGAACTGATTTTTTTCACATCTCGTTTTGTAACCTTTTCCATGTCTAATAAGAAAAAAGTATAAAGAACATGACTCTCTACTTTGGAATCAGGAGGAAGTCCCTCGCAGTGCCCCGACCCTGACCCCACTGAGCTTGGAGGGGAGGGGAACATCCCTGGGTAGGCGGGCACCTTCGCCCCTCTTCAGACCTGACCTGCGTAGCCAAGGATTCTGAAGCTACGCTACTGGCTGTTTAGAATGCACATAGCTGTCTGTGACCCGCTCCCCACACTAAAGTTGTCCAGTAATTGGTAAGGTCTCAGGATGAGGTGGAGGGAGGAGGAATACATTTCATCTGTAAGCACTGTCCACACCAGTGGCGATAAACTTTGGTTGACTAGAGAAGCACAGCACCCATCTCAAAAATGCTCCTCCTCGCCTTTTTTTTAATTAATGTTCTTATCTGCCCAGTGTTTTATTTCTTTTAGTTCTGAACAAAATTGTTACAAGATTTTTAGCATACATGTATGTTGGGTGCTTTGACAGTAAAGAGAAGAGAAGGCTGTTTTCCTTGACCTTTATGCATAAGCAGCTGCCTGCAGTCATTTAGCCCCAGGTGGTCAAGATCATAGGGTCCCCCTGTGCCTCCAGTTTCTCCCAACACAGAGTGTCCATGATAGAGACGGGCTGCTCTTTACCCCCAAATTGCAATGATAATCTCGTACATGTGAATGTAGCAGCACTTAGGTCTATGCTGTTGTCATTAGATATGTGTCATTAGATGGTGATAGCAAAATCTTTTGCTATCTAGCTCTGGATTCAACAGAATTCACTGAGGGTCCACTCTGGGCAAATGTATGTGCTAGGCTCTAAGCAGGGGGAGAAGGAATTTCATACCATGTGACATGACGCAGCACTTGCTCATCAGAAACATATGTCCTGCTAGGGATATATGAAAAGTCCCAAACAGCTACAAAACCAAGAACAAAGTTATAGGTAATGGCATAATTTAAGTGATATAAACTGAAGTTTGTGGGAGAATGAATAGAGGCTATTGCTTTGGGCAAGTCAGAAGGCAAGAAAGAATGGACATCTTAGAGGTGCCATGAGGGACGCATAAAAGTTTCTGAGGTAGAGATAGGGAGGAGGGACCGGCCTAAGCAAAGAACTGAAGAGGAATCCCCTTCCAGGCTTATACTCAAGAAGATGTGTACAAACTTGTTTGTCACAGCCAGTAACTAGAAACAATCTGCATGTCCAGCCATAGGAGGATGGACAGATAAATTGTGGTATTTGGGAAATTTTTAGCAGAGAAAATGACTCAAGTAGAGAATCACGTTGCAATTAATACGAAGAAAATACAAAGCATATATTAAATGAAAGAAGGCTATGCACAAAATTTACATAAAAGTTAAAAATGAAAGAATGTTAGGCACAAACTTTATATAAAGGTTAAAAATATACAAAATATATATTGTTAATGGAGATTTAATTTCATGATTTTATTATATCATTACATGTAGTTATATAATTTAAGAGTCATAATGTTTTCATGTGAAAACATTAGTGGGAATGAAAAATACCAAATTCAGTGTTTAGGGACTTGTGCTGGAGTGGAAGGGAAGGGAATGGGTGGACACAAGAGGTTAGGTTTCAGTTGTATCTGTTTTATAGACATAGATACATATATATATATATATATATATACACACACACACACATACATTTATACACTCATATATATGCACATATATATATTTTTAAAATCTGAAGTAAATATGACATGTTTAAAGTTAACAAACAGCTGTTTGTTATATTATCCTCTATACTTTCCTGTATAGTACAAGTATTTCATAATTTTAAAATGAAAAACGAAGTCACAGGACATGTATAAGAATAGCAAATGGTGTAGATCAGTGGTTTTCAAACTTTAATATAAAGCTTACTGAAATATATATTTTATTTTTGGAATCAGGACTTTAATATGTGCTTTTCACCCTGACATGTTTACTGTTCTGTTCTGCATGAAATCAAGCAGTGGGTGATGTTTGAAGATGTCCCTTGGGACCAGGGCATGGTAGGCTTGGCTGCCAGCCTCAGGAATGTGAGCTTCAGTTGGCAAAGAGGAGAGAGCTACCAGCAGCTTCAGGACATATCATCATCAGACCTGCTCTTTAGCCAAATCAAGTAAGGGGAACTGGGGCCAGAGATTGGAGGATATCGCCCTAGTACAGCTGGGAAAGTATATAGGCCTACAGGGGACATGAAAAGAAGGAATAGGTTTAGGATATGCTACAATTGAAAAAAAAAAAAAAAGGATTTGATGGATTTCTGGGAAGGAGGAAGAAAAGGAGAAATTTTACTTTGTTTTCACTGCTTGGTGACTGGGAGATTGGTCCCACCAATAACTAGAACTAGGTACAGCAGAAGTTTGGTTTTATTCACACAATGCTTACGGTGCTGATGGGACATCCAGATGGGTACAGTGAGGTCTTGGTCAAGGATTAAAAGGCATGAGTTCATAATGGTCTCGTATTGTTTTGTGATTTTCTATAGCAGTACATAGTACCGGCTGAGGAAGAAAAAGTAGCTACATATAATCAAGGTGGGGCTAGGCAGGTCCACCCAGGGAAGGGGTGAAGGGTAAGGAGTGCTGGCCAGGGTAGAAATGAAATGGCTGGCCCTGGATCCAGTTTCTGGATGGCAGTGGGGCCAAATGAAGCAGATGGACCAAGAGAGAAGAAAGGCTGGGGGCTGGAGGCTATGAGGAGCCCAGAGTATGTTAGCAGAATGTGAGGAAAATAGGACAGGAGGAAGTCGGGAGTGCTGTGATCAGGAAGGGGAGACTTCAAATCTGATATCTTGAAATCTGACTTAAAGTTACCCTGAGTGAGAAATACTACCGTGGTAGACCTTGTGAGCTAGGCAGGTGGGTGGCCATAATGTAATGGAGATGAAAGCTGTGTGATGGTTCACAGTTACCGATATGAATTGAGTAGGTTGACTTTTCAAGCAAAGCTCCCCTTTGGAATAACGAAGGATTTTTAACCAGATCAGCTACCCATTATGAATTATTACTTTAGATAGTAGAAAAGGACACAGTGGGAAGTGGAGAGGAGTCTTCAAGTGTCCACCAGATCAGCTACCCATTATGAATTATTACTTTAGATAGTAGAAAAGGACACAGTGGGAAGTGGAGAGGGGTCTTCAAGTGTCCCTTTAGGAGAGCTCTCATGGAATGTTCTGGAAGAGGTGGCTTGGATCATATACCTATGATGTTACAACAATCCAGGATTCCTAGTCTGTCAGCAGCTCAGAGGCAAACAGGCACTCACTTCTCATCTAGCTTTTCCTTTTCCATTCATGTTTGGAGGGTTTTCTTTTTCTGAGATATGGTGGCTGGGCTTGTGGGACACAGAAGACAGAAGCAGTGGGATCTGCCCATACCTTAGGGCTGATTTGAGTTAGGGCTTTGACAAGGTCACTGAAATTCTCTGTGCTTCAGCTATTCTTGCAGTCAAGTAACATAAGCTAAAAACTTTAAAAAATATATTCTGAGGAACTTCCTTGTGCAACTCAATGAATTTCATAATTCATTGTGAAGGAATGTGCACGTACAACCAGATATAACATAATGCTAAGGGGTGCGTTGGATGTGCTTGATGCAACAGGATGTATTTAATTCTGCTTGGGGCTGTTGCTAAACTTCCCAGAGCAGATTTTTATCTGAGCCTGAATGTGAGACAGAAGCAGGCTAGGCCAGGCATAGAGAAGTACAGTTATTATTGGCAATGCGATGTGTGTGGCTTGTTCAGGGAACCAGGACAGTCCCTGTTGCCTTCTTCTGTGCAACAAGAACAAAACACTAGGTATCCTAACTCCTGTTCCAGTGTTATTTTACGTTATTTTTTTTCTGCCTGGCCTCTCTATTTCTGGCATCTTTGCTTAAGCATTCTTGAGCACAAAAAGATAACAATGGTAGATAGAACAGAAGTGAGTTGGTGATTAGAAATCCAGTTAACTTAAATACTGGTATGGATACCTGCCAGGTAGATGAACCCCACACAGATGAACAACATCCAACTCAAATGTTCCCTTTTGAAACATGCCTCACATTTTCATTATCTCAGATCTTACAGGTTTTACCTTTAGATTCAAAGAGGGCCAAAGGAGAGTCTTATTTCGCATTGTGTTTGAACAATTATCTATTGACGCATTCTGGGGCACCTTTACTCTGATGGTGGCTGATAGGACAAATAAAGGATGGGTAAGTCCATGTTCCTATCTCAAGGAGCTTGCAACCCGATAGATACAAAGGCTCTCTATACACCCAGTAGTGAAGTGGTACGCGAGTCTGGATGTTCTGTTACCAAACATGAGGAATAGGTAGGTAGGTAAGTGTCCAGGGAGAAAAGAAATCAAGATGGCAGAGAAGGCATCTTCATGGCCAACATGGAATTGCATTTACTAAGGTCTTGAGGATATCTAAAGAGAATCTGAGAATGAAGTAACTTACTTGATTCTTGGTAGCAAATACAAAGTCTGGGTCTTGGGACCACCCAGAGAGTATACTGCATTAGCTGCAAAAGGGTTAACTTTTCATAGTTAGGAAAATTGCATTCCTTACATAGTGCTCCAACCCAAACTTAACTTGTTATCAGATTCTTCTGCTATGGAAAGTACATTTCCAAGGTTGATTTCCTGCCACTGGAAATCTCGCTTCAGGGTTCACCTCAGCTGGCCCAGGTCCCAGCAGGTTTGGAGATGGTTGATGTAGCTTCCTGCAGGAGAGAAGCTAGATCAAGCCAAGAGGCTGTGCTACTGAATCCAAACCATGCTAATGAAACCTATAGTTACCCTCTTAGGGAAAGTCAGGGAGACTCCTGTCCCTAGGCTTTAATTAATAGGTGTTTCAGATAGTAGTGCTTACCTTTACCCAAACAAAAAGCCTCTGAAGGAAAATGATCATCACACACCCAGCTAACCTATTGGTTGACCTTTAAGACTGCTCAGTGTGTTCTAAACTGTTCCCAGCTCCTCCAAATTCTCCTACTAGAATTAAGCACAGATGCTATTTAGTGCATGTCGAAGGTGCGTTCTGTGTCTGTGATGATGCATTTGAGAAACAGTACCTGCTCACTTGAGCAGATTAGCTGAGATGTGGGAAGTAAAGAAAATTCAGGAATCCCAGCTGGAGAAAGAGAAAAAGACACTCAGAGGAAATAATGCTCTGCTTATCTTCCCCAGGGCACAGCAGCAAATTAAGATTGTCTTTTTTGTTCTCTCAGTATTATGGGGAGTTACAGAGGAAACAATTCGGAGCCCAGAGGTAACGTATGTTCCTGGCACACCTATGGCACACAGGGGTCCCCCACCTTTTCTATAGACAGGGTTCAGTCTTGCCAGGTACCCACGTGGTCAGGGATGGATTCGCTTATTAAAGCCATTTGGGTTTGTGTGCTGTGGGATAAGACAATATTGTGTATACTGGCTTTCCCAGTCTAAGAGAACATGATTTCTGCCTTAACAGTAGATGTCACATAGTTTTTTTCCTTCAAATCCCCCAGGACCATTAGCTTACATTATGGCAAGTTACTAGGTAACTGCTAATAATAATTTTATTAGTATGGTATGCTAACTAGTTGAGCTCAAAATCCATAGAATAACGCAAACAGGTGTATTCCTTTATGATGCTGAGGTGTTTTTTTGTGGGAGAAATGTCTTAATAGTCATTGTACAAATTAATCATGTTTTACCAAGTGTTACATATTTATGTCAAACATTTCTATTTGTTGAATTGCAATGGCCATTTTCCAATTATAAAAGTAGTAAATGTTCATTGTTAAAAAGCTTTATAATGCTAGTGTCTACCCCAGAAGAAAAGTAAAATTCGCCATAATCCCACCATTTACCAAATCTGTATTAATGTTTTGGTTATATACAATTCCATACTTTTTCTGTGCCATATGTATATGATTACAGAAATGGCACACATACTTTTAATTGGCTTCTCCCTTGTAACAATGTCTTTCATTCATTTATTTATTCAGCAAATCTTTGTTAAATATCAACTATGTGCTAGTCAATCACTGTTCTATGTGTAGGGGAGGCTACAATGAAAAAACATTGGAGCACACATATATTTCATGAGTATCTTTCTATAACAATACATGCAAATATATCTACATAATTATTTGAATGTGTGCACAGTATTCTATTATATGTATTTATCATAATTTATAAAATCAGATCTCCCATTTTTGGATATCAAGATACTATTTATATTTATTAGATTTTCTTAAATATGGAGAGGATCTGTGTCAACCATTGGTGAATCTGAATTCATGTTAAAATTATCATTGCTAATAATAGGATTCTGCCGGTCATGCCACTCTTTAAAATATGACTGTATACACAGAGATATGATACTTGGCAGATGTGGCTACAAAGACTGGGGTGAGCCCAGGAGCCTTTCACTTGATGGATGACAGGAAACCCTTGTGGTATCTGAGGCTGTTTGCAACCCCACATCTGTCTCTGGTTAGACCAAAGGCTTGTCAAAGTGTGGTTCTAGTTCTTACAAATGGACACCATGTTGGCGTTTTGACTGCTGTTCCTTCGCAGCCATTTATGGTTATGCTGTGATGTGTGAGGCTGGGCTTCTGTGAATTCTGGAAGCATTTCTTCTGCCCCTTTTGATGGAAATTCCTTCTCTTTTGTTCTCTGTCCAACAACCAGCAGGCTACCTTCCTGCCATCTGTGTAAGTCCCCAACCCACTGACATGAGGTGATGTCACAGGACCTGTTTGTTGGCAATTTTGAGACACTTTTATCTTCCATACAAAGCAAAACATAGGCCAGATGAATTATATAATTTATACCCCTATTTTATGGACTAGGACACTGAGGCAGAGGGAGGTCAAGTGATTTGCCTAAATTTCCATAGTTAGTGGTAGAGCTAGAACTAGAAGTCAGGACTTTTAATTCCTCGTCCAGTGCTTTTCTAGGGAATCAGCTATTCCAAGTTTGTGGTCCTTTCAAGCAGGGTCCTTGTAATAGACCAGGGAACAACATTGCTTTGGAGTGCTTCTATTTGGCCTTGAGATAAAAATGTCATCAGTACCAAACTATGTCCATTTCCCAAATATGGAGCTTTTTCTTTAATTCTCTATTTTGTTAATCAGGGAGAGGCTTTTTAGTCAGCATGCTACAAGTGTAGCAGAATTCAGTGACTATTCTCAATGTTAGTGTGCTTTCCTCCAACAGGCTGATAAACAACCTTATCTTCAGGTTTATGACTGGAATATCACACTGCCCCAGTTCTGCCAAGCCAGCCACAATAAATCTCATGTCTTTTTAAGATGAAAGATGCCCGTCGGGTTTATAATCACTTTTATCTGGGTTACAGACCCACGTGAGTTGTCTGATAGATTCCACTCAGATTTTGTTGCAGCCACCTTTTCCTTCTCTTGGAGAGTACCAGGATCTGATTTACAAATAACTCAGTGTTAAAGAACTGAGAATCTTGTGGTACTGGTTGCTGTTGTAAAGTCAACTGCAAATTATCTTTGTTAATGGGGCAAAGCAGGGTTGCAATGGCATATCTGTAGTTGCATATTGTCGAAAAATGTTTGGGTTTAGTCTTAGAGTGGTACATTTTTTTTGAAAGCATAATGGTTAAAAGCCCTTTCTCTAGGGCCAACTGCTACAGGTTACTTGCTGCCTTTGCGATTTACTGTGTAGCCTTGGGCACGTTAATTAATCTCTCTGTACTTCTGTTTCCTCATCTGTAAAACGAGAACAATGAAAAGAAATAGTACCACCATCAGATAATTGTTGGGAATTTTAAATGAGTTAACATTTGTGAAGCACCGAGAACATGGCCAGGCATGTGATAAACACCATATAAGTGCTTATTATTATTATTATTATTATTATTATTATTATTTTGACATTTTTATTCCATTCCTTCATTTATTCAACTACAAGTTGTTGGAACATCTCCTATATGCTAGGCACAGTGGTAGGTGATAAAAGATTCTCAGCCCTAAAAGATCTTTACAGTTTAGTGGGCAGAGAGACATGTAGTATAAACCAGGACATCGTATCTGTACAGTAGGGAGAATGCTATAATGAAAGACCGTGAGTGCAGTGGGGAAGGCCTCGCAGGGAGAATCTGAGCTGAGATATGAAGGATGAATAGGACTTGGCCAGTGGTCATCTGTGATGGGCATTCCAGGCATGTCCAGAAGCACACAGGCCTGAGAGGAAGTGTTCCAGACTAACTGGAACACAAAATAAAAGTGGCAGAGGTTGGGGACCACTGGGGACAGTCATGGAGACATTCAGGAAGGGACCAGAAGAAAGGCCTATATCCTACAGAAGTTTCTGTGGGAGATAATGAGGACCCAGAGTAGGACAGGGGCAGCACCACCCTGGAGACCCCACTGAGGAGGAAACCTGCCGGTCAGGGGGAAGAGGTTTTGAGGAGTAGTTAGGGCAGTGGGCATACTTGGTATAAGAGTACGCCATTAGATCTGTTCCAAAGAGGCTGGAGACACTCCTGGGCACTGCTCTGCTCATCCATACAGCTCCTATCCAAAAGTTAAATGGTTAGTTATGGGCACCTGACATGTGTTTGTACTGTGTTTTCAGGGGGTCGCAACAGTCACCAGAAACAGATCATTTCCTTGTTTTACTTAACGTTACTGACAAAGAAATGAATTCTGGGTAGATTCCCTCAGTCAAAACTAGGTAAACAAAAGCAAACCTTAAGAATGTGTTCTTTAGTTGTGATTTATTTTTAAAAAGAAAATCTAAATACACAATGTTTCTTTAAAATATCATATTAATGGGCCGGCCGAGTGGCGCGGTGGTTAAGCGCTGGCTTGGGAAGCCAGCGGCCCCGGTTCGGGTCCCACATATGAGGGTCAGTGACACTGCCCTAAAAAAAAAAAAAAAAAAAAAAAAAAAATATCATATTACTGCCATGAACATAGGTTTTACCCTGCTTTTCTCTTTCCATTTTTTTTTCTTAGAGTACTTGTGTGTTTTTTTTCTAAATAGATTTAAAGGGGCACCTGAGATAGTCCAAAGCATGATGTAACATTTAATAACACTTTCTTATAAACAGTAACTGAATTCATGGTACAGATGTCATATTCATATTATGAAAATAGAGTTAAATAATAATTCATATTAAAATAGAACTTTTAATAATCACATTATAACCTGGGTCTAATTTAAACTCTTTATAAAGCACGATCAGGGGAGAGGGTGTTATTAGAAGTCCCAGAAATGTAACCAAAAATGTTAAATTTGCGTTCAGTTTTCAAAGATTGCATTAAAATCAATTATAAGGCAGAAATGTGTGTGTGTGTGTGTGTGTGTGTGTGTTATAAACTTTATGTGAGTTTTTTAGTTCAAATATTACTAGTACTTTAATGTGCCTGTTTTCAAAGTACTATCCATCTACTGCCCATTGTATTTATTTATCTATTTTTCCAGAGAGGTGGAGAGACAGGAAGTCACCTCCTCCCACCCATCTTCATTATGAGGAAAATGACACTGAGTAGTTGAATATCTTGGCCACGACTACACAGCTAATTGAACTGAGCAAACAGGAACAGTCAGACTCCCTGACTCCCTAACCATTTTTCCTTTTATCCCTCCACCTTGCCAGACAGAAGGAAATTGGTGCCATATGTCTAAGGAACTGTTCATTCAGTAAATAATTATTAGGTGTATCATTATTTTACATGCTGCATCCCGTTTTAGACGTGGGAAGTTGTGTACCACCACGACTAATGGAGCTAAGGAAGCAAGCAGAGTAAACTGATGATCGGGACCCCAGGAGAGAAGTGTGCTGGGGAGGCAGAGCCCGGGTTGATGGTTGCTGGGGGTTAGGAAAGCCTTCTGGCAGAGCTGGCTCCTGGGCAGAATGATGATGAGCTGGGGTTGGTGGGCCAGAGGATACAGAGGTTGTCCTCGTGTGTAGAACCTGCACTGGAGACAGTGTGGTGGCACTTTTGGAAACTCCCAGTATTGTGATCTAGGCCATCTAAATGGGGGTGGGGGTGTGGGCTTTCTCCTGGAAAGGAAGCTGGAATAGGAAGGTCAACAGAAGGGCCTGTTTGTATTGTTGCAAACAATGGTGAGCTGTTGAGGAATTTTAAGGAGGGGACTGATGATCAGATTTCTATTTTTAAACTGTCACCCTGAAATGGCTTGAAGAGGTGAGGGTTTGGGGGATGTGAGGCACAGGAGTCATCACTTGAAAAATAAAGGTCAGTTATGAGACTGCTGTTTTCATCAAATACAGAAGTTCATTTTGAAGGCCTGAATTAAGGGACAGCATTAGAAATGGAAAGGACCACTGGATCCTAGAAACTTTGAGAGTCAAGTCAACAGGCCTAGATGACTGATTAGACATAGGGGTAAGGTCAAGTCTGGGCTGAGGGAGGAGTATAAAGATGCTGAGTTTCAATGGGGAAAAGCTAAAACCATTCCCCTTAAGATCAGGAACAAGACAAGGCTGTCCACTTTCTCCTCTTTTATTCAACATAGTGCTGGAAGTTCTAGCCACAGCAATCAGACAACAAAAAGAAATAAAAGGCATCCAAATTGGCAAGGAAGAAGTAAAATTGTCATTATATGCAGATGACATGATACTGTATATAGAGAACCCCAAAGACTCCATCAAAAAACTATTGGAACTGATAGACGAATTCAGTAAAGTAGCAGGA
Source organism: Aselliscus stoliczkanus (assembly GCA_033961575.1). Taxonomy (NCBI): domain Eukaryota; kingdom Metazoa; phylum Chordata; class Mammalia; order Chiroptera; family Hipposideridae; genus Aselliscus; species Aselliscus stoliczkanus. The sequence goes on from CM066733.1 coordinate 69,763,698, forward strand.
TATAAAATCAATGTTCAGAAATCAGTGGCATTTGCATATACCAATAATAAACTAATGGAAAGAGAAATTAAGAAAACTGTCCCATTTATAATTGCGTCAAGAACTATAAAATACCTAGGAATAAATTTAACCAAAAGAAGTGAAAGATCTGTACTCAGAAAATTATAAGACACTGAAGAAAGAAATCATAGAAGATACAAATAAATGGAAACACCTACCATGCTCATGGATAGGAAGAATTAATATAGTTAAAATGTCCATACTGCCTAAAGCAATATATAGATTCAATGCAATTCCTATCAAACTACCAAGGGCATTTTTCACAGAAATAGAAAATATAATCCTAAAGTTTATATGGAATCATAAAAGACCCAGAATAGCCTCGGCAATTCTGAGAAATAAAAACAAAGTCGGAGGATCACGCTACCAGACATCAAAACCTACTACAAGGCCACAGTAATCAAGACAGTTTGGTATTGGCATAAAAACAGGCACATCGATCAGTGGAACAGAACAGAGGCAGAAATAAATCCAAGCATTTACGGACAGTTAATCTATGACAAGGGAAGCAAGAATTTACACTGGAGTAAAGATAGTCTATTCAATAAATGGTGCTGGGAAAATTGGACTGACACATGCAAAAAAATGAAACTGGATCATCTCCTTGCGCCTTATACAAGAACAAATTCAAAATGGATTAAAGACTTAAATGTAAGACCTGAAACCATAAAAATCCTAAATGAAAATATAGGAGTACATTTGCAGACATTACCGGAGCAATATTTTTACTGATACATCCCTACGGGCAAGAGAAGTAAAAGAAAAAATGAACATATGGGATTATATCAGACTTAAAAGTTTTTTCACAACAAAGGAAACCATTAATAAAACAAAAAGAAGCCTACTGAATGGGAGAATATATTTGCCAACGATATATCTGATAAGGGGTAAATATCCAAAATTTATAAAACACTCATTAAACTCAACACCAAAAAAACAAACAACCCAATTAAAAAATGGGCAGAAGATATGAAGAGACATTTATCTCAAGAGGACATAAAGATCGCCAACAGGCATATGAAAAAAGTTCAACCTCACTGGTCATTAGGAAATGCAAATAAAAACCACCATGAGATACCACCTCACTCAGTCAGAATTGCTATAATCAACAAATAAACAAACAACAATTGCTGGAAGTGCTGTTGTGAAAAGGGGACCCTGATTCACTGTTGGTGTGACTTCATATTGGTGCAGCAACTATGGAAGTAAGTATGGAGTTATCTCAAAGAACTGAAATAGAGCTACCTTTTGACCCAGCAATTCCACTCCTAGAGTATTTATCCTGAAAAAAACCAAGACACTTATTCAAAAAAGTTATGCACCCCGATGTTCATAGCAGCACAATTTACAATAGCTAAGACTTGGAAACAACCAAAATGCCCGTCAGTAGATGACTGGATTAAGAAACTGTGGTATATTTATACAATGGAGTATTACTCCGCTATAAAGAAGAATGAAATCGTGCCATTTGCAATGATATGGATGGACCTAGAGACTATAATGTTGAGTGAAATAAGTCAGTCAGAGAAGGACAAATACCATATGATCTCACTTATATGTGGAATATGAAAAACTGTATGAATGAGCAAAGTAAACAGAAACTGTATCATAGATATAGAGGAAAAATCAGGGTTGCTAATTTGGAGAGGAATGGGGATGAGGGAGAAGGGGAAGGGATTAGACAGCAAAAATAGGCAACTACAATATTGCTACTGGGATAGGAAAAACAGTTTGGGGAATATAATTAATAATGTTGTAAATATTCTGTGGAATGTCAGATGATCATAGGTCTTGTTAGGGAGACCATTTCATGGATGGAGTAGAGGTTTGATCACTGCACTGTTTTACTAAAGTGGAGGTGGTATACCTACTGTAATTGAATATATATAGATAGTCACGGGATGTGGATTATACTGTGGAAAAGAGTCAGAGGAAGAGTAATAGATATATATGATACGGGTGTGTGTGGGGGGGTGTATTGGGGGTGGGGGGTTTGTCACTTTGAGGGGTAAAATGTATAACTATTGCACTGTGTTGTACACCTGAAACTAATTAAAAATAAAATAAAATAAAAAACAAAAAAAAAAAAAAACAAAAAAAAAACAGATGCTGAGTTTGAAGTGGCCATGGGATATTCAGTTGGACAATCTAGAGCTGTTGGTTTGAATCCAAACCTCAGGAAACATCTGTCGGGACACATATGTTTGGGAATCATCTGATATAGGTGCTAGCAGCCAAAGGCATGGGAGAAGTACCTGTGTGAAGGGTACCATGGATGTGGAAAAGGGTGCAGATGGTGGAACCCTGGAGACATCACCATGACAGGGGTAGTGGGAGAAGAAAACAGTTAAGACCCAAGAGGTAGTGTCACAATGCCAAGACAGGAGGCATTGGTCAACAATATGAGTCTTCCAGAGCTCAGATGAGATATAGATTGAACAAGCTAAAATAAGGCTTCAAGGATGAGAAATGAACTCCCATCTTCTTTCTGAAACATCCAATCTAACCTCTTTTCACTAGTTGCCATGGCAGCTACCCCACTCACTTCCTCTTTACTCCCTCTGCTCACAGACCCACAAGGAAGACACATCATTCCTAGGCTCCTGGAACATCCTACAACTCACCCCTTCACTTGTCTAAGTCCTGTCCAGCTTCGAGGCCTAGCACAAATCCCGTTTTCCCATGTGCCTCGAGCGTGCTTTGCTCTGTAGAGACCTGTGTATATTTCACCCTACTTAACACTTGATTATGTGCAGTCTAGTGGGGTTGGCTGTTAACTCATGAAGTCTTAACTTTTCTCGTAAGCTGTTTGAGGTGAGGGGTCTTAACTTTATTCTTCCTCTGTGGCCTTTACATCCTGAAAAATTGTTGAACAGATCATCCTTGCTCTGAAAAAGCTCTCTGGTTAATCAACATTACTAAGACTGGAGCTTACCCAGTTCATGAGGATTCTTCAGGAAGATTTCCATTTCAGCTGTCTTAGCAGAGGAGTTGGTGTGTACCCTGTACAAGGGAGATCATTCAAAGTTAGCATCTTGGTTGGCCAATGGCCACATCAGCTTAGGGAGGAGGGCATGGGGACAGAGGCCAGGCATGAGGGCGGGACCCTTATTCAGAGCCAGCACTGCCAAGCTGAGAAGTGTGTTTCTGCACCAACATCATGATGTCAATACGTGGTTTCCTCCCAAACAGGCTCTCAAACTTCACAGCTGGCTGGCCCTTTGAGGGCTCTTTGGAAGCACGACTCACTGTGGTTTGGTGGAAGTCTAGAGGTGTTGTTGGACCCCACTGGACAGCAGCTTCTGAAGTTAATGATGATAAAAGAATTATAACTTGTTACCTTCGTTGTGGCTCCTCTCAGAGGAAGAGATAATTTTATGGCAGTGGTAGAGGTAGTTTCCTAAGGAAAAGACAAAAAACTAATTCCCTCTTTCTGACCATTAGTTTAAAATGTCTCGTGACCCTGGGCTTCCAAAAGGAAATGGAGGTCCTTTTCACACACAGAAGACCTAGATCTTTGTAGCACCCTCATCACTGAGGGAGATAAGAGATCATATCCTGAGTTGGAGGTCATGGTGATCACGTCCCTAGAACTGCCAGGTCACTTTGTCGGGTGTTGGGTTACACACTCGAGAGGATGGAGTTATTAAGGAGATTGAGACTGATGTGGCTGCACATTAAGGATCCTTGAAAAAGGAGGCCTCATTTGCAAGGAAAAAGAGGATTCTACCAATTTTTTTTTTCCTGTGCCCCTTTTCCTTTGAAATTAAAGGTAATATCCATTTGGTCTTATATCTTTCAGCTTCTTAGTTCTATAAACCTCTTCTTAGTTTAGTTTCCATAAGTAAGAGTGAAGTAGAAATAATTTGCTGAAAAAGACTTGTCGACATAAAGTCATGAGGTTAGGTTGGTGGTAAGAGGACTGGAGGAACTTAATGGGCCCAGAGCTCTGCAGATGGGGTTTTCTGGAAACAACAATAAAGCAGCATTATGATCTGTCCTGTCTCCCTCAGAGCAAATAGATGCCAGTTGTCTCCCAGATCTGAACTGGACTTGGTTCCAACTATTAGACAACCAAAACCCAAGGTTTTAGTCTTTAGTAATTCAATTGTGTCTTCAGTTATAAGAACCTGCTGTTGTGCTAGACCCCCTATTTTTGAGGATGCAAACATGAGCAGAAATTTTGCAGTCGTGTGTTATTTAATTCTGCCTGCAGAATTGTCTCCAATTGCTTTGGGTACCCAGAGATGATATAAACACCCTTGATCTTAGATGGCAATGCAGGGGGCAGAGAGTTGCCAGCGGGTGTCTTCAGAAATTCTTTCTTCTATGGCTCATATCCCCAGTGATTCACCTCTATGTCTCCCAACCACAAAATCAGACCGATATTTTCATCTGATTTCCCCCTCCGTTTCACAAAAGATGGTAAAAACCTGTATCTAGTTGGTAGAAACCTTTAATTCCCTAGAGCTCCAACAAGCCCAGCTCCCCCAGATTATATGCTTCTCAGCCAATAGCAACAGGACAACTTGAAATGTCATCCCATTACCCAGGCCCAGCCCTACAATGGGTTCACCTGATCCTGGGACCAGTGTACCCAACCTGTTCTCACCTTCCCATGTCCCCCTCCTTTACCCTTCTGTGCTCTGTCAACAACTGTCACTGAGGTCATTTGGAGCCTCCATCTAGAACTTAACTCTTTGGCTCTTAGATCCCTCTGCTGGCTGACAGCAGAAGCACTGCTTAAGATTTTTCTTTTTTGTTTTTAAATGAATTGAGGTCTTCTGATGACCATTGTCTTTCTCTTCTCCCACTCTTTTTGTCTTTCTGACTGAGACCGTAATCCTTAATACATTTCTCTTGGTGTCTATAATTTTTATATTGAGCACTAGTTCATGCCCATTCCTGGTAGGGAGCCACTGGTCAGTCCTGGTGAAACAATTGACTCAATACAGTTATAGTGGCTGCCATGAAAGAAGGTACAAGGTATGGAGGGGGCATTAGATCCTCCACTCATACACCACCCCCACCTCTCCGGTCAGTGATGGTCATAATAATGGCAAAAGATTGTTTTGTGGACTTGGAACCAAGCACTTTGCTAAACACTTTACAGGCATTACATCATAATAACCTTTACATCAGCCTTGCAAAGCAGCTTCTTTTTGTTATTAACTGTACTTCTCCGATGACCAAGCCCAAGCTGGCGTTTGTGGCTTGTCGATGGTGGTGGGACTCAGGGCTGTAGCTTAGGTCTCTGGTGCCGGTGTTCTACTTTAAACCACATGAGTACAACATCCTCAGATGCTTTACAGATCCTTATTATAAGTGCTTTGACCTTGCTCTATGCCGAGAGATCTCGTTCCCACTCATCTTCTGACAATTCCCTCAAGACTCAGTTCGAGGGTCCCTTGGAGAAGCTTGCACACCCGTCCCTCTCCTACCTTCTATTTTGGTTATGTTTGCAGAGACCCTGTGAACCAGTGTTCGCCTCCAGTGGAGCAACTCATCCCATGTTTTTGTCATGACTTCCCTACTTGTCTTCCCCACAGTAGACTCTGACCTTGATAGCAGACCTTAATGGTCTTCATATCCTGAGCCCAGAGCCCAGCTTATAGTAATAAAAGTAACAGCAATACTTAACATTTACTAAGCACCCATCTTGGGCCAGGCAGGGTGCTAAGTACTTTATATTTTAGATTCTGTCATTTAGTCATCACAACCACCAAGACGATATGTACAATTATTGCTCCCATTTAACAGATGAAGAAACTGAAGTTTAGTGTGTTCTATAACTTGCTCAATGTTACCCAGTAAGTAGCCCAAAACCATGGCTTGACTCCGGGTCTCCCTGAACTGTTTTCACATTTTATTGATTTTCATGACCTACATTTGAGACTTGATTAGATGTTTTTTTCTCTTTCAATGTTGATTAAGAAGTATGAGTAGGAAGACTACATTTTCTTAGGTAATATGAGTAGTACCCTGAAAAGCGCTTGCTGTCTCTCTCCCAGCAGAAGTGCTCTGAGGAAGGGGGCCATTTAAATATTCAATAAATCAGGTTTTGAACTTTTCTAAGGAAAAGAATATGGGAAATATGAAGTACAGAAGGTAACTGTAGATATGCTGAAAGTCCACTTTTTGACTCAGTAACTTCAAATGAAACTTTGCAGCTATTTTATGAAATACTTATGTGGCTCACCTGTCATCTAAAAATCCCAAGTGTAAGTTAATCATTTTTGAGGCCTGAAATTCATTGAGCACAGTTTTAGTTACCCAGGAGAGACAAATCCAAAACTACTTACTTTCCAAAGCATAATTTAAAGACAAACAAAAAGACACAATCTATGCAATTAGCTTTTATGTTAAATTTAGGCCACATGTTAATTTTGTTTAACTGTTAAAATATTTTCCAGAATATGCATTTGTCTTTACCAACTTAATTAATGACTCATTTGCCTGTCTTCATGTTGAGGTCGAAGTTACTATTACTTATCTCAGATTTTCAAGTTATCAGGGAAATCAGTGAATAATTTAAGATTAGGTACTCAAGAAATGTAGGCTATCATTAGTAACATCAATATGTATAATTCTTATATTTCAATAATAATATTTTATACTATTAGAGCCTGTCTGATGATTACATTTGAATAACATCTAGAAAACTCCAAAGCCTTTAAAGGTACCCTTCCTTACCTTTTAGATATTAAAACACGGTGGCTCCCATTCCCATTTTATAAGCTGGGGCTTTGCCTCACACTGTGGTGGGTAGAGATAAAATCAATGTCAGGGTGGTAGGGGATCTTGGTCCAACTCTTATCTCTACAAATGGGGGAAAACAAAGAAAAAAATGAAGATCTAAACAGCTGTCTGCAGCTCCCTGCCTCTCACAGTGCACTAGAAAGCTACCTTTCATGAAGAAAACCCATAGTTCCGTCACTCTCTTAGTTGAGTCCCTCTCCTACTGCAGTTTTTGCTGATTTTATTTCATTTCCCTTAGGTTGCATTCCCCCATTGGGACATGACGACTGCCATCCTGGAGCACCTGAGCACCCTGTCTGTAAGTGGGCAGCAGCTGCGCCGCCTGCCCAAGATCCTGGAGAATGGGCTTCCCAAGATGCCTTGCACCGTCCCAGAGACAGATGTGCCCCAGCTGTTCCGGGAGCCTTATATCCACACCGGCTACCGCCCCACAGGACACAGGTGGCGCTACTACTTCTTCAGCCTCTTTCAGAAACACAACGAGGTGGTCAACGTCTGGACCCACTTGTTGGCGGCTCTGGCCGTCCTGGTGCGATTCTGGGCCTTCGCAGAGGCTGAGGCCTTGCCGTGGGCCTCTATCAACACCCTGCCCCTGCTGCTCTATGTCCTGTCCTCCATCACTTACCTCACGTTCAGCGTTCTGGCCCACCTGCTGCAGTCCAAGTCAGAGCTCTCCCATTACACTTTCTACTTTGTGGACTACATTGGTGTGAGCGTTTACCAGTACGGCAGTGCCTTGGTTCACTTCTTCTACACCTCTGACCAAGCCTGGTATGAGCGGTTCTGGCTTTTCTTCCTGCCAGCAGCTGCCTTCTGTGGCTGGTTATCTTGCGCCGGCTGTTGCTATGCCAAGTATCGCTACCAGAGGCCTTACCCAGTCATGAAGAAGATCTGTCAAGTGGTGCCCTCGGGGCTGGCCTTCATTCTAGACATCAGCCCGGTGGCGCACCGAGTAGCCCTGTGCCACCTGGCCGGCTGCCAGGAGCAGGCGGCCTGGTATCACACCCTGCAGATCCTTTTCTTCCTGGTCAGCGCGTACTTCTTCTCTTGCCCCGTTCCTGAGAAGTACTTCCCGGGCTCCTGTGACATCTTGGGTCATGGGCATCAGCTCTTCCACGTGTTCCTGTCCATCTGCACGCTCTCGCAGCTGGAGGCCATCCTCCTGGACTACCAGGGGCGGCAGGAAATCTTCCGCGAGCGCCACAGCGCCCTCTCTGTCTACATGGCCTGTGTGTCTTTCTTCTTGTTGACCGCCTGCAGCACTGCCACGGCCGCCCTCCTGAGGCACAAAATCAAGGCCAGACTGATGAAGAAAGATTCCTGAGGCTGGCAGGTGGGGTGAGGTGTGGAGGCACCCCGTTGTGACTGGAGGGAAATGCGATAATAAAAAAAATTTAAAAAAATCGGAGTCGACTTTTTAAGAGTTGACTTCTAAATTAATACGCATTCCAAGGATGTGCTATGGCGATAGCATCTGGAAGCCAAAGGATTTAAGAGTTAATGTTGTTATAGTTGTTAGTAAAAGGAGTATTCCTTTTCCCTCTGGGTCATATAGCCTGTCAAGACACAAGAAAGGAAGGGAGGTTGGCTAACATTCATGGGACACTGAATTAAGGACCATCTTCATGCCTGAAAATTTAGTCAAATCCTGACGATGGCCTCCATGGGCAAGTTCTGGAACTGAAGGGATAATAAAAAACTAGACTGGAAAACAAGTAGTTGGCTGGTCCACACTGTATTGGAATGGCCATCCTATTATACTGGTCTTTGGTAATCGAATAATTCAACCCAAGGGCCTGATTTCATTTGGATTTCAGATTGTCCAGGGTGGAGAATTCATAATTTTTAAGATTCAGTGAAACCCTTAGACATAATGAATTATTCAGTTCATCTGACTTGTGGTCCCTTTGCTCTCACCCACTCTAATCCTGACCCTTTTCTCAGGATGACATCTACCTGGCTGTTTTCTCTAAAGTGCTATTCACTCCCATCCATACCTTGGTAATATATAGGACTCTGAAACAGTCATACTTGCAGGAAATATTTGGATCCATGTGGACATCCAGGAAATTTATTCTCATATAACACTAATGAAAATGGTTCTGGAAAGTACAGTGCCAAGAACCAGGAGGCCCAGCCAGCCAGCATGGATACTGTTTGGTGTCATGGGACCCTTTTGTTTTATACCTGTGGACCGTGGGATTACTTGAGATCTGTTAGGGCTGCCTTACAGGCCAGAAGATTTGGGGCTCACTCCAGGGAATCTTCTCCAGATTTTGACCCCTGGTAGAGTGAATTAATTCGAAAACTCCCTTTAAGGATCTGATTATTTCAAGAAGAACCCAAGGTCCTGCCTTTTAAATAGATGCTGCCACAAGAAGCACCCACATAATTACCTGAGTTCAGGGTCCTTAGGCAGGCAGTTATGCTTCAACTTAGAGCTGAACCCTTAAAATATTCAAGCCCCAGGACAGGTGAGCATGTGTGCTCACTGCAGGTTGGTTGCTGAAGGCTCCTTTGGGTAAGAATAGTGAAGTGGGCACCCTGTATCTAGAATGTTCTGTTTAGGACATTGCTGCCCAACAGCTTCTACAGGATAGGTGGTACTTGCCATTGATGTATTCTGACCATGCAGCCTCCCTGAGGACTGACTGCTGCACTCATCCAGTGAAAGGGGCTGCGGTGGTAACAGAGCCATAGAAGCCTTCTCGAGGCCACGTTTCTTATCACTATAAGGTCCCTGTTTACTAAAAAGGGAAGTGGTTTGTTTTCACTCCAGTTTGATGAATGTCTTCTCTTACTAGATTATTTTGTTGTCTCCAAATCTGTGTTTTCTTTCTTTCTCTGAGAGATTTGTGGGTTTTGTGCCTTATAAATGGAAATGTATGAACACTACTTAAAACATGGTCATGTGGAATTTTTATTTTGGGGTTATAAGGATAAGAAAAAAAAGAATTTGTTGCCTTTCAGCCAATGGATTGAATTGCTTACCAATCAAAAGTACCTTTGAATCTGTATTTCAGCAAAAAAAGAAAAAAAGAAAAGAAAGAGATTGAACTGTAGCTTTCCTATAATCTTTATATCAAGAAAGTGTATGTCTTATCAGCTACATAGTTTTCCTTGATGGATTTCTCTTATTCCTCAAATACCTGAAATTCTGTGCTACCCAAGTGTCTTACACAAGCTTCTAGTGTCTAGGCCAAATTCATCACAAATAAAGTTAGCAAAACTGAATCGGGTTAAACCAAACAAGGGAATGGGGGAGTTGTGCAAAATTCTAAAGAGGGTCAGTATAAAAGAGGGAATAGAAAGTGTTTGAAATATTTGTTAGTGTGGATTCAAGGACCATATTCTTTTACAAGTTGAAAGGAAGACATAAGTCAAGCCCTTGAATGTAACTGTGATGGTCATGGTGGGCAGAGATCTCTAGGCCAAATGCAAATATTTTTTTAAAAGAGAAAAGAGGAAGTGCAGCAGTGATCTTCAAGTGTAGGCCACAGAGCCAATGCTAGCCTGCATACTGTAAAAAGTCTGTAACAAGATAATTACAAGATAGACTAAACTTTTAGGTATTGCCATCAAATTTTTATTTTAATTTTACACAAGTATTCATCTCTCAAGTTATTGGAAATCTTTTTTTTAATGTTTTCAGCAGAGATATTTGAGAAGTATTGAGGTAGGGGACTAGTATCTCATTAAAAATACTAGTATCTCATTAGCAATATATAAACATAGGAAATGCAGATGTTTTTAACTAATCAGAGTTTTGAAGGGTAAATACTCCTTTTAAAACATTTTTATTAAAATGAGTGAGTATATTAGTATGAAACAGACCTAGTTTGTTTAAAAGGAATAAAGTATTTGATAAAGAAGATGATTGTCTTTCTCCACCATACCGCCTCTAACAGTTGACATCTGCTGGTTCTCTCTCTCTCTCTCTCTCTCTCTCTCTCTCTCTCTCTCTCTCTCTCTCTGACACTTTCAATCTATTAAAATGTAAATACCTCCAAAAAAAAGTAAACTATCAGTCATTTACAGCCTGTGAATAAAATTCCTGATGGATCTGTATTAGACCCTACTTAGGGTAGGGAGAAGGAATGGCAGGGTACAGCAGACTCGGGGGACACATTTGCCTGTTTCCTTCTTACCTAGTACTTCTTGATCTATATTTACTAACAAACTAATGTTAATACTCCAGATGTTAGGGTTTCATTTCCCACCTTGGCTGAAAGTACCTCATTCAACAATAATATTCTCAATCCTCTACTGGCAGCTTAAAATATAACAGTAGGAGCTCAGGCTACGAGATGAAAGTGGTTCATTCCTGTCTCCGTTGCCCACCTGTTTGCAAATTGTACATTTAATGTTTAAAACTGTTAGGTTCTTCACTTGCTGCACTGTAGTTTCAAGTGAGTCCTCCAGATGGCGCATATGTATTACTCAGAAAGGCTCAGCCATTGTCCCCAAGGCCTCAGCCTACTAATTGTATTGGTTCTGGTGTGTTGCTTGATTGCTTGGCAAGGAAAAAAATGGAACTATTTTCTGTTTATATAAATCTACTTACATGAATGACCATTAAACTGGTTTTGTACTGTCAACAGCTACCTTGTTTCTTTGATCCAGCCCTTGACAAGGGCTACTTTGACAAGGCCCATCCTGAAGAAAGGTTTTATCTAGACAACTATTGCCAGGAGGATGAGGTTAGGACACTTAATATCCACCTAGAAGTAGGAAAGTATAAAAGAAAAAAAAAAAAGGCATACCCAGACTCCCCAAATACATATACACATACTTATGAGTAGATGAAATTGTCCCCTCTCCAACCCCCAAATGCTATGGAGTTGATTTCTCTGAAAATTTCAATCTAATTGAACACACACTGCAAGTTTCATGGAAAGTAGTGTTACAGATTTCTAAATTTTGAATTGATGGACTGCATTTTTTGAAATCTCAAAATTGTGAATTATAATTATAGTATTATAGGTACTACAACACATGTGTTGTGAAATGTGGCACCTGTCAACCAAAGGATTTTGTAACCTAACTATTAGATTTAAATAGCTGTGAAAAAGGTGATTCTCTAGGCTACTCTAGCTTCACCTACAGGACTATCGCAATAACAGTAAGAAAACAGCATTTTTCTGGCTTGAGGCCCCACTGGTAGAATTCTGATGTCCCTCTTGCCCAAACGCTTTTTATTACCAGCAGGGGCACTCTGCAGTTTGCAAATGCTTCTGCCGTCGCTGTTAATAGTTTAACCACTCTTAAGGTATTGATTCATCAAGTATTTATGAGTACCTGTTGGTAATAGGCCATGTTGGCTTTGGAGATACCACAGTGAGGGAAAAAAATAAAAATAATAAATTTTAAAAACAGGCATAGGGAGAGTTTGCAGTGTGCTGAATGAGGACAGTCATCTTCCTACTATTGACCACCACAGGGTCCCCCTCTCTAGGTCTTGGTCCCAATCACAGCCTGAGGGCCACATGGCCTGCCGAATCCAGAGGAGGCTTTGGGCCAGAAACTTTTCAAAAGGCTTCAGCTTTCTCCTTCTTCCCTGAAGAGGCTAGAAGCATCTCTGTCACCAGCAATGCTTTCACCTTATAGCCACCTCAACCCTTCTTGTTAACCCTGCTGCTTCTCCAGCCCTTCTCACTGTCCTCTACATCAGATACAGAGAAGTCCTATATTTTCCACAGGCAGTATAGACTTCCCAGGTACATAAATCCCCATCTTCAGGGAAGGCAATGGAGGGTTCCACCCTGTGTAGTTCTTTTTGGTAAACTGGAAATGCTGAACCCTGGCTGCCTCCTTTAAAAAGGCAAAACAAACAAACAACACCTTATCCCTTAAAATGTTTTTGGAAATAATATGGAAGGAAAAACATTAAAAAGAGATTTCATTTGGGCAGGCCGAGTGGCACATTGGTTAAGAGCTGGCTTGGGACTGCAACGGCCTGGGTTGGGATCCCACATATGAGGGCCAGTAACACTGCCCTCTACAGCTAAGATGGTGAATAGCAGCTCCACCTGGAGCTGGGCTGCTGTGAGTCCCCGGGGATGGCATAGCTGCAGCCCCTGCTGCAGTGGGCTGCCATAGGCTACAGTGAGTGGCCAGCAGCTGGTGTGAGCTGCCAAGAGCCGTGTCCAGAGGCCGGCGATCAATCTGCCTCACCCGGGAAGAGTGCAATGATGATACCAACATGGGCCAGTGACACAATGTCCTCCACAACTAGACTGAAGAACAAAAAGGACAGCAACTTGTCTGTTCCCCTTCCCCAGTTCCCCAATGCTGTTCCCTTCCCCCGATTCCCCAGTAAAATCTTTAAAAAAAAAAAAAAAAAGATTTCATTTAAATATTAATTTTGGGAGCATATTTACCTAAGGGCTTTTTTTGCCTAACACGACTCTCATAGAAGAGATATGCACTGTTTTTTAGGCTGCAGGAGGCCTTGACCAACTCAAAGCCTACACAATACCACCTCAGATCGTATGCTTTCCAAGACATTTTCACATCCATGTGAGTTTCTAAATAATCGTGAGGTAAGGCCCAAAAGATCTCCATTAAACTAGGAAACACTAAAAAAGTAGAATGACTGGTTCAAAGGCACACAACTAGTTGTAATGTTTAAGCTCAAGCTTATTTTTCCTTCAGATAAATTCACGGCTCAGCTTATCAGAAACATCGACACCAAATATTTGCAGAGCCCTTTACAGTGTGTAAAGCACTTTCACATATTGTGTGTACTTTAACCTAATCTCATTTTAACTTTTGATCCTAAATACCCCCTGCCACACCAGGGTTATATCATTTCTTTTCAGGTGACAGTGACTTCACACCATCTCCTTGGATGCCAAATAAAGCATTCTTTGCACCCCACAGTCTTCTCAGAAGCCCAAAGATTTCATTGGCCACAGGCCCGTTAGATTAGAAAGTCAGCTGTCACTCTCCAAGTCATGGCTTCTTGAAAATACCTTTGAATGCTTGGACGAGAAACTCATCTAGTATTAACAAGCCCTCCTTCTCATCTTTTACTGGGATTGTCTGTTCTTCAAACAATTAGTTTTCCCATGGATTTTGGCAGCTAATATGACTTTGAACATGAGATTTTTAAAAAGTTCCTCTGCCTTATAAAGGAGTTATGCAGGCTAAGTAGAAAGCTCCCCAAAAGTCATTGGTTATTTCTCATTTTCAAGTCATATATGCTATTAAAGTAAATGTAGAAAAATAGAGAAAACAGGTAATCCATGGACCCGTCACTAAATACTGTCAGGGGAAAAATAAGGCTAATAAGTCAAAATATTGTCAATGATAGGTAAATTAGTAGTGTTGTATAAAGAAACTCCCTGAAAGTCAGACATTGGGAACTGGAAATTTAAGCAACCTAATACTTTCATTCTATAAAATACAAAATCACCCGTCTTTGGCTGTTTATAGAAATACCAAGATGGTTACATTACACTCCCTTCTGAAATTACATTATGTAGTCAATTTGATGATACTGTGACTGAGATAGTGGCTCAGGAAACAAAGCCAATGATACATTATCTTGTGTTAAAGGAATTCTTTGAAATGCCTCTCAGCTTTCTGAGAATACTCTCCTAGAAAGACCTTCACTGGAGGCAGGGCCCAGCCTGTTGGACTGGTATGTGGATTCACTGCAAGTCACTCCGCAAATGCTGAATACAACCAGGTGCCAGTTCCTTGTCTTAGTACCAGGGATACAACCATGGACAAAACACAAAAATCCCTGCCCTTAGGGATTTCCATTGGGGGGCACGTGGAGGGGGTGACAAGATAGACAATGAACCAAATAAACGATACAGTACTCATATATTATTATAGATGGTGATGGTGCCAAGGAGAAATACAGAGCAAGGAAGGACAGGCCAAAGGGGTGGAGTGAGTTTGCATTTTTAAACAGGATCAGGGAAGACTTACAGGGAAAGGTGAGACAGCCAGCTCTGTTTCTTTCCCAGGCAGAGGGAAGAAGTGCAAAGGGCTTGAGGCCAGCAAGAACAAAGCCGGGACAGAAGAGATGAGGATAGATTGTGAGAGCCTCAGATTGTGAGCACTTTGGCATTTACTGTGACTTTAGGACAAAGTATGCTGGAGGAGAGTTCAGCCCAAGAAAATTCAGGATAGCTCTTTATCTACATGGACAAATTATTCACTGCATATTACCTTTCCTTTAGAGAATAGAGCAAATGCTGCTCCCTGCCATCTATAGAAACCCAAGTTATTCTATCTGTGGGTCTGGCCTTGGACTCTGTATTCCTATGTACACACTCTCAAACTCCCTGGGTTCTTTCTAGATTCTTCTCAGAGAACATTTTCTAAGTGCCTGGAATGCTGACCTCCACTTCCTTCTAGATAGGCAGTGAATGTTTCCTTGTTCTATTGACACTGGTTTGTATTCTGGGTAATCCTCTGGGCAAAAATGCAATGAAGCATCCAGGGCAGAGCCTGAATACGGGGAATAAAAATAATACTAACAGTTTATTTTATGTAGTGCTCACTCCTTGCCAAATCCTTTGCAGAGCTGTTTTCTTAGATTCTTTCATTTAACCTTCATATAACCCTATGAAGCAGGTACTGTTATTGCCCCAGTTTTACCAAGGAGAAATTGTAAATTTGCCCAAGACTACCTGGCTAGTAAGTCACGGAATATCACAGAAACTCAGGCCTTTAAATCCAGAGTTCATATTCTGAAGCACTAAAATTAAGTGAATAGAAGGTCTTCTGGTCTAACTTCCCCATTGCTAATTGTGTGAACTGTAAGTGTAGAATTGAGAGGGACGTGAAATGTGAATTTTTTATTTTTTGTCCTGATAAATGAAATAAACCAAAAGATGCAGTTCTCGTTTTATTTCTAGACATGTTGGCCAAGCAAAACTCCTTAGACTGTTACCGTTGAAATAGGACCAAACATGAGATTCTTAAATATATTTTGTATTAGAATCCAACACAGACCTCATCAAGTTACAAATGTTACTCTCAGAGGCCATCTGTAACCACCTGAAAGAACTACAAGGATTCAAATCAGTTTTAAGAACCACTGACTATCCTCAAATTATTTCCCTAGACTTCTCTAATGAATCCTTCCTCCTCTTCAGGACTTATTAAATATAGCCTATTCCTCCTTAAAGTGTATTTGAGCACTATTCTGGGCTATAACAATTTCTTTTTCTTAATGACAGCTATAGCAATGTGCAAAACATCTCAACTCAGTGTCTTTTCTTTTCAAACAAGACCAAATTATCTCAGAATCTGACTAAACTTACTGTGGGACTATACGTCAGCACAAAGTTTGTGTTCAATAAGCACTAGTGACAACTGTTGTCATTATCATTATTATTTTTGTCACTTCAAGTTGAGCAGGGTGCTATGGGTTCTATAGAAACTCGTCCACCCTCTCTGTGTACTCCTGGAAGTCTCTTGCCAGAATGGGGGCTCTCTGCCCTTGGGAGATATTTCTCTCCACTCATGACAGATTAAGATAGATTTTATTTTCCCAGGGTTCTGCATGTGTTTTGGTGGGGAATTTATTGCTTTCCTCCACATTCCTTCTTCGACACCTTGTCTGCATGTCACAGACTATCACTGGCATCAGCGAGACCTTCCCGTGGCACCCCAACCTACCCAGACAGGCTGGCAGCGCCTTCCATTTCCACTATGGTTCCCAGGTGTTCTCAGCTGTTCTCAGCTGGCAGAAGAAATCCTATTGCATCACTCTTTCATTTTTTACTTCTTCTTTTTTAGAATTGGGGAACAGTGTGTTTTTCCAGGACCCATCAGCCCCAAGTCAAGTAGTTGTTTTCAATCTAGTTGTGGAGGGCTCAGCTCAGTGGCCCATGCGGAGATCGAACCAGCAACCTTGGTGTTACGAGCACTGGGCTCTAACTGAGTTAACTGGCCACCTCATTTTTTTACCTCTTGATTCCCATCTGTCATAGCTTGAATCACATCCCCCCAGAAGATATGTTGATGTCCTAAACCCTAGTACCTCAGCTAGCGACCTTGTTTGGAAATGGTAGTTGCAGATGTAAGTAGCTAGGAGGTCATACTGGAGTAGGGTGGACCCTTAATCCAATGTGACTTGTGTCCTTATTAAGAAGAGGAGAGAGACACAGAGGGAATGTGAAGACATATAACCATGTAAAGGCAAAGAGACACACACGGGGGAAAACCATATGATGATTAAAGTAGAGACTGGAGTCATGCAGCTGCAAGCCTAGGAATGCTGAGGACTGGAGCTAGGGGAGAGAGTGTGGCCCTAGCCACACCCTGATTTTTGACCTGTAGCCTCCAGAACTGTGGAGCATAAATTTCTGTTGTTCTAAGCCACCAGTTGTGCCGCTTTGTTATGGCAGCTGTAGGAAATTCATACACCATCCTAGGCCAATCTCAGTTTTTTACTTCTCTATGCAATTGACACAATTTGCCCTAACCAGTGGCTCTTGGTCTCTCAGCTCAGCAAGCACAGGTTGAGAATGGAGCAAGAAGATCCCATCCTATCCCCACCTATACTCCATTAAAGAGAGAAATGGGGATTGCTTGTCTCAAGCATAAACGCAAGAGGAAATAGTGATGGGTAGCTTATCACACACGCAGCAGAACCTCTGCGGTAGGATGTTAAATACAGAGAAAAAATTCAGAGCAGTCAGTTTCAGTGTAGTCAAATGTGTTTCCCATTTGACTCTCCCCCGTTGAAGCAAGTGCTTCTGGGCCCCATTTTGGCAACTGCCCACTTGGGTCCTCGCCTCGACTCCTCAGCTCTCACAACACGCTCAGGTAATGTCGGATAGGCTTTTTCAGGGGGAAGAGAATTTCAAACGAATCAGCTCAGGCCACAGAATGGGGTTTGACTGAAGGCAGAAAAAAGCAGCAGAAACACAAGTTTTTTCAAAACCTTGGCAGGAGCCCTCTGTAAAAACTAAAATAGTCTAAACCCAAATTGTCTGATTTTGTGTCAAATGATGATTTCCTGTGGGTCCTAAATTTTCCGAATCTGCTTGGATAATTAATTCTCTCTCCTTTGCAAACATCAAAGTGGTTGACTGGGCACTCTTTTTAGATAAGAGATTCTAGAGACTAAGGAGCAATGCAAATGAATGGCAGAGAGCACTCTGACTGAGGGACACTCCCCTGCAAGGACTTATCTCCATATTGAAACACTAGCCACACCCCCAACCCTTTCAAACCTACTGGTGTGTAATTGGGTTTGTTTTCCAGAAACCATGCTGTACCATTTTTATACAGCAGAGGGACATAGAGCACCAAAATCACTGCAGAAATATCCAGGACACACGCATGCGCGCACATGCACACACTAGCCTACTTGGCAGTTGTCCTGTGATTTTAGGTACTGAAGAATAATGTCACAGGGTTGAAAATAAAATCTGGATAAAGCCAGCTCTGGGCAAAATGCTGAAAAAGGAGATGTTTATTTTAGGTCATGTGCTTATAGCCTCTACCACTCCTCAAAAGTCCCTGGGAAATGTCATTCAGCATGATGCTGTCTTCCAGGCTTGGCCTTCCGGCAGTCTAACGTTTCCATATTTTCCATTCCCCAGGCTTTGAAACAACAGGCTTTGACCACAATCACTGTGGTCTTCTGAGTCCAGGCTTAAATGCAGTCTTCAAACCATAGTACTTTCTACTTTAGCTGCCAGGAATGGTTTCTGTTCTCTTCTATATAGTCCGCAAAGAGGAAAATGGTGAGTTTTGACTGAAGTGTAATCCATCTTGACTAGCCATGTTTGGGGAAAATGGGATATAAATTCTTAATCATATCAAACCTTCACAGGGTCCAAGCAGTTTCCTGAAGCCATGCCTCTTTCCTCCCCACAACCCCAACCCCCCTTCTTCACAGCTCTGTCCCTGTGCTTTTTAGCACTGTTGCAACACTGCCTGGCTTCCCCTCATCAGAGGTGATGGCATTTTTATGATGCCACAGACAGAAATTTTCTTCACCATGCCTTTCCAGAGTCCGAAAGTAGTTAAACACACTCGGCTAACCATTTAACTAGTATGCTCTTCTGGGAAAGAAAGGTTTTTGAACAGAGGACACTCCTCAAATAGAAACAGATGACACAATGGATAATAAGCTTAGGCATGACTCAACCTTTCCAGGCCCATGGGTTCCTTCCCTACCCAATCCAGGGAATATAGGCCCCAGTGCAACCATGCACTTAGTCCAGAAAGGCTCTTCAGAGTGTATTCTAATGCCATGGATTTACTTTTATTAATAGAGTTGACGGAGGGATCATATGACCGGTAAGGGTTTAAGGTTATCATGAAGAGTCAGCAAGGATTATAGTTACCAGTGATTCTGGATGCTCAGCATCAATGGGGTCGAGAGAAGTGGGAGAACCATCTTCTCTTTGAAGTTTGAACTTGCCAACTTGAAGTATTCTCCCAGTGGCTGGCTTTCATCCCAGTTCAGTGGCTAAGATATAATGTAACAGACAGATACTTAAAAGTTTTCAGTAACTTCAACAATGCTAACCATTTATTAATATTTTAAAACTGCATTAAATGGCTGCATTAAAATAATATGCCAATAGAAAATTAAAGAAGGTAAAATTTTTTTAAAAGTGTGTGGGCAGGGACAAGAATGGGGAAACAGAAGTAGCCAGGGGAGAGAAATAATTAGTAGAAAAGAAACTCTTTGGGCAGGGTGTGGCAGCCAGCCACCACTAACTGTTTCATGTGTCACTAGTGGATTCATGTCCTGGGCCCCCTGAGCTTCAAATCCATTAGTGAAACCCAACAGGAGTATTTGCTGTGACAAGGAGCAATAAAACCAAAGCTGCTGTCTGTATTGGCAGGAAACTACTCATGACACAGAGATATGCTTTCTGTCAGGCTTGCTGCTCTTATCATGTTCCTAAACTGGCTCATTACTGTTAACCTAAAACTAAAAAGGCCTTTCAAAGTGAGAGGCAACAAGCATTTACTGAGATCAATAACAATAGCTATTCGGGAATCATTAATTCAAGCAGAACCCCAAATAATGTTCTGACGAGACAAAGGCAATGGGTATTTATGAGAAAGGGGAGCAATTACATCAATAGAAGGAAGGCATTTCTATTGGCGCAGGTAACAACATAGTGTTGTTAAACCTAAACAGTGTTTTTACTTTGCAATCCAGTAGTCATTAGCTTAGCAGTCATAATAACTACTTTCTTGTTATCTTTGCAAACAGTTCTTTTGCAAGGCACAAGATTGCTCAGTCCTTACCCAAAGGTTATTTTACTCTGTTTTAACATTCCAAGGATTTGAGACACGAGATGTGCAAGTCAGTTCCTCAGGCAGGGCAGCTCCAGCTCCATTTTAAAAGTGGCTCTGTGTATATTACTGTTTACATGATCAGAAACCGCGGTAATAAACATCAGATTCCTAGGCCCCACTTCAGACCTAATGAATCCAATGTCTAGGCTTCAGACCTAATGTCTAGGCACCTGGGGTTTCGTTTGCTTTTTCATGTTTAAGTTTCTCAGTGCTGATTTTTTTTTTCTTTCCTGCAAATGTTTCAGGAACAGGGACCCATGTTAAGGAATAATAATTTAAACAAGTTTTGTAAAAAGCATCAACGGTGAGAACACCTATGATCCTAACGGTATTTCAAGTCACTTCTGATTTAAGTTTTCTCTTTGAAGGAGACGCCCTCCCCCTTGCGATTCTGATCTTTTCATTGCAGCTGCAAGTAGGTATCAACTATAGAGATCAGGAGAATTGAGATGAGCACCTTGCAGCTCTCCGGTCAACAAGTCTTGAATTGTCGCAAGGTCCTGGCCTGCAAGACCTCGTGCTGAAGCACTGCAGGGGTTGACAGCAGGTGAGGGTGGAAAACAGTACAGCAGCGTGAGCATTAGGGACAAGACGGCTCCGTGAGTTCCCTGGGCATCCTTAAGCAACAGAGATTCAACCATGAATGATCCGCAACCCCTGCCCGCAAGAAGCACCATCTGGATAGGGAACCCTTTCATCGGGAACCAACTGTGAACTGGGACGATAGCCCTTTTCCCCAGAGCTGGGAGAAAAGCGTGCTCGAGTTCATCACGCCTGAGGTAGGGGGGTGGGAGAGTGGGGGAGAGTGCGGTGAGGACTGGGGTGGAGGGAACGAAGGCACTTCGCTTTTATTTGAACTCATCTACATGCCACTGCGATCCCCGCACCTCTCTGAGACAACTCCTCTCTCCTCCATCTCTGCCTGCCACCCCACCCACCAGCTCGCACGTCCCCGAGGCGGCAGCGGGGAGGGGCGGGGCCAGCTCCGCCACGCCCACCAGCCGCGCCCCGTTCGCCGCGGCCGCTTTCCCGCGAGACTGCCGAGGCCCGCGGGCGGCGCACGCGCAGACCTGCCGCGCCGGCTCCTCAGACCCCGCCCCCCGCGCGCCGGGGCTCGGGATGTTTGGCGTTACCATGGAGCTTCAGGGGGGCCGGCGAACGCGGCTCGTCGCCCGGGCAACCGGTTAGGCCAAAACTCGTCCTCGGTGGCGGCGGCGATAGCGGCGGCGATGGTGTCCAACCCCGTGCACGGCCTGCCCTTTCTCCCGGGCATGTGCTTTACGGACCCCACGGTGAGGACTTATCCGCCCGACTCCCCACCACCACCAGCACCCCGCTCCCCAGCGGCGGCCTCGGAGGGCTCGCCCGCTGAGGGCACCTCCATTCTCCTGCACCCAAGTGGGTCCTCTCTCCCTCCAAACCCGTCCTCTGCGCGGATCCTGTTCTCCCTTCCCTACCGCAGTTTTGCCCTCCCCTGCCCAGCCTCATCCTCTCTCTACTGTCCTTGGCCTTCTGCTCCATCGCTCGCTCGTGTTGTGCACTCTGCCCTGGCAGTGCATTGGTCTAGCGGCCTCCTTCGTTTTCATCCTAGCCGTATTCTTCCTTGTTGCTCCAATCCCTGCTACCTCGCCCTCTAGATCACTGTTTCCCCACCTTGCTCCCACGCTCTGCCTAGCACCTCTTCTTTATGTCATTCTAGTATGTCCGCTCCCATTGATTTCTGCCTAGGTCCTTTCCCAGGCTCAGTCTTCCTACACTACACTCCTCTGCCGGTTCTTTATTTTTTTTTGAGGGCAGTGTCACTGGCCCTCACATGTGGGACCCGAACCGGGGCTGCTGGCTTCCCAGGCCAGCGCTTAACCACGGGGCCACTCGGCCGGCCCCCTCTGCCGGCTCTTAGTCACTTCCTTCCTGCCCCCTAGCCGGGGCCCGGTCTCCCCCCAGCCTCTCCGCACCTTCATTCTCACTCCTCCCAGCGCCCTCCCACCCGCTACCCCAGGCCCGGCATCCCCGCCCCGCCGCCTCCTTCCGATTCCTGGACCCGGTAAGGAGTGCTGACCTTTCTCACTCCCAGCTCCACTGCCTGTCTTACATATCATCTCACTCATTCTCTTCTTTCCACGGGGTCCTTCCAGCACGTTTGCCTTTTCTGCACTTTGGTCCCACCTTCTCCCCGTTCTTGTTTTATCTTCTTTCTCAATTGGTTTTCCAGAAGTGAGAGTCTCACCACTTGCCCATCTTTCTCCCAAACCATCCTGCCCTGCTTTGTAGGAGATAATTCCATTCCTGTTCCTTCAGTCACAGTGGACTAGTTGTTTTTTTTCTACCCCTACCCCTATGTTTTACACTCCAACAATTTTATAAAAGATTCCTGTGTAAATGTTGTTTTGCTCCTTCCAGACCTTAAGTGTATTTAATTGCATTCTCTACCTGTTTAAATTTTGTTTTGCTCCTTCCAGACCTTATTGCA
Organism: Aselliscus stoliczkanus; assembly: GCA_033961575.1. Classification (NCBI taxonomy): domain Eukaryota; kingdom Metazoa; phylum Chordata; class Mammalia; order Chiroptera; family Hipposideridae; genus Aselliscus; species Aselliscus stoliczkanus. The sequence goes on from CM066733.1 coordinate 69,786,283, forward strand.
TTCTCTAGACAAAATTGAAAGCTTGTTTTTTTTTCTCCTAACATAGTTTAGCCCTTAACAAAATTATTTAGTATTTGTTTTAATTCTAATAGGGTTACTGAAATATTGGTTGGAAGATCAATATTGAAATTCAGTAGACTGATTATCATAGATGAGTCAATAATAATGTATATTTATATAATTTAATCATTGAAGCGGTAAATTCCTCTCATGGCCGTATAAGTGAGATATCATAACATACATAGTCAATTTATTTTCTTTGGGAGAATAAATTCAAATGGAAAGTTGGGTGAGGGAATTTGGATTCTGAATCTCTTCTTTAATTATTCCTGCATTAAGACACAGCATCATAGATTTTTTTCACTTCAGTGGACTTTTCAGTTTTATGTAATTTAGAAAAACATTGTGGGCACATTCCTGCGCTGTGCAGGAACCTCCTGAGTATTTGGTGTGGGTGAGTGTGGGTTACCCACAAGGCAGGGTTGAGTTGATTTGGGGGATTACAGAGGTGTGGACTGGAGATGCCAGGCTCGGAGAACATATATTGCCATACTACAAGTAAGTAATCGTGTATAACTCTCACAGCATTCAGAAGGTAAACCATAACTAAGAAAGATGGGAAAGCCTTAGGTTGCCTGGCCTGAGATGCCCATGAGAATCCACTAATAAAGGTCAGATGTTGAGTGTTGGTAGCGATGTCTGTCTAAAATGGGGAAAGCAAATGAAGCAGCTGATGTTGCCTCTGTCGTCAGAAGTGGAAGAGGAGAAGCTTGAAGTTATACAAAGTCCCCAGTGAAGATCAACTCAGCCCACTTGGTTCTATGTCATGCGTGTTATGCATCTAGAGCAGCTCTTGTCAACTGACTTGTGACCCTGAATGTGTGACCCTCAAAAAAAGTCCACAGTCGGGCCGGCCGAGTGGCGCGGTGGTTAAGCGCTGGCTTGGGAAGCCAGCGGCCCCGGTTCGGGTCCCACATACGAGGGCTGGTGACACTGCCCTCAAAAAAAAAAAAAAAAAAAAAGTCCACAGTCCATAACTCTTAGCAAAAGAAGTTTAGTCTATTGTACCTTTTATAGTAGTGCACATCTTGAAAGATGGTAGATTGGGCTGCAAAGAAATTTAGAGATAGTTTAAGTCATTTTTTTCAGAAAAAAATATATTTTATGATTTATCCTAAATTTTATATATGTGTATGTATGTGTATTTGTGTGTGTGTATATGATTTTCAAAGAACAGAAAAAGGAAAAAGTTCCATCAAATCAATATAACCTCCATTTTTTTTCCATTTTCTTTTCCAGCTTTATTGAGATTTAATTGCCATATCACATTGTGTAAGTTTAAATTGTATAACTGGTTGATTTGATTCACTTATATTTTGCAAAATAATTACCACCACTGTGTTAATTACATAGCTTTGTAATACACATTTGACCCTTAAATAATTTGGAGGTCACAGGTGCATACCTCCTGCACAGTTGAAAATCCACATATAAGTATAGTCAGTGCTCTGCGTACATGGATTCCCAATCACAGAATTGTCCCGTGAACAACACCAGTTTGAATTGCATGGGTTAGTTGAAAAATATTTGCATATTAGTGGATGTATACTTTTCAAACTTGTGTTGTTCAAAGATCAACTGTAGTTTGAAATCAGGTAGTGTGATGCCTCCAGCTTTGTTCTTTCTTAGGATTGCTTTGGCTGTTCAGGGTCTTTTGTGATCCATACAAATTATAGGATTTTTTTTTTCTATATCTCTGAAAAATGCCATTGGAATTTTGGTAGAGATAGCATTCAATCTATAGGTTGCTTCGGGTATTATGGATATTTAAATAATATTAAAATCTTACAGCCATGAACACAGGATATCTTTCCATTTGTTTGTGTCTTCTTCAATTTCATCAAAGTCTTACGGTTTTCGGTGTGCAGATCTTTCACCTTGGTTAAATTTAATCTTAAGTATTTCATTGTTTTTGATACTATTGTGAATGGGTTTGTTTTCTTTATTTCTTTTTCAGATAGATTTCTGTATCTTGATTTTGTATCTTGCAGCTTTACTGAATTTGTTGATTAGTTCTAACGTTTTTGGTAGGTTTTTTTGGTGAAGATCATATCATTTGCAAACAAAGAGAATTTTACTTCTTCCTTTCTTATTTGGATGCCCTTTTATTTCTTCTTTCTAGCCTCATTGCTCTGGCTAGGACTTTCAGAACTATGTCAAATAGGAATAGTGCAAGTGGGCATCCTTGTCTTGTTCCTGAAAAGCTGTCGACCTCTCACCATTGAGTATGATGTTAGCTATGGGCTTGTCATATATGTCTTTACTATGTTGAGGTATGTTCCTTCCATAATCAATTTGTTGAGAGTTTTTATCATGAATGGATGTTGTTTTGCTTTTTCTCTATCTATTGAGATGATCATATGATTTTTAGCTTTCATTCTATTAATGTGGTATATCACATTTGTTGATCTGCCTATATTGAACTATGCTTGCATTTCAGGGATAAGTCCCACTTGATCATGGTGTATGATCCTTTTAATCTGTTGAATTTGGTTTGCTAATATTATTTTGATAATTTTGCATCATTTTTCATCAGGGATGTTGGTCTGTAATATTCTTGTAGTGTCCTTGTCTGGTTTTGGAATCAGGGTAATGCTGGCCTTGTAAAATGAGTTTGGGAGTGTTCCCTCCTCTTTCATGTTTTGGAAGAGTTTGAGAAGGATTTGCATTTATTCTCTAAATGTTTTGTGGAATTCACCAGTGAAAACATCTGTCCTGGGATTTTCTTGGTTGATTTTTGATTACTGATTCATTAATGCTATGTTCAGATTTTCTATTCCTTGATGATTCAGTCTTTGATATATTTCTAGGAATTTATCCATTTCTTAGTTAATCCAGTTTGTTAGCATATACCTGTTAATAGTAGTATCTCATGATCCTTTGTATTGCTATGGTATCAGTTGTAATGTCTCATTTCTGTTTTTATTTATTTGAATCCTTTCTCTTTTTTTCTTAGTTTACCTAAAAAGTTTGCCAATTTTGTTTTTCTTTTCAAAAACAAGCTCTTAGTTTTGTTGATCTTTTCTATCATTTTTCTAATCTTTATTTCATTTATTTCTGCTCTTATCTTTATTTCATTCCTTCTGCTAACTTTATGCTTAGTTCTTCTTTTGCTAGTTTCTTGAGGTATAAAGTGAGGTAGTTTATTTGAGATCTTGTTTCTTTAAAAAAATTTTTTTTAATTTATTTCTCAATTACAGTTGGCATACAATATTATATTAGTTTCACGTGTACAACATAGTGATTGGACATTTATATACCTTATAAAGTAATCACCCTGGTAAGTCTAGTACCCATCTGACACCATACATGTAGATCTTTCTTTTTTCTTTTTTTAAGATTTCATTGGGGAATCGGGGCAGGGAAACAGACAAGTTGCTGTCCTTTTGTTCTTCCGTCTAGTTGTGGAGGACGTTGCTTTACTGGCCCATGTTGGTATTATCATTGCGCTCTTCCTGGGTGAGGCAGATAGGTCGCTGGTCTCTCTGGACAGCCGCTCACGGCGGCTATGGGCAGCTCACGCTGGCTGCCGGCCACTCACTGTAGCTTATGGCAGTCCACTGCAGCAGAGGCTGCAGCCTATACTGTCATCAGCGACTCACAGCAGCCCAGCTCCAGGTGGAGCTGTTGTTAGCTGTAGAGGGCAGTGTCACTGGCCCTCATATGTGGGATCCGAACCGGGGCCATGCTGCTCAGAGCTGGTGTCCCAAGCCAGCTCTTAACCAACGCGCCACTCGGCCGGCCCCATGTAGATCTTCCTTAATGCATGCATTTATTGCTATAAAAATTCCCTCTTAGAATTGCTTTTGCAGAATCCCAAAGATTTTCATATGTTGTGCTTCCATTTTTGTTGGGTTTAAGGTATTTTTTTTTTATTTTTCTTTTGATTTCTTCTTTGATCCATTGCTTGTTCAGGAGTGTTTTGTTTAATTTCCATATATTTATGAGTTTTCAACTTTCTTTCTGTTCTTTTTCAAAACTTTTTATTAAGGAAAATTTCAAACACACAGAAAAGTAGAGAGAATAGTATAATGAATCCAAAGTAATTATTGGCTTGCTTCAAAATTTTCAACATTTTGTCCAAGTTCTTATCCACCGTGTTTTTATTTATTTATTTATTTATTTATTTATTTATTTATTGTTGTTGCTATTTATAATAAATTTATTTTTGTGTGATTCTTAATAAAACACTTTCAAAACATTCTGTACCTTTCATGCTACTCAGAACTGCATTACATTTTATAAATGTGATTTGCTGGGATGAGGTGCCCAGATGTCTCTGTACAAAGACGTACAATATGTACAGTTGCTATAAGTACAAGCTGTGCAAAGCAGGTTAGAACACTAATTCATGCCAAAGCTTAGAAAACATCTCAACAGGTAAGACTAAAGCTTGAAACTGCATCGTCCCACCCCCACCCCCACCCCGGGGCAAATGATTATAAACAAATAGGAGTTGTGCCCCATAACTTCGCAAACTTGTAACAATGTTGCTGACTTTTTTTTTTGTATCAGGGATTATTCATGATGAATTTGTACCAATTGGACAAACAGTTAACACGTTGCGTACGGATCACGAGAATCTTCGTTTTTTCTGAGCCATGCGTTAAGGACAGAAAATGAGAATTCCGGGTATGAGGGATTTAAACCCCGCCGTATGCAACGTGTTAACCAAGTTTGCTATTTGGAAGGGCTGAAAAGGCTGCATGAAAACGTTAGACAATCTGAACTTTTCACCCTGATCCATGGCTCTCGCATCACGACAGGGTACCAGCTCACACAGCACTGTCTGTGAGGGAGGTTTTTAGCCAGTAAACAAATAACTGTATTGGAACACCCTCCCTATTCACCTGAGCTGGCCCCAAGTGACTTCTTTCTTTACCCAAAGATAAATAAAATATTGAAAGGAAGACATTTTGATGACATTCAGGACATCAAGGGTAATACAATGACAGCTCTGATGGCCATTCCAGAAAAAGAGTTCCAAAATTGCTTTCAAGGGTGAACTAGGCACTGGTGTCAGTGCATAGTTTCCTAAGGGGAGTACTTTGAAGGTGACCATAGTGATATTCAGCAGTGAGGTATGTAGCACTTTTTCTAGGACTAGTTCACAAACTTAATTGTCAACCTCGTATTTGTGTATGTCATGTAGAGCAGTTGATTCCCCAGCTCAGTCAGCACCATGCAGCTGACTGGACACATTACAGGGCTGCACTCCTAAGCCTCTCTCTTCAGGGCGCCATTTGGCCACACTCAAGGTCGTCTCATCACTGAACTGCTGCCACCGCCTTTGAATCACAGGAACACTAGGAGATTTAAATTTGGGGAAATAAAGGCCAAACTTGTTTTCAATGCCAACAAAAGTGGCTGTGGCAAGTCGGTATCCACTGATGTGATTGTGATTGGCAGGTGGAAGGTCTACGACGCATTATTTATAATAGGTGTTGGTTCTGAACCAGAGGGTTTGAGGCCCCCAAAATCGATGTAAAACCACTGCTAGAGAAGTCTATAGGTGATCAAAGTAACACCAAACTGGGGAGAGGATCAAAACACTCGAGCTGCAGTCCCTTTCCAAAATGCTGAGGACCCTTTTTCCTGGAGCATCTTCCTGAAACAGTGACACCACTGTATGTCGTCTGGCCAGTGTGGGCAGCTACTTGCAGTCTTGTCCTAATGACATCACCAGGGGTCACCAGAGAAGCAGCAGGCACACCTGCCGTGACTCCAGCTGCAAAGAGATTGAAACTTTCCATGTGACTATGTTCATCAACCAGAAGTAATTTACAATGAGCATAAACAGGAAAATAGATTACTGGAAAGGGAATGTCTCGGAGGAAACATGCCTTGGCACCCTTATGCAGACCAAAAAGCCCCAGGTCCCCAGAGCACACTCAAGGCATGGACCCTGGATCCTGTAGAGATCTCTCCAGCTACCTGCAGGCAAATCTTTACTATCTCCAGTGGGTTGGTAAAGATGACTTGACAGCCACCAGCACAACCTCCAGCAAGGACTTCTGTGAAAATCAGAATGGAGCAATCTCTTCCGGTAAATATGTCCCAAACAAAATCATTAACAGTGAGTTTAATAGTAACGTTTTCTGGAGCAACCCCTATAAGTTGTGGCATCAGATCCTGGTAGAGGCCAAAGAAGCCCTCATTTCTCAAGGCTTTCTTAAAGCAGTCAAAGCTGTTTTTGCACATCAGCTCCCCCACAACAGAGCCAGTGCCACCCTGGTTTTGCAAGCCGGTCTTCACCAGATCTATGGGATATCTGGCAGTGGCTCCCACAGCTCTGGCAACCGAGCTGAGAGTGAATGTGTAAGCAGACTCGGCCATCTGGAGTCAGATAGGTCTGCCTAAACCATGAGATTGCTGTCTTTGAACTTCTGCCAGGTTGTAAGGCGAGACCCCACAACCAACGGGGCTATTCTCTCAATATCTGCCGAAGTCAGGTGCCTCATAGCATCATATAAGTCTGCAAGCTAGTATGGTCACCTAGTGGGGTGACTTGTCCATAGCGTATGACACTGGGAAAATTCCTCCTCTGTGACTTCAGCATTTTTCTTTGTGCCAACTAGAGTGCTATCTACCTTACAAACAAGCTCCATGTTATTCAGTAAGGAGTTAGTGCACTGAAGTAGGAGAAGCTAACCTGATGTGAGATACTTCCTCCAGCTGCTGAAACTTAAGTTCTCCCCCACAAAGGGAGTAAGCATGAGAGACCAAATGGTAAGCATGATGTCACTGAAATCCAGACCAGGAATCATGCCCGTTTCACTTTTGTCTTTCAGTGTAAAGGCTTGTTTTGCATATTCCAGTTTTTGCTCCTGGAGAAACTGTGTAAGTTCTGTGTAGCTCAGATGCTTCTTTAATTATGCCCAAAATGCAGTCAGATAAATTCACAGCCCCAGTTAAAAAAAATATGATGATGAATAATAGTCTGTCCAAAATTTTCTTTGACATTATTATAAAAGTCAATTCACAAATGACTTGCACTTCGACAAGCATAGACTGGATAGATGAATTTAGAAGTCTGACCCGGTCTGGCACTGCAGTCTTCTCCAAGACTGCCGCCATGCCTGTTCTATGAATGAGCCTGGAAGGAGCTGCTGTACCAACGGTGTGGCCAGAGAACTCCTCCAAATGTCACCTCTCCGTTTCTACTCTTGTCAAACAATTGGAAAGCCACTATAAACATGGAATCTGGAGCACATAAAACAGATTCAAATGCCAAAAACTCTTGATAGGAGATCAACCCATTTTTGGTTTGATCGGCTACTCCTGCCAAGAGCTGCACTGTCTTCAGATTGCTTTTCGGATCATTATACAGACCAAGTGCTATTTGGATCATTATACAGTCCATGATGGTGCTGGACAGTCTTCTGGAATCATGGAATGTTCTCCTTAGACCTCAGTACTGGTATATGAGTCACCAAGATTTCACAACATTCTTGACTTTAAAACTATCAGGAAATAGAGCATCCTTAGCACAAACCACAAGGACACAGCAGCCAACAAGAAAACCCTTATCCACCATATTTTAAAAATATAACCACACTGTTGTATCAGAGCTGAAATAATTAAAATAATTACCATCATTTAATACCCATCACTGTGTATATTTCTCCTATTGTCAAAAAGGCCTTTTTGCATTTGGCCTATTTTAATCATCTGTTATTTCACATCACTGTGGTCAGGAAAGATCCTTGGTATAATTTGAATCTGGTGAGACTTGTTTTGTGACCTGTCATATGATCTAGTCTGCAGATCATTCTGTGTGTGCTTACAAATATATTCTTTGGCTGCTATTGGATGGATTGTTCTGTATTTATCTATTAGGTTCATTTGACCTTACATATAGTTCAAATCCAATGCTTCCTTGTTAATTTTCAATCTCATTGATAACATCCATTGTTGAAAGTAGTGATTGAAATCTGCTACTATTATTGGCTTGGGTTTCTTTCTTTCTTTCTTTCTTTCTTTCTTTCCTTTCTTTTTTCTTTTTCTTTTTTTTTTTTTTTGTATATTTCTCTCTCCAGACCTGTTACTATTTTCTTAATATTTTAGGTGCTCTGATGTTGGGTACTATTGGGTGTATATATATTTACAGTTGTTATATCTTTTTGGTGAATTGACCCCTTATCACTATATAATGACCAACTTTGTGTCTCATTACCATTTTTGGCTTAAAGTCTATTTTGTCTGATGTAAGTACAGCTACTCTTGCTCTCTTTTACTTTCCAGTTGCATGGAAATATCTTTTTCCATCCCTTCACTTTCAGCCTACATATGTCCTTAGAGCTGAAGTGAGTTCCTTGTAGGCAGCATATGATTGGGTCTACTGGGTGTTTTGTTTTTGTTTTTTAATCATCCAGCTTGCCTTTTGATTGGCGATATCAATCCATTTACATTTAGAGTAATTATTGCTAGGTAAGGACTTAATAATGCCCTCTTATTGTTTTCTGGCTGTTTTGTGTATGTTCCTGTGTTGGTTTCTTCCTCCTTGCTGCCTTACTTTGTGAATTGATGATTTTCATAGTGGTATGCTTTGATTGCCTTCCCTTTATGTTGAGGGCTGTGTAGCCCAATATTGAGGGGCATGCAGGCTGACTTTAGTGGGCTTGGTGAATCATAAACTTGTTTATCTGCTCCTATTGTTTCCTTGCTGCACCTGGAGGGTGCTTACTGTTTACTAAGGCATGTGGTGAGGGTGGCCGGATCCTTGGGACACAAAAGAAAGATGACTATCCGGGTTAATGGAAAAGGAGCCTAAGGCCACACGCATACACGGTTAATGATTTATTGCAGTTTGCTTCCTTGAAAATTCTCAATAAAAGCTATGCGCTGACCCGATTCGGGGCTCAGTCTTCTTTGGCTGAGTCCCTTGGTCTCGCTCTTATCTTACTTCTGTCTCTTGTTCTTATTCAATCTGCGTCGCCCCTCTCGGGTCCCATTTGCCCTTGCCACGCAGGAGGTGACACCTTTATCTACAGTAGGTTTTTGCTTTGTGGTTACCATGAGGCTTACGTAAAACATGATACATTCTGTTTTATACTGATAACAATTCATTTCTGATCACTTAGAAAAACTCTACCCTTTCACTCCGTTCCCCTTGTTTTTGATGTCACCGTTTACATCTTTGTATATTGTGTATCCATTAACAAATAGTCGAAGCTATAGCTGTTTTTAATACTTTTGCCCTTTAACCTTAAGACTAGAGTTAAGTAATTAACACATCACCATATTACAATATTAGGGTATTCTATATGCTTATCTTTACCTCTGTGTTGTATACCTTCATGTTACTAATTAATGCCTTTTTATTTCAGCTTGAAGAACTTCTTTCAGCATTTCTCTTAAGGCAAGTTTATTGGTAATGAATTTCCCTTTTGTTTACTAGGGAAAGTTTTTATCACACCTTTATTTCTGAAGCACAACTTTTCTGGGTAAAATATTCTTGATTGGCAGTTGCTTTCTATCAGTACTTTAAACATATCATCTTATTTTGTCCTGGCCTACAAAGTCTGCTGAGAAATTTGCTGATAGATTTATGAAGGTTCCCTTGTATGAGAGATTATTTTTCTTTTACTGTTTTAAGTTTTTTCTCTCTGTCTTTGATTTTAGACAGATAAAAACGTCAGATAGAAATTTTGGGGTGCCCTATTACCTTCATGAACTTGGATATCCAACTTTCTCCCCAGATTTGGGGAGTTCTCAGCCATTCTTTCTCTTTTTAAATTAAATGTATTGGGGTGACATTGGTTAATAAAATTATATAGGTTTCAAGTGTACATTTCTATAACACATCATCTATATATTGTATTGTGTGTTCACCTCCCAGAGTCAGTTCTCTTTCTATCACAATATATTTGACCCCCTTTTCTCTTTTCTACCATCCTCCTCCCCATTATTTCTTCAAATAAGCTTTCTACCCCTTTCTCCTACTCTTCTCTTCTCCTTCTGGGACTAATGATGCATCGTTATTTCTCTTGTTGGTATTCTCTAAGTTCCATAGGCTTTCTTCATTCATTTTCTTTTTGTTCCTCTGATTAGATAATTTTAATTCATTTGTCTTCTAGCTCACAGATTCTTTCTTCTGCTTTTTCAAGTCTTCTGTTAAAGCTACTATTGAATTTTTCAGTTCAATGACTTTATTCTTCAGCTCCAATATTTTTGTTTAAATGGTTTCTGTCTCTCTGTTGAACTTCTCATTGTGTTCCTGTATTGTTTTCCTGATATCATTACAATTTTAATATATGTTCTCTTGTAGCTCTTTGATATTTTTAGGACAATTAGTTTTAATCACAATTCCTGGTTCTTCATTTCTTTAGGGTCACTAACTATAGGTTTACTGTATTCTTTCAGTGGAGTCATGTCTCCCTGATTCTTCATGCTCCCTATAGTCTTGCACAGATGTCTTTGTATTTGAAGAAGCAGTCACTTTTGCCAGATTGTACAGACTGATTCTAGTAAGGGTAGAGTTTCACCTGCAGGTAGGGGTGTGCTGAAGTATGCTGTGATCCTGGTCTAGTGGTGCAGGGCACCAAGTGTGGAGGTGTGTGGCAGCACTGGGTTTGGCAGAGGTGAGGTGGGCATGATGTCTCTTTGGCTCAGGCCACTGGGGTCCAAAGCATTGACAACTGTGTCATCGTTGGCAAGCACTGCAGGGGTTCTTCAGTGGCTGCAAGGACTTTTGGGGTCTTCAATAGCACCTCCAGGTCCAGTGGCTAGGGACCAGGGCAAGCAGCAGTGGTGTGTACATACTCAGCTGCGGGGCCAGCTGCAGGTGGCTATGTAGTGGCAGGGGCTGTTTGCAGACACACACATAGTGGTGGGGGCCAGAGCAGGCAGCAAGTGCCCGGGCCAACTGTGGGCTCCCTGGCAGCTACAGGTGCCCTGGTTGTCAGCCTGCTGTCTCATGGCTGCACCCTCTCTGAAGGGTGCACACTCTCCCCCAGGCATGCACAATGCAGTGAAGGCCTGTGATGGGGGTTGGGCTGGTTATATTTGGGTGCACAGCTGAAGGGGTTCGCTCCAAGCTCATGCACAGCAGTGGGGGCCAGCCGGGGTGGTGTGTCTATGCCGGCATCTTGCATGTGGGCAGCTGCAGCAGCCCAAGCTGGTTGCTGGTGTATTTCCTGACCTCCAACAGGAACAGGGGAAGGAGAGAGTGGGGATTCAGGTGGCCAGTGTCAGCAAACAGGAACACCTGTGGGGTGAAAGCTGGTGAAATCTGCAGGGGATACACTGCAGCTGCTGCGGCTCTACTTGCTATTGGCTTTGGGTAAGTGGCAAAATCTGCCGGGTTTGTACACTGAGCACGTGTCTGTGAACCACAGTCATTTCCACTGAGTGGCTGCTGCTAGCAGCCCCTGCTTTCCTTCCTCGTTCCTAGCTAGCTTTATACACTTCCGCTTTGCTGGTCCAGGTGGCGTTGGGTGTAACTGAAGTGGGACCTCCGTGTAGTGTCTCAAAAGACTAGAGAAACTGGCTGCTCACCCTCTCTCCTTTCCCTGGCGAAGGCAACTCTTTCAAGCTGGGAAGTTCCTTCTTGGGGGATGGGATGACACAGGTAAAATGAAGTTGTCTTCCTTCCCTTCTTGTGCAATTATCGTTGGATTTCTTTGTTCCACTGTATTGCCAAAACCTCCTAAGTGGACTCGAGTGCTCTTCCAGCACTGTTTGTGTTCATGGGTTGCTGTCTAATCATTGACCTTTGCAAAGGGATGGGGAGACTGGGGTCTCCCATGCTGTCATTTTGGTCTCCTCTGCCTTCAAAAATATTTCCCTTATGGGCCAGCTGAGTGGCGAGGTGGTTAAGCGCTGGTTTGGGACACCAGCGGCCCCGGTTTGGGTCAAAAAAAAAAATATTTCCCTTACACTTTGTTCTGTTTCATTTAATCTTTTGTTTTTTCCAGTTACTAACACAAATGTCTTCATTCTTAAAAAAAAAGAAAAAATGAGCATAAATCAGAAATGTATAATTCAGACAGACAACATCCTCTAAATCCAGTTTCTTTTCAGGCACATATTTGCATGCTTGGAATTGTATATGTAATTTTATATTCTGCTTTTGGGGGCTTATGAAATCAAACATTTCCCCCAGATTGCCACACGGTCTTTAAAACTAATATTTAAATGGCTGCGTAATAGTCAGCTAAGTGAGTTTTCTATCATTTATTAACATGTTTACTTCTTTGATTGTTGCTCCAATGTTTTTACTATTGTAATTAACATTATAATGGTCAGCTTTAGGCATATTGTTCTTTTCCATAATTTTGGATTATAGCCTTAAAATAAAGGATCGATGTAGAATTACTGAGATCAAGTCTTGATAAATAACATCTATTTTCTTTCCCAAAAAATGTGTGAATATATTTGTAACATGTTGTATTGTAATATGTACAATGTGAGTGTCACTGTAACAAGAAGCATCTTTCATTTCGGGTAAAAATTGATTTCACAGAACCATATCCTCTAAGTTCCATGGTTAATGACTACCAGATAAGACAAAAAACATGGGAACTCTAGTGAAAAATTAAGAATTTAATAAACTAAAATTAATATTTCAGTTTCTCTTGAAAAATGAGCTGGTATTAATATTTAATTCAGTGTACTGGAGCAGAGCTTTGAGTTTTAAGCACAGGGTGATGCTTCCCTCTTTGTTCCTGGCCAGATGTTTTAGCTTAAAATACAAGAACCTTCTAATATAGGTAAACTTTTTGATAATAAGGTCTGTGATGTTTATAAGCAAAGGTTTAAGTTATATTTTTGAAAGGTAGCTCTTTTACCTAACAAATTTTATTAGTGATACATTTCTTTTTTTTTCTTTTCAGAAAACAGCATTTCATAGAAGCCAGACACTGAGCTACAGGAATGGCTATGCAATTGCTCGACGTCCAACTGTTGGGATAGGTGGGGCCCGGCTGCAGGTCAACCAGTTGTCCCAGGCTGACCTGGACGAGTTGGCCAACAAGGCACCACTTCTAACTTATGGCCCACCTAGGCCGGCCCCACCTGCAAGTTTTATTCCTGCGCATGTTGCCTTTGACAAAAAGGTATCATCTGGGATTTTACAGTACCCCATGAATTCAAATTTCTGAGAGCCAACTGTTTCCAGAAAGGTCAACAATAAACCACAGGTTTTCCAGAGTGCTGCTTGGAGGAGAAAATTGTTCAAATGCCTCAACCCTTAGTCATAGACAGCTGAACTCAGGATTGAAAGAGCCTTTCTTTAGTCAGGAAGCCGACTACAGAAAATAATTCCCTGTAGACTTCACTGAAATATTTTCCAAATACAGTTAAAGAAAAGTTGGATGAATTCTGCATTCTTGAGTTCATGTTGCTTGATGTTTACCTGCTGTGTGTTTTCTTATTTTTTTAAGTTTTATATTCTATAATGATGACAAATCCTTAATCTCTATGAAATGCAACATGCCCATCTATTTTCAGTTTTCTCCAGGCTGTCTCCATAAGTTTTTGTCTCTCGGGGAGCATTTTGGGTTTGGCATAACATAACCAAAGTGTGGCATAATGTATTTGCTTGTTTCTTATTTACCATGATGCTTTTATAATGTGAGTTAACCTTATTTCCATCTGTTGATATCACCCTTGATTTTTCCCTGTCAGTGAACTTCCTCTTTTCACTAAGGTGAGGTATTCCTACACTGGACATATGAATATAGCAGAATCACTGGAGGGACTTTTAGGAAACTTAGATGCTCCCGCAGTCCTCATTGATTCTGATTTCCAGATGATTTTTATATATAACTGGATCTGAGAACTACTGACCAATTTTTATAAGTTAGCTTTAGTAATTTACTCCTAGCCTATTTTTTGTCTTTTTTTTTGTCTTTTCATTTTATTATTTTTATTAAATGTCTATACCATTTTTATCCAGCTAGTCAAACTTTATTGAATACCTATTGAAGCTAGAGGCTTACAGATACAAAATAGTCTGGTGGTACAACTATGCCATTTGTTAATAATCACTTAATTTAAAAAAATTAATGTATCAGACAGAATCCCTGTAATCCCCTCTTCCTCATCTCAGTTAACTCATTTACATGCTCACATATCCATTTATTCATAGGCTGAACCTAAACTTCCTAGTCAGTATCAGTTATATGATTAGGTATTTCTTTTACCTTTTTCTTGTTTCTCTGGTTTATTCACAGCTATGACAGGCACTGCAAAATCAGTAAATAAGGGAGAGGGGTGAAAATACAAGAAAGGAGTGGGATAGTTATTTAACAATTCATCAAGCTATAAATCCGGGTAGGTTCAATTTTTATTGAAAAGAATAGCAAATAGCTATTATAAACTAGAAAGTGATAGAGTCAAATATGTCTTGAGAAAGTATTAATAAAATTCAGAGAGGAAGAAATTATGCCTGAATAGGAAATAGGCTTCCTGGGTTTTTTTTGTTATTTTTTACTAATTGTCATTATATAACTTACGCTTTGGAAATATTATTTATAATTTATTTTTTAAAAGATAGTGGGCATGAAGAAGCATACAGTAAAACCTTGGATTGCGAGTGTTCCGCAAGACGAGCAAACATTTGTAATACATTTTAACGTGGTAAATGAGCTATGTCTTGCAATACCAGTAGTTTGTTTCCAGAATGAATTATGCTCGCAAACCAAGGTGTTACTGTACTTATATTTTTATTGTTCTATTAATTTTACTTGGATCATCAAACTTTCTAGATAAATAATCCTTACCATAAGATAATGGTAGTAAAACGCATGGTTTTAAAGGCATAGTTGTGAAGAGTTTCTTTTCACAACAAAGGAATTATAGTTTTTCTGAATTAAATCTATTTAAATTTTTGTAGGAATCCCAGATGTCCACTTAATAGCCAACATACATGTCCGTATTTTGGACATTCTTTGTATTGTCCCTCATATTTAGAATATATCGTCATTTCTTACCCAGGTGATAAACACCAGGACATCTGTTGTTTATCTTCTCATCTTTGGTTCTCCTCGTCATCACTCACTATGTTTTACTTCCCAGGCCAACTTCCCAGTCTGTGTTCCTGATGTTATTCTTCTCTCATCCTCTTCATCTTTACCTTTCATACTACTTCCATTTCAAACATTCTAGTGAATACTGCTTTAACTAAGGTCACACTACCCTCTCCTAAAAAAACCTTTCTGCCTTGTGACTCCTTTAGGCAACAGCTCTTTATTCCTCACTTCACTGTCAGATCACTTACAATCTGCCTTCTCTCTTCCCTCAAGCCCCAAACTACTTTTTCTTGGGTAACCAGTGTTGTCTTTTTTGCTAAAAACAGAGAGGGATGTTTTGTTTTGCTTTGTTTGCCAGCATTCTCTTTGACCTATTTGCAATACCTGCCATTGTTGACCCTCCCTTCCTTTTTGAAAGTTTGCTTTTCTTTTGCTTTCATGATACTTCACTCTTGTGGTTTTCCTGTTTCTATTCGGGTGTTCCTACTCTGCCCTCCCTTTCTCCTCTCACTTTTTAATTGTAAGCATTTTCAAGGTTCTTTTCTCATTATTGTGTATTCTTGAGAGATCTCACCCACTTATGTGGTTTCAACTATCATCTCAATGTAGACAACTATCAATATTTCCAATTCTGACCTTTTTGAAACTGCCAAGGGATACCTTCACCTGGATGAGTAATTGGCACCTCAGGTTCTATATCTCTGTAATCATCACCTTTGCTCATAGATATGCTCTTTCTGTATGGTTCCACTAGGCAATCAAAGCTTGAAACCCGAGCCACTTTTGGCTCCTCTTCAACCCTTCACTCCCCACATTCAGTGAGTTGCCAAATCAAGCATCTCTCACTTCCGTTTCCTCTACCACTGTGATACCAAATAAGCAGTATATGTTAACTCAACATATTGATAACTTTTGTGTTAGTCTCATACTTTTTTTTTATGCCCGTAACAGGTCTAGTGCTTGGTTTATTCCCCAAAGCACATTATGTCATTTTTCTGGGAAAATACCTTCAGGATCTCTTAACCAGTACAGTAAATGCTACCACTATCTACCTAGCTGCTCTGGTCCCCCAACCTGAAAGTCACCCTTCATTCTTCTTTTCCCTCACAACCCACATCCGATCTTATTAATAAGCACTGCATTTCTACCTCTAAAGTATATAACTAATCCATTTATTTCCATCTTCACTATTACTATTTATTCATTTTCCATAGAGCAGCCAGGCTTCACTTTTAAAAATAGATACCAGAAAATATAAATAAATAAATAAATAAATAAATAAATAAATAAATAAATATAAAAATAGATACCAGATTATGTCACATACTGACCTAAAACATTTTTATGGCTTTTTTGTTGTGTACAGACTAAGATCCAACTCTACAGGTTCCTCGCAATCCTGTATCTGGCCCTGCCTGCTGTTTCTCCAACCTAATCTTGGGCCTCTCTTTTCCTTACCCACTGTGTTTCAATCACACTGCACTTATTTTTCTTTATTTTCTTGAAATTGTAGCACTTTTCCACCCCGTTACAGGGCCTTTGCACATGCTGTTCCCCCTACCTGGAATAGTTTTGCGGTGATTGGTACTCAATATTAGTTTTAAAAATGAGACGAATTGGGGCCGGCCGAGTGGTGTGGTGGTTGGGCGCTGGTTTCGGAGGACGGCGGCCCTGGTTCAGGTTCCACGTGTGAGGGCCGGTAATATTGCCCTCAAAAAAAAAGACGAATTGTTATTTAACAAATAAAATTAACTTTTTTCATGTCAGTGCTGAAAATAGACAAGCTTAACATGCAAAATGCACATGTTAATAGAGTTAGGCTTTCCATAATTGTATGTGATATGAAAACGTTTATTCAGCATTTTCCCATTCAATCTTCAAGTAATTGCAAATATTTCCATGTTTGTTGCTGCATTCTGAGCACTTCCTAGGAGTTAGGAGACCTAGATTCTAATTTCGAGTGTTCTAGTGTTGGGGTCTTGAGGAGTCACAATCTCTAGTTTCCTCATCTATAAAATTAGGTTAGAATACATGATAGCTAGGAATCCATCCAATCCACATAAAATTCCATGAAAATACGTTTTTAAACAAAATAACTAAATACTATTTTTTCCTTCCTCTTTATATATATTAAAATCTTACGTTAATATATATCAAAAGCTTATGTTATTCTAACTACTTACTAAAGAGCTCCCCTATATTGACTTCTTTCGCAATCATATTGTGGGAGGAGTACAGAACCCTGGAGTCTAAATACAGAAGTAGATAAGTCCCTTTTTGATTAACAATCAAATAAGTACTTTTGGGGTTAGAGTACACTTTACCTGAGACCTCACGCATTAGCTTGGCTCTCTGTGATGTGAATTACATAGTGAAAACATAGTTTTAGCTATATGTGTAGATCATATGCCAGAGGAAACCCAAGTGCTTATTGGACAAACAGATCCATATTAAATGATCAGAGATGAATGGTAGAGACAGCAAAAACTTTCAGGGGGTATTTTAATAGGTAAAATTTTTACCAGTTACCATTTATGTCAGACAACAAACTCCCGGATAACCAGAGAACTTGAGAATTTAGTGCACTAGTTAATTGAATTATTAGTTCCTTAGCTAAGTACCAAATATACCATGTATACATAACCAGTTCTTTCTGTATTCTGAATGTACTAAAATGAATATAAAGCAAAAACTGAGCTGTACCTTATTTAATTGTTCATTGTTTCAAACGGAATTTTTTTGATCTTTAAGTTTTTTAGATTTTACAAATTGATCATATCACAATTCACTACTGTAGATGCACAAAGATAGATTAGGATTCACCGGTACTGATCATATGGCATAGTCTAGGTTTGTTTTTAAATAACTTAATTTAAAATATGTATATAAAGATTCTGGTTACTTGAGTCTGTAAAGTGTGTGTGTGTGTGTGTGTGTGTGTGTGTGTGTGTGTGTGTGTGTGTGTATCTCTTCCCTGCCTCCCATTCTTAGTTCAAGTTCCTGTTGCCAAAGGCATTTCCTCCCTTCCAACCTTAGCAAACAGACAGCATAAGGACATAAGTAAACATGAGTAAACCCCAGGGCTCAGTCTCTGGTCTGCTTCTCTGTCTATGCTCACTTCTTTGGTCAGGCTCATGGCTTGAACTGTCCTTTATACAGTGATGTGCTGTGTCCTGAATTCTAGATGATATATCTAATTGCCTATTTGATGTTTCTTTAATAGACATCTCCAACTAAACATGTTCAAAACATAACTCCCATCCTCCAAATCTATTCCTCTACAGTCTCCCCCGAAATTATTATCAATTTGATAGTAATTCTATCCTCTCAGTTGTTCAAAATGTTTGAATCATCCTGATTTTTCTCTAATATTGAATTCTTTCCCAAACTCATTCCTACATCTAAAATTGCCCCCTGCAAGATCAACTCGTGCTGTCACTTAAGTTCAGAAAGTTTAAAATCGAGCTCACCATCTTCCCTACCAAAATTATCTTCTCCTTAATGTCTTCATTTCTGTGAGAATCACTATATTCCCAGCACTGTGTTTTCCTCAAAGCCTCATCTGGCTTCCATCCTACTGCCTCACTATTAATCTAATTAGCCATCCTTTGTTTTTCCATTACTGGTAATTTAGTACTGCAGACCTGGACTTTTAGAGGGACCTTCAATCCAATCTTCATGCCTAGCCTCTTCCTCCTCCATCATAGTCTGCATACTGCTGCTGGGTTTCTTTCCTCTGCTTCTGTGGTTACTATGCCTGGGATCCTCTCTTGTCCCTTCCACTTACTTGTAAATTTTTCTCTGACCATGTTCAGATTTGTTTTCTGAACCATTATAGGATCTGTTATCTAAGTAGTGAGGTGTATGGAGAGAACTTTGGGCTGTGAGTCTATAGGCTGAGCTTCAGTCCCAGCTAGGCCCCCAGCCCCTTCTCTGGCCTCAGGCATGCCCCCCTACCACCGAGTCTTAGTTTCCTCCATTGTAAAATGAGGGAGGCTGGAACAGCTGTTCGCTTCTGGCTCTAACATTTTGTGTATTTATAAATCTGCAGCTCAAATATAGACCATTTCATATATGAATTGCAGATCATGTCCCTACTTACTAATCATGTCCCCGTTGCAATTCTTTGCAGTTGATCTAAAATGTTCCTTTAAAATGATTTTTGTCTTTCGCTTTTACCACATTATATTTTTCCTTTAAACATTCTATTATATTAATCCCATTTCATCTTTTTATTAAGAGTTTTAAGGCCTCCATTATATTCATGGTTCTCCTATGCAGTTGCCCATTCTCTTTTGGTTTTTATCTTGTTCTGCCACAGTAGACATTATACCTTTTTAGCAACAGCACTCGTGTATAAAATTATTTCATCTTCCCATTCATCAAGCCATATTTGTATCTTTACTAGAGGTTTGGGTTAACACTTGCCTACCTAAAACATCATTCTAATATTCTCTCTGAAAAAAAGTATTGAAAATAGAAGCAGAATCACAGAAATTTAAAAATCCCAAAGCATGCCAATGTAAGCTTTTAATAATATTTTTAAATGTTCTCTTAAGTGTACAATAGATATGCCATTTTGACTTCACCCCGATGCTGGTGCTTTCCAGAGGACCTAGGGTTTGCTCTATCATATGTGTTTCTGAGCACTGTGAGGGTATTTACATGCTACCCAAAGATTCTATGGTGGATTGATGCTTTGAGAGTTAGTCATACAGCGTTTCTAAGAATGAATATGTCATTAGTATGCATTTACAAGGATCTCCACTTCTAAAGAAATGGACTTGAGCCTTCATTTTCATTTTGGAACCAAAAGTCACAGTCTTGTCCCAATTTCTTACTCTGTCCAGAAATTCTTAGAGGGAGTTTTGACATGGAAGTGAAACTAGTAGAGTTAAGGTCTTTAAGTCATTCCATGAAGGAACACATGCATAAATAGTCTACACATAGTTTGAGTATTTAGAGGAAAGTTCAGCAAACTTTCTGTGGAGGGCCAATAGAAAAAAATTATTAAAATTTATTGGGGTGACAAAGAATAGTTAAATTACATAGGTTTCAAGTGGACAGTTCTGTAATACATCATCAATATATCACATTGTGTGTTCACCACCCAGAGTCAGTCTTCCATCACCAGGTATTTGATCCCCTTTATACCCATCTACTACCCTCCTCCCCCTTACCCTCTGGTAACCACTGAACTATTGTCTGTGTCTATGAGTTTTTGTTTATTTGTTTCTCTTTTCCTTTGTTGCATTCAGTTTTATATCCCACATATCAGTGAAGTCATATGGTTCTCGACTTTTTCTGATTTATTTTTCTTAGCATGATAATCTCAAGATCCATGTTGTCACAAATGGCACTATTTCATCTTATGGCACAGTAGTATTCCATTGTGTTTATATATCACATCTTTTTTAGCCAATCATCTATTGTAGGATACTTTGGTTGTGTCCATGGCTTGGCCACCATAAATAAAGCTGCACTGAACATTGGAGCACATATATCTTTATGGATAAATAGAAAATAGTTTGGGCTTTGCAGCTGTCTTAGTTTGCTTTAGCTGCCATAATAAAATACTACTGACTTAAACAATCGACATTTATTTTCTCACAGTTCTGGAGGCTAGAAGACCAAGGTCAAGGTTCCTGCTAATTTGGTTTCTGGTGAGGGCTCTCTTCCTGGCTTACAAACAACCGCCATCTTGCTACACCCTCACATGGCCTCTCCTTAGTGGGTGGTAAAAGAGAGAGACACACACATGCTAGCTCTCTTCTTACAAAGCCACCAGTTCTATTGGGTTAGGGTCCCACCTTTAGGACCTCGTTTAAGGTTAATTACGTTGTAAAGACCCCATCTCCAAATACAGTCACTGAGGCTTAGGGCTTCTAACATCTGAATGGAATAGGAAGACACAATTCAGACCACAGAAGCAGCCCATATGTCTCTACCACAGCCATTCACAACTCTACTCTTATAATAGGAAAGCAGACATTAGCAAATAAGTGTTATTTACATAATTATTTGTGGATACTGAAATTTGAATTTCATATAATGTCCATGTGTTGTGAAATTTTATTCTCTTGACTTTTTTTAACCTTTAAGTATGTAACAAACCATTCTTAGCTAGTATATAAAAGTGGGTGGCAGGGGTAGATTTGTCCCATGGACCATAGTTTGGCACCTTTGATTTAGAAGTGAGGAGTAATGAATGTTCAAATCTCCCTGAGTGATTCTCTTTACCAGAGGGCACTTGATATTTTTTGGATAAGAAACTAATACAATGCCATTTCTCCTTCCCTTATGTATTATAGGTACTGAAATTTGATGCCTATTTCCAAGAAGATGTTCCTATGTCAACTGAGGAACATTATAGGATCCGTCAAGTGAAGATTTACTACTACCTAGAAGATGACAGCATGTCTGTCATAGAGCCCATTGTGGAAAACTCTGGGATCCCTCAAGGCAAGTTAATCAAACGCCAGCGGCTAGCCAAGAATGACCAAGGAGACCATTACCATTGGAAAGATCTAAATCGAGGAATAAACATCACAATTTATGGCAAAACTTTCCGCATTGTTGAATGCGACCGATTCACAGAGGTATAGTACATATTTTTGGAAGTTGTGGTGTCTGAGACGTCGTTCTAATTTATGGAAGGATACATTTCATTTATTAGGATAAGAGGAGGACACTGAGAATCTGTCCTGTATGGATTATTATATAGGTTAATTTGGTATTTGTGTACATACTGATACGTGCCAACACTATGTAGTGACATCATTTTTTCAAAATGATAGTGATATACATCCATTCAAATAAAATTAAACTCCCATCATAGCCAAACCATTTAGTAAGAAACCAGTACATACGCCAGTTCAAAAAGATAGTAGGAGAGGAAGCACCCTTGATGGGATGGAAATACAAAAGAGGCATTGGACAACTTATCTGAAGTTTGAATTTACAAAAACGGTACTCACTACCTCTGTATGCAGATATGAGCCTAAAATTTTTTGTGAAATTTATATTTTTTTCTGTAAATCATACTTGCTATATTCTAGGGAAACTTATTATCTAAAGAATTCACGAAACAAAACCATTTTTAAAGGAAAACTTTTTTTATATTGACAAAAATCCTCTAACTGCCCCTATTTCGTAAGTGTGGGTTTTTGACAACTTTTCTTACAGCTGACAGAGAGAGGGAGACCAACCCTTCTTTAACACAAAATGTAATTAATAGATAATTGATTTCAAACTTTTCTTAATTAAAATTTTTTTCTAGAAACAAAGATAGTTTCTGAATTATTTTATGCCTTTAATCTCATTTTACCTAATGCCAGCTGTGATTAATTCTTACCATGCACTGAGCTCCTATGAATTTACTCATTTATTTTATATTTTTACTTTTTTAAATTTTTATTATTTATTTTGTAAAGATTTTATTGGGGAATTGGGGGAGGGGAACAGCATTGGGAAATTGGGGGAGGGGAACAGACAAGTTGCTGTCCTTTTGTTCTTTAGTCTAGTTGTGGAGGACATCGCTTCACTGGCCCATGTTGGTATTATCATTGTGCTTTTCCTGGGTGAGGCAGATCGGTTGCCGGCCTTTGCACAGCCACTCACAGCGGCTCTTGGCAGTTCACGCTGGCTGCCGGCCACTCACTGTAGATTATGGCAGCCCACTGCAGCAGGGGCCACAGCCTACACCGTTGCAGGCTACTCATGGCAGCGCAGTTCCATCTTAGCTGTAGAGGGCAGTGTTACTGGCCCTCATGTGGGATCCGAACCAGGGCCCTGCTGCTATAGAAGAAACTAAAGCAGAGTAAAGGTGATGGGCATTAGAGGGGATTGCTGCATATAAAAGCTGGTCAGGGAAGACATCACAGATAAGACAACACATGAACAGAGACCTCAAGGAACAAAGAAGCACTCCCAGACCTAAAGGAGTCATACAGGCTGGGTCCACAGGTTTTCCAATGACAAAGGGCACCTGCCTTCCTGATGCTTTGGTGCTAACTGAGACACTGGGACCTCGAATGTCTGAGACTGAATGGCCCCAACTGGCTGTACTTGTGCACAGAGCACCCCAGCAGAGCACATGCAGTCACACTCTCCTGAGACCCACCAACCTGTGTCTGTTTTCCAGTCTGGGAAAATTTCCCCCTTTCTCCCTTCTTGCAGTCAAAGACATTTTTCTGGAACACTTTAGAATAATCTTTTCAAAGAGTTTAGACTTTATCTAAGAGACAGGAAGAATAGTCAACCTCAGGAAACTTCTACATTCCTGCCCAAATCCCTAAGGTAAGGTTAACAAAGGTCCTGGTTATCTGCTGAAAGCAACAGAAAAGAGAAAAGTACCCATTAAATACCTCAATTAATAATCCTGCTACGATAATACACCATCTCAAGGGAGCGGAGAACTTTATTTGTAGTCATTATCTCCAACTCAGTAGTTTTAATGAAGGCTAAGATCATAATATTTTAATATTGAAAGGATATTGGAGACTGCCTAGTAAAACTTTAAATACTAAGATTACAAGCTAGTTAGCAGTAATACTAGAAGCCAAATATTTTGGCCCTAAGTTCTGTATATTTTCTATTGAATTCTCCAAAAGCAAACCACACAATTCCCAAAAGCAGCCCAGATTTCATGTTAATTTTCAGTTCCAGAATGTAAACAGATGCCATGAAATTGTTTTTTTCTGATTATCAACAAAGGTACAGTTCATTCTGGTGTTGTTAAGAAGAAATGTCAAGTTGTGTTAAAAGATACAGTGATTCTTAAAATATTATATTTATTCATAATTAGCAAAATAAAATTTATGATCTTGCCAAGTTAAGATGCTTTCCTTAACTTTTTCTGGTGATATTTGAATGGCCGATTTGTCTTTCCTGCTTTGCTGAAATATTTTTCTGGTCCTAAATAACCTGTGGATACGCTTTCTTTTTTTTTGTAGGGGAGACTTAATCATATGCTTGTTTTAAGTGAGTTGGAAAGTTAGGAATTTGATTTCAGCTTACTTTTGCCACTGTGCAGCTCACCCCTAAACGTGATAGGAATTACATATTGTTTGAAACTGTGGTTAGGTTTCAGATGTATGTAAGTAAGCAATCTGAGGACGTACTCTGTGCTTGGGCACCTAACTAAATTTCATTGACCTGAACTCATATTTAGAGCTTATCATATTCCTATCACTTTTATAATATAGAACACTTAAGGTAATTATCAGTTATTATCTGCATTATAGAGTTGGGTCAATTGGAGGCTCAGTGCTGCTAAGACATGCTCAAGCTGCAAACTAAAAGTTAACCTAGACAGTGGCATAGAAATTATTACACTTATTTTTACTCCATCAGTTAATACTTACTTTACGAAACTTCAAGAAAGATGATCATTATTAATTTTGAACTATTCAGGTATTTTTGGAAAGTCAAGGAATTGAATTAAATCCACCTGAGAAGATGCCATGCGATCCTTACACTGAACTCCGGAAACAGCCTCTTCGTAAGTTTGTCACTCCATCGGACTTTGATCAACTCAAGCAGTTTCTCACCTTTGACAAACAAGTAAGTGACCTAAGCAGCTTGATAAGTTTACTGGTTTCCAAATGTGACGGTGTTTATTAGCAAGCTATTTTGATAGATGTGTATTTTGAAACACTACATCTATAATCTAACCATTTGGATAGTGCTATTTTTCTGGTTTTACCTGCAGTTCAAGATATAGGAATGCCTAAGTTTTACATTAGAGATCCAAAGAAGATTGTGAAATTAAGTGAGTTCCACCAAATTTTTATATCTTAAAGCAATTCCTGAGCTACATCTGCTTCTGACTTTACGTTTGCAGATGACAGCTTCTTTCCCAAATATGAGTTCATCTCATAGAACCCTTTGGGAAACCTTAAATTATTGGGAAATTTCAAAATTATTGCTATATGTACGTTTCTAATGTTAAAATAATAATTTCACAGAAATCCCATTGCAGCTCCTTCCTTGTTACATTTTATGTTAATATATGAGGACAGAACGTTCTGGGTATTTTCCAACTCCGTTCCAGCCTTCTTATCCTCCCCCCTTGTGGGCTGGTGTTTGGAAGCAGATTTCAGTCTTTGAGAGATCACCTTCAGTGCTTCTTTGCTGTTTCTTTTTCTCTCAGACATGTAATTCCTTTTAGTTCAGAAAATTTTACCTAGTACTCTTGTAGTCTTTTATGGACATTCTTTATATCAATCATATTTCTGTTGTTATTTTATATTTAAAGATTGTGTTGTTGATGTTGTTACTAGAAGATAATGTGTTGATGGAACCAAAAAAAGACTGATTAATAAATGAAAATTCTTCCCATACTAATTATATATAAGTCATTCAAATATATAATACCTTTATTAATTCATATAAATCACTGTATAAAGGATCCATTGCTCTTTTAATTCAGCTCTTCTTTCACTGACTAATATTTTGGATCAAAGTGAATTCTTCTTTCTCAGCACAAACTCATAAGCCTATTATTTACTATTTTCCAGCTGTTGACATCTGGTATATAATTTCAGATATTTTTGTATCTTTGGTGAATTTTTTTTTAATCATCTGAGATTGATTCATATTCTTTCTAGCTAATCTTTTCATTATTGTCTAACATATAAATGCCAAAATAGCTAAGTTAAACTCTCTACTTGTATAGAACTCTTATTGAAGTCACTACATTGGGTTTCTCAAAGGTTCTTCGATTCTATGCAATCTGGGATGATACAGACAGCATGTTTGGTGAATGTCGGAACTACATCATTCATTACTATCTTATGGATGATACAGTCGACATTCGAGAAGTCCATGAACGGAATGATGGGCGTGATCCCTTCCGACTCCTGATGAACCGCCAACGCATGCCCAAGGTTTTGGTGAAGAACGCAAGTATGTTTGATTCAGTTTATCTTCTGATAATTGGGACCTTTTTTAGATCTCAAAGGAGTTACTTAATCAGTGTTGTCATTCCCCTTTACACTTTGGAGACCCTTGCTGTGTTCTCATAGGTACTCAAATAATGGCTTTCCCATACCTTCCCTCCTTTCCTTTCCCTTCATCCAGGGCTTGCCTCTGACATGGTCTGGTGGAGATGACTGATACCCAAATCAAGGAAAACAAAACCAAAACAGCAGTGGGAAATTCATTAAAATGGGGAAGAGCAAGGCTTCTGAACCGAAGCAACTTAATACCAGATTTTTAGTGCCCCTTTCTAAAACAAGCTTGTTTTCCTTCAAAGATATAATTTACCATTCATTTCTGTATGTGCCTTTTTGACTTTGCTACTCACCTCAGCTACTTACTTCCTAAACAGGAAGTTTCTCTGTGGGATAATTTAAGATTGAAAAAGGCATGTCTGTGACTCATAGAGGTGGAGCTCCATTGTGTCAACACTTGTTTTTTCTTTGCTGGTGTAAAATAACCTAGTGGATTGGAGAGTGAGAATGCAACAAAATGCAGCCGATACTTGCCATCCATCAGTATTTCTCTGGGATACCTAGGCTTGCTTTTGTTATTAACTTAGTAGTTTAAGAATTTTCTCTTACGAAAAGGTCATGTTGGCTGCATGTAATGATATCTCTCATGCTTTGATGGCTGTCAGAACTCTGTAAAACTTTCTTTCCCTTTTTTCTATTTTTTTGGAGCTAGGAGATAAGAAATTCTAGGTATTGAGCAAGAGGTTTGCTTTAGAGGTTTTAAACAAATTGAGATTAGAGGTTATAAACAAAGTAGCAGTGTGAAGGCTAAATTCAACCTACCCACATGTATTTCTTGGCCTGCACAGTGTTTTTTAAAATGCAGTGTTATTTGGGGGCAAGGAATTGGATAGTTCCATCTTTGGGAGAGTGGATAAACAAAATATGGTGAAGGTGTATCTTGATAAACATACAGTACTTAGAAGCAATAAACAAAATATACAAGAAAGCAAATGGATGCATCTTAAAAACATAGTTATGTGTAGAAAACAAGAAAATGAGGTATATAGTGCAATAGCATTTACATATAGTAAAATACCCACAAAACAGTATACACAAAACACACATAATCAAAAAGCTGCACATTAGAATTCTTGTATTCTAGAATTTGACTAGAATTCTTGAAGTAGAAGAGAATGAGACCGGGGAAAATAATAAAAGGGAGTAAAAATTATCATAATTTTAAAGTTAAGAATTAACATTAAGAATCTCTTTTTTGGAAAAATGAGAATAATTGCTAACACAGCTTGTATTTTCAGAGAGTAACACCTAGATCTCTGCCTTATTTCAACATAGTTGGGTTGCTGCCTACTATATTCTTATACTTAATCTCCTGCACAACCCTCTTAGAGTTGTATGACATCGAGACTACTGGATTCATTTTGGCCTTTCACATTGCTTAAATGAGCCTGAAATTCCTACTATCTGGAGCTAACATACATTAGATTTATGGCAGGTTAAGAGAAAGAATGGGAATGTATTCAGGGCAGCATGGAGAAGGTGTTACTAAAACTGAATTCCTTGAAATTTCAGATTCCATGTCTGTCTCTACCTTATCAATGTGACCTATGTCTAAAATTTTCCATATGTAATCACCTCTTCTGTAACTTCCCAAATTTTAACAAAAGTTTCATCAGTAATATGGAGAGGCATATGTAGGGTCCTTTTAAGAGGTACGAAACATCTTTTTGTGAAAGTTATTGTTAGCCATGCAGTAGCAGGACAGAAAAGGCTAAACTCTCATTAGCTATATAGTTCCTTTAACTAAACTGTGGTGTTAAAGAGGTGTCATTTACTTCACTCTCAAACGCATTTATCCAATGGATGATTTTTACTAAATTCAATTAAACAAGAGTTAAATATGCCATGGGAACTATTTCATGTTCTAAGTGCTATGGAGGATACAATGAAAATGTTAACTTCCAGACCTGGAATCCTTGTCCTTAAGTCACATCTAGTGACTAGGTATACAAGTCATATAAATACACAAAGCTGTTAAACAATAATACAAGTGTACCAGATTACCTGAGTATTCAACTAGTGTAGACAGAGCTCAGGGGAAGAGAAGAGATGTGAGCTAGAATGACTAATGAAGTCCCTGTGGGAGAGCTGGGGTTGGACCCAGATTTAGCATGGCAGAGAATAAATGGAAGGAGTACTTTAGAGAGAAGAATACAAGCAAGGATTGGGAATTAGGAACAAGTATGGCATGTTTGGGGATGTCCAAGAGACAGTGATTAGGCACAGAGCTTGTATTGGACAGCAATAGGAAATAATGGGAGTATCTTTCAAAAGTTCTCTCTGCCAAGACCCCTTTTAATTAGTTAAAAGAAGTAAAAATTATATTTTTATGATGGATAGAGTTAAAATATCTAAAACTTATAATTCTAAAAATCCTACAAGTGAGCCGGCCGAGTGGCACGTTGGTTAAGAACTGGCTTGGGATGCCAGCTGCCCCGGTTCGGATCCCACATATGAAGACCAGTGACACTGCCCTCTACAGCTAAGATAGTGAACAACAGCTCCACCTGGAACTAGGCTGCTGTGAGTCCCTGGGGACAGCATAGCTGCAGCCCCTGCAGCAGTGGGCTGCCATAGGCTACAGTGAGTGGCCGGCAGCCAGCGTGAGCGGCTGGCAGCCAGTGTGAGCTGCCAAGAGCCGCTGTGAGCAACCGTCCAGAGGCCGGTGACCGATCTGCCTCACCTGGGACGAGCGCAATGATGATACCAACATGGGCCAGTGAAGCAATGTCCTCCACAACTAGACTAAAGAACAAAAGGCCAGCAACTTGTCTGTTCCCGTTCCCCGATTCCCCAATGCTGTTTCCTCCCCCAATTCCCCAATGAAATCTTTAAAAAAATAAAATTAAAAATCCTACAAGTTCCATTTTTGTTGAAGGTAATTGTGGTGTGTAATGTCAAAGAAGGGTGTCTGGTCTTCTACCACTCAGCTGTTGAGCCTAAGGCACTAGGTTCTGAAAGTCTGTTAATTATCCCTCAGGCTGGCTTCTATTCTTTCATCTTGCGTTTTCCTGAGATACATACATCCAACAACATCAAAATTGTATACTCTAAATATAGGCAGCTTATTTTAGTCAATCGTCCCTCAATAAAATTGTAAAAATATAAATGTATACCAAGATATGTCATACTCAAACTTAAGAACACTGAATTCAAAAAGATCATAAAAGCAACCAAAACATACAGAATGGAAGTTAGAATGACAGCTGACATCTCAGTAACGACAGTAATTACCAGAAGACAGTTTAATATAGTTTAATATCTTCAAAGTACTAAGAAAAAATAGAATTTAATACCTGGATGCTTTTAGGAAAATTCTTGAGTGTACTACTTCTGGTAGAAAGAAAGTGATTCCAGAAATAAGATCTGAACTATAAGAAATGATAAAGAAAATGGCAAAGTGTTGATGAATCTAAATAAACATTGATTTACAAACTAAAGTAACAATGTTGAATTTGTGGGGGTTAAAAAATATCAAGGTAGAATTAAAATATAATAATGTCAGAGGACGGGTGATAGGATTAAAAACCAAACATTTAAAATTAAATTTATTTGGGTAACATCAGTTAATAACATAAATTTTAGGCATACAATTCTATAATACATTCTGTATATTGCATTGGATGCTCACTGTTCAAATCTAATCTCCTTCTATCACCATATATTTGCCCCCTTTACCCTCTTTGTTTCCCCACACCCCTCTAACTCTCCGGTAACTACCATACTATTGCCTATGTCTGTGAGTTTGTTTGTTTGTTTGGTATAAACAACAAATTTTGGAAAAGTTATTTTTTAAGAACCTACTTAAGATATAGGGACATAGGAAGATTTAAAAACATGCACAAGCAAATGGCGAAATAAACTGATATGGCTATATTATTATAATACAAATAGACATTAGGGCAAAAACCATTGCTAGAGATAAAGAGGATCATTACATATCGCAAGAATTGTATTTACTAGGAAAGTGTAATAATTCTAAACTTGTATGTAGTTAATGACATGGCTTTGAAACATATAAAGCAAAAATTTATATTGACCCAGCAATTCCACTCTTGGGAATCTACCCAGAGGAATCCAAGATGCTAATTCGAAAAAATATATGCACCCCTATGTTTATTGCAGTGCTATTTACAATAGCCAAGACTTGGAAACAACCAAAATGCCCATCGGTAGATGACTGGATTAAGAAACTGTGGTACATTTATACAATGGAGTATTACTCCACTATAAAGAAGAATGAAATTGTACCATTTGCAATGATATGGATAGACCTAGAGACTATTATGTTGAGTGAAATAAGTCAGTCGGAGAAAGACGAATACCATATGATCTCACTTATAAGTGGAATTTGAAAAACTGAATGAATGAGCAAAAGAAACAGAAACAGTCTCATAGATATAGAAGAAAAACAGGGTTGCTAGTTGGGAGGAGGGTGGGGATGAGGAAGAAGGGGAAAGGATTAGACAGCATAAATAGGTAACTACAGTATTGTTACAGGGATATGAAAGACAGTTTGGGGAATATAATGTTGTTAAAATTTTGTGGGGTGTCAGATGGTCACATGTTTTGTTAGGGAGACGACTTCATGGATGGAGTAGAGGCTTGATCACTGCACTGTATACCTGAAATTGATGTTGTATAATATTGTATGCCAACTGTAATTGAATATATAGACAGTCACGGGATGTGGAGTATATACTGTGGGAGTCAAAGGAATTGTAATAGGTAGTATGATATGGGGGGGAAGAGTGGGTGGGGAGAATTGGGGGAGGGGGGTTGTCACTTAGAGGGGTAAAAAGTATAACTATTGCACTGTGTTGTACACCTGAAGCTAATTTAAAAAATAAATTAATTAATTAAAAATAAATAAATAAGTTATAAAGAAATCCATTAAAAAAAAACACAAAAAAAGACATAGAATTTAGAATGTATATAAATAAATGCAATTAATAATTATTCTAAATGTTGATATCACCAAAAAAATATATATATATAAATAAATAAATTTAAAAAAAATTTATAGCACTATTATGCAAAGAGAATGAACAAATTCATCAAAATGGTGGGAGCCATTAAAACATTTCTTTTAATACTGTTAGATCAAAACAGCAAATCAATAAGCATATATGATATGAACAATATAATGATAAATATTGATTTAATGAACACATCAACACCTGGAGAATTCCCATTTTTTTCATGCACAAATAGATTACATCAAAACTGATCAGTCTAGGGCCGCCCTAGTGGCACATTGGTTAGGAGCTGGCTTGGGACACCAGCTCTGAGCATCAGGGCCTGGGTTCAGATCCCACATTGAGGGCCAGTGACACTGACCTCTATAGCTAAGATGGTGAACAAGAGCTCCACCTGGAGCTGGGCTGCTGTGAGTCGCTGGCAATGGTGAGGGCTGCAGTGGGCTGCCATAGGCTACAGTGAGTGGCTGGCAGCCAGCATGAACTGTCAAGAGCCGCAGTGAACGGCTGTCCAGAGGCCGACAACCGATCTGCCTCACCCGGGAAAAGCGCAATGATAATATCAACATGGGCCAGTGAAGCAGTGTCCTCCACAACTAGAGTGAAGAACAAAAAGACAACAACTTGTCTGTTCCCCTTTCCCGATTCCCCAATGCTATTCCCCTCCCCCAATTCCCCAATTAAAAAACAACAACAACAACAACAAAAACTCATCAGTCTTAACAAATTTTAAAACTGGGCTTCTTATACCATATTTTCTGATTTCAAAACAAATTAGAATTCAGTTTTGGAAGTATAACAAAAAAACTTACGTATTTGGAAATTGAAAATCACATTTCTAAATAATCCATCAGTAAAAAAATTACTATCAGGGCCGGCCGAGTGGCTCAGTTGGTTAAGAGCTCGCTCAAGAGTGTGAGCTGAGCTCTGAGCAACAGCTGTTCGAGGCCAGCCCGAGCTGAGTTGCCGTTGAGCTGCCAACAGGTGGCAGGATGGCTCAGCTAAAAAAAAAAAAAAAAAAATTACTATCAAAAAATATTTAGAGGGCCGGCCGAGTGGCATGATGGTTGGTTCGGGTCCCACATATGAGGGCCAGTGACACTGCCCTCAAAAAAAAAAAAAAATACTTAGAATTGAATGATAGCAAAAATTCCCTTAGAACTTTTAGATACATCTAAAGTGATACTTGGAGAAAGATTTATAGCTTTTAAATGCTTATTTAAGAAAAAAGACATACTGAAAAAATAAACTAGGCATTCTTCTTAGAAAATTAGAAAAAGAATGACAGAAAAATATCTAAAGAAATTAAAAGAGGAAATAATAAAGTAAGAGCCTGAGAATAATGGAATTGAAAACAGAAGTAAGAAGATTTGTCAAGTCAAAAGTTGTTTCTTTGAAAGGACTAATAAAATGGCAAACCATTGACAAAATTTATCAAGGGAGAAAAGCAAGAAGGTACATATACATACGAGTAATATTAAAAATAAAAGAGGAATGCTTAAAAATGCAATAGGAATTAAGCAAAAATATAATAGAATAATACCAACAACCTTACATCAATACATTTGAAAACTTAGGTGAAATGAGCAAATTTTTACAAAAATTTAACTTGTTCAA
The DNA here is from genome assembly GCA_033961575.1 of Aselliscus stoliczkanus. Classification (NCBI taxonomy): domain Eukaryota; kingdom Metazoa; phylum Chordata; class Mammalia; order Chiroptera; family Hipposideridae; genus Aselliscus; species Aselliscus stoliczkanus. The sequence goes on from CM066733.1 coordinate 69,818,929, forward strand.
GAAGAAATTAAAATCAAATGTCTTCAACATTAAACAAATAGAACCTGGTAAAATTTTTCCCACAGAGGAAACACCAGGTCCAGATAATTTGTGAGATTTGCCAAATATTTAAAGAACATATAATTCCAAGCGGAATACAAATTCTTTCATAGAAAAGAAAAAGAGCTTAATTCATTTATTGAAAAAGACTAATAAAACCAAACACACCATGAGAAAAAAGAACTGGTCTCACTCACTAACATATATGCAAAAAACCTAAACAAAATATCAGTAAGTGAAATCCAGCAGTATATGAAAAAGATAATTGTTTCTTTAACAAAGACAAATGGCTGTACACACACACACACACACACACCAGATCTCCTATTGTAAAACGTTATTTACTTAGGAAAGCTGGTGGAATCACAAGCTGTGTTCCGAATTGCCCATCATTTACTGGGGTCACTCAAAGGGATCTAGTAGGGCTAGGCACTAGACACTGGGAGAAGGAGGGGCCTTTTGAAAAATTTTATTTGTTGAATTTATTTTCAATTACAGTTGACATTCAATATTATTTTATATTAGTTTCAGGTGTACAGCATAGCGGTTACACATGTATATAATTTACGAAGTGATCTCTCCTATTAATCTAGTACTCACCTGGCACCATACGTAGTTATTATAGTATTGACTATATTGACTATGTTCCCTATGCTGTACTTTATATACCATTGACTATTTCATTACTACCAATATGTACTTTTTAACCCCGTCACCTTTTTCACCCAGCCTCCAAACTCCCCTCCCTTCTAGCAACCATCAGTTTGTTCTCTGAATCTAAGAGTCTGTTTCTGTTTTGCTTGTTTATTTATTTTGTTCTTTAGATTCCACATATAAGTGAGATCATATGGTATTTATCTTTCTCTGTTTGACTTATTTCACTTAGCATGATACCCTCTGGGTCCATCCATGTTGTCGCAAATGGTAAGATTTGATTCTTTTTTATGGCTGAGTAAATACTCCATTGTATATATATACCTCCTCACCTTTATCCAGTCCTCTATTGATGGACACTTAGGTTGCTTCCATATCTTAGCCATTGTAAATAATGCTGCAATGAATGTAGGGGTGCATACACTTTTTCAAATTAGTGTTTCGGATTTCTTCAGATAAATACCCATAAGTGGAACTGCTGGGTCATAAAGTAGTTCTATTTTTAATTTTTTGAGTTTTCCATAGTGGCTGCATCAACTTGTAGTTCCACCAACAGTGCATGAGGGTTCCCTTTTCTCCAAATTCTCACCAACACTTGTTGTTTGTTGATTCATTGATGGCCATTGTGAGAGGTATGAGGATGTATCTCATTGTGGTTTTAATTTGCTTTTCTCTGATAATTAGTGACATTAAGCATCTTTTCACATGTCTAGTGGCCATGTATGTCCTCTTTGGAGAAATGTCTATTTAGGTCCTCTGCCCATTTTTAAATTGGATCTTTAGTTATTTTGGTGTTGAGTTGCGTGAGGTCTTTATAAATTTTGGATATTAACCAAAGAAAGGGCTTTTAAGATGCATGGTTGGGAAAATACCAGCCCACTTTTAGCATGATCAAGGGCTAGAGTTGAATTCTTTCTGTCTGATATTACGGAACCTTAGCCTCCTTCCCTATTTTTCTGTCTTAGCAATTTATCAGGAGAATACCAGCTTATCTCTTATGCCTCCTGAAATCAGAGTGCTGGGGCCAAGCTTTGTGGTAAAAGCTATACAATGTGGTACATTACCAGAATTCACTGATTATCTTATGGTTTCCATGGAGGCCAGGCTGCAGGGACTCAATCTTAAACAAGTCAACTCTTAGTTCTCATAAACAGTATGACAAAATTGGATTTATTCTAAAAATGCAAGCTTGATTCTACATTAGAAAATCTGTTGATTCCCCAGATGTACAGATTACTGTAATCATCTCACTGAATGTACCTGCCTCTTGCCACAGAACTAGGTCAGACTGTCCTAATAGCAGTGATCACAACTGAAATGAAACCATTATTTGTGTAATTGTCATCCCAAACAGAATGTTTTTTCCATCAAGGCAGGAATTTTATCTATATTGTTAGTTGTTGTAATCTCAGTGTACTAGTACGTGATGTATGTGATCACTAACAATTTGTTGGGTGAATGGATAAATGAGTGGGAGGTTGAACTAAATGACTTGGATTCCTCCTAGATCTAATACTCTATCTTTATGGAACGACAATGATTCTTTCTTCCAGTGATGATTTCTTCCAAGTATTAATTCTGCTAAGATTGGTGACCTGTGGTGATAGTTGGAGCTGAATATGGGAGAGAGACTTTACAAAAACCATCTGTGGTATTATTTATGTGTCCTGTCAACAGATGGCAATACACAGCCTTATGTTCTGGGAATGCAGAGGAGGCCCTGACCTTTGACTGGAGCTAAAGACTGCACTCCCTCAGGTTCTCAAGAATGCCCAGCGATTGTGTGTCAGCCTTGCTTCCCATCCTCATTCTTTTTTCTGTCCTCTCCCCCTGCTATCTTATGTTAGAGAACTTCCCTCGGTGTGTGCTGGAAATCTCTGATCAAGAGGTGTTGGAATGGTATACTGCCAAAGACTTCATCGTTGGGAAGCCACTCACTATTCTCGGGAGAACATTCTTCATTTATGATTGTGACCCATTTACTCGACAGTATTACAAAGAAAAGTTTGGAATCTCCGATTTACCACGTGTTGATGTGAGCAAGAAGGAACCACCTCCTGTAAAACAGGTAACGAAACACTAGTCCTGAGTGTGGTGAGAGAACTGATCTTTTGATGTAGAAGTTTAAGAAAAAAGAAATAAAAGACTCATGTTAATACCCAATTAGAAAATGGACAAAACATATGAAATACAGCAGTTCACAAAATAAGAAATATAAATAGCTAATGAATATATGAAAAGACCCTCAACTTCATTGATAAAGACATAGAAATGAAACTAATGAGATGTTGGATCTATTTGATTTAAAAAGACTCACAACATCTGATATTTGCCCTGGAGTGAAGAAATGGACATTTTCATGTACTGTTAATAGGAGAGCCAATAGGAAAAACCTTTCCAAAGGGCAGTTTGTCATCGTTTTAATTTTTTTCAAAATAAATATTACATATTTCTTGATCAGAAAATCTGGTTTGGGGACTATAAAAAGATATGTATAAAGTTGTGTATTGTAGCATTATTTATAATAAAGTATAAGGACATTGGCAGAATAAATTACAGTATATCCATCCATATAATTAGAAGACTATAAGAATGGTTTAAAAAAAAGAGGAAGTAAGGCTATGCATATTAACATGGGAAAATGTCCATAACATTTTAAAGTGAATGTGGATACATGATATGGTGCTATTTTTTGTAAATTACTATAAGCATTATTGTTTATATATAGTGAGGAAAAAGACCTGGAGGGCTATCCACCCATACTATTAACGTGGTCGGTTTAACATGTGGGAATAGGGAGGTGGGAGGGAAATGGGGGATCACAAGGGAACTTTGTTTCTATATTCTGTGTGGTTTTCATTTCGTTTTTTATACCAAGTCTTGTATTACTTTTACAATATTTTTTTCATTTTGATTTTAAAAAGACACTGTTTAACATTGTAGACCCCTAGGACATTTCATTGTTTCTTGCCTATTTATCAAACACTATTACTTAAAAATTGGTTGGTGGCAAAGCAAACACTGATTGAATGAAGATGTTGGAAGATGCCTTTCTTTCACTGCAACATAGATTTCCTTAGAATCACACTGAACCACAGAATTCATTTGTATATATGAATGTATGTACCACCTCTTCTTTATCCATTCATCTATCAATGGACACCCAGGCTGCCTCCACCTCTTGGCCATTGTAAACAATACTGCAGTGAACATATGAATGCACACGTCTCCTTGAAGTAGGATTTGGGGTTTCTTCAGATAAATACCCAGAAGTGGGATTCTGGGTCCTTCTTTATCTCTTGTTATAATAGCTTTTGTTTTAAAGTCTATTTTGTGTTATATAAGTATTGCTGGCTTAGCATTTTTTTACTGTTGTTTTCATTTTCACGAAATACTTTTTCTATCCCTTTACTTTCAATCTGTGTGTGTCTTTTCATCTGAAGTGAGTCTCTTGAAGGCAGCATATGGAAAGGTCTTGTTTTCTTGTCCATTCAGCCACCCTATCTTTGATTGGAGCATTTAATCCATTTACCTTGAAAGTAATTGTTGATAGATATGTAGCTATGGTCATTTTATTATTCATATTTTTGGTCTATTTCTTTTTTTTTTTTGTCTTAAAGAAGTCCCTCTAACATTCCTTGTAACACTGATTTGGTCGTGATGAACTCCTTTAGCGTTTTCTTGTCTGGAAAGCTCTTTATCTGTCCTTTGATTCTAAATAAGTTTGCTGGGTAGAGTAATCTTGATTATATGTCCTTGCTTTTCATTACTTTCAATATTTCATACCAATCCCTTTTGGCCTGCATATTTTCTTTTGAGAAATCAGATGACAGTCTTATGGGAGCTCCCTTATAGGTAACTAACTTTTTCTCTTGCTACTTTTAACATTCTCTCTTTGTCTTTAACCTTTGGCATTTTAATTATGATGTATCTTGGTTTGAGCCTCTTATGTTTATCTTGTTTGGGACTCTCTGTGCTTCCTGGGCTTGTATGTCTATTTCCTTTGCCAGGCTAGAGAAGTTATTTTTATAATTATTTCTTCAAATAGATTTTCAAATTTTTGCTCTCTCTCTTCTCCTTCTGATACCCCTATGATGGCGATTGTTGGTACACTTCATGTTGTTCCACAGGCCTCTTAAACTCTCCTCATTTTTTTTAGATTCTTTTTCCTTTTTGCTGTTCTGATTGGGCATTTTCTGCTACCTTATTTTCTAAATTGCTGATTCGGTCCTCTGCTTCATCTAATCCTCTATTGATTCCCTCTAATGTATTTTTCATTTCTGACTAGTTCTTTTTTATTTTTTCTGTCAGTTTTTATGTTTCCTATCTCTTTGTTGAAGTTCTCACTGAGATAATTGGGCATCCTTATAACCAGTGTTTTGAATTCTACGTCTGGTAGAAGCTTATCTCCATTTTGTTTATTTCTAATTCTAGAGTTTTGTTCTGTTCTTTTATTTCAGGCATACTTTTTTCTCTCCCCATTTTGGCTGCCTTCCTGTGTTTGTTTCTATGTATTAGGTAGGGCTGCTATGCCTCCCAGTTTTAGTAGAGTGGCCTTATGTAGTAGGTGTCTTGTGGAGCCCAGTGGTACAGTCTCCTTACTCACCTGAGCCAATGCTCTAGGTGTGTTGCTTATGTGGGTTGTGTGTGCCTTCCTGTTGAGTTGGGCCTTGGTTGCTATTTGCATGTCAGTAGGACGGATTGACCCTTAAGCTGATTGGTTGTGAGGACGGGCCATGACTGTAGTGGCAGAGCTTTGATGCAGAGGCTGGCCTTATAGAGCAGCATTTGCTTTATCGAGGCTATGGTGCCTGCCCCATCTGCCTTTTGGGTGTGTCATCTTTGGAGGGGTCTGGGTGATGCTCTGTCTCAGTCTGAAGCTGGCCACCAGGCATGCCAGCTCAGGGCCTCCTGGGAGAGGCCCTTATGCAGGCCAGGTTCAGCCACAGCTTGTGCCCTGTCTGGGACCACCTAGCATAAGCCACAAAACAATCTGCAGGTAGCCGCCACCCTTGCTGGGCTTGGAGGTTCCTCAAGAGGCCAAGCCACAAACTGAAGCCTACTGCTATTGCCAGGCTTAGGTTGCTCAGCAAGAGGTACAGGAGATGCTGAAACCAGATGCTGCTTGTTAGGTTTTGTGAACCTTCGAGAGATTTTAGGAAAGTCTGCAGCCAAGATAGGCCATCTGTATGGAAAAGCCACTGGAAGCAGCTTGGGTGTGCCTGAAAGTTGGGTGGGTACGGTCTGGGAGAAAGCTTCTCCTCCAGCCCTTGCCCTGCAGCCAGACAACTCAGTTCTTTCCTGTATGTCTCCCTAGCCTTTCGAGCTGCTGTCCCAGCACTGGACCTCAGAGCGAATGAAACTGTTGGCAAATAAGTCCATGTGCAGATCGTTTAAGTGGAATACCTGGGACTCCAGCTGCCCATTCATGTCACTCAGCCACAATCTCTGCTGGTTTTCACAGCCAGAAGTTATGGGGACTTCTATCCCTGCACTGGAACCCTGAGCTGGGGAGCCTAGTGTGGGGCTAGAACCCCTCTCTCCTCAGGGGGAACCTCCGCAGCTGAGATACTCCTCCCAATTTTTAAGTCACATGCGGGTATGGGACTAGCCCACTCCCCATCTCTGGCCCTCGTACCAGTCTCAAGATGGCTTCTTTTGTGTGTCCTCAGTTGGAGGAATTCTGCTCAGCTAGACTTTAGGTGATTCTCAATGATGGTTGTTCTGTAGTTTAATTGTAATTTTGATGTGGTTGTGAGAGGAGGCCAGCACAGTTTACCTACTCTACCATCTTGACCGGAAAATCTGCATCATTTTTCTTGTGCTTGATTTAATCACATGTTTTGTTCATTGTGGCCCATAAGCATACAAAATCCACTGTTAATGTTGCCAGTACAAGGTCAAGTCAAGTGATTGACCTGGAAATGAAATTAAAAATGATTAAGGACTACGGAAAGTGGGAAATTAGTAATGGTTACTGCTCACTAGTCAGGCATGTCCCATTCCACCATAGTTATGATCTTGAAGAACAAGCTCAAAGGAAACAAGACTAACAAAAATTTGAGAAGTTCCTATATTAGACTTGGAAAAACTGCTAATGACCTGGATTGAAGACCAGACACACAAGTGAATTCCTTTTAGCCCTATGATGATCATGGCCAAAGCAAAAAGTTTGTTTATGGTGTTGAAAGAAAAGGCTGATCCTGACTATGATGTGAATCTACTGCTACCTTTGAGTGTTTTATTTTTATTTTATTTTATTTTATTTTAATTTATTTTTTTTAACAGGGGGTGGGAGAGGGCTATACCCGCGTGGTGAGAGGCCAGCCTCGGTCGCTCCCCGAGGGATGCAAAGGCCGGTGCAGGGCAGGTCAGAGGCGACAGGGGAGGAGGGGACCGCGCACAAGACAGGAGCTCGAGAGGGAAGGGCGCCAGCCCGCGGCGGAGGACCTTGGGGATGGGCAGAAGATGCTGACGGGCCACTGTGAAAACACTTGAGGGCAGCACCACACAAGAGGGCGGCCCAGCGACGCCCAGGACGCCGACCGGCCTCGACCACACCACGAGCCTCACCGCGGAAGGGCCGTCTGTCCTCCCAATCGTCTGGTCCCGCGCGGGAATCCACGCCCCAGGAGTTAGCTCCCCGAGCGAGGCGGCCGACCTGTGCCCGCACGGCCGCTCTCTGAGTGTTTTAAGTAACTCAAGAATTGTTATTTATTATATAATGTGAAAATGAGTGGTGTGCCTGCAAGTGCCGATGTGAAAGCAGTTGTAGAATTTTTGGATACTCTAAATAACCAGTTATGGAGGAAAATTACTTGGCAGAGTAAATATTCAATATGGATGAAACCTCCCTATTCTGGAAACAGATGCCTGAAGGATTTTCATCCATAAGGAAGCCAAGTCAATGCCAGGTTTCAAGGCTTTTAAGGACAGGATAACAGTATTGCTTGGGGGCAATGTTACAGGCTACACTTTGAACCCTGTGCAATCTGGCACAGTGAGAATCCCAGGGCCTTCAAGCATATCAATACGCACACACCGCCAGTGCATTACAGGAGCAATACGAAGTCATGGACAGCCCAGCTCCTCTTCCAAGATGCCCTCCTGAATTGCTCTGCCAGCGAAATGGAGAATAACATTCCCTTCATCATTTTGCTTATTGTTGATATTGCTCCTGGACATCGTCCTTTCAATGGTAATCTTCATCCCAATATCAACGTGGCAGAGGAGGACCTCTGCTCAGGCTATTGCTGCAAATGAGGAAGACACTGACGCAGTTCTGGGAGGATTACAACATTTATGACTATATCAAGAATCTTCCTTGAGTTTAGTATGATGCACCAAGGAGTGTATGAATGGCACCTGGAAGAAGACACTCGAGATTTCATCCACGACTTCAAAGGATTTGCCCAGGATGAGGAGGGTGCAGAAATCAACAAAGCTGTGATTCAGATGGCAAACAACCTTAACCTGAATGAGGACGAGGGTGACATCAAGGGGCCCCTAGAAACGGTTCTTGAGGAATTGACTAATGAGGACTTGAGGAACTAGAATGCATAGTTGAAGCAGCAAGAGAAAAGGAAGCTATAGGAGAAGAAAAAGAAGAACCCCCAAGAAAATTCATAGTGAAGGGGTTAGTAAAAGCTTTTGCAGACCTCAACATTCTCCTTAAAAGTTTGGAATACATGGACCCAACACTGAAAGGTTTTCATTAATAGGAGGAATATTCATGGTGTATTATTTGCTTATAAGCAAATTTTTTATGAAGAATACAAGCCAAGGAAACCACCATGGACCTATTTCTGAAAAGAGTGACACCTCCTCAAAGGAGAGCCCCTGACAGGTTCTTGAGGAGGGATTCCAGAAGAAGGCAGTGTCATCACAGGAGATGACAGCTCCATGTGTGTTATTGCCCCTGAAGACCTTCTAGTGGGACAAGATGTGGAAGACAGTGACGTTGATGATCCTGATCCTGTGTAGGCCCAGGCTCATGTGGGAGTTTGTGTCTTAGTTTTTAACAAAAAAAAATGTTTTCATTAAAAAAAATATTAAATAGAAAAAGCTTATAGAATAAGGATATAAAGAAAAGTTTTGTACAGTTGTACAGTGTGTTTGTGTTTAAACTAAGTGTCATTATACAAGAGTTGAAAAATTTTTTTAATTCAAAAATTTATAATAAAGTAAAAAAAGTTACAGTACGTTGAGGTTAATTTATTATTGAAAAATATTTCATTATAAATATAGTGTAGCCTAAGTGTACAGTGTTTGTATAGCCTACAGTAGTGGACAGTCATGTCGTAGGCCTTCACATTCGCTCTCCACTCACTCACTGACTCACCCAGAGCAACTTCCAGTCCTGCAAGCTCCATTCTTGATAAGTGCCCTATACAGGTTTACCATTTTTCATCTTTTATACCATATTTTTACTGTATCTTTTCTATTTAGATATGTTTAAATAAATAAATGCCATTGTGTTATATTTGCCTACAGTATTCAGGGCAGTAACATACTGTACAGGTTTATAGCCTAGGAGCAATAGGCTATACGATGTAGCCTAGATGTGTAGTAGGCTGTGCCATCTAGGTTTGTGGAAGTGCACTCTATGATGTTCACACAGTGATGAAATCGCCTGACAAGACATTTCTCAGAACGTATCCCTGTCACTAAGCTACACATGACTGTACCCCATGCTATAAGGTTTTTTCTGATGGAACTCCTTACCAGTGAATTTGCTCATTGATTAAGAATTATGATAAAACCCTTGCCCCACCTCCAAATTTTTTGGCAGTATTTGATGGAGTATACAGGAATAAATACCATGGGAACAGATCTAGATTTTGATCAAGTAAACTATTTCACCACTTTAGTTTATAGATCAGTACAGTGGGAGATAGCAGTCCAACAGACTTGCCCAAGTCACATTTCAAAGTGCAAGGGTGAGTCTATGAAATGTCAAATATTTCTACGAGACGTTCTACCTAACCAGGAGGTAGAATGGGGAGGGATTGTAACAGAGTGGTTTGCTTTTCTTAGTGAATGGGCTTTGAGCCACCTTTAAAGCTGATAAAGCTTTTGAGTCCTAGAATATTCTCCCTATTTTCATTACCATAATCTTTTATCTCTTAACCTGTCTCCCAAAGAAAGAAAAAGGAGGAAAGGCTTGGAGAGAGAGCAAAGAGAACTGAAAAACCACTGTAGATCTTGGGTTGTTTGTTTGTTTGTTTTGCCCTATCTCAGCCACTCTATAATAAAAGTAATCTCCCTCCATACATACGGCACATTGATTGTCGTGTTTGTTAGTTTACTTTCAGTAAAGTCTCTATAATAAGTAATTCTATTATAAATAAATTCTCTCTGCCTTTCCACAAAATTCTTTGTTGGAAATGAGTAGAGCTCCACTTAACAAACAGCAAATACCTTTTAGCTCTCCTTAGTCATTAAATGTCAGTCATTTAAACCCTGAACAATGTCTTTGGGATGGGAAGCTGTAGCAGGGTCTAGAGGGATAAAGCTAGAATCAAGCTAATGGGTCAGGCACAGCAGTGGATATGAAGTGGATATATTCAATTTGAGAATCACAATGGCTCCGCTAGATCAGGGATAAGTAAACATAGATCCAGTGGCCAGATGAGTTCTAACTCAGGCTGGCTCCATATGGAGACATGCTGGTAGGGAAGAGGAAGAAACTAGGACTAGGAGAGCTGATCCACCATGGAGCTGGCCCGTAAAAGTGGTATGTGAGAGATTATGGGACTCTGACGCTTAGGGTGTATTTGCTTTAAGAAAGCCCTGGGCGGAAACTCTGCCGGTGAGTCATGTGAACAGTCGTATCTAAGAGTGATGATGTCCATAGTCAGAAGAGTAGCTTATCTAGTTTGAAACACAACCCCATCTAGTTGTGCTTAGAGCACAAGAAGCCTGATGCCAAGACCCCAGGCAAATGGGCTGATATTCAGGGAAGGTCTTCATTCCAAGCAGGGCAAATGAGGTGTGATTCAGGAAAAGCAGGTAGAAGCCTGTTGAAACACAAAAGGAATTTGAGAAGAAGGTGCTCAGAGGCTGACGGAGCTACTTTCCTATTTCAAAATCCCTCAACCTTCACCCCCATCTCTCAACCAGGCTGCTGTCATTTTGTGTTGATGCAACTGCAGAGCAAATTTAGATTCCACCACCATGGAATTTCTGCCTAGCCTCCAGAGTAACACAAAGCTTATTAGCATTTGGTGTCTCACCCAAGGTCCCTCTGTCCATGGCAACTTCTATATTCATTGAATAGTGGTTTTGCACTTGGAACAAATTAGGTCATTGTCAATCCACTGGATCCACTAATTGTATTCCAACCATGATGATCACATTAACTACAGGCCTGGGAAATGGGTGAAGGCTCAGTGTTCCAAGCACTACACCTTGAATGACTGGTCCTTGCCAACTCCAACATATATAGCACATAACACACTTCGTGTAAACTGAGAAAACAGTTTCCAGATCTGCCAGGCTGAGGGCCACACCCTGGACAAAGAAGTCACAGACAGACCCATGGACTGCACCATGTTGGATGACCACAAGGGCCAGGATTGGGACTGGGAGGAGGGCAGGTCCTACTTTGGCAGTAAAGGGTCACTGGACATGAGTAAGTTTTAGTGTAGCCCTGAGGGTTACTTTGTAGTATCATCAGTCACTAGGAGGAGTGATTATGGTATAAAATCTATAAAGAGGAAAGAACATGCGATCTGTTGATTTTTCTGACTACATTTGTATATATAGTAATTGCTGTTGAATATTTTCTAGAGTTTTTTTAAAGAAATTTACAGTTTTAATGTAATTTTTAACACAAATAGCATCTGCTTTACTTCTTGCTTCCTGTATTTCTTTAGGAATTACCTCCCTATAATGGTTATGGACTAGTTGAAGACTCTGCTCAGAATTGCTTTGCTCTCATTCCAAAAGCTCCGAAAAAAGATGTTATTAAAATGCTAATGAATGATAAAAAGGTGCTTCGTTATTTGGCTGCACTGGTGAGGATAATTTTTATATACTATGATTTTGTTCTGTCCGAGTACCATGCACAGTCATCTGTTTTGTCTGTAGTTATGTATTAACTTAATAACCATTGGATCCAGTACCCAGCCTTCAGGCAGATTGCATAGCATTAAGTTTGGTGCCTCTGAACCAAGACCTAGCCCATGACCTATCTCCCACAAAAATCTTTTTTAGATCATTGATCTCTCCCCTCTATCCCTCAAATTTTGACAGACCTTTTCGTCATTTTTTAAGCATCTATGAAAGCGTGATGTATTCAAATTATTTGTGTATCTCTGTGCCTTTCCAGTATACTGTGATTTCCTTGATGGTAGGGACCATATCTTACTAATTTTTAGCATTATTTGTCATATCTAGTTCAATGTATTTTATATTTATTAAATGTAATAAATTGAATTATACCAATTGAATAGATGTCTTTGCGAGATTATATGGTTAGTGCATGAGAGCATGGGTTTGGAGACAGGCATGAATTTAAACCCTGAATATTCTACATACAGCATGAATTTCCTGAGGCATTCTAGACTTTGTAGGTACCTAATAACTATTAGTTGAATTGATAAAATTAATTTATTTACACATACACTATCCATGAATTAGGCAATATAATTTTACACCCATTTAATGTTTCAAAACATAAGAATCAGAGAGGTTAATTGGCTTGTCCCAGGTCTCAATGCTGCTTAGGTAGAGGCAGGACTAGAACTCAACCTTCTGACTTTCAAACTAACATTCTTTTTTTTCTTTCTTTTTTTTTTTTTAATTTAAAAAGTACTTTTTTTTACAATGTAAATAACTTGGAAATGTGAGAGCAGATTCAGTATAAGCAATTTTAATACTGCCATCTTATATGTGAGAGAGGCAGTAAAGAGTATCACAGATATTTTTATTACAGAGCATTCGAGAAGGTAACATGAGGAGTCACCACGATGTAGAAGTTGGAAAAAAAATATTATTCCTACAGCTCTAAGAATCCTCAACCCAGCATTCTTTTGATCAAGAACCAGTATAATGCTTAGGCTATGAAAAGGGGAATGCACTCACATGACTTTGTAAACTTTCCTTACCTGAAAATCCTGGGGAGATTATTACATAATTGATTATAAAAATTGCTATGAAAAAGTTAGATATTGCTAAATGACAAAAAATAATATATTTACATTGACTGCAGTCCTCCATGTGTCTATGTGACTGCAGTCTTCAAATAACCCAGGCAAACGTGATATATCACAAAAGGTAATTTGGATTAGCTCTGTTGCTGAGGACAACTAGAAAAACTGTGTGTGTGTGTGTGTGTGTGTGTGTGTGTGTGTGTGTGTGTGTGTGTTTATTACTGCTTAAGGGTGCTGAACAAGTAAAAAGATATGAAGAACCACTGAGCAAGAACCAGGAGAATATTGAAAACCAGAGAAGTGAGCCTGGCAAATGACACCATTTTTCCCCTGGGGAATGTTTGCTGATTCCAGAAGTAGCACCTCTGAGGGCAAACTTTGGAATCTAGAGCTTATCAAAAGCAGAAGCACCTGCTCAGCCCTCTGTGCTTTAGTCTGGGTGACTAATCCTTGAAGGGACTATTATCTGGCTTTGAATGATCTCAGTCCCTGAATTATCTCACTTCTAGAAATCAGATTAAGGTGATCATGGATTACTAATGACCCCAAGGGTCTGGCAGAAGCAAATGTAAATTCTCTGGAGATAGCATCATCCTAGGCTTTAAATTATTTCTACAAACAATTTAAGAAACACAATATATGAAACTCATTCAAAAAACAATATTAATAATATGTCCAGACAAAAGGCAAGATGATATGCAGGAAAACCAACAGAAACAAGAAACAATAGAAATAGACCTGTAAGGGCTTCAAATACTGGTGTTATCAAACTTTAAAAATACAAAATCCAAAACTGGTATTTATTGTGTTTAAGGAGATAAAAGATAATGAGAATTTCAGCAGATAACTAGAAATAAAACAAAGTATTTCAATTTTGAAAAATTATCACAGTAACAGAATAAAAGAAAAATTAGATGCAGAGAAGTATTTGATAAAATTCATCTATTATGCTTTTAAAACAAAATTCTTAGTAAATAGGGGACAAAAGGGAACTTTCTTAGTCTGATAAAGGATATCTATCAAAAAATCTATTGCAGGGCCGGCCAAGTGGCTCAGTTGGTTAAAAGCTCGCTCAAGAGTGCCAGCTGAGGGGCCATGGCCCAGTGGCTAAGCGCTGGCTTGGGAAGCCAGTGGCCCCGGTTCGGTCCCGCATATGAGGGCCAGTGACACTGCCCTCAAAAAAAAAGAGTGCAAGCTGAGCTCTGAGCAACAGCAGTTCGATGCCCAGCCCGAGCTGAGCTGCCTACAGGTGGCAGGATGGCTCAGCTAAAAAAAAAAAAAAAAAAAAAAAACTGTTGCAAACATCATATTTATTGATGAAATGCTGAAATTATACTCTCTGAGGTTAGGAACAAGGCGAGACTGCTCTTTATCATCTTCTATTCAACATTGTACTGGAGGTCCTAGCTAGAGCAGTAAATCTATAAGGGAAATAAAGGATATAAGTATTGAAAACAAAATTAAACTGTCATTGTCTAAGATGAATGATTATATATGGAATAAATCAAGAATCTACATTTTGTGTTAGTAGAATCAATGTACAAATGGCAACAAACAAAAAAATAAAGTTAGAAAATGCCATTTACTATAGCATCAAAAATATTAAATTCCTAGGAATAAATTAAAACAAAAGGTATGTAATACCTAAAACATTATTGAGAGAAAATTAAAGACCTAAACAAATGAAAAGACATACTATGTTAACTGGTTAGAAAATTCAATATTATAAAGATATTCATCCCAAATTGATTAATGGTTTCAAAGCAATTGCAGTGAAAATCTGAAAGGACTTCTATTTTTTCAGATTGACAAACTGATTCTATAATTTATTGGAGATGTAAAGCACCAAGTATACCAAGACATTCCTGGAGAACAAGATTGGTGGGTTTACTCAACAAAATATCACAATACATTAAAATATCATATAAAGTAATTAAGATGATACAGTATTTGTGCAAAGATAGATAATTAGGCCATTGGAATAGATTAGACAACCCTGAAGCAGACCCACACACACATAAGACATCTGACAAATATGGCACTGCTGAAGGTTTAGGAAAGGAAGGTCTTTTCAATAAGTTATTTTAAAACAATTAGATAGCCATATGGGGGGAAAAAAGAAAACTTGACCACACTTCACACCAAATGTTAAAATCAATTCTGGATAGATTGAAGATTTAAATGTGAAAGGAAACACAATAAAATTTCTTAATAAGAATATAATTTTAACCGTATCGTAGGGAAAGATTTCTTTAGCAGGACACAAAAAGTAGTAATTGGCTTGAAAACTGATAAATTTGACTACATTAAAATGGAGAGTTTCTGTTCTTCAGAAAACACCATTAAAAGAGTTAAAAAAAGGGCCAGCCGAGTGGCGCGGTGGTTAAGCGCTGGCCTGGGAAGCCAGCGGCCCCGGTTCGGTCCCACATATGCCCTCAAAAAAAAAAAAAAAAGGAAGAATTTACAAAGAGGGGTTTGTCACTTTGAGGGGTAAAATGTATAACTATTGCACTGTGTTGTACACCTGAAACTAATTAAAAATAAAATAAAATTAAAAAAAAAAAAAAAAGAGTTAAAAAAAGGGCCGGCCAAGTGGCGCAGTGGTTGAGCGCTTGCTTGGGAAGCCAGCAACCCTGGTTCGGGTCCCACATTTGAGGGCCAGTAATACTGCCCTCAAAAAAAAAAAAGAGTTTAAAAAAAAGAAAGGCAAGGTCAAAGTGGGAAAACATGTTACTACAGAAGTCAACTAAGAACTCATATCCAGAATATCTAAAGAACACTCTGAAATCATGTTTAAAAATAAGTAAGAAACTTAAACAGGCATTTTACAAAAGAGGGGGTCCAATAGACCAATAAACATATGAAACAGTGCTCAGCCTCCTAAGTGATCAGGGAAGTACATATTATAACACAATGAATTGCCTCTATTCAACCACCGGGATAATTAATACGTTGGTGAAAATATGGAATAGGAAATCTCATATTCTTAGTGACACATTCACTTAGGAAAACAATTTGGCATAATCAAGTGTACTCAGTTGTGCCAAAATGGTACACTATATGTACACCAAGAGATAAGAATGTTCACAACAGCATAATTCATGATAGCCAAAAATAAACTTTCTACAGGAGAGTGGATAGATAAATTATGACGTATTTATACAATGATCTGAATGCTGTTCAGCAACAAACACTAATGAACTACAGCTACATATAACAAGGATAAGTCACATAAACATAATTTTGAATGTAAGAATTCAGACACAAAAATGTACAGATTATGTAATTTTATTTATATGAAGATAAAAAGACAGGCAAAACAAAATTTTTAGGGATGCTTGCTTGCTTTGTAGTAAAACTAAAGAAACCCATAAAAATCAAGATAATGGCTTTTTTAGTTGGAGAGGGAGAAGATATTGATTGGGAGAGTGCTTTCTAGGTTCCATCAATGTTTCATTTATTGATGTGGGTGGTGATTACATGGGTGTTCACTTTATGAAAATTCTTTGAACTGTACATTTTGGTTTTTGTTTGTTTGTTTTTGCAGTTTTTTTCTGTGTTATAGTTCACAGTAAAAAAAAAAATCATTTAAAAGAACACCCCCAGAACTATTAGTAAAGAAGTAGTAGATGAGCTTCCTATGAGCAAATAAAAAAAGGAAGTGAGGGCCGGCCGAGTGGCGCGGTGGTTAAGCGCTGGCTTGGGACGCCAGAGGCCCCGGTTCGGGTCCCACATATGAGGGCCAGTGACACTGCCCTCAAAAAAAAAAAAAAAAAAAAGGAAGTGATATTCTGGGTCGTGGTCATTTTCAAAGGTTTTCCCCGACCTGTTTGCTAAAGAGGGTGTAGAGGGTGTATTCACTGGGTTCCTCACAAAAGCTCTGAAGGATGAAAGAAGGGGTGTCTGACAATAAGGGGAAAGGACTTAGGAATTAGTTGGGGACCTCAGAAGAAAAGATGGAAATTTAAAAGAAGGAAATATGCTGGAGGAATTATCAGAGATGTAATTAAGTTCCCTCGAGTTCACACAGATACTAGACATGTTCTGAGAAAATGAAGTACTATAGTAAACCCGGGTAAGAAGGCTGTGCCTAAGTAAAAATATGCTGGTAAGATCCCTGGGGCTCAGAGTGGTGTGCTGGCTGAGAATCACAGGAAAGCTATAGAAGGGCATGAGAAACGTGACTTGAGCAGGATCTCCAAAGCAACATGCATACCCCCCAAGGAGTGTGCAAGACAGTAGATAATCTATGGGGTTTGTGAAGAAAATATTATAACCTCTGTCTACATTTTATTATGAGTGCATTTATTTTATAGTCCCTGATATTTTATATCCACTTTATAATGCACAGATTAATACAGAAGAACGTATGTTTATTCATTCATTCAACAAATAGTAAAGAGCTACCCTGGGCTTGGTATAGTCTAGGCATTGAGGGTACAGCGGAAAATAAGACAGTCACATCTCTGCCCTCATGGAGCTTATGTTCTAGTTGACAACATTCTGGTCAATAAGCAAATATTCATAAAAAGAGAAGTAGTAACACGTGTTACAAAAAGTAAAACATGAGACAGTGGTGGGGAAGGGGCTCATTTATATTGGAAGATCAGGGAACGCCTCTCTGAGGAGGGCGCAGCTGAACAGAGACCAGAATGAATACCTGAAGGAGCTAGCCAGGGGAATATGTCAGGCAGATGCAGTGTACAGAGAATGGAAGGTGGGGGACAGAAATGAAGATGGGGTCAGGGGCCTGCTCAGGGCTTTGCAGTCAGTGGCGTGGAGGAGTGGGATGTTGGGAGCCGTCACCCATGGTTCAGGAAACAAGGGGTATAGATAACAAGCCTGTAAAGAATTTAAAAATAAAATCGACTTAAAAGTTAATCTGCTTCTCCGGCCGAGTGGCGCGGTGGTTAAGTGCTGGCCTGGGAAGCCAGCGGCCCCGGTTCGGTCCCACATATGAGGGCCAGTGACACTGCCCTCAAAAAAAAAAAAAAAAAGTTAATCTGTTTCTTATTGTCATCATGTGCCTGTCATTCTAAACAACAGCAGTGATAAAATACCCCCAAGAGAAAACTCCTCCATACAGTAAAATTTCCATTAATAAATGTGGAAGAGGGCAAATAGAAAAGAACGATTGATTACACACCACAGCAATAATTGTTGCAGATAAGATCCATCAATGGATGCTAAGATTAGTGGGGAAACCTTTGAAGAGAAATAGGATTTTCATAGGTTCAGAATATCTCCCAACCAAGCTACCAAGCTTAACATCACCAACAATAAGATATGTTGACATCATGGAACTCCTTGATGTGCACTGAGAGGGACATGGTTCTTTTGCCATAGATGTAAAAATGAGATGCATGAGGGACATTCAACAAAATAACTGAAAAGTGTCAAGGTCATGAAAGACGAGGGCACACTGAGGAACTGTCACAGATTGTAGGAGATTAAAGCGAAATAACAACTAACTGCGAAGTTAAAACAGAAACAGAAAAAGAACATAAGTGAAAACCAGGTAAAATTTGAATAAGGACAATAGTTGGTTTAATAGGAGTGTACCATTGTTATTTTCCTGGGTTTGGTAATTGTGTTCTTCATGTTAGGTGAAGCTTAGTGAAGACTGTATGAGAATTCTCAAATATTTATTCAACTTTGTAAGTCCAAACATAGTTCAAAATAAAAAAGGTAAAGAACATTTTTTAAGGTTTTAAAATGCTCTTTGCCAGGGTAAACCGTTGCCATTATCTCCCCAACTCCCTGGATACACTCCTGCCTGTAGCTCTGCTCAGAACTTTGTATTTTATTCTGAGTGTGATGGGAATCCTTTGGGGGTTTGAGAGCAGAGAGGTGAGATGGTTTGGGTTTATTAACTATATTGTGGATGTTTAGTAAAATTTTTTAAAATTTATTTTTAAACTAAATGTATTGGGGTGACAATGGTTAGTAAAATTACATAGGTTTCAATTGTACAATCCTATAATACATCTATATTAAAAAATCATCTATTGGGTTGTCGGAAAAGTCATGACGTATTTTTTCTATGTTCTTCATTGCAAAAATGCGTTATGACTTTTCTGACAACCCAATATATATCACACTGTGTGCTTATAGGAGTGTCCAATGCAAAAAGTTAGAGACTATTAGAGCAGGAAATGGTATAAAGAAATTATTTTACTAAGAGGAAACCCAATGGCTTTCTTTGATACATGAGAAATTATTACACAAATAATTCCATGGTCTGAATGATATGAGCTGAAGTTGCAATATAAAATGATTTTAGTGAAGAATAAGCATGTCTAGATTTAAGCTTGTTCAATCTGGGTTATGTGATTACTTTCTGTGATTTGATTTAGGAAAAGCCTTGTCTACAAGATAGTTTCTCAGAATCTCTTTGAACTTTATGACATTAAATTACTCATTCCTCCCTCCTTAAAGTTTCCTTTAAAAATGATGCATATAAATGGATTTGTTTAAAGAACTAAACTTTGCATAATCATCTTAGTATCCACGAAGTTGAACATAATGTCAGCCAAGAGGTCTTAACTTGGCAGACTGTGGGCAGAATGTAGCCCACATGTATGCATTGTTTAGCCTGAAAGGTACCTTAAAAGAGTTGAAGTCAACATTTTAAAATCAGAGTTTTATATAGTAATCCAGATTTCTGTCTTCTCATGAAAACTTGGAAGATCTAGCCACATTGGACCTACATTCCCACAAGGCAGCAATCAAGAGTTGAATTGGTGTAGCCTCCCTTAGATGAGGCACATCCTTTCCAAGCCAAGAGTCCGCCCTTACTGGTCATTTATATTCTAGTTTATATAGTAGGTTTAGGTTATATACCTAGTCTTCCTGTGGGTATTTAATTTGTGGGCATCTGGATAGTCCCGTACCTTCATAATGTCATTTTTTTCTTCACCCTTCTAGGAATCCCCCTTCCCAGAAGATAAAGATCGCAGATTTGTATTCTCTTATTTTCTAGCCACCGACATGATCAGTATCTTTGAGCCTCCCGTTCGCAATTCTGGTATCATTGGGGGCAAGTACCTTGGCAGAACTAAAGTTATCAAACCATCTTCTTCAGTGGAAAACCCCATCTACTATAGCCCTAGCGACTTCTTCATTGGTGCTGTAATTGAGGGTAGGTCACACACAAGTTAGGCTTTTTGATGACCCAAATGAATGGATTCTTCTTCGTTGGAATTTAATTCAGTTAACTCTTGTAAGAGGCAGTGAGGGTGCATTCCAGCCAAGATAGAGTTAATATTCTTGAATATGTGGTACAGTGTCTTAATCCCTTCCTTTATCAATTAAACTGTAAATCGGTTGTATTTGTTGGCTATAGCTGTAGACCTTAGCTTCCTAAACACCGAGCAAATGACTGTATATTAGTTTAGAGAGCTATTGAAAGTTCGTTCATCTAGGTCGCATATCTGTGAATTTGTCACTGGAGAATCAGTACTATTTTGTTTTACTCCTGATTGCATGATAAAAACATAACCCAACTAAATGTATTTCTACCCTCTCTTCAGTGTTTGGCCACCGGTTCATCATCCTTGATACGGACGACTATGTTTTGAAATATATGGAGAGCAATGCTTCCCAATATTCACCCGAAGCACTCTTGTCAATTCAGAACCATATTCGAAAGCAAGAAGCTCCTGCAACAGAATTGGAAACGTATGTTTAATTGTCTAGGGTCCATTTTGCTTTGACACATATGAGATATTCAGGAAATGGTTCTTGATAAAATGGATGGGTAATGCCATTTTAGATTTTCAGATCTCCCTCACCAAGTAGGAGTTATTAATCATACACAGAAGGTTTTCTGGGTCCAATATAACAATTAGTAACTTAGATATTTTTCAACTTTATTTAGCAAATAATTATTGAATGCCTCATATAGGTAAGATACTATCGCTTGACTGCTGGGCTTTTGTCATTAAAATAGAAAAGAAGTTACTGCCCTCATGGAGTTAATTTTCTAAGCAGTGGGAGATAGCCCATAAACAACACAAGAAAATTATGAGTTGTGATCAAACAATATAGTGAATGTTTAAATTAAAAAGAATTTATTACAGTAGAAGACACATTGCCATTAATCCCCCTCAAAATACACCCCTTGCACCAAACACACACTTATCCCATCATTCTTGCCACTTTCTGAAGCAGTTCTGGAAGTCCTCTTTCTTGAGTGTCTTTAGTTGCACTGTTGTGGCTGCCTCGATGTCCTGAATTGATTCAAAACGTTTACCTTTCATGGTCATTTTGACTTTGGGGAAGAGCCAGAAGTCACACAGTACCAGATCCAGTGAATAAGGTGGATGAGGACACATGTAATGTTTTGGTCATTTTGACTTTGGGGAAGAGCCAGAAGTCACACAGTACCAGATCCAGTGAATAAGGTGGATGAGGACACATGTAATGTTTTTGACAGAAATTGCAGTATACCAGAAGCAATGTGTGACATGGAGAAATGTCATGATGGAGGATGATTTATGGCACACTTTAAAACACACCTTCTCTCAACCGTAGCTCACACCTGACTGACTGCACTGAACAAGTTGAAACTTGTCACACACTGTTACTAAGGTTCGATGTGCCAATTCCCATATTGAAGATTCCTGCCTTTCTGCTGGATGGCACTCGGCAGCAGCATTCACCATAGTTTGTGATCACAACAGAAAGGCTCCGTGTTACACATGGCAATCGTGTGTAACACAATAGGCTCCGCTTCTGATATCGCAGAAACTGTATGGTGTGTCCTCATCCACCTTATTCACAGGATCTGGCACTGGTAGCTTTGATACGCTACCAGTAGAGTCTTTTTTTTTTCTTCCTGATTTAGTAATAAGAAAAAGATGGTGCTGTGACACTTAGAATGAGATGCCAATAAAAAGTAAAGAAAAATTGAAGTTCTATGTTAAGAGATCCTTTGCTATCCTTATTTGATCCTCACCACCTCTCTTTCCTCTTGTGATGGGTCAGAGAGATGTGAGAGAAAAAGTACTTGAAGATGATAGGAACCCAAGTGTCATGGCTTCCATGTCTTCTAGCCATTTTGTCTTTGGCTTTCAACTCTTCCCACATAAATCCCTTATTTGACTACTCAGTGCTAAGAGTAATGAAAGGGGATCCCAAGTACTTATCAGGCCTGAGTAATTTTTATGTCACATGTCAATTGTAGAATTACAAAATTTGAAG
The DNA here is from genome assembly GCA_033961575.1 of Aselliscus stoliczkanus. Taxonomy (NCBI): domain Eukaryota; kingdom Metazoa; phylum Chordata; class Mammalia; order Chiroptera; family Hipposideridae; genus Aselliscus; species Aselliscus stoliczkanus. The sequence continues at coordinate 69,840,981 of CM066733.1, forward strand.
TTAGCTGTTTTCTTTTTCTGAGCCAGAAAACTAAAATAGTACATAGGTAATTGAGTATTGACTTCGAAGTTCTTTTGGGTTTTGGGTCCTCATTGCAATATATTGAACTCAGACTTACAGATAATAAATGCACATTAATCCACCCCTCTACAGGAAATCTACATGTGTGAATTGCATAAACACACACATGTGTTCATATATATTATTCTTGTTCTGTTAGCATGCCCATTTGTGCTCTTCAGCTTCAGGAGGACCTCCTCCCCTGCTCCTTTTAATCCTCTTTTCACATCTAGCCACTTTTCCCATATAGATGTTTCCAAATATTCTCATTTCTTTGTCCATTTTCTTTAAGCCCCAAGCTCTTTTATATTCACCTTGCAGTTGGTCTGAAAAATGAGATCTAACGTTCCAATGTGAGCTTCTTCCCTTTTCCCACTCTTCACCTTAGAATGTTTCTGTACTGTCAATTGTCTTCTCTTTAACTTCTTGTTAGAGGTAAGTAGCTCACATTTCTCCAAATTTAATTTTCCTGTTTTGTGTTTGTTACCGCCTCTTTTCTGACTGCTTCATAAAACTCTTCATAAATTGCTTTCTTAAAGGTTATGACTGTTTCCAAATCTAATGGTCTCTTGTCATTTATTCATCAATTCAACAGATATATGAGCTTGTACCATCTGCCGGACCTTACTAAATGCTTAAGCAAATATATGAGGGAGTTGGCACGCATTTTTGTAAAGAGTTAAGTAGTAAATAGTTAGGTCTTGTGGGCCATACCATCTCTGTTGTAACTAGTCTGCTCTGCCCTTGTAGGGTGAAAGCAGCCACAGGCAAAGGTAAATGAATGGCTGTGGCTCTATTACAATTAAACGTTATCTAGAAAAACAGGCAGCAGGCTGGCTTTGGCCTGTGGGCTGGAGTTTGCCAACCCCCTGGTCTCTGCCTAGCCTTTTTCATCTACATATAATATAAATTACTCTTTACCACTCCCTTTTTGAAACCATCTCTTTTGAATTAAGTCAGAGCCTCTGTGATTCCTCATACTTCTTGGAAAGCCTATTCATTGTATCTTTTTCCTAAACTGGCTGTGGGGTTTGGCCATTTCCACAGCTTATGGGCTACTGTGTGAGAGGCTTACTCCACTGAGGGGGCTTTGCCCCAGTGGGCACTGGTGCCTGTTGAGAACACCCTTTGTTTGTGCCACTTGTGGGTAGTGCTGTGCTGTGGTCTGAAGCCAACCTCCAAGGATGTTGGTTCTGGAGCCTCTTGGATGGAGCTCTGGGGTAGACCCAGGTCAGCTCACTGTCCGTGATCATCCAGGGACTACCTGGTAGGAGCTACAAAGCGATCCACGGTTTAGCCTATGCTAAACTCCAAGGCACATGGGAGAGACAACACTGTGAACCAAGGATGGCTTCGAACCAGGCCTGGGGTAGCTCTACAAAAAGCCAGGACACCCTGAGGCCTGCCACCACCTGGCGACTCCCATAAGGTTCATCTGCAAATAGAGCCTACCGCAGTACACAAGTTGGGAGGGTCTCAGGAAGTCACTAGAGTGGGATGAGTTTTCATCATCAGGTTAATGTAGATTCTGGTTTGGTGCTGGTGCTGAGCATGGAGCTATTCAGCAAAAGTCAGAACACACAGAGGCCAATTGTCACCCACCTGGGGCTTGCAAACCCCTGAGAGTTGTCCAAGAAAGAGTGCAATGCAGGTGGGGCTGTCTGCTGGCCTAGAAGGTGTCTTCAGCATTGGGGGAGTTGAGTAGGGTGGGGTGCCAGTGAGTCAGCATGGTGGAGCAGCAGAGCTCACCAGGCCAATTCAGGTTGAGATTCAGCTATGGTGGGGAGGGCTCAACACAGGAAAGATGCACCCACCTTCTGGCTGTGTCGTAGAAGAACCCCACACAGGGAAAATGGCGACTATCCTCCAGTCCTTGCTATGAAGTCACACAACTCAGTTTCTCCCAGTATGTCTTCGATGCTCCCCTGCCAGAGCCCAGGGTGAATGCCTGTGAGTGACTTTATGCGCAGCCCTTTAAGAAGATATCTGGGTTTTCCTCAGCCTTCAGTCTCACCCGGATGGTAAGAATCCCCACTGTTTTTCACAGACAGATGTTGCTGGGGCTCCTCTTCCTGGCATTGGTACTCTGTGCTGGGGATCCTGGTGTGGGCCTGGGGTTCCTCACTCCTCTTGGGGGAACCTCTATGGCTGAGATATCCCTCTTGATTCTCAACCACTACACACAGGTGTGGGGCTGGCCTGTTTTGTCTCCACGCCTCCCACTAGTCTCGACGTGGCTGCTTCTTTATAGTCTTAGTTATAAAACTTCTGTTCGGCCAGATTTCAGATGGTCCTCCAGGTTGATTGTTCTATAATTTAATTGTAAATTTAATTTTTTCCCAGAAGCACGCACAGGGATAGCATTTATCTACTCTGCCGTCTTGGATCTCACCTGGATACCTTTTACATCTTTTTCTTGCCTTATTGCTCTGGCTATGTCTGAGTTGAATAGAGTGGTGAGAGTGGGAATCCTTGTTTTGCTCACTATTAGCTATGATGTTAGCTGTGCACTTGTCATATGTGGACTTTATAATATTGGGTATTTTCCTTCTACACCTAATTTGTTGAGAGCTTTATCCTGAAAGCTTTTTCTGTATCTATTGAGATAATTATATGATTTTTATCCTTCATTCTGTTAGGTTATATATTACATTTATTGATTTCTGTATGTTTGAACCATTCTTGACACAAAGGATAAATCCTTGATCATGGTGTCTGATCCTTTTAATGTGCTACTGAATTCAGTTTGCTAGATTTTGTTGATGATTTTTACATGTATGTTCACCAGTGATATTGACCTGAATTTTCTTTTCTTTTAGCATCTATCTTGCTTTATTATCAGGGTAGTGCTGGCCTTGTAATATGAATTTGTGAGTGTTCCCTCCACTTCAGTTTTTTGGAAGAGTTTGAGAAGGATTGGCATTAATTATTCTTCAAATGTTTGATAGAATTCACTACTGAAGCCATCTGGTCCTTGGCTTTTCTTTGTTGGAAGATTTTTGATTACTGATTCAATATCTCCTTACTTATTATGCTTTGTTCAGATTTTCTATTTCTTGATGACTCAGTCTTGGTAGGTTGTATCTTTCTAGGAATTGTTTGTTTGTTTGTTTCTAGAAACTTATCCATTTCTTTCAGGCTACCCAATTTGTTGATGTATAATTGTTCATAGTAGTTTCTTATGATCCTTTGTATTTCTGCAGTATCAATTGTAATGTTTCCTCTTTCCATTTTGATTTTGAGTCTTCCCTCATTTTTCCTTTATTTAGCAAAAAGTTTGTCAGTTTTGTTTATCTTTTCAAAAAACAGTTCTTAATTTTGTTTACCTTTTCTATCATTTTTCTAGTTTACATTTTATTAATCTGCTCTGATTTTATTACTTCCTTCCCTCTGCTAACTTTGGGCTTAGTTTTTTCTTCTTTTTCTAGTTTTGTGAGGTATAAAGGTTGTTAATATGAGAGCTGTGTTTTTTCTTAATGTAGGCATTTATCATTATAAACTTTCTTCTTGGAACTGCTTTTGACGAATCCTATAAGTTTTGGTATGTTGTATTTCTATTTTTGTTGATTTCAAGATTTGTAAAATTTCCCTTTTGATCTTACTCAGTTTCTTCATCATACTACTTTTAAGAGGTTGCTTTGACCTTAGAACAAAACTCTGAAGTTTTTAGTCTGATATCCAAGAACCTCCATAGTGTGGCTCTAAATAACTGTTGTAAGCTCTAGCTTACCTTTCTATATACTGTGTACTCCAGACAAATGGGTTATTATATTAATTTCAAGCATTCCTTTCTTCATGCCTTTTCACAAGTTGTTTCCATTGTCTGTAGTTCTTTTATTTTATTCTGAAGGTTCGAACCCTCACATCCTTCAAGCTCTAGGTCATATGCCACCTCCTACTTTGGCCCTTCCTGACCCTCTCATCTTCTGTACTTCTCCTACATGGTAAAGGTAATTTTCTCCCTTCCATTAGCGATTTTAAAGTCCCTGTCTTAACTCCATTTCTGGAGAGCGAGGATCCTAATTAGAGACAGGTTTCTTGTTATACTTAACAGTTTATTCTAAAGCTAGCATGGAGCCATACATATTCAATAAATAATTGTTAGATGAGTGAATGACAGTTCTACTAGAACTGTCAAAAGAACTTTGTTAAAAGCTGACATTTGTGTATGTCTCCTATGTCAAGTACTAAGTGCTTTATATGTAATTAAATATCATTAAATATCATTTAATTCTCAACAATCTTTATGAGGTGGCTTTCCTTAACACTCCAATATAACATATAACAAATAAGAAAACAGAAACAGAGCAGTTAAGTAATCTACTCAAGATCATGCAGCCTTTAAGTGGGAAAGCTGAGATTTTGAATCAACCAATCAGATTCTAGAACCCATGCTCTTACCTACAGCTTATTCTGCCTTCCCAGAGGAAAAAACCCAAGTAATTAGGGATGTTCTTATTCAGCTTCCTGGCTACCTAAGCCTCTCTCGGCAAGTGACTGCCTGTCCTGGGAGTGGGTTTACCATCACTGGGGCAAAGGGGAGGCCCCGAATCATGAATCAGGAGCTAATGTCAGGCCAAAGGGTCAGTGCTGAACCTTTGCAACTGAAATAGCCACACTTTAAAGCTCTAATACATTATGGGTATCAAAGAGTGCCCACCACCAAAACAACAATAACAACTACACCAAATCAAACAAACAAACAAACAAAACCATAAGGAAGAAAGAAAAAGTTTGCAGACTGTTTGCTTTTTAAGAAAATACATGAATTCCATTCAGTTCTTGCTAAGTGGAGGGCCTTGCCAGAGTGCTCATAGCAAAGTATGCTAAGAAAAGACTGAAAACCATGACGTCTCTCTTACCAATGGGAGATTAATCACCCTATAAAATCATGTTTGCTTTTATGAAAGTAAAGTTAGGGCATTGGAGGGTCTGGCACAGAGTCTGCATTTAGCGTGTTGGGAGCCTAGCAGCTGCCCTCAGTTGGCAGTCCCTGTTCCTTGTGAACCCCCGTGTTCCTTGTGAACCCATGGAACAAACCTTACCTTAGATCTTGCAGCTTTCCTGCAGAGCAGGCCCTGGCTTGGGCCCCTGCAATAAACTAGGCACTGTAACTTTAACTAGCTCTGTCTTAAACAGTACCACCTGTTGCTGTCTGAATTTACTCCATCTTACCCAAAGGCAGCAGATGCCATGGGCCTTTCCCCTGTCAGGGGAAGCAGGACGGTGTCTGGTTTCTTCAGGGAATGGGGGGTTATCTTCTCTTTCCCCAAATCATCGGATGGTCACATTTTACATTTATATGTTCCATGGCTCTAACTCCTGGAATGATATGGATGCTTGAGGTTTGACTGCTTTCTGCCACTAAAATAGCTCCCTGGCAGTCAGTCATTCATAATTTAGTATATATGATTGGAGTTACACCATCAGATAAACGTATTCTGCTTCTATAATAAATAATGCCAGACAGCATTTAGTTACTGAAGATTTTGATTACAACTGTATTATTTTTGTCGTACTGCAAAAGTAACACATGCCCTGAATAAAAACATTCAAGGAGGAAAAATTTGGGAGATACAAATAGAAATAAGCAAAAATATTTCTTAAAATTCTATAGCCCAGAGGTGACTACTTCTAACATTTTGTTTTAATATGCATATAAAATGGAATAATTCTGTAATACCATTTACCAGCTTTTTTCACTTGATAGTATATCATGAACATTTTTGATATCATAAAATATTTTATAGTATGTTGATAGTTTAGTTTTCTGAGCAGGTATTACATTCATATGGGAGATATGGATAGATAGATAGATAGATAGATAGATAGATAGGTAGATAGATAGATAGATAGACCAAAGAAAAGTTTTGCTCCCACCCCATCTTCCCTGCCTACTTGTTCTACCCCACATTCTTCATAGGTATAACTACCTCTTTCATTGTTTTTTTAAAATATATTCCCAGAGTTTCTTTGTATAATATAAGGAAACTTAAATATATTTCCCCACAAATTTCACACGAAAGGTAGCATTCTATACACGCTTTGCACCTTGATTTTCTCACTAACAATGTATCTTTCTACTCTTTCTGCCACATTGTCAATGCTTCATTGTTATTACATTGTCTGATTGTAGTGTTTATTATTTAACCAACTCTTGATTTTAGGCCCTTTTTTCTTTATACATTTAGGCTGTCTCAAAACAGCTTTATAGATGTACCTTTCTATACCACTCATGATTATTTCCTTAGGATAAATTACTTAAAATTCTTTTCTGGGCTGTTGCTTCATGTTTCAAATTGTTCCTGAAAGGTTATACCACTTTTATACAACTCTTCCAGCAAAAGTTGCCACCAGGTAAAGAGGGAAAATAAGTTAAAAGGCTATTTGGAACAGTGAAGTTTTTGAATATTATATACAAGAAAAAATGGGAATAAGGAAGCAATGGTGCATTGGTAGTGTGAGGTCTGGAAGTGAGAGGCGGTTTGGCATACTTGAAGAAAACAAGTTAGAGCTCAGGCGAGCTTTCAGTTCTGGTCTTGCCTCTGACATAGGATTTAGGATAAGTCACTAAGTTCTTCCAGCCTGTCTTCTCATCATTAAAAAAGGGAGGAGTGCTGAATGAGTTTATGTGAGCCCCATTTTATTCCAAAACAGATTTGGGAAGATGAAACATGAGAGTTCTTTTCCAGCTCTAAAATTGTTTAATTTTATAATTTTATACTTTTGTACCTTCATGTTCAGAGGAAATAAAAATCGGGGTTCTGCTTATCCCGGCTGTGATTTGAAGGGATTAGACCCTCCCATTCCTAATTCTCTGGGTTACTAATCTCTCTTTATTTCAGTAAAGGCTAAGCCTAAACTCAATCCACCACATAGAGCAGTCTCAGAACTTCCATAGATAACCTTTCACGAAATTCAGAGTGAATTGGAGAGGGAATGTTAAAAGCACAAAAGATTCCTAACTGCATAGTTAATCGATAAATATATTTTAAACTCAGACATAGATTTTTGAGATGCTCTAACATAAATGATGGAGATCTGAAACAGCCTTGAGAGACTGTCACGTGATCTCCGCAAGCATGGGACTGGGGCTGACCATGGCGGTAGATCTGGCCCTCGGTGGTACAGGGATTTAACAGATGGCAGCAAGGGAGGCTGAGCTGCGGTCCAAACCTGCGGCCCTCAGGCCGTCCTGATGTGGAGGTCTGCATCAGCCAGCTCCGCAGGCAAGTGTTCAGCCACCGGTGGGCTCAGCCTCAGAGCTGTTTGTCATTCGAAGCTTCCCCGACTTGACCAAGCTGAGAACTTGGGTCACTGAGATAAAAGTGATCAGGAATAAATACCGTGTTTATAGTCAGTCGCTTCCTTCCTCACTCCACAGCAAGCAAACTGAAGCGGATCCAGCCGCGCAGGCACTGGAAGCGGTAATAGGAACAGTCCAGGGGCAACTGAAAGATCACCCGTGCAAAGGCAGCATTCGTGAGGCTTTCCAAACCTCGGACAAGGATGCTTCGGGATACGTGGACAAAGAGACGTTCTTTAAGATCTGTGACTCGCTTAATGTACCGGTGGATGATTCCTTGATTAAGGAGGTCAGTACGGCTGATGGCGGAGGCTGAGCAACCGTTGCTTCTCTCCTAAAGGCAATTACAGGTGTATTTTGTTCTAACTGGGGAAGGTGTAAGATGTTCACCTCAGATCCCCTATTTGGTCCTGCCTGTGGCTTTCCCCTTGATCCTGCCATTGGCATTCTTTTCTAATTGCTGTTGTAAGGCATCTCTTTACTGGGTATGGAGCTGGACAGCACACAGTGGATGGTAAGACGCGTCAGGGCTAAAGGAGGTGACCCTGGAGGACTCAAAGGCAACTGGGCTGAGCGGTTGGTGGGCAGCCTTTGACACCCTTCCCAGCCGCTAACTATGTGAAGCCCATCAGTAGGACATGGAAGCGGGCATGACCACTGCCCAGGATGGGGGGGGGGGTCACGTGGCCAGATGCAAATGAAGGATGGACATGGACTGTCTTCTCATAGAATTTTCATGAGTGAGTTCAAGAGGGTGTTTCATGCCTTTTATTTTTCATTATAAACCAACCCCTTCAGCCAGTGATTCCCTAGAAGTCAGAACGAAATTTCTCCCACGATTGCCAACGAATGTGATTTACTGTTGTTGAGACATTCTCACTGATTAAGAACACTGAGATGCTGGAGACCTCAAAGATTTTTTTTTTTTTTTTTTTTAGCAAAAAGGATATTCCAAGTTAAGATTAATTTAGGGAAGGCTTTCGTTTAGAGCTAGAGTGACTAGGTTGGCCGATGAGGATATTTTGTGGACAGGAACATTAACTGGGGGAAGAGGGGGTTGGGGAGGGGCAGATAGAAGGGCATTTGTTCACATGGGCCAAAAATCCATGTAGCTTCCCAAATCTCAGATTGACAGCAGGGCCACATTTTGATTTTTAAGTCACTTGTACTCTCTGGGACCTGACATGGGGGGAGGGAGGAATTGCTGTTGGTGGGAAGTGGGACAGGGAAGGTGTAGGACAGATTTGCACATTTCTTAGGAAGGGAGCCACAGCAAGTCCACCCACTACCACTCACAGCTGGGTTTAGGGGCCAGGGTCCGAGCAGCGACATAACTGGACTCGCCTATTAGGCTGTGATAAGAGTAATCTGCTGTTTTAAGAGTCCTTCTCTGCATAGGCTACATGGACCAAGACTTGTATTTCAATATAAATACAATTAAAAGTGCTTTTTTTTTTTTCACATTTTTAAAGTGACACTGCCCTTACAAATACAAACGTTAGTCTTAAAATCTTGGGCAAGTCATTTACTTCTCCTGAGTTTTGATTTTATTAAGTGTAAGAAAGCATAATATCTGACCTACCCACCGGGTCCAGAGGATCATTTCAGAATCAACTGAGGATATAAAAACTGACCTGGTTTACAAGGCTGTGGGGATCATTATTCCTAAGCGCACCCTGCAGTTCCAGTGCAAGCAGCCTGCATGTCTGTCTCACGTGCTCTCTTTGCCCTCTTCTGCAGTTAATCAGGATGTGCACTCATGGAGAAGACAAGATTGACTACTATAAGTTTGTTCGTGCTTTCTCAGACTGACCTGGCTGATGAGAGAATGCAATACAATTTTTTGAGGTTGGACCTACACTTTGAAATATACCTGGTATTCTTCGTAGAGTCATTTACACCACTCTTGAAAAAAAATTTTTTTTTTTTTTTGGTTCTTATATTTCACTACTACTGAAATCTTAATTAAATTGGATCTTGGAGGAGCTAAGATTGGTGCCTTATTCAGGGAGGTAGACGTAGGGGTGTTGTGATGGCTAATTTTATGTGTCAAGTAGACTGGGCCTTGGGGTGCCTAGACATGGTCAAATAGTATTTCTGGGTGTTTCTGGATGAGGTTAACATTTGAATTGGTAGACTGAATAAAGAAGATTATCTTCTCCAACTTGGATGGGCCACATCCAACTCATCAAAGGCCTGAAAAGAAAAAGTGTGATCCTTCCCCAAGTAAGCATGAACTCCTCCTGCCTGTCTTCAAACTGCAACACCAGCTTTTTCCTACCTTCTGATTCAAACGGAAACATTGGCTCTCCTGGCTGACTGTAGACTGGTCAGCCTCCATAATCCCGTGAGCCAATTCCTTATAATGACTCTCGTTCTCTCTGTATACATCCTGTTGGTTCTGTTTCTCTGAAGAACCCTGACTACTACTCAGGTGTACAATGATTAAGAGCAAAAAGAAAGATAATATTTGCTCGGAGGAGCATCTTTTTGGGCATTGGAAATAAGCACACAGTATAGTATTGCTGCTAAGCCAATGCCTCCCCCCTCCCCCACCCCCATCTGCCTGCTTGACTCACTATTCCAGGGAAATACACCACGTTTTTCAGACTGTGGTACTAGGCCCATTAGTAGACCTGCATTTAAAAAAAATAAAATGGAATAACAAATAATCAGTGTGGTATACATAGTAGGGTATGGACTGTTTCATGAAACTTTCATTTCAATGGAGTGTGTATTTACTAGGTCATGATGTTAAATGTATTTCTTGGTGTGGGTTGTAATAAAAAAAATTAAAAAATAAGGAAAGAGAAAATTCAGAAAATTTCTGCTTTCAGAGAGCCTGCCTTGAGATAGGAGGAAAAGACTAGTAACAGTTGCTGGTTTTCTAATGGGCTCTGATGGGCTTTCTAGAAGCAGAGCTGCTTAGTGAAAGGCAGCCACCAGTTTCATCCTGATAACTGCTGTTTCCTCCCTGCACCCTAAAGAATGGTGTACGTGAGGATGGAGTTAAGTACGATTCAGGATGCCTGGCTCTCTCTAAACCAGCTCTCCAGATGGGCCAGGTCACCTCCATCCAGCTTGATAGAAGGGGTATGACTGTATCATGCTGACTCCCCCTTTTCTGCTCCAGGTTGATGTCTCAAGAAGAGATATGTTTTGTTTTGTTTTCCCCAGTCACTCATAACTAATAAAAAAGTCTAATTTCCAAGTTTTAAAAGTCCATTTCAGCCTAAAATAAAACCACTAAGCTCTATCCTGCCTGCCTGCCCCAATTCAGTCCTGTCCCAAGCTTGGAAGCCTAGAGTGTCTGTGCATGTGTGCGCGTGCGTGTGCGCGCGTGTGTGTGGAAGGGGCATGTCCAGGCAGGTGGGTTTCTTCCTCTTCCTAGTTTGTTTCCTTTGCTTCCATTCAGCCGTGTTGCTGTTTCTGGCAAGGTGAGGTGGTAGAAACCAGAAGAGGGCCAGGACTTTCTGTGGCTGGCAAAGTCATTGTCTGAGGTCAGGGCCCTCCAGGCTGGCCCTTTCTCTCTCTCCCAGGGCACCTTTTCTGTCAGTTTTTAGGACCCTTTCCCACAGGAAACCACCCCGTGCACCATTCTCAGACACAGATAGCCCAGTCTCCAGTATACTAGGACTCCAGTGTGCCCGCTCTCATAGCCCACCAGCCCCCACAGCGTCTCAGAAGGTCCTCCCAGGTGGGGACCCCTCCAGGCTGACTCCCCCCTCCAGGGCCTCTGCTGTTTGCCCATTGTTTCCATCCAGATTGCTCTCTCAGCTGTGCAATTAGGCAGCTAAGCCGGTCCCTTTCCTTGAGTCTTGTTTTAGGTGAGAATCAGGCACCCCACATATTGTGCTCTCCAAACTCCAGGGAAGACATGTCAAGCCCTGAGTCTGTTCAAGTACCACTGTCATTTAGCTTGTGGACCTACAACACTCAGAGGACCCCTTTCAGGAAATCCACACTCTCCAATAATTTCTCCATCACCTGTGCCTCCCATGGAAGAAAGAAGTCTGTAAAAGCTGTGGGCTCCTCTAAAGCAAGTCTTTCATGGAGCTGCACCAATCTGTAGCATACGGAGATACTGCCAATTTTGTCCTTAGCCAAAATGAAGACATCAGGAAAAACTCATTTAATATCCTCTTACCCACCCTTTGAGATCCAAGTGCTCACAGCCCTTCTAACCTCAGTTCTGAGGTCGTTGCTCCTTTTATTTCCCTATACCTTTTCCATTGTAATGGGGGCGAGGATTAAAATGCCAGCCCCACTGTAACTGTCAAGTGTCTCAGAGCTCTCTTTGAAAACGGTTGGCACCATGCATATATATGCCGTAAGCTTGCTGTCCAAGCCTCCCCTTCCAAGTTTACCCCAGATGGAGAAGCTGATCTGCCAGCACCATCACTAGGTATGAGAGCCACTTCCCAGCAGAGCCAGCGGGTCATTCCTACGGTGTCCGAGCTCAATGCTTACCTCTGCTCGTTTATACAAGGCAGGCAGGCATAGCCGCATGTCAAGAAAACTCGTTTTCCTACTGAGATCCTGAACGGCAGTCCGACCATCAGATGTGACTTCTGTATGCTGCCTTCTGCGAGTCACACCTGGCATGCATCTGGAGTTGGCATCAGGTAATGTGAGAAAGCTGAACACTAGCCTGCAGCTGGCGATACTGTGGGAAGAATACCCCTCCTGTGGCTAGGCCACCAGGGAGCTGAGACAAAGAATGCGCTTCGTCTATTAGCCTTTGCCGCAGAAGCACCCAGTAGCTACAGCTCTCGGATCGCACTGAGGGATGAGTAAGATGGTTTAGGCTGGCTTAGGGATTCAGGGCTAGTAAAATCTGCCTTTGGGTGAAGATTGGCTGTGAGTTACCACCCCTCAGTCTGTACTCTATACCACCAGGGGCTTGAAAATACCTTCTAAGTAGGGTGTATCAAATTCTGATCTACAGGCTTTGAGGGTATTTGGGACCAACAGGTAGAGAAGATGTCTATCAACATTGATTCTAGAGAATTAAGTGTCACTTGGGTGAGTGACTACTTATCCTGCTGACACATGGGTAGGAGTATGTTCATTCAAAAAAACAAACAAACATTTGAGTGCTTCATTTGTATCATGAACTTAGTATTCACTATCCCTAAATTTTACCACTACCACACCGTGCAAAAACAAGCCAACCAACCAACCCCTCAAACTGTAGAACCCAGATGATCAAACAGGCTCAGAACGGGTAACTGCCCAACATCACCTAGCTTCTCGTGCCACTGCAGGACTGCGGCATTCGTCTGCACCAAAGCCTGCCCTCCCTCAGGACCACTCACGTGCTCCTCAAGTAAATGTTTCCTGTTTAATCCTCATACCCTGTGGGTGTCCTTGGCTAACTCCCACCAGTAACTGCACTCATCTCCCAAGCTCTCTGTGAAGACAGTTATGGAAAACAGCAGACAGCTGCGGGCAGTAGGCATCTGACACCAGCAATGCCCCCTGCCCACCATTATTACTAATGCTTGGCCATCTATTCAGTCAATACCAACACTAATATTTGGTGGCTCTTACACACAAACTTCATCCCATCTTCTCCTAGCCAAATGACTTCATAGTACAGTAGGCATCATGCATGGGGTGCTTCCTTGGGGAGCTTCCTACCCACAGACCCCATGTCAAGAAAACTCCTTTCCACATTTATACTTGACTGTCACAGACTCAAATAAAAATGATGCGTGTTACTGCCTAGCATTCCATATAGCTTGTTCTCCATCCTTAATTCCAATTCCCTAATTCACTTGAGTGCAATTAATGAAGATATCTCAAAAGATATACAAGAAATGACCACTATCGTGAAAACTATTAGAAATTAGGCTAAAATCAATGCAGTCATTTTTTCCAGTAGAAGCAAAGGTAAGCATCCAGATCAAAAAAGGAATACAAGGGATTATACCAGAGACAACTAGACAGATAATTCTATGCTTTTTATTCAGTTATTTCAAAAATATTTGCTGATCATTTGTTTCAAAATGTACATTAAAAAAATCCATACAAAACTGTAATTTGCTTTCAAACCAGACAGAAACAGTGGAAACAGGATTTTGAAAAAAGTTCACTGAAAAGTAAAAAGCCCCCCGCCCCCCCCTCCAAAAAAACAAACAAAAAAAAAACCCAAAACCTTTTACATGAGCATAAATACGGCAGGTACAAATTTTCCTTGAGTTCCTTTTGAAATTTGGTCCATAACATGAACAGGCTAAAGTAGAAAAACAAAAAGATACTTTTTGTCCACATTTGCATTATGAGTTGCTCAGGGCACCAGCAGCCTCAGCTCATCCTTCCAATGTTTATTAAACAAGAGGAACTGAAAAATGAGGTTTATAGTCTCATCACATAAACACTTGAATCTGTACCCAAGTACATGGTGGTATTTACTATAACCACAGCCAGAGCCTATCAGGTGAACAGAAGGCTGTCCACACGTGGCTGCTCCTCAGAAAATTCTTCCTCTCCATGTGAACAAGAAACTCTAAAATGCTTTTGGGCAGAGGGATGGTGATGCCTCAGGTGTCACCGATCTTACTCCCAGACACTGACTTATTAATGCCCCATCATGAGGATAGTTTTTTTTTTTTTCCTTCTCAACAGATTTTTTAAAACTATAGATAGACGTCTAAGATGACGCTACACTGTTCTACTAGAGTGCCACAGAAACCCACCCAGGAGCACGAGAATGACAGCGACAGAGAAAGTGGCTACCATTTCTTCTGTAGGGGATGATGACCGCCCCTCCCATGGGTCCCTTCCCTTCCCAGGGGCGTTGTAAGGGACGGTAGGGCCCGTGGAAAGACCACTGGCTGGGAGGGTTATTGCACAACCCGGAAGAACAAGGAAAAGGCAGGCAGGGCATGGGGTGGAGGAGAGGGGAGCTGCCGCTAACACAAGGTAACACTGAATTAGGAGCTCAAAGAAGTTCTGCAACAGCCGAACGAGACCCACTGTCAAAAAGGTATCTATGCGTTAACACTTACGACTGGGAAGTAAATACCTGTAGAATATAAACTTTGGGTTGAATGGGAAGCAAAAGAGATCAGAAGAGGTTCTAGCAAGGGTACCTTTCTTTATAATCAGGGGAGGGGCTAGATGAGCAGGTCTCTCACCATGTTGGGGCCAGAGCCACAGGGGGGCTTGGTGCTCCCCTTAACCGATACGAGGCACAGGTGCCTGTGATGGGCCCTCACTGGCTTCTGCAGCCACCCAGGTGGGCCAGAACCCGATCCAAGGGAGAAACCAGAAACAGAACACACCACAGACTACAACACAATGATGAGTGGGTGGGTGGGTGGGTGGTGGAGACGGAGACGAATGAGGCGAAAGCTGTCACAATCCGTGTCCCTTTTCCATGCAACTGTACCGGGGTCCAGTGTCCTTGGCTGCACGTGACAAACAGCCCTAGAGCCCGGGCAGCTGGGGGCTGGCCATACAGTACAAGTGAAGGCTGGAAGACCACACGGCAAGTAAGGCACTTGTTACACAATAAGGATCTGCATTGGACAAACACTCACAGGGGTTGCCGAGCCGGGGACTAGCATAGAGCCCCTGGGTCCCAACATCCCAATGCTTTTCTGAGCCCTCCATAAAAAGAGTGAGTGGGAGTGGGGGGAAGGGAGGCAGCAGAGGAGGGGGTCTTTTTCAGCCTTTGGAAAGGAGGAATTAATATTCATGCAAGAACGGGAGTTAAGGAGTGAAAAGTTAGTCAAGGCTTCCTCACTGGGCCAGCCATGGGCCGCAGATTCTGTTTAGGTTTCAAGTGACCTGACAAAGACCCCATTCTCCGTGCCCCAAGATCCTCTTGACAAATAGGGCGGTGAGCTAGGAAGGCAACGGGGTGGAGAAAGACCACTTAGTTGACCTGATTCACACGCCTTTGACACACTCCATGAGGCAAGGGCAAAGGGCTGCAAAGTACGGTCACTGTGACACTGAGGCCCTTCGGCAGGGGACTCAGGCATGGCCTTCTCTCACCCAGGCCTAGGAAAACCCAGCTGGATTGACTAGAATGGGAGAGAAAAGCAGCTCTCCTCCTGGCTCGGCCTGCTCCCCTTTCCCCCAGAACCTTCCCCTATCTTCAGGACACATGTAACTTATTAATAGTGCAGCTCTCAGAGCCCGGATGGTAAAAATAACTTGCCCATCACTGAACCTCCAAGGAGGGGGAATCTGCATGGGATCCTCCCGCCCCACTAACATGGCCTCCCTGTCCCTCTCCCACCACTGCCCTCTGCTTGGCTCCCCTCACACTGGTGCCAGGCAGAGGCGTGGAGAGAGGCAGCGGCTGCTGAGGTAGATTAGCACCTGTTCTCCCGCTCTGGGTGGATGGTGCTGAGCTGGCCTCTCACAACTTGGAGGCGTCTGACACGCCTTCACAGATGGCTTGCTACACGGGGAACAGGAGAGACTGTTTAAGACTGAAGAAAATAGCCAAAGTGGCCGAATCAGGACAAGCCAGCCCAACAAGCTCACAGGATGGAGGAGGACAGATATTTCGGCTCCCGGCAACATGTTTGAGCCAGCTTGCCAGAGACTTGGCTCTGCTTGGAAAGAAATGTGCCAGGGATGCCGGGGGGGGACCAAGCACCTTACCATTTTCCTCTTAGCCCCCCTCCCATCAAATCATTCCTGAAGCCTGGCTAGTGCGATGCTAGCCTTACTCGTTGTCTCGGGGGGTTTATAGAGCAGAAAATATTTAACACTCATTGCTAACCAGACCCCGTTTTTTAGGAAACAGCCTACGTTGGCCCAGCCACTGGGTTGGCACAACCACCTCTGAGGCACAGCGCTGGCGCCTTAGGGAACACGAAGCCATGTGGTCCCCGGCAACGCCTACACACCTGAAAAGGGAGGCTGCTTGATGGCAGGACGTAAGCTGCTGCTCAGCACCTCCCCAGCCCATAGCACACCGTGCGCATTTGCAAAAGGCGTGACTCCAGAGTCTAACGGGGCTCACCTGGGGAAGGAGCCTCCCACAGGGAGCAGGAACCCGCTGCCCAGGACACGGCCTGGACAGAACCGAGATGGCGGCTGGGCTGATGGGGCAGGTGTAGGAGGCTGAACAGCTCACCAGGCCAGGTAGGGAGCCAAACTCCACTACAGCCGTGGCAGGGCTGTTGGGCTGAAATGGCTTGGGCTTCTACATTGGGTCTGTCAGGGTGATACCAAGCCACCTCTTTATCAAGGTTCTGCTGTGCAGCCCAGATAGGTGACAGAGAAAGGCCTATTTTCAAAAATGCTGTCCCACTTCCTCAGGGTAATTAGGAGAAGCAGCCAAAGGCGTTCCTCCCAATTTCAGCCACCTTTTCCTGAACACAGGGATGAGGGTCTACCATGGTGTTAGGAAAGGAATCCTTCGGTCTCTAGAAAATTTACATTGATCTTTGATGCAAGTGACATGGAGAAAGAGGAGTTGCCCCTTTTGGGATAATACTCCAAGATGAGGCTTCTACTGCGGTATCAGAAAGAGGACCAGCACGCCAAATGACACAGTCCTGAACTGCTCACTATCACTACAGCAGAGACTTCAGGAGGAGTTCTTACTCAGGACCTCTGAAAGCCTAAATCTTCTCTGCAAGTCCTCACAGGGCCCCATCAGGATGCGGAGGCCTTGTCTTTGGAGGGAGAAGAGGGGAAAGACTATGTGAGGGGCAGGGCAGAAAGCCTCCTGTCGGCACAGCAGGGCTGCTCATCTAAGCAGCCAGTCCTGGTTCATACCATCTAACATGCTAGGTGTGCTCAACAAACATCAGCAGATGACAATTCCAAAGAACATTCAACAAGGGAGGCCAGAGACAGTGGCCCAGGTGACCCTTCCTGGACCGCAGGGGACAGCGGGGGCTTGGTGTTCCTGCAGCTTGAGAGATGAGGTCAGGCAGCAGGGCTGGCCCCTCACAGGGCTGCCTGCCCAGGTCTGGGGTTTAGCCCAGTGTATGTATGCCCGCTGGTCTGGTTACTGCTGTCGGATTTGGTTTTGAATGCTGGTGAATGGTTGAAAAAAAGCAAGTGAGGCGGGGGCTGCTGAAGAAAGGCCTGGGTTGACTCCTCCATCATGTCTGCTGCCGTTACCTTTCCGGAAAAGCCTGCTGCTCAGTACGCTTCGCTCTTGCCCGAGAGAGTGGGGCGCTTTGTTCCCCCTTCAGCACTTCCCCAGCAGAGCGAGGGCAGGCTGGTTTCCAATCCAGGACCAGCCACTGGCAGGCTGTCTTGAGTCATGGGACCCAACACACTTGACACCATCCTTCTGGACCGAGGCGTCAGGTCCCAAAGCCAAGTGCCTTGGCATTTACAACGAGCAGTGGTACTGCCGGGCCTTGAGATGGGGTGTGCAGAACTGGACTCATACATCTCGTCAGTTAATCAGCACCTAGGAGATTATGATCCGAGAGAGGCCGGTCTCTTCCTGCTCATCCACACGGGGCTCCCCAGGGGGACCTGCTCCTGGCCTCAGGCGGAGGCTCCTGGGCACGAAACGAGGCTTCTAGACTTTGACAGGTCCTGGGGAATGGACGGTGGGTGTTGGATGGCCAGGAACCGCAATCGTAGCGCCCTCTCGTTGTAAAAATCAAGACACAGAAAAATTGCACAATACGGTAAAAGAAGTAAAAAAGAGAAAGCAGCAGTCGTGAAGGAAAAGAAATAAAGAGGCCAGCAGAAAGATAACCGTGAGAACCTGTGCTTTTAGAAAACCCAACACAGGACAGAGGTGAGGATATGAGGTGGCTTGAGGGAGAGAAAGAAGAAGATTTTTGGTTTTATTGAGCACGGTTTATGGAAGAAGAAGAAGAGAAAGCCAAGACGTAAGAAAGGAAAAGCCCCGTTTAAAGACAGGTTCCTGCTGTTTGAGATGGCGCGTCACAAGCAGGAAGGGGAGGCCTGCGCTCCCCACCGCCCCATGGCCCCACAAGAGGATTTCTGTTCTCAGCACTTTGGCCTTAAGGAGACTTGAGTTTCTTAGTCCGTGGGGAGGTTCCATTCTCTGCTTTCACCACTCCATTTTCATGGTAACCTAGGAAGTGAAGGGAGACAGGCATGGTGTTTCTCCTGGTGGGGGAGCAGGAAAGGGCAGGGTGGGGGCTCAGGCAGCCTGGCTGCTGCACACAGATGAGCCGAGGGGACCCCGGGCTGCAGCTTCCCACAGCAAATGGAAACCAGCAGACCGCTCCCGGAGGTTTCTGCTTTCCCGAGGGTCTTGCTACCAGGGGCTCCATTTGCCGTTGGTTGGTCTCTGACTATCCTTTTGCAGGAGGGCACTGGGATGACACACAGTAACCCAGGAGCAGGCAGAGGCCTGCCCGCCCAGGCCTGAGACTGGGGCCAGATCCTTGCTGAAATCACTTAGCCGCTGCCAGTGGCTTCAGTGTCTCTCAGGCCCCCTGCAGGGCAGCTACCCACTTCAGCAATAACTCCCGGGAAGGTGAGGACAGAAGGGAGGAGGGAGAGAGGCTGTAAGGACAAGGCCTTACTCAGATGCCTGGCACTCTTCTGGCGGGGGAAAAAAAAAAAAATCTTTTTATTGTTGTCAAAAACACATCCATGCGCTTGCTCCAAGTCAAAGCCTCACACCCCACACCCACCTAGGCTAGGCCTCACTCTGCGTCACACCCAGCCATGCACGTGTCTGGTTCTAGCACACATGAGCCCTAGCCAAGCAGGCCACACCTGGAGAGAGGCAGTGAGTCAGAAAATAGATCCTAATGCAGACGGGCCCCCAGGCTGGGCAGAAAAGTGCAGGGGGTTTTATAGAGCAGAAAATATCTGGGACCCGGAGGAGGGCAGGTGGTTATTGGAGTGCGGCAGGGGCCAAAGGAGAAGTGGGTGTCCCACCCCTGCCGCCCACCTAGCACTGTGTCATCTTGACTCATTCCTGAAGACAGACGAGGAGCCAGCAGCCCGGGGGGCAGAGGCGGGCCAAGATATGGAGCAGGGGGCAGGTGAGGACAGAGCGGCCGTGCCGCCCAGAGAACAGGCACAGAACTTGGCTGGGGACCAGAAGCCACCCTGAGGACACGCTTCCTGCCAGAGTTCCCCACCCAGCCACTGCCCTGCCCCACTGTTTGCCAGAAGGGCTCCCCGCCCACAGCCTGTCCCTGGCCCACACCCAGCCACGTGCCTGTCAGGCCCTGGCAGGAGCCAAGGAGCCCCAGGCCCAGGAGAAGGAGTCCAGACGCAGGGCGGCAGGACTGGTCTGGGTAGAGCCCAAGGAGCTGGGCCCTGGCTCCTTCCCACCCACCCTACACAGACGTCGCCCCTGCCGGCCCGGGCCCTGGCACTCACCAGATTCCCTCTTGATGAGCCTGGCTGGTAGTCTGGGGGCAGGTGGGGCTCTCCGCTTGGAGCTCTGCTCGTTCCAGTATTCCCGCCAGTGCCGCAGCTGGGAGTGGATGAAGCGCCACATGAGCCAGGCCTGGGCAGCACACACCAGCAGCAGCATGCAGAGCCTGCAGCGGGGCAGAACAGCGGGACTCAGGGGGCTTGGGCCCACACACCCAGGGCAGGGGCAGAGACGAGGTCAGGAGCCCCGCTGCTCCCATGGCCCATCACCCTCGGCCCCGGCACGGCCCCAACCCACACCACCTCCAGAAAGAGCACAGAGTTCCGTGCCAGCCATTGCTCTAGCACAATTCAGGGCTGGTGAAGGACAGACAGTGGGAGCTAGGGAGACCAGGAAGGCGGCAGCGACAGGCGCATGTCCAGCTCCATGGTCATAATGCCCCCATGCTTGGCTGGGACCCAAGGCCTGTCCCTTTTGTATCCACAGCAGAGAACACAGCTCATGTCAGCTCCATATATACTGGAACAATTCAAGTGAACTGATTCATGATATAGCAGAAATAACTCCAGAGTGGCCTCTCATCCAGCATGTCACTGAAAAAGCTAAGCAACCCGGGACAATCAGACACCCTTCCAGGCCTGAGGGTCTCATGGAAACACAGTGGCTTCCTCACTGCTGTGGGAGGTGACTGGCCAAGCTGTAAAGAGTCCGAGCGTGGCTGAGAGGCTGGATGTGAGACCCACTGTGCACCCTGAAGTGCTGGGCAAAGGACTCCCATGTGGCCCCCTGACTAGTCTGAGCAAGCGAGGGCTGGGAAGTGAAGATGGTTTTGATGGAAACCATCAGGAGGTGTCTCTTCTCCCCTCGGGCCTAATGTCTAGAGGTTTCCAGCTAAACATCCATGTGTGGGAGACACAGGGGTCTGCACCTCTTAACCTTCTGCAGAAATGTGCGAAGTTCAGTAGGCTCCTGGCCACGCTCAGGGGGAGCCCTGGCTGACTGCCTCGGGCTTCTGCCCAACTCACCTGCAAAGTAAGGTGTTGAAGTTTCCTTTCTCGGGGTCAAAGGCCTGGTTTTCCATGCGAGCAAGTCCAAAGCCGATGGCCAGCACGGCGAGGGTGAGGATAAAGAGGCGGGTGACCCCAAATACAACAGCCCAGGCATTAAACCTGCTCATGGAGGCAGAAAAGGGACATCAGCGTTTAGGGCCCGTGAGGGAGGGAGCCTTCACCCCCTTCTCCAAAAGTGACCCCAAGTGGGAAGAAGGTTCATGGGTGGCTGAGTAGGGTGCTTGAGGGATGAGACATCTAGGATAAGATGCTCTGGGAAAATAAATAAATAAACACTAAAAAAAAAAAATCTTGGGGTGCTCCCTGCAGGTTAGGGGACAGTGGACACCCAGGGCAGGACCCTCCCATCAGCCAGGCCTCAGAGGAGGCCCTGCCCACTGCCCAGCCTCGCCACTTACAGCTTCTCGTTGTTCTCATCTGCAAAGTAGAAGAGCCGGGCCATGTGGAAGAGGAACTCGGTCGAGTACTGCAGCAGCAGCAAGATGAGGCCGAGGCGGCTCAGGCTGCGGGAGACAGACCAGCCTCAGTCCCCCCACGAGGCCACAGATGGCAGAGGCCAGCGGCCCAGGGCCCCGAGCTCTGCTTGCCTCTCCACTTCCTCCACACTTTCCCCGGCTGGCCCTACCTCACACTTTCGGATTCAGTTCTGCTTGTCACACCTTTAAGAATTTTTCCTAATATTGACCCCTCTGGACTTTCGCCTGACCTGCTGGGCCAGACACCCTTACTGGCTCCCACCGAGACCCTGACAGCCTCAGGGTGGTCTCTTCACAGCACTTGTCACCTTGCATTCATCACCTGGCCGGAGACCAAGCACATAAAAGGTGCTCAGAACAAGTGGCTGAGCTTGGCAGGTAGAAAGATGAGGGTTTCCCAAAGTCTGACGTTTCTCATGATCCAAGTCTTCACAGCTAAGAGGTACGTGAAGCAAAACTCAAGGTCACACAAAAGTCTGTGCTAGGGAACTGACCTCTTAAAACATCAACACCCACTCAGACATGCCCCTCTGCTCAATTCTAGGCATGATGTTGATACTGACTTGCTTAGGCAGATGGTCAGCTGTCATTCAAACAAATGCAAAATGAAATTATAGATCCTGCTGAATATGCAGGGCTTCAGGACATCAGTGCGGTGAGGTGGGAACACTCCCACAGCGGCGACACATAAGGACCCGGCCAAGTCCACCCAGTGAGACCCAAAAAGTGCAACATCCATCAGGATGGTCACTGGATCCTGAGAAAGGTCAACAGAAGGATGTGCAAACTACCCAAAGTCTTCACATGGCCTAGAAAATCCAACATGGTCTTGCCCATGACCTCATCTCAAACCTCGGCTGTGTACTCCAGCCACACTGGGCTGCACACCCACTCCCACATCAGGGCTTCGCCCCTGCTGTTCCCTCTGCCTCAGAGACGTCCACCTACCTGGCTCTTGTCATTCATGCCTCAACCTGAGTCACCTGCTCCGAGAGGCCTTCCCTCACCACACCAAAAGGGCCAAGTACACAAGCCATTCCGTTACATTGCTCGGCTTTATTTTCTTCACTGCACTTCCCACTATGAGAAACTCTATTTACTTATTTCCTTGGCTGTGGTCTGCCTCCCGTGAGAACAGACAACCCAGGGCAGCATGGCCTGTCTGCCTTTGCCCAGATGTAACTGCAGCTCCGAATGCAGCTCCCAGCCCCACGGGAGGGTTCAGTGTTAAGTGAGTGAAGGCCTCCAAAAGCCAAGCTCTTCACCAAAATGAGACCCCGCATCACTCGGCATTTCAAAGGTCTGTCTTCCCTGGGGAATCCTGCAGCCAACAGCTTCTCCTTTCCCCACGCTCACCTCTGAAAACTAGAACAAGGATGGAGGGGAAAGGAGGTCGTGCTCCCTAAATGGGCATGGAGACGTGACTGTATCTTGACATGGTGCCAGCCTCACTAGGAACCGGACAGGCGTGATTTTGGCAGATCTGCTCCCGGCACTCTGAGTCCTATTGTCATTCGGCAACAAGAATTCACAGGACTCAGCTCAAACAAGGTGAGTCACCTGCCCTTCTCCTGCCCTGGGACATGTCAGGTGTGGAGAAAAATGGATCCTGGAGCATCACACATCTTTAGGAAAAAAGTGGTGATAGAACAGGGATCCAACAGCAGCAGGAAGCTCTCCTTCTACATGGTCCTGCCCGGTTCTTGCCACACACGGCTGGGGTGACAACGCAGACTGGCTCCCTCAGAGCCCTTCTGCATGTGACCCAAAAGCATCCGAGACAAGGGCAGAGCTGGGCCCCGCCGCACAGCCTTCACCCCTTATGGCCCCTGCAGGAAGTGACGCGGTTCCAGGCCTTCAGAGACAGAAGAGCAGATTTGAGAGCTGCCTTCCTCCTGATTCCATGACCCCGAGTCCATCATTGTCACAGGATGCCTGCTATGAGGCCCTAGGAACTCCAGGCTCCTTGGCAGAAAGTCACACATCACATGTTCTCAAATGCCAGCCTAGAGAAAGCAAAGGATGTTCTGGAGAACACTCAAGAAAAAAACAAAATGGCAATGACATGTCCCTCTTCATCAATGTGAGTCTTTTCATAAAAGAAGACACTCAAGGCCAAACACCGTAGCACATCTTTCGACTTCAGAACAACCAAGTAGGGACTATTCTACCATTCATTATGGATCAGAAGGAATGGGGTCCCAGGGCTGTGAGCTCTGTCAGCTTGAGCTGGTCGCCTGAGGTGGGAGCCCAGCTTCAGGATGCCTTCCACCTGCAGAACCACAGATCAAGTGCCAACATCCCTCAGAAGCTTTCCCTGGTCGTATCGGGTTCAGACAGTCACTCTTCTGGGTCCCCCTGGCAGATGACACATGTCATAGTATAGCGCTTATCACACTACACTGTCCTCCTACTAATGTCTGTAATTGTCTCTCCTACTAGATTGCGAATGAACCACTGAAGATAAAGGGATCTTCTATCATCCATCTTTGTAATGCCAGATCTTCGCCTGGTGCTCGGTACACAGAAGGCACCTAGTAAATGCCTGCTAACTGAATGAACGTCTGGAGAGATGCCCCGACACGGAGGGCGAGGAGAGGTGGGTCTCACTCACTTTAGGAGATACGCTCCGGCTATGTGGACCAGGTACAGACAAATGTACTGGAGCTGGCGGGGAATTTCCTCCTGCAAACCAAAGAGGTCCGTGAGTGTGCTGTTCCCTAACGGAAAGTGCAGGAACAGAGGGGAAGTGTGGAGGGGCGAGGGTGGGCCTGGCTGCCTCCCAGATGGCCGCAAGGCAAGGCTGCGGCCGCTCTGACGCACAGTCCAGGTCACGCCAGAGGCCCGCGCGCCAGCATGCTGAAAAGTCTGAGGATGAGGCAGCAGTTTCGGGTCCACGGTCAGAGGGCGGGGTTGGGTTGAGAAAGAAGGGACAGGGACTGGGGAACAGGGCTTTTGGAAATAATTCATAGGGAAGCTGTTTAAAAAAAAAAAAAAAAAAAGATCTGTGGGAAAGGCAAAAAACTTTTCCATCCACCTCCCAGAAGACAAGACATTTCCCTGATAGCCACATACATGTCTAGCATGGGAGGCAGGTAAGACACACGCTGGTGGCCTATTCTTATAGAAGTCTTCCTGGAGACTTCAACAGGGAATGACTGGGCGTTTTCCTCAGCCCGCCCACACATCCCCCTCAGCACCCAATGCTCTGTGCTTCTAGAGGAAGGGACAGGGCACCCCTGGGAACCCTAGGAGAGGAGGCTTCCAGAGGGGGACGCAAGTACTCACCTTCCGTACCTTCTGGAAGTACAGCTCAGGAAGTGCGTGCAGCCAGTAGGCCAGCTGGCACAGGTAGAAAAACTTCACCTGGAAGCTGGAGATAAGGGAGCAGGTCACACGGGAGGGGTGGAGAAAAATGTCCCTCTCGTGTCCTTGCTATGCACAGGAGGGAAAGGCAAGGGCCAGGCCTGTGTGAGAAGCCGGGCCAGGAGCAAGGGACGGAGGGAGGGAGGACGGTCGGCCAGCACCGCACGCCTGAGCCTGGGGACCCTGCTCCACAGACAAGTCCTCTTAAGCAGTCACAGAAAGTGCACGGAAAGAAACAAAAACGATGAAAAGAGTGCAGAGGGTGCAGGTCTTCAGCCCGGAGAAGGGAAGGCTGAGGAGGGAGCCGGGTCTACAGCACTGTCAAATGCAGAAGATGGGGGCACGGATACAATGAAGGAGGGGAGGGTCTAAGTAGCAAAGGAAGGACCTAACTCCGCTTCAAGTCCTTTGGAGTTGTTCTACGGGGCTCAGGAAAGCCAAGGAGTGGCCTTCTGAGGACACGGGCCCAGCTGTTGCTCTCCTGCTGTCTCACCCGGAGCAGGAGAGGGTGAGCAGGCTGCCTGATGGGAAACCAGCCATGGAGGGTGCGAAAGGGAGATGTGCTGGGAACATGAGTGAGTCGCCAAGAAGGCACAAAGCCAGAGAGCTTCATGGAGATGCTCTCTGCTTCTGCATCTGTCCCACGTGGTTTAGGAGCCTGCTGTCGACTGCATGTCTGTCCCCTCAACATTCCTAAGACGAAACCCGCATCCCCAGGGTGATGGCATTAGGAGGTGGGGGCCTGTGAGAGATGGCTTGGTCAGGAGGGCAGAGCCCTCCTGAGTGGGATGAGGGATTTACCAGGACTGTCCTGGGAAAAGAGGCCCGAGAGAGGCCCCTCTCTGTTTCCGCCCTGAGAGGGCACAGCAAGAAGGCTGTGTGTGAATAGGACGCTGAAACTGCGGGCACCCTGACTGTAGAATCCCCAGACCTCCAGAACCGTGCGCAGTGCATCTCTGTTGTGTATAAGCCACCCAGTCTGTGGTGTTCTGTTAAAGCAGCCTGAGCTGTGACAGCGGCTCGTACACACAACACTGCATTTGGGGGTTCTGCAGTAAGAAGACCGGGAGGAAGCAGCGCCCAGACCTGTGTGCTTCCTTCCACGATACTGTGCCTAAGGCTCAGGGTATGATCAGTCATCATGCCAGCTGGCCCTGTGGCGTTCTGGCCACCATCTGGGATGAGGAAGCCAGTGGACCAACTGGCTCCTCCCCGGAGACCCCGTCATGAGAATACTCACGGGAGGTACACGTGCGGGTAGTCTTCCCAGAGGCTTCTCGGGTTTGTTAAATATCCTTCCTGTGGTGGGAAAGAACAGTCAGCATTAGGAGATATGAACGTGAGACCAGTTGGGGCCCTGAGCAGGCCCAGGGGTCAGGAGTCAAGGGCGCACCTAATCCCCAGCTGCCAGAAAGAGGAAGGAGCAGGAAATGTGCAAACGAAGAACCTCTCCATGTGGGGCTTCCTGGCACTGGGCCTGTGTGTTTACTGTGAAAGGGAAGCGACAGAGGAGGAAGGGGTCTGCTGGGGTCCCAAATCCAGGTCTGAATGTAGCCCTGGCACTTACAAACCGCGTCCTGTGAGCAAGTTACTCCCTAAGCTTCGCTTGGCTCAGCTGTAAAATGAGGATAAAAATACTTACCCTCCCCGAGTTATTGTTAGAAATAGATGTGACAGTTTATGTTTATGCGACAGTGTCTAGTATTATGCCTGGCATGTGGCACTCAGGAAATGCTTG
The DNA here is from genome assembly GCA_033961575.1 of Aselliscus stoliczkanus. Taxonomy (NCBI): domain Eukaryota; kingdom Metazoa; phylum Chordata; class Mammalia; order Chiroptera; family Hipposideridae; genus Aselliscus; species Aselliscus stoliczkanus. Next base: position 69,867,304 of record CM066733.1, read on the forward strand.
TAGAATGAATAAGCAACTAGACTCCAGAATCACTGTCCACGGGAAAAACAAAGGGCCTACTCTGGCTTTTCATATCACCACAGACAAAAAGAATTTCAGGACCCATGGGCCTCGCTAAGAGGCCTCCCCGCTATAGGCCTCATAAGCGTCACACATCACACTGCATCATTAGTGCCAGTTGCCTCCATCACTCTGCAAGTTCCTTCAGCTTTGGTCTTTGCTTGCCCTGCTTTATATCTCGAGCATCTAGCCCAGGGCCTCATAGAAAGCTGGCATCCAGAGCCTCTGACAGAGCACGGGAAGGTAACCTGAAAACCCTTGCATCACCAAACATCTAGAAATACTGGATGAAATCTCCCCAGTATTCTTTTAAATGCAAAGCTGAGCTCACAATAAGAAAGGGAAAACCCCTGAGACTCCACAAACAGTAGGGAGCTAAAAACCATAGCAGTAAGGTGAGCTTACATAGCAGTAAGGTGGGCCAGGGTGTTCCTGCATGTGTGGGAACAGGAGATGGCACCTTGGGAGGTGGGACTTGAGACCCTTGTATAAAGTCTGTACCCTTAAAGGGCTAAAACCTCAGAGAGAGAGTCTCAGAAAGAGTTTGATGACCAAGACAGGGAGATGAAGAAGATGCCTGCTCACCCTGGGCTCAGGATGAAAACAAAAATATTATCCCCTGAAAATTTGTAACATTGGGAACACGTTCACATGGGTTTGGAGTTCAAATTTATACCACTGGTTGGTCCAGGAAACACTAGGCTAAGAAATTAGCATTAATGGTGTTGTGGACCAGTGATACTACCGGGATGTACTCTCATCTGAGGATGTGCAGGGTTCTCACACATAAGACCTCCCTAAAAATGAGTTTATAAGCCAAGGTTACAAAACACACGAGGAAACAAACCATCATGAGCAAGCATTGGCTGACACTACACTCAGAGAAGGTGGAGAAGGTCAGAGTAGTATGAACTCATTTCAGAAACAGGGAGGGAAGTAAAGGAACAGACAGGAGGGACCTCTTGACTCAAGATGAATTTTCAGCAGCACAGCTGACATCTCAGCTGGTACAATAACCTCAGGCCTGGCTGCTTCCATACGTCAAAAATTTAACGGGACTGGTGGTTTTGATGGAAAGCCTGAGAACCTCAAATGTTCACACCAAGACTAGGGCAGAGGTTTGGCAGTGCTCAGGAGAAGGAAGAGGCCAACACGGTTCAGTGAAACGCACTCTACATTTCTGTCCACTGGACCCTCAGTTTATTTCCAAGCCAGGGCTGATCCACCCGCACCTCGAGACACTAAGTGCTCTGGGACATTTCTGGTGTAGCCCACAGCCTGAACCCTACAACCTGGGGCCTCATTACTGCAATGTCCTAACTGACAGGTCCAATCAGGCACCTATACCAGTGTAGCCATGGTGACAGATCTGAAGGAAAAGGTCTCACCCCAAACCCTCACGGCCTCGTTTCTAGTCTCACTATCACCACCTTTCTCCCTCGGGCACACACAGATTGAGGCACAGACGTGGAGAGCTCTGGGGAATGTGGAGATGTGAGGAGGGCTTTCCTATACCCACATGGTCGCCAGCACCAAAATGTCCCACCCGGGCACACAGGGATACGTGGCCTTCCACTCTCTCTGCCTCATTCCAGGGAAATCACAGAGGTGAGACTGTTCCTTCCCAGAGGAAGCAACGACGCATTTAAGGAGGAAAATGGTACTTCTGGGATGGAGATGGGAGAGGAATGTCTGCCAAAAAAACACTGGCCGAGAAAAATCCAAAGCCCAGATGACCTTTGATTTTAAACAGGAACCCTCCTCAGCAAGGCCCCTTTACTTAGGAGACAAGGAGGTCAGGACTTGGAAGCCAATAAGCAAAGAAAAGTCTCCAGAAAAATGCTGTCTGCTTGCAAACGTCCAGTCCTCAGGGACTGTGCAGGAGGGGGTGCCGGGGGAGAGCACGGGAGCCAGAGGAAAAATGACTCACTGCTCTGAGAACAGCCTTTTCCAGACCTTGGGCCAGGCAGCTGGCTGCGGGCGCCCTGGGGCTGCAGCACCCTCAGAGCTCAGGCATGCCAAGTACCTGAGAGCCCAAGGGGCCAAGTATGGCAGCGGGGCTACCTGTAACTCATCCTGAATGCCCCCCACTGTCAGGCACGGGCAGAAGTTTCTGAGGGAGCTTTTGAAATCCTTTATTCTCTTCCGGTTCTATAATTCAATCTATGAGCTAAGGAAGGCCTAAGCTGGAACAATATCAGCCTTTCCCCCAGCAGCCTTCCTGTTTGGTGTACGGAGGGAAAGAACCACAGAAATTGCAGAACCCAGTCACACACAGTCAGTTGCTACCTAGATTCAGACACACCTTATAGCATTTGTCCTTCAGGAACAAGCACGCCCTAAAGGTCTGCTCTAAGCGATCAGTCCATTCGTAGAAATCAGCCCTGACCCCAGCACCAGCATTATGGGTGTTCCTTCCACCAGGTTCTCACTCAGCACTGGACCTCAGGTTTCCACATATGAGGTGAAGCATCCCAAGGAAGTCAGGCCCACCCACCCTGCTTTCCCCAGTAGAGAGAGCATGTGTTTTGTTCTCCCTGAATAATGAATAGTAGTTCAAAGGTAAAAGTAGGAGGTTGACATTCTTCTAAAACTAGTGGTTGGCCCAGCCAGATTCCCTTCTCTCTGCCTATACAAATGCAGAGACAAACGTCTGAATCAAACACCAAAATCAAACTAGTTATTTCTGGAGGGAGAGATTTGGGGTCAATTTTTACTTTCTGTTTTTCACCTTTCACGTGTTGCCTCCTTTTTAAAAAACGATCATCTACGATGTTTATAAAAACAATCCATTACTTTAGAAATGGTTGAAGGTCGGAGCAGTGAAGATGCATTTGCAGTTTATTCATTCATTCTCACGACCAGTTTTTAGTGAGCAGTTAGTTCATGCCAAGCTAACTGTACTAGGGGTACAGCACTGAGCACCATGCCAACTCGGAGCAAAGAATACACAGATGAACCAGAAAAGCACCACAGTAATGGGCATGGTGCAAAAAATGCAAATTGGGGGCAGGGGGTTCTCTAAGGAGGTGACATTTGGACGGAGAGTTGGATAGTAAAGAGGAGCCAGTCACGAGATGTCAGGGGATGGAGGATTTGATCAGAGGCACCACCATGCAAAGCCCAGGAGGCAGGAATGCAGGGAGAGTTAGAGCATCTGAGGGAAGAACAGAGGGGCTGGAGGCAGTGAGGTGAGCTGGGCACAGTCAGCAGGGCCCAGGGCGCAGAAGTCATGCAGAAAAAGGTTTCACTACAAGTGGGACAAGGGCTTTTAAGCAGAGGAATACATGATTTGATTTCTGTGCTGAAAAGATCTGTCTGGCTGTGTACAAGCAGACTGTGGTGGGAGCATTCAGGAGCAAGCACAGCCTCCTTCTAGGAGGAAGATATTTAATGATCCAGGTAAGAGCTGATGGTGGCTTGGATGACAGGTCAGGGTTTCCCAACCTTGGCACTAACAACATCTGAGGATGGACAGTTCTTTGCCATGAGGACTGTCCTGGGCACTGTATTCAGTAGCATCTCTGGCACCTCTACCCACTAGATGCCAATAGCATATTGCCAAATATCCCCCCGGGGGGGGGGGCAAAATCTCCCCTGGAGAAAATGTCCCCTGGGGGTGGCAGTGCAGGCAGGAAGCAGCAGACACAACCTCAGTGTGTTCTGAAGGTAGGGTTGGCAGGTGAACCTGCCAGTGAACTGACTGTGGAGGGTGAAAGAAAGAGAAGAATCGAGGAAAATGTGCACCGTAACATAAAAATTTGATTTTAAAAGAAATAACTGTTCTAACTCCTTTTATGAAACGACCCTGTCTTCTTCAATCACTTTCATTCCATGCGGAAAGGTTCAGATGGAGGTGAGGGCCAGGAGCTACATGCTGTTATCAGGGGGCAGGGTCGCTGGAGCTTTCCAAGGTCCTCTTGGTCTCCGTTTCCTGTTGAAGATGTTGAGTGGGGAACTGGCTTTCACCATCATAAAAGCCTGTTATGAGCTTTCCCAGGAAAAATGCTACATTCTCCCAGACTAATTAGCATCATCATTTTCAAGCCCTTGAAGGCTGAGAGAAGCAAAGACAGAGCAGTTCAGCATTTCACTCTGGGAAGGGGTGTTAAGTAACTTGGCTGTTGGCCTCCAATCTGGTCTAAATGTGTCACAGCTGGTGTGGAACGTCTGGGGGTGAGGTGGAAAGGGTAAAAGTGATTCATTCAGAGATGAGGCAATGCTTCTCCAGAAAGACCAGTTCAACTCAGTGGTGCCCTGAGGCTGCTCTGCCTCAAAGCAGTGTTGGGGAGAGGGGAGGAGAGGTCCGAAATCAGAAATGCCCAGACTTTCTAGGGATAGGACATGGGCTGCACAATGGCGGGGGGCACTGCTCACACAGACCACCTCTAAGTCCTGGGGACAGAGTAACATGGTAGCCTTGTTTCACAGAAGTCTCAGGTCCTGCATATAAAATTCCTAGTGTTCTGTTTACGAAAGCTGTTCTGTGATTAAATAGATATAGAAATAAAAGGAATATACATGAGCACACATTGACTTCTTTGAGAATATGAATTCAGCATTCACCTGTGGAGGCAGAGATCCTTAGGATGTGAAAGTCCATTACTGTCACCAAAGGGAGAAGAGGAAGGGGGTGACAGGGTCAGTGGGAGGCAGCCAAGGAAATTTCTAAAAGGTCACGGGGTTGCTGAATTTTCCAACCCCAGGGCTGCATGTTTCATAGGACACTTCTCACTCCTGAGAAAGAGCCCAGGTTACAGACAGATGGTGCTCCAGGTTGGGGGAGGAGGGGACAGGGATGCTAATTAAAAACTTCCTAGCAGGACAGGCTGGGTCTTGTTACAGTGAACCCCAAAGGACTGTCCACATTCCTTTGCACAAAAGAATTTTGCCGTATCAAAGGTTGCTTGAAATAAGAGTCCTGTTGTGTAGACCAGGGAGGTAGGTAACTTGTCCAGTACTTGGGCATAGTACTGACTCTCACAGGATTTGATGTGCAGACAAGGGGATGCTGGCCTTGCTTGCAGGAGGCCAATGCAAAAAAACAGAAAGTGCACTGGATTTAGAGCCAGATCCCCAAGTCCAAGCCCCGTCCCTGTTACTTTGAAAGCATGTGACCGTGGGCACACTGTGAAACTTGGGCTTGGGTTTCTACAGTCTATAACACGGGCACCCAAATGAACATAAAATTTATCTCAAGGGCTAGTGTTTGTAGGAGGGCCCTGTAAAACGATACACTGCTATCTAGATACATAGTATCATTATTGTAACCTTACATAATAACTATAACAAGTGTTTATTTTTGGACAAGATGACTCTCTCCAGCTACAAAATGGCATCTGTATCATCTGGCCTCTCTCTCACCACAATACCAGGAGGATGAAAAACATAGCATCAGTTCTAAGAAATTGTCCAAGTTCCTATACTGCTCCTTACTTTGTTTTTCTTTTTGGGGGCAGTGTCACTGGCCCTCATATGTGGGACCGAACCGGGGCTGCTGGCTTCCCAAGCCAGCGCTTAAGCTCCTTACTTTTTTTCTTCTCCACTAAGCCCTTCGCAGTTATCGCATTAGCAGTCCAAGCAGAGCTGCACTGCCTGGTGGCCTAAGCCCCGCCCCTCGGCCATCCCAAGGACCACTCACCGTTACTACCACGTAGAAGCACCATATCACCGAGCTGAGATGAAAGACCACCAGCTGTCCAGATTCGTTGAACTTGCTGTGTTTGACCTTAGAGAGATGAAGCCGTTTGCTGATTTTCTAAAGAATAAAGAGAACCCTACATATTAATATATACAATCGTACTGATAACCAACAGGTTTCAAACTCCTGTTTCTCCCCATGAATGGCCTTAAATTTGAAGCCAGCCTAATCCAAGCTATTTAGTGTAAACCTACTGTGTGCATACAGTGCCTGGTCTAATGTAAGCATTTTGTGAAAGCAGCAGGATTTATGTCTTCAGCCTAGATATAAAGAAAACATCCCCCAACCACGCTAGTATGATAGACCCATAAGGACGCTGTCCTGCTACGTAGCAGGTAGCTCTCTCCCCGGGTAATAAACACTGCTGTCACATGCACTAACTAAAGAAGGCTGTGTTGGCCGGCTGAGTGGCACGGTTGTTAAGCGCTGGCTTGGGAAGCCAGTGGCCCCGGTTCGGTCCCACATATGAGGGCCAGTGACACTGCCCTCAAAAAAAAAAAAAAAAAAGAAGGCTGTGAGAGGGAACAGAGAGCAAAGTGTGGTGAGGCAAGTCCAAACAATACAACCCACATCAGGGCATGCAGATTAGGGGGCACACAGGTTCAAAGCTGCAGTTTCCTCCAAGGCAAGCGCTGCGCACCCAAGGCATCTCCCCAGTTTCTGATTTACACTTACGTCTAAAATATATTCCTGAACCACAGCATGCAAGATGATGGTGATGAAGATGTAGAACAAGATTGTGACCAGGTCCTTCGGCCCATAGTGGTAGTGCACGGTTTCACTGTCTGAGGAGGTAAAGAGGACCACATCAGCATCCTTGGGGTGAGGAAATGCTCTGGGACCCAAAACTGAAAGGAGGTCTGGAGGAAAAATGCTTCCTTTTTGTGGTAGTTTCTTCCACTGAATCCTGTCCAGCCTCTGAACGTGGCCCCTGGGAAGTGCCCCTGGGGAGGGCTAAGGAGAACCAAGCACGCCACAAGTTTCCTGGGCAGGAGGGCACAATGGTTACAAGCCAGGGGTTGGAGACAACCAATCTTGATCACTCCCTGGCTGGGTGTGTGACTATGGGTTAGTAGCCAACCTCTCTGAGCTGCAGTTTCCTCCCATGTAAAAGGGGACTATAGCTATACTTCATTGAGAAAGCATAATGGCAGGGAGTGTGTGTGTGTGTGGGGGGGGGTTAAGAATGTGGACTCAGAAGCCTGAGTCGGTATCCCAGCTCTGTCATTTACTGCCTATGTGACTTTGGGGCACCTCTATATGTGACTGTTCTGTGCCTCAGTTTCCTCATTGGTAAAATGAGAATAATAGCAGTTTCTGCATCAGAGGGTTACTATGAGAATAAGATGACTTAATAAATGCAAAGTGCTTAGAATAGTATCTGGCACAAAGTAACTGCTATACATGTATTTGTTATTGTTTTTGTTGGTGATGCTTGGAGTTACATTATTGTGAGACTAAAATCATTTGCAGGCAAGATGCTTATCACAGTAAGCACACAATAAATGATAGTTTATTACAATGACACTTAATCACTCAGACAGAATCCCAGGTATGTACATCTCCTAAAACTCTGCTGGTGTAGCCTCTTCTTCCATGAAGAGAAGAGGGTTTACACCCCTCTTCTGGTTAGCAGGCCACGGTGCTGCAAGAGCTGTGATTTCAGGCCTGGATCTCTGCTGCTCTGTAAACCTCCCTCCCACCAGCACACACAGGCCGCCTTTCCAGCTGTGACACATTCGTGCTGAGTCACATACACATGAGTCACCTCTCTTTGCTGGGATGCAGTTATCAGAAGGTAGGTGAGTTGCAGGGTGGCCACAGAATAAAGTAGAGCTGACTGGATCAATCGAACAGTGAACCCACAGCATCTGCCACCGCAGGCTGGGAGAATGGAACAGCGGGCAGTGGTGAGGGGGTAGGAGCGGTGGCAGGGAGAGTGCCTGTGAGAGGCACCGGGCTAACTGTCAAAATATGAATGGAAGACACTGCCCTGGATTCAGAGTGCACAAACCCTGCAAGGAGGCTGACAAACAAATGTACCATTATCTATATAGACAGGTACATGGTACCAAGAGGTAAACACAGCAACACAGGGAGCGAAGGCAGGTGAAGGCCTGACTCTGGCTGTGGTGGAGATGGTGAGGTAGCAGGTCAGGATGAACAGGAAACCCAGGAATAGGTAGGGCTGGTCAGGTGTGTGTCAGGGGGTGGGGCATCCGAGGCAGAGGTGGCACCTGCAAAGGATACAGGGAATGAGGTTGCCCGTGCTGCGGGAACAGGGAAGGCAGGCATGGTAGGGGGTGAGGCTGCTGGGAATGGCCTGCAGACCACGTGAAAGGGAGTTTATCCTGAAAAGCAACACGGAAACATCGAAGGATTCAAATGCTACAGAAAAATGATGAAATTTGAGTTTTGGAAAGTTTACAATGGCAGCAATGAACAGCATCATGCCTGGAGGTCGAGACACAAGTTAGAGAACTGCCAAGAATGATCCAGGTAAGGACCCACAGGGGACTGAATTACAGCAGAAGAGAGGGGAATGGAGGGAGGAGAGTTGTCAGGGATAGGGAACAGGTTAAGGCTAGACGACTGGACCACCAAAGGGGCTGAGATCCAGAAGGGGGAGTCAGGTACCAAGGACCAACAGGGAAGACACTGGAGGTGGAAGAAGAAATAGGCATGGGACTCAGCTTCTCCTTCCTCTTGTCCATCTGTGAAGCTGGGACTGCATCTTCCCTGCCTTCTTCATAAGGGTGGATCAAAGGAGACTAACTAGATGGCAGAGTATTTGGGAGCTATGAAATTACTAAACACTTGCAAAGTTCCATCATCAAGACCATCATTATTAGACAAAATGGGAGTCATATCCAACCAAACAAGCACAGTCCAAACGAGTGAAATAACACCTGTCAAGTTTCTGCATTATCCATTTTAAAGCCTCTGCAGGGTCTCCTGCATTCTTTACCCCAAGTACCATGGTTGCAAAGGGACGGGATCACTGCCTTCAATCCTTCTTGAAACAAGAATGAGTGCATGAATTAACACATTCTTTTGTTCCTTTGCTGTTGAGAGCTACCACAAGCATGTTTTATTTTTGTTTTGTTGCTTTGTTTTTTGGTCCAAAACTTATCTGGCCCCTTATTTTTTTAAATATTAGCTAACGTACTTGAATAATATTATATTCGTTTCAGGTATACACCATAGCTATTCAACATTTATGTACCTAAAGAAATGATCACCATGGTAAGTCCAGTAACCATCTGACACCATATCACGCTATCACAATATTATTGACTATATCCCCATGCTGTACATTACATCCCCATGACTTACTTGTTTTATACCTGGAAATCTGGGCCTTCGTTAAATTTCAATTAAATTTGACATTCAATATTATCTTGTATTAATTTCCGGTGTACAGCATAGTGGCTAGACATTTATATAATTTAAGAACTGATCACCCTGACGAGTCCAGTGCCCTCCTGGCACTACACCTGGTTATTACCATATTATTGACTATAGTCCTTACGTTATACCCTACATCCCCATAACTACTGTGTAACAACCAATTTGTACTTCATAATCCCTTCCCCTTTTTCACCCTCTCCCCCAATTCCCCTCCCATCACCCCAATAAATCTAGTACCCATCTGACATCATACATAGTTATTACAATATTATTGACCATATCCCTTAAGTTATATCCTATGTCCCCATGATTACTTTGTAAGAACCAATTTTTACTTCTTAATCTCTTCCACTTTTTCCCCCACCTCCTCAAGCCCCTTCCATCTGGCAACCATCAAAATGTTCTCTGTATCTATGAGTTTGTTTCTGGTTTGTTTATTTTGTTCTTTAAATTCCACATATAAGTGAAATCACATTGCATCTGTCTTTCTCTATCTGACACACTCCACTCTGCACAATACCCTCCAGGTCCATCCATGCAGCCACAGATGGCAAGAACCCATTCCATTCTGTGGCCGAGCAATATTCCATTGTATATACAGAGGGTGCCAAAAAAATGTATACACATTTTTTTTTTTTAGACTTTTTTATTGGGTAATTGGGGGAGGGGAACAGACAAGTTGCTATCTTTTTATTCTTCAGTTTAGTTGTGGAGGACATTGCTTCACTGGCCCATGTTGGTATCGTCATTGTGCTCTTCCCGGATGAGGCAGATCAGTCACCGGCCTTTGGATGGTCGCTCACTGCAGCTACTGGCAGCTCACGCTGGCTGCTAGCCGCTCACGCTGGCTGCTAGCCGCTCACGCTGGCTGCCGGCCACTCCCTGTAGCCTATGGCAGCCCACTGCAGCAGGGGCTGCTGCCAACACCATCGCTGGGGCTCGCACAGCCCAGCTCCAGGTGGAGCTATTGTTAGCTGTAGAGGGCAGTGTCACTGGCCCTCATATGTGGGATCCGAACCGGGGCCGCTGGCATCCCAAAACCAGCTCTTAACCAATGTGCCACTCGGCCGGCCCTGTAAACACATTTTAAAAAAGGAAAAAACTGTATTAAATTGTAATACTCAATATATACCAATAACAAAAGATGAATACCAGCCATGTGTATACTTTTTGGCAGCCCCGGTATGTACCACTACCTCTATTCACTCATCCATTGGCAGACACCCAGGCTGCTTCCACATCCTGGCCATTGTAAACAATGCTGCAATGAACATACGGATGCACATGTCTCCTCAGAGTAGCATTTTGGGTTTCTTCAGATAAACACCCATAAGTGGGATTACTGGGTCCTTCTTTGTCTCTTGTTATAGCCTTCCTTTTAAAGTTTGTTTTGTCTGGTATAAGTATTGCTATCCCAGGTGTTTTCTTCCTTTCTATTTTCATGAAATAACTTTTTCCATCCCTTTACTTTCAGTCTGTGTGTATCTTCCAATCTGAAGTGAGTTTCTTGTATGCAGCATATGTAAGTGACTTGTTTCCTTATCCATTCAGCCCTCCTATGAGGGGTGGAGGATTTAATCCATTTACACTGAAAGTAATTATTGATAGATATGTAGTTATTTCCATTTTAATATTCATATTTTTTTTCATCTTAAAAAGTCCCTCTAACATTCCTTGTAATACTGGTTTGGTGGTAATGAACTCATTTAGCTTTTCCTTGTCTGGGAAGCTCTTTATCTCTCCTTCAATTTTAAATGCTAGCCTACTGGGTAGAGTACTCTTGGTTGTAGGTCCTAGTTTTTCATCACTTTGAATATGTCTTGCCCATCCTTTCTGGCGTGCAAAGTTTCTGTTGAGAAATCAGATGACAATCTTATGCGGGCTCCCTTATAAGTAGCTAGTTATCTTTCTCCTGCTGCTTTTAGGATTCTCTCTTTGTCTTTAACATTTAGCATTTTAATTATAATGTGTCTGGGAGTGGGCCTCTTGAGGTTCATCTTGTTTGGGATTCTCTGCACTTCCTGGACTTATATGTCATTTGCTTCACCAAGTTAGGGTAGTTTTTCCATCATTATTTCCTCAGATAGGTTTTTAATCCCTTGCTCTCTCTCTCGTCCTTTTGGTGCCCCTGTGATGGGAATGTTGTTACGGGTGATGTTGTCCCAGAGGCCCCTTAAACTATCCTCATTTTTTTGGATTCTTTTCTCTTTTTGCTGTTCCAATTGGATGTTTTCTGTTACGTTGTCTTCCAAATCACTAATTCCGTCCTCTGCTCCATCTAGTCTGCTGGTGATTCCTTCTAGTACATTCTTCATGTCAATTATTGTATTCCTCATTTCTGACTGGTTCTTTTTTATGGGTTCTGTGTCCTTTTTTATGCTTGATATCTCTCTATTGAAGTTCTCACTAAGTTCCTTGAATATCCTTATAACCAGTGTTTTGAACTTTGTCTCTGGTAGATTGCTTGGCTCCATTTCATTTAGCTCTTTTTCTTGAGTTTTCTCCTGTTCTTTCATTTGGGATGCATTTCTTTGTTTCTTTATTTTGGCTGCCTCTCTGTGTTTGTTTCTATGTATTAGGTGTTTCTGTTATATTTCCTAGTCTTGCTGGGTGGCCTTATGTAGTAGATGTCCTGTGGGGTCCAGTGGTGCAGTCTCCCTGGTCACCTGCACTGGATGCTCCAGGAGTGTCCCTGTGTAGGCTGTGTGTGCTCTCCTATTATAGTTGCGCCTTGATTGCTATTGGCACATCAGTGGGTGGGAACGACCCTCAGGCTGGTTGGTTGTGGGGATTGGCCATATCCACAGCTTACGGGCTCCTGTGTGGGGGTGCTTAGTTACCCCATGGAGTGGGAGTGGTACAAGTTGGCTCTGGTGCCTGTTGAGACCACCTTTCAGGTGTGCCACTTGTGGGGCTAATCACATGGTGCTCTGCTGTGGTCTGAAGCCAGCCTCCAGGTATGTTGGTTCTGGGGCCTTTTGGGAGGGGCTCCAGTGCAGGCCCAGGTCAGCCACTGCCTATTACCAGCCAGAGACTACCTGGTAGGAGCTACAGAGTGATCCATGGTTGGCCACTGCCTGTGCTGGACCTGGAGGCATGTGGCAGAGACCACACGTATGAACTGAGGATGGCTGCCACCAGTATTAGTTCTGGGTTAGCTCTGCAAAAAGCCAGGAAACTCCGAGGCCTGCTGCCACCTGCCGGCTCCTGTAACATTCGGCAGCTGATAAAGCCTCCTGCAGTATGGAGCTGGGTGTGGCAGGGTCTGAGTGAGTCACCAAGAGGGAGCAAGTGGAGCTCACCAGACCAATTCAGATTCAGATTTGGCCATGAGCATGGAGGGCTCAATATAGGAAAGATGCTGCCTGCCTGTGGACTGCACTGGAGAAGGATCGCATATGGGGGAAATGGCAACTGTCTTTCGAGTCTTCGCCCCTAAGTAACACAACTCAGTCTTTCCCCCTATGTCTCCAATGCCTCCTGAGTCACTGTTCCACTGCCAGAGCCCAGGATGAGTCTGTATGAGGACCCTTTAAGAGGACATCTGTTGTACCTGGATGGAAGGAATCCCCACAGTTTTTCACAGCCAAATGTTGTGGGGCTCCTCTTCTCAGCACCAATATTCTGGGCTGGGGAGGCCTGGGGTGTGGCTAAGGTCCCTCACTCCTTAAGGTGGGGGGTAAACCTTCACAGCTGAGATATCCCTCCCAATTTTCAACCACAACCGGGAGGTTTGGGGCGGGCCCATTTTGCATCTCCGTCCCTCCTTCCAGTCTCAAGATGGATTCTTTATATCCTTAGTTATAAAACTTCTGTGCAGCTAGACTTCAGATGGTTCTCCAGGTTGATTGTTCTGTAATTTGGTTGTAATTCTGATGTGTTCAAGGGATGTGTTCAAGTGCAGTGTTTATCTACTCCTCCCTCTTGGATCTCCGAAAGCTACAAGCATATTTGATCAACAACCAATAAACCATGGGCAAGGCCCGTGCTGGGCATTGGGGAGACAGCTGTGACCAAGGTGGGCAGGGCCTTGCCCTTATGGAGTTTAGTGGGTACACACCAAATTCTCGTATACTGAAAAACCAGAGGCCAAAGAACTATAACTCAACAACAACAAAAACAATCAGATTAAAAAATGGGCAAAGGACTTGAATCCACATTCCTCTAAAGAAGACATACAGATGGTCAACAGGTGCATGAAAAGGCACTCAACATCACTAACATTAGGGAAATGCAAATCAACACCACAGTGAGACACCACCTCACACCCATTAGAATGTCTACAATTAAAAAAACAAAACAAAACAAAACAGAAAATAACAAGTCACGGCAAGGGTGTTTATAAACTGGAATCTTCTTGCATTGTTTGTGGTAATGTAAAATGGTAGTCACTATGGAAAACAGTATGGTGGTTCCTCAAAATTAAAAATAGAACTACCATATGACCCAGCAAGTCCATTTCTGGGAATATACTCAAAAGAATTAGAAGCAGGATCTCAAAGAAATATTTGAACACCCATGTTCATAGCAGCATTACTCACGATAGCCAAAGGTGGAAGCAACTCAACTGTCTTATCAGCAGATGAATGGAAAAACAGAATGTGGCACACGCATAGAATAGAATATTATGCAGCCTTAAAAAGGAAGGAAGTCCTGTCACAGGCTACAACATAGACGAAGCTAGAACACCTTATGCTAAATGAAATAAGCCAGTCACTAAAGGACAAGTACTGTACGATTCCATCACATGCAGCTCCTATAGCAGTCAAATTCATAGAAACAGAAAGTAGAATGGTAGTTGCCAGGAGCTGGGGAAAGGGGAATGGAGAGTTGCTATTTAATGGATACAAAGTTTCAGTTTTACAAGACTGGTTGCCCAACAATGTACTTAACACTGCTGAGCTGTACTTAGAAATAGTAAATTTTACCACAAATAGAAAACCACCAGTGGCCAGTATAAGTGCTCTGGCGTGAAGACTGAAGGGAAAATAACATGGAGCAGAAACCTTATGGAGGGTGGCTGGGGAGGGGACACGGAAGTCCAGGTGTGCAGGAGCAGAGAGCTGGTGAGGGCGGAGTGCAGGCCCCTTGGGGGAGATCTTAAGTGGGCTGAGGAATGGAGTCGTAGAGCTGTAGGGCAGGCTGCAGAGGTGAGACGGGCATGTGGCAAAGGGCCCCTTACAGGTTATGGCAAAGCATCTGAAAGGCAATGGAAAGCTACCGGAGCATTTTAGTCACATACACATTTATAAGATCCCTCTTCTGCCATATGTTGAATGGGTTCGAGAGGCAAGGGTAATAGCTGGGAGAGCAGTTAGAAAGCACCTGCAAGGATTCCAGGCCAGGGGGATGGCAGTGGGTACCCTGCACTAGGATGGTGGCAAAGCGCTAAAGGGAAGACAAGTTCAGATAGAGGTGGGTGACGGAATCCAAAAAACACCCAACTGATGGTCTGGCTGTGCGTAATGATTCTCAAGTTCCTTCTGGAATCTCATTGTAACCTGTAGCGCTCCATGGTTTCTTAATTCTTCAGCATGTGTTGTCTTGCTTGAGCCTAATAACCATCTCATGAGATAGGCAAGGAAAGTGGATAAAGAAACAGGGTTCAGAGAGTTAAGGGACAGGGGCCATTTCTCAGGTCTCCTAGTGTCAACCCTACCCCCTAATACCCTCCTTGGGCCCTGCATCCTTACTGGTAAGAAGCCACTCCTTTAATCTCTTTCTACAATCCCAAGAAGCAGCATCATATGTAAACGCCCCAAAGCTTTGCTCTGATTCATACGTTATTTCTATTGCTTCTCCTTATCTGCTATCTTCATACTTTTGATCACAGCAGGAAAGTAAATTGGTTTGGCCCCTTCTGCTTTCCACAGAGCTATGGAGGTTGGGGCTTTACGCTCTTCTAGGGAGCTATAAACAAACTGATGCTTTTGATTATTTTTAAAATATTTGGTTGCTCATGAATTCTTATAAAAATCCCCCTCACTACCTAAGTTACAGCTCCTAATCTTTCAGCACCACACGTCTCACGCAAGCTCTTGAAAAGAAGGGCAACTGTTTGGCAGTAACCTATGGAATTTTTTTTGGAAGAGAAAGTGTCAGCACATCTCGGAGCTATAAGACCAGAGAGGCCATTCTGGTCAAGTCGCAGCAAAATGCCTATAGTGACCAGGTGGGTAGCACCAGTGAGCAAAGTGATCCAGGTGTCTTAAGATGAATCCTTTCAACACAGAGGTCTGCTCCATTACACAGGAATGGACTTCACTTCCACCATACACTTTCCACCATTTTTCCTTCAGTGTATCCCCCTCTTGGTTTATCTTTCACATTTCCACTTGAAAGAAGTTTAAGAAATCTCCGCTTTCCTTTAACCTTACAAAAACAAAAACAACAGTTAAAACTGGGATAAGTGGGACCAGCGGAGTGGCGCATTGGTTAGGAGTTGGCTTGGAATGCCAGCTCTGAGCAGCAGGACCCTGGTTCAGATCCCACATATGAGGGCCAGTGACGCTGCGCCCTCTACAGCTAAGATGGTGAACAACAGCTCCACCTGGAGCTGGGCTGCCATGAGTCACCGGCAACAGTAGGCTGCAGTGGGGCTGGTTGGCAGCAGGCATGAGCTGCCAAAAGCCGCTGTGAGAGGCTGTCCAGAGGCCAGCTACCTATCCGCCTCACCCGAGAAGAGTGCAATGATGATACCAACATGGGCCAGTGAAGCAACGTCCTCCACAACTAGACTGAAGAACAAAAAAGGACAGCAACTTGTCTGTTCCCCTTCCCCTGTTCCCCAACACTGTTCCCCTCCCCCAATTCCCCAATAAAATCTTTAAAAAAAAAACTGGGATAAGTGGCAAATGACAGTCTCAATGTTGGGAAACACTAGAGAGAGGTGGTAACTGTGGAAAACTATAGAACACATGTCCCAAGGGGGCGAAGGAGGGAGTGGGGAAGATGCTTCTTAGCCACTGTGGCCATGGGAAGGGGACAGCCCCATGTGGCCAGGGTCCCTATATTTCAAAAGCAAAGACAGCTATCTTTACATGGAGTCATTTGATTTTAAAATATTGGTGACTAATTCAAAAATCTTAAAAACACTTTAGGGGCCAACACCAAAGTGGCCAGAGAAAACACATCTGCAGCCAACCCTGACCACAGGCCACCAATTTGCACTCTCCGGCCTAGATGACCCCTGATGTTTTTCCAACACCAATATTCCATGAGGCTTCTTCCTACACAGCCCCACGGAGTACGTCAACATGCCCTGCTACAGACAATAATCCCGCCTTGGAGGAAAACACCTTCAATAATGTACCTTCCCACTATAAATGACTTATCCCATCTCCCATCAAAAGTGACATTTGCTATGCTTATCTCTGATCACAGTTTTAAAAGACAGCTAAAATAATCAATAACAGCCTTGGTTGTTTTGACAACCTTGGTTAGCAGCTGTCCCTTTTCGGGAGTAACGTTCTTACAGAGACCTCCTGTTTTGCTCCTATGACTAATAGATATTTTCCTGTTCCCTTTGGTGTTACCTGTAAGTGACTCTCCTGCCTGCCTTAACATGTGCCCATCTCATCTCGACAGTGCAGGCTCTGACGTCCTCCCAGTGACCTGAGCTGGTTGGCGGCCACTTACTGTGCCTTTTCGTATCTCCTTAGAATCTGGGCATCTGCCAACAAGGCTTCTGCCTTTGTCTGAAAAACTGGTTTTTTTAAAGAGCATCAATGCACAATTTAGATGCTTCTTTCTCTCCCAGTTTCCTTCCCAACCCCTGCAAATCTGGATTTGTAAGATTTACTTTTTACTGGTTTCTGTGATTACAGCCAACTCTGTTTTCACAGTATTATGAATCTGAACTTAGATATGCAAAAAAAAAAAAAGGCATCATAAGCAACATCAAGAGGTAAACACAATCACCTAGGGGAAACTGTTCACAATTCAGATAATAAACAAAGAGCCAATTTACTAAATGTAAAGAGCTTCTCAAACTTCAGAACAAAAAGATTTAAAAAAATCCAACAGAGGATGGGCGAAGGATATGAACAGACAATTCACAGGAAGAAAAAAACACAGATGGCCCTTATACATTTCAAAAGATGCTCAACCTTACACAGAAGAGAAATGCAAATTAAAACTACAGTGAGATACCATTTCATACCTATCAGATGGGCAAAAGCCCAAAGCTTGACAATGCACTCTCTTGCTTTGGGGAAACAGATCTCTCTCTCACACACTGCTGGTGGGAATGCAAAATGTACCACCTCTTTGGAAGGGCAATGTGGCAGTTTCCATCAAGATTACAACTATGTTGCCTCTTTGATATGGCGATTCCACTTCTGGGGATTTATCTTATAGCTAAGGCCTGCTGTGTTCAAAACGAAAATGTGTAGAAGGTTACGCACTGCAGCGCTGTGTTGAGCAACCAACTAATGGAAACAACCCAAGTTGGTTTCATCTATAGGGGACCGGTTAAATCAGCCACAGTTACAAAATACCGCAAAGTATGGCTGTGAGCAATGGGGTCAGCATCACCTGTGCGCTTAGAGGTGCACATTCTTACACACCGACCCCAGACCTACTGAATCAGAAACTCGGGGTATGGCCCAGGAATCTGTCTTTAACAACATCTTCAGGTGATTCTGATACCTGCTAAATTTAAGATGCCCTACTGTAAATAACAGGGCTGTTTTGAAAAATCAAAGAAATGAAGATCGAGAATAGGTAAAGCTAATCAGGAGACTTAGGAAGCAGAACGGTAGCTGCTTTGGGGTGGGAGCGTGGACGCGAAGGGGCACAAAGAGGCTGGGAGCGCCGCGTCTGGACTGAATGACGGTTACATGGATGTGCACATATGTAAAAATTCATTGTGCTGTATCCCTAAGGATACGTGCGCTTTACTGCATGTATTTATACCTCAATAAAATTGTTGGAGAAAATGACGCTCTCTGCATATTGATCTGAAATGATATCCAGGATATATTATTTCGTAGGGGGGAAAAAAAGCAAGGTACAGACAGAACATACAGTTTTCCACTTGTGTGAGAAAGGGGAGAAATGAAACATATGTATATGTATTTGCATAAAGAAACACTGGAAGGTGACATAAGAAAATCTGTAAGGATACACAGGGAACAATAGTGATTACCGTCCAGGGACTGGGGGTGTCAAAGGAAGCGGGGGGGGGGGCGGGGGAGAACAAGACTTCCACCCTGACTTGGTAAGATTTTTATTTGAACCACATGAGCATATTTTCTATTTAATATTTTTAAAATAAATTGTCAAATTCCTCTGGCTTCGTGCAAATAAAATTTAAAATGTGGTGTCTTCCCTGCCTTGTCACTCCGTTTGTTTCTTTCCCACGGGGCCCAGGCCAGGCATGAAAAGGCCTGAAGCTCATGTCTGGAGCTGTCAACTGCCTGTCACCATGTGTTCCAGGGTCTCTCCGCCTAAATTGCCTCTTCTGGACTATCTGCTTTTTCTCACACAGCTAAGAGGGCATGGGTGGCTGACTTATAAACTGTAAAGGGCCACACAAATAGATGAGATCCTTATGATGGCTTTTCCACCAGAGAGGATCATAAGCTAAAGGAACAGAATGGTCGCCAACCAGCACACACACAAAATACTGCTATCAGGGTGCTCATTTAGGATAATAACACAAACAAGAGGTGGATCCTTCTGGGGTTGCTTATGTGATAAGGTGAAGCCCTCATGAATGGGATTAGCGTCTTATAAGAGACCCCACAGAGCCCCCTTCCACCAGAGGAGGCCGTAACAAGAAGTCTGTGATCTGGAAGGCAGCCCTCACCTGACCACACTGGCACCCTGCTCTGACTTCCAGCCTCCAGAACTGCGAGAAATAAATTTCTGTTGTGTATAAGCCACCCAGTCTGTGGCATTTTGTTATGGCAGCCTGAGCAGACTAAGACAGTAAGTTTAATAAGGAGTGTCTGTTTCCTAAAAAATTAAAAAGAGAAAAAAGGAAAACTCAAGTCCGCTAGCTGTACGTCCTAGGTAAGAGGCTCCCACCCTTTTCCAGATGGCCTCCAATTCCACCAGGGATACTGAGGTCTCTGGTTTACTTGGTCTTATTCATACAGACAGGCCCTGAGGGCCAAAGGAGATACTGGTGGCTGTTCAGCCCGAGGAACCAGGACAGAGCCAGGGCTCTGCCTCCCTGGGTGGGTTACCCCTCTGCCCTCCACCCTACCTGGCAAACTTAACTTTTCCCCAGCTTCCCTGGATGCACGTGCTGCACGGGGTGTGAGCAGCCCAGTCCTTCCTCTGCCCTTACTGGTGTATCCTTGGGAATGTCAATCAGCTCTCTGCACCTCAGCTCCCTTGGCTGTAAGAGGATCAGGCCAGCCTACACGAGTCTTGAGTCTCCTCCAACTGGATAGGCCACAGGTCGTGGTTGGGCAGCTTTCGTCTGAAATCAAGTAAGCTTTCCACCTCCAGGGCCACTGTTGCCCACCTGTCTCTTCCCTTTTACGTCCTCCACAAGCTCATCTTACAAAGAGGGGCTCAGTTTGATATGTGATGCCCATCTTTCAAGTACATGATACAAGTACAAGACAAGACTAATTCCTGCCAGCCAGCACAGGGAACAAACAAAAACACACTCTGAGCTTTGGACAAAGGCCTTTGGCTGAATGAGGCTTTCAAACCATCTGTCTGAGGTTGTTTTTAGGGGACAATGTGTCTCATCCTAGAAGGGGCTGTGAGAACAATGGCCAAGTTATGATGTGGGAGGTTTCCGGGCTTTTCATCTCTAGCTACAAAATGCCACCCAGCAGCTGGTGGCCATAAAACCAACTGGGACCAACAGGGCCCAGGGATGGGTCCTTGTCACCTTTGATTACTGCAAAACAAACCCTTCTCTGGAAGAGGTCCCCTGCCCTCAGCCTTTTGTTGTAGGCTCACGGCAGCAGGCAGGCTCAGGAATATCAGAGCTACCCCGATTCTACCCACACTGCTTTGCCACGGTGTCTGTGACTTCTCTGAGGGAACGGCTGCCCCAGCATGAAACCACATCTACCCAATGGCACTCCCCAGCTCTCCCCACTCCTCAGACCAAACACTTAAAGAAAAACGATACTTCAAAGAGAACAGGAAGGTGCAAAGGAGTCACCGGGTTTCGTGGCTTGCCCTGTTTTACCTCTAGGGTTAGAAGCATGGGGTCATTTGAAACCCTGACCCAGAGCTTTATGTCCAGGGCACTTAGAGCAGCGTGTCTCAGACTTTAGCCAGGAGTCACCCACCTTGGAGGTTCTGACGCAGTAGGTCTGGAGTGGGGCCTGAGAGACGGAGTTTCTAACAAGTTCCCAGGGCCTGCCAATGGTGTGGGTTTGTGAAACATGACTGGCAAATGCTCAGGAGGCCTCTTAGGGCTCCCTGACTTCAGGAAACACTGGGGTTAAGAGAATGACTATTAATCGCCCTCGATTTTGCAGGTGCGAGATAGAAACCCAGATGTTAAGTGGTTTGCTCAAGACAACTCAGCAAATTAGGGGCACAATGCAAAACAACCCTTGTAAAGGCTTAACATGTTGGAGGTCACCTGCTCTACCTCAGAAGGGAAGCCAGCGGGCCTTGAGTGTGTCTGTGCAAAGAATCAAACCTCTATTCTTCGCTGACCTTTTAGAGTCTATATATTTCTGGCCATAATACCAGGTGCTTTGTCGTATTTTAATCAGAGAGAAGACTCAAACTGTCGAGTGGTGAGACTAGAAACCTGACATTTTATCTCTTGCCAAGGCTGCCTAGGGTATATGGTAGGCACATAAAATACAGGCTGGCTAGTTGAACTTGAATTTCAGATAAAGACTAATTTTCCAGTATATTTATGTCCCATGCATATTGAGATATACTTACACTACAAAATGTATTTGTTGTCTAACATGTAAATGTAACTTGTGGCCTTGGATTTTTATTTCCCAAGTCTGGCAACGCTCACAGGGTGCCAAGTGGGAACAAGGAGAGGAGAGATTTGGTAACAAGGAACACTTCCTGCTTCATCGCCACTGACCTTAAAGAAAACCACAAGGATGCTGGCGTGTGTGGCAGGCGTTCCACCAGGATGCACAGCTTACTCCTGCAATGATCGTCCTTCTCCTCTGTCAGCTCACCTCTCTTAATGGAGCTTAATCTTCTCAGCTAACTTATAATGTGACAAAATCATACATTGATAGCTGGTGTTAGGAGTTGAATGGTATCCCTGCAAAATTCATATATGTGGGAGTCCTAACCCCCAGCATTTCAGAACGTGACCGGATTTGGAAACAGGTTGTTGCAGATGTCCTCAGTTACGATGAGGGTGTAGTGGAGCAGAGTGGGACCCCAACCCAGTATGACTGATGTTCTTATATAAAGGGGAAGCTCGGACAGAGACTGACATGCACACAGAGTGAATTAAGTTGCCAACATGTGAAAGAACTCCCAGAAGCTGGGAGAGAGGCCTGAACAGACCCTTGCCTCAAGCCTTCAGAGGAAGCCTGGCGCTGCTGACTTTGATCTTGGACTTCTAGCCTCCAGAACTGTGAGACAATAAATTTCTGTTGTTTAAGCTACTTCGTTTGTGGGACTTTTGTTACCGCAGCTCTATAAACAAATGCCGGGAGCTGGGAAGAAGGGAGTACAAAAGAAGTGGGGGCAAAACAAACCAGGCGAGAAAACGCGTCCACATTACCATTAGCTATTTGTTTCCTGTAGAACTTGAAAACCTCAGCCGAGGGGAGACCAGGAATTCAGAAATGGTAGACTACTTTGTACGAAAACATTCACCGCTCTCCTAAAATTCAAATTTGAAACATCGAATTGAACAAGTTAACACGCTAAAGAAGAAACCTTAGAAATCAGGATTTTACCCTCGTTATACAAGAAGGATACATCCCCAAGCACCTCCAGCCTTAAAGAGATTTGGGGGGAGGGATTTAAAATTCACAACCTCAACAGAAGTGTTATTGTGCACTGTTTTTTTCCCACGAGAAGTTTGCTTTCCTCCAGTATTTACAAACCAAACATTACTCTACTGGGTTGGTGATTAAAGAGCCCAAAACAAAATGAGGCAGGCTATTCCGATTTCATTGTCTCTCTTGATTATTTGCTTGTCATATTTCGAATAGCCCCAAATGGCAAGATTTAAACAAACGATTAGGCTATTTAACAATACTTTATCCTCTCTTTCTAAAGTAACCAAACCCTCCTCAATTCAGTATGAATATTAATGTAACTTCACCTTTACTCAGGCCTTGTTCTGGACTGGAGGAGGATTCCAGGAGCAGAAATCAATAGCCTCAGCCTAGAAACACGCCAAACCTAGCTGGCTGCAGTCACACTGGCCTCCATTTACTCAACATGCCCAGGTGGTTGTTTCTCACTTGCGGCCTTTGCACATGCTGATCTCTCTGCCTGGAACATTCTTTGCGGTTAGAACATTCTGCTGAGACCCCTCCCTATACCCCCCAATACAACCTCCTACACAAACACAGCTCAAATATCAGCTTCTCAGAAACATCTTCTATCATCACCCTTTTATTTTTTCTTATCACATAACCTTGTATCTGTCCTTCACTACCTTTATTACAACTATAATTATTTATTGTTTGCTTGTTTATTACTGATCCCTCCCTAGGCTAATGGTAAGCTCCATGTGTCAGGAATCAGACATGTTTTACAAATTATACCAGGGCCCAGTGCACAGAAGGCACACAAGTATTTGTCAGGCCTGATCCACTGACAAATTATTTAAAACAAATGAATGAAGGCATGGTCTGATCAATCATGGCACACCCACCCTCCCAGACATGGTGGGACGCTCTTTATGCTCGGGGGTTTCTGAGTTCAACCCTGGGGCATAAGGTATATGCTTCTTATCCTGGCTGTGAAAGGGATGTTTTTAGGGTAGCACTAGTCTGCTCATTTCTGTGGGAAAGTTTTCAGACTCAAAAATCAACCCTTTGATCATGATCTGGTTTTATAAATAGTCCCTTCCTATAATAAGAGCATGCCCTGGTCACATGTACATCCACTATTGTGGTCCCCAGGACAACACTTTCTCACGGTACCTCAATAAAGCAGTATTGGGTCATGGCATGCTACATAAATTGACTTTGGGAAGAAATGCAATGAAAATGCCAGCATAACATTTGATAGCTGGATATCTCTTTATAAATTAATAAATGAGCATTTGAACACTTTTTAAAAGCCTATGCATTTTATATTTACAAAAGCTTAGGATGTATGGGTCCTAAGAATTAGATGGCAGAGGGTATTTTGGCAATACATATATAAAACCTTTAAAATTTATATATTACTTGACCCAGAAATTCCAGTTAATAGGAATTTATCCTAAGAAAATAATCATGAATGCATGCAAAAATTTAGTCATAAGAATGTTTACTATAGCACTGTTTATAATAAAAACTGAAAACTTAAATATCCAATAATATGGGATGGAACACATAATATATGGTAATCATTATTAAGAAACACTCTACAGGGGCCAGCTGAGTGGCACATTGGTTAAGCACTGGTTTGGGGATGCCAGCGGCCCCGGTTCGGATCCCACATGAGGGCCAGTGACACTGCCTTCTACAGCTAACAACAGCTCCACCTGGAGCTGGGCTGTGAGCCTGGGCGATGGTGTGGGCTGCAGCCCCTGCTGCAGTGGGCTGCCATAGGCTACAGTGAGTAGCCCGCAGCCAGCGTGAGCGGCTGGCAGCCAAGCGTGAGCTGCCAATAGCCGCGGTGAGCGACATCCAGAGGCCAGCGACCGATCTGCCTCATCTGGGAAGAGCGCAATGACGATACCAACAGTGAAGCAACATCCTCCGCAACTAAACTGAAGAACAAAAAGACAGCAACTTGTCTGTTCCCCTTCCCTGATTCCCCAACGCTGTTCCCCTCCACCAATTCCCTAATAAAATCTTTAAAAAAAAAAAAAAAAGAAAAAGAAACACTCTACAGCTTTTCAAAATGTCTTATTAAATGGATTACTAATTAATTACATGGAAAAAAGTTCATCATATGCTAATAGCAAAGAAGTAGGTTATGAATCAATGCTCCAAACTGTTAACTATAGTTTTTTGCTGGGTGGTGGCATTATCTGTGATTTTTATCATCTTAGGTTTACCTGTATTTTATAAATTTCCTCTGAAAGGCATGCATCACTCATGTAAATGTATTTTGAAAAACGTTTATTTAAAATTAAATTTTAAGCAGTTGCAAAAGGGCAAATACTATATGATTAAACTTATATGAGGTACCTAGGATAGTCAAATTCATAGAGACAGAAAGTAGAATGGTGGCTGCCAGGGGCTGGGGTGGGGGCTTAACTGTGAGTTATTTAATAGGTACAAAGAGTTCTAAAGATGGATGGTGGTAATGGTTGCACATTCATCTGAATGTACTTAGAGCCACTGAACTGTACACTCAAAGAATAGTTAAGATAGTAAATATATTATCTGTATTTTACCACAATTAAAAAAAAAAAAGTAGACAATTTCAATCAGTAAATCATAAGAACAGCTGGGTCTAGAGGTTGTTACCAGGTTTTCTGTTTTCTTAGACCAGCCAAGTTGTTGTTCTTCAATCTTCATTGTGGGGGGTGCCAGTCGCCATCTGGCTGCTGGTCAGCAGCTCATGGCCTCCAAGCTCAAGGTGCTGTGTTCAATCTCAGTTGGGGGTGAGCGTAGCCACCATCCCATGTGGGAGTTGAACCAGCAGCCTTATGTTACTAGGATTTTCAAGAGCTAGGAGTAGAAAAGCATGACTTTGACCGTGGGCCACATACCATTGAGCAAGACAATTCATTGTGCCCACCAGGGCTGGAGTGTACCCTGGGACAAGCAGGCATTTGCCTGGTGTCCTGACTACTGGTGCTGGCCATGGTATTTCCTGTCTCTTTTTTCATGAGAAGAAAGTTTTTGTCCTCTCTTGCCAGTGTCCCTTAGTTGATTCTCACATGAAGGCACTAGCTTGACTGTCCCAGCAGCATGGCTTCCCCCAGAGCCTGGCTACATGGACTCTCGGGCAGGGCCGGGGGAAGGCAAGTCCGCAAGTCCGGTCCAGAAAAGTTTCGAGGCTCCATTCTCAATAGGCTATGGGTTAAGAGATTTGCCCTCAAAGTCCTTCGCTAGTTGCCGATGGAGCCAGGCAAAGAAAGGAGCTTCCCCTTAGAGTCTAGACCATTCACCTCTCTACTACAGAATGAACAAGAGAGAACTGGATTCAGCTAACAAATATTCCTTCTTTATTGATCAAGAGGATACTCAGCACTTTGCAACAAGAAAGAGGATACTCAGCACTTTGCAACGATGTCTGGTTCCTGGTGGTGGGACCCAAGAACCTCAAGCTTGCAGAGCCAGGGCCAAAGGAGGATGAGGCCTGCAGCTGTATCTTAGCCACAGTAGGATGCTGAGTTTGAATATCTAAAAAGATCATCTATGTACACAGGAAAAGGAAGTTTTCCAAGTCCCTCAGAGTTAAGAGGGCCAGAGAAAGAGACTAGTGTTTTGCTTACCTGCTGTAGGCACGCTAACGTTATACTGAGGTAAAATAAATAGGAAGGCAGTCTTGGCAGTGACCTGTAAAATAAAGGGGAAAAGTTCCAATTTAGCTTCTTAGTCACATCAAAAGAATCAAATGGAGCCTGCTACCAGCCCCCCAGGACCCACCCCTTTTACAGCTCAGACCTACAGGCCTGTCCAAAGAAGAGTTTTACCTAATGCAGAGTTAACACCATTTTTTTTTTCTTCCGTTTTTCTTTAATGACAACCCTCCCCTGCATACCTGCACTAAAAATAAACAAAACAATCCTGGGCCCTGGATGGTACCTAGAGTTCTACTCACTGTAGATGGAATGAAACAAGCTGTGCTTGGCCAGCTGAGAGCTCACAAGCTAAGGGTACAAATATGTCTGCCATTCATTCATTCATTCATTCATTCATTCAAAGTATTTAGTAAGTTAGTTCTACGTATCCAGCATTGTGGAAAACCAAAGCTAACAGAAGATGAGGTCACAGCCTTCTGGAAGCCTAGGACCTCGCTGAGGTTTCCACAAGCACATTGGTAAACTGCACAGTGGACAGCAACCCCAAAAGTCTAAACCTGAGCTTCGGAAACAGAGAATTCTAGCTGCTAATTTCACATCCACCCTTCTGTGGGGCATGGAGCAAGCCATTCACACCCTGCACTACTGGTTTGTTTATTTCAAAAGCTACCCTTAAAAATCTTATCTGTGCTATGAAAAAACTGTGGTTGTCACCTGGTTGGTTATTCACGGCCAAATTGGTACTCTGGCAATTCAGCCAGTAGGGGAGAGATTACAAAATGTGGGGATTTGTAGGATGGACTCAAGAATCAGCTGCCTGGGTTCCAACCACCTCCGCCATTTGCTATCTGTGTAATTACAAACAAGTCATCTTACTCTTCGAGCTTCACTTTTCCTGTCTGTATGATCAGGGATATCCGTATTACCCCCGCTGGTCTGGGTGACAATTGTCTAACGCGCCCCAGATGTTTCTAATATGCAGCTGGGGCTGAGAAACCCCACCCATACTATTCTGGAGTATGTGAGAGGTCAGGGGAGGAGGCGGCATGCCCAGGCCTTTTCCAGGAGGCCTCTTGGAGACACCTCATCATAAAGAGTTACAGCTTCTCCTCTAAACAAAAATGCTTGAACAATGCACTGTGGGTGTGACAGAA
The DNA here is from genome assembly GCA_033961575.1 of Aselliscus stoliczkanus. Lineage (NCBI taxonomy): Eukaryota > Metazoa > Chordata > Mammalia > Chiroptera > Hipposideridae > Aselliscus > Aselliscus stoliczkanus. The sequence goes on from CM066733.1 coordinate 69,894,185, forward strand.
ACACTGGGCGTGACAAAAGCATCATGAAAACCAGGAATGAAGTGCATTTACAGCCCCTCCGCGTCACTAGGACTTAGGACTTCTGACGCACACAGAGAGGTTACTGTCCTCAGCCTTCTCTGTCCACTAACGAGCAAAACGCTCCAGTCAACCAGACCCGTTTCTCTCCAGGGGGGTGTCGTCTGCTCTTTGTACAGAGCGAGGCAGGAGCCTTCTTGTGTGTGTGCTATTGTCTCAGACGTGTCCTGTCACGCCTGCTGGGAAAAAGTCAAATGAGACTAGGTATGAGAACGCGCTCTGGAAAACACAAAGCCCTATCCGAATATATAGGTCTTCCTTACCTCCACCCCAAAATCTGATTCCTGTGGTCCCCAAGACCTTTTTCAGGGTGCTCCTGACCTCCCTTCCAGTCCAATCACCTCTATTTGTTTAGAAACAGATACACTGTTTCAGCTAAAACCTACTACGCACTACTTCCGTGTGGGGGTTTTAGCCCCTCTCATTTTGTATCCTATTTCTATACCTTCCCTACTCCCCCCGCCAAAAAAAAAAAAAAAACCCTATGGATCAGACTCTCACTCATCTTCCACAACCCAGCTCAACTAGAACCCCTCTGCAAAGCCTCCCCGACCTGTCCATAGGGAGTGATGTCTCCTTCTGCCAGAAGTGCCCTATACCATCCATAACCCTCTGTGCCATCGCTTCTGTACACTCCTTCATAGTTCTCAGGTAGCACTCCTTGAAGGCAGAGACTGCTATCTCATCCATCCTCATATCCATCTCAAGTAACTAACTCCCATGCACACAGTTAAGTGCTCAGTAACTGCTCACTGGATAAGAGGACAAATCAAAAGCTGAGTCTGTGCTAGCATGCTTCATTCACTGGACTGTTTTCGGTCCCCAGTGCTGTCACTCGAGCTGACCTGTCACCTGTCACCCAAAGCCTTCTCCTTGAGACCTGTCCAGCTGCTAAACCACCTGACCTCCGCCACCACCACTGCTCCTGCTTGGTGGTCTCTCCCTGCCCAAACCCTTGCCTACTTTAGTCATCCCGGACCCGACCACCTGCCTTTACTGTCTGCTATGACTCCTTTGAGGGTAAACCTGGTCTTCTTACACTGAAACCCCTGCAAGGGAAGATCAGAGGAAGCTGGACAAAATGAGAGAAAGAAAAGAGAGAAGAGAAAAGCAGGTGGGAAGACAAGAAGAAAATATTTACCTAACACTGTACCATATCCTAGGCACAAATCTTTCATTCAGTTTCATTCAGGAAATACACTTGTCTTTTAAGTTCATGGAGTCGAGTGGAGTGGACTCATGGGGTTTGGGCTGACCAGCATCTATTCCCCCTTCCTAATGGCATGAAGGCTTCCTGAGGAAACAACTGTCCCCAGCTATGTTAGAACAGGGTGTGTGTGTGTGTGTGTGTGTGTGTGTGTGTGTGTGTGTGTGTGTGTGTGGAGTGGGGAGGAATGGTGGCTACATTTCTCCTGGAGAGACGAAGGGAACAGACCCTCTCCCCAGGACAGAAGATCAGCCAATCGGACACCCTCTCCTGGGCTCTGAATCTTGGGTGGGAATGAAGGAAGTACTAGTTAGTGCTATGTACCTACCCAAATTGTTCGGCTGTGGTTCCTACAGCCCTGTGTCTGGAGCACCCCATATCCCCAGCCAACCATGTGAACCCCCAGAGAGCTTCCTTAGCTTGGCCGGAGTCCTTGTCTAAGACACACTGTAATTTCATATGTGGAGCGCTGGTGTTCAACACTGACTGCGCATTCGAGTCCCTGGGGGAGCTTTTAAGATCTCTATGCCTGGGTCACCCCCAGCTAACTAAGCCTGACTCTTTGGGGCATGAGCATGTTGCAGGCTCCCCAGAGCATTCCAATGTGCAACCGAGTCTGACAGCCACGCGTGCACAAACTGCCCCCATCATCCTCTCAACCCAGCCCTCTGTCCAGTCGCTGTCCCAGAACCTGTTCTGTGTCCTTCTGAGAATTTATTTAATCGATGTTTACTTTTTTATTTTAACTTCAAAAGAAATACCATCCTTTTAGAAATATAAACAATTCAGAAGTATGGGGGAAAAAAACAACAACCCTATATTCACTCTACGTTCTTTGCTTGCCTTCCTTTCCCCAGCCCATATTCATGTCTCCATCTCTTTCCACATGTTTGGGGCCAATTCTCTGAGAGCTTTTCCTATGAATCTATCCATTTGGAATTTATTTCATTTTATTTTGACATTATAACTTGGACTGTGTTTATACACTTTGACCCAAAGATTAAAGAGTCAAAGAATTTTTAAAGGGCTACAACTTATTAAATAATATTTAAATCTCTTTTTTAGCTCTGTTGATCAAATGGTTTTTGTAGTACCATATAGACTCCACATACAAATCGACTCAATGTACAAGAAAGGACTCATAATAGAGTTATATGGAAAATGTGTAGGTCCACTATTTGTGTACTAACACCAACATATAAATAAGTGGTTATATAATAAAATCTTCCTCATCCATACTGGTGATTTTCACTAATAGTTCCCACAGGGTTACCACTAACGTTTAACATTAAAAAGCTCCACCAAATAAAACATGCTCTCTGCGAGGGTGTACATAAATGTACAGAGTCCATTACTCTAACTACTGAAAGAATAACCCCACCTTTTATTAAAGGAAAATAGACATTTGGTATATGGACTGTACATATGGGCTTGCCCTAGTCCTGCATATACAATCAATTCTTTTTTTTTTTTTAAAGATTTTATTGGGGAATTGGGGGCAGGGAACAGCATTGGGGAACCGGGGAAGGGGAACACACAAGTTGCTGTCCTTTTGTTCTTCAGTCTAGTTGTGAAGGACATTGCTTCACTGGCCCATGTTGGTATCGTCATTGTGCTCTTCTTGGATGAGGCAGATCGATCACTGGCCTTTGGATGGTCGCTCACCGCGGCTATTGGCAGCTCACGCTGGCTGCCGGCCACTCACTGTAGCCTATGGCAGCCCACTGCAGCAGGAACTGCACCTATGCCATCCCCAGGGACTCACAACAGCCCAGCTCCAGGTGGAGCTGTTATTCACCATCTTAGCTGTAGAGGGCAGTGTTACTGGCCCTTATATGTAGGATCCGAACCGGGACCGCTGGCGTCCCAAGCCAGCTCTTAACCAGCTAGCCACTCGGCCGGCCCTCCAATCAATTCTTGATATTCACGGTAGTTATGTTCTATGAAGTCACTGTGAACCCTGAATTAGCAAATACAAGTTGAACCACCGATCCTAGGGGATATATATACAAAGTTCAGTTCCTACGAGTCTCTGGTCGCAACATTTCTATCACCTGATCAATATATATAACCTTGTTTTATGTGTGTTTTTGTTGAAAGATGCCGTATTATTTAATATATCTCATTGAGGGCCGGCCGAGTGGCGCTGTGGTTAAGCGCTGGCTTGGGAAGCCAGCAACCCCGGTTCGGTCCCACATGTGAGGGCCAGTGACACTGCCCTCAAAAAAAAAAAAAAGAAAAAAGAAATATATCTCATTGAAGCGTGAACAGTGAACTCACAGCCACCAGCACCATAACTCATGCCTGAAGGAAGGAAGCTTATCGAATACATGTACGATCTCCACAAGGCACCTCACAGGGCCATTTTAAACAGCAAAGTCGCCAATGAAAAGCACAAACAATGCAAACCATGGGGCACAAAAAAAGGACACTTGCTTACGGGTGAGCTGAAATAAGGCAGCAGAGCAGCATCTAGTTAGACCTCAGCTGGGAATGTGCTCATCGGGTGACTCATGTTTCATGGCTCTGTTCAGGTCCACAAGTGACCCCCAAACCACGGGGGGTACTGATTTTAAAGCTACAAATAAATCTTAGTGAATAGAAGCACTGGCAGATACACATCCTGTGAAGAATGAGATGAAGTGCATTGGGGCAACCCTGAATGTCAGCTCCACCAGGGTCAGGATTTTTTCCCTTTTAGCACCTTTATTGAGGTATAATTTACACTCCATAAAACTCACCCAATGTAAGCACATAGCTTTAGGGGGGTTTATCTTTACTTGTTTTTAAACTCTCCCTTTACTGGAATATAAGTTCTTGGAAAGTGGGGATCTTCCCTGCCTGGAAATAGTGCCTAAAACACAGCCAGCACTCAGTAAGCCCTAGTGAAATGAATATAGCAGTTAAGTAGGCAAGCCAGTATTGTGCTCCGTGACCTAACTCAGCCTGTCATCTGCCCACGTTTATTGTACTCTTCTATAGGTTCGCTCTCTCCCTGGTCTCCATCCAGTGCTGAGCACGTAGTAGGTATCTCACCAACACCTATTTAATGAACTAAAACTGCAAGCAGCTGTAATATTTGGTAACCACAGATGAATAGCTAACAAAAACTTTCTGAATATGATTCCGAGACAATAGAATTTCGGATTCTGATTAAGGCAAAAATACTAGCTTCCAGTATTTTTCCATCCCTACCCCTCTGATAGTAGCAGCAGAAACTATTCCAAACCATGCATGTTTTTTTGTAGACAGCCATGCTTGCTCCCACTTCGCCACGTCTCAGAGCCAGATGATATCAGTCTCCCTGTTTATAGATGAAGAAGCTAAACCTGGGGCACAGAGAGATAAAGTGGCCTCCCAAGACCTCAGACTTTACAGGCAGAAAAGGCAACATTCGATTTGATTTTTTAAAAGTTTGTTCCCAAAACAAAAGTAGGTGCAACAATACAATATATTAAATAGAACAGCAATATAAATAGAGGCAGGAGAGGATAAAAAATATACATTGAAGGCAAAGAGAAGGATCAAAGAATGAGATCGATCCCACAGAAATGCATTCCAGGACGTCCTACTCATTGGCAAAAGGTGGCCAAAAATTTGGCTCTAAGCTTTCTCAAAGCCGCCTGAAGGGGGAAGGAGTAATGGGCTCCTGGAATCACTACGTCCGTGAATTAAAAAAAAAAAAAAAGTTATCCAAAAAAGAACCTCTACTTCTCTAGCATAAATACCATTCTCTGTGCTGTAAAAGGCTCCTTTGGCACCCCAAAAGATCACGCTATCATCCTCTCCAAACCTCAGACCTGGGATAAAACAACGAACAAGCTCTTCCCTGCAAGCGCTGGTTGGGATTACGTAGCACCAAGGGCTGAGAAACAGGAGGCCATTAAAAATGTCATTCCAATTATTTCCCATCCCTCTAAGGCGTTTATAGGAAACGTTATTGAGTTTAATAGCATTCTAAATGCCACGCTCAGTGGGTGAAAGGTTAAAAGTGACAATGTGCTAATACATGACTGCAAAGGGAGAACACTAAATTATGTAGGAGGGGCTCTCTCTCTCTCTCTCTCTCTCTCTCTCTCTCTCTCTCTCTCTCCTCTCTCTGAGGGTCTCTCTCTCTCTCTCTCTCTCTCTCTCTCTCTCTCTCTCTCTCGCACACACACACACACACACACAACTTCAATGAACTTTTAACTAAAACAGGGCATCAAGCACAAAGGCAGTGACACTGAGCATGCTTGTGTAGCCAAAACAAAACCCAAACTGTTCCACATGCCGCATGCTATTAGGGGCACATGAATGAGCTCTCCGTTGCATCGAGACCAAGGATGCTGGTGAAATAGCTACTTCCAGCAAAGCATAGTGAACTTGGAGGACTCCAGTCCAAGTTCAGTTGAAGGGCAGCAGGGTGACCTCGGGCATGGTATTTTACTTCTCTGGGCCCCCAGTTTTCCATCCATTAACAACAACAATGGCAGTTAAAGTTATTACATGCTTACTTAGTGCAGGGAATGATTGCAAGTGCTTTATATAAATCATCTCATGTAGTTCTCACAATGACTCTACAAGGTAGACACTAGCAATATCCCCATTTTATAGACACATGGAAAGGACAAGGCCAACTGAGGTGGTTAGGATGGATGTCCTGAAAGGTCTTCCCCAGCCTCGACTCCAAAAGGCTCTCATTTCCTGGTTCCACTTATTTGTCAACACCCCAAAAACACAGCCTTACACTGATAACTTGCTGAGAGGTCTTCCCAAACATTTAAATCATATTACTGCTTCTCCATCTTGTGAAGACGAGGTCTGGGTATCATTTATGTCTGACAGAGTGAGAAAGTAAGTTAACTTCTCGAGTTAACCAGCCCGCCAGCCACTGGGCACACCTAGGGTTCCAAGTGCCCCCAATCTGTTCTCTGCTCACTGCAAGTTGATACCTGGGCAGCAAAGATAAAAAAGAACTGTGATGAAAGCGGTCTCATCACATTCCTTTTAGGTAGTATTCAATCCTTTGGTTTGGTTTATTCTGTTTATTTCTTAGCAGGCACAGCCAAGCGATGGCACTTGAAAAGGGGCTGTTTTGGTAGGCATGCCACTGAGGACAGGATAGGGTACGAGACCTTGTTTTTAGAGAACCAGTCCTGCTCCAAACACCTCCTGTCCTATGGACGCTGGCACTCCCACCTAAAGGGCTGAAACGCAGAGCAGCGTGTGGCAGCGTGTGGCCGATGCAGAACCCGCAGGACTGACAGCGAGGACACCCATTTCCTGCTTCCTTAGAAGCACAGGTAAAGCCAAGAGAAATCTCTCGCAGCGCAGCCTGTTCTCAGGAAGTCAGTCTCGCCTTCGGCTTTCCCCAAATTGATTTTGCATCTTTCTGCTGAGGTGGTGGATAGGAAAATTTCAGTCAGACAGGAAAACATTTGAAAGTTACGCCCAACTGGTGGGGGAAGAAGGTTGTTTTTTTTTTTTTTTGAAATAAAAGAGTCTTTTAGCCCTTCTTTCCTGGACTGTTTGCTCCCCGAGGTTCTTGCTTCGTGGGAAGCCCATGAGCCCAGCTCATCACCTGCACACGCGTGTTTATGGCTGGATGGCTGGGACTCGATGTACGCGGTTTGCAGCCCCTCCATTTACTCAACAGGAGGCAGATACAGCTGAAACAAAGATGCTTTTTACTCTTGCTTTCTGAAATTCTCCATTTTGGATGACCAGAGGCCTCTGGAGGACAGAGTGCCTGAAACTGAGGGGGCTGAGTTTTGACAGCACCTTTCTGTGTGCCCAGAGATTCTGGTTTCCTCACTTGGAAAGCTGCCTTGATATAAGAGTTAAGCAAAACTAAACACACATACAACAGAGTCTCTACAAGCCCATGTTCATAACGCTGAATAGACTCACTATCAACATCATGATCACAGAAATGTATTAGTTTAAAAAGTGACAATGTCTACTTATGAGGAAAAAAACTGTCATTGGAATAGCTACAATAAAATTACAGGACTTGCTTTATTATCCTCATCGGTCCCAAAATCTAAACTTTGTATTGGGATAAAGAGGAATTTAGAAAGTCACTTAAAGCATTTTAAAAATCTTTGAACTTGGGCTTTTAAAAGACACATGTGAAAGCTGAACTTGCCATGCTACCCATCCCCAATTTGGAAAGTGAATCAAGTACTGGGAAACAGGAGGTGGCCTAGGGGGGCCAGCCCTCCCCCACTTCCTACATATTCACAACTGAATTATAACTTTAAGAAGACTGCATATTTATGCAAGGTATGCTTGCATACATTGAACTTCCCTACTATGTGCCTTACACATGGCCTTAGGTAAAACATATACATTCACATAAAATAATATTTCTTCTCTGAAGGTGTTAATATATACTATATAACCTCATCTTCTCCCTCACAAAATAGCCTTGGATCAATATATGTAATACTCTTACCTGACTATATATTTCACTCTCCTTCGCCTCCCCCCAGTAGGTTTCCCTCTTGTTTGGATGGCACAGCATACTCATAAACCAAAAAACCTCATGGAAACTAAAAACTAAAAATAAAGAAGTACTCACACAAAATAATTTTTAAGAATATCAGTGTTTTTAAAATGTATTTCTCCCACATCATATGTCAGAGTTCAGATTACTGGTTGCTTTATGGATATTCATAAAACATACACATTGGTCAGGACAAAACAGTTTTACTTTTGGCCAAAAGCCACCTGTCCAGATTCAGTATCATCTTTAAAATAAATTAAAAATAAAAAACAGAAAAAAGAAAGGGTTTCACAGTGCAGAATTTTAGGTTGGGAGTGATTTTGGGGAGAGTTAAGATTAGGTAACATTTTAGACTCAATCACAGAAATGGAACCCCTATACCGATACATCAGTGTCATTTTAGCTGCTGTGTTAAAAGAAGCTTTAGCTCCATAAGGCAGAAAACACAAAGAGAGAGGCTAATTCTGTCACAGATGTGTCTGCGACAGTCACTAATCATTGGCAATCGTCAAGAATGAGTGTCAGGATCCAAGAAACTTACGGCATTTCCTGGTATTTGGGGGAATGAAAGGATTATTCAGGGGCTCCAAAGACCCAGGTTGGCTGGCCCAGGCGGGTCCTGGTGCCTTTGCTTTCATTTGCGTGTTTACTCTTAGAGAAGGAAAGAGCAGGCAGGCAGTGATCTACTGCAACCACTTTTAATTACTCTCTACCATCTGGAAAGTTTCCTATTCAAAACATCAGCATGGAGATCTCCACATTTTGACTCAAGAGCCAGGCATGTGGATGACAGCTTGCTAGAAAAATGAACTTCGAGTTCACAGTAACAGAGCAAAGCGAAGCCGTGTCCACGGGCCATAAACCAGGCCTGTTCACACAGGGACCCTTCACATGCCTCTGGGTGTTTGCGTCAGGGCACAAAGAGAGAGGCCCTATGCCAGGGGTCCACCTCTGCCCATATGTAAACTGAGCAAATGAGGGCTGGAAGGCAAATAAACAAGTTTTTTAAATGAGCCATTCTGTAAGGAATTTTAGTAGGTGTGTGATTTCTGTTGTCCCCCTTTCTGCACGGCCCTACTCCACGGAGGGGTGTGTTGATGAAAGAGATTAAGTGATGGATCCCAGAAAATTGGCCACTGTGGTACCATTCTAATACCACTAAGAGTCTTACTTTTCCAAACACAGCAGGAAGTTGAGGTTCAGGCCCAGGAGCTCTGGTAGGTGCGTCTTGATTCTGAGTCACGTTTATTTCCTACCACCCTGTGTTACAACAAAGCATCCCATTCCTAGGGGCCAGACATTGTAACCCCATTCTGGGCTGGCATCCCGCCCATTCTGCAGGAGTCTACAAAGACCTACCAAGGACCGCAGGCATGAGGGCACCTGAGAAGTCGAAGTCAATGATGATGATTTGATTCATTCAAGTTAAATCAAGATCAAGAAGGTTAATGAAAAACATCCACCACTCAAATATCTCTGTTCATTAGCAAATAATATTCACAAGGGGATAGTCCACATCGTCTTCAAAGTAGAGAAGGAAAATAACAACATAAAAGGCAAGAGCTGCCAGGAAAATGTGCTACAGAGACACAGAAAATACAAATCTAATGCCAAAGGAACAGCCTGAGGTAAACACTACCCACACTCGGCCACAAACCAGTCCCTCCTACTCCTAAACCGAATAAACAAAGTCTAGCCAAATGATGAGATTTAAGGTAAAATACCATATTCCAAGATACCTCTCTCTCTCTCTCTCTCTCTCTCTCTCTCTCTCTCCCTCTCTCCCTCTCTCCCTCCCTCACACACACACACACACACACACACACACACACAGAATAGTAACACACATTACTACAAAATTTCATATTATAAACTGAAAGTGGTATTTTCAATAACATGTAAAACTCCAGGGTGCTACCTCTCAGCCTCTCAGTCCCCCAGGAGGCTGTGACCTCACACAGGGGCATCCCAGGAAGACAACTAAACATCAGAGGGAGAGACTGGATGCCAGTCTGCGCTCACAGCCAGAACTCAGGGGTTGGCGGGAGCGTGCAGGCACCCTCATCTGAAGCTCAGTGTGCAACACCCCACTTCCTGGTGAATCTGGGCTTGGGAGCAAGAACGTGGGGGCCAGATGCCCCCCACCCTGGGTGCTCTAGGCAACTCTAGCTCAGGGGGATACAAGGAGGAACAGGCAGGGGCCGGCCGAGTGGCGCGGTGGTTAAGTGCTGGCTTGGGAAGCCAGTGGCCCCGGTTCGGGTCCCACATATGAGGGCCAGTGACACTGCCCTCAAAAATAAATAAATAAATAAATAAATAAATAAATAAATAAATAAATAAATAAATAAAAGAAGGAACAGGACTTGCCTGGGACACCAGTAACCTTAAGCGTTGTCCAAGGAGTAGGTAATCTGTATGCAAGAGAATCAGTGACAGCAGAAGACGGGGAGGACTCGGACACACATAGACACACACAAAGCGGGAGAGAAAGAGGCAAGCCTCTCCCTGCCAAGGCTTTGTGGGGGGGTGAGGGGAGGGGCAGCGTGGATATGTTCCTTTCACTCTCCAGCCATTGCTCTGTCCCCTCACTGAACATGCACCAAGGCAGGAGGAACCAAGGCCATGGCCTACAGAAGATTAAAGCACTAACCTCGAGCACTGTTTTTGCCACCTCCCCTGACTGCTTCGAGGAAGACTCTAGAACCATTTTCTAAAACACCACAGGTCCTGTTCCATAGCCCTCCGTGACTCCCTAGTGCCTAAGAGAGAATCAGGGCCCCTGCTTGGCATCTCAGGACCCCACACTTACCCAGCTAAGCCTTTCCAAGCTTTGCTCCCTCAACTCCCAGACACAGGGATGCCCCCTACCCGCCTCCCGCCCCCCGGCCCAAACACCATCCCAACCAGGAAGGACACCACAAAAATCTGGAGCCCAGTCAGACAAATCAGTGTGCAAAAAGCTCATTTCAACACAACGAAATCATTATTATTAGAGGTTACATACAGGCAGTTTGGAGAACCAGAGGGGGTTGCTGACTGAGACCGGGACTGAGCCCCCCTGCACCCCATGGAGAACATCTCCAATGAGGTTCTGCCTGACCCGTATCCTGAAGGGACAGACAAGCCCAAAGAAGGCAGGACAGGGGCTGTGTGCACTAAAGCAGAGAATTAGGAGAAATAGGACTCCCAGGGAAAAGGAATGGCTTGTGTGTGGAAGGCGATGAGGCTGGAAAGCTGGCAGGAACCAGGTCTACGAAGGGCCCTTCATGACAGGTATAAAAATTAGACTTCATCCTACATGTACGAAGTAGTCACTTAACAATTTTAAGCAGGAAACAAGACAACGAGATTTCCATCGCAGAGCGCACACTCTGCTCTGGAGGAGCGGAGGGGACCCAGGCAGCATGGACACCAGTTAGGAAGGTCGTTGCTAAAAGAAGGGATAATGCAGGCCTGGGTGCAGGTAATAGCAACAGACACGGGACAGCGATTTTCAAATGTATCCATGGCCCAAGACATTCAGGTGAGGGAGTGGCCAAGAGTGGTGCTCTGGTCTTGTTCAGGAAACCGACGCACAAGCATACAACTTGAACAAAATGTGCTAGGTGTTACGATGGTTATTCAGAGTGGTGTAGATGGTGGTATCATCAGCTGAAGAGAGAAAATAGCAGCAGTCCAGGGGCTAGGAGGGGGAGGAAAGGAAGAGACTGAAAAGGACCCATCAGAGGCCAGGGGAAACCCAGAGGGCCCCAGCAGCCAATGGGGGGACCTTGTAAGGAGGCGTCTGTGCTCAGCCAGGTAGACTCCAGCCAACCTGGAACGGACATGGGGGCTACACAAGGGCAGGGGTCTTAACATTTTTTCTTTTCTGATGGCTGGAATGGTGCTCAGCACACAGTGGGGCTTCAACACGTATTTCTGGAATGAATGATAGCATAAAGAGTCTCTCACATTCGGGAACCAAAGGTCCCCAGGGCCCTTGCTGACTAAACCCTGGAGGAAAGGAGGAAAGCAGAAACTGGTGTACACAGTGAACTGGAAATGGCAGAGTGGAGACCAAAGGCTGTCCAGCTTGTTGAGGCCTCCAGGAGCTAGAAGGGGTGGGAAGTCAGGGAGAGTCAGGAGAAGCCTGAACCTATGAGTGGTGAGGAGAAAGACCGCAAGAGAGAAAAGGGGTTGGATATGCAGAAAAGGGGAGAACCAGGCAGGAATACATCCTGTCCAGGGGTACTTGTATTTCTTCAGGAAGTGAGATCTAGGACTACAGGAGAGGGGTGCCCAAGAGGAAGCTCTGGCCCTAAGCAGCTTCCCTGTCAGGCCTCACCACTGTCCCGTTCCCCAAGATCTCTGCTCCCTCTGAAGTTCTGACACTTGTCTAGAGACAGAGGAGATACTCAATCCCCTCGGAATTGATGTGACTCACAGGAGGAAAACAGGAAGTTGAAGAGGAATATGGTGGACTTGGGGAGAGAGAGGCAAAAACAAAAGTAACATCCTCCCCGCCCCCCCTCCACTATATTCACAACAGGACTGGGAAATGTTTCTGCTATCTATTTAATGAGTTCTTTTGAATGAGTACTACACTGCCACTCTCAGCACGACTTTACGTCCATTCATTTCCCAAGAGGGAAAGGCAGGGTCACCTGGATGGATGGACAAAAGGAGGGCTGTTCTGCAGGTTCCGAGGCAGGGAATAGGGTGCAGCCAGAAGGCCATCGGGAGGCCTCCCACTTCCTATCAGTCTATCAGCCTTTACTGTTTCTTGATGAACTGATGGGGTTCAGAGTCAGGACCTGCAGACATGCAGATAAGCATCTGGCCATGGGCCACGTTCTAAGGCCTGAAGCGACCCCCACCAGAGCCACAGGGGTGATTCCACGGCTTTCTCTTCGCTCTGACAATGGCCACACCGGGATTTCTAAACAGATGTGTCAAGGAAAGCATTAGACACATAAGGGTACGTGTATACAAAGCTGGATAAGACACCTTCAGACCCCAGAAACATATCTCTGTTTAGCACTGTCTCTAGAAAAAAAAAAAATGAATTTAAAAACAATATAAACTCAATCCTTCAGTCACAATATATTTATTGAGCCCATGCCCTGGGCCAGGCACCATGCTACAGGAGACGCATAAAAACTGTAAGACATACTTCCTTCCCTCAGAGGCTCAGAAACCAAAATCAGGAGTGAGGCTATCCATCTAGTCTACCTCCCTTATTTCAGAAATAATCAAACTGACCACCCTTGATGGAAAATTGACGCCAGGCCAAGCAAAGTTGATGCACTTTATATGATTACCTCATGTAACCCCCAACAACCCTGTCAGGAACAACACCAACTAATGTGAGATCTTATTAAACACTGGGCACTGTGCTAAACACCAAACAGGATTACCTCATTTAACCTCCAACTCTAGAAGCAATGACTGCTGCTACTGCTACTACTATTTACTGAGCTCCTACCACGTGCCAGGGACTACTAAACACCGACAGAAATCACCTCCCTGAATCCTCCCAGGTGCCCTATTGCACTGAACAAGGAAGTGAAGCTCAGGAAGTTTAAGACACTTGCCTCAAGGCACACAGCTAATAAGCCACAGAAGTGGGATGAACTCAAAAGCCATTGGACTGTGAGGTCTGAATTCTTAACCACCATGTTACCTGAGCAATACGCCTAAAAGAAGTAATAAGGATCAAAGCGAGGCTTTGACACATGAAGAGTTAGTTTTAAAGCAAGAAAAGATGTAATGAATCAGGACCCAATTAGGCAAAGAACAAGTGGAGGCTCATTTTCCTTTCTCAAGGCAGAAACCATGGTTTTAGTCATCTCTGCGCACCACCCCTGCCCCACCAGGGTCCTTGTTAAGTGCTCTGAGTTGGGGACTCATGGCTCTCCTCCAAGGAGACTTCTCGGAGAGGGTGAGGGTTAGAACAGAATCATTATGGTGCTCAGAAAGTACAAGAGGCCTCCAGATGGGATCGTCTAACTTAATATAGTCATGGTGGCTTTGGGGGTCCATCCACTATGTGGGCCAACTTTGGATCTCAGCTATCTCCACTTCTTTTTTTTCCAAACAAGCTAGTCTAAAAATTGGGAGAGGAAAGGAAATACAGCCCTCAAACCCTTTCAATTCAATCCAACCATTCACTCCTTTATTCTAAAAGCTACTGGGCCCCAAAGTCAACCATCTTTGTCCGCTGAGTTCATCAATGGAGATGTTCCCTGGCTTTACAATGTACATTTCAAATCTTGCTTCTCAAAATGATTCAAGCCCAGATAAAGAAATAATTGCTTCCCTCAAAGACAGGAAGCAATACTGTAACAAAAATTCTAAGTCTTTATTTCCAGCCACAAAACTCTAAAATTTGTCCCATACTTCATAACTTACCAATTAAATTTTATCAGTTGCCTAATGGACAACTGAATCAGAGATCTTCCAATGTGAAACTGTCAAGAAAGCAATCTCCTATTGGATACAGATATTCAAAGATGAGTGGTAATTGGACACAGCGATTAGCATCCCATTTACACTACACGGGGAAACTCCTGGTCCCTAAGGGCTGAGTGTGCAAAGTGCTAGGGTCAGAGAAGGAAATTGGTTTAAGTGGTACTTGAGAATTATCTAAACTAGCCCCCAAAGATGGAACTAGGGGCATTTAAGGTGCTGCCACTTTAAGAAGAAAGGGTGATCTCGGTTTCACCCGAGATGAAGGCAATGAGTAGTTTCAAGCAGATGTATTATGCTATTTGGCTCACTGCAATCAGGAAACATCTGTCTAAAAAGCCTGTGTCAGAGATTGCAGTATTTCAGGAGCATCAGTCTCTCTGTGCCACTCTTTCCGATTGCCTGTGGGTGTCAATGAGGCAGGATTCAAAGGGGAGATAAAATAGAATCTGTTAAGTGCTGCTGGGCTGGGTAATTCTCCATGGGCCCCTACCAGGCCAACTCCCCACGCTGCTTGGTGTCCCAGAGCAGAGAGCAGATGACTTTTATGGAGTACAACAATGAATGGGCATCCCGGACTTCTGGCTTCAGGTGAATCTGCAGGAGATTAGACCACAGAGAAGAGTGTTTATTACCTGGCGCCCTCCCTGCTGGGCGGTGGCCGTGAGTGGATCCCTACAAAAGGTGCAGCCCCTCGTCTTCGGCCACAGCTCACTGGCATACCTCCACCTCATGCACTGTCTTCCTCACATCCTAAGAAGTCCTGTGTCCAGTCCCTCCCAGTCCCATCAGGGGTAGGGTTAGGGCCTCACTTTTGCAAGCCCTGGGGTGTTTTACCACCCCTTGTGTTTCCCCTGATCCTGTCCCCACCCTTGTGAATAGTGCTTCAATAACCGTTTTTAATTACCCCATCTGCTTCCTGTGGGACCCTGATGGTACTCAAATAAAAGGCTTAAAATTCTATCACCATTTGATAATAATTAACCTAATCGATACAACTGCTGGCAACAGGGCTCTTCACATCAGCAAACTTGTCTCCCATACATACGTGCCGGTCCTATTCCTTGGGAAACCAGTGGGACGTGGACCAACGGCCACTCTCTCAGGGCCAGCTAAGTTCCAAATGACTAATCGTACTGACAGCTAGGATCAGAAAAGGCTTTCTCTGTACAGGACACCCTGGGACTGGCTTCTCACCAATGCTCATCAAGACTAAAGCCCCCCCCTCCCCCCTGTGGATCAGTGACTACCTGTCTGAGTGTCTCTGGGGGGCCTTTACTGAGGTCGGAGGAGGGGGACACAGACACTAGAGGACACCGCCGACCTGAGGCTGCAGTAATGTGATCCCAGGCCTGGCTTCATGACCATTCAACCTTGATTTTGGAAAATCACACCCACTAGGAACGGGAGACTAACTGTATACTGACAAATAATGTCTTTTACATAATATCCGATCTGCTCCAGTCAGGAAGTGAAACGTTCTCTGCCTGTCGGGCTCGAAGCCATAAAGGGCTACTTGGGTGGAAGGGATGAGCCAGGGAGTTCCTAGCCCAGTACCTCCTGGGACACAAAGAGATTCTTTTCCCTTTTATTTTTTTTCAGGATAGAACAGGAATTAGAGTGAGGGTGGGCATGAGGGGGAGGGTGAATGCGGGAGGAGGGAGAGTCTGCAAACAAACGGGCCACTTATCTTTGGGATGTCTTTCTACCTTTTCCTACAGCTGAGTAGCCTGGGGGCAAGTTGTCTGCCAAGCTTCCCCGCCCGTGTAAACACTCCGGCACCAGCTGGGGTTTGGAATCTGCTGAGTCTCTGCCAGCTGGCGACCTGGAGATGGGTCAGATTAAAGGAATGCGTAATGAGTGAGGGGGGTGGGAGACAGAGGCTGTATTTACACACAGGGGGTCTGCAGGGGTCAGTAGGCGCTGGCCAAAGGGGCCTCTGGAAGTGGAAAAATATGAAGGGAAGAGGAAAAAGGGTTTCAATGTGCCTGAGCACCATGCCCCACCCAAATGGCCCAAGGCTGTTATGTTCATTTATTTTTTTCCTTTTAAAAACTGACTTCTTTGTCCCCATCTCAGTCCCCCTGCACCCTCCCCCCACATCTCCCAAACCAATTACACACAGCCCTTTGAAAGTTTCGCAGCTGGCTGCTTGAGAAGGCTCAGCGTGATCAGACAGCACGGACACTCAATCCTCTGCAATCCCAATTTGGGAACGTTAACACGGAAACCCAAGCCACGTGCTGACAAGCAGGCCCTGGGCCACATTCAGCCCTAAACCGAGGCCAAGCAGGGGGCGAGCAGAGAGAGCCAGCAGTCCCAGGCAGCCATCCTGGCCTCCAGACTTATAGAGACTTCAGGCTCCCCTCTCCCCCATGCAAAGCCCAGAGGGCAAGGATTCAGAGGGGACAGCCCCTCAGACAGGACCACAGGCATCAGTTCCTTCCATGGTCCCGCAGAGGGTGCGGGGGCTGGGGACAAGAAAAGACTGCAGTCAAAAGTCCCGGTGGGCACCGGTGTCCACACCTGCTAGGAAGGCCACCTGCAGCCCTACTGAAGCACCTGCAAATATCTAAGCCCCAGATGCTATGTTACCAAGAAGAGGAAGTAGGCATCGCTGAAGAGCAAGAGAAACAAGCTGGGAGGAGGCCGGAGACCTGTTTGGAGGCAGCCCAACGACAGACCAGATGTCCAGCCTCAGCCTACTGCCGGCTCCCTCACTAAGCTTGGGGGCTCTTATCTTTCCGAGTATGTGCTCTGAAGCCCCTTCGCTTCCATGGAGTCTTCCACATGCTTCCAGGACAGGTGCAGGGTTCAGGCCTGGCCCTTCTCCCTCTTTAGAAATCCCCGTCACAGTGGCCACCTCTATTCCAGTGACACTCAAATCTACTTTTCCTACTCAGATCTTTCTCCTGCCTCTTCACCTACAGTGTACTTCATCAACTCCCATTCAGCATGCCAAAAATCAATCTTCGCATCTTTATTCCAAAACTGCTGCCCAGGAGACATCCCTAGGTTTGCCCATACCCCAGGCTGCAGGTTAAGGGCTCACCACCTTCCCTCACAGCCACCTGATGGCTTTTTCCTTTATTACGTTAGTAAATCCATTATTTCCACTCCCAGTGCTACTGAAGAGCTTCACACTGTCATCTCTCAGCAACGTGAGAAGAGGCTTCTAACTGGATTCTCTGCCTCAGGACTCAGCCCACCTTCCTCCCCTCCCACCATCCCAGACAGGATAGCCAGGCTATTGGTACTATAACCAGTGCACACTTGCTTCCTGGCTCCCCACTGCTTATAGGATAATATCTCTTTAATCTTTAAGGAACCTCCTTCCCTCTCCACCCAGGCTCATCACAACTCCCAAACAAATTCAATACAATAGCCCTGGGGGCCTCCGAGTGGCGGGGTTGTTAAGTGCTGGTTTGGGAAGCCAGCGGGTCGGTTCGGGACCCACATATGAGGGCCAGTGACACTGCTCTCAAAAAAAAAAAAAAAAAACAATACAATAGCCCTGGGTATCCTAAAGTATAGTCTAGAATATTACTCCATGAAATACTCTCTCTGATCTACAAATATGTTTGTACAGATAGACAATATTCATGACTACCATACAAAAGGCTCTAACAAGTCCTGCAGTAAAGAAATCTGTGTAGCCTAGCATTTTCCAAGTGTATCTTGGAACTTATTGTAGCATTTCATCTATTAACTGCTCTCTTAGATTCTCTGAATGCCTTTTCTTGCCTTGAAAGCCAGCCCTCCTTCCATTTGTGTCTCTGCCTTGACTTTCCTTCCAGGACCAGCTCTGGCCTCCCCTCTCCTGGAAGCCCCCTCCCCCATCCTGCCCAGGCTGCTGCCTTCCCTCATACCTGAAGCACCAGCTGCCTATATCCCTCCTTGAGAGGCAGGAGGGCACAGTGGTTAAGAGCCTGGATTTTGAATTCAGAAAGACCTGTGTTACAATCCCAATTCTACCCTACTTCTGAGGTACAGATGTCCAGCTTGCCTGGTGTAGAAAGAGATAACAGAGTCTATTAAAGAAGACTGTTGAGGGGATTTGTGGGATTAGACATTCAAGCCTAGCACATGGCCTTGGCAAGTCCTATACTAATTGTATACTGTAATTATATTCAATATACTAATTGTATTCAATAAGTAACAATTAGTCCTTTTTCTTGTTATTTTTTTTATTTTGGCTTTCTGTGTAACTTCCAGATGGGAAGCCACTGGAAGCCCCAGGGCTAAGCACTGTCCCATCCCCAACCCCCTCCACCTACCTAAATCCACTTCACCTTCTAGCAGACAGCAGGTAAATGCATACCTGCTTGGGCAGGGACACAGAGCCATCAGCCCAAGTCTGTCAGCACTAGGGAAGAGGCTGTCGTCCAAAGCTCTTCAAGGCGGCCACATCCTGGAACTTCACAAAAGCCCCCAAATGTTGCCATCCCCTACCCCCACCAAGTGCTTCCTGCACCCTGCACCCCTGGAAGGGTGAGGAGGCCCTTTTGGAAACCAGAGCGAATAGGTCTCACCCGAAAGCACAATGGGTGGCCCACTGCCACAGCCCAGCAACTGGGCAACAATGGGCTGCTGGGTTAAGGTTTAAACTTTGTAAATGTTCAACTGTTATATTTAAAAGCTTAAATTTTTACCACAGGCCATTTCATTCATGTGACTTGTTCAGTTACTATCTGGAACTCAGAAGTTTCATTTCCACTTCTAGTCAACCCTGACCTGTGTTTGTCTTGATGCGTTTTGTGTGGTCTTCTCTGAATGGTTTAAAATTCACCCATTTCACCCTCTGAGCCACTCTTCAAAGACTCCTGGAAAGCAGCAAAGCTTTTATTTATAAGTAGGTGGGAATGACATCTCTAAGATCAAGGGCACAGGCTTATCTTCATAGCATTTCCTAGCTGCTCTGCTGCACCTCCCCCTCCAGTGCTCTCTCACCTGTATCTCCCACACACCCCAACTTCACTCCACGCTCCAGCTTCTCTCCCTCCCGCTCCCCTTCACCTTTCCTGCTCTCCAAGCAACAGGCTCTGTCCCAAACCTTCCATCTCTCCATCTCCAAAATGAAAACAGCTTTGACATACCTTTTCTGACCATCAAAATACAATACATTTAGTTGAATACATATACATACATACACACACAAACCAAGCATGGAGAAAAAATAAAAATTACTTGAAATTCTACCACAACAAAGGAAACCACAGATTATATTTTAATGATTATCTTTAGAGATATCTTTCTATAAAAATAAAGCAAATCCAAACTTTTACAGAAAAAGGCCCATACAATATATATCGTTCTGTAATCTGCTTTTCAAAAAAAAAAAAATCACAACCACATGGTTTGGACATCATTCTATGACACTGCATATGGAATTATGTCACCATTTTAAATTGACCTAACAAATCCCTTTAATGCTATGCATTTAGGAACAACCTCATCTTTTTAAAATGCTAACATCTCAAAATATTTGGATATAATATTGAGTGAGGCAAAAGCAGAATTGGGTCTGTGCATTTTTATTACAATCATGAAAAACTATAGTGTCTGGGCATAAAAATAGAGTAGAAATCAAACCAGTTAAGTGGAAGAGTTTGAAGAAATCTGTTTATAAACATGGTATTAAAGCAGCAAAGAAAGTCCTTCAACAAAAACAACTCGTAAAATGCAAAATCCCCAGTATTTTTTAAAAAAATGCAATGATAGTGAGATCATGCCTCAGTGTAAAATATTTCAAACGGCTGATTTCCACTTAATTTAACCTCATCCTTTTCTTCCACAGTAGAAAAGGGAGACAGCAATACCGAAGCCATTTGATCTTTGAGAAAGGGAAAAAGATGAGACGTAATTCTGGGGCTTGATGGTCTTGAGGGAGGGCATTCACGGGAGAAGTGTGGCCTGGGGGCTCAGGCTCCGAGCTCACCAAGGAGAATCCAATGGACTCATCCCCACACCTTTCTTAACCATCTCGGTGGCCCAGACAGCAATGTTTGAATGTAAAAGGTGTATCTGGTGCAGGGTGGATGTACAGACTCTGCATAACTATAATGTGAAAATGAGAGGCACAGAAAAACGGCTGCCGAACGAATGATGGCTGCAACAGTCATACAATTAATTAATTACCATTCATGAGGAACTCACACGGATGGAGCCCTTACTCCATGTCAGGCTCTGTAAAAGTGCTGTCCACGCATTATTAGTTGACTCGATCCTTCCAACAACTCAATGAAAAAGGCACAGTTATTTTCATTGCAACTTTTACTGACCAAAAGCCTGGGGCACAGGGTAAGTAACTCTATCAAGTTATCTAGTATGTAGCTGTGTATCAGTTAAGAATCAGGCAATTTAAATTCAAAGGCTGCACTCCCAACCTGTACCCACTTCACGGTGTTTATAAGCCCAGCACAGTCTGGCACCGTGAAATGGAGACTCAGAGTACACCCTCCAGAGGGCGAAGGCCTCAATTCTGCAGCCCGTTTTCCAGGGGAAAGAGAGCCTGCGAGTTCATCATCATAATAGACCCTCTTCTCTATAAGGAGCTCTATGTACTATCCAAGAATGCCACGCCTGTCTTTCACTTTCCAGAGGTCTCCATGGAAATGCACAAAACCCAAAGTGACCTGGACACAGCCCTCCGTTTAGTTTTACACATGCCCCTAGTCTGGGACTTCGGCCACGTCACCACGCTCATTTTTTTTTTTTTTTTAAGTAGGAAAACGGACTAACGGCACTTAGTAATAATCACGGAAGTCATTCCTGGAGGAAGCTGAGCTTGCAAGCTGAAGTACAGTATATTTAGCTTAAACAAGACGGGTGGAAGGTCTAAGAGACTATATTTGGGCAAACCGTTGATTTGGGGTTTGGTGAAGTTCTGGGTTTGGCAGCGGCACCCTTCTTCCACCCTGCCCCAGCCCCAGGCCACGTGGGCTTGGCTACAGTGCTTGGCTCTCACACAGGCAAACTCCACCAACTTCTGCCCAGGCTCTGGAGAGCAAAAGTGGCACAACTACTCCAAGGAGAGATGGGGTGAGGCACAATCAGCACACAGGATGCCAGGAGAGGAGGAACCCTGAAGCCCTGGTGGTGATGTGGTCCCATCCTAGGCACAGAAGTCCCCCTAGGATCCTGTCCGTCAGGAGCACCTCATAACTCTGGCTATACCGAACTGTAACCATTGGTTTTCTTATCCATCGTTCCTCCTCATTAGCCTGACTAGGGAAAGATCTTAATCAGCTCTGTGTCCCCAGCACCTTCAAGGAATAGGTGTTCAATAAATGTCTGTGGAATAAATTTAAAAGAGTTCTGCAGATTGGTCACACAAAAATGTGCATGTACTTAACAGTACCGAATTGTACACTTAAAAATTGGTTAACGGGCCAGCCGAGTGGTGCAGAGGTTAAGCACTGGCTTAGGAAGCCAGCGGCCCCGGTTCAGGTCCCACATATGAGGGACAGTGACACTGCACTCAAAAAAAAAAAAAAAAATTGGTTAAAATACTAAATGTTAGGTGTATTTTACTACAATTTAAAAAATGAATAGCATATATTACGAAAGAAAAAAAAAGTGGTGGCACTTAGATACTTCTAATGTTCACTGTATGAAATTCGGTGAAGTGTGGGTTGAATAATTTGGGTTTGAGAAGTATGGGGGACAGTTTAATTAGATAACTATTATCAATAGTGAATCATGACTTACTGAGACAAAAAATCACACAGAGATGGCAAATATGACACTTAGTAGGTTCTTCCAGGTAGAAGTTAATAAAAGGACTTCTATTATTAGTCTTCTCTTCCAGAAAGAATCAATAAAATATACAGGTGGTTAGAGAAGTGGCCCCAAATCCATCCAGGAAACTCCACTCCAGTAATTCCAAAAAATACACTTTCCCTTACAAACTTCCAACCATTTTGGGAAACCTACCTTCACTCGCACTTCCTTAGGATGGGAGGGTGGCATTTCACAAAGTAAGAGTTGTGGGCTATTAGTAAATACTATTTGAAAGAGGCAGTCAGACAGGCCTGAGAAATGCTGGATGCTGCTTTAATCAGCTTATATGATATGTGAATCTCTAAGAAAGGGGACACGTGGTAAGAAGAATCTGACATACCTCTCTGACCCAGAACCTCCCAGCCTCCCCATTACCACCCCCAGGGATTTCAGGAAACATCACTGTAATGGACATGGCAGATTATTTGGAATATCCTGAGTTCAGATCCTGACTCCCCAATTTATTAACAGTTTGATCTCTAGGCCTCAGTCTTCCTCCCTTTAAAATGGAGTACAGAACTTGGGCTCTGATGTCAGACCAATGGCCTTTTGCATTTATAAGCAAGGGGAACCTGGTCAGGTTACTTAGTCTTTCTAAACCTCAGTTCTTTCATCTGTAAAATGGGAGTAATCAGAGTATGTATTCACTGTGAAGACTGAATGAGAGAAGACAGGTAAAGTGCTTATTTTGGTGCTGGGCACCAGGTAAGCACTCAATACACATTTGTTATCTTTGAATCTATAAACTGTGAAGTGCTATATAAATGTCACCATCCTTTAAGGCCCAAACCAAGTCCCACCCTTCTTTCATGAAACGTCCCTGATTGCCAGGACCTAAAAGTTCTCTCACCTCTGGGCTTACACAGTTTATAAGATGACGATATTGACCACAAACTTATTTGGCATTTAAGTCATATGCTGATAGGTAGTATTACATCCTACATTGGTATCTAGTGAGTCAGATGTAATTCTTTTTTTTTTTTAATTGGAGAACAGTGTATTTTTCCAGGACACCATCAGTTCCAAGTCAAGTAGTTGTTTCAATCTAGTTGTGGAGGGTGCAGCTCAGTGGCCCATGTGGGTATCAAACTGGCGGCCTTGGTGTTGTAAGCACTGCACTCTAACCAACTGAGCTAACCGGCTGTCCCCAGATATAATTCTTATCTCAAGTTTCTTTTCTCCCAAAATAGATTTGGGGAGCTATTCATTTAAATGAATTTAAATGCTATGCATATCTATTGTAAAAAAAAAAATATGTTTAAAGGTAAACATATAACTTTGAAAGTTAAAGTCTTCCATAACCTACCTCCTAGAAACAGTCTATGTTTACAGTCTACTGTGATCTTTCCAGGTTTTGTCTGTGCATATACAAACATAAGCTTTTTTATTAAAATGGGCTCCTCCTACACATACTAATCTATAGCCTACTTTTTCTTCCTCAGGCATCAGTCCATGTCAATACATAAAGGATAGTCTTACACTCTTTTAAACAGTTATAGAGTACTCCATTGCACAGCTATGCCATCATTTACTTAATCAGTTCAATACAGATGGATATTTAGGTTGTAGTAAATGAGTGATGACATTACAGCAAGAGCTGTGTCCTGTGTATTTTGGCATCTCCATAGAGCACAGTACATGTGGTTAAAACCTCAGTCAATTTTGTTGTGTAAACTGACAATATTTGTCTGTGAATCACAGGTGATTATTGGGCTGTAGTCTATTAAACAGAAGTCTCAATAGCCAGCATTGTTGCGTGAAGCCTGGATAATAATGAGCAACAATCGCGTAACTCTCAGATCAAAGACAAATTGTTTGATATAATTTCAATGTTGGCCCCTTTCCCGTATTAAAATTATTTGATGACCCAGCAATTCCACTCCTAGGTATATGCCCAAGATAATTTAAAATACTACATCCACACAAAAACTTGTACACAAATGTTCATAATAGCATTATTCATGTAGTATGGTGAAAACACCCCAGATGTCCATTAACTCATGAATCAATACACAAAATGTGGCATTTGCATACCACATTGAGTGGAATATTACTCAGTCATAACAAGAAATGGAGGGCCAGCCAAGTGGCGCGTTGGTTAAGAGCTGGCTTGGGACACCAGCTCTGAGCAGCAGGGCCCCAGTTTGGATCCCACATCAAGGCCAGTGACGCTGCCCTCTACAGCTAAGATGGTGAACAACAGCTCCACCTGGAGCTGGGCTGCTATGAGTCCCCTGGGGACGGCATAGCTGCAGCCCCTGCTGCAGTGGGCTGTCATAGGCTACAGTGAGTGGCCAGCAGCCAGACTGAGAGGCCCGCAGCCGGCATGAGCTGCCAAGAGCCGCCGAGGGTGGCTGTCCAGTGACTGGGAACCGATCTGCCTTACCCGGGAAGAGCACATGATAATATCAACATGGGCCAAAGAAGCGACATCCTCCACAACAAACAGAAGAACAAAAAAAAAGGACAGCAACTTGTTTATTCCCCTTACCCGATTCCCCAATACTGTTCCCTTCCCCTAATTCCCCAATAAAATCTTTAAAAAAAAAAAAAAGAAATGGAGTATGGATACATGCATGGATCAAACATTAAAACATTATGTGAAGTGAAACAAGGCAGTAACAAAAGTTCACATATTATATTATTCCATTTACCTGAAATGTCCAGAATAGGTAAATCCAAAGAGACAGAAAGTAGCTTAGTGGTTGGGGAGTGGGGGAGTGATGGGAAGTGACTGCTAACTGTTTTTTGGAGGCTTTTTTTGGAGGGGTGGGGAGGGGATGATGGAAATGTTCTGGAATTAGATAATGGCGATAGTTGCAAAATATGGTGAATATACTAAAAACCACAGAAACTGTATACTTCACATGGTGAATTTTATGATATATGAATTATTTCTCAATTAAATATGGGAAAAAAATCTTTGAGAGCTGCTTATCAATTGGTAATTCTACTTTATCACTTGTTTACTGAAAGACTATTACATGACAATCACCAGAATGCCAAATGCTGAGCTGGGTGCTGGAGGCACAGGGTGAGCAAGACTTTCCCCTGCCCTGGCATCAAGCCGTGGAGAGTGTCAAGACCATACACCATTGAGGAAGGGGCAATAACTGTGACAGAAGCACAGAAACTTGGAATGCTGAGGCAGAAGGAAGTACCCTGCCCAGGGGCAAAGGAGGGCCTTTCAGAAAAAGGAGGGCTGTCATCTGAGGAACGGGGAGCAGCTGGCCAAGTGAAAAGAGGGAAAAGCATCCAGAGGGGAGAATTTGTATGAAAGTCGAGAGAATCATCATGGAGGGCCTGAAAGATACTCAAGAGAGGAGCCCCCATGACCCAAACGTAAACAACGTAAATTGACTCCTGTTGCACATAGAAGAGTGTGCCAAATGCTGAGATTAGAACAGTGAACAAGGTGATCAACGCAGACTCTGGTACAGCTTTTAGTATTTAACTGTGTATTTTCATGGATACATGATAGTCTATGGCTAACTGACTCCTTGGTTTGAGCATGGTATTTAAAAGGGACACGGATAATTTGTCAGTATCAAAAAATACAAACACACTTACTCTTGGATCCAATCATTCCACTTCTGGGAAAATATGCTACACGATATACCTGTATACGTACAAAATGACGTACGTGCCAAGCTCTTCATCGTACCATTGTTTATAAGAGCAAACACTGGAGCAATCCCGGTGTTCACAAAAAGGGACTGGTTAAATGAATTACAGTGAACCTGCACAACAGAAGACTATGCAACTTCGACACGAATGAGGAAATTCTCTGTGTACTGACATGGAATGATCTCTAGGTTATTTTGTTAACCAAAAAAGGCAGGCTGCAGAACAGTTCACATAATACACTTCATTTTGCCTAAGAAGCAGGGCAGCAATACATACACACACATTTATATGTAAAATCCATCATATATTTATAACTGCTTATATTTGCATAAATCAACCAGAGAGGGATACACAAAAATTAATGAAAGTGGTGACTTGGAGATGGAGGAGCAGAACTGGATGAGAAGAAGTAGGGGAGGGACACTGCTCCATGTATTCTTTTTTAATGTTTTTGATTTCTGAACAATGTGATTGTACTGCCAATTCAAGCTTTAAGCTTTAAGAAAAGGTTAAGCTTATAGGTTCCCTATCTGTGTGCACATGTTCAATGAGCTAGCATTCCCAATGTGTTCACAAGCATCTCTTACTGGTTACCTGAGAGCCCAGAAGAAATCGCGTGAATGGAAAAGCTACAAGTGACCAACAGCAGCACAAAAGCAACTCAAAATACACTATCCTGTTTCCCTGGACCATCCTCAATCAATTCACACCAACTATGTGGCAGGCACAGAGGTGCTGGGGATACCGAGAAAATGTGAAGCAACCCTTTTCTTTCGGAGGGCTCACAGCAAAAAGCGCACAGAGCCAGCCTGTGGCCTTCCTACTACAGATCTGACCAATTCACTCCTGTGCTCAGAAATCTTCAGTGGCTCCCTATGACCCAGGCTGAGGAGCAAATCCAAACTTTTGAACATGGGCCTCCATGGCGCAAACCCTGCCTGCCAGTCCAGGCTTCCATCACTTCCTCCCTTAAACCCACTCCCTCACCTTGGCAACACAGAGCCACCTGCCTCCTCCTCCTCTCCTTTCACTATCCTTTACCTCTCCCTGCCTGGAAAACCCTCTCCTCAGCAAGTCGGCCTGGCCAGCGCCCCTTAGACCACAGGCCCAGCCCAAACTTCTCCTTTTTAAAATGAACTGTCCCTAGGGCTGGCCGAGTGGCGCGGTGGTTAAGCGCTGGCTTGGGAAGCCAGCAGCTCCGGTTCAGTCCCACATATGAGGGCCAGTGACACTGCCCTCAAAAAAAAAAAAAAAGAATTAAAATGAACTGTCCCTAACCCTCCCAGGGGGGTACGCTCCCTTTCCCGGACTGTCATACTGTACCTCATACACACAAGAGCAGCAAGGACACTGCCACCTCCCTAAGGACTCTTGGCTCTGTGACAGCAGGATCGTCTCCTTTTCATCTTTTATCCCAGCCCCAAGAACAGTGCTTGGCAGAGAGCAAATGCTCAGTCTAAGTCTGGCTGGATGAATAAACAAGAGACATCCAGAGACAGGCAGAAAGCAGGAATGGTGAACCTTAGGGAAGAAAGGCCAGGGAAAGCATTCTCAGCAGGTGATGCCCAGGCAGTATCAGAGGTGGGCATGAAAGGAGGAGGAGGAATTCGATGAAAGGGAAAAAGACGGCGGGGGGGGGGGGGGGGGGGGCGTAAATGAACAAAAGCAGAGAAGCAGGAAAGAGGAGGAATGGCTCAGGGACCACAGGTAGGTGGTTTACTACGATGGCTCAGGGCAGGGGCAGGGCCTGAGTGAGGTGCAGAGGATAAAATCTGGTCAGACTAGGGGGAGCCTTGAATGCCGTGCTAAGCGGCCCAGACTTTAGGTGGGCAGCATGGAAGACTTTTCAGTAAGGGCCACCTATGCTCAGCTGTGTGTCTGAGGACAATCAGTGGTCGTTATGTGGAAGGGGGACCAGGGAGGAGACAAGACAAGAGGCTGAGGACCAAGCTAGGACCCATCTTTCAGATGAGATAAGTCACGGGCCTGAGCTAAAAAGCCAAAGTGCAGTTAGGGCGAGAGGGACTTGGGAGCAACTCAGGAGGTAACATTGATGGGACTTAGTGACCAGAGATGGAGGATGAGGCAAAGGAGAAATGACAGCTGTGGATTTCTGTTCTGACATAGGCACTTGTTTTATTTCCCTCTTCTGGAGACTATGTACGCTACAAGTCCGTCATGGGGGGTAGGCAGAGGGCATTTAATAAAATCGTGGATGGTCATCAATAGGCCTTGGTATGTAGACCCCCAGGCATTGGGTAGGGTGCTAGAAATCAGACAAGGGGAAAATCTCATTGCCTCTGTTTCAGGGGTCTGGCTAAAGTTTAGAGATGAAAGGACCATGACAACCCAGCTAGTCCCATTTTGTCAAGCATACTTCAAAGAATTATTTACTGAAACCCTGTTAGGTATTCCCTGACAAACTACAAGCAGACCCTTGTAGGGTGAGTGTTCAGTAACTGTGTGAATGAATGCTACATACATTTCTCTGTCCACCAGCCAAATCCTCCATGTCCCTCTCCATCCCCACCGACCTCTAGAAAAGCCTCCAGAAAAAGCCCCGCCCTACCCTCCCCCGCATACTGGAATGAGACCAGCTTCCTCAGTAAGGCCAACCTTGAATGCAAGCCTCTACATGGCTTATTTACCTAAATCGTAATAAAAGGTAGAGGAAAATGATGTTCCATCTAGCTGAGGCCCTACTTTTTAAAAAAATTAAAGGGCCGGCTGAGTGGCTCAGTTGGTTAAGAGCTCACTCACGAGTGTGAGCTGAGCTCTGAGCAACAGCAGTTCGATGCCCAGCCTGAGCTGAGCAGCAGCTGAGCTGTCAACAGGTGGCAGGATGGCTCAGCTAATAAATAAATAAATAAATACAATTTAAAAAATTAGAAATCCCATTAGATGTAAAAAATATACCCTTTTTAATAAGTCTAAAAGATGCTTCAGTGATAAAGTCATGCGAAGGCAACACTAGACAGTAAAACAGAATGATGTTCATGTTCAAGGGCAATGCCACATCAACAGATGCCTCAGGGTTATAAGAAGAAGGTCTAGGGGAAAGCCAGTTCTCTCTCCCACTGGAACTGTCCTTGCCCGCCCCACACAGCTGCCCTGCTGCTTGCCTGTGTCACCTAACGCATATGGGCAAAGAGAGATGGAGAAAGGAGGCCTTGCAGTGTCAGCAATCTCTGAGTCCACACCAGAGAATTTAGGTGTGGGGGGGTCCCAGGGCATACTTCCTGGTTGGGGTGGAGACTCAAATTTCAGGGTGGGGGCCTGGGGGGAGGGCGTTCTCATGTGGATTAGTGCCACAGCTTGCTGACCACACGTGTCATCTCCAGTCTCACCCTCTACCGGGTCTCCAAAGCAAACTCATCGTGTCCTTGTCCAGTCCAAAACTCTCTCCGCATTACTTCCAGGTAAAGTCTCAACTCCTTGGTCTGATCTAAAGGGCCCTCCATGATCTGGCCCCTCCTCCCCTCTTTTATTTCCTTCCCGGCTTCGCCCCACCTCCAGGGCATCCCATGACGGTAGCCTGCTGAGTGCCCCCACCAGCCTCAGCCCCTTGTCACCTCTGTGCTTTCCCCTCAGTCTAGTGCCCTCCCGTATCCTTGTATCCTTTTCTCTCCCTTGCCTGATCCAGCCTGCGCTCACCCCAACTGAGCTAGGAGCCCCTCTTCCAGGTTCCCAAAGCATCCCCTCTAGCAGACCCCTACTAGGTGAGCACCTCTGTGTGCTAGAACCAGAAAACTAATATGGGGGCTCACCTGCAGTACTCACTGTCAAGTGACTGTACTTGTGTCCCTTTACCTGTCTCCTTTATGTTCCCTGTAATTGGAATGTTTCCTTTTCCTATGTTCCCAGAAGCTAGAACAACGGCCTTGCACAAAAGCACTGCTTAATCAATGTTGGTAGAATGAAGGGGCAAAAGATTAGAATTAACTCAGACTCACATCCCTTGGGCCATGTCAGCAACAACCTGACTGGTGGGGCTGAGAAGCCAGCAACATTGATGAGTTACACTTGGCCACAGCTGCAGGCTAAAGGTGTAGTAAGTGGCCAGTGACAATCTGACAAGGCCATGGTTGTCATGCCTGAAGTATGTGGACCCACAAAACTCAAGGAATAGTAGCTGAGAAGCATCTCATCCTCTTTGTTTTGAAACTCCAAAACGACCTCTATCGATAACTATGTTAGGTGGCCTCCATTTCAAATGTCAAGTGTCTTGCACAGGGTACGTATATTTACTGCATGACTTAAAAAAAAAAGAAAGAATTTAATGGATGGTGGTTGAAGAGTGTTGAATGAAGATATTTCCCAGACTGGATGATAAGAATGCCAAAAAAAAAAAAAAAAAAGTTTCTTTCACATTTCTCAGGTAATAAAGTATACTGCACAGCCGAACAACTTTGCCTTTTGTTTAAGGGCTCTGTACTTGTGGCTTGCCAGAAATTTCTGGGCCAAATCATTCTGGATAACCAAATTTTCCACATTGCTAAAGATTTAGGAATTGAAACTTTTACCATTAATCACTGCGGATGGAAATCTTCCTAAAAATCTTTGTGAGTATACTGTATACCTTTATTTTTTCATGAAACTACAGATGATAGGTATGATCAAGTACCGTATTGTACTCATCTACCATAATAACCTCAAAACCTACTGACGCTGTTTGTTCATATATGAAAGGACAACAGGTATTCATAGTGTTTGTTTTCCTTTTTCATTTCTTATGACTTTTAAGTATTTAATCATGGATAACCCTCCCAGCTGGCAGCTACTACCACCAATCTAGCCAACCCACCACTTCTCATGTTAACTTATTCTTTCTTCTGTAATCTTAGAAACCAGATAACCAAGCTTCCTAGAACTCTACTAAAGTAAGCGTAGGTGGGCTGTGGGCAAGGGCCTGGGCCAGGGAAGGCATACACACATCAGAGCATGGGTTCAAGGCCATGCTCGAGCTGCTCCGACTTCTTGCACCCTGTTTCGGAGTTATGTTGCAAATGGATAGGCAGCCACAAAAGGCACTTCAACACAGTCGAGGTATCACTCCAATACTTTTCGAAGGTAATAAGAACAATAGGTAACATGTATTGGGCTCTTCTCTGTACCAGGACTTCTCTGAAGTGCTGTATTTGTATCAATATTCCTAACACAGTTTATATGAAACTTTCTAATTGTCCCAACTACTCTATGACATATTTTTATCCCCACGAGGAAGCACAGGCACAAAGAGGTTAAATAATTTAATTTACCAAGATGACACTGCTAGGACATGGCACACCAGAATTTAAACTCTGGCCATCTAAGAGTCCCCTGACAGAAAATCACACCACAAGGATCCCTTACTATTTATTTCTACAAAAACAAACACTCAGAAAGCAATGTGTAGACCAGTACTTTCCGCAATGATCGAAATGTTCTATATCTGTACTGTCGGGCACTTCAAATGTGGCTAGCTTGACTAAGGGCCTGAATTTTTCATTTCATTTCATTTTAATAAATTTACCTTTCAGTAGCCAAATGTGACAGGTAGCTAGCTGCCTGTTGGGTGGCACAGGTGTGGACTACTTTTGGTGAGTGAAAAATTGTGCTATTTCAAACACTGAATCCAATGGATAATTCCTGCTTGAAACTAGCTTTAGAAGAATGTAATTAGGTACTAATCATCTCCTTTCACATCTTCTCCACCCCATTCTGTTTTTTTAATTCAGTCTCAAAATTTTGAGGAAGAAAGGATGCCATTTGTCAGAGCAGTTGAAAAGGCCTGAAGATTTAGTTGGGGCTTGGAGAAGTAACAGTGTTAGCTGGCAGTCAAAGCAGTAAGAGTACTGTTGGGGTGTAGGGTTTGGGGACAGCAGATCACAGGTCAGGTTCCAAACACCAGACTCACCCTATCTGAAACAAACATAAGCCACAGATGAGTGTGAGTGTGTGTGTGTGTGTGTGTGTGTGTGTGTGTCTGGTAAGCATATCATTGAATATGAAAACACTCAAGTCCAGGGCCCCAGGCCACATTTAGAGGACTGGTATGATATTAATAAAACCTGACTTGACAGAGCACAAGGCACGGGCCATTCTGCCCAGGGCAGTGACCTCTTCTTGCTCATCCTGGGTCCCCTGGTCAGCCTTGGAGAGGCCACAGGGCCTCTGACACGGAAGTCACAAACCAAGATGACCCCCTCCCCCATCCCTGAAGATTCCTTTCTAATATCTGGATTTTCTCCTTCCCCGTTACTGGTTCTGCTAAGCTGTATTATATGTCAGACCCAAATTTAGGCTAGAAACTGATCTCAACTCAAATAAGAAATGAAACCAAGAGTAGAAGTTGAGACACGAACCCAATGGAGGTACGTTACTCTGACTAATCCTAAACCTATATGGCTGGCGGGGGGAGGTGCCTGCTTCCCTCTTCTACCAATTTCTAAATGGCCACTTGAGTCTGATACACATTTTCCAGCACTGGTCTGTATAACCATGCTAAGAAGGCAAGACTGAGCCATAGAATAGCTGACACCCCGAGGAAGCCAGTGGAGCAGAGAGATGAAGGGGCTGGCGTGGGCCACACAGCTATTTAGTGACAAAGCCTGAAGAAGAACCCGACCTCCCAGGTCCAGGTCCTCAGCCCTTCCACCACAGGCCTCACTGCCCAGGGCCACAGCACATGTCTCCAAGGCTCTGGAAGAAGAATGCATATTCAAACTTCATGCCAAACTAGTGACCACACTGCAATTAAAAAAAAAAAAATCAGCCATCACCCACCCCTTCCCACCTTGAAACCCCTCTTCCAAATGAGAGTCACAAAATCCATACAAACAAGTTACCCCTTGCCCATCGAGGTCAAAAGTTGATCCAGTACAAAGTCAGACTACAAACTAAACACACTTAAACTCCCCAAGTGTTGGGTCTGAAGAGCTCCCTTCTGCTCCAAGTTGTGAGGCATTCTCAGCAGGAAACAGGCATTGTGAAGCCGGCCCTGCCATTTCCTGCAAAACTCCAGGAATTGCTGGAGGGGAGGCCTGTTTATCCTAGGAATGCTTCACGTAGGTCAGGAGTCCCCAGACTGCTCTTAACCTTTAGGAAGGGCGCTGATAAGACCTCCCAGGCATCTCGAAAAATACAGCCACATTCTACATTCTCGCTGACTCTCAACGCTATCATTTGGCAGATTCCAGCACCACAGCAGGCACACAGGCCAGATCGTCAACACTTGGTGACTAACTAGTATGGTCCTGGGCATTCCTCAAAGCAAGCAGAGAGGTCAACAGAGGAAGGCGGAGCATGTTTATAAAAATTACATCCCTGCCCTTTATCCTGAGGTAGGCACACCCTTCTCCCTCCCCAAAAGCCATATAAGTCTTCATAATGGTGGTGAGTCACAGAAACATCCCTTTTTAAAGTCTCTATAAAAAGCGGAATACCTATGCCTTTATAATAAACATGAAGGCACAAACTGACTAATAACACTCCGCCCCTGTAAAACTCAGGAGCCTTATTAAGAAACCTGCTCTCTACTTCAAAGACAGGGCAACTGAGGCTCAGAGAATTTTGTCCTTCTCATCCCAGGTGTGATTGTCACCTCCATAGATGTGAAAGAAACATTACAGATCATGTTTGGAGTTTGACAGTTAAAATCTTAAGAAGCCATATGGAAGAGTTCTCTAAACTTCAACCAAGGCTCCCATCAATCAAGGCCTCCGAGTACAAAACATTGCACCTATGCACATACACACATACTACCTTTGGTCAGTTCACTTATTCACAAAGCGATGAAGTACAAGAGTACCAGCTGTGCCTCACAAGACTTCTAGGAGTGACCGCCACTCTTGTCCTCTGACTACTGACAATCCCACACTCAGGGTGTCAGGTCTCAATTCAATAAGCCACCCCCTTTGCACCAATAACAATGGCTTGAGGTTGAGGCCCAACAGTCTATACATTGCACCTGCCACTTAACATCAGGTTCAAGATCTGACTCGTATCTACAAATAGTTGATGAGCTTTAAGCTACCACGCTGTGACCTCTTAGAGGGCAGAGGACCCTACCTTATTCATCTACATTCCCAGAGCTCAACACAAGCCCACAGCAGGCACTCAGTAAACAGCTGCCAACTAAATGAACCCAGCACACTGGAAGATGTATCATTTTCAAGGCTTCTACGCATACATTGGCATGCAAAGGTAGCGTCTAGAATTCCAATGGGCAGATGTGAAAAAAATGCACTAGACTTGAGTCAGAAGATGCGAGTTCAAGCCTCCAGTTCGTCAAAAATCCACTCTACTGTCCTGGGAAATCTCCCAACCTCAGCGGGGGGGGGGGGGGGGGCGGGGGATCTTATTGGACGACTTCTAGGTTTCCCTTTAGCCCTTAAACTTGTAAAATGTGAAGAAAAGATGTGCCCTTGAGCTATGGCCACAAAATTAACGTGATGATAAGGGCAATGAAAATAAAACAGCCAGAGGCAGCTTTTCTTACACAGATGCTGGCTAATAAAAGGCAGTAACTTTTATAGCAGTCAAAGCCTCTGCCCATTTGCCTGTGTTCACATGTGATACACATATTTGGGTCATTCTCTGTCGTCTTTTCCAGGGAGATGCAAATTTCCATGATTGTTCCAGGCAGAAAAGCCTCCAAGTGGAATAATGACCTGCAGACATTATTTCCAGGTAATAAACAGATTCCACTCAGACAAAAAGAAATAAAGCAGCCTGTGGCTACATTCCGTAGACACTCCACTCGTGGAAGCAGCACCAGGGCTGAGCTCTAAATGTGAGCCAGACGTGGCTGAATTCTTATTTTGGCTCCAACTCTAATTCGGGGCTGATGGTCTTTGGCCAAGTCTCTCCTCTAGAAGCCAGGCTCTGGATGGGTATGACAATCCCCATAAACCATCCTGATTACAGGGTGAAGCTAGGAACGCGTTTCCCAACTGCAAAGCGTTGCCAACCCCTGAAGACAAATGAGAAAAGCCGGCGAGAGGCAATGTGGCTCAGGTGGAGAGCCACGGAATAGCGCCTCACCTAACCCTGGGCTCCCCACATTCACTGGAGCCTCGAGAGGCCTCAGAACCCCCCAGCTCACAATCTGGCTCCATTTCCTCTGCTGAAAAGCAAGGAAAGCTGTGTGAACCTACACATCCAGAAGAACCTCTTGCAAAGGTCTTTAAAGCATACAGCTAACACACAATGTTAAGCAGCTGTGATTTGGTGCTCGCTACGGGGGAACATTTGAGACCATGGAGGTAAATCAAGGCAAAGCATTAGACTGTGTCGAAGATAAAGGTCTGCTCGTGAAATAAGAGGCTGTGTCAGGAGCCACGTTAGTAGTTTTACGGTTTTCTTTTCCTTTTTTTTTTCCCCCACTTTCTTTAACCATTAGGTACCAATGGATACCAGATACACAACGCTGGATAAAAAGGTTAAGAGATAGCATCAGGAAAGTTCCCACCAAAGCCTGCTAATAGTGCTCTCACTGATTAGAAAGCACTTCTGTAGTTTGGGAACTCTAATCCGGTCTTATCAACCCTCTGGCTTTGTCATTTATCAGGGTGGGAACAGGAGGTACATCAGCTATGCCACGGAGTGATTTCTGGGGCCTCTGCCCACGACAAAGCAGATCAAAAAGGAGCTCATGCCTGCCAGGGTGAAGTTTTCACCATAGCAACACACGTTACTCTACAAACAGTCAGAACTAAGGCGCTCTGTTGCGACTGGTCTGAACAGTGCCCCCGAGAAAGGAGCAACTGAGGGTTCAGACAACAGAGGGAACAAGAGAAAAGTGGTCCCTGTTTAGCTTGCGGGGCAGCCTCTTCCTGGTGTTTCCTCCTCCGCTGAGACCCTCCAGTACCCACAGCCCCTGTTCTTGTAAGATGGCAGAGAAAATAGATGCAGAGCAGCCCTACCACGGGCTCCCTGGGGGAAAGAGGGATTCTGGAGGGTAGAACGATCACCCCCTTGGCAAAGCAGATGGCTAGCGCTCGAGAACTTGGGGGAAAGGGTTCATCACAAGGCATGCACAGCCAAAATGAAGTAAAGCTGGGGTACCCAACCAGCCAGTCTGATGGTGGAAGATGTACTCATAGAGCCAACAATGAAGCCTATAAAATCATCATCATGAAGCCATCAATTTAGTGCCCACGTGCCGGGCACAGTGGTGGGCACTTAGACAGGTATCAGCCAGGGTTAAAAAGTCACTAACGCCACCTTCCAGGATATAACATTTTGCCAAGGGAAGAAATAGGGATAACCAGTGTGGCTTATGTTCTAGGGGACAGGGTGACACTTGAGGCTTAACCAGGAGAGAAACTAGTTTCCAAGTTCTGCCCTGTTGCTCAGATCACTGAGCAATGCATGTAAAAATCCAGCCTCGGAACAAGGGCCCCCAAGAGAATCAGCAACCGTTTCCCAGTTTCCTCTGACTAATTTCTCTAGAACACCATTGATGAACTACGTCAGAAGTTGGAGAGGAAGATGCAGAAAGCCAGGAACTACAAAAGCTGGCAAAGGAATATCTTCCAAAGTGCATTCGAAGTGAAGTCAAAAAAAGACAACATATGTCCACAGATGCCACTGTGGGCAGTGCCACTTACATACCTCTCTGTATTAACACAATATGAGCAGGGCTGTTTTATAACGCTAATATTAAAGAGACAGGACTAGAAACCTCCCTTTATGATGATGCCTAGAGGTAAGTCTGGGAGGATGTGAACTGGTGCCAAGGAACCCAGGTGCTAACAGGTGTGATGCAATGGGCTCTCACCCTACATGCTGCAAACAGCATTATCCTGACAAGTCAGTCAGGAACAGGGAAGAAGGTGGTTCCTAGAAAAAAGGGAGCTCCACACACTTGGCTCCAAGACAATGAAAATGCAAACACTAGCCATTACCCAAAAATTCCTCTCAGTCCTCAACCCTTAAGTCATGAAAGGCCAAACAGGAACCAAACTTACAAATGACTGGGCGCAGAATTTTGGAAACATTTCCTTGCAGCAAGGCCAGCAGGGTCGAAAAGGAGCTCTAAAATAAACAAAGTTTCTGTCCCTAAATGACGTTTTAGAGGTAATGTGTAAGTTGCTTTCTCTCTGTTCCATGCACCTCCTTTTTCTCATGCTGTATTTGCTAATGAGAGTTCCCCTCTTTCCCTGCCTGTTTCTATTTGAAACGTGGCACTGAACGGGACAGTGGAAAGCGAAGGGAAAGAGGGTGGGTGGAGAGACTGCTTTCAGATCACACACACACACACACACACACACACACACACACACACACACACACACACCAACTGGCCTCCCACACCCTGACGGATGGCCAGGCCAGACTCCACCTGAGACAAGACTGAAGGACCAAATTGTTGAGTAGAAAACTCCCCTTGTATACCACCTCTCAGGGAAAGCCGAGTTAAGAAAGAGAAAGCTGGAAGGGAAGGAGGGGGAAAATAAAGCTCCACATTCCTGACATTTTTTTAGCCAAGTGCTGTGGCTGCACAGAACAGCTCTATTCCAAACAGCCTGCAGGACAGAAAGAAAACCTGGGTTCAGGGGAAAGAACCTGCCCCTTACCTTGGAAATGGGAGAAGGAATATTAGGATGGCCCAAAACTAAGCCAAGAAGAGGAAACCCTTTGATGTGTATTCCCAAAAGGAAGTGATCCCAAAGGAAGGAATTTGGAGTCATCACCTCCCAGGGCACAGAACTGAAGTCCTGGGGTCCCTGAGGGGGAAATGAAAGCCCCTCAGAATGATGGTGGGCTGACTAGTGAATCAGGAAAAGGGCATGGCAGGAATGAGATGGAGACCAGTTAGGACCCAACGCTGGGGCTGCCTGGGGTCAGAGGAGATGGGCCCAGCTCATTGGCAGAGATTGGGTAGGGGATCCCAGAGGGAAGAGTGGCCAGGAGACTCACTGATTATGAGAAGGATTATAAATGAATTTTCCCGACTCAGCTTCTGAATGAAGGGATCCCAGCTGCACCCAACTTAGAAACCCAAGAGCCTGCTGCCCTCTCCTCTCTCCTTGTCTGCCCCCCTTCCTCTTCCACCTCCTCTGTCTTCACTTCTAGGAAAAAGTGTGTTAAGTGCTGGACTGCTCCCCGCTACAGGCATCCCTACACACACACCACACCTCCAAGGGAGAATCCAGATGACCCTAAGTGATACCTAGTAAGTCCTGTGCTGGGTTATGAGGTGCCACCTCCGGCTTTACTCCAAACGTGAAGATGCCCACATGGGTTTCTCTGAGGTACCTCGAGAAGTTACTGAGCTGTTTCTACTCCTATGTGGTGGGGAGAGCAGAGTTCCAAAAATCTGAACTCCCCCGAAGTATTTATCTGTGGAGAGTCAGTTAGTAGGTAGACAATGAAGACCTACTACGTACCCAACACAGTAGAACACGCATCCTTAATAAGGGATTTTCTGCACAGCCCTCCTTCTCCCGGATCAGCACACACTGGCAATCTCACAATGCACCTTCCAGAGAAGGAGACTCTTGCCCTATAAGCCCAGAAGGGTGGGTCTAAGGTTCTACAGGATGAGGGTAGTGATGAGAAGGAGCCTGCAGGCATTTCACCAGGGCCATTTCTACATGCCCCAGTCCAGTCCCAAGATGGGGAGGAAGGGAGTTTTTTGGGGTTTTTTCCCACCCTGGGCCTTTCTCTTCTGTCAGGTACTAGGAGATAGGGCACCCAGCACTATTCAACTCCCACAGAGTTCCAAGTTTAATCCATTGGACTTTCCAAGACTACAGAGGCAGGGAGGGCATAAGATACCAAGCTCAAACACTACACAGTTCTTTTGGAGTAAACATAAAGCAAGTAGAGCAACAAACCTTAACAAATGACAGAAACAGCAGAGAGTCATAAGGCTACGCAAGAGCCCTTGTTGGCTGCAGAGCATGTGCCTCTGGGGTCTACAGCTGTCACGTGTGTCTTTCCAACCACACCCTCCACTACTGATGACACGGCATTGGAAGGCCTCTTAGAAGGTAGGACAGCAAACATATACAAATAGGACAGAAAGAGGATAGAGGGTACCTATTGTCTGGACCAAACAAATTCTGTCTTATTTCGTGAAGCTATTATTATGATAAATAATAACAGGGCTTCAGTGGCAAGCGACTTGCTATTTCACATTTGTAGACTCTGTTATGGCTTCTGTTGCTTACATGATCTCAGGAAACCTTCTGATAACTCCATGAGGGGGACAGGTTTTACCAACCTCCTTAACAATGGGGAAACTGAGGCTGCAGGGAAAGAACAAAGGCTGCAGGGAAAGACTAGTGACAGAGCAGGGACTGGGGCACAGGGGCAACCCTGGTTAGACAAAGCCCTTTCCAATATACCATGAGAACTGTGGAGTGGGAGGAAGGAGGCAGGGGCTGAAGTAAAGGAGCAATCCCAAAAACTGGAGAGCAGACCCCAATCCTAGTCTCAGGTTTATTTCCTACAGACCCTGAATCCCAGCGAAAGACACATGCACACATCTAACCCTGTCTCGGCCACCATAAAAATGTCCCTAGCTTGAGGGCAGCTCACTGGCCAATTGGAACCCTACTCCTCCTTAGAGAGACAGATACAGACGGAGAAATTAGCCACCCTAGGACTCCTCCATCTCCAAGGCAGTTTACAAATGGTTACAGCTTCCTAACCCATTCCTGAGAATGCAGATAAGCAACCCTACCCAGAAGGGAGGACAAGGCGTGGCCTCAGAGGAGACCACTGTGAGAATAAGGGGAGTGTCACTCACCTATCTAACTCATGAGACTGGATATGCTGCAGCAAGCCCTATGCTGGGTTTCCTCTAGTTCTTCTTACTTTTGAATATCACAGTTTTCTCCCTCTCTCTTGGGGGTAGGAAGTCCTTCCCATCAGACCCCTGGAATCCTGACCCCATAGGGCTTACAAAAGTCTGTTCTGTGAGGCCTGCACCCGCGTGCAATGCTGTTGGGGGTAGGACCCCAGTCCCTCCGCCCTGCTCCAACAGCTAGGAGAGAATCACCTTCCCCCTAAAAGCAGAGGGTATCCCCATCCCTCTTCTTGGCCCTCTCCTTGGCTCTGTAACAGGGAGCAGCTCTGGGTCCACCACAGATGGATCTAAAGGAACAGTCCACAGAGCGATAAAGGGTATGTAAAAGCTGGCCTTTTCGGCAAGAGCAAAAAAGAGGGGGAAGAGAGCAGGCAGGAGGAAGGCTGAGGGGCACTGCTGGGATGGGGCCAGGGCCACACGTGAAGACCCCTAGCACGTTCCAGAGCCAAGGATGCAAACGACCGAGAAAATCAGGTGGGAGGTGGAAAAGGGTCGGGTTCACTCCCACTGGAAAAGCCCAGGAGAGCTGGCAGCCACCGCTTGGGAGAGGGAGTTGTGCAATGACTGCGGGTCTGGGAGTCTCCGTGCTTGGCTCCCGGACACCAGAAAGGAAACCCCACTGGTCGGGCCAGGGTGGCAGCGCTGCGGTTGGTTCGAGGCCAGGCTTAGGATTCAGGGC
This sequence comes from Aselliscus stoliczkanus, assembly GCA_033961575.1. Taxonomy (NCBI): domain Eukaryota; kingdom Metazoa; phylum Chordata; class Mammalia; order Chiroptera; family Hipposideridae; genus Aselliscus; species Aselliscus stoliczkanus. The sequence continues at coordinate 69,934,296 of CM066733.1, forward strand.
TGCAGAGAGAGAGCTGCAGGATAGAGTGGGTGCCCAAGGGTCCGCGGAGCAGGGCACGGCTAGCACAGCGCGGAGCTGGGGGTTGGGGAGAGGTGGTGTTTGGGCTGACTAAGAGGCCAAGGGGGGTACAGTGCACAAAGCCGGGGGGGTGCGGATAACGTACATGGCAGCCCAGCGCTCCAGCTCAGACGCAGACCGCGGGGACCTGCAGGGGGTCCGCCGGGCGGCGCGCAAGAAAGGGCGCCCCCTCCCCAGTCTCGCTCACCTCGAACATAAGCCCGATGAGGACGCACAGCACCAGGCAGAAGCCGATGTCCGCATGGTTGTGGATGACGAACTCCTGGCTGAAGAGCGGGTAACTTTTCGTTCTCCTGCGGAAAGCCATGGCAGCGGGCGCGCAGCGGCCGGCGGGGCCCGCACCCTGCGCTCACGAGCCGCCGCGCAAACTTCTCCAGCCCCGGCCCGGTCCGCCCGCCGGCCCGCAGCCCGCTCGCCCTCCCGCCAGCCGGCCTAGCGCCCAAGAACTTCTGGGGCCCGCCCCCTTCCTCCGCCCGCCCCCGGGCGCAGCCCCCTCCCCACGCGCGGCCCTCGCTCGGCGCGCAGGGCTCGCTGCGGCCCCGCCTCCCGCTCGCTTAACCCTCTCGCCGCTGGGGACGCGCCGGGGGCGGGGCTGGCGAGCGCGGGCCCGGCACCCCTCGGCCCGGGCACCCCTGGTTGCGCATCCGCGCTGCGCCCCATTGCAGTCTCGGTGCCGCGGCTCGGGCGCCTCCTGTGCTGGCCGAGCTGCCCGAGCAGGCCGCCGGGGACGCGGGCGCCTGGCCCTGTCCTGTCCGGACAGGAAGTGGGCCCGGGTTTCCCACTCCTCGGCGCCCGCTCCTTCCTCCGCGGGAAGGGAAGGACCGGGGAGGCCGCAGGCCCGCCGAGGGCGGGGGGGTACCCAGCAGCCGGAAACTCCCGGGGTTGCAGACGGTGACCCTGGGGCGCTGAGAACAGTGCAGGTTCGCTGGAGGCAGGCAAGCTGCACGCCGGCCTTCTCGCTGTCCTCAGCCCCCTTACATGGAGGGTAGATGAAGAAACGGTTCATCAAGTATTTATTGACAGCTTGCAAGTGGGGTAGGCATCATTCGGATTGCTGGTTAAACAGCAAACAAACAAACAAAAAACACCCCGCCTGGAAGCCTGCGTCCCAAATGGGGGAGCGGATGGATGGGTGCCGTTTTTTTGCTCCCTAACTTTTGAGACTTGCGCGCTAGTATAAATTCGTTTTACACGCCTTACCCCAAAAGCGGACCTTCAGTATTCATTGATCTGAAAACGTGGAAAAATAAACACTGAAGAAGTAAAAGGACTTCCTCGTTGAAAGTATTTAATATTAAGTTTCAAAAGTGTTCCGGGGAAAGGACAAAAGGTAGTTTTCATAATTTAATGTATATTGGCAAATAATTGGATTTATTCCCATCGGTAATAAAGGAGTCAACCAAACACTTTTTAGATGTACAAAAAAATGCAAAATGAACACAACTATTAAATTCTTATTCACTATTAGGGCCGTAGTTATCTCACTTCTCAGTAACTATGATTTCTTTAAAATGGTACAATGTATGAAACGTGATTGAGACTGGACTTCGGGAGTTTCTAGATCAATTTTACATCTTAAGTTTCTTGATTCTTTAATATTCAGCATACTGTCTTTGGTCTTTAATTCCTTTAACTAACTTAAGAAAATGAGCGAGTGATGCCTATATTGGACTAAACTTCAAGACTGACCTTCCTTAAAGTTGGACTTTAGTGTTATGAGGAATAGAAAAATCAAGAACTCCCAAGCATCTCAATTTTGCAACTCTGAAAAGGTGTTGTCAACCAAATTTAAATGAATCAGGAGGCTTTGGCTAGAAATAAATGAAAAAGATTTATTCAAGGGTTTTGGGGTTTGCAAACCAGAAACAACTGGGCAATACAAAACAACTGCGTTTCCGAAAAAGAAAGAAAAGCTGAGGGTTCTTGCAGTAAAAAGTACATCCTTGAGAAGAATCAGTCCTTCATCCTCAGCCTCTGGAATGGTCTGAGATGGTAATCCTCTAGAGGACCGGTGGTCTGGAGAGTGGACCTGTTTCGAGTGGTCTGGATATGTGAACATTCTTTCCTTAGTCTTTCATTGGGTAATCAGAGGGTTATCTGAAGGTCTGATGTGTATCCAGGCATTGATGCAAGACTTGGAAACTCAAAAGTTTAAGTTCCCAGGCTATAAAACAAGAGTAGAATCATTTCCTCATACCTCAACTTACTTGGTTTTAGTAGTTTTCACAACTTGACTTAGTGACTCCATTTTATTTCTTTATTCCTTAGTATTCAAATTTTCAAACTGTAGCCATTTCTATTAAGTTGAACCCTATGAAACTGGTTTCTTTATAAATCAAAACTGGAATACCAGCATTTCAGATGGTTCAAACTAATAGTTGCCTAGTGTTTCCCCACGAGCGTTTATAACGGATATTGTGGTGGGAATTTCTTGCAAAAGGTAGGATGTAGTCAACTTCTTAGCATTAAGAATTTAGGCTGAAAGTCCTGGAGGACAGTTAGTTATTACACCTCCACATTTATATATAAGAAACCTAGAATAAAGGAAATAGCTTAACCAGTGCTCATACTGCTGACTGCCAGCTCTGGGCCCTTTCAAATGTAAATGAACAATTAGACATAGGGTTCTTGGATGCATGGTTTGATATTTCACTACCTTGAAACCCTATGGAGGAAGTATTAGATGCCTGTTCACAGCCATCTCTAAGTATTAGTTTCAAAGCCATCTTCAGCCCAAAATGCATCTCTCCCCAACCTCTCTCATCCAGTTAGTGATGGAGCCTGTGAATTCTTATCTCAGAATCTCCCACCAATTCCCACCTCCACCATTCTTCACCTGGCCCACACTCACTACCCATGGATACCCTGCCTCTAGTATCTTCCCCTTTAACGCATCATTCCATTAGAAATGCCTCTTGAGCACCTACTAAGTGCCAGACACTGTGCTAGTTACTGGAGACAGAAAGATAAGACAACCCACGTGTCATAGTTTCAAAATACGTCCTCAAGTTCTTTGATATTACTCCCTTTAAGAGGTGGCAATCAATACCCTCTCCCCCTTGAGTGTGGACTGGACACAATGGCTCACTTATAACAAATAGAATATGACATAAGTGATGGTGCAAACTTCAAGGTAGGTCATGAAAGATATTTTGGTTTCTCCTTTTTCTCTTGTCTTGCATCACTTGCTCTGGGGGACGCCAGCAGCCATGTTGTGAGAGTACTCAAGCAGCTTTATGGAGAGGTACACAGGCAAGGAACCAGGGTCTCCTGCCAAAAACCAGCACTAAATTGCCAGGCTTGTGAGTGAGCTATCTTGGGAGCAGATCCCCCAGCACAGTCAAGCCTTCCAATAACTGCAGTCCAGCTGACCTCTTGACTGCAACTTCCTGAGCCAGATCCAGCCAGGTAAGCCACTCCCAAATTCCTGACACACAGCAATTGTGAGATAATAAACATTTGCTGTTTTAAGTCACTAAATCTTGTCATTTATGATGCAGCAAGAAGTAACTAATAACCCTGCTGGGGCTTATTGTCTTTTAGAAGAGACAGAGGCATCATCACAATTCACTGTGATGATGGTGACTCAAAGAACAACTTGAAATGTATAACCTATGAGTGCAAAGAAAAGGCCACTTAATTCTGCCTGGACCATAGGAAAGAGGACATTTGGGCTAGACCTTTATCTAGAAGGATTTTACTGACAGAGGAGGCAGAAATGGGGTAGGAGATGAATTATGAAGAGTTAAGGTAGAGCTGAATTGTAATGGTTTTGAATGTCATGATATAAAGAATTGTGACTTTCAGTGTATGCATATATGTCATCACATTGTATAATTTAAATATCTTACAATTTTATTTGTCAATTATAACTCAATAAAGCTAAAAAAATTTAGGAAAACAGGAGTTGTGACTTTAGTCTGCAAACAATGGAAAGAATGGTAAGTTTTTAAGCATAACCAAATCTGTCTTTAGAGACACTTAAAGGCTTAATTAATTGGATTTGGTGATTGCTTTACTATAAAAAATATGAGTTGCTGGAGTAAAAACTTTGGGCTAAGATGACAAAATGATGGTGGGACCATTAAAAAAAAATGGACCAACTGAAAAAGAACAGGCATTAGAGAGGAGAAGAAGATGGCCTCAGTTTTGAACCAGCTGGGCTTGAGGAGTCATGTGACATTCAAATCAACATTTTGACAGGTCACTTGAAAACTATTTGATTGGATTTAGGGAGGGAGAACCAGAAATAAAGGTATTTGTAGTTCATCTGCAATGGGGCTGTTGAAGCCATAAGGTTAAGTAAGTGTTCCCGGGAGAGTGTGCTGAAATAAGAAAAATCGAGAGGTCAACATCCTTGGAAACCCCAACACTGAGAAGGGAGGAGGAGGAAAAGGAAAGGGTGGGGTGGAGGAAGCCATGACACACACATTTCACAAGGGCAGGTTAAATTAGACAGTCTGAGAATAAGATGAAGCCCCTAGATGCAGGCATCATGGTTTTTGAGAGCCCACTCATAAGTGGACATTGAATGGGCTTAAAAGTGGGTAGAAGATGAGACAAGGAGGAGTGAAAGCAGTCTAATCTTTTCAAAAGTTTGGTGAGAAAAACGGAAATGGATGGGGTTTGGGTGATATAATCTATGGGAGAATCTTTGAGTTATATTTACTTTTTGAGATTGGAGCATGTTTGGAAATAGAGAAGAAACACAGGAGAGAGAGAATTTGAAATACTGAAAATACTAGAAATACGGGAGATCACTGCTGAAACCAACAAGAAGACGAGAGGGTAGTTCCAACAACAGGAGGAAGGAAAGCTCCTGTGAGGCTGGGGCAGGGACCTAGGAATGGGTGAATATGTAGTTACGTCTAGAGGTGGAGGAGATAATAACCTCTCACGTTTACATTGCACATTATGGTTGCCCTGCGAGGGAGGCAAGATGGTTATTACCAATCCATTCTTGTAGCTGTTCTGAGACACATGAATGACCAAGGGCCACATAATTAGTGGGTAGTGGAATCAAGACTCAGACCAACAGTTCAGCACAACGTTCCCTTTGCTGGACCACACTGTACCCTTTCAGGCTCCCTAAAGCATGGCACTGATCAGGTAGGCACTCTCTGTCCCTCTCTGTGTCTGTGCTCCACTCACAGGCACTCATTCCTTGTCCCTTTGCCTAAAAGGTAACCATCCTTCAAGAGAAAGAGCAGGTGCCCCTTCCTTCACAAAGCTGTCTTCAAGGCACTGGAGGCGTGCACACAGCACCTTGCAGATGGTTCTCCTGCTATCAGTGTGTTTATCTATAAGTTTTACCCCACTTCGGATGGTGTGACCCTTCAGGGCAAGCATCCAGCATTTGCCCTTATATTCCAACAGCATCAAGTGTCTCACATGTTCTCATCAAGTGTTGGTTGAATGAATGATTGAATGAGTGACACTGTGTTGTGGTTGACATAAATGTGACCACTAGCCCTAACAGGTGGAAAATGTACTTTTTTCACATAACAAGATGTCCTCTGTTAGCTCATTCCCAGGGATAAGTGATTCGTGGAAGGCATGAATCTTATTACCTTCCCACTTTGCCACCCTGCTTTTGCTTTTGTCTCAGGCTAATCCCTTATGGTTATAAAGTAGCAGTAGCAGCTCCAGACATTCTATCCTTCATACAAGACCCAAACTTCAGACAAGAAGAGGAGGGGCATTTTGAAGTGTGAGAAAAACTTTCCCAGAAACCCTGGAATTCCCCTCATGCCTCATTGGCCAGAATTGTATCACATGAACTTTCTGAAACCGGTCATTGGCAAGGTGAGTGGAACTGACATGACTGGATTGACATTACCAGGAAGGCATCCTTGGAGAGTTCCAGCCTCTTTTGAAGATCTTGGCTATCCCTTACCTGAACAAATTAAAAATTCTCATGGCACAATTGCTATAAGAATTTTCATAGGTGAATCTATGTCTGTAAGTTTCAAACGTGGCCACTAGAAGCATACTGTTGGCTTACATGTGAATGTGTCCTTTTGTGTCCCATATACTCATGTTCAACACACCCTGTGATGAAACCTAACTCAGGTCTGTCCCATTAGAACTCAAGCTCCAGGGAACTCAAATGCAGGGATCTTTATTTTGTTTCTATCAACAGTGCCTAGAACAGCACCTGGAATATTGTAGGGTTCAATAAATATTTATTAATTGAAAAAAAAAACACAAAACCCAATGGCAAGAAAAAACGATGAGATTTGGTGTGGAGCAGGCACCCAGAAGCATCTGCACCATGATTTTTGTCAGGGCTTTTTACTCTTAATACGTTAGCTTCTTTGCCTCACAGGACACACAATACTTTTGCCCCAAGCAAGTCCTGTTTTCTGATTTCTGTACACTCAGTACATGAGCCTTGCAAATGGCACAAAGCTAACAATCACTGTTGGAGTGTCGGGCTGAAAGCTACCTAGCTTGACAAAGTGGGATGTTCGTGCCCTAGAAGTCCAGCATCCTATGTCACTTTCAACAGCATCTTTCGCCAAAAGATAAAACTTCACAGCTATCAGATCTTCTTGCCCTCAATATCACAGCGGTTTAGCGGAATCAGTGGTGTACCGAGGGCAGGGTGGTGGGGGGTGGTCAGCTGGGGAAGCAGGCGCCACAGGCTTGTACGGTCTGTAAAGAATTTTTCTTTTTTTTAAAGATTTTATTGGGGAATTGGGGAAGGGGAACAGACAAGTTACTGGCCTTTCTTTCTTCAATCTAGTTGTGGAGGACATTGCTTCACTGGCCCATGTTGGTATCATCATTGCGCTCTTCTTGGGTGAGGCAGATTGGTCACCGGCCTCTGGATGGCTGCTCACAGTGGCTCTTGGCAGCTCACACCGGCTGCCAGCCGCTCACGCTGGCTGCCGGCCACTCACTGTAGCCTATGGCAGCTCACTGCAGCAGGGCCTGCAGCTACGCCATGGCCGGAGACTCACCGCAGCCCAGCTCCAGGTGGAGCTGTTGTTCACCATCTTAGCTGTAGAGGGCAGTGTCACTGGCCCTCATATGTGGGATCCGAACTGGGGCCCTGCTGCTCAGAGCTGGTGTCCCAAGTCAGCTCCTAACCAACACCCCACTCGGCCAGCCTTGTAAAGAATTTTTTTTTTTTTTTAAGATTTTATTGGGGAGTTGGGGGAGGGGAACAGACAAGTTGCTGTCATTTTGTTCTTCATTCTAGTTGCGGAGGATGTTGCTTCACTGGCCCATGTTGATGTCGTCATTGCGCTCTTCCTGGATGAGGCAGATCGGTTGCCAGCCTCTAGATGTTGCTCACCGTGGCTATTAATAGGCAGCTCACGCTGGCTGCTGGCCGCTCACTGTAGCCCATGACAGCCCACTGCAGCAGGGGCTACAGCCTACACCATCGCCAGGGCTTGCACAGCCCAGCTCCAGGTGGAGCTGTTGTTAGCTGTGGAGGGCAGTGTCACTGGCCCTCATATGTGGGATCCGAACTGGGGCCGCTGGCATCCCAAAACCAGCTCTTAACCAATGCGCCACTCGGCCGGCCCTAAAGAATTTGAAAACAATGATAAACCTCTAACGGCAATGGGGTGTCCTGGATAGAACCCTGGAACAGAAAAAGGACAATAGTGGAAACACTGCTAAAATCCAAATAAAGTCTGTAGTTTGGTTAATGGTATTTTACTAATGGTCTTTTCTGTGTTTTGATAAACGTGCATGGTTACATAAGCTGAGTGAAAGGTATATGGGGACTCTCTATACTACTTTGGCAAATCTATCAATTTAATATTATTTCACAGTTTAAAACATTTTAAATTATAAAACTGACTAAAAATTGGTCTGCTTTTTTACTATCACCTTGACAATTCTAAACTATATTAGTGATGGAAACATTTTCTTCCTCCCTGAAACCTTTGGCTCTAAGTTCTAAGCATTTGTTGTAGTTACTGTTAGTCTTTTTATTTCTTTTCTTTTTTATTTTTATTGGGTAACATTGTGTTTTTCCAGGACCCATCAGCTCCAAGTCAAGTCTTTGTCCTTCAGTCTAATTGTGAAGAGTGCAGCTCAACTCCAAGTCCAGTCGCTGTTTGCAGCAGGGGGGTGGGGGTGGCCCACAGCCCACCATTCCATGTAGGAATCGAACTGGCAACCTTGTTAAGAGCATGTGCTCTAACCAACTGAGCCATCCGACAATTCACTGGCAGCTCAGCTCAAGTTGTTTTCGTCTTCAGTCTACTTGTGGAGGTTTGTAGCTCACTGACCCATGTGGAATTGAACTGGCAACCTTGTTCTGAGCACATGCTCTAACCAACTGAGATACCCGGCCATCCGTTACTGTTAGTCTTAATATCCCTATATGTAAGGTTCAACTTAGCACATTTTTCTATTTATTTTTAATAAACATTGCATTCTATTTGCAAGTTATTCCTATGAAGTCACATATACAGTTGCCCCTGATAGTTGTGGTCCCACAACTATATACAAACTTATGTTTGTTTTGAGTAAATTCATATTCATCTGGAATTGTCCCAGCTTATTCCCAGCGCAGCCTGTCTCCAGCCCTAAGGTGCTACAGAATCTTACATTTGGACTGCAAATTTGAAACAATGATAGCACAGTGATTTTAAAGATGAAGAAGCAGAACTTGTTACTTTAATTCTGTCGTTCTAGGTGACCACTTGCAGTTTCTATTGTATTTAAAATTTATAACCGTGAAACAGAGTGCAAAATGCCATGCAATGTTTCATGATGATTTTGGGATTTTTTTTTTTTCATATAGAGGAGCAGGGTGTTTAAAATGATTGGCTCCATGTATTAAATATGTGCTGAGTGTAATTAAGATTCTAGGTAGCAGAAACTACCTTCGATCATACATCCTCTCCCCTCATTTTAGAGACAAGGAAAGGAAGGCTCAGAAACTCACTGCAGCCAATAGGGATTTGGTGAGTTAGGACGAGGAAGGGGCCCTTTCCCTCCTGGCCCAGTGTTCCCAGCCTCACATCTGCATCCCATGCTGCTCTCCTTTAGCAGACAGACAATAACTCAGAAAAACCAAGTCCCTTGTCCAATGTCAGCTGGTGACTCGGTGGCAGAGTAAGACATGGGAACCAGCACTCCTGACAGCTCAGGGCTCTAACCACTGCTCCATTTCCTCTTTCCTGCTCCCACTCAGCTAGAGACAGATGAATTCCAGATGACTAACGAATGTGCCACCTGACATTCAGGTGGGAAGAGAGGGGACTTTTTAAAAAGAGACACAGCTCAGGCTGGCTGAGTGGCGCAGTGGTTAACAGCTGGCTTGGGATGTCAGCGGCCCGGGTTTGGCTCCCGCATATGAGGGCCAATGACACTGCCCTCTTAAAAAAAAAAAATTAAAATTAAAAAAATAAATAAATAAAAAGAGATACATCTCAAATTAACATTAGAAATGAGTAAATTTCAGTCAGAATTCCCACTATCGAACACAACGCCCCCCCCCCAAAAAAAAAACACAACACTGAAATACAACATGTGGGGAGCAAAGGAGCAATTTCAGACATTGATTTTCACTGAGTTCTCCAATTTGGGGGGCAACTTATGATGGACAGTATATGGGGAACTTAAACTGCCCACACAAATGTTTATCCTTAGTTTTTGTATGTTTAAAGAGAAAGCTATAATTATCAGAATGGCCCCTTTGTGATGCAGTGAGCTATCAAATCGAGGGAAATATCAATAGCAAGCCCTCTGTGGAAAGGTTTTCATGAAGGGCTGTGCCTGCCTTCCCTTCGCAGTTCTCTCCTAACCTGGGGAGAAAAATAGACACTACATTGATTAAATTTAAGCACCTCCCTGTGAACATTTGCCACGAGCCCTTGAAATTCACCCTATCCGTCTTTCTCAGATCACAGCCCAGTGTTCAGGAACTATTCACTTATGAATTGTCAGGGAGGGTTCTTTCTTCGCATGGCTTCCTACACAATATTAGTTAGGGGTGCCCTAATCTCTACTAAGCTATAATTGACCTCCTACCACGTGCTTGGAAGGTTGATGGATCAACAGATAAATAGATAGATGGTAAGTAGGTAGAGAGCTGGAATGGGTAGATTCGTGAATAGTTGGAGGGGTAGGTAGATAGATGAGTGGATGGATGGGTAGATCAACAGACAGGTGAATGGATAGATGGGTGAATGGAGGGCTGGAAAGAGGATGGTTGGATATGTGAAAGAGTGGATGGGTGAATAGCTGGATTCACTGATGGATCAATATACAGGAATTTGTACCATCCCATCTTTATATTGGTGCCTAAGGTAATTCCATAGTGAAGGATTCCCAAAGGTTTCTGCTCCACACGGGAGATATGTTCACAACCAAAGCTATATTTAGGGTGGGTAGAACTGTGCCTTCGGGTACATTTTCAGGGCCTGAAAAGCAGGAATCATAGCTTTCCATCTATGTGCCTTAGTAACCAGCTCATTCCCTGCCACGTAGTAGGTATTGAGTGAATATTTGTTTATAAAAATGCATGAATGAATGAATGAATGAATGACTTGAGAAACAGAAGGAAGGCTCCTCCTGACCCTGAAATTTATTCCCAGATTCTGATTCTGTGTGTGTGCTTATGTTCCAACATTAAGATTTCATCCCTTCATAAATCAATTATGTATCCAGAAAGTGTCCAGCGTTGAGGCAAAATATTCCTGGATGTTAAATGCATTAAACCTTTTCCACCTGTTGTTTCTGTAGCAGAGATTAGCTGGTCCCATTGCTGTCTGTCTTGGTTCTTTACTGATGAGGTTGGACATGGGGCAGGGCTAGAGGTTTCTCTGACTGGGCTAAAGTCAGAGAAGGCCCTCTGTGGTAGGAAGCACCAGGGCTGTGGGGAGAGAGGCCCAAAGACTCCCCCTCTCTCCTCATCTCTCAGCTAGCCCCTGGCTCCAGTGCCTGCTCAGCTGCCCCTTCTCCTGATATGATGGGAATTCCTCAGTTTATCCCACCTGTTTCTACAAGCTGGGTGGGGCACTGAGGTGAGGACAGAAATGAAGAGAGAAGAGGCAAAGTGAGAGCAAGAAAGTAAACATCAGAAGTAGGGAGACACAGGGCAGTAAAAAAAAGAGAAAAAACTGAGAAAACGAGCTGGTTATGGGCAGAGGGTAGATTGTATTTGCCGCACAATATGCCTCCAGCAACAGTATCATCGTTATCTTGCCTGAACAGATGTGCAAGGAATCCATCGACTCATTATACAACATGAAAATGGAACACGTTTCTATCAGCCCCGTCGGAAATCTTGGCAGATGCTGTCAGAAGGTGCAGGCTGCTTCTGAGATGTGATTCTTCAATAGTGTACTCTGTACTTTTTGATTGGGGTTGGGAAAAAGAGGAAAAGGGCATTGATGGTGCTTTTTGGGTGTTTGTTGTTTTTTTTTGAAATTCTTCTCTCCAAGAGGGTTGTGGCTCAGAACACACTGAGCTCCTTTGAATAGCCATGTCAGCATGACCAGTGGTCTGGGGCCAGCCAGTAGTTTTTGGGCTACACTAAAGCCCTGTGTCAAGGGCTTATTCTTTGAAATAGCTCCCTCCATTACACCTCGAGGGTGTGCCCTTTGTGCATCCCACATCCACTTACCCAGCATTATTCGTAGTTCCTATTCCCAACCATGCCACCTCTTCCCTGACCTCAGTGTCTTGCATTAAGACGTCTGAAGTGTGTGGTTCAAGCAAAGAGCATTTTGTTCCCAGCTGAACAAGGCTCAGGGAGGCCAGCAGTGCCAGAGACAGGAGTGGGCACCGTTAGTCACTGCACTGAAGCCATGCAGTGTGCAAGTTCCCTATGACAAGCACCACCTTTCCCTGGGAAGGCAGCCAAGGCCTGGAGCCCTGGGTAGGGAATCCCCTGTGAGAGGCCCTTCCAGAGCGCCACAGAAAATGGTTCTTTTCATAGGCTCTGAGTCCCCTTCCTTTCTAGCCGTAACGGCCCACATCACATCCTCTGTCCTGGCCTTCTACACTCTGTTCACCAGCCAAGTGCCCCCACCCAGGCGCCTCATGGCTCCTGCACCCCTTCCCCCAGTCCCTTCCACACTCAGCTGGCTCCCCCCAGCTTTCTCTGCAGAGAAAGCCTCCTCCTTTCCCCATTCAGGCAGGGCTGCCGACTCTCCCTCCATCCTGCTCTCCAGTGCCACTCACATGAAACTGCTCTGGGCTGTGACCTCACATCTCCAGAGGCTCCTCTCGGGTTGAACAGAAATGATTTGTTGACTTTGCCAGATTAGCAAGGGGGGCAAATTCCACAGATGCTTCTGTCCCTAAATCTCAAAGTTCAGACCTCCAGCTCGATAGCAGGAGTGAGAGGATGGAGGCAGCCTAAGTCTGTGGGGAAGAATACCTACAATAACAGTCACTCTTTATGGAGCACTGACTTTATGGAGCACTGAGCTGGCAGGCAATTGTCTGCCTTCCTCATGTATGTAATCCCATCAACAGCCCTCTGCTGTAGGCACTATTACTAGCCCCGTTTTACAGAGAAGGAAATGAAAGCCCAGGGATGGTAATGAACTTGCCCAAGGCCCCAAGCTAGTAAGAGGCAGGCCCAAGGTGGGCCAGGGAATGACACTCCTGCACCTACCCCACTGCCTTTCCTGGTGTACTCTGGGGGTAACAGGAGACGTGGATTTCTCTGCCTCTCTTGAGGTGGGTTACTTCAGGCCAGGCGTGCTCATGTTTCAAGTCTCCATTTCCTAATCAGAAAAATTATGGCAATAAGATGATTTCTTGGGGCACTTCCGTAAGGGAATGCTGTGATTATTTTTTCCCCCTAATTATAAAGGTACTCAGATCTTCAAATTTCCAGCCCCAGGTAAAGGGAAGAAGTAGGTGGCAAAATTGATCTTCAGTGACCACTAAAGTCTCCATCTGTGCAACATTTCCCTCCATCCAGACTAGGCATTTGAGGTCCTAGGGAAGAGTTCTGGGGTGGGTGCAAAGAGGGTTTGTCTGTCACTCAATGAAGAAACACTGGTCCTACACATCAGGATGGGTAAACCTGAGCCCCTTGTTTTTTTCCAAAGGGTCAATAGTGCTTTTTAAAAATTGAGGTATAATTCACATAACATTATATTCATCTACAATGTAATTGCATTTGTATATATTGCAAAATGACCACCACAATAAGCCCAGTTAACATCACCATACACAGTTACGAAGTATTATTTCTCATGATGAGAACTTTCAAGATCCACTCCTAACTACTTTCAAATATGCAATACACGTATTATTAACTATTATCACTCTGCTGTATGTCACATCCCCACGACTGATTCATTTTATAACTGGAAGCTTGTACTTTTTAACTCCTTTCACTCCTTTCCCCCACTCCCCACTCCCTGCCTCAGGCAACCACCAATCTGTTCTCCATATCCATGAGCTGGTTTGGGTTTTTTGGTTTTGTTTTTAGATTTCACAAATAACTGAGATCATACAGCATTTATCCTTTTCTGTTTGACTTATTTCACTTAGCATAATGCCCTCTAGGGCCACCCATGTTGTTGCAAATAGCAAAATTTCATTCTTTATATGGCTGAATAATGTTACGTGTGTGTGTGTGAGTGTGTGTGTATCACATTTTCTTTATCCATTCACCCACTGATGTACATTTAGGTTGTTCCTATGTCTTGGCGATTGTAAATAACGCTGAAATGAACGTGGGAATACAGCTACCTTTTTGAGTTAGTGTTTTGGTTTTCTTCAGATAAATACGCCCAAGTGGAATTCCTGGATCATATCTGCGCTCCTTATTAAAAGAGCGCTGTCCTGGATTAGACAGCATAAATAGGTAACTACAATATTGCCACAGGGATATGAAACACAGTTCGGGGAATATAATTAATAATGTTGTAAATATTTTGTAGGGCATCAGATGGTCACATGTCTTGTTAGGGAGACCACTTCATGGATGGAGTACAGGCTTGATCACTGCACTGTACACCTGAAGCTGGTATTGTATAATATTGTATGCCAACTGTAATTGAATATATATATAGTCACGGGATGTGGAGTATAGTGTGGAAGTGGAGTCAAGAGAATTGTAATAGATATGTATGATATGGGGGGGACTGGGGTGGCGAATTGAGGGAGGGGGGTTATCACTTTGAGGGGTAAAAAGTATAACTATTGCACTGCGTTGTACATCTGAAACTAATTTTATTTTTTTATTTTTATTTTTTGAGGGCAGTGTCAATGGCCCTCATATGTGGGACCCGAACCGGGGCCGCTGGCTTCCCAAGCCAGCGCTTAACCACCGCGCCACTCTGCCGGCCCAAAAAAAATAAACTTTTTTTTAGCTGAGCCATCCTGCCACCTGTTGGCAGCTCAATGGCAACTCAGCTCAGGCTGGCATCGAACCACCGTTGCTCAGAGCTCAGCTCACACTCTTGAGTGAGCTCTTAACCAACTGAGCCACTCGGCTGGCCCTGAAACTAATTTTAAAAAAGTGTTTATTTCACAACAAAAGAATTAAAAAAAAAAAGCGCTGTCCTTTGAGTGCATCCTTATTTGTAACAGAGATGAACACAGACCAGGGCTAGTCAAAGCTGAGCTCAGCAGTTGTACCAGTTCAATTCTCATGGGCAAGAGGGGAGTGATTGTTCATGCTTCAATAGGAGATGTGTGAAGGAAAAGGGATTCTGCAACACATCTGACAGCTCAGTGACTGAAAGTAACCTCACAGAGTGATCTGATCATAAACTCCTAGCTGGGGAGGTCATGATGGGCAGTCGTACTCCAAGCCTATAACTTCTTTAGTGAAAGGTTTACCTTTGCCTTCAGCCAGCCTTGTCCATTGTTCTTGTGCATCTAGGTTAACACACCCTTGAAATGTCACAGGAATCCTCTTTTTCAGACCCCTCAGAGGCATAATCACCCTCAAGGGAGCACATAATCTTATTAACTGTCCTGTACTTTACTTTCTCCCACCTTCAGTTAACCTTCCTTATGTTCCCTCCTTGATTCCAAACGTATAAAAGAAACTGCAAAATTGTTGTCCTCCGTGGCATTTGAGATCTTGTTTCCCAGCATGTCGTCAGTTTGGCTCAAACAAACTCATAAAAATTCTCTACAGGTTTGGACATTCTTACATAGACAGATGGATTCATAAATACTATTTCAGATACCATGGGCCATATGATCAGAGGTGCCATCCTCCTCTGCCAGGAACCCCTTACTGGCTACCCATTGACAGCAGAAGGAACTCTGCGTCCTTTACATTGGCTTCAAGAAGCTCCATGAGCCTTCTCTCACTTTCCCACTTTGGCCTCTATTGTCCTAGAAACCCATGACTACCTCCTCTGCCAATATGACTAAGCTGGCAGCATTTTGAGAGTTATACCTTACCTTTGAAGGAAGATTTGTAGTATCATATTTGGTTGATTCTAAGATGCACACTTTTTCTCATTCTAACACCTTATTGATTGAACTTTGATCTTACAATCGATGGCATGGCATTGTTTGTTTGGCAGTACTTTTTCTTTCACAGTGGTTCATGAAATAAGGGTATACCTTACAAGCAAGACAGGTTTGATGAAGTATGGTAAGTAGCACTTGGCAGAGTTGAGGTCTAGAAGGTTAGCCAGAGGATGGGAACTTGTATGCCCATTCTCTGAGTCTTTTCCTCCCAAACAGGCCTGGGTTCTGGTGTAATGGGGTGATCTCTGAGGGCCTATATGGCTCTCTAGTTGTAACCACAGTGGATATTTAAAATGTTTAATGACAAGACCAATTAGAACAGAAGATGGCTGAAAACAACTGGCATGTCTTCCCTGGAGTTTACCTGATCCCCGTCCTGGCTGGAGTGCCATGGCCAATAAGTGGCAGAACTGGGGTGCTCATGTTAGGTCTCTCTGACTTCAAAGCCCACACCCTTTCATCCCCTCATTTGACATTTTGGAGGAGACACTGTCCAACTCCCTTTTTGGAGGACTTATCTCCCTCTCTGCAGTATAAACACCTCGAGGTCAGGGAGTGAGTCACTCTTTTTTTTTTTTCTTTTAAATTTTATTAGGGAACAGCCATGATCATTGGTTACACATTGCTTTCGTGCTGCTAGGTTGTCGGAAAAGTCATGATGCATTTTTGCAAAGAAAAACAGAAAAAAATACATCACGACTTTTCTGACAACGCAATACAAATGGCATAGTTGACTCTTTTAGGGAGGGCGCAGCTCACAGTGGCCCATGTGGGGATTGAAACGGCAACCTTGGTGTTATCATCACCAGGCTCTAACCAACTGAGCTAACCAGTCACCCCAAGTCATTCTTTATTGACTTGTCTCCCCCAGAGTTGTGTGCCTGTTAAAGTTAACAGTTGGCACTGGGAGCGTGAAGGGGAAAGCCCTGATTTGTAGTGTGTTCCATGTAAATATTCCCATCATGCCTGATTTGAAGCTCCCAATGTGACATTACTAAACAACGAGTTGGGAAATGTGCAGGAGCACACCATTATGTGATATTTCCACCATACAGATACAATAGATGTGAATAACCTCAACACAGATAATAGTAAAATGTGGTGACGTAATTAGGAAGTAAATAAGTTTTGGTTATGTGTTACCTTCATTTTTAAATCTAACTTATTCAATTTTAATTTTATGTAAGTTAGTCTTTGATAATTGTGTTTAACAATCAGCTTGGAAATTTCCTGAAAATTTACCAACTAAGTTCATGCCTGGTTTGAGCTGGCTCCAGCACACCCCACTGGAGTCTAATCCAAGGCTTTGCTTTTAATAGGCCCTGGAATGGTGGTGAGGATGCTAATAAAAAGGCTATGATTATTCAGTAGTGAACTTTGAATAGGGCGGGTAACCCAGATTTCAATATCCCTTCTTGTGTCTGAGAATTTCTTGGTTCCATTGCTCATACTTAAAAGAAGGCCAACCACATAAAAACTAGCTGAGGGTGGAGATCAAAGAATAGCCAAGGCTCCAACTAAGGACTGTGGATACAGTGTCCGGGTGGGGCCCTATGACTGCTTCCTGTTCCAAATGGTCATCTATGTACAATGGGGCTTGAGCAAGCTTCGAAGCTGTAACTGCTTTCTCTCCTTGCTGCTGCCCCCACCAGGCCCACAGCAAGAGAGGTACTGAAGAGAAAGCACCAGTCATATTATTATTCTATGACATTCCAGAAAGGACAGTCTCCCAGGAACTGAGAAGCCAAGAAATGAGTAAAAATTGCAGTAAGTTGCAGCATCCCAAAGGCAGAAAGGAGTCCAGCTTAACCTTTTGTTATGCGAGCAGTGCTGATGTCACTGGAAACTGGAGTGGGCAGGCACAGATTAGGCAGGGAGAGAGACAGCTGGCTAATCAGCTGTGTTGCGTTACACTTGGCACTATCCCTGTCGTGGTTCAGGGATTGTACCATATATGGACTCAGGCTCAGGACGGCAGTCCTGCTGATACGCGTCAGGGCTCCCTTAAAATTGCGCTTTGGGATTAAGTCATCGTCACCAGCAAAAGGGAGACCCCAGAAAGTGTGGTCAGCATGAAGAAATCAGGGCCAGTTGTGGTCTGGCAAGGAATAGACAAGAGAGCAGCCCCTTTCCAGCCAAGCTGCTCTTGGGAACGAAGGCCAGAGCCTGAGAAAGCTGTGGGAGTGACACTTAGCAGTGGTTGCAAGGGGAGGGACTCGGCAGAGGACCAGCCCCCTCCAGCGACTCCTTTCTGCCTCTGGCTGGCCTGGGACTGCAAGAGCTTTATCCTGAGGTTGATTCAGGCAATACGAAATCACTCCAAAATTTCAGATGTGAGAGGCAGCTTCCTTGACTGTGGGTGAAGGTGGCTCTGATGCTGCTGAAGGTCCAGAAACCCTACTGGCCAAGTGAGGGACAGTCCAGGCTCTGAATGATTCTGAGGTCACACTGGGTTCACCCAGGTAAAACACAGCTAGCTAACCTCCAAGCCCCTCCCATCGGTCCAGACTGGGTCAGCCCAGTGCGGCACAGCTGGGCTGTGGGACTCCAGGGAAACAGAAAAGGAAAGGGGGATGGGGAGTGACCTGGGGAAGTGGCTTTAATAGACAGCCAATAAATTGGATCCAATTTGTAAAGATTAACTCGCTTTTGTTGTTGTTGTTTCAGCAAATTTAATTGCTTTAACTTTTTTTTTTGTTGTTGTTAGGATCAGCTTGAATGATTTCAGGACACTTCTCTCTGTGTGGACCACTTGATTTGGTTCAAGAAACCAGAACCGCAGAATACTCTACCACAGTGAGAATGAACTACTCCATATGCAAAACACAGACAACTCTCACAAACATAGTGTGGAGCAAACGAAGGCAGACACAAAAGACTACTGTGAAATTCCACTTATATCAAGCCCCACAACAGGCGAAATCAGCCTGTGATGTTAGAAGTCAGGATAGAGGTTCCTTTGTTGGCCTTAGTGACTGGGAGGGGCGGCTGCGCTTCAAGGGTGCCGGTGATGTACTAATTCTTTGTCTGAGTGCTGCTTAGACACATTGAGCTGTCCATTTATGATCTGTGGCACATTTTCTGGATATTACATTTCCATCAAAGGTTTCCTTAAGAAATAAAAAGGAACCAGAATGTAATCTTATGAAATAAGTTGTTACAGGAAGAGTGAATTCCTGTGTGTCAACCAAAAATAAGCTTCTGAGAGTCAGTGTGGCAGGATGGCACTACCACAGGGCTGGGAGTCAGAAAACCACATTTCCAGCCCCACTTCTCTTATTCACAGGTGCAAGGGTCTTGGAAACTTAGCTTCCCTGCTTCTCGCTTCCTCTGCTGCAGAATAAAGGGTTTGGATGTGATAAAATGATCCCAGAGGGAAGATTCCTCTCTCCCACTGATTTCAGGGGGAAACGGAAGATGATTTGATTAATGTTCATTTTGCCTCTCATGTGATTTTCTTATGAAGGAAAGATCTTCAGGTGTGGTGAACTCACAGATTTATTTTCACACTGTCAAAGCACATATGCACACATGTGCATGCACACACACGCACACCCAGAAGTATTTGGCCCCCTCAGCATCCTTTTATTACCCATCATCAGCCTTGATTCCCACTCATCTCTGTCTCCACCTTCACCTGCTCCTTCCTTGATCTTCATGGATACATTTCCTAGAGCTGCCATACAAAGTGCCACAAACCAGATGGCTTAGAAGAACAGAAATTTTTTGTTTCAGTTCTGGAGGCCAAATGTCCAAAATCAGTGTTGGCAGAGCCATGCTCCCTCTTTTCCACGTCTCTTTCCTAACTTCTGGTAGCATTAGGCATCCCATGGCTTGGAGGTGGCCTCTCCAATCTTCCATCTATATGTGGCTTTCTCCTCTGTGCGTGTCTGTGTCTGTGTCCAAATTCTCCCTTTTTTTTTTTTCTTTGAGGGCAGTGTCACTGGCCCTCATATGTGGGACCGAACCGGGGCCGCTAGCTTCCCAAGCCAGCACTTAACCACCGTGCTACTCGGCCGGCCCCCAAATTCTCCCTTTTTAAAAGGACACCAGTCATACTGGATAAAAGCCTACTCCAGTAACCTCATTTCTACTTGATGACCTCTGTAAAGCACCTATTTCCAAATAAGGTCACATTCTGAGGTACGAGGGGCTAGGACTTCAACATATATTTTTTGGGGAGACACAAATTCAATTCATAACAGCCAGTGATTCAAAAGTTTCAGGAAAACCTAAAGTGCCCCCCCCCACTCTATGCCCTGCCAAGAAAGGTTCAGGATCCCAGCTGAAGACAGAACACCAAGAAACTTGGATAAATAGTAATAATCTCTTAAGTTTGTATAGTGCTTCCCACTCCCAAAGTACTTTCATAATCATTCTACTCTTGTTACTTCATGGTAAGAAACATAGAAATGCAAGCTCTGGGGCCAGACTGCCCGGGTGGAATGTCAGCGCCACCCGTTCCTAGCTGCGTGACACTGGGCCCGTTACCTCTGTGCCTCATCTGTCAAACAGACATGCGGTGAGGAGCTAATGAATTCACATGAGGAGCCGCTTTCAACAGTGCCCACCACGCAGGCAGCATTTGATCAACGTTAGCTACAGGGACAAAACACCACATAGCGTCACCTACATTTTACAGACGAAGAAACTAAGGCACACAGGCCAGCACAAGGGCCAATGCAAGGCAGACGCAGAGCTGAAACCCAGGCCTCTGCGTTACAACACTGACTTGTTAGTTGATCTGGCATGACTGGCTGTCCTTTTTTAGGTAGTAGTAATAAAAATAATGACAACACCTACCTCTGACTGAGCACTCACTTAGCACACTGCCAGGCAATGTGCAAGGTGTTTTCCGTACAGCACCTCATTTATCTGTGAAGGGGGTATTGTTATCTCCGTTTTAGAGACATACAAATTGAGGCCTAAAAATTCAGAAAGCAAAGCTGGATCAGCCAGCTAGTGATGGCGAGCCAGGATTTGAACGCAGGTCTCTACAACCCCAGTGCCTGAGTATTTAATCACTTACGCTCTACAACCTCTGAAAAGAAAAAGGCCACTGTAGTTGCCCGCTTTCTAAACAACTAGGGGTTGCCAGGACGAATTGGGTGATATCTGTAAGTTCCCCAATGGTCAGGAAGAAAGCCATTCTTTTTTTTTTTTTATAATCTTTTTTTAAAAATTTATTTTATTTTATTTTATTTTTACCAACCCTTGTGTCAAGCGCTGACTTTCAATAGATCGCAGCGAGGGAAACGCTCTGCTAGGTACAAAACCCCGAACCAGAAGCAGGTCGGTTACGAAAGGTTTAGCTCCAGGTTGCTCACCAATGTGCGATGCGTGACGTGCGTGGGGGTGGCCCAAGAAAGCCATTCTTAACTATCCTTCATCCTTTGCCCTGCTGCATCAAGCACTGGACCCCATAGGTGTCCTAAAGGCTGCCATGGAAGGATTTGCAGATCAGTCCCCAAGAGCTTAAAAAGCCAGGCCCAGGACTTCGGAGAGGCTACGGGAGCCAGGTGAATACCTGGTAACCAAGGCCAAGGCTGGGCACCAGCGGGATTATCTGATACCATCATAGAGGAAGACTCAGGGCCAGAATCCAGGGGGAGCCACTGTGCCCGCGCACAAAGGCTTTGGGACACCTATCAAGTTCGTGAAAAGAGAAAAGAATGATACTTCACACAGGTGCCACTAGTCCTAAAATGGGGGGAATGCTGCTTTTCTCAGGTGGCTTCAGATGGCTGCCTGGGAACACCTTCCTCGTTTGAGATGTTAAGCAAAGGCCTAATGTTAGCAGCCTTTTGGGGGGCTTAGCTCAGGCTGGTGTGACATATAGCCTGATGCACACACATGGTTGTGGCTGGCCGCCAGGACAGACAGGACTGTTTGGGCTTCTGTTATTTCCTGATCTCCATCTGTGGGCAGCAGTACACTCAAAGTCCTTGATCCCAGCTCCCCTGATCAGGGTGGGCACCCATCTGCGTGCCCTGCCTGCGCTTCCTGGAGCCCTCTGGTGGATGAGTGGAGGTTAAATGACTCAGTTGAAGCAGGACATATATAAAAGCAGGTGTGGTGGCAAAGCTGGGGAGTGAGATTACTGTCGATTTTTTTTTTCCAACAGAATTTAAAGAGCTCTGTTGTAAATCTCTTTCTTGTTCTCCCCTGGGGGAATGACTTATTATAGCTCACTGAGCTGCAAACACAACAGCTCTGACCCTGCAATGGACTTTGGAGTGAAGGCAAAATTAAGGATTGGCCCCCTCCCTGGACTTCCATTTGGAGTGTGGCCCCCAACTCTCAGGGCATTTAGAAGGTAACACATTAAGAGTTTTCCCCAAAGAACAAGGGCTGTGGCTTGAGCAAAAGGTGTTTACTCCCACTGAGGTGGGACTTTTATTGCTTAGTTTCAACATCAAGGAGGTGTGAACGTTATGTACAAATCCTGACAATCAATACCACCTGAGGGAGGCCAGGAAGGGGCCCCACAGGCCAGCGCTTCTCACACTTAAGGTGCACAGTTTGGAAACACCTGGGGTCTTGTGGAAATACAGATTCTCAATCAGTAGGTCTGGAGTGGGATCCAGAGCCTGTGGTTTCAACATGTCCTCGCTGCTTGTCGGAAGGCCCCTCTGGACTAACAAACACTCTTGTACTTTTCTTGGCGTGCTCCCCCCGACACACCTCCTTCCACTAAAAATATAAGATAAACAAAACAGGGAAATTGCATTTCCTGGAAGTGTCTTACATAATCCCAAATAATTAGGAAGGGAACATGATAACTGTATTTGGAACTGTGGTCTGCCCCCTCCCCTGCCAAGAACGGTCTCCTGCTTGATCAGATTGGAGGGAGGGCACAGGATGAAGACGAGCACGTGGAGAGTTTTGGGCAATCTTACAGAACAAGCAGAAACAACAGTATTAAAACTACTTTTTTTCTTTTCTTATTTTTGCTCTAAAGTACACTGTTGGTGGTGGCTTTCACTGATATATTGGGTTGTTGGAAAAGGCATGACGTATTTTTTCTATGTTTTTGTTGCAAAAATGCGTCATGCCTTTTCTGACAACCTAATCTATGCATAAAATTACTAGATGGTTAAAGGCAAATTTTAAATGTTCTTTGTGCTTTTCTGCAAGTGAACCTATGTTGCTTTTATTGTTTAAAGGCTGAATTTGAAACATACTGTACTGTCGAAATTCATAAGCTTTTTTCCTGGTGCTAGAAACCAGAATGGAATCTTTAACATTTAAGGGCTGGTTGTGTATATACAGATACGCTCTGCAGACAACTAAACTTTTGGGGATGAGATTGTGGCGGGGACAATCTTCTGGGGTGAAGGAAACCAAGCTGGCAGGGCAAGTTGGAATCACTATTTGGCGATGAAGGAATGATAAGTACAGCAGGCCTATGAGAGCATCCAGTCTCTGCCTCTCAAGGTCAAGCCGACCACTTTACTGGCCCAAACAAGGTCTGACATTTTAGCTTCTACGTCTGTGAGCAAGGCCAATTTGCATAAATGATGATCTGACATCTTGATCCATGTTTACCAATCAATGAGAGTAGACGACTTAAATCAATAAACACTGTGATCTTGTGCATTCTATAGATGAGAAAAGGCAAGTTGGGAGAGGAAGTTTGGAGAAGGTAGAAGTAATCATGGGAATGGGACTTTCAAAATTCAGTTTTCCAATCCATGGCATTTCCCTTAAATCAAGGATTCCCAATCTTTAGAAGTGCTAAATGCAGCCTAACTTTGGATAAACACAGGTCCCTCTTATCAGCATGGAGCTTTGTATACAGTAGGTCCTTATCTTTTTGAATACACTAATGTTGCTTTCTTAATGGTCTGAGCACAGAGACGTTTTAGGACACTGCCATCTTTTCCCAGCTTTGCAAAGAGATTTGCATATGCAGTCACTAAATACCTATTTGTAAACAGAATAAAATAATACTGAAGTAGCAAGATTCAGGAGGATTAAAACAACAAAACAGATGACTAAGAAACAGGAAAAGTGACAACTCTAAAGGTAGCAGTTTTCTTTTATATGTGATATAAGATGGCTTTACAGGTTTCAAACATGTGATTTCTAATATTTGAGGAAATAAAATGACAGGAGGGCCCCCTTGTTAGGTCCATCAACCTCCCTGTTCTGGAATGAATTCTGCCTTCTTTTACTACCTTGGCTGATCTCGCTGCTACTTTTTTTGGCCAATCCCACTCAATTTTGGATAATCTTTATCTTCATGCACTGGGCTGCAAAGATAAACCTAAACAACGTTTGCACTTTTTGTCTCTTTATTCCTCTATAGGTCCTTCATCCCCTTGACCATGATCCTTCCCGTCAGGTGTCCAGTATTTTCATGGATTCCTCTATTACACAGGAAAAACTTCTTTATACGGAGGTACTAACAACTGATAACAGTTTAGAGTAGCACAAAGAGGTTCTATTCCAGGTCAAATGGTGAGCAGACAAAATTTGTTTCCTAAGGAAGATATCCCTACTTCAAGAGCAACTCTCTGAGGCTCTCTATCAGCTCTGTCCTGACTCCCATGCCTGCTTCCTCTCAGCATCCCATCAAAAATGACCCAGCCTCGTACTATTCTTCAGCATCTTTATCATAAATTGACCAACTGTATCATAAATTGACCAACTGTACCAATAGGTCCTCTCACTAGTGAGAATTAGGGGCAAGTGTATTTTTGAGATGATAGACCTGCAAGTCACCCAGTATAAGCAACCCTGCCCACTGGTTGAGGGGCCCCATCAAGCAAGGATGATGACAGATAAGTTAAGTGATGGCCTAGGTAGTCTTCCTTGGATTCCAAAGCACCTTGTTCATGACCTATGGACATCAGTGACTCATCAGGAGGGACCTAATTGCTCCCTCCGTAAAGCAGGTAAGATGAAAATACAGGTGCAATTTACTGGGGGTGGATCCTTTCAACATGTTTGTATTATCTACTTCTGATCCAAGGTCCCTGGCTGAGCAAACTGAGACTTCACTGGTTAAATTTCACCTGCAGTGGATGCAGTACATACCCAAAGCCTCTGTCATAAAGAAGTGCATTCCCCGACCGTATTATCAACGGTAAGTGCTCTGCAGCATGCATACTGCATCAGGAGAACCAGGAGACCAGATGTGGGGTTCAGCACTCCTTTCCTTCAGCAAGAATCAGCCCTGAGTTCCCACAAGTTTGTCATATCTTACCACTGCCCTTCATAGAGCTCCATAATTGATTATGGAAAGCAGCCTGTCATAGACTGGGAGGGTCCTCATATATCCTGACTTCTGGGTTGTGCTAGCATCAGCAGCTAATGAAAACAGTGCTTCATTCATTTGCTTTTGGAGGCAGCATGAGCTGACATTCTCAGACCCAGGGCAAGTGAATACAGACTTGAGAAGGGGACTCTCTGTAAGCAGGGGAGAAGTCTGCCATCTTTGTCATGCCAGGCTGCAGTGGCATCTGAGTTGGAAGATTGGAAGACCCCCAGTTTAGAGTGTAGGTGGGGGGTCTGGTCAGGAGTTTGAGCTACGGTGGGCCACACACACCCCTAGAACTTCCCACGGGATCTTCCTAACCAACAGTCACCCAGATCTGACTCATTCTTAGCTCACTAAAAGCTACTAACAGAAATGGGTGTCTCCTTCGAATTGAGGATGTTGGATGAGGGCAACTGGAGACATGTGTTCCAGGGATGTGGGAAATGGGGGAGGGTATACCAGTTACTGTCTGATAGGAGAGTAAATGTGATTTACCCAAAAAAGACTCTAGGAAGGGCAAATATAATGTTACAATTTACCTCTTAAATATTTATCAGTCTGAACATACTTAACCTGAGAGACCACATACATACATACATTAACACAGTAGTAAAACCCACAGGCTTTGGCATCAAACAGATCCGGGTTTGAATTCCAGCTATATTCCTGCGTGGTCTTGGGCAAGTTACTTAACTTTTGTAGGTCTCAGTTCCTTTATCAATAAGATGGAGATAATGATAATAATAGTGCCATCCATATAGAGTTATTGTGAGGATTGAATCAGCTAATGCAATAAAAGTGGTCGAACACTGCATTACTTAGTCAGTACTCAATAAGTGTCAGCTATAATCTTGGGAATGTGAAAGCTCATCATTAAAAAAAAATAAGAGTCAGGTTTACTTATGTCTAATTTATGTGTAATAAATTTCACCCCTCTTGGCGTTACATTTCTACAGATTTTAACAAACACATACAGTCATGTAACCACCACTACAATCAAGATGCAGAACAATTCTATCACCCCCAAAAAGCTCCTTCGGCTCTTTTATCGCTACACTTCTTTCCCCACCCTTAACCCCAGGCAACACCAGTCTGTTTCCTGTCCCTGTAGTTTCACCTTTTCCTGAATGTCATATACATGGAACCATAGAGTATATACCAGAAAGTGCATCACTTTCAAAGGCTGACACATATTTGGAATCCAACAAATTCCTCAGTGTATTTAAAGAATCAAGTTACAATGTTCACTCCAAATGAGATGATATAGTTCCTGTTGACTTATAGAGGTATAATATTTTTGAAATGCCTCCTGAATTATGGGTAAGTGGCTCTTCCTCATGTGTCATGAAGCCTTGAGGCTGGAGTTGGCAAGAAGGAGGATGTGACATAGAGGAAATCTCAAGTATTCTGAAAAGGGAAAGAAAAGAAAGTTCCCCTTCTTACCTGAGTGGATAGTGGGAAAAGGAGATACATGTGGGGCAGGAAGTGTATTACATGGTTCTCCATCTCTCCATTTTAGGGAAGTCGTGGAGAGGAATGCCAAAGGGAGGGACTGGGGATATTTAGTTTGTTTTGTTTTCTTTCAGTTCATGGCTTGGGAACAGATTTTTTCAATTCGCCACTCTGGGATCAGACTGCCTTGCACCAAACCTAGGCGCTTTACCACTCTTAAGTAAACTTGGTGGCAGAGTGACTGTTTCATTTCGCATGTTCTATGGAGAGGCCCTTGAAGTTCCCTTATAGAGAGAAAAGTGGCTAAGTTGAGAGTGGCCTCCTGTGACCAAGGGAAGATGACTTTACATCAGAGAGCATGGACTAACCATCTGTACTAGGGGCTAGAGAGGACATGGCTTAGAGGGGCTTAACACAAGCAAGAAGCTGGGGGGACCCAGGCAGCCAGGAATCACCTCCCCCCCAGCCCTGGGCAAGAGGCCAGATGTTGGAGCACACCTGCAGTCAACTTCACTGTATGCAAAGGTCAGCAGGCAGGGCAGTGAGCAACGGTGGGGATTGGAGCATCCGGGAACATTTCTTGGATTCTAGAGCCCCTTTACTCTCATTGCATGATGACTCAGTTGACACTCCCCCAATCCTATCTCATGGAAGTAGAGAGAGGACAATGAAATCTGAAAGACTAAGCATTTTTCCAAAAATATTGTTTGAATTATTGCAGTAGACTAAGAAGTGAGGGAGGGCTTGTGAGAAAGTTAAAAGCTGTTTCCTCATCCCACCTAAGCATAATGTGTGTAAATCTTCCAGGCCCAGTACATTCCCACTACAACTTCACAGCTTACTTTATCTTAATTTCTGATTAACGAATTGTTACCCCTTGACAGTAGCCCTTAATACTGCAGCTTTGAGAAGCTTGGTCGTTAGAATCAACATATGATTTTATGTTGATACTCATAGATACTCTGCTGGGTATCTACCCCAGAATGTGAAAACATTTATCTGTAAAGATATACTGGGGGAGCCAAAAAAAATGTACACAAGTGGATAGTTTGGTCAACGTTGCTCAAGCAGTAGTTCGCCATAATCAAAAGTGTCTGGACACTGATGGTAACCACTTTGAGCACCTCTTGTAATTGCAGAAGTCAAACGTGACTTGTATTCATCTTTTGTTATAAGTATATATTGAATATGTGTTACCATTTTAATACAGTTTTCCTTTCTTAAAATGTGTATACATTTTTTTGGCACCATCTGTATGTACCTCTATGTTCACTGCATCATTATTCACGGTGGCCAAGACATGGGAACAACCAATGTGTCCTTTGATAGATGATTGGATAAAGAAGATGTGGTATGTACACACAATGAAATAGTACTCCATCATAAGAAAAGATGAAATACTACCATTTGTGACAACATAGATGGATCTTGAGATTATCTATCATGCTAAGTGAAATAAGTCAGACAGAAAAAGTCCGGAAGCATATGACTTTACTCATATGTACAGTATAAAACTAAAAGCAACAAAACAAGACAAATAAACAAAGAAACAAAAACTCATAGACACAGGCAACAGTTTAGTGGTTACCAGAGGGTAAGAGGGGAGGGGGATGATAGAAGACGCAAAAGGGGGTCAAATATATGGTGATAGGAAGAGAACTGACTCTGGGTGGAGAACACACAATGAGATATATAGATGATGTATTATAAGATTGTACACTTGAAACCTATATAATTTTACTAACCAATGTCATCCCAATAAATTTAATAAATAAATAATCTTGGTCTTGCAACTTCTGCAGAAGCTGGACATTTTAAGAAATAGTACAATGCATCCCTCTGCAAATAATGATTTTTAAAAGTTTGTAACTCATTATGGGGGTGTAAAGTATAGCATAGGGAATACAGTCAATAATATTGTAATAACTACATATGGTGTGTGATGGGTATAAGACTTATCAGGGTGATCACTTTGTAAATTATATAAATGTATGATCACTTAAAAAAACTTTGTAACTCAAATAGATACTCCATAACTCATCTTTAAGTTCAGGGTTTCACCATTCAGATTTCTTCAAATGGCCCCTCCCCTTTCCTTTTAGATACACACAAAGGTACATCATACAATTAAATGCATTTCCATAGAGCAAACATGAGCTTTGTATAATGAACAATTGGAATGGGATTTGGCTGCTAGGAGAAGATTAAGAAAATGATTATAAATAACAGGAAGAACAAATGCCCTTTATTTGAGAGCAAATAAACTTTAAATGTTAGGTCAGGTTACAATGCCACGGTGCTAAAGTAATTAGTAGTTCCTATCAAAACAAGCATAACCCAGGGGAAACTCTGTAACCAATTATATTTCCCAGGTGTCACTGGGCAGGAAAAACATGAGATTTAAAGAAAGTAGGAAAGGGACTTCTTTGTAAACCTCTATTAATTTGGATGTTGGGGTATGAGTGCTCTCTAAAGTATATCATTATTTTTTTGCCCCTTTTGTTCACTCTGAAGCAAGGAAATCAATCAAGGAAAAAGGTGAGAGTTGGTATTTTGAAATGCATTGGGAAATTATAAATGATGAGACCTATTGATAAAGCTTTGTCTAGATTTTATATTATTTACATCTGGACTACAGATGCAGGCCAAGCCCATGAACCCATTCCAATGTATTAATGCTTCTTTCCATTTTCAGAGTCACACAAGACTTGCTGCAGCCGAATAGATGCGAAACAGAGATGCTCTGAGAGGATCATTGGATCAAGGTTTAAAATACAGCCATTTAAAATAAAGGCCTCCCAAGCCAGACTGTACATTTTGACATAAACTGGATCCAAATTGGCATTATTAAGGATACACTTTGGTATTTATCTACAAACACAAATTCTCATGAGTGATGTCAGATAGTACCTAGGCATACAAAACACCCACTGATCCGGGGAATTTCTGATTCTGAAACTCCAGAAGAGTTTCAGGAAGCATTAACAGTTGTCTTCGTCTAACACCTCTGTCTACCTCCCCCAAGTCTCAAGTTCCCCTTCCTTTGGTGATGTCCTCCGTCTCATTCATTCATCTTACTAGTTACCTACTGCTGTGTAACAAATTATCCCCAAAGACTAAGTGACTTCAAACTACATATGTTTATTATCTCTTAGTGTCTGAGGTGAAGAGCCTGGGCTTGGCTTCCCTGGGTCCTCTGCCTCAGGGGCTCTCACTAGACTGTAATCAAGGTGTTGGCAAAGGCTGGGGCATCAACTCGAGGCTGACTGGGGGTCCGCCCACTTCCACCCTCCTGTGGTTGTGGTAGGATTCAGTTCCTTGCAGGGTGTTGGGTGGAACGCCTCAGCTTCTCTTGAGGCCACTCTCCTTGCCACGTAGGCTTTTCCAATATGGCAGCTTGCTTCATCAAAGCTGAGAAGGTAACCAGCAAGATGGATGTTACAATCTTCTGTAATCTAATAAAGTGACATAACCTCAGCATTGCCATATTCTAAAGTTTAGAAGCAAGTTACTCAACATAAAGAGGTTATACAAAGGCTATGAGTACTAGGAGGTGGGGATAATTGGGGGCCACCTTAGAGGTTGCCAGTCACACTTGTCAAGGATTTGTTGAGCACCTTCTAGCTGCTTGACACTGTACTAGATGCTGGGGATGTAGCTATGAACATCCTGCTCTCACCAGAACTCACAACACATCTGGAGGAAAGGGAGCAGACACTATATAGATATGCAACTGTGATAAGCACACTAAATTGGAAATACAGGGGCAAAAGGAGCCATCTGGTCTAAGTTGAAGGAGGTGAGGTAAGGCAGGGACATTTCAGTAGAAACTTGAAGGACTGGCCCAGAAAAGAGGAGGAGGAAGGAAGTTTTCCAGGAAGAGGGAACAGTCTGTGCAAAGATCCTGAGGCAAGAAAAACCACGCTGCATTTGTGGGACAAGTAGCTAGAGCTAGAGTATATAGTGGGAGGAGCAAGAAAAAGAAGCAAGTCCTTATTTGCTATACTCAGGAGTTTCATCCAGAGCCAGTGACCAAAGGGAAGCCCTTAAGAAGTGACTTGGAAGATTCCTTTGGCCACCTTTCTCCTTCTTCTGGAAGTCTTCTCTCTACTGACCTACAATCAGTCTTGATGCTGTGACCATGTTTAGACATTCCTGAGTGGTCTGACTCATCTTTATACTGTAGTAATATCCTGCTGATATGGTAACATAATGTCCCAAAGTTTCTTCCTCCTTCCACCTACAGGATTTTTCTAGTTTTCAAACAGAACCATATGTAGCCCCGTAATATATAAAACAAACAAAAGCAGAACCACTTGGGTCAGAAAGGCTTACAGGAGAAGAAGGGGCAACTAGAGGCACCCCACACACACACATTCCCATGGGGGTCCCCAAAACACCTCTCTGGAGTTTTAGGACTCTGAAAACCCCAGTTTGAAAAACACGTCCCTAAGCCACAACTTTGCCAGCTGCTGTTCCTAAGATCTCATTCTTCATTCGTTCAATAAACTTTTGAATCCTTAATGATGAATCAGGCATGAAGTAGGCACTGAGAGTACAAAAGTGATTAAGAATGAACTGTCTGTCTCAGGAGTTCCCTCACGTACGTGGGTGAGTGACTCACTGCATTAGCATGTGATGTGCAATTACAGAGGGTTGGGCAGAGAACCGTGGTGGCTCAAAGGGGACACAGCTGAAGCTTGAGTGACAGGAAGTTTGTAGGTGAACCAGAGACACGGTGGTACCTGTGTCTGAGGGTTTGCTCTTACATCTGCAGTCAGCCCCTTCACTCTGTCCATCTCTGACCGCACTGTCTCCGTGGGATGCCCTTCCTCGTATGCTAAAACAACCGGCCTAGGCTTTAAACAGGAAGGCCTGATTAATCTCCCAGGCTCTATTACATCCAGGGTATTAGACACTTGTATTGGATTTTTGATTTCTCACGGTTTCTGGATTGGAATAGCAGATGGGCAATTTTACACCGTTCTGTACCTCAAATTGTTTTTCCCTGCTTAGAGAAGGAGGGACTGAGCAGAGAACACTCTAAGTATCCCACCTCAGAGCATTTCTTCCCTACCAGGGTTCTGCACAGAAGCAGCAGCAGCAGCCTCTGACATGTCTGGTTTCAGAGTCTGAGGCTGGGGTCACCCATTAGGTCTGTCATGTTCTGTTGGTCTCGGGGCTCCTCCCTGATATGCCTCGCCAATCCAGAACTCTAGGATGAGATGGCTTCCATTTGCTGGTTAATTATCCAGGGATTTGACTGATCATTCATAATGACAACTAAAAGCTCATACCAGTACTAAAACAATAAATTCAGTGAATTTGAAGGCTTAAACCAGTAAAGGGTGCAACAGGAGGCTGAGACCACATCATATCAGAACAACTGGCCATTCAGAGGAAAAGGCTTCAAGACCGGATGTTGAGTTGTGCAAGCCCGGCTGTTTGTTGTTTAATTGTTTTATCTCCCAGTGACTCATTCCACATCTTTTAGCTCTGCCTCAGGCCAGGTCTAGATAACAGTCAATGAGTACAGCTCAACGTTTTTTCCTCCTCCATAAGATCTCTCCAACAAAAAGGGAGCTCTGTCTTTATCCTACATACTCAGATCACCTCTTGATTTTTTTCCTACACATTGTAAAGTACCAGCATACTATCTTGGGACACCTACACCTCTCGTAATGTTTTAAGATGTTAGACTGTCTTTTTTCTTAGGTGTTGCAGTTTGTCTGCCAGAGCAGATTGTAAGCTCCTTTCAGGCTCAGGGAATACTGTCCCCGTATTGGTAGTTATGATCCGCTCCCACCTCCAGTAGACTTAGCTCTGTGTCATACAAGTAGGCAGTCTATAAATATTTGTGTGTGAATGAATAACCATGGCCCACCCAATGTATACATAGCCAGTCTCGTTGACATGAGGGTGATCTAGCCAGGGCATTTGTGGGGGAAAGAAGTCTCTGAGAAAGTCTGGGTGGGCTGCATATGGTTCACATCTGGCAGGCAACATCCACAGACCCCAGGCCAAGTACATGTGAAAGTAAACATCTTTATGCCTTAAAAAAAAAAAAAGGGCCCCGGTGAAGCCTGCATGGAGGGTGATTACCATTACTGAACCCCAACTTGGACTATCTATCACCAGTCTTCACCTGCACCCTTTCCTTTCATTGTAAGTTAACGATTTTTACCACATTTTATTCATGTACCGAAAGGGCATTCCCAGAAAACAATCAACCTGAGGATTCTACTAACAGCAGCATGTTTTTAATTCCTTTCAACTGTTGCCATCTTCAGACTACAGACAATTAGAGTTTCATCTTATTCCAGATGAAAAGCTGAAGAGCGGATAATACAACCAGAGTGCTATGATGCTCCTATTCGAAAACAAGATTTGCTTTTTAGTGCAAGTAGAAGGTGCATGCTTTTAGCTCTGGATATAACCCTGTCAGGAGAGGGTTAGGCTTCTCTTCTTAGTACAGTTCCTCCTGGTTTTATGACTGCGGGTGACTCATTCAACCATCTGGCAACTTTCTTCCTGCCATTAAAGGTGAGAAGGAAAGTGGGGATATTATGAGTTGCTTCTCAGGCTTAACAATATTCCGAGAATGAATTACTTTCTGTCCATCTCTTCTAGGAAAAAGGTACATAAATAGTGTGGATTCCTGGACTCCCCTTGTCCATAAACTGGATCCTCTTCCCCATTCCCCTATTTCTAGCAACAGGACCATTTTCTACTTGACACCTTTCCAGAGGCAACCAGTCAAGCTTTATCACTCTTCCTGTTCAAAGCCCGTAAGCCTGTCCTTTTCATATACCTCATTCATTCACTTGATGACTATTACTGAGAACCAGTGAAATGCAAGCCATTGTATTGGTTGCAATGGATAGAAATAAGAATATAGCTTAGAAATGTATAGAAATAAGACAATTCTCAACATCAAGAGACTTACACAGCTTCTTAAGTGTCACAATTATTAACTATTTCTCAGGGTTTTTTTCCTCACACATGAGAAATTGAAGTTTCAAGTCTAATCTCCCATCTGCAATCTCTTACTCATTTTCTCTATCAAGCACTCCAATGACAAATTAATATTTGTAAATCAATATCTTAATGATGTCATTTTATGGAGTTAAAACTTTCAATAGCTCTTCACTGCTCAGAGCATAAAGATCAAACTCTTCATTTAACTCTTCAGCTCAAGAGCTTCTAAAATCTGGATGGACTTATTTCCTGATCTTACTTTCCATCACACCCCAGCATAAATTTTCTGCTTGAACAAACTGGTCAGGTTACTATACTAAAAGCACACGCCCTTTTCCCACTCCAATCTATTTATTCATATATTCAAGCATAGGTTGGATGTCTTCTCTGTGACAGTGCTATGATAAGAGATGGCGCACGGTTTCTGTACTCTAAGAGCTTATATGTTTAGTTAAGGATACAGACACATGAATGATCATGGAGATGACAGAAGGAGCACCCGCTATAAAGGAGCACACAAAACCACACCTAACCCAGCCTTGGAGAAGTCAAAGAATGTCACTCGGAGAAAAAGTCATCTAAAGTGAGTAGAAGTTAGGCAGTAAGTTGAAGCAAGTGTGTACCAGACAGGAAAAAGCAGTGTATTCAATGGCCTGGTGATGGGAGCATGTTGAGGTTGAGTAACTGAGAGAATCTGAATCAGAATGGAATGTAAAATACAAGTGTGTGTGTGTGTGTGTGTGTGTGTGTGTGTGTGTGTGTAAGAACTCAGATCTTCTGAGCTCTCATAAACCAGGCTAACAGTTTTAGGCTGGACAGGTTTGAAGGAGCAGAACGTGGTGACCCAATTTTACTGTCATCTAGAGAATACCTCAGTCTCATGAATCAGGAATGGAGTGTTTGGGAGCTTTCAGTAAGGCCGTTCTTTCCAGGATTACTGTTACTGATATTGTTAAGATGTTTGATCAATTTCCCTGCCATTGGTCCTGGAAGTATGAGAAATTCAATGGAACCATTCTTTGGGAATTCAGGCTCCTGCAGGGCCTCAGAAGAATAATATGAAAGATTTGCCTAAATTAATACAGGGACAAGTGTATCACCTGGTGGTATTTCATATCAAATTCTTGCCATAAAGATAACAGCTACCATTGGTTGAGTGCTCAGTATATACTCATACGACTCAGTGTGAGATACCGATTATTATATTCATTTTGTCCACGAGAAAATTGAGACTCAAATGGTTTAAGAAACTGGCTCGAAGTCTTAGAGTTGACTGTAAATATTTGCTGATTATGAACAAATAAAACTGGAATTTGAACCCAGAACTATGTGACTCCAAAGCACAGGTAATTTTAAGGTTTTGTTTATTGAAATTTACTCTGTAATCATCAAAGATATTTTAAAATATTTCCTTTCCATCATCTTTTCTCATAAATCCGGGTGTATAAGCTGCTCCATGTTTTGCCTAGAGTAGTAGGTACATAACAAATACACAAAGCATTGGATAAAGAAATGAGGAATAAACGAGAAATACAGCAGGGCAGAGGGTGAGGGGTGTTTTAGGGTGAACAGTATACTGATGAGATATGGGAGGGCAGAATTTAAACCATGCACAATGAGGGCCGGCCAAGTGGCGCATTGGTTAAGCGCTGGTTTTGAGATGCCAGCGGCCCGGTTCGGATCCCACATGAGGGCCAGTGACACTGCCCTCTACAGCTAACAACAGCTCCACCTGGAGCTGGGCTGTGCGAGCCCTGGTGATGGTGTGGGCTGCAGCCCCTCCTGCATTGGGCTGCCATAGGCTACAGTGAGTGGCCCGCAGCCAGCGTGAGCGGCTGGCAGCCAGCGTGAGCTGCCAATAGCCGCGGTGAGCTACATCCAGAGGCCAGCGACCGATCTGCCTCATCCGGGAAGAGCACAATGACGATACCAACAGTGAAGCAACATCCTCCGCAACTAAACTGAAGAACAAAAAGACAGCAACTTGTCTGTTCCCCTTCCCCGATTCCCCAACGCTGTTCCCCTCCACCAATTCCCCAATAAAATCTTTAAAAAAAAAAAACTGTTTAAAAAAAAAACAAAAAAAAACACCCATGCACAATGAGTAGAACTAATGTTTTTTTTCACTGACTTCAACTGGGGGCCCACACCTGATGGTACTAACTAGTGGGTTGGAGTGAAATGGCTTCTCTCCGATGTCCTGTCTGAGAGGTGTGATGAAGGGTTCCTAAACACAAGACTCCCTTGTAAGGAGGAACACAAGGACACAGAACTGAGTCCTCCAAAAACAGGCCCATATCCAGGATCGAAAAACCACCAACCAACCTGTACCCAGAAACAGTTATTCATTTAGACGTGCAGAAACTGAACAACTTCAAAAATGTTCCAAACCAAACGGCCCAGGGTAACAAACAAACAGCAGCAGCTCGCTCTCATGAGGCTTCCAGGAATCACCTTGCCCAATAAAGAAAACAACATCCCAAGTCTGCTTGTTAACCACTTCGAGTCTCACAGGATAACTCTGAATCTTAATATCGTTTTACTGTTTAATAACAGAAAACAGAATTAAAATGATCCAAGACTTTGAAAGGAGG
Organism: Aselliscus stoliczkanus; assembly: GCA_033961575.1. Classification (NCBI taxonomy): domain Eukaryota; kingdom Metazoa; phylum Chordata; class Mammalia; order Chiroptera; family Hipposideridae; genus Aselliscus; species Aselliscus stoliczkanus. The sequence goes on from CM066733.1 coordinate 69,970,095, forward strand.
TTAGGAACTCAATGAGAAATCAGGATTTTTTGGCTGATGTTCCACTACTTACTATCGACCCAAGGAAATAAGCACATGGATGCTTATTGCAACATTTCTGTGATTGCAAAAACCCAGAAAACAACCTAAATACCCATGAAAAGAAATGGCTAATACACTAGTGTAGTCCCATTGTGGAATACCATGCAACAAGGAAGAAGAAGTACTAAGGATACTAATAAGTACTCAGATGGCTAGCTCTCCTTCTTATCCAGTGGAGTGAAAAAAGTAAACTGCAGAATAATAAGTACAGTTTGACAATACTTAAGTATTTAAAACTAGAAAGTAAAACTAAATTTGAGCAACTCTATATCTTTTCTGAGAGTACATGTATTGGAAAAGGTTCTGGAAAGGTACATAGCACATTGATAAGAATGGTCACTTCTGGAGAGGACAGGATAAGGGATGCAGGCAAAGTGAAGGACTTTAGTTTTATTTATAATGTTTAATTTTTTTAATAAGCAGATATACTCATGCATCAGTTGTATAATTATAAATTAGTAATAACTATCAAATATATCATAATAGATATAGTTGATATATTTGATATATTTATTTGATATATTTATCTATTATAATAGATATAATGGATATATTTCAAGAAAGAAAGAATTTTTTCAAGAAAGAAAGAATTTTTTCAAGAAAAACAGAATTTTTTCAAGAAAAGGTTTTAGTGTTCCTAATATGAAGATCCCACTTAAGTATCTGCCAAGTTCATGTAAGAAAAAAAATTCTTAAAGAAATTTAGACTCCTTAAAAAAGAACTTCCATTAGTGTTTGTGTATTAAGACGACAAAACTGTGTTTTCTATTACTTCATGTTTTGAGGCCACGAAACAGATAACCAAATGAAACTGTGAAGACCTTCTTATTGAAAATCTTCATTACTAGAAAGCATTTAATGAGTAGACTTAGGAGTAAATAAGAAACTCCATTAAAATAAAGTGAAATTGAATAAAAACATCCAGAGTTATGCTTAGTTTTCAAATATGTGAGGAATTATTGATTGGAAGACACTAATGAAAAAATGATGTTCATAATAGCAGCAAAAAAACCACAGAACACCCTAGAACACACAGGCACTATATTACCAAAACTTTATTAAGAAATATGCAAGTAATTTGAAAAAAATGGAAAGGTAGATCACATTCCTAGGTGAAAAAACTGTTGTAAAGGATGAACAAATCCTTCTCAAATTAATTTACAAGATTAAAGTAATCCCACTGAAAAATCCCAATGGGATTTTATTTTATTGTTGGAATTTGAGAATGTGGTTCTAAAATTCACTTGGAAATACAGATAGATGAGAAAAATCAAGATTTTTATTGTTCCACTATATATTAAAATATAGCACAGAATATCAATTTTTAAACTTTATGATATTGTTATAAGGATCAAAGGAAGAGTTAATGCCACAGAATAGACCATCTCTCCTGAAACAGATTTATCTATCAATATATGTATGTGAGATAAATACCAAAATGCAATGATAAAAGGATTATTCAACAGATGGTTTTTAAAAATTGATTATATAAAAACAAGAAAACAAAACAAACAAACAAAATAAATAAAAACAACAAAACCAAGTTTAATTCCAGTGTTTTGGCTTAAACATTTCCATATAACCATAAGATACATAATTTTAACTGACAATGTAGATTAAGATGTAGTTGATATTTATAGAGAAGGATATTATGAACATAAACAAAAAAAACATAAAAAGAAAGGTTGTTTTGAGCATATAAAGAAGAAAAACTCTTTTATAGGTCTTCTGAGTTACACAATTACAGAGAAAGAATGGTGACTCCTGGGGCCTGCACAGCTCCATACAAATGTTTCTGTGTATCAGAACACATCATTCAGATTAAACGCAGGCAGATTTACAAGGTTAAAAAGTTCTAGAGATCTGCTGTACAACAATGTGGATATAGTTAACACTACTGAACTGTACACTTAAAAATGGTTAAGATGGTAAATTTTACGTTATGTGTCTTCAGCAAAAAAAAAGAACCATGCCAATTTGTACATGAATTCAAGTTTGAGATGCACTATTCTACATATTAAAAACCCTGGCATTGCACCTAGAGTTTCAAAGCTTTGATACTCTTAAAAATTATTTTATAGATGTTGTCTGGAGAGTATAATAAAACATTTGACCAAAGCAATGAATAAGAAGAAAAGAGATAATGAATTATAGCTTTCAAAAGTAGCATCCCCCAAGGAGATTTAATGTTGATTTACAGAAACAAAGCTTTCCCTCATTGACCAGAGTGGAAAATCCCAATTGTTTAAAAAAAAAAATGTATTGATGGTCAGTCAAAGAAATGTGGTGATCCCTCTTTCAGACATAATGACCCACTTGGGAAGATGGGGGTAAAAATAGAGATATACTATTCTCATCTATCAAATACAAAACATAAATACAAGATAAAAAAAAATTAAGAAATAATATACATACAGTAAAGAACAAAAATCTTAAATGTAATACTCAATGAATTTTGACCTATATGTACGTGCACACATGCCTACACACACACACACACACACACACACACACACACACACACAGTGAATCCATACAAATCAAGGTACAGACACTTTCAGAACCTACAGCAAACTCTCTCATGCACCTTCCCAGTCAATTCTTCGAGTGAATGTTTAAGAGATAATACACAGTACTGGTAATTTATGTTGTGTGACATGAACTTACAGATGCTATTAATAGGAGTGTGATTAGTGGATGATTTCAATTAAGCAATTTTATGATATTATCAAAACTATTGATAATGCTTAAATTCTTTGTTAAGGAAGGAATTGAGCTTCTTGGAATCTACCCTACGCAAATAATGAGATAGAATAAAACATACATATATAAGGATACTCATCACTGCAAAAATGTTACCAAAAATTAGAAATCGGGGAGCTGTAGGTCAAAGGATACAAATTTTCAGTTAACGAAGAATGAATTCTGAGGATCTAATGTACAGCATGGTGACTACAGATAGTAACACAGTATTACATACTTAAAGGTTCCTGAGAGTAGATCTTAAGCATTCTCACCGCACACACGCAAAAACTTAACTATGTGAGGTGATCGGTTTAATTATTTTGATCTTCATAATCATATCTATCTATCTATCTATCTATAATCATCACATTGTGCACTTTAAATATATATAATTATATTTGTCAATTAAATCTCATAAAGTTGAAGAAAAATAAAGCACACACACAAAATATTAGAAATAACTTAAATCATATCATAAGACAATGGTTAAATTATAATATATCCATTTGGGCCCCTCAAGTGGCTCGTTGGTTAGGAGTTGGCTTGGGACGCCAGCTCTGAGCAGCAGGGCCCCGGTTTGGATCCCACATGAGGGCCAGTGATGCTGCACCTTCTATATCTAAGATGGTGAACAACAGCTCGACCTGGAGTTGGGCTGCTGCGAGTTGCCAGAGACCGCGTAGGCTGCAGTCTCCTGGCCGCAGTAGGCTGGCCGGCAGCAGGCGTGCATTTTCGTGAACTGCTGTGAGCCGCCATAAGTGGCCATCCAATGACCAGCAACCGATCTGCCTCACCTGGGGAAGAGCTCAATGATAATACCAACATGGGCCAGTGAAGCGACGTCCTCCACAACTAGACTGAAGAACCAAAAAGGACAGCAACTTGTCTGTTCCCCTTCCCCGATTCCCCAATAAAATCTTTAAAATAATAATAATAATAATAATAATAATAATAATAATATACCCACTTGATGAAATAGTTGCAGTTATTAAAAATTCAGTTTTTGAAAGATCTATTACATGAAAAAGTACTCATAATAGTTAGGTAATAAAGATGAAATAAAATGGGAAATTCAATATGATTTTAATTTTGAAAAATATTGCTTTCATGGAAAAAAAGGCTAACTTGGTATCACCTCTATAGGAAATTTTAATTTTTTCTTTTCTTTTTGTATTTTCCAAATGTATTTTTTAAAATTTTATTTATTTTATTTATTTTTATTTTTTTTGAGGGCAGTCACTGCCCCTCATATGTGGGACCCGAACCGGGGTGGCTGGCGTCCCAAGCCAGCGCTTAACCACCGCACCACTCAGCCGGCCCCCAAATATTTTTTATAATGCATATATTCTTTTTATAATCAGAGGAAAACCTTATTTTTAAAAAGCAAGCAACAAAAACAAGCAAATTGTCATTGGTTCAGTTCCTTTGAGGATGAAACAAAAGCCTTCCCATACGGTTGACTGCCATTTCCATACAATTTACACCGGAAATCTAAATAATAAAAACAACAAAGCACAGAACAGATCAAAAGTCAAATGGATACTTCTATGAAGACTCTCATGACACACCTTGTGTTATAGACAATTGATAAAGGCTCATCATTTCAATGTTTCATCAAAAAGAAAAGACCTTGAAAGCTGCATAAAATTCTGTGCTATTCCTTCAATGAACAGAAAGAAGGAAATAAAAGAAAAAGCCCAAGCCTCTATAATGACTCATTTTCATCTTCACGGAGTTCACAGGAGAGGTCAAAGTCAATCCAATCTGGAAGTTTCTAGGGAAAACCCAAAGTCTTAACACCCAAAGAACATAGATTACATGGATAAGCAAACATCTGACTTGCTCTTTAGTAGTTTTAAGATTCTTTACCAAAGAGCAAAATTTGAGGCCAGAAACTGTATTCCCTGGTGGACCCTTAAATAACTTCCTGCTTTATTTTTGCTGGAAGTTGAAGGGAAAAATAAACCTACCAAGGTCCTTGCAACACAATCCACATGAATTGAACAAGAAGATATTTGAATTTGAATTTATATTTATTTTCATGTCACCTTTTAAAAATTTCTGTTCTCTCTGTGTACAGAATATATCAGCACAGTGGTACATGCATATACTTTAAAAATAAATTTTCATACGTATATTGGAGTTCATGCTCACAATTTTTTTTTTTTGAGGGCAGTGTCACTGGCCCTCATATGTGGGACCGAACCGGGGCCGCTGGCTTCCCAAACCAGCGCTTAACCACCGCGCCACTCAGCTGGCCCCATGCTCACAATTTTTAATGGTAGGGAGGGCATGCAAGGAAATTGGAGACGGTCACCCTAGACTAGAGGATCTCAGTCTCAATTCATTGTGAAACATGTTGCAATTATTGTTTTACTATATCAGTTTGGTATTTTAAAAAATCAGAGCAGATACAATATTATCACTCTCAATTCTTACACAGGTGGTGTGATTAATTTTTTTATTTTTATTTTAAAGACTTCTTTTTAAAGCAGGTTTAGGTTCACAGCAAAATTGAAAGGAAGTACAGAGATTTCTCATATACCCCCATATGCAGAGCCTCCCCCATTATCACCATCCCCACCAGACTGGTGCATTTGTTACAACTGACAACTTAAATTGACACATCATTGTCACCCAAATTCACAGCTTACATTAGGGTTCATCTAGGTGTTGTACATTCTGTGAACTTGGACAAATCTATAATGACATGTATCCATCATTATAGTACCATACTGAGAATTTTCACTGCCCTAAAAATCCTCTGTACTCCCCCTATTCATCCCTCCCTCTGCCCTCCAATCCCTGGCAATCAATTTTCTTTCTATTGTCTTCTTAGTTTTGCCTTTTCCAAAAAGTCATATACATAGTTGAAATCATACAATATGTAGCCTTTTCAGATTTTTCTTCTTTCACTTAGTAACATGCATTTAACCTTCCTTGATGTATTTTGATAAATTGATAGTTCATTTCCTTTCTTTTTTTTTTTTTTAAAGATTTTATTGGGGAATTGGGGAAGGGGAACAGTGTTGGAGAATTGAAAAAGGAAAACAGTCAAATTGATACTTCAGCCTTAGTTGTGGAGGGTGCAGCTAGCTCAGCTCCAAGTCCAGTCGCCATCTGGCTGCCTGTCGGCAGTTAGCAGCTACTCAGCTCAAGGTGCCATATTCAATTTTAGTTTCCAGTGGGCGTAACCCACCATCCCACGTGGGAGTTGAACTGGCAACCTTGTTGTTAGGAGCATGTGCTCTCACCAGCTGATCCATCCTGCCGCCAGCAGCAGCTCAGCTCGGGCGCAGCTCACTGGTCCATGTGGGAATCAAACTGGTGACCCTGTTGCTCAGAGCTTGCGCTCTTAACCAACTGAGCCACTTGGCCTGCCCAGTTCATTCCTTTTTAATGCTGAATAATATTGAATAATGCTGAATTGTCTGGATGTACCACAATTTATCAATCCATTCACCTACCAAAGGATATCTTGGTTGCTTCCAAGTTTTGGCAGTTATGAATGAAGCTGCCAAAATCATCCATGTGCAGATTTTTGATGAACAGAAGTATTCAACTCCTTTAGATAAATCCTAAGAAGTGTGATTGCTGGATCATATGGTAAGAGTGTGTTTAGTTTTCTCAGAAACTACCAAACTGTCTTCTGAGCAGCTGTGCCATTTTGCATTCCCGCCAGCAGTGAATGAGAGTTCCTGTTGCTCTGTGTCATCACCAGGCTTTGGTGTGCCCGTGTTCTGGCCATTCTGATAGATGTGTAGAGATGTCTCATTGTTGTCGTAATATCCATTGTCCTGATGACATATGATGTGGAATATCTTCTCATATCTCATTTTCACTTAAATGAGAAATATGGAGGGCCGGCCGAGTGGCACGGTGGTTAAGCGCTGGCTTGGGAAGACAGCGGCCCCGGTTCGGTCCCACGTATGAGGACCAGTGACACTGCCCTCAAAAAAATAAAAATAAATAAGTAAATGAGAAATATGGATAGATGTATAGAATATAAACCAATAATAGACAAAGTATGTATAAGTAGTTTATAAATAAGAATGGTGCTATGAACATTTCTATTAATAATATATAATACATATCATTACTGAGCAAAAGCAATGATGTGAATGAAATTAGCATTTTTACTGATATTAATGTTAATTTTATTTATTTATTTTATTTTATTTTATTTTATTTTTTTTTGAGGGCAGTGTCACTGGCCCTCATATGTGGGACCGAACCCGGGCCGCTGGCTTCCCAAGCCAGCGCTTAACCACCGCGCTACTCGGCCGGCCTTAATGTTAATTTTAAAACATTCAACAGATGGCCCATTAACATAAATTTAACCAAACGTATTCTTCAAGTGTAATACTTCCTTGTCCTGTTAAATATACCTGTGAAGAAATATGCTGAGAGGCTTGTCTTGCATTTTAAAAATTAGACAAATCCTGTGTTTTTCCATGTTGTCTTTTTTTTTTTTTTTTTTTTTGAGGGCAGTGTCACCGGCCCTCACATGTAGGACCTGATCCGGGGCTGCTGGCCTCCCAAGCCAGCGCCCAACCACCGTGCCACTCAGCCGGCCCTCTACGTTGTCTTACAATTATTCAAATTACAAATGACTGGTTTGTTAGATGGATAAAATGGTTACTGTCAAATCAAGAAAAAAGATCTGTAGCAGTATTTTCTTTTTTTTTTTCTATAAAATATTTCCAGATTTTTTTCCCCTCCAATATCTGGATAGATCAGGAAAGAGTGGCGTGGTGATGAATATCATCCATCATTCGTGTTGTAGTAGGAAAAAGATGAGAACCTTAGGCCTATATTTCCGTCCCATCTGAAGAGATCATTTGATCATTTTTCCATCAGTGTTCCAGAATTCCGGACTGTTCCTAGTGCGTGAGGACTAGAATATCAGAGGTGGAGATGGCATCAGGACCTGGAGAAACCCTAGAGATGGGAAGGAGTAAGATGTGAAGCCACAGAGAGGCTACTGCCACAAACAGATCAGTGTGCTCACTTTATTCCAAAGCTTCCTCACACGGAGAGAGACTGATCATTTATTAGAAGAGCATCTTAAGTCAACATCTCCAGCTACTCATGCCATGGTCTTCCGCAGACATTGATGGGATCATAAAACACAGTATTAAAGCAAGAGGTCATTTCATTCCCTTTAGATCTCATAAAGGTTTTGTCAAGCCTGAAGATGGTGTGTCAGAAGGGCAAAAATCAAGAGTCAAAAGGAAAACACCAAACTAAACCAAACAAACAACACAAAAACAAACAACAAAGGCTTTCTAGTCTTTGTACTAGAGATGGTGAACAGATGTCCTTCCGATCCACTGAGAAATGGCCTTAAGTGGTAATAATCAAAATTTAGACATATCATAATTTTGGTACAGATGGGATAGAGAGCCCAAGGGGTTAAACGTCTAGTTATAAATAGGAAAGTGGAAGTAGTGGGTGAGGATATTTTCAGAGGAGAGAGTGAGTTAACATGGGAATGGCTTATTGATGGAGTTTGTTCAAAGAACATTCACTCTCGGCTGACAATAAAATAGTATAGAATCTTACCCCTCTGGGCCAGCAAAAATTAACCTTCAGGCCTCTCAAGATTTTGCAATGCTAGGATTCTCTGTAGGGTATAATTAAAGGGTGACTTTATAGGGTGACGTTTGGAAAGCACCTACAGATAGGGGGCTAGTTGTCATGAAAACCAACAGTGTGATTTGAGGGTTGGAACTTTTATTCCCAACCTCCTGACCTCCGTGGGGAGGGGAGAGGGGTTGGAGGTAGAATCAACTGCCAAGAGCCAAAGATTTAATTAATCATGCCTAAGCAATGAAACCTCCCATAAAACCCCAAAAGGACAGGATTCCAAGAATGGGGCACTCAGTGAGCATGAAAATTCCATGATCTTTTTCCCCATACCACACCCTATGCATCTCTTCAATCTAGCTTTTCCTGTTATGTCCTTTTATAATAAACTGGTAACCTAGCAAGTAACCTAGTAGCTAACCTAATAACCTAGTAAGTAAATGTTTTCCTGAGTTCTATGAGCCATTCCAGCAAATTAATAGACCCCAAAGGAGGTTGTGAGAACCTCTAATCCATGGCTGGTGATAACCTGGACTTGCTATTGGCATCTGAAGTGAGGAGGGCGGAGGTGGGGGAGGAGGCGGGGGCTGGTTTTGCAAACTAATAGTTGGTGATCAAAAGCGGAATCAGAATCAGAATTATAAAACGACTGGTTATCCACATGCAAAAGAATGAAGTTGGGCTCTTACCTCATTCCAGATACAAAAGTTAATAAAAAAATACCAAAAACATATATGTAGAGGTAAAACTACAAAACTGTAGAAGAAAACAGAGGTATAAATCTTCATGACTGGGTCAAGTAATGGTTTCTCAGATTTGATACCAAAAGCACAAACAATAAGAAAAAAAGAGAAAAATCAGACTTCGTCAAAATTAAAAATTTTTGTGCATCAAAGAGCACTACAAGAAAGTGAAAAGGCAATCCATGTAATAGGAGAAAATATTTGTAAATCATATATCTGCAAGTCATATATCAGATATCATATATCAATAAATCTATATTCTAGTATTCAGTATACATAAAGACTCTTACAACTCAACAATAAAAAGACATATAATCTAATTTTAAAATGGGCAAAGAATTTTAATAGACATTTCTTCAAAGAAGATATACAAATGGACAACAAACATATGAAAAGATACTCAACATTATTAGTCATGAGGGAAATGCAAATCAAAACCACGATGAGATACTACTTCTTCATATTCACTAGGATAACTAGATCAAAAAGGCAGATAATAACAAGCGTTACTGGGGAGAAACTGGGGAAATTGGAACCCTCATACGTTGTTGGTAGGAATGTAAAATGGTGCAGCCATTTTGGAAAACAGTTTGACAGTTGTTCGACAAGTTAAATATAGCTTTACCATTATAACCCAGTAATTTGACTCCTAAATATATACCCAAGAGAATTGAAAACATATACCCTTGCAAAAACCTTTACATGGATGTTCACAGCAGCATAGTACGTGGCTGTTATATCCATAATAGCCAGAATAGAAACAATCAAAACGTCGACCAACTGATGATGAAGGTAAAATATGGAACAGCTACTCAACAGAATATTATTCACTCATAAAAAGGAAGGATGTACTGATTCATCTACTGTAAGTATGGCCTTGGAAACATTATGCTAAGTGAAAAAATTCGGTCACTAAAGGCCACGTACTATATGATTCCACTGTTATGAAATGTCCAGAGTAGACAAATCCTTAGAGACAGAAAGTAGATCAGTGGTTGCCAAGGGCTGGAAGGAGGAAGGAATGGAGAGTGACTGTTAAAAGGTACAGGTTTCTTTTTGGGGATGAAAATGTTCTGGAATGGTTGCATAACTTTGCGAATACACTAAAAACCACTGAGCTGTGTATTTTAAGAGGATGAAATTTATAGCATGCAAAGTGTATCTCAATTTCAAAATTCTGTGAAACATATTGATGGCTAGTCTCTACTCAGATCAATCAAATCCAAATATCTGGGAATGAGGCCTAGGCATTTGAATTTTTAAAAGCCCCCTGATGATTTTGAAGCACTATAGGTTAGTAATCAACTGCATTAAAGAAACTGTCATTCTTTTTTTACTGTAACTTTGTCAGCAGAGATTAACGGGTCCTTTCACCTTCTATTGCCCTAATGGTTAATTTTGATGGGGACACATGGTAGAAAAAGCTCTAGAGTAATCAGAGCTAAAATTCACCAGTTCTATCAACAAAGGAACACATTAACTATTTTCATTACATTTTAATGTGTTTTTTAAAAAAGTTTCCCCAGTGTTAATCAGCATGTTCTTACCTGTTCTCTGCATTATAATATCATTTAAGATTTTTCAAAGGATGTAACATTACCCTTATTACAGTGTCAATATAACAATCTGTAATGTCAGAGGTGTTTGTTTGTGTGTTTGTTTTTAAATCTACTCCTGCTTCAAAGTTCACACTGGGTAGCCATGGGAATCCCTAGCTCTGGGGATTTTTGCCTTGGGACCCAGGAGTGGGATGCAGCCTTCAGATCTTGGGTGGTCCAAAGGGCGGGGCGGGGTGCTTTAAGTGAGCATAGGCTACGCTATTTAATGTACCCCAAGTGAAGTAAAGAGCCACAACTGCCTTCTGGTTTTCAGTTTTATTGTATCATTTCTTTACTATCCCCACTTAATTTCAAAAAGGAAGTTGAAATAATTTGATTGTTTGTCTAAGAAAGTAGATTTAGGCTCAGAGCAGGCCTGATAAGCAAAGTATTAGGTTTCTAGCCTGGTTCCTTATGCAGAGAGATATGAGCCTAATAATTCTGCATACTTTACCTGGATATTATGTATCATTTTGGGAAATGGTTGTTTTCTCCACTTCTAAACCCATGAGGAGGAGCAGCAGGGACAAAGCCATGTAGAAGATACTGATGTAATGGGAAAGTCCCTGTACACTCTACCTGGGAATGCTTTATTTCTGCTAAAATATCAGAATCACATATACATTTCTTTTTATGAGAGAAGTTTTGCACATTCAAGCTAGAATATTTCTGAAACACGTGTCTTTAAATAATGGCTTTCAAATTTTTAATCTCCTAGTCGTAAGTTTAATGGATGAAATGCAAAACACTCCTAGAACACAGTCTGTACAATAACTCTAACTTTACTACGTTATATTCTATATAAGAAAGTATATCAGAATTGAATTGAATAAAAGTAATGTTATTAATTTTTTGATCTAGACCAGGGGTCAGCAAACTGCGGCTCACGGCAGCCCAGCTCCAGGTTGAGCTGTTGTTCACCACCTTAGCTGTAAAGGGCGCAGTGTCACTGGTCCTCATGTGGGATCTGAACCGGGGCCCTGCTGCTCAGAGCTGGCGTCCCAAGCCAACTCTTAACCAACACACCACTCAGCCGGCCCCGCACATTGATTTTTGACCAAGGTACCAAAGATACTCAGTAGGGAAAAGAAATTCTCCCATTAAACTGTGCTGAAACTACTGGCTAACTATTGATGCAGAAAAAAATCAGTTGCAACTCATGTCTCACACAAACACAAAAATTAATCTGAGGTGGATCATAGCTTTTCATGTAAAAGCAGAAACATAAAGATTCTAGAAAAAAACACAGAGGGTCATTTTTGTACCTGAGAGGTAGGCAAATATTTCTTTGTCAGGACCCACTAAGCACTATTTATAAAAGCAACAAATTGATAAAGTGGACTTCCTCAAAACTTAAAACTGCTGTTCATCAAAAGACACTATTAAGACAATGACTAAGCAAGCTATAAATGGTAGAAAATATTCACAACATACATATCTGACAAAGAAGTTGTATCCAGAATATATGAACAACTCTCATGACTCAATAATAAAAATAAATAAATAAATAAATTTTTAAAAGTTGTCAAGAAAGACTTCTGCTTCCATAAAGATGGAGGAGATGTGCTTTCCCCTTCCTCCTCTTCCTAAGTACAGTTAAGAACTCTGGACATTGTATATAAAGCAAAAATAAGAAGACTCTGGGGACAGCCGAGTAGCGCATTGGTTAAGAGTCGGTTTGGGAACGTGAGCTCTGAGCAGCAGGGCACTGGTTCGGATCCCACATGGGCCAGTGACACTGTGCCCTCTACAGCTAAAATGGTGAACAGCTCAACCTGGAGCTGGGCTGCTGTGAGTCACTCGCGACAGTGTAGGCTGCAGTGGGCTGTCGTGAGCTACTGTGAGTGGCCAGCAGCCAGCGTGAGCCACCAGGTAAGAGCACAATGATCATAATACCAACATGGGCCAGTGAAGTAGCATCCTCCACAACTAGACTGAAGAACAAAAGGACAGCAACTTGTCTGTTCCCCTTCCCCGATTCCCCAGTGCTGTTCCCCTCCCCCAATCCCCCAATAAAATCTTAAAAAAAAAAAAAAAAGACTGAAAGGTAGCGAGAAGGTAGACCAACTGTAGACTTCAGGGACTGAGTAACAAGGAAGGTGGCGAGATCTTTGGGTATTCTTTTTGCCTCATATATCTCAGACTGGATGCTGGAGAAGCCAGCAACCTAGAAAGACCAATGGGTTCACACACACACCCTCCCCTAGAATGGCCTGCTGACTCTAGCCAAAGGACCCAAATGGGGCAGCCTAAGACGACCTTAAACTGTTAGACAATAACTATTCTATTCCAACCAGGGACAGCCGAGTGGCGCAGTGGTTGGGTGCTGGCTTGGGATGCCAGCGGCCCCGGTTCGGATCCCACATATGAGGGCCAGTGACACTGCCCTCTAAAACAAAACAAAACAAAAAAAACATCGTACTACTATTCTATTCCAACCAAACACCACAGAAAAAATTGTAACCCCATTCCTAACTTCAGCAGCAAATGACAAGTAGGGAGCCCAGACTTCCACCTTTGTGAGGTTATAATGAGGCAACCTAACCACTCCCCCCACCCCCACCCCCCAGTAGGGTAACTTTAGAGATCACACATCTGGAGAAAATGTCCTGGTATCACTTGAATCTCTGATTGCAGCTGTTCAACGTTTTTTTGTATGGTCTGAGGCATACAAAAATCCCCCTTTTCACATAAACTGCTTTAATGGGGTTTAATTAAGAGCCCTAATTCAACTTAAAAGAAATTTTTTTTTCCCTGAGATCTAAACTGTTCTTTCTTATCTCAACTTCCTATTCTTTCAGGCTTCTTATTACTTAATTCTTCTCCTTTCTTCAATTGTGTCGGCCATGCTTGCCCCACTTCCTTCAATGTCTAGCCTGTATCCTGTATTGCATCTCCTCTACAATGGTTTTTGTTGCAATCAATTTTGTTGAGCTCTAAGTTGCCTGCAATATGCATTCATTTAAAATGTACAATGTGCTGTGTTCTGATACATGAATATACCAGTGAAGCTATAACTACAATCAATATATAGAACATTTTTACTACCACAAAATTTCCATTTGTCTTGTGGCAGTCCATCCTTCACCCCCAGGTGTTGGGTTTTTATTGTCTTGTTTTGTTTTGTTGATCACTATATTTACATTTTCACTATAGTTTGTATTTATACTTTTGGGTCTAGCTTTCTTTACTCAACATAATGGTTTTATATGTATGTTGCATTTATCTGCAGTTTGTTCCTTTTATTGCTGAGTAGTATTGGATTGGACATACACCACATTTTGTTTATCCATTCACCAGGTGAAAGACATATGGGTTGTATCCTGTTTGGGCTATTTTGAATAAAGCTGCAATGACCATTCATGTAAAAAAAAAAAAGTGGCAAAGAAGATTATTTATTGATAGGAAAAGATGTTCATGATCACTTGCTAAATGGAAAAAAACAACAACTACAGAACAGTTTATATGACTCCATTTTTGTAAAGAATACATTTGTGTAAATAAGAATAAGTAAATGCCTAGAAAAAGAAAGCCCAAAATGTAAATGATGGTTACCTCTGGGTGTTGAAATTACATGATTTTTTAAGATAAAAAATAAAATAAAATAAAGTGAGCAAAAGACTTGAACAGGCACTTCACAAAGGAAGATATGCCAACAAGCCCATGAAAAACATGTACAACATCCTTAGTCAACCAGGAAATGCAAACAAAAGCCACAATGAGATGCCACGAGTGAAAGCACTAAATGTTGGTTGACAGCGAGAAGTCTCATCTATTAGTAGCAGGAATGGGAAACTGGACAACCACTTTGAAAATCGGACTGGCAGTTTCTCATAAAGTTAAACATGCACCTACCCTATGACCTAGCAAATACACTTTTAGGTATTTACCCAGGAGAAATGAAAACACTGGACACAGAAACGACTTGTGCGTGAACGTTCATAACAGCTTTATTCATAACACTAAATCCTCCAGGAAGTAAATCAGATTTCAGAAACTGTTACCTTATTCTTTTCTCTTTTCCCACCCAGCCTTGGCCTCAACAACTAGGATAGCAACATACTAGAAACAACTTAAATAAATGCCCATCAGCAGGAGAACGAATAAACAAAATGGATACTTCCATACAAAGGAATATTACTAAGCAAAAAAGAAGAAAGAAAACCAACTTCTGATACCCACAACACATGGATGGCCCTCAATATCATTAAACTGAATGCAAGAAGCCAGATACAAAAGAGTACATATTGTATGATTCCATTTATATGAAGTTCTAAAACAGACAAAAATCAGGACAGTGGTTGCCTGTGGAGGTGGGGGCGGGCAGGCATTGACTGGGATGGGGCTCAGAGGATATTTTGGGGGTTATGTCAGTATTCTGTATTCTGGGATACAGGTTACACGGATGTGTGCAACTGCTGAAACTCATCGAACTGTGTACTTAAAGATCTGTCATTTCACTGTATATAAGTTATGCTTTAATAAAAATGGGAAAAATAAAAAAAAATATTTTTGTTACTGTAAATTTTCAATCATACCGAAAAAGCAGAAAGTATACCATAATAGTATTACTCCATCATATATAAGTAATCATTTGCTAACTTCAGTTACTGGCAATAAATTGCTTAACACACACATCACAACTGATCCCCACATGTTCATGAGCCAAGAATGATTGTGAGTTCACTTTCTAGTGAAAGGCTTTTTTTTTTTGGCCCCTCCTTGACAGGTCTCGAGGTTTGAGAACTGGTAGTATTTTCTAGCCTTTCTACGGATTTCAGTGGAATGTCAGTATTTGACCCATCGACACCCATTGAAAAAACGTGGTCATTTTCAAATACCAGCAGGGCCTCAGTTTTTAGGGTTGTTTTTTTTGTTTTGTTTTGTTTTACCAGTCAACATTGCCTTTTAGGTGGAAGCAATCAGGATTGATTTCTTTATTTTAAAATAAGCTCAGTATTTTTTTTCTATGTTACCAACTACAGTGACAGTTTATGCAATACTTCTCTCTATTCATGTGTTAGAAGAACACATAAATTAATGGAAAAAACGAGGTAGATTGGGGTCAGAGTATTTTTTTTTTAAACCAATTATTTGCTATGTGATCTTGAATAAGTTTCTTAATCATTCTGACCCTCAGTCTCCACATCAATAGCCATAACAATACTTACCTCAAAGTGTCCTAAGGAACATTTACTACCATCTGTGAAAATGCTTTGATATGCTAGGAGCTCAGTAACTATTACTGCCTTCCCTTAACTCTTTAGTAGAAAACAAGAATAAAGAATGGTGCTTCCTCCCTATTTCAGAGGTAGATACACTCTTGACATCTGGACATTCTTTGGGGAACCTATACAAGTCCACTTTGGACTATTTTACAGGCAAAGTGGCTGGGGGAGGCCAAAGTGAATGGGGGTGGGAGGGCTGAGGGATCTTCGTCTTTTATCTCCCTAGAACATCATGAACATTTTATCATCACTAATGATGAAAATACTATTTGCAGTTTCTATTCGTCTCTAAAGCCATTTCTTCTTGTTTTTGTGTTTGTTTTTATTGCTCCCTGGGAAGCACTGATCTGGGACCCAGCTGCTGTGTGGGAGGCCGGCTTTCTCATTCGTTCATGGTGGAATCTCAGGTCAGTGCAGGGTTATGGAGATGACTCTCAAACCCTGACCAATGCTCCCCACCATGTGGGCGGGGAGGGCAGGGAGAGCAGGGAGGGCGGGCCTGCACTGGGAGGTCTCTCTTGTAGCCAAACACCGTCTCTGCCCTTCCTTCACTTTTGTTTAAGGACAAGATCCATTTCTGCCTATGTCATCCCCTGCAGAGTCACCAGGCTTCCCTGTGAAACCCAGCCAGATCTCTGAAATAAATTACCTGGGAAAAGAAAAAAGAACAAAGTAAAGTGTTTTGAAATCTGACTGTTTTTCCAGGAGTATTCAGGGTTACCTATTCAGAAAGGGCAGGGTTGCACTAAGGTGTGTGCTGGGAGGTTTGCAGACTAAAATTTGTAGGAAAAAAAATCTTTTTTTCGTTTGATCACTGCACTGTATTACTAAAGTGGAGGGGGTATACCTACTGTAATTGAATATATATAGATAGTCACGGGATGTGGATTATACTGTGGAAGAGAGTCAGAGGAAGAGTAATAGATATATATGATATGGGGGGGGGAGTGGGGTGGTGTATTGGGGGTGGGGGGTTGTCACTTTGAGGGGTAAAATGTATAACTATTGCACTGTGTTGTACACCTGAAACTAATTTAAAAAATAAATTAATTAATTAAAAAAATTTTTTTTTTCATTTAAGTCATCATTTATACATTTTTCATATTAAGGGTGAAAGGCTTCCACACTTTAAAATGAAGGAAAAATAAAACAGGTTCAGTGTGTTACAGAATAACATGGGACATTTGTACAGCATGATGTAAGCCTATAGTTGATGAAATCTTTACAGTTCTGTGAGGTGGGTAATATTAGTAGCTTTCACTTTATAAATGAGGAAACGAAGACTGAAAGAGGTTACGTGCTTGTTTGGTCTCCCATAGACAGTAAGGAATAAAACTAGGTCTGAATCCTGGCCTCCTGGTTCCAAATCTTTTCCCACTACAAGGCCATTAACACTGGACCATTCTTTTGAGAGCAGTATTAGTTGACTGAGCCATCAGAAAACAAGATTTGGGGTAATCCTCCCTCAAGCACAGACTGTGATAGTGGGGATTCAAAGAGTGAGGGGGAAAGGTGGGGGTGTAGGACCCAGACATGAGACGTTGAACATGAACATTGCAGCAATGGCTTACAGGGCGAAGGTTCAAGAGGAGCCTCCAATGGACTCCCTTAAATTGGATCCCCTTTCCTACATCTCTTTTCTGAGGTTACACCTCTTTCTCAGACTGGGAACAACCAATGCACAGGGAAGAACGCAGGAAAACAGAAAACATATTTCCAGAGTGTATCAAGCGTATCAAAAGGAGGAAGAAGCCGGCCAAGTGGCTCAGTTGGTTAAGAGCTCACTTAAGAGTGTGAGCTCTGAGCAACAGGGTCGCTGGTTTGATTCCCGGCCCAAGCTGAGCTGCCACCAGCTGCCAATAGGTGGTAGGATGGCTCAGCTTAAAAAGAAAAAAAAGAAAGGAGGAAGAAATTCATGAATGTACACATATACTTTTTTTAGATGAAAAACACTGTGTCCCAACAAATACAAAGTTTGTTCATTTTTTCTTGGGTTAGCCCAATGTATTTTTGTTACGTTGAACACTGAAATTATTTTCTTAGCAGAGAATTTTCCAGTAAACCTCCCACATCATTGCAGACTTCCTGTTCCCAACTGCTGTTCCTCTTCCTCCACAGGCCCCTCATTACAGGCAGAAGGAGAGCTGATATTCAGCAGAAAATTAACTTGGCAGGGTGTGTGCTTGGAGGCAACAACTTCTAAGGGAAGGAAGTTTTCATTTTTTGTTTTGTTTTGCTTTGTTTTGTTTTACAAAGCATTACTTTTTACTTGTGGTGTGCCTTTTGAAGTTACAGATTTTGAAGATAGAGACTTTGGGTTTAGCAGAGTTCTCAGTACTTGAAAAATACCCAGAACATATTGTTGAACTGAATGTTTAACATGCACTACCCCTTGACCAAGTAAAGAACATTTTATGGGTCATTTTTCATTTTAGATGTACTTCTAGGAATAGACAGTCTTTGGAAATTGGGGAAAATAATTTGTGAGGACTGTGGTCCAAGTTTAAATTCTGGGTCCTCAAGTACACTTTTTAAAAAGGGGCCTTTGACTCATTATTAAATACGAAACAAGCACATAGCTAATGTAAATATTCTCTTCAATCAACGGTTATCAGGCTTGACTACACACTGGAATCACCTGGTGTGGAATGTGTGGTAGACATTTTTAAAAATACTACTGCCAGGTCTCAGACCCAAATTCTTATATAATTGGTTTAATCTACAGCCCAGGCATCAGGGGTTTTGAAAGCTTCCAAGGAGATTCAAATGGGCAGCCAAAGCTGAGCATCACTCTCTTATATGAATGAATACATTTAATAAGCGCTTACAAAGTACCAGGCACCTATTATTCTTTTTTTTTTTCCAAATTAGTTTCAGGTGTACAAAACAATGTAATAGTTAAACATTTATACCCCTCACAAAGTGATAAACTCCCTCCCCCAATCTACTACCCCTCTGACATCGCATATAGCTGTTACAACTCCATTGGCTCTATTCCCTGTGCTGTACTCCACATTCTGTGAATATATATATATATATGGTTGCCATCCATTATTATTCAGCTTCAGCTTCAGTGCCATTCATTATTATTCAGCTACAGCTTCAGGTGTACAGTGTAGTGGTCAGGCATCTACACCGTCCATGAAGTGGTCTTCCTAATAAGACAAGTATCTATCAGATACCCTACAAAATCTTTACAACATTATTGATTATATTCCCCCAAACAGTCTTTTGTATCCCCATGGTACAATTTTTTGTGATTACCAATTTGTGTTTTCTAATCCCCTCCCCTTCTCCCTCATCCCCCCTCCTCCCATCTAGTAACCCTCAGTTTTTTCTCTATATCTTTGAGACTATTTCTGATGGCACCTCTTATTCTTTATTTTGCTAATGTGGAAAGTGGGACTTGAAGAGGTCAACTGGCTTACCATAATAGAGCAGTGTATTGTTAAAATTGGAAAGCAACAACAACAACAAAAAAGTCCTATGACCTCACCCTCTTTTTGCCATTTCCATTGTGCAAGTTAAAGGACATCCTAGTGACTGCAGAAGGCAGTATAATGCATCGACCTTTGACAATGAAGGCCCGATTAAATGAAGACTAATTCTTTAGAAGATGAGGATTGTTCTCAGGGAGCTGTGTAAAGCAAGATTTTTAATTTTTTTAAATAGATTTCATTGGGGGAATTGGCAGAGGGCACATTATTGGGGGATCGGGGAAGGGGAACAGACAAGTTGCTGTCCTTTTGTTCTTCAGTCTAGTTGTGGAGGACGTCGCTTCACTGGCCCATGTTGGTATTATCATTGCGCTCTTCCTGGCTGAGGCAGTGGCCATTGGACGGCCATTCTCAGCAGCTCACAGCAGCTCACGAAAGCACGTCCATCAGCTGCTGGCCAGTCCCACTGCAGCCTACGCCGTCGCCAGCGAATCACAGCAGCCCAGCTCCAGGTTGAGCTGTTGTTCACCATCTTAGCTGTAGAGGGCGCAGAATCACCGGCCCTCATATGTGGGATCCGAACTGGGGGCCCTGCTGCTCAGAGCTGGCATCCCAAGCCAACTCTTAACCAATGCATCACTCAGCCGGCCCACGAAGCAAGGTTTTAAATGTGTATGGAGATAAACCTGGGTACAAAGCCTGTTGGATAGATATTTCATTTTAACACCACATTCTAGTTTGCAAAACCTAGCAATGTCTCCTACTGAACTGGAACTGGCAGATGAATGTTAAGAAGAGCCCTAAGTCAGCCCTTATGGAGTTGGGTATCAGAGATATGTTTAGCCATTAGGGAGCAGGACCTGGGTGACCACCACAAAGAAAATAGGGGCTGAGCTCTCCATGGGGTGGGACTCTTAAAGGAACTCAATGGCCAAGTCAGTTCACTCATTGCCCCATTGTAAACCAGCAGGTTTGGTGCTGAGATTGTGCATCAGTAATAGGTATACAAACTGCTTAGAAACCTAGGGAGTAGCTAGCTACTCAGTTAAGATACATTAAACTAAGGGGAAAAAACTTCAACCAAACACAACTGTAATTGTGATGAAGCTCAGTGTCTGCTTGAAGGTTTCTTGTGACTGTGTGTGTGTGTGTGTGTGTGTGTGTGTGTGTGTGTGTGTGTGTGTGTTTTCTGGCTTGAATAACCCCTTATTCACAGTGCTATGCCTCAGGTGTCCCATCAATGCTTCCTTTTTCTCTCTACACTTCCTTCCTTTTGAGGTCTGTCCTCCATCCTTGTAAACTGTTTGTCTGTTAGCTAAGAAACATATGGAATAAGCAGTACTAGTGAATATTTTAGCGTCCTGTCTGGAGCAGTGAGAACTGTCAATTTCAGAAAGAAAGAAAAATAGAGACAGAGGCAGCTAAGAAAGGGATGTAGGCACGAAGACTGAAATAGGCAGGTAGAGAAAGTGACAGGCAGGTACTCAGACACAGATAGAGAAAAAGAGACAGCCTAAGACAATGAATGAGACAGAGACAAAGAGAAACCCGGACAGAGAGAGAATAGAGAGAAACAGAAACAAAAACTCCGAGAGAGCTGGCGTGAGGGGGTGGGGCAAGGGGAGGGCAGGAGGGGGGAGAAGGGAGGTATGAAGGGAGAGAGACAGTAAGGAAAATCAGACAGGAGACAGAGATGGTCAGAGGTGAAGGGAGAGAGGAAGAAAGTGTGAGACAGACATGCTGATGGAGAGGAGCATGTGGGACAGATGGAGGTGAACAGGGAGATGGAAGTGAGCAGAGAGGTATGTATAACCAGGCATAGAAAGTTTTATACGCATTTTCATAGAGAAATGAGAAGCCTGGCTGGTTTGCCAGAGGGACAGCCCTTCCAGTCAGGGCTGTTGAAGGGTATGAGTTTAGTCATCCTAAATAGAAGCAAGATTCCTTCCTCCCCAAGCCCAATTTCTGCTCTATCTGGAGGGCAGTCTGGTAATGTGGCTTTCTATGCCAGCGCTCTGGGCCCTGGGAAGACCTCACAGAATTGCAGAATGTTGGAACGGGGACCGTCGCGGTGGACGTGTGTGGTTCCTTGGCCAGCCCGTCTCCATTTACCGTTTCCAGTAACAGCCTCCAATGTTTGTGGGGGAACCACCCTTCCCCACCTTCAGGCCCTGTGGTTTCTGTGGTGTTGACAGTGCCTCCCCGCCACCTCCAGTCCAGGGACAGTGTGCGACCCAGGCATGCTATATGATCCAGGGCATCACTTTCTCCTGTGGTCAGTGGCTGGGTCAGCGACAGGCACACAACTCACAGGAAGCAAATCAGAGCCAATCAGTCTTACGTGGGGCGTTTGTTTGGGCTCCTGGGTGTGCCCAGTGATCCAGACTTGAACCATGGAGACACGCTGGCCGGAGCTGCGGCTGCCATCTCGCCAACTTGCAAGTCTGAAAATGAAGCCAACACACAGAGCAGCAAAGAATAAAATGCAGAACAACCGGGTTCTTAGGGGCTCTTTTGAGCACTGATCAAGCTGTTTATGAAGTCAGAGCTATCTCTAGGCATTTTACTTACAAAACCCACCAGATGATCTTTTTTCTTTAACAGTGTAAAGCAGTTTGAATTACAGTTTCTGTCACTTGCAACCAAATTCTAATTGGTATAATTTCTTGGAGATCGTATATCACCACATTCTAGAGACACGGAGTTTAAGTAATTGATCTAAGATTGTACCCAGTTGGTGGCAGCACATGAACTGAGGTTTCATCTACCATGTACCCCCTGGAACTCACTCTTTCATTCTCTCCCCTTATTTTATTTTATTATTTTTTCATTAGTTTCAGGTGTACAAAGCAACATACTAGTTAGACATTTACACCCCTCAGAAAGGGATTAAACCCCCACCCCAAGCTACTACCCCTCTGACATCTTATATAACGGTTACAATTCCATTGACTATTTTCCTTATGCTGTGTATTCCACCTCCCGTGATGATATATATAAAATATAGAACACTTCATGAATTTGCGTGTCTTCCTTGCGCTGGGGCCATGCCAATCTTCTCTATATCGTTCCAATTTTAGTATATGTGCTGCCAAAGCAAGCACCCCTTATTTTATTTTTAAACAAAGCTAGAGAGCCCATTTCAAATAAATGTTTTTATACTAGTGACTTCACATGTTCTAGAAATGCCAGCCCTAAGCAAAAGTGCCAGCCGCAGGCAATGTCTACATTTGCTCAGCCATGTCCCCTTCTTATGATGTCCTCTCTCCCTTCTTAGGAATGGAAAGCAGTGTGGGACAGATGTCACTGATACTTTTATGTCAACTTACCAAATAGAACCTTTTCCTTCTGAAAGAGAATAGGAAAAAGATCCCAAAGGAATACATTTCTAATGCAGGAATCCCAAATATTGTCTCCTGTGGTTGGAGGACATACTTCAGAGCCGCTGAGCCTTCCTAGGATCCTCTGAACTGTCAGTGAGCACTGGGGTTCAATCCTTTATAAGATTAAATGAAGACTTACTGGAGAACCCTTAAAAAATGTCTCCCATGTAACATACACTTCAAGCAGTGGTTCTCATACTTGTCTGTCCATTAGAATTACTGGAGAGCATGTGAAAACAGACTGCTGACTCCCGCTCTCAGAGTGTCAGCTTCAGTGGGTCCAGGATGGGGCATTTCTAACAAGGTCCCAAGTGGTGCTGTTGCTGCAGGTCTGGACGGCAGCATTCTTTGAAGATCATGTTTAGACTTAAGAATAGGACTCTAAAAAAAAAAAAACAATAAAAATATTGTGTTCAGGAACAGCTGAGTGGCGCTTTGGTTAAAAATTGACTTGGGACACCAGCTCTGAGCAGCAGGGCCCCAGTTCAGATCAGGGCCAGTGACACTGCCCTCTACAGCTAAGATGGTGAACAACAGCTTCACCTGGAGCTCGGCTGCTGAGAGTCACTGGTGATGACTTAGGCTGCAGCTTCTGCTGCAGTGGGCTGCCATAGGCTAGAGTGAGTGGCAGGCAGCCAGAGTGAGTGGCCAGCAGCCAGCGAGAGCTGCCAATAGCCGCGGTGAGCGGCCATCCAGAGGCTGGCGACCGATCTGCCTCATCCAGGAAGAGCACAATGATGATACTAACATGGCCCAGTGAAGCAATGTCCTCCACAACTAGACTGAAGAACAAAAGGACAGAAACTTGTCTGTTTCCCTTCCCCAATTCCCCAACGCTGTTCCCTCCCCCAATTCCCCAATAAAAACTGGCTGAGTGGTGCGGTGGTTAAGCGCTGGTCTTGGGAAGCCAGCGGCCCCGGTTCGGGTCCCACATGTGAGGGCCAGTGACACTGCCCTAAAATAAATAAATAAATAAATAAATAAATAAATAAATAAATAAATAAATAAACAAACTTTAAAATATATATATTGTGTCCAAGTAAGCATAGAAAAGAAAGAATTGGTCTCTAAGAGAGCTTGGCCAGGTGGCATAAAACCTTGATGCTGCTCTGCCCTAGTTCTAGGAGTTAAGTTCCCCCACTACCCCCCACCAGCAGCAGACGTGCCTGCTAGAGCTTCAGGTGCAGCCTGGGCAATGGTGGGGAGGGGCCTGGTGTCCCACCGGGGAGCCCATGGGTGCAGCAGATGTGGGACTATAGCAGAAGCCCATGAGTGCTAGGATCTGCTGATGTGGGAGGAAAACATTTCAAAAATAGGATTTCAGGGCTGTTGTTTTTATTTTTCCATCTATTTTTTATTTATCTTTTAAAACTTTTATTAAATTTGTCGGGGTGACACTAGTTAGTAAAATTAAATAGGTTTCAAGTGTACAATTCTGTAATACATCATCTATATATTGCATTGTGTGTTCACCACCCAGAGTCACTTCTCCTTCCATCACCATACATTTGACCTCTCTTCTACCATCCCCTCCCCCACCCACCCAACCCGAGAATACGATTTCAGGGTTGATGTTTTTTTCTTCCCGATAATTCCTATTACTCCATAAACTTCCTCTAGCTACTTTTGTGCCCCCACTACATTCTAGGCAACAGTTAGAACCAGTCTATTCTCATCGCACCAAGGAAGGGATGATGCGGAACAAGAAACAAGAGGTTTGCTTCTTCGCTTTCAGGTTATCTAGGTACAGGCAAGATGGTTTCATGGCTCTGTGGCCAGGGCAGTGACACAGGGCGCTGCACCCAGAATGGCCTGGCTATCTTGAAATTCTCAATAGTTTGATCGTTGAATCTGTGATTTGTAAAACAGAGAACGACAGGACAATGGGATATACCCCAGAGGCGTGGAGCTTTGGCACCTGTGCGGTCCTGCCTCTCACTGTCTCCCGGGTTGGGCTGTCCCTCACTTGCTCCCCTGTTCCTTGGTGCTACAGGCCCCACTTGGCCTTCCATACCTGGCTTGGGCCTGGGCACAGTTGCAGGGGATGGGAGTTTTCTCACCCTAGTGCACACAACCCATGGCATCTGGAATGGGATTCAAGGAAGCCCCCTTTTGCTCTCAGGCTGTGAGTACAAAACCCAGTAATATCTCTTGCTCACTCCCAATCCAGGGACCAAGCATGTACCTGTGTGTAGGATGCAAACCCTTGGGGTCATCTGTCTGCTGTGGGCAGGTGTTGTGGGCCCATGGAAGGAGAGGTTAGCTCCTCAATCCCCACCCAGCTCTGCCTTTTCGTTTTATATGGGGTCTGGTGAATGATGTAGCAGGGTCTACGTACAGGCCTGAAACAGCCCCCAGGGAACTCTGCACCCCAAAATAGCAGAGATGTAATGAAGTGCCTCACCGAGGTTCTCACGTTTCTAGCATTGTGTGGAAAGAAAAGCCCATACTTTGCACCTTAATGTGGTACAGAGGTGAGCTGAGAGCAGGCTGGAACTGGGGGAGCCTTTGGTCTGGGATGATTTAGCAGTGAACTGCACAGTCCAAGGCCAGACAGGAGCAGGCAAGCATCAGGGGACGCCAGCACGGAGAGCCAGTAGCCAAGACTAGGGGTCTGTGTGTGTGTATGTAAGTCCCACATAGACAGATTGAACTCCTGCCATCAGATGAAATGGGGGTTTGAAGTAGAAAATAAGTTGGCTTATAGAAAAAAGAATATTAAATTTCTTGTGTTTTTGAATTTGTGGATTGAGGTTTGTATTTGCTACACTTGCCCTGCCCCCCAAAAAAATATATGGGAAAAGAAGTTTGTAAAGGCATGGGGTTGAGAACATCTAAGGAAAGGACTTTCTACAGGGCTGAGAGCTGGGAGAGACTGGTCTAGCCTGGCAAGGAACCACTTTTCAGAGGGTCTAAGAAGGGAACTCTGAAAGTCACCCACAAACCCAAATTACCTGGGGGTCAAGAAACATAAGGATTGAGGCTGATCAAAGAGAGCCAAGCTGAGAAGCAGTATTGAGGCATACTTCTTTTTAAGACAGCTGTTTAAATTGCCCATTAAAATATTTTGTTCCATTATCCTTTTGTACTTGATTTGGGAAGATACTTTCCTTAAGGCAACTTAGCTAAAGTGGTTTCGGGGGGGAAAAAAACAAAACAAAAACCAAAAAATTTTGGTTGCTAGGAGCACTCTCCGGATGCAGGGGAAGAACAATACTTGATGAAAGTTAGCAGGAACTGAGTCTCAGAAAGGCTGACTAGCATGCAGTGACTGAGAAGCCTGATTTTTTCTACTGGGAAAATTTTTTTGGATGTTTCTTTTTTCTTTTTATCTACTAATTTTCTACAACACACATGCTTTACTTGTGCAGTTTTTACAAGGGGGAATGCCCCTAAAATGAAATTTGGGGACTCACAATACTTATAGTGGAGGTACATTTATTATTCTAATCTGCCTTTCTCTGCACTGAGAAAAGAAAGGGAGGAGGGAAGGATTAAAGGAAGAAGAAGAAGAGAAAAAAAAAAAAACCCCAGCAAAGATTGCTTCATTCTGTTTCCCACTGGCTGAATCCAGATATCAATGAAAGAAAATACATTCCCAGGGAGCAACCAGAAAGACATGGAGGCAGGACGATCTCCCAAAGCGGGCCAGATCTTGAAGGACCAAAGTATACTTATAGGAGCCTTCCTCAAGGAATTTCCTCAGACTAAGTGGTAGCTGACCTGGGGGATGTACCCCACTAGGTTCCTGGGCCTTTGGGATTACACTAGTGGGGGCAGGGAGTGGATTTTGCGACTAGACTAGTCCCACGTGGATAAACATTCTTATATAACCAAATATGTTCCAAGTTGTAGTAAATAACACGAAACTCAGATAAAACCAAAACCATTGTGTCAAAAGTGCATGAATGGTTGGTTCCCTGGAGTTCCCTGGAACTGGATTTGACTTATAGAGGGTTTTAACTTCTCCCTTTTGTGCCAAACCTACCATAAGAGAGAACTCCTGATATGGATGCAATTCATAGTTGTGATAAACCAGGAAAGAAAAAACCCATTCAACAAGCCAAAGCGCCCAGTGAGAGAACACAAAGGAAGCAGAGGAGAGCAGGCTCAGAGAGAAATGGCATCCGATAACTCGGCACCGATAGCTGATTTGTTCTTATGGAATCAGACAGAGTGAAAAAGATTCTTCAGCAGGGGGCCCAGTCCCTGACACATTCAAAAGAGGGAGCATTCTACTTGGCTGGGTGCCCTTCTCCACTGGTGTGGCCTCCATGTAAAGAGAACTGGATCCTGGTTCTCAGGAGCTCGTGTTTCCTCTGTGTCAGGGATTCTGTTTAGCTCATGATGGGAATTTTGTCCTCATCAGCATCAGTTTTCAAAATTCCTCACATGGCTACAAAATTAAAAGGGAAGCGGCGTCTCTTAGGGCTGTTTTATATCATGAATCATCAATCCCTTCCCAACTCTCCTGGGAATCCCATCCCCATACAGAGGTCCATTGACGCCTGTGGTCCCTGTCAAAGCCAAATTCAAGAGCGGAAAAGATGAGCTGGAGTCGATTTCATGTTGGACTCATAGCTACGTTCTGTTGCAGACTGGGGTCAGAGCAGCTTGGCATTAAAGAAGCCATAATAAAAGGGCCTGCTATTCAAACACTTGGGGTTGTCCAGAATTTTTGTTGTAAATGGGTCCAAAAATTTATATGCAGACTATTTAGAAGGAGGAAAAAAATGTGTTTTATTAACTTAGACTAGATCCTCTCTGTATAATATCCCTCACTCTTCCAGAAAGAGGAGAGAGGAGCATGGACCATGGAAGGGTTATAAGAAATTTGTTCTTTGGAAGCATGAATATTCCTGTTTCTTGTAAATAAATCATATGACTTTGATTTGTCCACTCTTTCATTCATCCGTTCACTTTGTTTAGTCCATGAATATCTGTTAAGTCGTTTTCATGTACCAGGCCCTGTGCTAGGCACAGGGTAAATAAAATGAGATAAGGTAGACACTGGTTCCAAATAAGATGGAGCAAGTAACCTTGCTTCTCCCACTGAACACAGCTATAAAACCTGGACAGAATATATGGAGCAGGTATTAATATTTACCATAAAAGGTAAGTAGCAGCACGTGGATTAGGGGAAAGACCAGAATTTTAAGTTCCACCAACCTGGTGGTGAGCCTACTGCTTTTCCCCTCCGGGAGCCCCTGACCTAGACTCGAGGCACCCCAAAACCCAGAAGTGAGCATTGGCGAGGACAGAAAATGCTTCCAAAGAAGCCCTTTTGGTTCTGATATGAGGAGTAGGAAAAAGGTCTCCTACAACATTTAGAGAAAATAAGAAAATTCCTCATTTTTCTTTTTTTCATTTTCTTTCCCTTAATCTCTCACATGGTGCAGCATGATGGCCCACATTTCCCTAAAGCTCTAAGGAAACTTCCTCTCCGATTGGAAGAATTGTGGCCCAAAAGATGGGTCCAAATGCTGGTTGTTGTTTTTTTCCCTCTGTCTTCCTGCCACTTGGCCCTGTAACAAAGAATCTGATGCTATTTTTCATGTTGAAATGCTGATAGCTTTTACACCATACCACTCCCCCTTCCCTTTCTGCCCCACATCTGGGCAACACTGATTAAGAAAGCTCGGACATACCTTTGTAACAGGTGGGAAGTTCAAACCTTAGAGCCACAGCCCACAGACAGAACTCTCACCCCCTAGCCATCGTAAACACCAAGGCAGTCTCCTTTCCTAGACCTCTCAACCCATTTTCAGACCAGCTTGGGAGCGCTCCCTGCTTCTCTCAGAAAGTTGCATCATGAAAGTAATACAATCTTTTCATACCTCTGTGTTGTGTGTGTGGCATCGTTGATCTTACTATCCAAACCAAGGTTTGGATGGGTAAGGGTCCATCCCATTTCTGCTAAGTGACCACAACAGCCGCAGACATGGGCACCCTCATGGGAAACTCACAGCATATGAGGATCACAAAAGGACACGTCAGGGAATGACCAGGGAGATCTCAGAGAGGAGGCAGGTGGGGGTGCTACTCAAATTATTTAAGAACTTGGGTTTATTCCCAAGCTGTGCGTGCATGGATCTGACCATAAGGAGTGTATCATAGGCTTTGAGAAATGCAGCGTGGGAGAGATCACTGCCCACGTGTCAGGCCGGCCACTAGGCTGGATAGATCTGAACAGAACTGCAGAAGCTTTGAAGACAGAACTGACACTGAAACCACAACCCACAGAAAGTTGGTCAGAACTTGCCACTTGAAACCAACTGGGTAGATTGCCGGCTGAAAAAAAAAAAAGACGTCAGCATTCCACAGGATTTAAACAAGACCCAGAGTCTCATAATATAATCTTAAAGTGTCCAGGATACAATCCAAAATTATTCAGCATACCAAGAACCAGGGAAATCTCAACTCTAATACATATACATACAGTTGTTAAACTTCATTAACTACACACAAAAAATCAGATTTAATGTATGTTAATTTTTAAAAAGTTAAATGATGTCCTTTCTTACAAGAAATACACAATCTAGTGCAGGAGATGGAATCATAAATGGATAATGACATAACCTCTGAGTACCTATGATGTGAGAGGTATGGATAGGACAATGTAGGAGTACAGAAGTTACCTAATCCAATTTGGGGAGTGAGGAATCAGAAAATTGGGATTGGTTTCCGGGAAGAACAGATGTTTTACTTAAGTCTGAAAGAAAAAGTAGACCAACAGGAGTTAGGTGAAGAAGTAGAAGACCTTCATAGCTATGTAAAGGGCAGCAAGAGCAAATATGTAAAGCTAGGTGGGCACGGGAAGCTGTAAACAGTGCTGTTTCATTAGGGTGGTAACTGCCCGGCGGGGCATAGCAGGAAGGGATGGCAGAATGCCCAGGCCATAAAAGGCTTCAAATGTCATCATATACCACATTTAACCCTATCGGTCATCCTATTTGGAATCTGATCTTAATTTCATCAACATTAACACAATGGTCATAATGAGATCATGGAACCCCTTTGGGTCTTGGCTTCTTGTGGCAGAAACTATTGGTGTGCGTGAGTATCTGTCTGGTCGTATTTTCCAGCCTCCTTTGAAATGAAGTTGGCTGTGTAATCAATTCTGCCTAATGGATGTGAGTGAAAGTGATACATGAAACATTCAGAGCTTGGAAGTCTAAAGTATGCAGATGTCTTTCCTGACCTTTCTTCCCCTTTCACATTGACCCTTGAGGCCATGTGTGGAAGGGTCATGCCACAAAGACGGAAGGGCCCTAGATCACTGAGTCATCACTTGGAAGGATTAGATTTTACTGGAACAATAGCAAGGATGAGCCTTAGGCCCTGGTAGATTAAAAGACTTGGGGAGTTTCGCCAACTGAGTTTTGATTGCCCCATTAGTTCGTTTTACAAGACTGAAGGATAAGCACAGATAAGCACAATGGAAATGTTGCAATATCAACTAGATCTTACAAACAGATTGTATAATTTGTCCTGTGAAATGAGTTCCCTGTCACTATGGAGCTCTGAGGGGATTCCCCAAGTGGGGAAGATCATTTCTAGGAGTATTTTACTTACTGCTGTGGCTCTGTGGCATAGGAATGCTTCTATCCAAGGAGAAAACATACAAATCTCTACTAACACATACTTGTATCCTTGAGAAAGGGGCAACTGAAGGAACTCCATTTGCCAGACTTCAAAGGAGCTAAAGGGAGGAGGAAATGTCCCACAGAGGTATGAATGGACCTTCCAGGGTTGTGCTCTGGGCAGATTTGTCATTTTTGGTATAGCTGGGAAGCTATCTTTTGAGATGGCTTTCAGTAATATAGTTTTTCCCATAAAACCATTTTATCAGTGTTCCAGTGAGTGAAGTTGTGTACATATTGTAACATATGATGTTGTATGCAATCAGGGAGAAGTGGCCAGTCGTTTGGGCCTGCTCATAAGTTTCCTCTAGGGTCAAATTTACAGCCTTGTTCTAACTCTTTCTTTCTATTTTGTTGCACAGCTAAAGGCTATGCTCCCATAATGTTATCTTCAAATCCCCAATTGCTTCAGCTGGTAGGTAGCACAGGTGCTTCCATTAGGGGCTGAGACAATTTTAATGCTACTAACTTGGCAGCGGTGTTGGCCAGCTGATGACCTTTATTTTCCTCTGTGTTTGCCGTTGAATGTCCAGCGATTTTTATGATTGCATCAGATTTAGGTAATTGAATAGGCTTAAAGAGTTCTAAAACATAAGAACTGTTTTTTATCTTTTGTGTGGAAGCAGTCAAGAATCCTTTCTGTTTCCAGAGCATACCAAAGTCATGGGCAACATCAAAGGCGTGTACCTGCGGTCACTATAAATGTTAGCCGTTCAACCTTTGGCCAAACTGCAAGCTCCAATTAACGCAGAGAGCTCTGCTTGTTGAGCAGAAGTTATCTGAGGCATTGGACTGGCCTCGATGGTTTCCTTTAGAGAAATAATTGCATAGCCTGCTTGATAGTGGCCTGTTTCATTTGTTAGGTAAGAATTATCAGTAAACCAAATGAATTCAGCATTTTAAAGAGGTGCTTCTTGTAAATCAATTTGAGGAGGTAGTAGCTGGTCTGTTCATGTCAGGCAG
This sequence comes from Aselliscus stoliczkanus, assembly GCA_033961575.1. Taxonomy (NCBI): domain Eukaryota; kingdom Metazoa; phylum Chordata; class Mammalia; order Chiroptera; family Hipposideridae; genus Aselliscus; species Aselliscus stoliczkanus. The sequence goes on from CM066733.1 coordinate 70,001,505, forward strand.
TCACGAGGGCTTTCGAGGGAGGGCGTGGGAAGTCGAGTAGCAGGGTTCAGAGTATTACAGCAAGCAACAGTCACATTAGATGAAGATAATAAATATTTCATAGGAGGTCAGTCGGCTAACAGAAAGGTGCTGAGTGTGATGAGAGTGAAGTAGGCTTCCAGTGAAAGAGGCACATAAAGAGTCAGTGGGGAGCCCGTTACTACTATATCTTCTCCATGCTGTCAGATTCTAGATTTGCAGTGGACACAATGGCTCTCATCAAAGGGAGAGAGGACTTTGGCCACTGGATACTACTGGTGACTATGGTATCCAATGGGTCTATGTTGGCTTCCATGTCATTGGGTCAAGACAGCTAAGGCATTTCTCTCTTTTTCATGGACATAAAGGAAAAAAGAGAAATTGATAATTAGGATGTCCTAAAGCAGGCAGATCATAAAGACTGCCTTTGATTTCATGGAAGGCTTTCCGGAATTCCTGTCCATGTGAGGAGCTCTGTCTGGTCAACCTTGAGAAGAGAGTATAAAGGTTGAGCCTTGACAGAAAAATTAGAAATCCAGTTTCTACAATATCCAATCAAATCTAAGAATCCCCTGAGTTGCCCTGAGTTGGGGATAGGAGAAGTCAAAATGCCTTAGATCCAATCAGAATCCAACAGGAGACCCTTGTCAGTAACTAAATGTCTCAGATATTTAACTCGAGTTTTACTGACTAAAGTTTCTTTAGATACTTTGTCCCCTTTTTGCTCGTTCTCAAAGGAAGTAGAAGTTATCTTCAAGGGAAGTGAGCAGGGGAGAAGGTCATCCACAAATTGTAAAACGGTGGACAGGTAGAAAGTTCTATATTGGCAATGTCTGCCTTTAAAATTTGAGAAGTCAGTCAGACTTTCAGTGTAGCCCTGAAGCATTACTGTCCAAGTATCTGTTATCCCTCCCGTGTGAAAGTGCATAAGAATTGACTTCTCAGGGCTGGCTGAGTGGCGCGGTGGTTGAGTGCTGGCTTGGGAGGCCAGCGGCCCTGGTTCGGGTCCCACATATGAGAGTCAGTGACACTGACAATAGGGATGCTGAAGAAACTAATACAAAGATCTGCAACCAAGCAAAAAGAATTTACTTTCTGGTGGTATGGCTGAGAACAGGTATGAGGGTTAGGTATGGCTGAGTGTCAAGGTATGACTATATTTCTTATGGCTCTTAGATCTTGAACAAATCTCCATCTCCTCCTGTGTGATTTTTTTCACAGGGAGGAGAGGAGTATTACAAGGGTTCTTTCAAGGAATATTGAGACCTTGTTTGAGATATTCCTCAGTGATAGTTTTGATTCCTTAAATGGCCTCTGCAGTTAAAGGGTATTGATGAATGTTGGGCAGAAGTTTATTTTTGTCAATTTGAATTTTTCATCGCTGTTGTAAGATGGGCATGACTGATGTCAGTGCCATTTTTGACAAAAGTTAATTTGGAATGGAACCTGAAAGAGGATTAGGGTCAGTTAGGGTGAGTGAAAATACTGGAATAACTATGAATGAATCCATGGATGACTCCTCTTGAGGGTCATTAGTTAGAAGTTCAAGATGTAAGAGTATTTCCTCATTTTTATGGGATTAAGAAATACAAATTGGTAGTTATAGTCACCGGGATGTAAAGTATAGGAAATAGAATCAATAATATGGTAATAACTATGTATAGTGCCAGGTAGTACTAGACAGGGGAATCACTTCCTAAATTATATAAATGTCTGACCACTATGCATACACTTGAAACTAATATAAAATAATATTGAGGGCCGGCCGAGTGGCGTGGTGGTTAAGAGCTGGCTTGGAAAGCCAGCGGCCCCGGTTCGGTCCCACATATGAGGGCCAGTGACACTGCCCTCAAAAAAAAAATAATAATAATATTGAATGTCAACTCTAATTGAAAAAGTTTAAAAGGAGAGAAAAGATCAATAATATTGTGATAGCGTGGTACAGTGTCAGATTGCTGCTGGACTTACCACGGTGATCACTTCTTTAGCATAGGGAATATGATCAATAATGTGGTAATAACACTGTATAGACCCTAGGTGGGTACTGTTGAGTAACTATGATATACACCTAAAACTAATATAATATTGTATGTTAGTTGTATTTTAATAAAAATCCTTTTTAAAAAAAAAGAATATTTCCATCTTTTGAGAGAAGGAAATATGGGCTGTGTGAGCTTTCAAGAGTCTCATTTTAGGAAATGAATAGAGACAGAGGGAACGAAAAGAAGTCAGTGGGTTCCTTGAATAGGTCCAAGTTGAAAAGAAAGTGGATGGGATTTGATTGAAAACATCTACCATTTGTATAGTTTCAATACTCTGAGGAAGGGGAATGGCGAGGCTGGTGAGGTTAATAACTAACTGATAAGGTGGCTCTGGTATCTACCAGGGACTTAATGAGCTCACTCCCAATGGTTAGATCAACTTCTCCAAAAGAATTAGTTAGGAACATGGGGAAAATCCCCTTTTGATTCTTAGAGCAACCTTATTGCTGAAAAAGCTTAAGTTGGAATCTTTGAATAGGATTCACAAATGTTATGGGCTATTGGCCTTGTAATTGCCTTTTGAGCTTTAAACAACCTTTTTCCAATGTCCAGAGTTCTTGATAATTATAAACCCTTTGAATGGTCAGTAGCCTTGGGGACCTTGAAAGGTGGATTTAGCTGTTAATTGCTATAATTGTAGGCTCATTAATTGGGTTGCCTGAATTTGGGCATCTAGGTCTTGTGCAGTGTTTTTTGTTTGTTTGTTTGTTTGTTTGTTTGTATCTTTTCAGATAGCTCAGGTGAGGTGTTCAACATAGTTCACTAAATCATGGGGTTGCAGGTGGCCTGATAAAGTTGCAATTTTTTACCCGTTGTTCATCTTGTAGACCCTCAACAAAGGCTGAATTAAAAAGCACTGAGGTGTAATCTCTGACTTCATCTATAGCAAAATACGGTTCAAAACCTTTTTCAATCTATCATAAAAAAAAAAATTGATCGGGTTTTTAAACACATTTTTGAATTTTCTTCCAATCCATAACTCAAGGAAAAGCCTCAGGTATCTTTTCTTGAAGCTGTTTAGCTAGCATTGAGGCTTTATTCATGGCTTGTCATCCTCAGCAGAAGTCTCTCACAGGGTCGAACCATCCTGTTTGTTTAGCCATTCTTTAGCATGTCCTTCTCCAGTGAGCATATGGATAAGATGTCAGAGAACCTCCATATGTTGGATAGTGAGCAGCAATTCTGCAGCAAACCCAATGGAGTCTTCTTTGGGATTAGGGAAATCTTTAGTAATGGCACAGATCTTAGCTTTAATCCATAGGATATAAGAAATAAAAGGGCTGTCATCTTGGGCCAGGCCCATCAGTTGGTTTAACTTTAAATGGGGCAGGAAGAGCAGGGAGGGGGGTCTCATGGAGCCTCAGGTTCATCATTATAAAAAGGAAGTTCAGCAAGTAAAGGGTAAAGAGAGGGAGGACAGACAGGAAGCAAAGGAGAAGAAGGTGTAGATAAGAGGATGTAGGAACATTTAGGAGTCTCCTCAAGTTTAGTAAGTCTCTATGACAATTTGGAATTGGTTTTGGTTCATTTAGAGTTTGTGTTTTGGGAGGAAGCAATTTTTGAATCACTTGTATGTCTGAAGACCTCCAAATGCCAATCAAATAAAATATACTCCCCATTCAGATTGCTTAGTTGTCCAGTCTTTTTCCAATTGACTGTGCAGATAGTCTAACTTGGGGGATTTCAAAAGAGTCCACGTTGGCCAGTTTAACTGTAAATTGTCCCAGGTAATTATAGTCCAGTAAGTTAGAAATTTTCAGAACAAGAGCCTGCAATTTTTGTACATAACTTCCAGAAGGTGGCTGTTCAGCAGCCATTCCCTTACAAAGTGAACTTCCCATTTTTTTCAAAAGAGTAATTGCTCACCACATGGGCATTTTAAGTCCTGTAGACAAAAAGCCAGCAACAGAGAACACCCAAATAGACCCTGACCCTCAACCAAGTCAAAGGGTTATGGTCCAGGAGGACTTAGCACAACCATCCGGGACTACCGGGGAGGCGACAGAGTGCAAGGGACTCTTGTTAAGTACCTTACTTGAATCCATGAAGGCACTGGAGGAGGAGGCAAGTTACCCTGGGTCCCACTCCTGACACCATGTAATGTCAATCAATTTTGACCAAGTACTGCAAGGCAAACAGAAGCTTTATTTGGGAGTCTTAGGAATTGCAATTCAGGACATACTGATACAGGTGGAAACCCAAATGTATTCCAACGTAGAAAGAAAAGTACCAAGTTTATAAAGACAGAAAAATGGTGGTTTCCAAAGGGGTTACACAAATTGTTTTGACAGAGCTGTGATTGGTGCTGGAAAGCAGATTTATACTGTGTTATATATGATAGATTGCTTTATGTCTATTGCTAGGTGAAAATTTTATTTTTTAATAGAGAGTTCAGTGTTGCAGAGCCAGTTCCAGGAACTGTATGTATGTTTTTGGGTTTATCCCACTGAAAAAGTTCAGTTTCATATGGAGGGGGGTGTTAGCTGGACTTCCTGGAGGCCTCCCAGCTCCATTTTAGATTGCTCTCTTGACAATATCAACTCTATTTTTCTTTTTCTTTCACAAGCCACTCTGAAAAAGAGTTCAGCATTTTTATTAAAAACTAAACATGCACTAACCATACAACTCAACAATACTACTCCTGGGCATTTATCCCAGAGAAATTATAATGTATGCTCACACACAGAAAAATCTATATGCAGGCAGCCGGGTGGCTCAGTTGGTTAGAGCGTGTGCTCTGAACAACGAGGTTGCCGGTTTGATTCCCACATGGAATGGTGGGCTGTGCCCCCTGCTACTAGATGGAAAACAGCGACTGGACTTGGAGCTGAGCTGCGCCCTCCACAACTAGATTGAAGGATTTGACTTGGAGCTAATGGGTCCTGGAAAAAACACAGTTACCCAATAAAAATTAAAAAAAAAATCTATATGAATGCTTACAGCAGTTGATCCCTAATAGCAAAAACCTGAGTACAATCCAGCTGAACAAACTGTGTTGTATCCATACCATGGACTATTACTCAGTAATGAAAAGGAACTAACTATTGATATATGTAACAATCTGGATGAATCTCCAGAGCTGAGTGAAAAAAGCTAATCTTCAAAGGTTACATACTTCATGGTTCCATTTTTATAATATTCTTGAAATGACAAAATAATAGAAATGGAGAACAGATTAGTGGTTGCCGGAAGTTAATGAGGTGGTAGTGGGGAGGTGGGTGTGATTATACACCGACAAAAGGGAAAATCCTTGGGGTCATGGAAATGTTCTGTATCTTGATTGTATCAATGTAAATATCCTGGTTGTGATATTGTATTACAGTTTTGGAAAATGTTACCATGAGGGAAAGCTGGGT